>OZ035992.1:11557500-14057500 GCA_964035005.1 Erebia palarica
TGACTTTAAAATAACTTATCCCTGTACACTAACTTAGTAGGGACGATGACAACTCGATAAAATGAGAAACTCTTTATCATACTTAAAAACGCGCTTCTAGTATGGAAGTTTGTATGAAATACATGATAAATGATTTATTTATTTCATGTAGGACAACTTGTGTCACTTATGATACGTTAAGACTCTACCAACGGTTCGGAAAAATGATTCTATTGAGAAGAGCCGTCAAGAAACACAGCAGATGCTCGCTCTTTTCTTAAAAAAGAAAATGCTTACAAGCTTGTATTACATAGTTGTAACGTCACCTAATTTCAACGCACTTGTTTTTCTTTAATCTATAAAAAACTAGAGTTAAAACTGACCGAGGATGTGAATTTTCGGTCTTTTGGAAGACCGTCTATTCTAGCGGCACGCTATGATGGCCGGTTTGACACATTACAATAGTGATGTGGAATGTCAATTTATTCTCGAACAAAAAACAATTAAGTTTTGTTTTTGTACCTGATTAAATAGGTTTAATAAAACAAAAATGTATATGTTTATTTAATTTATTTGAACGAACTGAATATTTGAACGAAAATGAATATACATACTTTATATGCACACAAGAAACATATGAATACAAAATATACCAAAAAAGGTGCCACAAAAGGCCATAATTAATCAGATTCGTCCATACTACTATTTTCACTGTCGTCACTGCTATCATCACATACATTAATAATTATATGTTCGTTTTCTATAATATTATCTATTTTCACATCTCTTTCATAATCTTCCCTTATTAATTTAACAGTTCTATTCACAACCTTTTCCCAGTCTCCTTTAGTCACATGTTCACAAGCTTCTTCTAATAATTTTAGCATTTTTTTTGTGGTAAATGGGGGTTCTGTATTGTGTCTTGCAGCATATCCCTTAATTTGAGCCCACACCAACTCAATCGCATTATACTCACAATGGTAAGGCGGTAACCGTATAACTCTGTGCCCATGTTCTAATGCTATTTCGTCAATGACGTATCGGATCTTGGTTGGTTTGTTTTCTTTTAAAAGACGTACTAATTCCGCTTTTAACATATTCATGTTTGCATCTACGCCATTTTTACGAAGCCATGCGACGATATCAGCTTTCTTTTGGGATTGGGCAGGTGGCTTGTCAATTTGCATCGAGTGGTATGGGGCGTTGTCCATAATTATAATAGATGGTTCAGGGAGGCTACACAACATTGAGGTAAACCATTCAGTAAACTTTTCTCCATTCATGTCTTCATGATAGTCTCCAGTGGTTTTTGACGCAAAAGCCATGAGAGAACCTTCGACAAACCCGTTGATGGTTCCGGCGTGACAAATTATAAGTCGCGATCCTTTTCCTACAGGAACTTTGGAAGTAGATGCTGCTGTGTCATCGTTCCAAGAACGGCCTACAGTATGGTTAGCATTAAGCCATGTTTCATCCAAGAACACAACATTTTGCCAATTTTTGATTTCTTTCACTTGCCGTAAAAAAGTATACCTTGCCATCGCTATATCAAATCTTTCCATCAATATTTTGCGTTTGTTACATTTTTTGTATCGAAATCCAATGGTCTTCAAAATCTTCGTTAAAGAACTTTCCCCACCGAAGAATAATCCAGCTTCCTTCAGTGAATGCACCAACTTTTTTCTTGTTGGATACTCCTTCTGTAAATAGTAGCCGTAAACATGTCTTCGGATAGCATCGGCATCAAAGCTATCGATGCCTACGACTGGTTTTGCTCGTTTTCTCTTTTTTGGTGTGTGAAGTTTATTTTCTTCTGTGCCAGTCTCGCCATATTTTTTTTTAGTTATCCGTCTAACAGTTCGTTGTCCAATATTAAGCGCATCAGCTACGCGTTCAACCACTGACGTTATAGGTAAAATTGGCCCTCCATTTTGAGCTTCACGATCGAAATAGTTACGAAGGCGTATTACGAACTCACGTGTCTGACTATTTAGAACAGTTATCTGCGTACGTTCGGTCATATCGACGAAATCCACAACAAAGGGCTTGAACAGAGTCCAAATTAACGAGCAAGGGTCAACAGTAATGCAGTATCAATATTTGAAATCCAAAGCCAGGTCAAAACTATATCACAATCGCATTGCACTGACAGTTTATACTTTTCGAAGCAACGTCAATTCGAAACTGCTTTGTTTTGCATTGAGCATTGACGCGAGTTTGCCGGAGGTAGTAGTTGTGCTAGCCAGCGATCCTATGTGACGATCGTATTAGATTCCATTTTTAAAAATTTATTGATATTTTTTTGCGATTTCAGAGGTTTGTCCACATAGTGAAAATTGTTCATATTCACAAGTACATTCACCCCTTAAATGGTGCAAACTGATTTTTCTACACTTGTATACATTTAAGAAATCAATTTAATAAATAAATTTTGAGTCCTAAACCTAAAACTACATTCGATAAAATTTATGAATCTCTGCACATCACTATCGTCAATAAAGTAATACAATTATTTCCTTCAAAGTCGTTATCAATTAATACGGAACTTCATGAGCGGACAAACGTCAAACCGGCCATCATAGCGTGCCGCTAGTTTAATTTTAATAAACGGTAAGAAATAACTTACTTTTGTCATAGGCGTCGTCCCTATTATAGAACCAACTTCTATTAACTGTGTTCCCTCATGATTACAGTAAGGGGCTCTTCAAAGGGCGGATAAATCAATTTCTCAGAAGCCGGCAACGCATTGGCGCATTCCTCTGTTGCTGCAAATGTAACATCAAATTACCTGAAGGTCGTTTGCTTGCTATATTAAATAAAAACTATCATTTTATCGATAACAGATCCACTATAAGAAAGGATTTTCAATAAATCCATCCAAGCAATGCTAAGTGAGGCAGCTAGTGCATAGTTCATCGATAAAGTGGTATTTACGTCTAATGTCGTGTGTGAGCGATAAATGAGGCAACGCCATTAATTGCTATTTACAAAAAAATTGCAAAGAGTAGCAGTAGGTCGGTCGGTACCGACATTTTTTTCGGTTTGAATATGCTGCGTAGGCCCTACTGGTCGTTACAAAGAAGGCTCCAAACTTTTAAGTGTTAAAATAATGTTGGAAAAGAAATAAACTAATTTTTTTTAACGTTACGATCTCAAAGTTGCTTTGAAGTCACCAAAAATAATACAATAAATCATTTTCCCGCCTCCAAAAAAAAGGGATTTTTCAAGAAAGCAACTAAATAAACAATTAAGCTTCGGTTCAACAAAGAAAGCCTATGTCACAGAGAAGTTGCATATATTAATGTTAAGTATTGTATTAAATTGTTCACACAATTTGTACGATTTATTAGACAGGGAGTCGGTGATGACTTTGGTGGGTTATTAACTGATATGTAAGATTAAGATTGTTGAAGTTTCTGAACAGCATGAATCAGATGTCCAAGTTATCGCTATTTTTTTCGAAATAAAAGTGAAGTTAATAATTTTCATTAAGTAACTCTTCTTATTTCAGAATTATATTATATATATAATATATGTCACCGTAAGATTGTAAAAACCGTTAGATTATAATCTAACTCGTGAAATTGAAAACTGTCGACAGATTGTGAACCGTTCAATGTTCTGAATGGCATTTTTTGAAATATTCATTGTATTTACATTTTCTTGTCTATTTTTGTAGGTTAGGTTAGGGTTCGACATACATAATCACTTAGATTCTATCGGGTTAATATACATAACAGATTACAATTTACCGAAAAATAATGCGTTAAATTGTAATCTTTCGACAGTTTAGGTGATAACAGTGATAATAAAAAGAAAAAAAAAACCCGGCTGAGTTTGTTGTGGGCTCTTCTCAGACAAGGGCGCGTTTGGAACCCTCGTAGCTTTAGTTTTAAGATACCGTAACCAATTATCACCATCATGTCTTATAAGTAAGAAACTTTTGACGTCAGTAAGTGTACCTACAGTGTACCTATATTGAATAAATTATATTAAGTATTGAGTTTACAATTTCGCGAGTTAGATTATAATCTAACGGTTTTTACAATCTTACGGTGACATATTTAAGCCTTATTTTAGGGACGTCAAGGTACGTCAAATAAAACCTCTGATTAAATAGCTATTAATCTGAGTATAAAACTGACATTTTAAAGTAATACTGCTTCAAGCAATGGTGTTATGCGCCCAACAGCAGTTTTGGGCGCATAGCACTTGGTTTTTATAATGGAAAGACGTGGAAAAGTTCACTCCAGCTTGTACACGAGCCTTTTCCCCACCAGCTCCACAACTCTAGAGCTTGTCGGCGCCCTTTGATAAGAACACACATTCTTAGAAACAAAGCTGTATAATGACTGCGGGGCAATTCGAACAACTTGTATCTGTATTCCCATCTCTTTGTCACACTTTGAAACAACGCGCCTTTGCTCGTGGAAAATGTTGTATTCGTTGAAATATGGAACGTGACATTTATCTTTCAGAAGTTTAGAATATGTACAATAGGCATGATGACTGATTTTTAAAAATGGTCAGATTATGTTCGGAAGTATCTACTATTTCGATACAATATCTTATTTCAGCGGAAAAATAAGGTTTAGTAGATAAAATTGGCATTTGAAATTTCAATTTTAAAAATTATGCCAAAACGCTCGCTGGTGTCATGGCGTCGTTTGTGACGTCACTATTGTTTTTACCAATGTACTCTATTGTACTGTGTGCAGTAAACAATAAGTCTTCGTACAGCAATTTAGGTATTTTGTGTGAATAATATGAATTCTAAAGTGTGTAAGTCGTGTGCGGTCCCCCAGTGTGATAACACATCAAAATTAACTCCAAACAAGTTATTTATTCACGCGCCATTTAAAAAAACAATGCGATCTAAGTGACTTAATCTTGCACGGCGAGATCCTACAGCTATAGGGCTAAATTCTACTATTTATTTCTGCGAAGATCACTTGACGTAAGTTTTTGCTTTATTCTAATTCTAGCTGATGCCCGCGACCACGTCCGCGTGGATTGAGGTTTTTTGGTTCCCGCGGGAACTCCTTAATTTTCCGGGATAAAAAGTACATATAAATCTTCCTCTTAAATCTCTACTCTACTATTCTACTCACTCTTTCTACTACTCTATCTATTAAAAAAACCACATCAAAACCCGATGCGTAGTTTTAAAGATCTAAGCATACATAGGGACAGACAGCGGGAAGCGACTTTGTTTTATACTATGTAGTGATGCTGTTTAGCATAATATAGGACAAATAACTGCAAAAAGTTAGAGATGCGTGCCAAGAATCGAATCCCAGACGCACCGAATAGGAGACAGACGTCATAGTTACTAGGCAATCACCGCTCATATTAAGTTATACGGTATAGTTTTAAAAACCAACATTTCATTAACATAACCTCTAATAACTATCATGAAGTGCTTAATATATAAAATAGCAGATTTTACGGGTTTAGGACCTATAAATTATTATGTTATTATTGTACTTACATGAAAGTTTTGACGTTGCGAAATTCTGCTGAACAAAAGTCTCTGTTTGATGCAAGATACTCACCCAGCATCAACAAATCAATCCTGGGCAAATTAGAGCTAGTAGCTTTGGTAAATCCTTGATCCCTGGCTAACGATTTTTAATTTCTTGATTTTGGATTCGGTAAAACAAAACTAGATTATGGAAATGATCTTTGGGAAACCAAAAAAACACGAAAATACTTGATAAACATTTAAAACACCTGTACTTAAAGAGATTGTGATTGCCGATTGTCAAAGCTCGAAAATAATTGTGACGTCATTCGCTTCAGTGGTGTTTTATACAATATGGCGGATTGCTGTATTTCATAGTTTTATTTTATCAAAATAAATAACAATCTCACTCGAAATAGAAAAATAAATAAGTTTTTTATAATCCATGAATCCTATTTCATTAGATAAATTCATATTTAATTGAATCTTGGATACTGTCATCATGCGTATTTCGAAGTAGAGCCAAAAGAATACTGTAATACCTCCACTCTCATAGGAGAGAGGGAATTAGAGCTGAACTGATCTGGATGGGTACAGAAATAGATTATAGTCTGGAATAACATAGGATACTTTTATCCCGGAAAATCAGAGTTCCCGCGGGAACCATGCCTGCTATCTCAATCCACGCGGACGTAGTCGCGGGCATCAGCTAGCTAGAAATACTAGTGGTTCGCCCCGAACTGAGACCTCGCGGTATCCATATTCCATAGATAGTTTTAACTATATATTATAATATTTAACTTTTAACATTAGACGCAAAAGAGCTAAAGAGTTATTGGAGAAACGAACAAATTTTTACAGAGCGCCATCTACTCACTGAAGTGAAGTTCTGTTAAAAATACTGAAGCTCATTAAAAATTAAAATCATTTCGTTTCATTATAATATTTATCTATATCAGAAAATTAAGAGTTCTGAGGTCGACTTTGAACGTTAGAAAATCTCCACTTTGAAAGCCCCCCATTTCGTCAATTTTAAGGGAAAAATTAAAAAAAAAATATTTTTGGACTCTATTCCCAATTATATTTAAAATGAGCTATTTAAAGTATAATATTTTACTTTGCATTCGCTTCTATGAGAGCCCCCCCCCCCCCCCCGAAATAAAGATTTTTATTACTTTTTAAGCCATATTCGGCTGGAGGCCATCGGGTTACATAATATTATTATATTTAAATTTGAAGTAATAACGTTCAGTAATTCAGACGTATAAGGCTCTGACAGACGGACGGACGGACGGACAAGTGCAAATTCACTCAAGTAGACTCAGAGACCTTCGCCTTCGCTCGGTCAAGTATACTTATTAGGATCTACATTATTGTGTACTCATGAATTTAATGAATCATTACCAGGGATTATGGTTGCCGCCGCAAATAAGTCGTTGGCCCATGGAGGCTGTAACGCTAGGCCACCGCTCATTAGCGCCAGCCCTATCGCGAGGAGTGTTCCAATCACGAGGTATTAATAATACCTCACTACGGAATGAATTATGGAATTCGACGTCATTTGTAATTGTCTGTTTAACAACGGAACACGAAATTCACAACAGTTGTTTGCGCGCGAACTATAGGTAGGTATTGAGTTTTTCAGTTAAGAAATTCTCAGTGCCAGGCTGGAGTTGGATGATGGCGATGAGTCACCCCCGTGCTTCGGAGAGCAGGGTAAGCCGACGCCGGTTATTATCACTAATAAAACCCGCATTGGAGCAGCGTGGTGGGTCTAAGCTACAATTCCCTCTCTCCTATGAGAGCCCAGCAGTAGGACGTTAATGGGCTGTGGTGGATGTGGTGGAACGGAACCCGATAGAAATGCGTATATATTTTACAAGCTGATGCCCGCGAAGTCGTCCGCGTTTATTTAGTTTTTTTTTTGAAAATCTACAGAATAAAATAATTTTTAGTATCTACGTCGTAGAGCTTTTCACGTCAGTATGATAAAAGGTACATATTACAACGTAGTTAAACAAACCTGGATGTAACTATTAGTATTAACATCTTATTACCTAGCCTGGTTTCTTAGCTTGAACTAATTCCCGAGTCGCTGTGAAGAGGCTTCGGGCTTATTTTAATACCTAGGTCACAGGGTTGCCTTCTTGCAATCCTTTTAGTATTTCTCTTAAGTTATATTAAAACACTTTTGCTAAGTAACTAAGACTTGCGGAATTTAACCTAAGTTGTTATTTGATATTGACTTGAGATGATGCAATATTTCTCTACATCCAAGTTCGATACTAATATTATAAATTTATACTGAATACTAATATTATAAATGTGAAAGTGTGTCTGTCTGTCTGTCTGTCTGTCCCACTGTCAGTCTCTCTATTTGCTACGCTTTTTTTTTATCCACTACAAGTTAGCCCTTGACTGCGATCTCACCTGATGATAAGTGATGATGCAGTCTAAGATGGTAGCGGGCTAACCTGTTAGGGGCATGGCAGTTACATTTAACCCATACCCCTATTTGGTTTCTACACGGCATCGTACCGGAACGCGTAATCGCTTGGCGGCACGTCTTTGCCGGTAGAGTGGTAACTAGCCACGGCCGAAGCCTCCCACCAGGCCAGACCAGGAAAAAATCAGAAATTATAAATTCCCAAATTTACCCTGCCGCGGATCGACCCCGGGACCTCCGCACGTTAAGACAACAGCGCTACACACTGCGCCACGGAGGTCGTCATGCTACGCTTTCACAGTCCATATGTTTTCAACCGATTTTGATGAAATTTGGTACAGAGAGAGTTGCATACCCGCGGGTATGCAAAGAAATTCATCCACGCGGACGAAGTCGCGGGCATTATCTACTTAGTAATATTACAAAATGCAAAAGTGTATTTATTTGTTGGTTTTTCCTTCAATCATGCCGCAGCAATGCAACGGGTTGACATGACTTTTTGCATGGGCTTAATTGAGGAGCAAGACAGTGACATACCTTTTATCCCGGAAAATTTAAGATTTCTCGGGATTCTATAACCCAAATATACGCGGATGAAGTCGCGGGCACCAGCTAGTGTTCTATACCTACTTAAAGCATAGAAATTTAAAGTAGTTTACATTCAGACTAGCGTACAGTTTTCGATATAATATTTTAAAATGTAACATTTACCTTTTACCTTTCGCACAGAACAGGTAATAGCTTAGGTACGAAATAAAAGGTAATAATTTAATAATCTTTTAATAAGTACTCCTAGACACTCAACTTCCTTCTATCAAAATTCTTTTACGGTAACTGCTAATACGGCTTTGGAACGTTCTCCCTTTGGATATTAAGCTATCTCAATCTCTTCCTATCTTCAAAACTAAATTGAAACAACATTATCTATCATTATAATCATTTTATTTATTCATCTGTCGTCTATTACCTATTACGTGTACACTTTGTATTTATCCTATATATATGTCACCGTAAGATTGTAAAAACCGCAAAGAAATTGCAAACTGTCGAAAGATGTAATCTGTTAGGTATATTAACCCGATAGAACCTAACTACTACCTGATTATATATGTCGAACTCTAACCTAACCTACAAGAAAGACAAGAAAACGTAAATACTATTAATATTTCAAAAATTGACACTCAGAACATTGAACGGTTCACAATCTGTCGACAGTTTAAAATTTCGCGAGTTAGATTATAATCTAACGGTTTTTACAATCTTACGGTGACATATATATGTATAATGTATAATATATATGTATAATGTATATATATGAATACATTGCCTTTTATGTAATAATATTCATTTATTAATATTATGTCAGTACACCCCTCCCTCTTTCTTTTAAAAGTTTCCTCTGCCCTAAGGTTGCCTGGAAGAGATCGCTGTTAAAGCGATAAGACCACCTGTTGTGCCAAATCTATTAATATTATTGTTTTTGTCTTTTCAATTATTTGTGTACATTATAGTATATTTTACTTTTACTTTAATTTTAAATTATTTTAGACAAAGTTAAAAGTTAACCCCCACACGCAGGCAGGTTATCGCCACACCAGTAACTCAGGCGGCTGACAGGTCGCATATTTACGACTATTTGCTAAGGCGTTCCCACAACAACGTAAGGCTTACGAACGTTTTTCCTTGTTCTCCTTGACGCGTTAACATATTATTATGTACCTACCCACGTATAAAGAATGGAGGTCTCAGTAGGTAGATTTAGAGGGGTGGGAAATCCGATAGGTCAAAGGTTAAAATTCTATTGGAGTATGAACCTAGTCACAACAAAGCTTATAATATTATTTTAGCTTAGCAACTATTTTGCTATGTTATTTGGTGCTAAGTTAAGATTTCTTAACTCATCTTACATAATTAAGATCGAATATCAAAATTCAATCGTAAAATCGAAATATTTTTACTGTACAACCCTAGTCTTATCTAATTTGTCTTAAATCATAAGAACCTTACTACCGGTTTACCAACCGACCGACCAACCACCGACTTTACCACCGATTCGGAAATAAATTCTACTGACTACAATTTTGAATAAACATATTTTGACTTCGACTATCATAGTATCATCAGTCACCCAGTGGACAGCTGAATGCAAAGCCGATAGGTGCATAGTACCTGAAGTCCCGAAATTTCAGCAAAAATCCGCATTTTTGCTGAAATTTTGGGATATTGTGTTTCGACCAGGGGGTGTTACTTCAAGCAGTATTACCTCTAAATGACAGTTTTATGTCACGTAACTTTGTCCCTAAAATCTTATCTTACTAGTATTATGAATGCAAAAGTTTGGATGGATGTATGGATGTAATGTATGGATGTTTATTACTCAATCACGCCCTAACGGCTGAACCAATCTGGCTGAAATTTGGCACAGAGATAGAAAATAGTCTGGAATAGCACATAGGCACAAATTAAAGAGTTCCCGCGGGAACCATAAAACCTCAAACCACGCAGACGAAGTCGCGGGCATTCGCTAGTAAGGATTATAATTCTAAAACACGAATAATGGTAAAACAATACGGATTTAAGCGATGGTAGGATGCCTCCAGCCTGTAATTTCGCCCGAAGCCCGAGGATTTTGGATCAATTTCAGTAAATGTTTCCTCAATGAACATGACACATCGATACCAAAACACAATGCAGTTTTAGATGGGAATGCACTGAACTGATATTGATATAGGTAAGGCATTGTTATCCGTGCTAACACTTCAAAGCCAAAGGTGTGTCCGTTTGTTCACCCGTTTGTTTGTTACGCACAAAATATAATGTCTTATAAATAAATAAAATAAATAAACTAACTGTCTGAACAAAGTAAAAATGCCCGTGACTTCATCCGCATGGATTGAGGTTTTTCGGAACTCTTTAAAAATTTTCCATGATAAAAAGTAGTCTTATACATGCTATATAGGACTTATTGCCTTCCCTAGTACAGAAGTGTTATTATATTATTGGTATAGATAACTCAAATATACAGGGATGTTATTTAAATAAACTTTTAAAAGTACTCTTCAAAGTGAATCCACCAGTGGTGAAGGCAAAAAACAATTCATATTATTTCCTATTCAAATTCAAATGTTTCTATTCAAATAAACTTTTACAAGACGTGCTTTTTTGAATCGCTATGTGAATCTACCCCTGCTGGTACTATTTTAAAAAGTTCAACTATAACTAATCAGTTGGATCTGATTACTATATCATACCCATGACTTCGTCAGCGTGGATTAAATGTCTTTTTCGTCCCGCGGGAACTCCTTAATTTTCTAGGATAAAAAGTGGCTTATGTTCTTAATGGGATGCAACCTATCTCTGTACCTTTCACTAAAATCGTTTCAAAATATGGGTCATAAAAACACAGCAGACCGATAGACAGACAGACAAACAGATATACAAACTTTGGAATTTATTTGTTTGTAATTGTAACTGCCTCGTTGGTCTAGTGGGGACAAGTATTGGATTTTTCTGACTAAAAATTCTCAGTACTAGCCCGGAGTTAGGAAGTGGGTGGTGTTTCACCCCCGTGCCTCGGAGAGCACGTTAAGCCGTTGGTCCCGGTTATTATCACTAATATGATAATAGTCGTTAAAGCCCGCCAACCCGCATTGGAACAGCGTGGTGGGTCTAAGCTCTAATTCCCTTTCTCTCATGAAAGCGGAGGCCTGTGCCCAGCAGTGGGCTGTAGTGATACAAAATACAATATCTTATAACTAACAGAAAAATAAGTGGACAAAGGTAAAGCTTATCTCATTATCATCTATACTAATACTATAAATGCGAAAGTGTGTCTGTCTGTCTGCTACGCTTTCACGGCCCACCTATTCAACGGGTTTTGATGAATTTTGGTACAGTGTTAAGTTATATCTCGGGGAAGGCCATAGGCTAATTAATTTAAGGAGTACCCGTGGGAATCGAAATAACTTAGCCCACGCGGACGAAGTCACGCGAATCATCTAGTTTACAATATAGATATGGATTTTACCTAGGATTAGTGTTCCAGTGTGATTATTATTATTATTATCTTTACCAGGCAACCTTAGGAAAAGGAGAATAGACTACAGGTGGTTCTATATACTTACATTTAAATAATAACATACATAGACCAATAATAAACATATAATGAAAATATAAATTATATATATACTAATTATAAAATATACTAATACATATGTATTTATTATATATATTTCGACTCAGCTTAAAGAATAATTTATTTTTGAATGTGTTCTAAGCAGCTCAAGTTAACGCCAAGACCGCCCGCCCGCCCTACGATCAGGCGCTATCACCAGCTGACAGCTGATGGCGCGATAGCGGCAACAGTTTATTGTGCGCAAAGTACGCCCATACTGCACGCTCTGTGTTACACTCTGTGTTTAACTGCAAATCGTCCAACCCTTTATTCAATGCTATAGATGGTTTTTTTATCAACATTTTTTTTATTTTTTATATTCACTACAAGTTAGCCCTTGACTGCGATCTCACCTGATGGTACGGACTCGCACTCGCAAAGCAAGACTTCATACAAGTACTGTCACCAACAAAGAGCTAGGGGAAAGGGCTAGCAAAAAGAGTCCAAAAAGAGCCAAAACTACTCTTTGTTAAGTGTAAACGTATTTTGGTTACATTGAACTATATAATATATAGAACTTTCAATCTGCAACAGTTGGACCAGCTGGATCCCTGCGTACAACACCGGCTCTGGGGAAGATACCATACGCTCCCGACAGGTTCATTCCGCTTAGCTATTATCATTACCCTTACGAAGTGGAAACACTGCACTAATATTATAAATGCGAAAGTGTGTTTACTTTTTGGTTTGTCCTTCAATCACGCCGCAACGGAGCAATGAATCGACGTGATTTTTGGCATGGGTATAAGGACCTGGAGAGTGACATAGGTTACTTAATTAGGGAGTTCTCGCGGCAATAAAAAGAAACATTAACCACGCGGAAGAAGTAGCGGGCATCAGCTAGTCAAAAAATACAATGCAAAATGTATAAGTAGTTCACTCATTTGATTAATAGTGTGGTGATAAGGTTAATAAAGAATCTAGTTTAAGAATTAAACCCTAATGACGGTGTGTGGAGGAGCGCAAATGTGCCGGTCGCGTGATCACACACCGACCGCTCAGAGTTCAGCCGCGGGAGGAGTGTGCGGTTAATTATTAGTTATTTATGCAACAGTTGTGTAATAAGGGGTATTAAAACACGAATGTGGGTTTATCACACGACGCGAAGCGGAGTGTGATAATAGTATCATATGAGTGTTTTAATACCTAATTATCAACAGTTGCATACAAGACTTTATCTACTCCCATGCTATGAATCCTCTATAACAGATTCTGAAATAGTTAGCTTACTGCTAACATTAAAACATCCAGTCCTAGTAACCTAATATCATCTATTACTGAGCATATACAAATAAACTAAGTATTAATGAAAGAATTATTTATTGTAGTAGTAATTAACATTTTGTATACTGCAATTATTAAAATTCACTTGATGTTCTTTAATGTTGGAACGTCCTGATCCCGATGTACTCGGCGGAATATTTATATTTACAAACTTGTTATGTCTCCTCCGGCATCAACTAATATTGTGGCAGATGTTATGTGAAAGCAATGTCCTGTATACAACTCAGGATTAGGAAGTTGTAAATAGTTAGCAATTGTTTTACCCAAACTGCTAAAAACTTGAATCGCTAATTTTTTTGTTAACGAAACAATAAAAAAAACGAAGAAAAATGGCGGGGAAAATTCTAATAACCTTTTTTTTACAGCGCGCGGCGTTCTGGTAGTGAAACGCGCGTGTATGACAATGTTCTTTTTTTGAAATTCGTATAGATGTTTTTTTTTTGTAATTCATACAGATACCACGCATCGAGCAGATGTGGGTGTCTGTTGAGTAAACCCTTTGCGAGGAGGGGATCGAAAAAAAAAACAAAGGAGTGTTGTTATGAAATTCAGTACAACATTACATCACCCGTTTGGATGATGTTATGGTTATTAGGACATTGGGTGTTTTAATGTTGGCAATAAGCTAACTGCTTCAGAACCTGTTATAGAGGATTTATAGCATGGGAGTAGATAAACTTTTTAATGACATTATATATGTGCTACTGTTCTCATTTATAATGGTTGAAGAGATTAATCATTATTTATGCCTACTTGTTTAAATCGTTTTTAATAATTATTAATGTTGAAATTGCAACTTGATATAAATTACACTCGAGGCGCAAAATCTTATGAAAGTTTAATACGCGAAAATAAATATTACCGCACGGCTTAGTAGGCTAATAACTGTGCGGTATTATTTTTATCGCCCAAGAGTGGTAAAAGTCTACTTAATAGCTATTTAAAGAATGGCGTAGTGAGAGTCACTTTACAAGCAAATGTATAGCGAAAGCTTTTTAAAACTTAACTTGTTCGTATGTTCTATTTCCGTAGAAATTACAAAGTAATATACTAAGCCCTCATACTGAATGAGAACAAACAGAACAAGAAGCCACAGTCCTACAACACGCTGGCAAACTGAGAAAAGAAAAGTAAGAAGTTCTTTAGGTCCTAAAGCGCAAACCGCCGTATATAAGACCGCAATGTTTAGATTTAGGTACCTACCCTAGATTTTATAAACGCTACACGAACGATATATATTAAACATAATTGATACTGAGATCCCGCGGGAACTTCTTAATTTTCCGGGATAAAGTAGCCGATGTCACTCTCCAGGTCCTCAACTATACCCATGCCAAAAATCACGTCTATCTGTTGCTCCGTTGCGGCGTGATTGAAGAACAAACTAACAAATCAACCAACAAACACACTTACGCATTTATAATATTAGTATGATTTCTATGAGTTCATACTGCCAATTACACTCATTATTTAGGTAGATATACATAGAATTGGAAGAATTATAACAATATAAGATTAAATTTAAAAACAAACAATTTAAGATTAATTACATAAGTATATAAAGTTACCACAAACTTATTCAGAATCTTCTATATATGAAAGCGAAAGGTCACTCACTGATTCATCACGAGATCTCAAAAACTATAAAGCATACAGACTTGAACTTTGGAAGGTATGTTTCTTCTATGGTGTAGACTTCAGCTAAGAAATAGTTTTGAGAAAATTTACCCCTAAGGGGTTGAAATGGGGGTTGGAAGTTTGTATGACAGTCCTTTGTTTTTGAAGTTAAAGACATGAAAATTTGGCAATTAAGTTAATAGTTATTAATAATAAAAACTTATATATGCAATTTTACGAAAATTCATCCCAAAGAGGGTGAAATGGGGTTTGTAAGTTTGTATGAAAGTCTTATGTGTTTTAAGTCAGAGACTTGAAAATCGGGAATTAGGTTATTAGTTTTAAATTATAATAACCTGTGTAATCAAGTTTACGAAAATTCACCCCAAAGAGGGTGAAATGGGGGTTGTAAGTTTATATGAAAATCCAATGTGATTAAAATTAGAGACTTTAAAATCGGGATTTAGGTTATATATTTTAAATAATAAAAATCTGCCAATGCTATACCCGCTATAAGTAGGCCTTTTGCAGCGGGAAAATCTAATAGGAAATTAGAAATTGTACGCGGACGAAGTCGCGGGCGACCTCCAGTGCGTTTATAAAACTCAAATAAGTAAAATCCAAGTAGGTAGGACTCGGTCCATTGTTTTGTTATCTGCGTTCCCTTCATAGAAGTGGCCAACAATGTTAAGACTTTAATTAAAACTTTCCCACAGTTCTATTTCGCTGTTTATTTGTTGTGTTGAGGTTTTTCTTTACATGTAGGTACCCACTTGAGCTCGTAACGAAGCTAACGAATGAACTCGTTCGCACGAATAAACTCGCATTATTTGCACCTTGCTTAAATGCTGTGGGTTAAAAGAGTTCATACAAAAACTCAGCTATTATTCAGTGTCATCGAACTATATATCCATACTAAGAAAGTGTGTGCTACGCTTTCAGGACTCACCTTTTCAACCGATTTTGCTAAAATTGGGTACTGAGTAAGTAGCAGTCCGTGAAAGCACATCGATGGATGTCCACACCTGAAGACTTGTCTCCAGTGCAAAGTCTCCGATAATCCCTATAGCCCCACCCATGGTGCAGTGAAACCATTAGTGCTTGAAAATCCTACTGAAACCATTCGTCCAACCAACCAACACTCCGTCTTGTTATTGTGTTCAGCAGCCTCCCACGACTCGAAATGAAATGATCTATTTCACGTAGAACAACTTGTGTGAGTGTGTCACCTATACCAAGACTCTTTCGCCGTTTAATGAAACTCAACTGTGTGCTTTTATATAATACTAGCTAATGCCCGCGACTTCGTCTGCGTGGATCGAGGTTTTTTGGTCCCCGCGGGAACTCCTTAATTTTCCGGGATAAAAAGTATTATATACTTACTAATATTATAAATGCGAAAGTTTGGATGCATGTATGGATGTCTGTTACTCAATCACGCCCCAACGGCTGAACGGATCTGGCTGAAAGTTGGCACAGAGATAGATTATAGTCTGGAATAGCACTTAAGCTAAGCAAATGCCCGTGACTTCGTCTGCGTGGATTGAGGTATTTTTATTCCCGTGGGAACTTTTTAATTTTCCAGGATAAAAAGTAGCCTATGTGGTATTCCGAATATAATCTATCTCTGTGCCTAATTTCATCCTAATCCGTTCAGCCGTTCTGGTGTGATTGAGTAACAAACATCCATCCATCCATCCATCCGTAATAAATTTAGCTAATGCCCGCGACTCCGTCCACATGGATTGAGCTTTTTTTTAATTCACACATGTGCAACACCACGTGTGTCGTAACACCCACTCTTCTTTCAATCTATCTCCTTTCATATATTAGGTTGCCTGGAAGAGATAAGGCTAAGAGATAGTAGATAAATAGATAGGATAAGAGATAATAAAGTGTTTTTTCAAACTCAGACTCAAACTCAACTAATGTTTATTCAATTTAGGTAGGTATACTACACTTATTGACGTCCAGTTATTTATAAAATATAATGGTGATAATCAGTAACGGTAAAACTAAAGCTACGAGGGTTCCAAACCCGCCCTGGTCTGAGAAGAGCCCACAACAAACTCAGCCAGGGTTTTTTTTCATTATCACCATTTCACAAATCATCTTAACTACGGAACTATCAAAGCCCTTAGATCAAATCATTGCTAAGCTTCCTTTTCATTTAAGTAATCCTTTACATGGTAATAGGATTTTTTAATGAGTTTACGTTTTACATTAACTTTTGAACTTATTCAGAGACATGATCTTAAGCATGTCTTCTGGGAGCTTATTGTAGAAGCGGACACTGTTTCCAACAAATGAATTGCTAAAATTTTTACTTACTCACCTACAGCACATTTCTGTATTGTAAAAGAAATTGTATTTCTAGTTAGGAGAGAGCGATATCAACTGCTCAAATCAACGACTTCACAAAGTGTGATGATTCAACAAATTTCCTTGAATTATCTCTTCCGAAAGATGCTTCAAAGTGAAATTTCCAGTACACACTGGGAGCACAATTCTCATAATAATAATAACAAACCAATTTTTCTTTCTTCTTTCGTATTTTGTTCGCGGAATCGCGAACAAAATACCTGATGACATATTTGTTAAGAAGACCGTATTTGTTTGGAAGACCTGGTGAAATATTTGTTATTAGTGTTTACACAAGGATTTTAACAACAAGTTAAAATCCTTTGTTTTAAAATAAGTTTAAAGAGATTTAAACTTAAATAAATCAATTACTGTTATTTGGAATAGCGACGCAATGCGTACTGAGTTCGCTTTTCTGTCTGTTTGTTTCATTTTACCCCATCAGTAAAATGTGAAAATTGTAATACGGTAGACTTTTTATCTCAGAAAATTAATAAATTTCCACGCATTCTAAAAACTGCTCATCTCCCGGATGCACGCTCCATGAAAGGTACAGCTCTATATTGGTCACAAACTGAAGAAGGCAAGGACTGGTGTATCTACACTAATATTATACAGAGGTAATGTTTGTGAGTTTTTGAGGTTGTAGGAGGTAATTTTTGGATCTACTAAACCAATTTTGAAAATTCTGGTACCAATAGAAAGCACCATTAGTTGTGAGTGTCATAGGCTATATATTAATCCGAAAAATTAGGGAGCTCCCGTGGGATTCAAAAAAACTTATTTCACGCGGACGAAGTCGCGGACATCTGCTAGTACTTAATACTTATATCAAAAGGAGCGTATGGAAACTTACATAGCAGGTAGGTACACTTATGTATAAGCCAAGAGAAAAAGTCATAGCTTAGCTTGTAAACTATATGTAAGTATTTGAATGTAGCTTGAAATAATTTCAATTAAAAAGGATAATAACTAAACCTCTCCCGGCCAACAAAACTAAGCGCTATTTAAGTCTCGTCCGAAGTGAGTAATTAATGCAAGTGGAAACAAATTAAAACTGAAATTAACAACTTCGAGATCGAAATTAGAAGTTCTTTTTCGAGGGCCAACAGACTCATTTGAGTTACAAATGTTCTCATAGCAAGAGAGTGCGAGTGATTTTATTTGTCTTTGTGTCTTACAAACTACACTCGCACTCAAAGTCAAATATACTGTGATATATTATCATTGTTTGCGCCAGATTATGTTGTAGTTTATTTTATGTGCAAATTCTATATCGCATGAGCGGACTGTATATCTTTGAAATTATAAACAAATTGTGCTCAATTGTAGTAATGTCAGGAAAATTAGTCAAGAAAATTAGACAGTTTACCGATATTGAAATGGTTAGACTTGTCCACTTTGCTTACTTCCACAGTATCATGTCATACGGCATTTTATTGTGGAGCAGGGCAGCTGATATCCAATCCATTTTTATATTGCAGAAAAGAGCCATCCGTTCTATTTATAAACTCAGTTCACGCGTATCACTTCGTGAAAAATTTAAAGAGATTGGTGTTCTTACGGTGCCTTCGCAATACATTTACAATAATATAGTCTTTGATAGCCAGAACATTAATCTTTACAAGCAAATAGGTGATACTCACAATCGATACACTAGAAACCGCCATAATCAACAGCGTCGTATCTTGTGCGCAAGGTGCAGAAATCCTCTGTGGGGTCCAAAGAGTTTCTGAATTTGCCATTACATAGATTTAAAGACTGTGTTAAATTGACTTTGTTGATTGACTGTGTTGATATTATGACTTTTGGAAGATCCTCTATTTAATAATCGCAAAAAAAATACTAATCAAATGCAACCATACACACACACAGGTGTTTGTATACAACGTTGACCTCCAAGATTTTGAGAAATCCAACGAGATCTTTAACTCGCAACTATTAGTAAAAACGCAAAGTTTAGTAAAAAGAAATTGACCGAGTGACTGATATTTGCGTACAGCCCAAACAAGCTATATTAGTGGCTCCAGAAAACGCTGCATTCCTGTGTTTATTTCTGCATTTTTGGACCCCAACGTTTGTGGTTGGGGTCCAATGACGCGGACCCCAACGTTTGTGGTTCGGGGTCCAATGAAGCCTTGGAACGACGTGCCACCACAAAATAAGGTTTTTATGAAGCCGCTTCATCCTTTCGCAGCCCACAGTACCCGGTGATCTAGCTATTCTACGGTTCTCATTTACAGAAGAAAATAGCATGTTTCAGAAATTCCCAAGGTGTCTTTTAATAGAACACTTTATTTCAACTTCGTTTAACAATTACGCGCAAGAGACAGCATTTAGCGAAATCGGAGCTCCAAATAAATCCCATCCGAGACTTGTTGTTACTTTATCTGGACTTTTTGGAGCTCCGGGTTAATTTAGCTCGCATTTTCGCTCGCAGCATCGCTTTCGAGCGGACTCAGCGATGACGTCCACTTGAATTACGACTAGGGCCCTATCTTACTAGGATGCCAGTGGCGGCGTCACCAATCGCGCTACCAACAAAATGTATACAGCTATAAGGAGAGTACATCACCTGGTGTCCATTTGGTTGCGCAACCAATGTGGTGGCGGTGGTCTGGATAAGAAGAAAGAAAGAAAACCCATCTAATCAACAGTGGAGTTACAGACAAACATTTTACATAAAGTAGTTCATAAGAATATGTTTGTCTGTAACACCACCCAGAATGTGTGTACAGCTCAGCCTTCTGCCCTGCATCATACCTACAAATGCATGCATAATACCACTCATGCACTCTGGATCACTCGCTCATGGTCAACCACTAATGTATACAGTTATTTGGCCTCACTCGGCCACCAGTTGCGCTGCCGGGAACGCCCCTCCCGCACACTGCTCGTGCATGACTATGTAACTGTTTCTTCATTTACTCCCACTACCAGATGAGATCGCAGTCAAGGGTTAGCTTGTAGTGGAATTAAGAAAAAAGTATACACTGTTGATGGTGTGAAACTGACCAGGGTGTCTGTTCTGGTCTTTCTCGTTCGGTAGCTCAAGATACCTCGGCGGCGCGTTCAGTGGCGCCGCCATGGCATCCTAGTGAGATATTGGACTCATGAACGCTTATTTTTTTGTAATCAGTTTTTTCAGCTCTCGCTAGCCGCTATTATGGAAAATTAAAATTAATGTCTCAAAATTTTCATGTAAGTACTGAAATTTTCAGCGATGTAATTGAGGTTTTAGTTTTTCAGCGATTTCCTTGAATAAACGAATATTTCAAAGACTTAAACGATGAGTCATACTTCATACTGATGTTATAAATGCGAAGTGTGTCTGTCTATCGGTCTATTACTCTTAAACGGCTCTGTTAATCTTTTCAAACGATTATGAAGAAATTTGGTATAGGTAGTATCCCGGGGAAGGACATGGGCTTTTTTCCCTGAAATTATGGAGTTCCCGCGGGGATTCAAAATTCAAATGTATTCAAAAACATAAACTTTCACAAGTGCTTTTGAATCATCAAATGAATAGTTCGGAATACCATACTATCGAGAAGAACTAGCAAGAAACTCGGCGGTTTAGAAAAACTTAATTGACGCGGACGTCGCGGGCGTTATCTGTTATATTATAACAAATCCATGCTCCATAGCTTCAACATTGGGCGGATAACAATAAAAGATTTCTGAAAGAGAGAGTCATATTATTGAAAATGCCTTCATTTGAATCTCGTGAATGGCTTTCAGTCAAAGCCTACATATTATCAGCAACAGCAATAAACCACGTTACCACTCGCCGGCTAGAGCACTCGTAATTAATTTATTTGTAAGACGGGCTTTGTATACGCGGCTCTGAGAGATTTATTACTCTGCGAAAATTACCAAGATAAGTAATAAAGATTTTTCGGCGAGAGATATAAGAAATAAGTATTTCTGCTGCATATGCGGTTAAAAAGATTCGCCAGTTGACAGATATAGAAACGGCGAGATCAGTTTATTTTGGTTACTTTCACAGCATTATGTCATATGGTATATTATTATGGGGTAATGCTGCTGATATTAATTCTGTTTTTGTGCTGCAGAAGAGGGCTGTTCGAGCCATATAATGTAAGCGACTATCCAGAAGTAGGTATTATTGAGACACGAGCGAATGTTCACAACGTGTAGCGGTTCCACGAGAGATTTAATGTAATAAGATAAAAGTTAGCTAAACTTAAAGACAATATTCATTTGATCTGGCCACGATTGCTATCGTAAAGCTCTAAACCAAATTGCGATTTAAACACAAAAGTATTAAATAATCGCTGAATCTGCCTGCCTGCTGAATTATCATCGTCAAAATACTCGTATTTATTCTAACTATTTTCAATATGGCGTCGGTACCGGCAGATTAAATCGAATAACATGAAACGAAATCATTCGAGATCACGAAAAGTCCATTATAACACAAAATGCTCTGCCCACCGAAAAATAATGCGTTAAATGTAATCTTTCAACAGTTTAAAATATCGTTAATTAGATTATAATCTAACGGTTTTTACAATTTTACGGAGTTACTATTTTCATTTTATTTATATTAATCCTCTTCAAACTCTTCACCGGTATAAAATATTGCCCAGAAGCCTCGAAGCTTTTAGAGGTAGTGTGAATGATGACAAATAAGCGATTTGATTTGATGTAGCGAGCGACCTTAAACCTGTCGTAGAAATAATTATATAAATTTTGGATTATGTTATTAACTTAATGATTCATAAATTTTATTACTTAGTTACTTTGTAAATTTGCATATCAGAAATGACGAAACATGTTTGTTCTTTCTATTAATTTGACATCTTAATTAAACAATGTTTCTTGCAAATAAACAATTGAAATTGAAATTGACCAAAGTTGCTAAGTCGAAGCTGTAGCCCCGGCGTATCCCGTTTGGAGCGTTAACGACGCGGCTAGCTCATAGGCTAATATCCCGGAAAATTAAAGAGTTCCCACGGGAACCAAACAACCTCAAACAACGCAGACGTAGTCGCGGGCATTTGCTAGTAATAAATAATTCCTGAATTTTTTGATGTCCTAGTCAGGCTTCGACCGCGGCCATGGTTACCAGTCTGACGACAAAGACGTGCCGCTAAGCGATTTGGCGTTCCGGTACGATGCCGTATAGTAATTAAAACCTAGTCGTTGCCTTCCTTTGTCGTATATAAATGCTTTTGTATTTTAACAGCTATTAAGAGCGACTACAAATTGATAATTCAGGCATGCGAGTAACAAATCAACGATTTTCTTAATTAAAATGCATAGTTAATTAAGGTTATCAGGAAACTGTAGTGCGTGTAGAGTTTCCATAACATTTTTTATTATCATTGGCTGGCAACCATTGACTCGTGGTATTTCGCTCAAACGGCGAATATTGCCGACAGATATTGATTCCAGCGAACGAAATGTACCGATAAAAAATATTTCTACATGAATGTGGCTTGTTTTGTTATTTTCACGTGAAATGGAATGTGTAGGATATTTTTCGAAGCATTTTAATTTGGAGATGAGAAGAAAACTTTGCAGGCTTTTGATATCCGAAAGAAGTAATCCGAAGAATAACTTTGGGTTCTATTAATTTTATGTTGGTTGTTTCATTCAAGAATATTAAAGTACCGCAATTTTTTAATTAAATATTATCGTTATAAATGCGAAAGTGTGACTGTTAGTTGGTTTGTCGAAGGACACGTGATTGAAGAATCACGCCGCAACGGAGCAACGCATCGATGAGATTTTTGGCATGGGTATAGTTGAGATCTGGAGAGTGACATACTCGTACCTAGGCATAGAGGCAGAGATATGACATAGGCTACTTTTTATTCCGGAAAATTAAGGAGTTTCCGTGGGAGCTAGTTAGCTAGTTGAGTAAGCATAAATATTAATTGTTCAAGAAACACAATTTATTACTAAGGCACAATTTATTTTTACTTTAGGTACCATAGTTCTAACCTAGTTCTACTTAATAGGATATTTTTATGAAAATTTAGAGGTGCACTCTTATGTCAGGATATTTGTATTATATAATATGAAAAGTAACTTAAAAAATTATGTAATTTTGATTTTTGGCACTAGATATTGGTCCTTAAGGTTTCTTTAGAAGAAGGAAGATCTGGAAGCCCGGAGCCTAATAGAGGATCTATTAGGCTCCGGGCTTCCAGATCCGCACCTAAACTAATTGTTCTATTAGATCGTTGGTGTAGCAGCAAACAAGTCTTAATTTTAAAAAAAATAATACCACTGCCCTGCAAAAAAACGAGCTAAAAAGTTAAAAATCTAAATTAAATCTAGTTAAATAGAGTCTTAATCACATTTTATTTAACACGTTTGCTGCGTCAGTAAGTTTTCAATACTTTCCATTCCTTCGGAACAAGGCCTATAACCCTGGTAATAAAACTTCCATTGTGGCGGCACAAGGCTTATAGACCCTGTAAAATTTAAGAAACTTAAATCCTTTTTTTGGCTTCATGTAAATATGTATTTGTTTTTTTGCTTTGAATATTAATAATAATGAATTAATTGACATACACCTGAAGGCGTTCGTTAACAACTTGTTTAGTTTAAAAATTATAGCTATATTCAAAATACAGGGCTTAATCACCCTGTGCCGCACTGAATAAGGGAAGTCTGGTGCGTATTTTAAGGATGTGAAATAAAAATATCGATAGCTGTAATTAAGTTTTAATATAATGAAAAAAAAACAAACATGAATAAATCTTTTTCAATAAAACATGGGTAGCAAAAGTTTTTTTTGCACTGAACACATTTATTTAATTTTTTTTAACTTTTTTGTCAGCTTGGCGACTGGTTAAAAAAGGTTCGGAGTTTTGCGTAAAATCTGACACAATTCCTCTTCTTATCACCTTTTACCAAAGTGTGTTTGTCAAGTTTTTGTGCGGGTTCTGAAAAGATAAATTTATTAATTTATTATTATTTATTTGTATGTGTATGTGTGTGCATGTGTGAGCCGTGGATTGGATGTGGATGTGTATATGTATGTGTATGTGTAAGTGTGTGGACTCATTTACGTCTGCGTTGAAATTACCTATATCATTGTCAAAGTCCTTTTTTGAAAAATCTTTGATAATTTCCTCCACAAATTGTAGTTTTGGTATTTTATTCCCATCATTAAAATAAATAGTAATGATGACTCACCTGTCTCTGATAAATCAATCTATAATTAGATTTAACTTTCACTGCTTCACTGTCCTCGCAAACATCATATAATATATTTTTTCGGCACCGTTTTGTTGGTCTTGACGCCATGTCGACACGTGCGTTTCTCACGATTGCAAGCCAACACTAGTCGCGCGAAGCTAACGCGAGGTGCGGTACCAGGTGAGCGGGGTACAAGGTGCTTCGACTTGGTTTCGCATTATGATGAAATTTTATTTTTTCCGTGCGGTGCCAGGTCTTAAAACCTGGTATTAAGGTAGATACACCATTGGATTCTATTTAAATAATACATCTTAGATATATATTCATCTCTGTCCTACACCGAACCAAATTAAAGTTAGGCCTTCCGCACGACAAGGAAGTCTATACATTTCTTAGCCGCACTGTAAGCGTAGACGTGTACAAGGTTTTAGAACCTGGTTTCGCACTCAACGTGTTAAAAGATATTTTTTGTGAATCACTGGATATTGAACTATAGTGCTTTATACTTTTGGAATCTACTCATCATTTTCTAGATGATGCTTATATTATAGTTAATCTTATTTTCGAATATTTTTCAACTTTAGTCTTTAATGCGGGACCATGGTCACCCCATAATTTTTTTTTTATTTCACTAGCCTATGTCACCTGAAATAAGCTAGGGATTCTAACGATATCTCATTTATCAAAATCGGTTCAGGCATAAGTTATGGTGGAATATACAAACTCAAGTACATACATACATACATGAACCTTGAAAACAATAAACTACGTTTTTCAAGCAGTCGTATAAAAACCTGTTATGTGGCCGTGACAACCCTACTTAAACCCCAAACTACGATAACCGCCCCGAGCGCTAGTAAAACTAACTATTCTAACTGCTCCTAATCATTCATAGAGTTTTAAGCTTTAAGCACCTTAGGGCTGTCACTTTGAAATTAAATCCGGGTAATAACGCTTTATGGGTCTTATAACATTTCTGAGTAATAATTAATCAAGAGCTAATTTAAGTTATATTACGGCATAAGTGTATAAGTTTTACACATGACTGAAAATGTTTTGATGGCTTTACTACCTTATATCATACGATTAATTCATAATACTCAATTGGTTTATTATTATGGGACATAGGTGTATCAGGTTTGGAAAACAGATTGTACTGAGAAGAACCGGCAAGAAACTTAACTGTTGCTCTTTTCAAAAAAGACTTTGCTCATGATGTTTAGCTTGTATCGAATTTCTGTCTTCATCCCATCTATACCAATGTATACATATTATTATTAAAGCGAAAGTTTAAATGGAAGGATGGATGGATGGATTTGTTACTCAATCACGCCAGAACGGCTGGATGAATCTGGATGAAATTTGGCACAGAGATAGATTATAGTCTGGAATAGCACATAGGCTACCTCTTAGCCCGGAAAATTAAAGATTTCATCTCTTCATCTCATATATATAAAATTCTCGTGTCACAATGTTAGTTACCATACTGCTCCGAAACGGCTTAACCGATTTTTCTGAAATTTTATATCTATCTATTTTTCACACCCCTAAAGCACCTCAATCCACGCGGAAGGAGTCGCGGGCATCAGCTAGTTGTTATATAAATAATTAGTCAGGCCATGTCAGTCGCAGAACCGATAGACGTTGGGCCAGACGTGTCCTAGAGTGGAGACCACGTTCCAGCGAGCGAAACTAGGGACGACCTCTAGCTCGCTATTGCCGCCAGCAGGGCGACCGCGTATCTTCTGTATCAATCATTGTTACAGTATCAATTGTTGTGATTGGCTGAATTTATGGTATTCTTGCTGCGTCAATGGATATTGTCCAATAGTGGAAGAGTGTTATCCAATCAGAGGTGATTGCGATCGTTACACTGTAGCTGTCAGAGATACGCGGTTGTCCAGCAGATTTAATTAGGATGTTACATGTCAAAAATAAACTATTTTTAGTGACTATTAAAATATAGGATTAGAGGATCTCCATTGATGTAGAATTTTAGTACCTATGATCTCACAAAATACATAATATCCACGTCCCCTGATATTTTTTTAAACCATTTTGAAATATCGAATAAAGTAAAAAAGCTCGCCTTTTGATGACTTTACAAGCAAGTATTTCGTACAACATTGCGCGCGTTTTGACATCCGAAAATGTTGCTGATTCGACTATTTTTCAAATACCCAATTGGGGGTGATCGATTGATTGTTTGAGTAGATTCTATAGCACTTGGTCGCTAATCTCGAGATTATCTATCAAGAAAGATCGCGCTGCGTTGTCGGCGGCAGACAGGAAACAGCAATAAAACACGTCGCTAACTCACGAATGCTGTAATTACTTTCCGTCGCGCTCCCCGGGCCCCCAGCCAGATTTATAGGTGAACAAGATAATACAGTTATTTTAATACAATTATACGAAATCTCGCACCAGACACTTTTCAGTATAAGATGGTAGCGGGCTGACCTGGTAGGATTATGCCAGTTATATTATTATCACCCATTATAATAGCTGAGCGACAGAAGCGACGCGACACGATAATATGACGCCATAGAAAATAACAGACAATATGACTTATGAAAGACAAACGACAACTAAGGTCGCGTGAAGGGCAGCTACTGTTTGATACTGTCAGGTTACGTCGCATCGCGTCGCGTTGCCGCTTTTGTCGCTCACACGCGGCATTGTACCGACATAATAAATAATATAATTCATAAGAAAGAAAGAAAGAAATCTTTATTCAGGGATACAAGACAAAAAGACCGACTTTATAAGAAGAAAAAAAATAGCGAAATGAGACTTGACCCCCAAAATGGTCTTCACTCACTTAGGGCTGATCTTCCGTGAAGCTTCGCTTGTATGCTTCGCTTGCCGGCATGTCTTTACCAATAACTAGCCACGGCCGAAGCCCACTAGACCAGACCAGAAAAAAATCAGAAATTATAAATTCCCAAGTTGACCCTGACGGAGATCGAACCCGGGACCTCCCACTTAAATACCTACTTACTTATATGGGTCATAGCCCGTGACCACAGCGGTCACGACTGCGGCAAAACTAAGGTACTTAGGAGGAGTCTATATCCAATCACACGAAGGAAAGGGGCATCAATTGAATGAAACAAAATCTAAGAATTCCCCCCGTATTTTAAAAAAACCTAAGTCCACGCGAGTTCTAAACTTACGGTGCCTAACTTTCTAGTCTCTTTTAAATTGCACACCTTTGTGAAAATTGAATAAAAAAGTTTTCTCGCCACTTCGGTAGCGGCAAAATACGGACAGAAACGCAAATTAAAATCATATTAAACTTTTTCTCGATCCAATTAGGAGTTATTTAGGCCGTTAGAGTAAACAAGCGCCACTCTCTGAAAGTAATTGCTTAAAGCGAAATAATTGCGTCTCGAGTCACTCTCCTTGTCCAAATAAAATGGCTGCCGAAAACATTTCGAAACAAAACATTTTATTAAAAAACAAAGAGTAAATTGACATAGAAATGTTGAGTACGAGGAAGGACAAACTTTTGTATTGTTTCCATTGAAACAAATGTGTAGAGCTTCCGAACGAAAATCTTGTTAGGTATAATAATGTTATGGAGCTGGCAAAGTTAGTGCCTACGACATTACTGTTTTTTTGTTGGACCCATAGAGTAAACGGTTAAAGCCATAGAAATATAATATAGAAGTACCTACTTAGTTTTTTTATACGACTGCCTGAAAAAAGGAGTATATTGTTTTCAGGGTTCATGTATGTATGTATGTGAGTTTGTATATTCCACCATAACTTCTGTACGCCTGAACCGATTTTGATAAATGTCGAGGTATCGTTAGAATCCCTAGCTTATTCCGGGTGACATAGGCTAGTAACATTTTAAAAAAATTGATGGGGTGACCATGGTCCCGCATTAAAGACTAAAGTTGAAAAAAATATTCGAAAATGCGATAAACTATATAATCATCACCTAGAAAATGATCAGTAGATTCCAAAAATATATAATACTATAGTTCAATAATCACTGATTCACAAAAAAATATCATTAATAAGAATGTGAATAAGATTTTAATTTAGATTTTTAACTTGTGCCATTTATTTAAATAATCCATAGAAGTTAATATTATAAATGCGAAAGTTTGTCTGTCTGTCTGTTGGTCTGTCTGTCTGCTACGCTTTCACGGCCCATCTGTTCAACTGAATTTGATGAAATTTGGTACAGGGGTAGATCATATCCCGGGAAAGGACATAGGCATACATTTTATCCCGAAAAATCCTGAAGTTCCCGCGGGAATCAAAATCTTAACCCACGCGGACGAAGTCGCGGTCATCATGTAGTAATATTATAAAGTAGATAAGCTCAACTTTAATAGCTCAGTAAATACTATGCTTCGTCTATACTTCTATACTAATAATATAAATGCGAAAGTTTGGATGGATGTATGGATGTCTGGATGTATGGATGTTTGTTACTCAATCACGCCCCAAGGGCTGAACGGATCTGGCTGAAATTTGGCTGATAGATTATTCTGGAATAGCACATAGGCTACTTTTTATCCCGGAAAAATAAAGAGTTCCCGCGGGAACCAAAAAAACCTCAAACCACGCGGACGAAGTCGCGGTCATTATGTAGTAATATTATAAAGTAGATAAGCTCAACTTTAATAGCTCAGTAAATACTATGCTTCGTCTATACTTCTATACTAATAATATAAATGCGAAAGTTTGGATGGATGTATGGATGTCTGGATGTATGGATGTTTGTTACTCAATCACGCCCCAAGGGCTGAACGGATCTGGCTGAAATTTGGCTGATAGATTATTCTGGAATAGCACATAGGCTACTTTTTATCCCGGAAAAATAAAGAGTTCCCGCGGGAACCAAAAAAACCTCAAACCACGCAGACAAAGTCGCGGGCATTCGCTAGTGCATTTATATAAATAACATTAGATTAGAATGTTGCAACGTAGTTTCGTCCGTGAGTCCAACTTTGCCACTTAGTATGATCACTAGGTACAAGTTTAATAAATATACGAACATGGCTGCCATCTGCTGCAGAAATAATTAAACGTTTGAGTACTAATGCGATAAATACAGAAAACTATTTCGGACTATTTTAATAGGTTACCTTTCGTTAAATTGTGACAACGTCATCAAAGGAAATTACATGGAATGTAATGATGTACTTCACGGAGGAAAACTTGCGCCACTTATAAGTCGACAAGACTCTACCACCGGTTCGGAAAGCCGTTCTACTGAGAAGAGCCGGCAAGTAAATCAGAAATCACTGTCAAAGTTTCAAGTTTCTAACTCCATCATGGGGTTATGCCGTGAGATCAAAAATTAGGTGTATTCATTTTCTACGTGTCATCGTACAAGAACTATCTATCGCTTGGCGATAAGAATTTGAATTTAAACTCTGAATGTGGAAATAAGTTATTCTGATCTGAAGTAAAAAATATGTAGAAGCTGAAAAAATTATGCTAAAGTATTTTAATGCTATTTCTAGCTTTAAAAAACTTTTTCTTTACCTACAAAAATTTGATCACAAACTTAAATAAATACAGAGAAAGGTCCTTGAAAATTAACGTAAAGTTCTAATGTCTGAAGTTAACCAACTCCAAGGGTTTCCAACTATTTCTTTGACACAGCGTCCTAACTCGTTCACGGATTATAGGCTTAAAGTGAGTTTCGAAAACGATGAATGGTTAGAGTCGAAACACTATAACAACGAATATAAACGTAAAATGAACCTAAAGCATGGTTATTACGGTTCCAATTTTTTGTAATAAAATTATTAGCTGCCACTATAACCCCAAGTAAAAACATTGTAATATGAAAACCCGTAACGGTATGACCTAAAAAAAGGAAAAAAAGCTTTCACGGGCTTTGTGTAAAATTTTGTGACTTTTTCAATTAAAATTATTGCTTCTTAGGTGACAGTTATTATGAAAACTCGGCGTTTTTGTTCTTTCACTATTTTAAAGAAATTCAAATCCTGCTACAAAAATTTTGAAATTGTAACGAATGTAATTTTTAATTACAATACCATCATAAATGTCAGTATCTAAATTTTTACTGCTAATTTTTGGACAAAAATTAATGTATTTGTAACGAGTGTTTTAGAGTTTCGATATTCTATTAACGTTGACGAGTTGTGTTGGCTTGACACTTGGCAGCCATACCTACTAGGGATAATCTCAGTGGAAATCTGAAGCGGGAGCATCTTTTCGGATATTTCCGTATCAACCCGTAGACATTGAAAAGAATCTGAAATTAAACGTATTTATATTAATTCGTATTCCGTAGTCTGCTACGGCGTGCTTGCTTTTGATAGTAGCATTATTTTGGAAAGGAATGGAAGCTTTTTATAAGCGTTTAGATTTTTTTTATCCACTACAAGTTAGCCCTTGACTGCCCTCACTGACTTGACTCGCACCTGATGGTAAGTGATGATGCAGTCTAAGATGGTAGCAGGCTAACCTGTTAGGGGCATGGCAGTTATATTAAACCCATACCCCTATTCGGCTTCTACACGGCATCGTACCGGAACGCAAAATCGCTTGGCGGCACGTCTTTGCCGGTAGGGTGGTAACCAGCCACGGCCGAAGCCTCCCACCATGCCAGACCAGGGAAAATTCAGAAATTATAAATTCCCAAATTGACCCTGCCGGGGATCGAACCCGGGACCTCCACACGTTAAGACAACAGCGCTACACACTGCGCCACGGAGGTCGTCAAATGATGGATGATTTGTTATTCAACCACGCCAGAACGTCTAAACGGATCTGGAGAAAAGGAGGTACATTATAGTCTGGAACAACAAATGGGCTTTATTTTTATCCCGGTAAATTGAAGTTCCCGCGGGAACCAAAAAACCTCAATCCACGCGGACTAAGTCGCGGGCATCAGCCAGTCCTTACTAATAGTATAAATGTGAAGTTCTGTGTATTTCTCTTTCACAGCTCAAACGTCAACTTTCAACTTGGAGCAGGACCTAGGATAATTGATTTATCCAAAAAATCTGAAGGTTTAATATAACCTAATTTTCTCTCTCTACGCATCATTGCAGGACGTACGAGAATAGGTGTTAGCGACACGGTCGCGGTATTAGATTAAACGTCTGAATTAAGACGGTCGCGCGGACAGACCGGTTAGCATATTATACGGCCGCGTATATAGGGAGACCGCGGTATCGGCACTTACGTGACTTGTAACAATAACGGACAGTCGATTTGAGTGTAAACTTGTATGCTATAAATTTGTTGTTTTCCCAATATAACTTAGTGGATATACAGTCTATTAGTTTTATTGGATGCCCAGATATCCCTTGCTACAAGTACAGGGCACTTGGCGCCAATAATAGGACGTCACCTAACATACAAATTGGACAATCAAGAAATCGACCTTCCAGGTGGTAAGGATTTTAATGAAAATTAAAAAGTTGAACTGAGTAATAGGATCAATTTAATTCAATAAGTTCAACTTTGTGAAAAGACCTTCAAAGTTGATGTGATTGGAATATTTGTATCCAATTAATTCAATTGGTTGAACTAAGTTATACCAACTTGAAATTAGGGGTAAAAGTTAATTAAAGCGACGCGACTTAGACTAATAACGCGCGATATTAAACCTATAAACTTGGTTTGTTGTACTTACCTTCTAGACATCTGGTCTTCTTCCACTTCCCGTTATTCCAGGTAGGTATTTTTTGCCACGTACCTACTAATTATGGAACCAGCGTCCGTTGATTAGGTGTCTCTTCAAAGGGCGGATAAATTTCTTAAAAACCAGCGGATCCCCTGGTGCTACAAATGTTCATGGGCGGCGGTAATCATCAGGTGATCCGCCTGCTCGTCTGCTCGCTATAAGTATATTTAAAAAAATCTTAATCGTAATTATTTTACTAGACTATTTTATTAGACTGCACTGAAACGATGTTAGACTAAAAAAATTGCCAGTCATAGGGACTGCCGATAGAAGTGAAACAGCTGTTTTTTTTAAATATAAAATATAAACCTTAAAACTAAGGCATTAAACTTTAATTACGAATGTAGTATATTTATATTTAAGATCTTTTGTCTTCGTAACAACGCGAGCATGTCGGTGACGGTCTCACGAATCTACAAGTTTACCCCCTACCAAAAAGTGCTCAACGCGGCTAAAGAAGTTTTCACGTCAATCAATTAAGTAGTAATTTTGATTTTCATTTTTGTTATGTGACATTTAAATAAAGAATTAATTAAATAAAGCTTCATTCGCTTGAATTAGGAAACAGATGGATACACTTTTTTACATTAGTACCTATGGATGAGTAGCTCGCTAGCATTCTCATTACTTATTCATATAAACATGGATCATGTACCTACATACTGAGTGGCCACCTGAGAGATATTAATTAACAACACCTCCATAAATACCTCAGTATACTTATAGCATCGACCATACAATGACTTATAGCGAGGCTAAAGCTTTTGATAAATTAGCTCTAAGTAGCTAGCCCGTCCTTAAAATTGATACACTTTAATCGAAATGTACCAAACGACCATGCATACTTGCATGGTAATATAAGTTTTATCTGAAGGCGATAGAGGTTACAGTGCCGTGCAATACAAGTGATTAAATTATCAGCTTACGGTTGAAATTCGCACGAGGCCCTTAGGGCTTGTATTTTGTGTCTTAGAACGAATTTGGGCATACACTCCCTGTGGAGTAGGCCTAAATCCAGTATTAGGCCCAGTATTACAGCAATCAAAACAGATTCTAAATACAGTGTGGTACTTATCTCATAATTCGGAGAATCGATGGACGTCGGGGTCCCAAGGTGCTGGAATGGCGACCCCGTACTGAAAAGGCTGACCCGCCACATCAAGCGAGTCGCAGGGAGTGACTACTACTAACACCAAAGTCTTCAAGCACAGCTTTTACGAAATCAATATTAAAAATTTACACACTTTATTGTTGAATTATGTATATAAATATGGATAGTGAATACATATTCCATACTAATCCATAATATTAATACTGATAATGCGAAAGTGTCTGACTGCCTGCTATACGCTTACACGGTCCATCTGTTCAACCGATTTTGACGAAATTTTCTATAGAGATAGGGTGAATCAGGATTGAGGTTGCATCACAGGGACGGACACAGGCTAGTCTTTATCCCGGAAAATCGCAGAGTTCCCACGGGAGTAAAAAAACTTAAATCCAAGTATCTGATATCGGATCAAGTGAACCTGTACTATAGCAGTGAGGAAGGCTTCTTTTTATACGACTGCCTAAAAAAAGGAGTATATTGTTTTCAGGGTTCATGTATGTATGTATGTATGTATGTATGTGAGTTTGTATATTCCACAATAACTTCTATATGCCTGAACCGATTTTGATAAATGAGGTATCGTTAGAATCCCTAGCTTATTCCGGGTGAAAAAAAAATTGATGGGGTGACCATGTTCCCGCATTAAAGACTAAAGTTGAAAAAAGATATTCCAAAATAAGATTAACTATATAATCATTATCTAGAAAATGATGAGTAGATTCCAAAAATATACAACACTATAGTTCAATATCCAGTGATTCACAAAAAAATATCATTGAATAAAAATGTGAATATAAGATTCTAATTTAACTAGATTAATTTAGATTTTTAACTTTTCAGTTTTTTGGCAGGGCAGTCGTGTTTTTTAATTTTTTAATTATGATTACTTTATGTACAGGACAGGGTTGTTATCGGTGGGCCCGATATCAAAAAGCCCTTGCGTTTAATCCGCCCTAGCTTCTGAAAAGGTTCCGATAAAGGAAAACAACTAGACGAAATTTATTTGCCGTCGTACGCCCATTGCTCACAGCTTTCAGGCATCGTGGTAGGTTCCTAATACCCAATAATTAGATTAGTCTACACAGAAAGGCGAGGAAATCGAATTAATTGAATTTCTTGCGTAAACATTTGGGTCTAGAGCTAAAAGGCTTATTACACCTTCCTAACTTTAGTCGTCTCAGTAAATGATTCAGTTACTAAGGGCCGCTTGCACAAGGACATTTATACTGATTTAATTTTGTAATGCTGTCACTTTTTGTCGGTTGCCAAAAAGTGACAGCATTCGGTGAAACAGCTCTGCAATTGGCTAAAAATGACAGCTAAGTACAGTGTATCGATCGCAATGAGCTCTGATTTCTCAACATTCTTCCAGTATTCGCCAAAATCCATTGAAGAAGCAAAACATCATAACTTCAGCCAATCAAAGCAACTGAGACTGTAACATTGATTGATATAAGTTTTACACAATTGCCCTGCTGCATTCAGCAGAAGTCGGTAGGCGTTTTAAGCATTTTCAGTGCGCATACACATTTAGCTAGCATTAATTTAAACTAGCTTTCTTCCCAAGAGTAGTGAAAGTGAAAAATTTGGTTAGAAAGTAGAAGGTCCTAAATTCATTAAAATTAACGCGACTTCGTCCGCGTGGTTCAAGTTTTTTTGATTCCCGCGGGAAATCCTTAATTTTTCGGGATAAGAAGTAGCCTATTTCACTCTCCATGTCCTCAACTATACCCATGCCAAAAATCACGTCGATCCGTTGCGGCGTGGACCAACAAACCAATAAAGCAACAAACAAACACACTTTCGCATTTATAATATTAGTATGATGTTATTAATATAGTTAAAGCCCTTTTTTTTGGCTCTTTCTCCCATAGAACAAGGTAAGCGCATCTGTACGAGAGCATCACTGACCCCGCACTGACTCAGCGCGCAGATGAAGGGGTCCAGATAATTGATAACAGTCCCTGAGTTATTCCAAGCCCTAATTGCTATAAACGACCCTTGTTCGCATTTTCGTTATCAAGACATTTAACTAGCTTATGTGCGACTTTGTACGCGTGGATTGAGATTTTTTTGTTTCCCGCGGGAACTCTTTAATTTCCAAAATAAAAAGTACCCTTTGTGTTATTCCGCTACAATCTATCTCTGTGCCTTTCATCTCCGTTCAGCCGTTCCGACGTGATTGAGTAACAAACATCCGTCAATCCATCCAAACTTTCGCATTCAGAATATTAGTATAGGATAACACTTTCGCGAGACTACGTATCGCTTATGATACTTCTGTCTGACCATATTGACGAACTCCGGCGTAGCGCTGTGGTCTTAAAAGAGGAAGGTCCCGGTTTCGAATTCCGTTCCATGGCAGGGTCAGTTTTATAATTTCAGATTTTTATCGAACATTGGAAAATACAGAAATTCAGACATTTATCACTAGTTGTCAACTTATCACTCTACCGGCAAAGACGCGCAACTAGAACAGAAGTTGTATGAAATACTGAGTTGTGACGTAGTCAAATTTAAACACTTTTTTCTTTAATCTATAGTTTTAAAACTGTGAAGTTTAGCTCTTTTGAAAGGCCCTCTATTTAATAAAAATCAGTAAGAAATTATCTATTTTGATATACGAGTAGAAATCATCCCTATTCAAGCGAATTCGAAGGAAATTGCTAGTATATTAATTACAAATTAAATTATAAGTTTACAATTCAAACGGTAAGTAAACCTGGTCGCCAAAGATATCGGCGACCTAAATCAAGTTGAGCACGTCCTAGTCTTTAGAATTTAGTACTTAAATTCAATGACTATAGGCATAAAATATGGTCTTATTTTCATAATTTCAATTAAATATAATGTAATTCAGCTGAATTAAATACTTATTTTATTGAAATGACTTTTTATTTGACATTATATTTTGAGCTCCTAAAAAACTGTCTGATTAACTATGGCATCGACGTAGAGGTCAAACTTTTTTTCTAGGATCTTATGAACAACGACCTGAATTTACATAGACGAGCCCTGTCAAACAAAGAATGTGGACCTATTTTACGAACGCCATCTAATCTGAAAAGCGGGAGAGCGCTATGGCGGGGACAAGGACAGGCTAACACAGGTGAGGGGCATGCACCACAAGTTGGACACCAAACTTTCTTCTATGAAAGGGCCCATTTAGTACCTACATAAGTATACTATATCGATGCTTAAGAACCGATGAATTTTCTAATATTCAGTCTGTTCAGCTCATTTCGATTAGTAATACAGCGGTAGACCGTGCTGACTTATCTGCTTACCAATCATTTCAAATGTAAAGACCATCGACACTTAGTAACTTTTTAAGTTTATACCAAAACTTTTATTAATAACTTTCAAAATCGCTTGTTTTGGATTTTACGGTTTTTAAAAATAAGTTCAACCAACCACTCGACTAACTAATATTCACTTTATTATTTACTCAAAGCAAAAAATATTCAACGATCAAAACATTGAAAGCTTTTATAGAAGCCAAATTTAATAAAGATTATCTTTACCCAACGTTGCCTGTGATATCTCCTTAGGTATGTACCTAGATTTTATTTTGAGGAACTCTCGGAAGCCACTTTCACTTCCGAGACTATTCTAATTACTAACTCAATTCATTAATTTTATGCTGTTTTTTAATTATATTATGAGGTACTGGATAATAAAAAACCTTGAAAGATAATTATGGAATATTTAAATAATAATATTATGTTATGATCATTTCCTCAGATTATTTCTAACATAGCCTGCCATCTATTTTAATTTCATAAAACAATAACGCTACGTGGTACCGTCAAGTGATTTAGCTACTCGCTAGCAGATGGCAGTATCGACCTTTTCATATTTAAAAATAAATAGTTATGTTTTCTAAATATTGTGAAAACTCTTACTTAGGTAAATAAAGTGTAAAAAATTGACGATTTATTTAAATTGTATGTTGTAACAAAATTAAATAATTATATTCTATGTTAAAGGTATTATGACCAAAAGATAATATCCGTGGCACGTAAGAAGTCCGCTAGAGGCGGCGCTAGTAGTATCAAATTGATGCAAATATTTTATGGAAAATATTAGTTCCAACTAATTGGCGCGGGTTTTCTTTCGTGATATAGACTATGGAGTATGCAAATGTACCTACTCTGTGGTAGTAAAGAACCCTCAGAACCCAAAGCAGCGAAACCACGGAATAAAGAGCTCTTTAAACCTTGAGCGAAAATAACTTTAATATAAAAACTTTTAATTCTATTGTATAGTCTGTGTTGATAAATAATTAACGAAGGAAAGTACGAATCTAGGCTTCTAGACTTATTCAAACCCTGACCGCAGTGTGTAAAATAAAGTAGGTACATAAACATATCAATTGACACGGGATTCGGATTTCCAATCTGTCTATGGGTTCACACATGACACAACACATAAAATCACAAACGGGCCGGCACACAAAAGAAGTTCGTTAAATAAATGTTTGGACGTAACTTTTGGAGGGAAGGAAGGAAAAATACCAAGAAAGGACAGGATAAAAAATGCATAGATCATAGATCATAGAAGACAGATAGAAGGCGGTGATGACGGGTAACTTTGAAACAATTTGTAACAAAAATAAACCATAGTAATAGTGATACCACAAAATAATCAATAGAATATAAAAGTTGAATTAAATTAACTTTAAAACTTAAGTAGTAATTTTACAACATAAAGTAATAGAATCTAGAAAAATAGGGTACCTACATGGAACCTTTGTCAATTCTCATTACCTTCTTACTATTTCTTTATAGGTATTTATAGCTAAGGCAGCAAGTAGGTAGGCAATAGGTAGGAAAGTAGGTACTCTATTAATATCTGTTCTTCACGTCGTTGTCGTTGTTTACGGTACATTATTTTCTCTCCTCAATTTTCATAGAATAAGAAATCCTGAAAAATAAAAAATCATAGTTTAATACAATATTAGTATTAAGTAAGTTTTTTATCTAAAACTCAGCCATTGACTGCGATCCCACGTCCGTGAGTGATGGCGCAGTTTAAGATGGCAGCGGGCTAACCTGTTAGGGACAAGACAGTTATCCCCATATGTAGTTACCCCAAATCTGTTTATAGACAAGACATTGTACCGGAAAGGTAAATATTAAAGCTTGACGGCTTTGCCGGTAGGGCAATAACTAGCCATGGCCAAAGCCTCTGAACCAGATGATAGGGATAGGTAAGTACTTACCTATTCAAAATTAATATTTACACTTCATAGCTTCGTTCTTCAGATACTTATTTTAATTTATTCATCAAATACAATAATCCCTTTACACAAGTAACAGTCTTCCTTCCTCATCCTTACTATCACATTATTTTTAATTTCAAACCTATATTCATTCTTAATAATATGAAGAAAGGAGTTATTTGTTTTTTTTTTAAATCGCGATTGCGTGTTATGCCAGAAGGTACCAGCCAACGACCTCAATTTACATAGCCCTGTCAAACAAAGAATGTGGACTTATTTTACTAACGTAATCTAGTCTGAAAAGCCGGACAGCGCTATGGCGGAGGCAAGGACAGAATTATACAAGTGTGGAGCGTGCTCTACAGGTCGGACGCCCAATTTTTTCTATGAAAGGGCCCATCTAGTACTAATATCTATCATTTTATCAACACAAAGAACAACACCCATCAATATCGATGGTACCGGCTCATAATACGATACCAGCAGGTTCCATACATTGAGAATGAGAACCTATGACGGCATCTTGGTTGCCAATGGGGGTTGATTTAATATGCTAACTTGGTAATTATTAACAATTATTGCTAAAGAAATTTGAAGTCCTCTGAGATACGAATATGTCACCGTAAGATTGTAAAAACCGTTAGATTGTAATCTAACTCGCGAAATTCTAAACTGTCGAAAGATTGTGAACCGTTCAATGTTCTGAGTGTCAATTTTTGAAATATTCTTTGTGTTTACGTTTTCTTGTCTGTTTCATATAGGTTAGGTTAGGGTCCGACATAAATAATCAGGTTGAGGTTCTATCGGGTTAATATACTTATCAGATTACATACAATCTACCGAAAAATAATGCGTTAAATTGTAATCTTTCGACAGTTTGCAATTTCGCGAGTTAGATTATAATCTGATGGTTTTTACAATCTTACGGTGACAGATATAAGCTTGCAGTCGTCAATGGTAAACTTTCCATCAGAAGGTGTTCATTGGCGTTCAGTGTTCAGTGGCGGTCGCTCCTTGTCGCGCGACAGACCGCTCTGGTGTCGATGGTACTTGGCCATCATAAACTTACTATCAAGAAACAGGCGCCGATGAGCGCCGCCTTGTAGCGCACGTCGAGCTGAAGCGGGAAGCGTATCGCGAAGCTGTGGCGGTCGCTCTTTGTCGCGCGACCGACCGCTCTGGTGTCGAGGGTACTAGGCCACCATAAACTTACTATCAGGTAGCAGGCGCCGATGAGCGCCGCCTTGTAGCGTACGTCGAGCTCAAGCGGGAAGCGTATTGCGAAACTGTCGCGGTCGCTCTTTGTCGCGCGACAGATCGCTCTGGTGTCGATGGTACTAGGCCATCATAAACTTACTATCAGGAAGCAGGCGCCGATGAGCGCCGCCTTGTAGCGCACGTCGAGCTCGAGCGGGAAGCGTATCGCGAAACTGTCGCGATCGCTCATTGTCGCGCGACAGACCGCTCTGGTGTCGATGGTACTAGGCCATCATAAACTTACTATCAGGAAGCAGGCGCCGATGAGCGCCGCCTTGTAGCGCACGTCGAGCTCGAGCGGGAAGCGTATCGCGAAACTGTCGCGATCGCTCCTTGTCGCGCGCGACAGACCGCTCCAACACTTGCCGATGTGGCCGATGCGTTGCTTGTCGCTTGTGTATAGCTGGAATTTTTAATTTTACTTACGTTAGAATATTTTCAAGAATCTTGGTCTTAGTTTATCCACTACTTTGCAAACGCAATCTCATTATTATCTAAGTGTGATACGTGTACCTATGCCGCTGTTTTTCCCACAATGAATGCTTAATAAAACATTCACGCATTCATACTATTTTCAGTAAAAACGAAAACCGTCGAGTCATAAAACTAGACACTGGTAACTACTTCAATTCGCCCATAACCGCCTCATTTCGGTTTAATAAATTGTCGAAGATTTAAATTCTTAGATTATGCATTAAAAATATTTTTGCACGCCAAGCTTAAGTAATAAGGATAAGTACTAAGTAATAGTTTTAATCATAACACCGATGTAAATATTCTGCATATATACCATATTCTAGCAAAATAAAAAGGATCTGATTATGATGAAAAACCATTAATCTTCCAATAAAGCCTCTAATGCTTGACAGTTTGAGGTAGAGAGAGACATCTGCCGGTGGCATAGAAACAAATTCTTCAAGATTTGTTAGTTAGACACTTGTAGATGCTTTAGTTACCTCAAAGTTGCATTCGGCGGACATTGATACAGGGCCCTTGACTCTGATGACGAGACGGTCGCTGGTGTCGTTGATGACGAGCACAGGCTTGAAGAAGGTCACCTCCTTCCTCACGATGGCAGCCGGCACCCCGCACACCATCACGTCCATCTTGTCCTGCCCCACGGTGTATGGGTGACGGAGTTTCATCACCTACAAACAGAGAAACTGTTTTTTTTTTAAATTATATAGGCTAGCGCTTGGCTTCAATCAGACGCCTGCAAGTGGTGATGTAGCCTAAGGTGGAGCGTGCTTGCCTAGAAGATGCCTTTTCACTCTTGATTTGAAGGTACCTATATTAAAAGAGGAGTGGAAAACTTCATAATACTAACTTGTGGATATACACTGTTTCACATATTTTCTGATGAGTGTCGCTAACAACCTTTCCTCAGCTTTCATCATCCAACATTCTTTAACCGATTTACGCCACCTCTTTGTTTACCTATTGACGGTGGGCTTAGATGAAGAACCGTAGAATTACAGATTATTAATATTAGAGAGAAAGAGAGTACCGCTAGAGTCTAAGAGAAGTAGGAGATGGAGACATACAAGTTAAGTGTGACACTTACGAAGTTATGTTTTATATATTTTGTTTTATTGACGTTCAAAGTAAAGGCTTAGTGAACGAACTGTGGATACTCATCAACATAACCAGACGATTCCTCATAGATCCAAGAGATAGCAATGAGAAATTCGAGCAAATTCCAATTTCCTGGATCACAGGTTTTCAAGTAGGTCGTTTTAACACAAGAACAATATAAAAAAAAATTCCCTTCCAGAAATGTGAGTAATTTATCACTAAAATACCAACAGCTATTAGACTGTTGATGCGCAAAACGTGTTCAGCGTGAAAATGGATATCTGGATGTATCACGTCTTAAATAACAATGCTGATAAAGGTTTATTTTATCGATTTCCCTCCCTTTTACCTACATTCTTCGATTCTTCAGCTTCGTTCTCGATGCTTTAAAATACTTTAAGGATTTTGAGTTTTTCGATTTCGCTTTTAATAAAGTAGAATTTTGGAACCCTCGTAGCTTTTATTTTAAGATACTTTTTTCTATTTTAAGATACCGTGGTTAATTATCACCATCATGTCACGTGAAGGTGTACTTTGTAGGTACCTATTTTGGATAAATATACTTTGAGTTTGAGAGTTTTTTTTGAGTTTTGTCAAACTACTTAAATATCAATTGTTTTGATCTCAGGTTAAAATAAATTCAAATGCATCTTTTTGTTTGATATTTTGAATATTATGTAAAAAGAAAGTTATAAAAATAATATAGTATTATACTTACTACACATAATAACATTAAACCTAACACCATGTCTTATCTTACATAACGAACCTTTCACAAAAAATATTTTCTTATGCAAAATAAAATTATAACAAGTAAGTAGCACTTACAATCCAAATTGCCAGTCAAAGTAGCGTAATCCTCGTAAATAACCCTACGCAAGGTTCCTTAGTAATCCGACGGCAATGAAAATCGCCACAAATTCCCCTGTGCGAGCGTGCGTATCACATAGCGTGTAAAAACGGTAATACACAGCCAGCAAAGAACACGCGATCGTATCAAATCTTGACCTTTCGATTAACCTAAAATTAATCCCAACGGGGTAGTTATTCAATATGGGGTAGAAAAATAACATTCGCTTTGCATAGCGTAGATACTTTAGCGATCATCATTAAAATTAAGTCAAAGGCATTTCTAAGTCTATTACATTTCTAAGTCTTCTGAAATTTTTTATAGATTAATAAATATATATGTATTGTTTTAATTTTCAACAAAGAAATAAAAGGAAACTTAATAATATTTAAAGTCTTAAAAATAAAAATATAATGTAATATAACTAAAAAATATTATTAAAAGGAGTCCCTTTAGGCAAGGTTCCGAAGATACTGGCAGCGTTCCTCCTTTGAATAGCTAGGCTAATTCTTTGTCCGAGGTAGCTGCCAGCTCTTCGGTCTCCTGTGATGTCGACTAACCTTTTTACTATTTCCTGAAAAAGTTTTAAAGCGCTAGGACCCCACGGACCAAGGGTCTCGACACCGAATGGGACAAAAACCATATTCGGAGCCTAGACCCCTGTATGTACCTAATTTTTTATTATGTAGTACACTCTGCTAACGTTCACTTTAACTCTTGATTGCGAGGCAGTAAACCCATGCCCTTAATCGGTTTCTACGCAGCACCGTACCGGAATGCTAAATCGCTTGGCGGCACGTCCTTGTCTGTGTGTTAGGTTTATTATTTCGATAGTTATAAGTTTGACTTATTTCATGACGTTTTATTAAATTTGTACGGGGTAATTCCTTTAAATACATACGTTTTGAGATCTCCGCGCCTATTTCTGAGATGTTCCTTACAGGTGGTAAGAAACATCTCAGAAATAGGACATCTCATCTACGGCTGAAGCGGTTCCACCAGGCCAGACCAGAGAAAATTCAATTGATTGAGGGAGTGTCAATCAAATGTATGCATAGGTAGGTACCTCATGATCATTGGTGTCAAAGACATCAATCTCGAAAGCCCTGCTCCTGCCGACCAGCACTTTGTTGAGTATCCCTGAGTCCTCGTTGGCATAGAGCAGCACTGTGCCGTCAGCTGTCAGCACCACGTACTTGTTGTTGGTGTAAGCGCCCGTCTTCTCTCTGATCAGTACTCGGTCAATAGATTTTAGCAGCTCGATACCTGGAAACAAGAGTTTAACCTTTTTGAACTGCAGTAAATATTGAGTAACGGACAACCATCTTAGACTGCATCATCACTTACCATCAAATGAGAACGTAGTCGAGGGCTAACTTGTAGTGAATTAAAAAAATATGCTAATATTATAAATGTGAAAGTATGGATGGATGGAAAGGATTGATGGATGGATGGATGGATGTAACTTAATCACACCAGAACGGCTGATTGGATCGGGATGAAATTTGGATCAGAGATCCATTATTATAGTCTGTAATAACACTGAGACTTCTTTTTATTCCGAAAAATTAAAGAGCTTCCACGCGAACAAATAATCTCAATCCACGTGGACGAAGTCGCGGACATCAACTAGTAAACGATACAAAACCCGTCATCGGATAGGCGACAAAAGACCGCAATGTCCGGATAACGAAGCCGGTGGATGTTTACTAGTTTTAACGACGATGAAGAAGCATCCAATATGTAACCTATGGCTATAGAAAACAATGTAGGGGTAATAGGAAAGCTAATGCCGGAAAAAAATCCGTAATCCGATTGAAATTTTAAAGCTGGAGATGAATTTGCGTGACTTCCTCATAATATCCATATTATAGAATTTAACTGACATGGTATAATGGATTCAGGCACAGAATTAGACGTAATAGTATGATGAACAGGTAAGAGGAGTGCCGGATGCACTTTGGTTTTGGTAGTGTTCACCAAAGATAATAATTGTAAATATATTGCTGAGAGATTTTGCATTTTAACATCTCTTAAAATCAACCTGAATACCTGAACTCATTCACTACAAAGTAAATCAGTAATAAAAATCTTCTCTTAAATCAGGTAAGGTAATAAATAATAATTGAAAGTGTTACGTAGCGTAGGTTGGAAATTGAAACAATTCAAACTTGCGATGCCAGGAATTGCAGTCAGTTTATTTACATTCATACCAGGTAAATGGAGTGTGAATGACTGTGGGAGAGGCGAATTCGTTAGTTTCATTGCGAAGTTATGGTTCACTACAAAGTAAATCAGTAATAAAAATCTTCTCTTAAATCAGGTAAGGTAATAAATAATAATTGAAAGTGTTACGTAGCGTAGGTTGGAAATTGAAACAATTCAAACTTGCGATGCCAGGAATTGCAGTCAGTTTATTTACATTCATACCAGGTAAATGGAGTGTGAATGACTGTGGGAGAGGCGAATTCGTTAGTTTCATTGCGAAGTTATGGGGGAACAGACAGGTAAATAAACAGCCAATCGAGACGCACCTGCCTGCTGTGGGTGAACCATAAAAAATTGGGTTGTTCAATAAATTTACCCTGAATGTTTGCACTTTTGCACTGGGCTATGCTAACATTGAAACGTATGCTCTAATTGAAATTCTCGCTTGTGGCTATAGGAGTGAGCTGAAATAATAATGATCCGAAGTTTGAATCTTATTCCTAATGGTTTTAATTGATAAGCTCTTTCCAAAATACTGGAACCGTTTTCCTGAAAACAGATTGATTGCACAGGCCTCGACTTTAATAGGAGAGAGGGAATTAGAGCTTAGACCACCACGCCGCGCTGCTACAATGCGGGTTGGCGGGCTTTGACGACTATTATCATGTTAGTGACAATAACCGGAACCGGCGGCTCTACGTGCTCTGCGAAGCACGGGGGTGACTCACCGGGGGTAACTTCCTAACTCCGGGCTAGTACTGAGAATTACAATTCAGAAAAACCTCAATACTTTTAATTACCGACCATCATTACAGTTCGAGTCCCGACCCGGGACTCGAACCCGGGACCTCGTCGGCCGCAGTCGAACATGTTAGTATGGTTACTATAAATTATAGGTATTACAAAATCGTACATAATATATCCATTATCCAATATCCATGTCCAATACCCGTGGTTGGCTTTGACATAATTTGAAATTAAACATTTTTCCACTTTTTCTTACCTGTTGATGATTCTGTAGTCTCCATTTTTCTGTACTTTATGGTTGTGTACTTTCCAGTATTTCTTGTCACTTTATTTTTTAAAATATACGAGTAGGTATTTGTTACTACTTTAACATACTATTCATAATGTTTAAGTACCTTTAAAATAATCTAGCGCGTAGTTGAAAACTTACATTGAGTAAAACATTTAGAAATGCTAATTGACCATAATTAATTGATAAATATTGTAATTTAATAATAATTTTGGAATGTTTTAAACAATCAAAGATTTTTAAGTGAAAGCTATAATTTTTATGATTATTAAAAGTAAAAATAGATTTGCTTCGATGGAATAAAATTTATTTGAAATAATAATAAAACAAACAAATAGCTAAACCTAACCGTTGCTAAATAAATTTTTTAAGAATCCATAATATTGCCTTGAGTTTTAACTTTTTAAATAAACAAATTTGCGAAGTTTATTTTGATGTAATAAACATGCCTCCGAGTTAGGATAATTTGTTTTGCTAGCTCGTCAAATATTTAGTTAACAGTTAAAAGCTAGCCGACCTTAAAATATTGTATACCTATTGTAAGTATAGGTTACCGATTTTGCTCTGGGATTAAACATTAGGTAATGTTCTCAGTTCTACTATAAGACCCCGTATTTCTGGAACACTTACGTTTAAATTATTAATTAAGTATATCACAGATTAAAGTAGATTCAAGTATAGAATGATAATAATATACAATGTAATTAACATATCAATTCGTATACGTTAGTATACGTATACGTAGTTCCTAAGGAAGTTTATTACTCATATTTTTTTAGAGATTAGTTCCTTAATAAGCTCGCGTTTCAGTCTAATCTCTCTCTTCGTCGTATTCCTCATTGCTGAGGGTCGTGAGTCGTGTCCCTTTTCCATTAATCTCATAATGGTAGGAGTTTTCTCGGCATAATAATGCGGTGGGTTCCCACGTCCTTCCGCATTCAGTCTATTAATCGATCTTTAATAATAATTTAGCTGTTGCCTGTTACTTAAGCTATCTATCTATTTAACAGGAATCCAATTCTCGTTCCCAAGATTTGTTGATCTTGGTACAGAAAATTTGAAGCTGAGCAAAAACATAATTCGTTGTGAGGTTAATTCTTTAAAAATAATGTAGTTGAATGAAATTGACAAAAGTATGAAGCGTAACATTATGTGTAAAAGTTTAATTTGTAAAACTATAGTAATACTTTGATATTTTCCTCCCGTTGTGGTCAAAATTGCTATAATAAAGCAATCTCTTTCCCGGTATACCTACTATCTACAGAGAATAAATCTGTCGTTCTCACGTTCGTCGCATCTTTTGGGAATCTGATTGGGATTACGTTGTATTAAAATCACAAAATTATGAAAATCTAACCACTATATTCCAAGTTTAAGTGACTCCGTGTAACCACACAGTCAATAGAAAACTAACGAGCTTTTATTAACACACTGTTCCTACTTGTCAGCTACGAATATAATTAACTGATAACACTTAGTGAAATGCCCGTATGCCGTTTAGTGCTTGTGGCTTGTGCTACATTTCGTTTACCACCTGCTTCTAACAGCGCTTGCTTCTTACAGCAAGAAGACTTAGTACTTCGTAATATTTAAAAGATTACAGTAGATATAGTAACTATGTATAGTTACTTTTTCAATATAAGTTACTAAAGTATTTTCATTTAGAACAAATTATTAGGTACTCAGTTATAAATTTTAAGTAGGTACTGCTATTTCATCGCAATGCAATTTTTTTTTTAATATTTTAAATAAATATTTTAGACGACCAAATTCGAACCCAATTTTTACTCAAAGCACTGAGCAAACCAAATTTGTTCAAATTCAACAATTAATTAATCCACAACTATAATTAAGTATATACAACTGTAGGTTTAACAAACGGCTTCAAGAAAATCTGCGAAACCGTTTTCCGTACGTCCGGCACCCCCGCGCGTCTCGCAGCCGACTGAAGGAATTGACGATATTACACTGTAAGCTTTGAAACCCACATGGAGACAGAAGTTTATAAGCTTTTAGGCCCATTTATTATCATTAAATAAACATGTTCTTAATGCTAAGCCTCCTTGAGCCCTAGAACACTGTGTCTAGAATAGACGATTTTTAGGTCCTTTCAAGTTAGAAAGACAATTTAATCATGATTTCGTATCTCCCACCAAATTGGCAACTTTATGGGCCTGAAAGTTAAGTTAAGTTAAATTGAAAAGTTTAGACGGTGCCCAATGGCTGCGGCATGTGAACCTCTTATTTTGTTAGGCTGTACTTTAGTGGTTTAATCTTCGATTTCAATGTTCTTCGGATTCTACTCCGGCATCCTGAAGGAAGCATCCGACAGTAATTATTGTTGTCGTAGATAGAGAACCATGAACTTCTCTTTATGTTATCTACAAGCTAGAAAGACTCTAGAAGCTCATAAGATAGTATACCTAGTAAATTGTAGTATAGTAGGTATAATAGCAAATATGCGCTGAGCTTTTGAACATCTTTTGAGCTTTTGAAATCCTAAATTTCTTTATAAAATTAAAGACTATAGTAGATCATAACTATAGTACACTCGAGGGTCGTGGATTCGATCTCCGGACCTCCAACTTTTTGAAGTGATATGCTTTTTAAGAAATTAAATATCACTTACTGCAAACGTTTAAAGAAAACATTTTGAGGAAATCTACATGTCCGTGAGTTCTTCATAAAATTATTCTCGAATGTGCGTGTAGTCAGCCAATCCGCAGTTGGCTAGCGTGGTTGCCAAACCCTTCTCATTCTGAGTGGAGAATCTACAAGGAGACTTATAACATTTTTATTTTCAGAGAACAAACACCTACTAAATCAGTTCAGTGCAACGAGTGAACTAATTTAACCTTTTGACATAAATTCCTGAGAAAGTTTGACTTTGGCTTCCATCATCGAACTTCAAAAACTCAAAGCCAAAAACCAGAAGCTACAGATTTAAAATAAAAGTAACCACAAGAAATCTAGGAGTTTTGGGGCTACCAAAAAATAGGGTATTGTTGTTGGATATCTATTACTGTGGTAGTGTCATGACCTAACAGAAATAAGAAACGTTCTAGACATGCCTGGATATAAACCTCACTTTTAGGGTTCCGTAGTCTACAAGGAACCCTTAAATGTTATATGGTAACCTAAACAATTTGTTAAGGTACGGTCTCCTCTACATGTGGAATGATTTTTTTCTCGTCTATCCCATAGTGTTGATTGTCATTGGCTAGGCAGTTCAAAAATACTGTGGGTGTGGGAACACTATTTTTCCATTCAGGGATCCGTTTCCGAAATATGTATGTACTTAGCTTTAAAGTGCTAATTTTTGGTAGTCATGGTGTGTGCTCAAGCTTAATGGTTGTTTTTGAATACGTGGAAAAATTAATGGTAGTAGAAGGAAACCTATCACAGCTAAGTAGGCTTTCTATGTTAACGAGTAATAGCATACTATTACCTATTCTGTGGTAATAGTCGATCAACTTATAAAATGTTCCCAAATAGGCCTATTACACTACGTTTTCAGAGCCCTGAGGTAAGGGTGGGCGTGGCCGCTAGTTAGAGCGTCACTTATTACAAAGCAATAAGGATAAAATTAGGGACCTTTCCTCCCTAAATGTATTACACTACACTGATTCAAGTGTTAGGGTCCCTGTGAAAAGTGTGAAAGTAATAGGACTATAAGTTTAACGACCAACTACGGAACCCTACAATGCGCGTGGCTCGACACGTACCTGGCCGATTCTTTATTTGACGTCGGTGCGTAAAAGGGATAAAAATATACGACAAATTGAGCCACACCGTCGTTGCGCAAACAATCCACGGGCATTGGGTCACTACCCCAATCCTCATGCCTCTCACATACACAATTAGTTGCGTGTCAACCGACGCGCCCTCGTCAAACATACTAGATTACTTTCAATGTTTCGCTCTACGGGTGATGACACTATTCCTATTGTATACCACTGTATTTCATTCATATAGACAGAAATGCCTGCGGATAGGCCTATTACACCGCACTTTTCACCGGGCCCTGTGGAAAGGGTTGACGTGGCCGTTACTTTTGGCGTCGCTATTACACTACACTTACCACCGGGCCCTAACTCAGTCTGAAGAGAACGTCAAGAGAGTTGGACGTGTATCTTAGTATGTTTATTATCGTTCACTGATTATGGCACCCGTGCTATCGAAGAAAAAAAGTAGTATCCATACTAATATTATAAACTAGATGATTCCCGCGACTTGGCCGCGTGGATCGCGTTTATAATATTAGTATGTATGCGTAAGTGTGCCTGTCTATCTGCTACGATTTCAAGTCCCATCTATTCTAACAATTTTGATGAAATTTGGTACAGCGGTAGGTTACGTCCCGGAGAAGGACATAAGCTACTTTTTATTCCGGAAAATAAAAGAGTTCCCGCGGGAACCAAAAAACCTCCATACACGCGGGCGAAGTCACGGGCAGTAAAGTATAGTAAATTATTATACTCTTTTATAGTATAGTTCATATAGTCTTTATGCTATTTTCTCCATAAATAAGGCATTTCTTTGTACATGTCTATTAGAACAATAAAACTTCTTTTTCTTTAGCACACAATATATTGACAAAATGCACGCGCGAGCCATAGAGACAAATACTCTCAGCTGGTCGTGCGACGACGGAGGTCCCTAACCGCCCTGAATGTTATTACACTACCCGGTCTGCAGAGCGATCAGGCAGTTAGGCAGACCGGGACCACCCGTTCTCCTTAACCAGGGACCCTTCCTCCCTGAACCTTAGTACACTACACTGAATATGCGAAAGGGTCCCTGTGAAAAGTGCGGTGTAATAGGCCTATTAGAACTGCGGTTACTTACGTATCTTTTCTCACTCTCTCACTCACTACAGCCCATTATCGTCCCACTGCTGGGCACAGGCCTCCACTCTCATAGGAGAGAGAGAATTAGAGCTTAGACCCACCACGCTGCTCCAATGTGGGTTGGCGGGCTTTAACGACTATTACGAACAAACCAAGGAAAATTCAGAAATTATAAATTCCTAAATTGACCCTGCCGGGGATCGAACCCGGGACCTCCGCAAGTAAAGACAACAGTCGTCAAAAGTTTGGTCACATTTCTGCATCCCTGCTAATCAGATATTTTTTGCCAAACTCTGAATTTAATGATAAGTAAACCTATCCTAGGACTTAGATTAAAGCACAAATGTTTAGTGATTTGGAGCAGATTGATCTATCTTTGGTTTTCTTAAATACTTAGGCACTACCATTTAAGTACTTATGTTCTATGACTTGGTTTGGTGGACGGGACTCGAATAACAGAGTGGGAGATTTCTTCCCATTCGATCACGATCTAGGATAAGTATATCTCGGCCTGGAGAGCCTACAGAATTCAATCCATCAAGAGATGAGAATACGCAGCAAAACAAATTAGCTTAACTTCATATGAATGGAAAGCATCACGATAATATTTCAATCATTGTTATCAGCTCTCAAGATTCAATCGACACAGTGTGCTGTAGCCAAAATAGTAAAACTTTCATCATATCCGTACCGTAACGTATATTATATAGACTCCATCATATTATTCATGTTCGAGTATGTAATAAATTTAAAATCATTCATTTAATAGCATTAATAACTTTGTGATTATGCCAAAAGTTAGACTGTCCAGTTACAGACTTGACCCAGTGTTGCAGAGAACGGTAGTTATGTAGAGCTGAAAAAACATATAAGTAAGAAATGGAAACCAAACAATAGAAAATTATTACAGCCGACATGCAGATGCTATGTAATTAATACCTTTATGAAACCTAAATCCAGTCCAGGCTAATGAGACAAATTTCTAAAAGGAGTATATTGTTTCTAAAATGCCAACCGAATTAGCTTCTTTGTAAAACGGCGGGTTTTTCACTTAGACTACAACTGATCTAGTTCCCTGCGGGAGATTATTTTACTTCTGTTTAGATCGCCTCTTTTAATTCGGATGCTGTGTGTAGGCGAGTTAATGTAGATATTTTATGTAACGATTGATTCGTCTAATATATTATTTTCAGATGAGTTAAAAGCAGCAGTTGTAGCGCCTGTATAAATATTTTTGATTATTTTCGAGTAGTTTACGTTTTAGCATACAATTCAATGATGTTCTGTATATAACATTTTATAGAATTGTAATTACTTATTCATTTATTTTAAACCGCATTTTATTGTAAGTTTGTGTAAAAACCTTAATTCATGCGGACGAAGCCACCGGCATCATGTACTGATTACCTATTATGTACCTAGGTAATTGATATTAGTAACATTATTAAAATTAGAGCTCACTTCTGCCACTATCTCTTATTACTTTTTCCATTAATTATAATAATAAAACCTTGGTACTTTCTCGTCTTTCGACTCTAGATCGTGCATCGTAACGATAGTTGGGAGATATTGGCTGTGAAATTAAATAAAAGCAAAAAGTTTTTTGAAATATTTTATTTGAGAAAAACTAAAACGTGTCCTAACATAGAAAATCAATAACCTACTCAACTAAAATATCAGTCTGGATAAAATTCCAAAACGCAAAGCCGGCAACTTATTTCACAATAATTTCATCTCTATGAGTGCAACGTTTGAAGCTATTGTGAAATAAATTATGTAGCCGGCAGTATTTCGGAACTTCTTACAATAATACGTCTTATTAATTATTACACTCTTTAAATAATATTTAAGCACTATGAAGATTTATCGCTGTCACTTCCAGATTTTTCCTGAATCGGGATCTTCCTCTCCGGCAGCGGTTCAGCTCTAAACGCAATCAACTTCAACTTTCCCTTATCAAGGTGACACTCCACCCTCTCTGGAGGAAAGCCCTCAGGTAGCAAGAAACGCCTTTCGAAATGGCTCTTCGTCCATCCATCTTCACGCTTGATCTCCTTCTTCCCTTCGATCGTGATCTCATTCCCAACTGTCTTTACTTGGATTTGCTCAGGGCTAAAGTTCTGCACGTCCAGATGAACTTCCACCTTCTTCCCATCGACTTTTACCTCCGAATCAGAGTATACACCTTCGATTCCATGCTCGTGCTCGGTTGGTGCTGTCACTTGGCGCATGAATTTCACCGGGTCTCGGAAGAAAGGGTCCTTTGCAAACACAGCAAATGGGTCTTCCAATATCCTGGTTACAGGGTCCCGGTAGGCCAAGTTTCGCAAATGACGAAGCCAATACGGAACTAATGACATTTTTGTGTTTAATTCTTTCGCGTTGTAAGAAGTCACTCGTTTGTTTGTTTATTTTGAACTGACAATGCGCGCGCTTTGCGTCATATTTATATTAACGGCAGTGGCGCTGTTAGTACTCGAGAAGTCGCAAGAACGCTCGCGAACAATCTGGTCAAAGCGTGGTAAATGGACATCGTAGTGACATCTGTTGGTGAATAGAAAAACTAATTTATATGTACACGTGAAAAATACTTGTTAGGTATTTATAAATCATCCTCATCGTCTTTCTATTGAAATACGTCACTATATTAGAAACTATTTTTATTACATAAATTAATATATTTTACTACAACTAATATATACATGTAATGCAGCGCCATCTGGAAAGAAGATTTTACTTTTTTAACTTCCTACTTTATAGTAATGCAATAGACATAAAAAACATAATTCGTTCAAAATACAACATAATATATTTTTCATTACATTCTATTTTGTATAAAAGAATATGAATTTCTTACATAAATAAAATAAATTGAATAAAATAATAATGGAATGCACTGCCATCTAGTAATGAGTAGCTATTTTTACTTGTTTAATGTTTATGTACTTATTACTAGATGACTCTGCTCTGGACATAACCCTACTAGCAGAATGACGAGTTTAACATGTTTCAGCTGAAAAAGATGAGTACTTAGAATTTAAAGCAAGGTCATTATAGCGAGATTTTAGAGGCCTCTTTTTGCAAGTCTAGTCGCAGTTATTTGCACAATATTTACAGCAAAAATTTAGACGTAATGGAGACGGGTGAGGAAATGTTATTGAAATACTTAAAAATTCGGAGTTTGTTTGCCAAAAACCGAAAGCGCGAGTTGTAGGGCCGAGGGAAAGAAGAATAACTATTTTAAACAAAAATAAAATGGCTGTGCCACACGGATCTGGACAAATAAACTATAATATTTTAATAATAAATCTGAAACATTTATGTACGTAATTTAGGTAACATTCACTTGATGAAGTAACTAATCTTAAAGTGTAGGTAGGTACTTCAATATAGTCAGTTAAATCCAACGCCTTCTTACAAAATTAAGTGACAGCAATCGGTCCAGTAGGTACCTGCCTAAAGTAAATAGGTTCCGATTTGTATATAAATGATAAATAATATTTATAATAATTTTCTTCGAGAAAAATTTAAAATTAAAATAGTGCGTGAGTCATTTGTTTGATCACACACACACACTACACTACACTAATAATCGTGCATCTCTAATTGGAAATGTAAGTAGGTATTTACCTACATATTTGGAGTTGGAAAAAGGTCTAGTTTTGTCCTGTGGGTCGCTAATAGGTACGCTAGATAAATCCAGTCAACTATTTCGATTTAAATTCCAGAGCTATTAGACCACGAACAAATGTAGCCGAAGCCATTTTGCATACCTCAGTAACGCGCAATTTCCCGCTCGATAGATAACATTTTTCCCTGGACTATATACATATACCTATGTTGAGAAACATACCTCAATATACATTAAAATAATGACAATCTAGAATTGAACACTTGATTTTGATCCGTTCTTGGAATCACCACTTTGTATCAAATAAACACGGTAGATTGAATTTAGTACAATATTTGTTAATAGGTACTTTACCCATAACATATCTCCGTAGATATATGGTTTAGGAAGCCATATTTTGTCCGTCAGGAATCATGACACAATTTATATTTGCGCCAAACTTTATCAAAATCGGTTCAGCGATTAAGTATCTACCTGATGTATATGTGACAGACAGACGGACTCACTGGATTGGGGTTGCAGTAAAAATATGTACTTACCATGAATTCAACCAATCAGAAGTGAAGTTGTAGAAATAATTTAATATAAATGTAGACTTTTTTGACAATCCGCCTGCAGCTTCAAGATAGGTATTCCTTATTGTGCTGACTGCTGACCAAGACTGCTGGTCAACAAAGTAATAACTAAATGATGCCCGTGACTTCGTCCGCGTGGATTAAGGTTTCCCCGCGGGATCTCTTTGATTTTCTGGGATAAAAAAAAATTCCTTTCCCGGGATACAACCCACCCCTGTACCAAATTTCATCTAAATCGGTTGAACACATGGACCATGAAAGCGTAGCAGACAGACAGACAAACAGACAGACACTTTCGCATTTATAATATTAGTATAGATGAGTATGGATTAGTAAGTAACTCTTGATAACTGGGTACATACCTCGGCTCAGCCAACCATTGATTGTCCAACCAATTCTAACACGATAATCAACACTAATCTAACACGGTGATCAACCATGATCACTTATTTACTCACACATAATATGACGTACGATTTAATTTGGTGGGGATCTCTGCCTTGGTATAAATTCATAAAGGCTAAAATTCACTTCATTCGATTTAAATCTGTGCAAAAGAACCTTAAGTACTTTTAATAAGCGTGTTATCTTAGAAATGTTTTCAATAATTTTGGTATTGTTAGTAGTGATTTGTGTTGTTCACACCATGCCTTTGGAGAAAACCGAAATCGGTAAAATACATTTAAGGCCCACTTGCACTAGGACTCTTATAATCATTAATAATTAATTTTGTGTATTTTCAGAACCTACGTTTAATTTGGTTCCACATCACAGCCTTTCCAAAAGGTACATAAATCCGTCGATGACCTCGGGCGGGTTCACAAACAACGATTTTTCCAAAATCAGAGCTAAGAGAAAGTAAGAACTAAGAACTGATTTTAAGATAAGAACTACTAGCTGATCTGGGATAAAATGTAGCATAGGTATATGCCCTTCCCCGGGATGCAACATATCTCTATACCAAAATATCATCAAAATCGGTCGAAAAGATGGACGCTTTCGCATTTATAATAGTAAATATTATAAATGCGAAAGTTTGGATGGATGGATGGATGTTTGTTACTCAAGCACGTCCGAACGGCTGAACGGATCTGGATGACATTTGGCACAGGGATAGATTTTAGTCTGGAATAACACATAGGCTACTTTTTATCGCGGAAAAGTAAGGACTTCCCGCGAGAACCAAAAACCTCAATCCACGCGGACGTAGTCGCACCATCAGCTAGTTTATATTATTAATAAAGTACCTATTGATAGTATGGAAGTATCGATAATTAATACGTTTTGAATTACCTTATTTTGACCTGAGTAATATTTTTATACGACTGCCTGAAAAAAGGAGTATATTGTTTTCAGGGTTCATGTATGTATGTGAGTTTGTATATATTCCACCATAACTTCTATACGCCTCAACCGATTCTGATAAATGAGGTATCGTTAGAATCCCTAACTTATTCCGGGTGATATAGGCTAGTAAATTTATTTAAAAAAATATGGGTTGACCATGGTCCCCCATTAAAGACTAAAGTTGAAAAAAAATATCGTAAATAAGATTAGGTAACTATATTATCATGATCTAGAAAATGATGAGTAGATTCCAAAAATATTAACACTATAGTTCAACGATTCTATTTAACTAGATTAATTTAGATTTTTAACTTTTTAGTTCTTTTTTGACAGGGCAGTAAGTCGTGTTTTTTTAATTTTTTAAATTATGACTTGTTTATTTTTTGCCCAGTGCGGAGGAAGAATGCGAGAAGTTGGCTCTGTGCAAACTCCACGCCCGCTCAAATCGAAACTTCATAGCAGCATTTCAACTGTACTTTGTCAAGTAAGTTTTGACATCCTCCTGGGAGGATGCCAGGGTAAGCGCTGCGGTCCTACAGCGGAAGGCCCTGGGTTCAAATTCCGGCAGGGTCAATTTGGGAATTTATAATTTCAATATTCTCTCTGATCTGGTCTGGTGGGAGGCTTCGGCCGTGGCTAGTTACCTACCGACAATGACGTTCCGCCAATCGATTTAGCGTTCCGATATGATGCCGTGTAGAAACCTATTAGGGGGTTTAATATAACTGCCGTACCTCTGACATCACTTATTAAGGTGGGGTATATCAGTCAAGGGCTAACTTGCAGTGGCGTAAAAAAAGGTATGCATGCAAACAATCAGGTCAAACCGTTGCGGCGTGATTTAAAGACAAACCAATGAGTGTTTTGTGCAACAAACATACTTTTGCATCCATGATAATATTAGATTCCGTATTATTTGGCGTTTCCTTAGTACCTAGGTTTAAATATTCATCCCCCCAATTGTGTAAGAAAAACGTAGATAATCGTTTGTCAAACGGCTAATTCGAGCTGTTTATGGAGTTCATAGATACCTGTCCGTCAAAAAGCATGTATGAACTCCTTAAACAGTTCGTGTTGCGTTTTAAGCTGTCACGAATGATTACGATTTGCAGTCCCACAAACTTATCTGGCCCAGGTCTAAATTGGAACTAATTTTATGACTGTTAATATATAATTTTTAATATTTTGGATTCGAGATCCAATTGTCTAAGCCAATTGTATACATTTGACAGTTCATAACGTTTAACTCGAACTTTTTAATGAGTACATACATCCGTTTCATCTATGACCTCCTTAAACAGGTCGAATTATACGTTTGGCAGACGATTACGATTACGATTTCCTTACATAATCAGGGGTCTGGTCCGATGGCCAAAATTGGAACTAATTTATGACTGTTTAGTTCTTGTTTTTTATTCTTTTTTAAATGTGATAACAGCGACGCTGTCGTCGGGTCCTAAAGTTGGTGGGACTATAGACAATTGGACCTCTCCTCTGTTTGCAGCAAAGAAAACGCACGCCTGTGGGACCACCAGACGCACTCGATGGCGGAATGCTACCGGCGATACAGTTGCGACAGATAATATTATGCTGAAGAAAAGTTTCGTCAAAATATGCGTAGCTATTGTAGATAATTAATGTAAGGTCGTTATTGTACTTGTAAGTTTTACTCACGTACCGAAGTCGTTTATGCGAGTAGCTAATAGTACTTACATTGTTCACCGAGGGGAGAAAGTGACCGATTCCTAACGAATTAAACGAAACGGTGTAGTTTCGCAATACATAATACATCATGCTTTATACTACATCTGCGAGAAAAATAAGCGATAGTTAGTGGTTAAACGAACTTACAAAGTGAAGTTCTATCATAATTATGCGAGACGCTTCATTCGAAGCTTTACTATCACAACTATAGACTACATTTTGAGGTTTATTTCAATATAGATTTCGATTTCGCCAATCGACATCGATATCGACAATCGACATCGATAACGACAATCGACAACGATATCGACAATCGACATCGATAGCGACACTCAACATCGCCAATCAACATCGACAATTGGCATCGATGTTGACAATCGACATCGATATCGACAATCTAATCGATATCGACATTCGACATCGATATCGACAATCGACTATCGATATCGACAATGACATCGATATCGACAATCAACATCGATATCGATCATCAAAATCGGAACCGATATCGATATCGACAATCGACATTAGCCATATTTTACTTTTCTATGTCAATATGGTGAAACTGCGTTCAATGAGAATTTAGAATTTCATACCTTTTTCCTCCCGCATAATATTTGGTTTGTGGCAATGACGTACCTATATATACTCTCTAACTCGTTTTGAAAAAAGAAAGAAGGTACTTTCCGTGCGGGTGTAGTATAAAGAAATGTAAACACGTCTTGTGAGACAACGCATATCGTTTGCAATTGCAGTAGGGCCATGGGTAAATAGGAGTACCCCTCGCCCCACCAGTGGGACTATAAATTACTAAACTTACAAGTGTAACTGAGGCCTTACTAATTATGATATAATGGTTGATATTTCATCAGTTTATTATTTACTAGCTAATGCCCGCGACTTCGTCCGCGTGGATTGAGGTTTTCGGTTCCCGCGGGAATTAAATGAGTGTGTTAAAAGTAGCCTATGTGTTATTCCAGACTATAATCTATCTCTGTGCCAAATTTCATCCAGATCCGTTCAGCCTTTGGAGCGTGATTGAGTAACAAACATCCATACATCCAAGTTTTCGCATTTATCATTATTATAGTATAGAAGTATAGAAGTAAAGATTGTAACAAAAACGTAAAAGAGAAAATTAATTTAATTTTCTTTCCTAAGCCAAAAAGGATCATATACATTTTGGAAGACTGTTAAATAAAACAAATTAACTTACAAACAATCCTCATTTATTTGCCTTCATACTTACATCTATTGAATACTTTCACCATGACAACAACATAGTAACAAAACTTTAAAAAAAAATACTCACTTAAATAATAAATAATTACTTCATTCATTTTATAAATCGTAATAATTCGTTGCAACTCATAATAAATTATTATTTCATTCAATCATCGAAAATAAATAATTTTAGTTCTTTATATTGTATATCATTAAGTGTAATTTTTTTGCACAAAAGTTTTTCTGTTTAGTCACAAGAATCCAAAATGGAATGTTGAAATAATTAAATTGATTTATTAAAAAAAATACAATGATTTCACCTATTACTATTTATTTTAATAAAAATTGTGAATAAGATTCTAATTTAGCTGGATTAATTTAGATTTTTAACTTTTTAGTTCGTTTTTTGGCAGGGCAGTCGTGTTTTTTAATTTTTTTAATTATGACTTGTTTACTTGTGTACGTTGGTACGTACGCAGTGAATAGAAAAAATTAACTAAGAAAACACGGCGCACCCAAATTACTGTTTCACTGTTTGTTGAAAAATGTGTTAGCTTTAAAATATATTTAGTTAATAGTAACTTACTTATTTTAAAGCTGTTATATTTAAAATAAGTAAGTTACTATTAACTAAATATTTATTAAGAAAAAATAAAAAGTTTGGTGGTTGGTTTTGGTTTAAGTAATTTAAAATATTTCAAGAGGTTTTCTATGGTTTTCTACATCTATTCACTGAAAAAGTTAAAAAATCTTTGATCAATGCCTAATCAAACCACATATCGACCTCCTGTTTCAGATTTGTCTATGCAATTTTGAACCTTAAGGTGGTAAATATTTCAGACTGCGACTGTACGCAGATACAAAACACACTCATTATGTCAATAGGGATGATGATGTCACCGTAAGATTGTGAAACCCGTTAGATTGTAATATATCTAGCGAAATTGTAAACTGTCGAAAGATTACAATTTAACGCATTATTTTTCGGTAGATTGTAATCTGTTAGGTATATTAACCCGATAGAACCTAAGTACCTGATCATTTATGTCGAACCATATCCTAAGACAAGAAAACTTAAATACAATGAATATTTCAAAAATTGACACTCAGAACATTGAACGGTTCACAATCTGTCGACAGTTTACAATTTCGCTAGATAGATTACAATTTTACGGTGACAATGACAACTCAATCAAATTGGCAACTCGTTATCAAACTTAAAACGCGCTTCTAGTATGGGAGTCTGTATGAAATTCACAGTTGTGACGTCATCAAATTTCAACGCACTTTTTTTCTTTAATCTATATTTGAAAATGGTTATCAAACTTAAAACTAACCGAGGATGTGAATTTTAGGTCTTTTGGAAGACCCTCTATTTAATAATCAGTTAGAAATAATTTATTTATGATACAGGCAACATCCCTATTGCTAATTCTTCCATTTAGATTCCAAGTGTTTCTGATGATATTTCTCTATACCTTAAGTGTATGGGCACAAAATGAGCGGCGGCGGGGCGACGGCGGCAGCGGGGCGATGCGATTAGTCGCAGAGCTTTCGACAAATTTCGCCGCAATTTTGTCATACTCATTTGAAAACTTTATTCACGTTTAAAACCGCAAAATTTGTCTGGCGATTTGCAGGTATTACTGCAATTACTCAAGAAATACGTGATTAAAATTTCAGATTGCCATCAGTATATTTTTTGGGAGTTTTAATAAAATATCTTTGAAGAGAAATAACCGCAAACATTTTACCAGACTGGCACGACTGCAGGGCGACCGCGTATCTTCTGCATCAATCATTGTTACAGTATCAATTGTTGTAATTAGCTGAATTTATAGTAGTCCTGCTGCGTCAATGGATTTTGTCCAATAATGAAAAGGGTGTTATCCAATCAGAGGTGATTGCGATCGTTACACTGTAGCTGTCAGAGATACGCGGTCGCCCAGCTGGATTCGCCAGTTGACGAAATTATATTTTTTCACAATTTCAGTTTGTCTAAAGCGCCTTCTCGAAATTTTTTGCTAGCTCTCGTACCACATCGCCCCGCTGTCGCCGTCGCTCGGCCGTCGCTAGTTTCGAGTTTGACGCCTAAGAGTAGGGGTTCTAGGCCTATTACACTGCACTTTTCACAGGGACCCTTACACTTGAATCAGTGGAGTGTAATAAGATTTAGGTAGTAAGGGTCCCTAATTTGATCCTTATTGGCAAGTAATAAGCGACGCTCCAACTAGCGTAATAGTGTAATAGGCCTTTATGAGTAGGGGTTCCCTCAGTGTGTAGGTTCATTACTGCTGCTTCCTCCGGGGCGCCCTCTTGACGGCGTCGGGGCGCAGGTTGGGCAGGCGGTGCCTTTGCGTATACAGGAGGCCCAGCGCCGCCAGCAGCGGCAAAACCAGCAGCGAGCTCTGACGTAACTCCTGCTCTGATGACTTCACCTGGAGAATAAATCCATACTAATATTATAACCGATGGCCTGGTGTTTAGCATGTTCGACTGCGGCCGACGAGGTCCCGGGTTGGAGTCCCGGATCGGGCCATAATTAAGTATTGGGTTTTTCCGACTACTCAGTACTAGCCCGGAGTTAGGAAGTTGGCGGTCTTTCACCCCCGTGCTTCGGAGAACACGTAAGCCGTCGGACCCGGTTATTATCACTAACATGGTAATAGTCGTTAAAGCCCGCCAACCCACATTAGAGCAGCGTGGTCTAAGCTCTAATTACCTTTCTCCTATGAGAGTGGAGGCCTGTGCCCAGCAGTGGGACGTTAATGGGCTGTGGTGGTAATATCATAAATGCGGAAGTGTGTATGTCTATATGAGATGCTTTCACGGCCCATCTGTTCAACCGATTTTTATGAAATTTGGTACAGGGATAGGCTGTATTCCGGGGAAGGACAAAGGTTACTATTTATCCCGGAAAATTAAAGAGCTCCCGCGGGAATCAAAAAACCTTAATCCATACGAACGAAGTCGCGTGCATCATCTAGTCGACCTCAAGAGACTCGCGGCTTAAGAGTTATATGCAATTATGTAGTTTAAAATCGTTATTTATCTCAGGATTTGTTAAAGTTACCAATACATCTTCATGTTTGGCGAAATGATATACATCGAAATTTTATCGATATTTATAATTAATTTACCAATTTTTTTTTTAAAATACTGTACGTTATGTACACATTTCGCTATTTATCTCAGGAAGATCATAAGATCCTGAACTACGCAATTCCTTAACGCAATAGTTGATTTATGTTCCAAGATATTAGACTATGTAGACGAAAACTTTACTAACATTTGAACGCTTAAATTAAGTAAAAAAAACTCACTTTCAAAGATCGATTCGGACGTAGCTAGAAGATACTATAAATCCTAAACTGCGCAAAGTTTCTTACCACAAAAGCCTAATTTTTTCCTGGATTTCAGACTTTTTTATCATTCTTAAGTTAAAGTTAACTTTAGTTAAAAACTCACTCACCTTCGGCACAAAATCGATGTCGAAATGCCTGAACTTCCCATCCGAGTTGAAGTAGTACACGTGTTCGCCGTACGAATGCGTCACTTTAGACAAGGAACACTCCAGTTGTAGTACGTAAGTCTTGTTATCCGCGGGCAGTCTTGGCATAACGTACATTAGCCCTGGGTTATTGTACTGGGTATAACCAGTGGGGTCCAGCTTGGTGGAATATAGCGCGGCGTGGGGGGTCGCCTCTAGAGCTAGTGTGAGGCGCAGGGTCTTATAGTGGTCTATGCTGGGGGTACGGATCAGCACATTTGTGTCTGTCAGTTGGTTGGGTTGGATTATTATCAGCCGGATGTTCTCGATGTCTTTCTCTTTCACCTGGAAATAAAGTTTTCAATCGGTCAATCGATTGATCATTATTTATTTAGATATATTTATCGTACACACGTAATACAATTAAAAATCTTTATTCAAGGTACACTTGTTGAACGTCAAGAAAAATATATAAGACATATTCGAATAGTCAAGTGAATCCATCAATGGTAAGGAATGCCATTTCTACTGAGAAGAAGAGCCAGCAAAAAACTAGGCAATTTGTCTTTAAAAAAAATTACAATAAGTAAAAGTGAGATACATTAGCTGCAGTTCTAAGCATTACAATAATTAGACAAATCCACGCTCATTCTTAGTCATAAGACTTACATTATCTTCAACAGTATGATAAGCTTTTTTTCAGGATCAAAAACATATTATGGGCTGGTAAAATACTCTTAAACAAGTCATTATTAAAAAAATTAAAAAACATGCCCAAAACCGAACTAAGAAGTAAAAATCTAAATTAATCTAGTTAAATTAGAATATTATTCACATTTTTATTAAATGATATTTTTTTGTGAATCACTGGATATTGAACTATAGTGTTATATATGTTTGGATTCTACTCATTATTTTCTAGATGATGATTATATTATAGTTAATCTTATTTTCCAATAATTTTTTTCAACTTCAGTCTTTAATGCGGGACCATGGTCACCCCATCAAAATTTTAGTAGCCTATATCACCCGGAATAAGCTAGGGAACGATACCTCATATATCAAAATCGGTTCAGGCGTATAGAAGTTATGGTGGAATATACAAACACACATACATACATACATACATACCAGTGGCGTGCCTAGGGTCCAAAACCAGGGCAAGCCTGCTATATATTTTCTAGGATATTAAAATCTAATTCACAAATTACCTAGGTAGGTACTTGTCTACTGTAAATTTGTAAAATGAAGCGCTTTATATTACGAAAACCGAAACAACAGCCAGCTGAATTCATAATATGAGATACCTACCTACCTATAATCACAGAATCCATACTAATATTTTAAATGCGAAAGTTTGTCTATCGGTCTGTCTGTCTATTTGTTTGTCTGTCTGTTGTCTGTTGTGTTTGTCACGGCTCATCCGTTCAACCGATTTTAATGAAATTTGGTACAGGTTTAGGTTTTATCCCGGGGAAGGACATAGGCTAATTTTTATCTCGGAAAATTAAAAAGTTCCTGGGGGAATCAAAAAATCTTAATAATACACAGCGGAAGAAGTCGCGGACATCATCTAGTAATCTATGCAATCACCAATCAAAGCAAGTTAAGTAATTTGTTTCGCACGCTGATCTTATTCAATTGCATTTTATGCATTTTACTTGCAAATTTACTTTAGAAATACTAATTTACTAAAATTTTCTTTAAAGCCTGAAGGTAGGCTAGGTACCACCTAGCCTACCTTCAGGCTTTAAACTGCTTTTCGTTGCGTGGTATTCTCCTCAAAAGAAAAATCCGTTCACCATTCTTCAATTTTGCACACATTTTCGATAACTATATAGTTACTCGTAGGTAGTTCATGAGTTGACTATGAGATACGATACGAGAACTTTTATTTAATCTGAACTCATTTTTTAACGAAACATGAATATGTACTTATCACAAAAACTTAACGCGAATGATAAACTTCAATGCTTCTAAACCTATTCAGCTATTCACCATTTTTTGTTTGTTTACATTTTTCCCAAAAACAAAAGTCACTGTTTCGCAAATCGCAAGGCGTCACTTAAACGTACTTCACACTAATTGGCGCCACAATTCTCACGAAGTTCAATAGCTTGCCGCGAAGCCAGGCTTATTGCTGCACACAAAGTTACTATATTTACGTAGAATATTTATAGTCGATTTAATCATTTCTCAGCAAGAGCGAAGAAAAAATTGAAAGCCCCATTACAAGCCAATGTGAGAGAGCGGGATGGGACATTACATCGGAACCGTAGTCTATCGGAGGACTTCGCGTCTCTACGGACACGATCGGCGCGCGGCGTCATGCTAGTGGAGCACTGACCTTTATTTTAGTTTTGACAGATCACTGCGCGAATTTTAAACTTTGTTTGCGTAAATTAGTGAAATATTTTATAATAATTGACAGTATATCTTAGAATTTCGCAACGCAAGCCCGGCTTTTTGGCTTGTACTATAAAAACGCCACTGATACATACATACCTACATACATACATACATACATACATACATACATGAACCCTGAAAACAATATACTCCTTTTTTCAGGCAGTCGTATAAAATGGGACTCCGTCAACTCACTTCGATCGGTGGCGGCGCTTTGGCGAGCTCAATGCCCATCAACTCCTGGTCCGTGGACTCTTTCAGCTCGATCACGTACACGCAGTTCGGAAGCAGGCCACGGATTCTGGATATACCAAATCAAATATCTTCGATAAAAGGATGTATCTAATGTATGTGAATAGTTTTTTAGTTGATTTTAATAATACAATGGTGCCGATTCTGTAATGTAACATCTCTAAACTAAACTAAAATGGCAGCTTTAAATTTAGTTCTGTCCCTTTCCGTAGGGAGTATTATGAAAGGGTTAGTAATATTTATAATGCTCTAATTTTAGTTTAGTTTAGAGATTGTGCACTACAGAATCAGCCCCAATATTCATAACTCCAAACGTTTTTTTTTTGTGAATGTGATCTTATTACTACTGCTGTCAAAAAAACGTCAATGGCCAAAAGTAACACTCATTAAATGAATTTCTAAAAAGGGCTTCATAATTAATTTAGATAGGAAAGTATCAGAAGTATATCTAAATAATGCCTTCATTTTTGTGCATAAAAAGAAAATATTTAGCATGAACCGCTTTTTTAATGTCGCTTTATGTTATTAAAAAAAAAATATCGTCGACGTCGCTGCATACTAGAAAGAGACAAACGCTTGAATGTGCCGGTGTGTCTCGGAACTGATTTTTCAAGGCTCTATTCCAGCAGCAGCTCTCAAGAGCACGCAGAACTTACTTTAGTGCCTCTACTGTTAGATTGAGGTGAGAGGAATAAAAAATTGTGTTGGCTCACAGAATTGCTATCTCGACATAGGTAAATTCCATACTACCTGCCTGTAGTCCGAGTATTACGTTTGAACCTCTCAAATGATAACGATTGGGCTAGTTAACGCTTTAGCGGTAGAGAAAAAAAATAAGCGAATAGTTAGTGTTGGAGTGTGTAACAAGCGCCTAAAAAGACGTGGACCTGATTGGTCCACGTATCAAATTTTCATTTGTCAATTTCAAAAACCGTCATCTTGTTTATTCGCCATGTCATTCGCTATTCGCAATTTTGTCAATTAAATTAATCGCCTAATAAAAGTAGAAAAGTATCCAGCTTTTCATTTCATCTAAGCGCAAACCGTTAGTTTAGCGTTTTTAATCGCTTTCGCTTAAGCGTTACACACAGATTAGACAGAGAATATAGACATGAAACTTATGTAAGTGACGTTTATGTGTGTTTATATACGTTTCATGTGTGTTCTAGGCAAGAGGGGTGGATATCCATGGACAAGGCTACAGTGGGCAAGGCGTCTTCATTCCTTATTCGCATGGCTAGGGTCTGGAACACTTTACCAAAAACTGTGTTTCCCACCAATTACAATCCGGGTATCTTTAAATGAAGAGTGAATAGGCATCTTCTAGGCAAGCGCGTTCCATCTTAGGCCGCATCATCACTTCCCATCAGGTGTGATTACAAGCGTAAGCCTATAATGAATAAAATAAAAAATAAAAACGTGGCGCGACTCACCTAAAGTCCCCGTTGGCGGACGTAGTCGCGTCCTGCTGCGGACAGCGCGCCGCGTGCTCGGGCTCGGCGCGTGCTCGGACGGGCACGCGCGCCGCGCCCGCGCCGCCCAGCGACACGGCGCGCCCGAGCGCCGACCACGCCACGCGTACTCCCCTGAGCAAGTTACACAATTGGGTTTTTTTTCCACTACAACTTATAGGCCTATTACACTGCATTTACCTGTGTAAGGGTGGGCGTGGCCGCTAATTAGAGCGTCGCTTATTACAGAGCAATAAGGATCAAATTAGGGACCCTTACACTCTATATCTTATTACACTACCCTGATTCACGTGTAAGGGTCCCTGTGGAAAGTGCAGTGTAATAGGCCTATTAGCCCTTGACTGCGATCTCACCTGATGGTAAGGCTAACCTGTTAGGGGCATGACAGTTATATGAAACCCATGCCCATTCGGTTTCTACATGGCATCGCACCGGAACGCTAAATCGCTTGTCGGCACGTCTTTGCCGGTAGGGTTGTAACTAGCCACGGCCGAAGCCTCCCACCAGGCCACACCAGGGAAAATTCAGAAATTCTAAATTCCCAAATTGACCCTGCCGGGGATCGAACCCAGGACCGGGAAGCGACGCTTTGCCCCCGCCTTAGTATAGGTGTCTAGGACCCTATTGTCGTTTCAGCGTCGCGATGTTTCATTTGCATCCGATACCTCTTGGGACCCTGAGACACTGCTGGTTTTTTGTGGGTATTCTGCTTCATCTGTGAGTCCCACATACACATAATGCATTTTTACACCAAATAAACTAGTGGTTCGCCCCGAACAGAGACCTCGCGGTATCCATAAGATAGCTTAGTTTACTTTTAACATTAGACGCAGAAGAGCTAAAGAGTTATTGGAGAAACGAATAAACTTTTACAGAGCGCCATCTATTGACATCATTGTGAAGTTCTATTAAAAATACTCAAGCTCATTAAAAATTAAATAATTTCGTTTCTTTATAATATCTATCTAATTTTAGTATTTGTTGTTAAAGTACAGGACAAAATTCAAATAATTGATCAAGTTTCAGGCTCGGCCTTTAAAAAAGTTGAGTTCTGAGGTCAATTTTGGACGTTAGAAAATCTCCACTTTGAAAGCCCCCGTAGTACTTACAAGCATTTCGTAAATTTTAGGGAAAAAATTAACCGCAACCCTAGTTAACACATCGTAACCCTGGATTCGGGCTGACGGAGCAGTAAAGAAGAACAATGGGAATGTTTGCGTTGCAGAAAGGATCGCTGCGAAACAATAGAACTGCCTCGCAGTCAGCCACACATAATTAACCACGATTTATCTTTTATATTTTAATGATTTTATTTTGTAATTTCATTTCTTTCATTAAAATAAATTTTATTTTTTTTTAAATCTTTCGCTTGCCGCCGTTTCATAACTCCCTACGTAACGCTATAAAAAATATTCTACTTCGCATTCGCTTCTAGGAGAGCCCCCCTGAAATAAAATTTTTATAATTTATTAAGCCATATTCGGCTGGAGGCCAGCGGTTCACATATTATATTGAAATTTTAAGTAATTACGTTCAGTAATTCAGAAGTTATAAGGCTCTGACAGACGGACGGACGGACGGACAAGTGCAAATTCACTCAAGTAGACTCAGAGACCTTCGCTTCGCTCGGTCAAAGAAAAAGTCTGGGATGATGGTGACGTCACGCGGCCTTACTTGAATGTGAGCGTGTGCGTGCGGCCGTCTTCCACGGGCACGATGGCGTGCGGCGGCTCGAAGCGGAACTCCTTCATGTTGGGCTTCACGTAGTACTGCGCGGGCGACAGCGCGCCGAAGCGTAGCAAGCCGCTCGCGCCCGCCGCCACGTTGCGCCGGAACTCGCCGCCGCTCACCGACACCAGCGCGCCCTGGGAACCGACACACGTTTCTTGTTTTTTTTTTTTTAAGTAGTCAACAGCGTTATACTACAACTACAACTAATATTAATAACAATAATTATATCTGGACAGTAAATAAGGCCATAAACGATTACAGAATAAATATATGAAAAATACTAGCGAATGCCCGCGATTTCGTCTGCGTGGTTTGAGGTTTTTTGGTTCGCGGGAACATTTTCCGGGATACAAAGAAGCCTATGTGCTATTCCAGACTATAATCTATCTCTTTGCCAAATTTCAGCCAGATCCGTTCAGCCGTTGGGGCGTGATTGAGTAACAAACATCCATACATCCACACATCCATACATCCACCCAAACTTTCACATTTATAATATTAGTAAGATTTTAACAGAGTAGATAAGTAGTGCACATGTAGGTAGAACATTAAAGAATTAGATATATATATTTATAAGTAAAAGTACGTGTGTGTGTGTGCGCGTGCGTGCATGCATGTGTGTGTGCGCGTGCGTGCATGCATGTGTGTGTGTGTGCGTCCGATACCGAAGCATCTTCGAGAGATGTTGCCTTTAAAATGCACGATTGTACGTTTACAATCGTGCATTGTAAAGAAGTGAAACGTACATTTAGGGTATTTTTGAGGGTTTATGTGGTGTGGTGAAAGTCGCAGGCATCAGGTTCAAGATACGCACTGTACCATATAGATTTGCCTTCTGTGGCGGATTATAGCGAATTAAACTTCTAGTTTTTTCATTAACACACGTTTTATTAGGTTCCGTTGTAAGGTACCCTTATAAACTTAAGCTCGAGTCCCCGGTCGGGCCTAAATATTTTTTAAAGTGACGCGTTGAATATTTCTTTGTAAGGGGTAAAAACGTGGAACGGTGTCACGCATGACCGACACCGTTCTTCTTAAGACAAAAAGTCTTAAGTATAAATATAGTATATTCGTAATTAAACCCCAATGCCTTAGTTTTAAGGTTTATATTTTGAATATTATTATTTTTTATTATTATTATTTTAAATATTCGTTTTCACTTCTACCGGCAATCCCTATGACTGGCAATTTTTTTTAAAATAAACTTTTACAAGTGCTTTTGAATCATCAAGTGAATCTACCACTGGTTCAGAATGTCATTCCTACCGAGAATAGTCGTTAAAGCCCGCCAATGCGCATTGGAGCAGCGTGGTGGGTCTAAGCTCTAATTCCCTCTTTCCTATGAGAGTGGAAGCCAATGTCCAGCACTGGGACTCTAATGGGCCGTAAATCGTGCGTCGAGACTGAATGTATATATGAAATATAGTCTATAAAAGTCTTTGGTAGGCACAAAATCGCGTGTTTTGCGATTTTCTCCGGTTCTGCTGGGGCGATTCGATTGCGCGACGGCGCGTTTAACGCGTCTCGGCGAGACCTATCAGATGCGTGATGAACGAGTAAAATCAGGTTTTCCTAGGGTTTTAAAAATACCTGATTGGTCCATTGTTGAATACCCAATTCCCCAACCTCTAACAAGTGAACACCCTCCCAGCGCACGTGTTTCCAGCCACGTATAATTTAGGTACCTTCAAGGCAACAGTGAATAGGCCAAGCGCTCCAACCTAGACCTCATCACTGTTTGCACTAAGCATGATTGTCGTCAAGTGCAAGCCTATCTCACAATAAAAAAATAAAACAAGTCATAATTAAAAGTTTTAAAAAACACAACTGCTCTGCCAAAAAACTAACTATTACTAATGAAACTATTAGAATCTTATTCACATTTTTATTAAATGATATTTTTTTGTGAATATTGAACTATAGTATTATATATTTTTGGAATCTACTCATCATTTTCTTGATGATGATTATACAGTTAATCTTATTTCGAATTTTTTTTTTCAACTTTAGTCTTTAATGTGGGACCATGGTCAACCCATCAATTTTTTTTATATTTTACTAGCCTATGTTACCCGGAATAAGCTAGGGATTCTAACGATACCTCATTTATCAAAATCGGTTCAGGCGTATAGAAGTTATGGTGGAATATACAAACTCACATACATACATACATACATACATACATACATACATACATACATACATACATACATACATACATACATACATTCATACATACATACATTAACCCTGAAAACAATATACTCCTTTTTTCAGGAAGTCCTATAAAAAGTGTCATGCCTCAAGCGGCTTCTCATCAGTGCTGTCCATCAACTGCACCGTGATCTCAGCTAGCTTGTGCGCGCGGATGTCCCCGCTAGGCTCGCGCTCGCCGAACACGTAGGAATCCTTCTCCGCGGTGATCTTGTACTCCACGGCCGCGTCCAGGGGCCCGAAGTTGTATGCGCCGTCCTCACCCGTCACCTGACTCAGTTTCACGTCACCTGGAACAACAGACCATAGCTCTCTCTCTTCGGTCGTTTCTTCATTGCTGAAGATCGTGGCCCTGGCTAGATCCTACCTCGAACGGATCATTCCCTTCCATTGGCCTCTGTTGGTGGCCATTCTCACTAAAGTATGAAATTTCGACGCGTTAGGCTCCCTCAGCTGGTCAGACCACCTAGTAAGTGAGCGGCCTCTCGCTCTTTTGCCTTCAGTGTTGCTCGTGACAATAACAGATATTTATACGCAATATATATTGCGTATAATATTAACTTATAGAGTTCTCTTTAGTGATGTAACATGAAAAAAAACGACTTTGTTTTTTTTACGTAAACTAAATGTTGTATTGAGGTATATTTGGTGATAATTGGAATTATTCAACCAAAAAAATATTGTAGGTTTAAAATTAAACAAGTCTCTCTCCATATGGTCTCTTTAGTATAAGTCTTTGACTGAAATCACCTTAGTAATTTGAAATTTTGTTCACTTGAAACAAACGTGCTCCAGAAAAGAACACGTTTTTTTAACACTAGCCCTCTCCTGCGACTATAAACTCGCCGGCATATTTAGCGGAACATAAAAAAAAGGTTCGATATCAGTATCATATAAGGTTGCTAGCTGGTTTATACGTCATTTAATTTAAAAAGAAATATTTTCAAATTAAGAAAACAACTAAACATCACATTTTATGCAATTGTTTTAATTTTATTCAAATACACCTTATCTGGAGCGAACTTCGAGTATTTCTTCCTTCTGAGTTTGATTTAAAATTTCATTGAAATACTGTTTTTTGTTAGTTTTTTTTAATCGCGTATCTTTCTGGAGTTGATGACTGAATTATGCCTGACCCCAACGGAGATTGCCAGGGTACTCGAAATGCGAAGAAATGGTCAAACCTACAGAGTGATATCCAGAGATCTTCGTCGACCAGTTTCAACGATCCATCGCAGTATCCAACGGTTCAGGGAGACCGGTACTTATGTGAGAAGAGCAGGACAAGGCAGAAAAAGGCGCACTTCGAGTAGGGATGATCGTTTCATTCGGCTTCGTGTACGTAGGAACCCCCGTTTGACGGCCGTCCAAGCCCGACATGAGTTAGAAGCAGTGCGGGGTGTAACCGTAAGTGAGCGTACGGTACGAAGAAGGCTCGAAGAAGCTGGTTTGGGTTCATTTGTGCCCGCCAAGGCTCCAAGGCTCGAGGTAAATCATCGTAGAAACAGGTTAACTTTTGCTCAGGAACATCGACTTTGGAACGCGGACCAATGGAGTAAGGTATTGTTTAGTGATGAGTGCAGAATTCTCTTAAATCAAATTGACGGCAGGCAAAGAATATACAGACGCAAAGGAGAACGATACATTCAGTCTTCAGACAAATTTTGAAACTACAGTTGCATACAGTGGTGGATCAATAATGGTTTGGGCGGGCATTTGTTTGGGAGTTCGCACAGACTTGGTAGTGATTGACAGAGAGAGTCTGACTGCAGACCGCTATATCAGAGAAGTTTTAGAAGAAAATGTCGTACCGTTTGCCCCATATATCGGTGAAGATTTTGTTTTTATGCAGGATAATGCTCGGCCGCATACCGCTCGGGTAACTCAAGCTTATCTTAATGATATGAATATCACTGTTATGGAGTGGCCGGCGAGATCACCGGATATGAACCCAATAGAGCACGTTTGGGACTTGCTGAAAAGAAAAGTTAAGTCCAGAATTCCAGCTCCTACCAACGTGGGAGAACTGCGAATCACCGTAGTTGAGGAATGGCGGAGACTATCCCAGGAGACCATCGATAACATCATTCTCAGTATGCCTAGACGGGTAGAAACTTTAATAAGAGGACGTGGAGGAAATACGCGATATTAATCACCATTTTTCTAATTTAATTAATTATTATTTTAATATTAAATTTCACTTTTCCCGGTTACATGAAAAGTTCAAAAATGTACCATTTTTCACAAATAGCCTTTACTCGCAAAATCTGTTCTTAATGTGATCTCATATTAAGTAAAACAAATGAAACTTTAAATAACAAAAGAAGTGTAGTAAGTAGATTTTAAAATAAAACCATATTTTTTTAATTATGGACCTTTTTTTTATGTTCCGCTAAATTTGCCGGCGAGTTTGACCCTTTCATGATTTTCTAACAAAATGTGGGGATTTAACCCAATTATTTGATCCTGCTCCCGGGTCGGGACATAATTAAGTGTTGGGTTTTTATGAAAAGAAATTCTCAGTACTAGCCTGGAGTTGGGAAGTTGAAGGTGTTTCACCCCCGTGCCTCGGAAAGCACTTAAAGCCGTCAGTCCTGCGCCTGATCTCTCTCCGGTCGTATCGAATTTCCCCATCGCCGCCCCATCGGGCTAAACGAGTAAAGGAACAGACAGAACAGCTGTGTTTGCGCAAACACTTGTGCACTATAATATCTCCCACGCAGATGGCTAGTCTCTCTGGAGATTTTTGTATATTTATATTTATTCTTCGCATAAACTTATAAAAAGCGCTTACGAAGAAAGTCAGATCAGTATACATAGAATATTACTATACACAATACAATATTAATAATACAAATTTATATTGATAAAATCTACATTGATATATGTCATAAAAATTTATAAGTTAAGTACCCAAGTACCTAGTCATACAAAATTTTAATTCAATTTACAATGTCGTCGCTTCATAATAATTATATTAGAATTAAGAAAAAAAAGAGAGAAAGAAAGGTTCTCAAGTACATAATCTTCATGTCATAAAATATATATAAATGTTATCACAAAACAATACAATTACAAGTACACAAGTACATATTTTTTATCCTTGCTCGTTGAATAGCTTGTGCAGTACTCTATTTTCCATGCGTTTTTAACATAAAGCTTTATATTACAGGCCACGGTGGCCTATCTCCGACCGAAATTGGATCGGGAGCACATTTTTTTTTAAACTTATGGCGATTTATAATACATCGATTGTGAGTATGACTTATGTGTCACGTGTTAAGACGGGCCCACGTACCTCCCTCGAGAGTGACGGTGACGCCCGCGACCGTGGGCACAATCCTGCCCGTGATCGTGAGCGCCTTAGCCGCTTTGAGCGTGAGCGCGTGCGGCTGGCACTCCGCCGCGCCCACCAGCCGCTGAGGGCCGCGCGGACTGAACAGCAGGTGGGACGATTGAGGAGTCACTGTTGTCACCTCACCCTGCGGAGGAAAAACCATATTGCTATTATTATTAAAGCTTTATTTCCCACACATTACAATATTTTTTTACAGTGTTTATGCAGTGGTTTGTTTTATATTAGTTTGCATGACATAAACTGTGAATGCTAGGTACACTTTTAATTGATTTACATATCAAAAATTGTAATAATACGTTTGTTTTTGAAGTGAAACTTCTTTTGAATCGTTGTGATTTGAAAATTCGATTAAACGAAAAAGCAACACTAAGAAGAGATAAACATATTCATAACACGATTTAGCCTGCGAGAGAAAGAGATAAAAATACAATTTACTATTGTAGGCTTTAGCCTGCATGAGAATGTCTGAGCCTGAATGAGACAGAATACAAGTTATATTTGTCTGATACTCTCGTAGGCTACTTTTCTGAAGTTTCAATTCTGCCGTGTGTGAACTGCGCACATACAGTTTTTTTGTAATAAAGTAAAATATGATGATAGATTGTAACATCTAATCACAGCAGACAAATCCATGTGGTACAGCGTGTCGCTTTTCTCTTCTAGTCTTCTTTGGCGGAATATAGTGAATTAAGCTTCTTGTTTCTAGTGGTATGAAATGCGTAGGACAGTACCGCCTAACAGGCAATAGATTCCATCTGGTTTTTTTTATGTTCATCAAACTACTTCACCAATTTCAACAGACCCTAACTAACTATGCAGGAGATTCTTCTTATTCTTTGATTATCATGGAATCTGGAGGAGAAAAAAAACACTTCCGCAAAGTAATGCCCGCTTGTATCTGTCACCGTAAGATTGCAAAAACCGTTAGATTCTAATCTAACTAGCGAAATTGTATACTGTCGACAGATTGTGACCCGTACAATGTTCTGAGTGTACATTCTTGAAATATTCATTGTATTTACGTTTTCTTGTCTCTTTCTTGTAGGTTAGGTAAGGGTTCGACATAAATAATCAGGTAAATCATCACTTAGGCTTTATCGGGTTAATATACCTAACAGATTACAATCTACCGAAAAATAATGCGTGAAATTGTAAACTTTCGACAGTTTGAAATTTTGCGAGTTAGATTATAAAATCTAACAGTTTTTAAAATCTTACGGTGACATATATAAATCAATTGCTGTTCGCTTGTTTCGCTAAAATTCGAGAATGGCTGGGCCGATTTAGATGGAATTTTTTGTGTGCGTTTGAGTGGATCCAAGGCTGGTTCATATTCATAATTAGACCCGGTATGGGGCGCTGCAATCGGGTTCTAGGTTCAGGTCAGGACAACGTCTGCCCACTAGTTATAGTATAGTATAGAAGTATAGATGTACCTACCTCAGCCAAGTACACGGTATGCTCGTACAGGTATCCAGCATGTTCCTGCAGCGGCTTCAGGGGAACATCCTCTCGCGACTGTCCGTCCGAGCTGAGGCGCAGGACTACGTCCCGGGCCGGCTCCGGGGAGACAACCCGGATGACCGCCGCGTGCGCTGTCGCCACGAACGACACGCTCTGGAATACAACATCCAGTTTAACAAGTCATAATTAAAAAAAATTAAAAGACGAATGCCCTGCCAAAAAACTAACTAGAAAAATTGTAAATCTAAATTACTCTAGTTAAATTAGAATCTTATTCACATTTTTTTGTGAATCACTGGATATTGAACTACAGTGTTTATATATTTTTGGAATCTACTCATCATTTTCTAGATGATGATTATATAGTTAATCTTATTTTCGTTTTTTTTTCAGTCTTTAATGCGGGAACATGGTGACCCCATCATTTTTTTTCAATGAACTAGCCTATGTCACCCGGAATAAGCTAGGCATTCTAACGATACCTCATTTATCAAAATCGGTTCAGGGTATAGAAGTTATGGTGGTATATACAAACTCACGTACGTACATGAACCCTGAAAACAATATACTCCTTTTTTCAGGCAGTCGTATAAAAAGCAGACTAAAAGAAAGAAAAGAAAAAGAAAGGATATAAAAACGAACGTGTGCGTCTCGGGACGATTGACAGAAGTGATAACGTAAACTAATCCAAGTAGAACTATTTAATATTGAAATTGTTAACTTGAGAAAAGCTTAGGTTATTACTTAAATTTTATGTATATTAATATGATAATGTCACGAAAGGTTATTTATTAATAAAATCTTTTATTGATCATTTGATTAAAAATATATAGAAGCGTCTGTCCGAAATACGGCTAGCGCTGTGGGTTAGAGTGAGAGAGGAGGAGCCTGCCTACTGCTGCCGTATGCGCGAGAGAAAGGGAAGCCAGACAGACTGGCGTCGTAACGCGTTACATTACGGAGCGGTTTACCGTCTCATAAGAAGTTATCACTTCAAAACTGTAATCTACGCGGACGAAGTCACGGACATCATCTAGTTTTTCATATATTATATATCAGCGAATTTTTCATATATTATATACCTATCTGACTTTGTGGGACTGAAAAACTCTGCCAGTTTCCTACATCCTAACCCTACATTATGACGCCTAGATGTCTCTATCGAACGACTACTAGGAAATAACGTATTATCTCTTTAGACTGAAGGTGTGTGTGAGCCGCTAGGGTGTACAACTTAGGTGACTTAAGGGCAACAGTGAATAGGCATCTTCTAGGCATCGTTCCAACTTAGACCTCATCATTGCTTTGCACTAAGCATGATTGTGGTCAAGCGTAAGCCTATCCCACAATAACAAATTTGGCAGTCATAAGAACTGCCGATAGAAGTGAAAACAAATATTAAAAAAATATATAAACCTTAAAACTAAGACATTGAAGTTTGATTACGAATTTAATGTATTTATATTTAAGACCTTTTGTCTTCATAACAGCGCGATGTCGGTGACGCGAATCCACAAGTTTACCCACTACCAAAAAGTGCTCGACGCGGGTAAAGAAATTTTCACTTAAAAAACAAAAAAAAGGTTTGTTACCGGCACATCCCCGGTGTCCATTGTAACGGTGACCTCCGGCGGCTGCACCTTGTGACAGCCGCGCGGGGTCAGGGTATATTGGTCAGCGAGCGGTACGCACTGGCGGCTCGTGCCCGCCGGTACTGATAGTATGCCGTTCGCGGATTTGCTCTTGTATTCCACCTGCGACACAAACACACTGTAACAACCATGTGGTCATAAAAATCTATAATAAATGACCCAATAAACTAAAAGAACTAAATATAGAATTATTTAAAAAAGGACTGTTAGAATATCTTCTTAATCATTGTTTTTATTCTGTACAAGAATTCTTCAATTCTTAAAGAATAATTACATTAATTTAATATTTGGACGTAAAATATGCTTGTACTCAATTAACCTAATAACATCTTGTCTGTATCATATTTTACCAAATAAATATTTACTTTACTTTAATTGTCATTATATCTCATGGAACAGCAGTGCGATTGCGTAACTTCTGCATCACACATCACATCTTCATTGTTACAGTATCATGTGATTGGCTGAATTTATGGCATTCTTGCTGCGTTAATGGATTTTGTCCAATAGTGGAAGAGTGTTACCCTATCAGAGGTGATTGCGATCGCTACACTGTAGCTGTCATTTTTAGCCGGTCGCCCTGCTGGAAGTATAATGTCTGTCAATTTGACTCGTTTCATGTCACTTGATATAATCTGCGGTTACGGACGCCATATTGAAAATAGTTATTATAAATACAAGTGTGTTGATGATGGTTAGTCAGTCTCAGCGATTATTGAACACTCTTGTGTTTAGTTCGCAATTTGGTTTAGAGCTTAACGATAGCAATCTTGGCCGGATCAAATGAATATTGTCTTTAAGTTTAGCCAACTTTTATCTAATTACATTAAGTCTCTCATGTAACCACATTTAACCATTTATTTGTGCAAGTTTCAAATGAGAGGACAAACGCGGGGTAACTTTGTACCCCGGTGAAGTCTTAATAGCCTTGGTTGGCTAGGGCCTGCCTTAAAGTCTACGGGTCCCTTGGCCTGATGTCGTCTCCGTAGTCGGGTCCGCACTGCGGGTGACGTCGTCACCACCGCGTGCAGGACCTGTATCATGTCCAGGTGTCTCGGCGCTGCAGGCGATAGGGTCGCCGTCGCACGCGTAGTCGGTATCAAACACAACAACCATGCATCTAACGAATGTCGTCGCACGCTGATAACAGGTGGCGCCACTTGTAGTGTAACCCGCGCCGTGAAGTTGACACGAATATCAGCCACAGAATAGGTACAGTTACAGAAGTCTTACGTCGCGATGACATTTTAATAAACAGCGACTCTAGTGGCTTCGTAATAAAGACCAATTCAGCTCACACAGCGCTGCGAGTGAAAATATGCGAGAACTTAAGCAAAAGTCAAACGTATAACTACGGTTCGATCGCGACACTCGACTGATACGAGTGCCGTGTAAAGTCCCCGCAGCAGTAGTTAAATATCGCAGGTCACGTGACAAGTGAGCCAGGCCACGTTGTGTGCGGTCTCCGCCCAGCACAGTCTGTCAGAGGTGAATACCTGCATGCGGTGAGTGGCAGTGACGGCGAGCGCAAGGCCGTGCAGCTCAAAGTCGGGCACAGGCGGCAGCTCCTGCGTCACGGCCACGTTGTGCGCGGCCTCCGCCCAGCACAGCCTGTCCGAGCTCACCGAAACCTCCACGCTGCCCGGCACCACTTCCTCGAATGTGTATTCACCGTCTGTTTTAAATTAAAATAATTGGGTTTAATGTCAACTAAACCATGATTAGACAATTCTTTATCAAAGGTAAAAAACTCACATGAAACTCGTAATTAAAATTCGACGCATTTTTCAACCATTAATCGATAGTTTTCCTGCTCGTTTCTTTGGTATCCTCCTCTTCATTCCAATTTAATCAATCGGAAACGACAAAAGTTCGGAGAAGTAAAATGTGTAATTAAAAAAATAAAAAAGCCTACATTTGACTGAAAATAGTATAGTCACATACAAAGATACCTATATATTTTTCTAGTAACAAACACTTCGAAACCTATCAAATAAGTAAAATGTGTACTCACTGACAACGGGCGCGTATCTGGGCGGCCCTGCATAAGTGCCGTCGGCGGCTAGCGGGCGCAAAGCGACGCGCAGACCGGCGCAGTACTTGTCGCAGAGCACGCGCCCGCGCACGCGCGCGCGCACCTGCCCGAACGACACGCCCGTAACGGGCGCGCGCCCCACAGACACTTGCTGCTCCTCCGGGTAGAACCTACCAAAGAAACAGGTTATTTGACTATGTACCCGTTTTGAAGTGAAAAATTCTTTAGGCGCGTTGAGCACTTTTTGGTAGGGGGTAAAAATGTGGAATACGCGAGACCGACACCGTTCAAAGGTACAACAATATAGTACATTCGTAATTAAACTTTAATGCCTTAGTTTTAAGGTTTATATTTGAAATATTTTTATCTTCTTACTAATTATTATTACATTATTATTATCTACATGAATTTAACTCTCACACCCGCATACAAAATAAATACATATATGAGGCCAAAAGAGGTATAATAAACTTACGTAAATAAATAAAAATAAATAAACTTACACACAAAAATACACAAATAAACAAACTCGCCGGCATATTTAGCGGAACATAAAAAAAGGTTTGATATCAGTATCATATAAGGTTGCCGGCTGGTTTATACGTCATTTAATTTAAAAAGAAATATTTTCAAATTATGAAAACAACTGAACATCATATTTTATGCAATTGTTTTAATTTTATTCAAATACACCTTATCTGGAGCGAACTTCGAGTATTTCTTCCTTCTGAGTTTGATTTAAAATTTCATTGAAATACTGTTTTTTGTTAGTTTTTTTTAATCGCGTAACTTTCTGGAGTTGATGACTGAATTATGCCTGACTGAGCCCGAACGGAGATTGCCAGGGCACTCGAAATGCCAAGAAATGGTCAAACCTACAGAGTGATATCCAGAGATCTTCGTCGACCAGTTTCAACGATCCATCGCAGTATCCAACGGTTCAGGGAGACCGGTACTTATGTGAGAAGAGCAGGACAAGGCAGAAAAAGACGCACTTCGAGTAGGGATGATCGTTTCATTCGGCTTCGTGTACGTAGGAACCCCCGTTTGACGGCCGACCAAGCCCGACATGAGTTAGAAGCAGTGCGGGGTGTAACCGTAAGTGAGCGTACGGTACGAAGAAGGCTCGAAGAAGCTGGTTTGGGTTCATTTGTGCCCGCCAAGACTCCAAGGCTCGAGGAGGAGGCATCGTAGAAACAGGTTAACTTTTGCTCAGGAACATCGACTTTGGAACGCGGACCAATGGAGTAGGGTATTGTTTAGTGATGAGTGCAGAATTCTCTTAAATCAAATTGATGGCAGGCAAAGAATATACAGACGCAAAGGAGAACGATACATTCAGACAAATTTTCAAACTACAGTTGCATACGGTGGTGGATCAATTATGGTTTGGGCGGGCATTTGTTTGGGAGTTCGCACCGTCTTGGTAGTGATTGACAGAGGGAGTCTGACTGCAGACCGCTATATCAGAGAAGTTTTAGAAGAAAATGTCGTACCGTTTGCCCCATATATCGGTGAAGATTTTGTTTTTATGCAGGATAATGCTCGGCCGCATACCGCTCGGGTAACTCAAGCTTATCTTAATGATATGAATATCACTGTTATGGAGTGGCCGGCGAGATCACCGGATATGAACCCAATAGAGCACGTTTGGGACTTGCTGAAAAGAAAAGTTAAGTCCAGAATTCCAGCTCCTGCCAACGGGGGAGAACTGCGAATCGCCGTAGTTGAGGAATGGCGGAGACTATCCCAGGAGACCATCGATAACATTATTCTCAGTATGCCTAGACGGGTAGAAACTTTAATAAGAGCACGTGGAGGAAATACGCGATATTAATCACCATTTTTCTAATTTAATTAATTGTAATTTTAATATTAAATTTCACTTTTCCCGGTTACATGAAAAGTTCAAAAATGTACCATTTTTCACAAATAGCCTTTACTCGCAAAATCTGTTCTTAATGTGATCTCATTTTAAGTAAAACAAATGAAACTTTAAATAAGAAAAGAAATTTTTAAATTATAAATTATGGACCTTTTTTTTATGTTCCGCTAAATATGCCGGCGAGTTTAGTGTAGCGGGCGGATGATTACACCCCGGCAGGGGGACCAGACGACCGGGGGTCAGGGGGACAGGTTGAGAAACCGGCGGACTATCCTAGCCAAATCTAGCAACACCGCTTTCTGCATCCTGGCTGCGAGCGAACTGCCACGGAACCCCAGTCGCCTCAGATGGCAAGGCTGACTGAGATTAACCCATTCGCAGATATGACGATTCGGATGGTTTCAGTGGACCCCACATGCCACATGGCGGAAACCTCGTGAGCCAGATCAAGATACTTACGTTTCTTCTCCATCTCAGCTCTCACAAGGTTCTCATCATATGGAATGATGTCCACCAAAAACACCCGCGACTGTGCTCGGTCCAACAACGAGTATCGTCGTATGCGGTTCTCCCATGCAGCGATTTTCTGCTTCAGGTCATCGATGCACTCCGTTAGCTTTTGGGTTATGTCGGGCTGATCCAACCTAACCCCAAGCCCGTTGAAGGCAATTCTAACGGAGCGCACAATCCTTGGCCTTGTATTGCCCGACCGGAAGCTTTGCAGTCTGCCAATGAGGCCTCTGGCAAGGTTGATACGGCGTTCTATTCTCCTCTTCCAGGCCGGTTCCGTGCTGCGTCTTGCAACAGCAGCACGTCCCGGACCCGGGGTCTTGGCTCCGATAAATCGGTGCACGGCTAAAGCCGCACCGAAAAGAATAGAAGCCGTATCATCCAAGCCAGTGCTGCTCGCTAGGTGTTGAGGCAGCATTTGGATGGCCTCAATGACATCCCGCGTCGCTACATTCAGCGTGAGGCGGGAGAGCCGCGGACGATTCTCTAGAGGAGCGCTCCGAGTATCAAAAATCGCCTCTTCTAGAATCCTTCCCATCCACTCTATATCCAGGGAGCCAGTTCCCTCAGCGTCCCCCTCCACAGGCAAATCTTGTGAGATGGTTGCAACAGTCTCCTCGCGGGCAGGCGCCGCCGCAGAGACCATTTGCTCTATGGCTGGGGTTGTTACTTCGGGAACAGCCTCACGTCGTAATCGTTCGAGCTCGGTAGCGTTAAAGATGTTCGAACGCTGAATATACCGAGCCCGATCTGCCAGGTTTTGTTCCGTGACAGTTAAAGTCGGCTAAGCAGCAGGAACTCCCGGTACATTGCCGCTCGGTAGCCTGTCCGTCCGGTTTCCCCTCCTGTCGCCCTGTAGTACGCACGCATGACATTCTCGTTCATGAGAGAAGTCCATCTCATGCGGCGTACACCACCAGTGGCGGGCACCGAACATGGGGCCTGGTGGACCCCGTCGGTGCCAAGCCCTCTGGTGGGAATGATGGAATTGTCGACCGGCCCGATGGTAGTGGCCGCCGACTGATGTGGCTGGCGGCCCGCATGCTGTCACGTCCAGCGCTAGCCCCAGACGCGCCCTAGTTGTAGCGGGCGGAGGATTACACCCCGGCAGGGGAGACCAGACGACCGGGGGTCAGGGGGACAGGTTGAGAAACCGGCGGACTATCCTAGCCGAATCTAGCAACACCGCTTTCTGCATCCTGGCTGCGAGCGAACTGCCACGGAACCCCAGTCGCCTCAGATGGTGAGCAAGGCTAACTGGGATTAGCCCATCAGCAGATATTTTATTATTAATATTATTATAATATTATAAATGTGAAAGTTTGGATGGATGTATGGATGTTTGTTACTCAATCACACCCCAACGGCTGAACTGATCTGGCTGAAATTTGGCATAGAGATAGATTACAGAATGGAATAGCATATGGGCTACTTTTCCCCAAAAAATTAAATAGTTCCCGCGGGAACTAAAAACCTTAAACCACGCAGACGAAGTGGCGGGCATTCACTAGTTATTATTATTATTTTTTGTTAATTTTTTCAGCTGTCCCTATGACTGCCAATTTTTTTTGCAAGGTCTATATTTTTTAAATTATGTGCTTACCTACTAATAATAACATGCATTCTATTGTGCCCACACTACCCTACACATCTTTTTTAATCCTCTCACCAAAGGTTACATGGTAGAGATTGCTCAGTAAGCAATAAGGCCGCCTTTGCATACCTAGTTTTTAGTTAACTTTACTTCGTACTCTTTCATGTTTGCAATAAAGTATTCATCTGTCTATCTATCTATCTTAACCTACGAGCGGTGATTATAACTAACTCAGCAGGTGCTCGTTCCAATAGACACGTTCATTTGACTTAAGTCACGATATAGATGCCCGCGACTTCGGCCAGGATAGTTTTTAGTCTTCAATTTTCCTGTGTAAAAAGTAGCCTATGTGCTGTAGCCTGTTCAGCCATTCTGGTGTGATTAAAAAACATCCATCCATCGAATATTAAAAATGCGAAAGAGTGTCTGTATGTCTGCTAGGCTTTCACGGCCCAACTATTCAACCGATTTTGATGAAATTTGATACAGAGATAGGTTGCATCCCGAAGTAGGACAGACTACATTTTATTCCGGAAAATGGACGAGTTCCCGCGGGAATTTAAAAAAAAAAAACAATTTTATGATTGTTGGATTGTTTTCAGTCATCAATCAGTGGAGTCATCAGCTAGTGTCTAACAAAGTAGTTACAGTGTATGTTTGATTGTTACCGTAAAGTACCCACACCCAAACACTATAGTAACTGTAACTGAAACTCACTGCAGGCCATCCCTCTGCTCCTGTTCGCTCACCTCCACCTTGGCTGCGTACACGCCGGGCGGCAGGTACGTGCACCATTTACCTGCGCACAATAATACAAGTCAATCAAATCAAATCATAATGAAGGATCTATAGTGCTTGCGTTATAAACTGCGGCGTTGGGCCATAAATGTCAATAACAATAGGAATGTGCAACGCTTTGCGCCTTATCGATAAAGTACTCAGGTTACAGAAGTTTAATTCGCCATAATCTGCCACAGTAGACAAATCTATGTGGTACCTAAAGTGTGTTTCTTGCACTTGCAGATTGCGATATTCACCGCCCAGAAAACCAGCAATTCGCACTGGCAAACACCACATAAATCTACCAAATTATTCTCAATAATTTCATTCATTATCATGGACTTCTGCAAAGTAATGCCTACTATTATCCAACAAATCAAACCAATATTTATTTACTCAAATTAAATAACTAAATAAGGTCTTTATAATCATTCAAGCTCAAATCTTTTTTAGAGAGAACAGAGAAAAACGCTATCATTCTCATAACTTTTTTAGCTGTCATTTTCACACCTTCCTTAGGGGACAAGAACAGTGAAAAATCACGAAATTAGTGTGACGTACTTTATGGATGACCCCTTAGCTGTCATTGTCACATCGCCCTTACTGTCATTGTCACTCACCATCAGTGGCGGCCTGCACGCGGCGGTCGGTCGCCCCGCGCTCAGTGGCCCTCAGCAGCTCAGACCTGGGCTCGGGCGGCGAAAGCTCCCCGCACACTTTCCACCGCGTGGCCACGGAGTGGAGCGGAGCGCTCACTCCGCTAGCTGTCACTGTCACTCACCATCAGTGGCGGCCTGCACGCGGCGGTCGGTCGTCCCGCGCTCAGTGGCCCTCAGCAGCACAGACCTGGGCTCGGGCGGCGACAGCTCCCCGCACACTTTCCACCGCGTGGCCACGGAGTGGAGCGGAGCGCTCACTCCGCTAGCTGTCACTGTCACTCACCATCAGTGGCGGCCTGCACGCGGCGGTCGGTCGTCCCGCGCTCAGTGGCCCTCAGCAGCTCAGACCTGGGCTCGGGCGGCGAAAGCTCCCCGCACACTTTCCACCGCGTGGCCACGGAGTGGAGCGGAGCGCTCACTCCGCTAGCTGTCACTGTCACTCACCATCAGTGGCGGCCTGCACGCGGCGGTCGGTCGTCCCGCGCTCAGTGGCCCTCAGCAGCTCAGACCTGGGCTCGGGCGGCGAAAGCTCCCCGCACACTTTCCACCGCGTGGCCACGGAGTGGAGCGGAGCGCTCACTCCGCTAGCTGTCACTGTCACTCACCATCAGTGGCGGCCTGCACGCGGCGGTCGGTCGCCCCGCGCTCAGTGGCCCTCAGCAGCACAGACCTGGGCTCGGGCGGCGACAGCTCTCCGCACACTTTCCACCGCGCGGCCACGGAGCGGAGCGGAGCGCTCACTCCGCTCGCTGTCACTGTCACTGGCAACTCGTCGAACTCGCACTGCGCTGTGAATTCACGATGACAGTTGTACAGTGCTACTTATACAATTTAGCACAGAAATTATACTTGTGGCATATCATATGTGAGAATTTTGCATTTCCAATAATATTACATACATATGTGTCGACTTGATAACCTTTTTTTGAAGTCTAGCACTTCTTTTTACAAACTGATTACTGTTTGTGTGATTTTACAAAATATAAGCAACATATTAAAAGCGACTTTAAAGATTGTAGTTCTTGTTCCTATAAATGCCACCGCCAACTTATTTAATGGGCCTATTACACTGCACTTTGCAAAGGGCCCTGTGAGAAGGGTGGGCGTGGCCGCTAGTCAGAGCGTCGATTATTACACACCAAATTAGGGAACCTTTATCCCTAAATATTGTTACACTACACTAATTCAAGTGTAAGGGTCCCTTGCAAAAGTGTAATGTAATAGGCCTATAAGTGCGAGTTGGGAGACTGGTAACTTTTGTCCTTGCAATAATTTCGTGTTTTTTCATACCAAGTTAGAAATTACTAACTTACTATACATTCAAAAAATATTTGTTGTGATGCAATATCGGGAACTTTTATTAATAACTAGGCTTAAAGCATGTGATTTTCGTAATTTTCCCTTCACTGCCACAAGACTGGCTTTCATGCAAAATTTAACATTATATTGCAAGTCGTGGGAACCTCTAAGTGGGTTTACAATAATGCATTTAACTCTGTTTTCTACTATATTTTTATTGTTAATGTATTGTAACCTGCTGGGTGTCCTAAAATAAATAAATTAAAACATTAATTTCAAGTTTGTATTTCGTTCAACGGCAAGGTTCCTCCCTTTGCGTCCTTTATCCTTTTAAGATATAATAACGCATCTTTTGCAAATAAAAATAAAATTTGAAAAGCTGTGAATTTTTATTGAATGGAACTAGAAACTTAAAAGTATGTATGTTTATAGAAATCCTAAAAGGATTTTCCCTCCTGTAGGGATAAAACGTACAAAGGAATATAGAGACACATTATATCATATACTGCCTCACCGTGTTGGAAGTTGAGCATGAAGGTCCCAGGCTTCAACCCCGCAAGGGTGAATTTCCCTGCTGCATCAGTGGTGGCTATGGGCTGATCTCCCATCAGCACCCTAGCCCCTGATAAACCGCTGCCACCCAAGCTCGACAGTACTATACCCAGGGCTGTGAACCCACTTATCTGCGGACAAAAACATTCTATCATCAGTCCACATATTCTTCTTTCTGTCCTTATCCCACGTTGTGTGGGGTCGGCACAACATGTATTCTTCCACTCACTTCTGTCACTTGTCAATGTAATATCCACTCCTTTAATTTAATGGAAAAGGGCCGCAAAGGTCTGAATTTTGGAGTCTGTTCAAACTGTATCATACATTACTTAAGTAATTATTTATTTTGTACAAAACAAAAACATTGGAAGGACATGCACAAGGTAAAGCTAACCTCAAAAGCGTTTTTGATATATAAGCTATCGTGTTTCACAGTGAATGGCACCACATCAGGCTTGATGTTGTAAGTGATGTCAGCTTGCCCCGGCGACTTGGATAGTGCCAGCAGTTTGTACTCCCCTGCCGGCACCAGGCCAAACTTGAACTCCCCCATAGCATCAGTGACAGAGTGACAAATGGGGGAGTCTGGCACGCCTTGCAGGAGGGCTGTATTGCACCCTTCCACTCGGAATTTAGGGTTCTCCTGAAAAGAATAAGTGGAATAGCTAGTGTGAGAAATAAATAAATAATAAGTAATAATAAAGGTATGAGATAAGGCAAAGGGTAGCTTTTATTTCCAAACTTTTTGAACTCATTTCATTCATTTAGTCAGACTAAGATCACTATATATATTGAACTCATAGTTAAAAAGGAAATTATTTTATTCCATATAAACTCAGGCCGAGACCAATGACTTCTCAGACGAAAGAAATAAGACAAATTTATTATGCTTTAACTTGATATAAATATGGCTTAACTAAAAATTAACATTGGACTAGAAATCTGAAACATTATTAAACCAATTACTTATATTATACCTCTATAGAATACAGGAGAACATAAATTCCCACGATAGGGCTGCCAAAAGACTTAACAGATCCAGACACATCATAGCCCTTCACAGTGAGTGAGCCTAAGGGCAGGGCCGTGTTGCCTTCCTTCACTTGTACCACTGTCTGAGCGGGGTCTAGCTTCCACCTGGAAAATACTTTATTGTGTACCCCATGTTAAACTATCTCAAGATTCATTTGTAAAATAAATCATGTAAGGTGTGAAAGGTCTTTTCATTTTATTTCACTGATAAAACTAATTCTTATCAATTCCTGCAAAAATTATAAATAGTACTAAAGTATTACTAAACACAAATTAGGAACTTTCTTGAAGAAATCTGCAGGAGAATCAAAGAGAAAGACATAGTGTGGGTCAACAATAATTAACAACCAACTGTCATTGCTATACATGCAATGACAGTTGGTTGTAAATTAACAGACAAATATAAACAAGAAAGCAGTGTGATCGGGCCTCCAAAACAAAGGACCATCAATATAAAAGACGTGGTAAAATGGTGGGGAATTGGATTGGCCATTAAACAGTTAGTCTTATGTTTACAGTGGACTTTCAAAAGATTAATGTGGACTTATTTTGCAAGGCAGATAACTTGACAAAAATAGTGCTTAAAAGAACATCATTAATATAGGAACATGCTAAAAGTATTATAATCTCTTACTTAGGATGAGTAGTCTTCACAACATACTTCCCTGGTATAACAGGAGTGAAGTGGAAATCCCCACCAACAGTGGTCATTGTGTTTCTCACGTCACCTTTTTCATTCACCAACTGGACATTAATTCCACTAGGACCCTGCTTCTGTCCAGCCGTGATCACTCTACCTGTTATACCAAACCCGTTGAAGACAAAATTGATATCTTCACCAGTGGAACATTGATCAGTTTCACCATCTATTAGGAGTTCCACTTCTGAAGGTTCGAAGCTCCATCCTGCTGGTGGATGAACCTTTAGGACATACTCCCCCTTTTCGTACAGAGGTAGAAAGTAGTAACCATTTGTTGGTGCACATTCTGTTTTCTCTTTGAGGCTTCCCTCTTTTGTGTATCTAAAATTTAGAGAAGTCAGGTTAGTTAGTTTAACTACAAAATCATATTAGTTAAGCGATGCAAACGGCAGTCTTAAGAGATCAAATTTTAGGAACTACAGAGACTACTTTTGTGTTTCCTAAAATACAGTTTAGTTTCATTTTATCTAGATACATTTATACAAATAAAACACAAAGTTTTCATTTCTGTCGTGACCTTATTCTTGTAAGTTGAAGTATTTTTTAGGTTAACTTACAAGCCAATCTCGATTTTGGAAAAGTCTAAGCTTGCGTGGCTTTTAACAAATCCGCCGCATCCTAATATATCATTGGAATAACATTGGGACACAATATTGATAATAAATATTAAAATTAAGGCCCTAAATCGAAATATTGAGAAAACCATTTTTAAAATTAAACTAAATCATTGAATCCTGGTCTCTGATCAGAGACATGTAACATGGTAACATGTCACTGTCAAGCAGAAGCAGAGACAAGTAATGAAATAACGTGGAAAGAACCAGTTTAATTCGCAATAATCCGCGACAACAGGAAAATCTATGTGGTACAATCAACGACCTCAATTTACATAGACGGGCCCTGTCAAACAAAGAATGTGGGCGTATTTTTAGCAACGCCATCAACGCCATCTAGTCTGAAAAGCGGGAACTTGCTTGCAACATATGCGCCATCTTGAAAACGTATGACTCGGTCATAGATTAGTACAGATGCGCTTGTCGAAAATAATACCTACATCAGTGTACTCTCTGAGGTAAACGATAAATCTTAGATAATTCTTAGATATATTTAAAGATCAAAGTCAACACAATGGGGCGCTGCAGTTCGTCGTGCGTTTTTTTTTTAATTTTTGTCATATCAGGGAGACAGCATCAAGGCCGGGAGCCGCAGCAGAAAAGGCTGAAACCGGCAAGCGGCGGAAGTATGCCTCTCTCATAGAGAGTTACATATTTGTTCCGTTTGCCGTGGAGACCCTTGGGCCGTGGAGTCTTAGTGCCAAAAAATTTTTGCGAGATATTTCACCACGGTTAATTGCCTCATCTGGTGACAGAAGGGCTGGCTCATTTTTTGCGCAAAGGATCAGCCTGGCTGTCCAGCGCGGAAATGCAGCCAGCATTCTTGCCACCATTCCACGTGGGCATGATTTATATAGTAATTAGGTTAGGCTAGCTAGCATTAAGTTCTATTGTATTATTTTCAATAAAAAAAAAAAAAAAAAAAAATTTAATTATTTGTTAATTGTTAATTGTTGATAAGTTTTGTCGAAAAATTGACAGAAATAAAGTCATTTTTAGGGTTGCGTACCAAAATGATAAGAAAACAACCCTTGTGGTGCGACATGACTGTCCGTCACACTTAGCATAATTCGGTAACTACTAATGCAAAAAACTTGAAATTTAAAATAATAACAGCTAAAACAGTTTAAAATTATCCTCGCCAAACCTTATTGCAAATGAAAGAATTCAAAAATAATTATTAGTAGTATTATAATAAAAAGGGGCTGGAATGGGAGAGGTGAAAGAGTACTAATGGATCGAGTCATAGAAAAATACTTCATTTGAAATTATTTTATTTTATACACTTCTAAGTATGCTACTTGCCATCAAATAAAATTAATTTTGTCAATTTTTGACCCCTAGTTTTCGTATTTATTTGGGGGTCAATTTTGGCTTCGTGATGAAGCCTAACTTTGGCATATTTTTCAATAATGGCTCGAATTATATGGGTTCGGTGGTTTAAGGTGCCTGGTTGCTCCAAGGCGTGCAATGTTAAACTTGCAAACAAATTTGAACCCATGAAATGCTTAAGGGTCCCAGCGACAATAAAATCAATATGGCTGAATTTTTCTGGTAACCTTTGCCCATGCCCTTTTTCTTTGTTACTCAATCACGCCCCAACGGCTGAACGGATCGGGCTGAAACTTGGCACAGAGATAGATTATAGTCTGAAATAACACATAGGCTTTTTATCCCGGAAAATTAAGGAGTCCGCGCGGGAACCAAAAATCCTCAAACCACACAGACGAAGTCGCGGGCATTCGCTAGTACAAAATAAAAATTACCAACTTTAATAAATGAAAACTCTTTATTTATTGAAGTTGGTTTAAACATTAAACTCACGTCAATAACTAATTTTATCATATTATTATAATAGCATAATATTGCGTCTCGGAAGGTATTATTGCCTACTGTCCGTTCTGCCCATCTATGCATTAACTAATCTTGGTTGCATTTTTTTTATCGTACTGGACTGGACTATTCTAGGGTTGGAACCCAAAGCCGTAAGGCCAGTGAGTAAAAAAAAAATATCATACAGTTTGCCGCGGAAATTAAATGATTGCGTAATGGATAGAAATAATAAATAGGAAGATTAAATAACGTTTTTTATGAAATGTATGATTGTGAATTGAAACATTTACCTTAAAATAAAAATTATACAGTTCCAAACTAATAAAACTTTAGATGTTAACTTAATAACAAATTATCTACATGATGAGCGACCGTGACAGCGCTACGACAGGGACAAAGATAGGCTTAAGACAGGTTATAGGAACGCGCTCTCATAGTTGGTCGCCCACCATTTTTGTATGAAAGGGCCCATCTAGTACCTACATATATATCGATGGGTACAATGGTTCTCACCCTGTGTTCTCACCACACCACAGAAATCCCCCACTCCGATACCGGAGCATCTTCAGGAGATGTTGCAGCTGATTTTAACGATACAGAGTAAAAATACGTTACGTTAAAAATCAGTTACGTTCCTAACTCTATGGTTCTTGAGAATCTATAGTACAGAACTCCTAGCGGAAAAGGAAAAACGACTTATATCCCGCGGGAAACGAAAGACCTCAAACCACGTGGACGAACGGCATCAACAAGGCATGCATGCAATTATGAACCTTAAAGAGGTAAACGTTTTCAAACCGCGACTGTACATGATAATTGGTACGATATAATACCATACGCTGCTCCGCCCAGTAACCTACTCGCTAGTTAATAATTCTTGTAGGGAATAACTGAAGAGGCCCCGAGTAGGGTCAACTTTCTTTTCTTCCACTTTGAAAATGAAATTATTTATTTCAGGTAGGACAAATTGTGCCACTTATGATAAGTCATAAGAATCTACCACCGGATCATTTATTCATTGGGCCACTTGCACAATGACTATTGATTTCAAGAATCTAGGCTAGATTCATTTCTTTGAGCCCAACTTAACTGTCACGGTCCAATGTCATGGCCAATTTCTGTGGCTGTTTAGTTTTGAATTTTGTTTTATTTATAGAGACGCTGTTACAGGGTCAGCTAAGTTTGTGTTTTTAGCACTTCGTCAGCAAAATGTTCCCAACTTTACGACTTAAATGTTGCAAGCGGCCCTAAAGACAAAAAACAGGTACACACTACAATAATTATTTTCAGCAATTATTAAAAATGTTGGATAATAAATAAGAAACTTTTTGATGTGGTGTTTATTAATGTTCACGCAGTAGAAAATGCTATATCAAAAACTTGGGTGAAGGAAGTTATAATAATATTATTGTTCATAAAAACAAAATAAAATATACTTAAAAAATAAATTTACTAGGGTAACATTATTTTAACTACAATTAAATTATGTAGCAACTGCTGTTTTTGCCTTATTCTGTATTGGTAGGAATAGCTTGAACTCTGCAGGAAGCTCATCTTCTGAATACAATCTGTCTGAAAAGTAAACCCTCCTTATCCGACAGTTTGCATGTATTTGCACCCTTAATGTTTCAACATAATTAGTGCCATAAGCCCTTCTCGTAAAGTCTGCTAGGTTGAATTGAATTTGATTCCAGCCCTCATCTAGACGCATAGGCATTGTGCAAATAAATGGTTTAACCCGAGTTGTTGACTGGTAGTTGCTGGCTCGAAATCTTCTTCGTACATTCTTGTCATCTAGAACCTGAAAGTTTGAAAAGTTATGAAAGTTTTATTCAAGGTTATGTTTCTGTTTATTACATTGTGTGTACATTATAAGAAGTAATTTGGTGCAATTTTGTAGCACTCAGTAAAATTTGCTCACCTGAACTTCAAAAGTGAAGTACTTCTTGAGATTTTTTATTATCATAACCAAGAATGGTAGTTTGATGCCCAGCGTTTTCTTCGGATCCGCCGGGCATGTTATGTACGTGGTGCTCACATTGGTCCCAACTATTTCCAACACCAGGCTCTGTATGTCGTTGTCTGTAATGCGTTTTATGTGCCCATTCCGCACTTTCTTGTCCCAAATCTGCAGAGGTTTGCTACCTATGCTGTAAAGAATTGACAGAAACCCAGACTGAAAAGTGTTCTTAAACATCTCGATGCAGAGTTCTCGAAACCTCTATGTGTCCTCACATTTATCAGATAGTTAACTTGGAAAGTTTAATCAATAAAGGAATATTCTTTCGCGGTTGCTTTAGAAATTGACAGCCTGACAGTATACACAAGAATTTTGAACACGGCCATTGGCCATGCGTTTGTATCAATGCCGGTCGCCATAGCAACGGCCAAACAGGCCATCGACAAAAATGAGGAATACGGTTCATTGCACGCCGAAATTTTTCTTGATTTTAAAAACTAAAGCTGGTTAATTAACATTTTACTGAATACCGTGAATTATAATACAACTCATTCGGTTTTGGCTTCAGATAAATTTTAAATTTTGCTTATTTGACTAGTTATTTTTAATTTTTGTTGAGATATAAATGAAAACTATGAATGTGTCATAGTTTGAAGGATGATCTTAATGAGAAGGAACGTAATGCGCCAATTTGACAGCGATTGATGTCCCTGATTGTCTATGATTTTTGACAGATAAATCAAAAGTCACACGCGAATCGTACGATTCAATATCGCATTTCCTCTGATATTTTTGTTATTTTATCTACTGAAACAACAATGAACTTATGAAGTGATAAATCACTCCCTTCTTTACATTTTAATATAATGTTTTATTGTTTGTTTATTTTCTGTGCATAATTGTGAATCATTGAAGATGACTGAGAACTCGTCAAAAAGGTAAGAATAGTATTAAATTTTAAATGCATTATTATTTTTCCTGCTGGTAAATTCACAGAAAGTTACCTGATATACTGTAGTCGCAAAATTGAATATCCCTTCGAGCCGTGAACTTCCTGGGAATCTAATTTCGTTTTCTGATTCGTGTATCTTTTCAGGCTGATTGCTACTTAAATAGGTATATGAATACGTTATAGTAATTATAAAAGGAAAACAAGTATCAAAAATAGTAAAATTAAAACTGGATAAAAAAGGAAATACTTCAAAAGTGGTAATTAAATATTGACATGTGTCAACTTAAAGATAAACTTTTGTTTATATTTTGAAAAAGTTTTTCACCCAAGAGGTCTACTTTTACTGCTAGTCCATATTTGTGCTTATTTGGTACATCCACAAGCTAAAACAAATTTTTAAGACTAACAACTTATGATTGACCTATACACACAGTTCTCTGTGGAAAAACATTTGCTTTAATCTTGCTATGTCAGTCTGTAATTAATTTATGTAGTTTAGTAAAACTTTTCACCTCCACAACTGCATACTGTTGCTAGATTTAGTAAGCAAACAGCTACAGCTATAGTTCAATTAACTATGCATAGTTGCATTTGCATGGGAAAGGGCCAAGCTTTATCACACGGCAGTCATATCCATCAAGATATATTTTTTATAGGAATCAAACATTTTGTAAATAAGTGTTAAGATTTTTTAATTCAATTCTTGAGTTTGTGCTCTTATACAAAATTAGATGAAATAGTTTACTGTGGCAGCTTTCCGCTGAAATGCTTTTTGAAGCATAGTGTGGACAGAATTGATGTAAGGACCTTGACAGAGGCAAGGGCACAGGTATCCTTGAAAAGGCATCATAAGCTGGAATATCTTTTGTAAGATTATTGTTTGAAATTGAATTTTTATTTGACTCATTCCATGTATTTACACTTGATTCGTTATTTTGCAGGATATGCGATATTGAAATAATTTGCATGAATATGAGTATTTTGACTTTGAAAATTAAGTCGGCTCCTGGCAGACTCAGTGGCTATTGAATAATTATGTGTTGAGGTTGCAATTCGATGTATAAGAGGCAATGGCAATCTGGCCTGGATCAAATGAATATTAGCTTTAAGTTTAGTTAAGCATGATAATAGTTAACTAATTAGATCACGTAAATCTCTTGTGAGACCTCTACACATTGTAACCATTTACTTGCAAGTTTTAAAAAGAGTACAAAAATATTAAAATGAATGCTTACACTTAGCTGGTAAACTAAACTTATAGAAAACTGCTCTGTTGAATATCCTTGGTATTGCTTGATTGAAAAAATTCAACTGAGTAATTAATAATAAAAACATGCAAGGGCTTTGAAAAGTCAATTATTGCAAAGTGACACAAGACAGGCAGAAAGAAGTAGCTGCTTCAACTGTCAGATACCACAATCCTTTCTGGTTGGAGAAAATATTAAATTATTACATTATAAATTATTATCAAATGGACCCTGCCAGGGATTATCCGAACTAGCCATGGCCGAAGAGTCTCACCAGAATACAGATATTTGCATTGTGATAATATTTGAGCGACTCAGCATAGGACTCAGGACCTAAGTGTTAGTCAAAGTCAAAGTCATGTCAAAGTCAAATAATGTTTATTTAATTTAGGTACACTGCACTTATTAATTGATTAATTGATACCAGTTATTTATAAAATATAATGGTGATAATCAGTAACAGTAGGTATCTCAAAACTAAAGCTACGAAGGTTCCAAACGCGCCCTGGTCTAAGAGTTTACGACTTACTTTCACTGTATTTGGTATCAGAAACCAGTCTGAGACTCACCAGGTGAGTGCTAATTCCAAGCAAAATTTAAAAGTCGCATGCTTTGGATTGAAAGTTATTGAAACGAAAGTCTGGCTTCACTTCAATTTTGCATGATTCCCGTTTCGGGGTCAGTCAACTTGCGCTGGAACATAATCCTGCATACTTACCTACTTTTGTAAGTTAGCCCTTGACTGTGAATAGGCATGATGACTGATTTTGAAAAATGGTCAGTGGCAAATGGAAGTATCTACTATTTCGAAAAAATATCTTATTTCAGCAGAAAAATAAGGTTTAGTAGATAAAATTGGCATTTGAAATTTAAATTTTAAAAATCACGCCAAAACGATCGCGGGTGTCATGGCGTCGTTTGTCACTATTGTTTTTACCAATGTACCTACTCTAATGTTCTGTGTGCAGTAAACAATAAGTCTTCGTACAGCAATTTAGATATTTTGTGTGAATAATATGAATTCTAAAGTGTGTAAGTCGTGTGCGGTCCCCCAGTGTGATAACACATCAAAATTAACTCCAAACAAGTTATTTATTCACGCGCCACTTAAAAAAACAATGCGATCTAAGTGGCTTAATCTTGCACGGCGAGATCCTACAGCTATAGGGCTAAATTCTACTATTTAGTTTTGCGAAGATCACTTGACGTAAGTTTTAGCTTTATTCTAATACTAGCTGATGCCCGCGACTTCGTCCGCGTGGATTGAGGATTTTTGGTTCCCGCGGGAACTCCTTAATTTTCCGGGATAAAAAGTAGGTACATATAAATCTTCCTCTTGCTTAATATATAAAATAGCAGATTTTACGGGTAGGACCTATAAATTATTATGTTATTATTGTACTTACTTACATGGAAGTTTTGACGTTACGAAAATCTGCTGAAAAAAAGTCTTTGTTTGATGCAAGATACTCACCCAGCATCAACAAATCAATCCTGGGCAAATTAGAGCTAGTAGCTTTGGTAGCTCCTTGATCCCTGGCTAACGATTTTTAATTTCTTGATTTTGAATTCTGTAAAACAAAACTAGATTATGGAAATGATGTTTGGGAAACAAAAAAAACACGAAAATACGTGATAAACATTTAAAACACCTGTACTTAAAGAGATTGTCGACACGATGCCGCGTAGAATCGATTAGCGATTGAATCGGTATGGGTTTAATATAACGGCTGTCATACACCACATTAGACTGCATCATTGCCTTTTGGATGCGATCGCAATAGGCATGATGACAGTATCCAAGAATCAATGAAATTATGAATTTATCTAATAAAATAGGATTCATGGAATATAAAAAAGTATTTATTTTTCTATTTCGAGTGAGATTGTTTTTTATTTTGATAAAATAAAACTATAAAATACAGCAATCCGCCATATTGTATAAAACACCACTGAAGCGAATGACGTCACTATTGTTTTCGAGCTTTGATAATCGACCAACAATCTCTATAAGTACAGGTGTTTTAAATGTTTACCAAGTATTTTCGTGTTTTTTTGTTTCCCAAAGATCATTTCCTTAATCTAAACTCGCCGGCATATTTAGCGGAACATAAAAAAAGGTCCATAATTAAAAAAATGTGGTTTTATTTTAAAATCTACTTACTACACTTCTTTTGTTATTTAAAGTTTCATTTGTTTTACTTAAAATGAGATCACATTAAGAACAGATTTTGCAAGTAAAGGCTATTTGTGAAAAATGGTACATTTTTGAACTTTTCATGTGACCGGGAAAAGTGAAATTTAATATTAAAATAACAACTCATTAAATTAGAAAAATGGTGATTAATATCGCGTATTTCCTCCACGTGCTCTTATTAAAGTTTCTACCCGTCTAGGCATACTGAGAATGATGTTATCGATGGTCTCCTGGGATAGTCTCCGCCATTCCTCAACTACGGCGATTCGCAGTTCTCCCACGTTGGCAGGAGCTGGAATTCTGGACTTAACTTTTCTTTTCAGCAAGTCCCAAACGTGCTCTATTGGGTTCATATCCGGTGATCTCGCCGGCCACTCCATAACAGTGATATTCATATCATTAAGACTAGCTGATGCCCGCGACTTCGTCCACGTGGATTGATTTTGTTTGGTTCCCGCGGGAAATGTTTAATTAAACGGGATAAAAAGTAGCGTATGTGTGATTGGCTATTGCAGACTATAATCTATGTGTGTGCAAAGTTCACCCAGATCCATTCAGCCGTAATGGCGTGATTGAGTAACAAACATCCATGAGATTTTTTGGTTCCCGCGGGAACTTTTTAATTTTCCGGGATAAAAAGAAGCCTACGTGTTATTTCAGAATACATATCTCTGTGCCAAATTTCATCAAATCAATCCGTTCAGCCGTTCAGGTGTGATTGAGCGTCACTCGTTCGTATGGCATAAGTTTTTTTTCAATTCCCACAGCACTTCGTTATTTTCCGGGATGAAAAGTAGCCTATGCCACTGTCCAGATCCTCAACTATACCCATGCAAAAAATTATGTTAATCTGTTGCGGCGTGATTGGAGTACAAACTATTTATTACACGTCATTGGGGATAAAATTTACAAAAAAATGTTAATCAGGTATTTCTCCATTTCAAACCGAAATCCCAAAAAACCCAACCAAGTTACCAAAAAATACCTAGTTTAATGGCTCTAACTTAAAAATTAATGACAGACTTTCTTACAAACTTTGAACCCCTATTTTACCCTTTTGGGAGTTGAATTTTGAAGAACTGTGAGACACGTACTTCTTTATTTTTTACCGAAAGTCAAAACACTAAACTTCGTTGATATAACTTGAGCAATATTTTGAGAAATGAAGGACTTTCATATACAAACTTTCAACCCCTATTTTACCCTTTTGCGGGTTGAATTTTGAAAAACTGTGAAACAAATATTTCTTCATTTGTAACTCGGAGTTAATATATCCAAGTTTCATGGCTATAATTTGAGAAATGAACTACTTTCATTAAAAACTTTCAACCCTTATTTTACCCTTTTGGGGGTTGAATTTTGAAAAACTATGACACACGTACTTCTTTATTTTTTACCAAAAGCCAAAATACTAAGCTTCGTTTATATAACTTGAGCAATATCCTGTGAAATGAAGGCCTTACATACCAACTTTCATCCCCTATTTTACCCCTTTAGGGATCGAATTTTCAAAAACTGTGAAACACGTATTTCTTCATTTTTAACCCGCTGTTTATATACTAAGTTTCATGGCTATAACTTGAGAAATGTAGGACTTTCAAACAAACTTTCAACCCCTATTTCACCTCTTTAGGGATCGAATTTTCAAAAACTGAAACACGTATTTCTTCATTTTTAACTCGCAGTTTATTTACCAAATTTCATGGCTACAACTTGAGAAATGAAGGACTTTCATTCAAACTTTCAACCCCTATTTTATCCTTTTGGGGGTTGAATTGTGAAAAACTGTGACATACGTACTTCTTTATTTTTTACCGAAAGCCAAAACACTAAGCTTCGTTGATATAACTTGAGCAATATCCTGTGAAATGAAGGCCTTACATACCAACTTTCATCCCCTATTTCACCCCTTTAAGGATTGAATTTTTAAAAACTGTGAAACACGTATTTCTTCATTTTTAACTCGCAGTTTATATACCAAGTTTCATGGCTATAACTTGAGAAATGAAGGACTTTCATACAAACTTTCAACCCCTATTTAACCCTTTTGGGGGTTGAATTTTGAAAAACTGTGACATACATACTTCTTAATTTTTTTACCAAAAGCCGAAACACTAAGCTTGGTAGATGTAACTTCAGCAATATCTTGAGAAATGAAGGACATTCATACAAAATTTCGACCCCTATTTTAACCCTTCGGGGGTAAAATTTTGAAAAACTATGACACACGTACTTCTTAATTTTTTACCAAAAGCCAAAATACTAAGTTTCGTTGATATAACTTGAGCAATATCCTGTGAAATGAAGGCATTTCATACCAACTTTCATCCCCTATTTCACCCCTTTGGGGGTCGAATTTTCAAAAACTGTGAAATACTTATTTCTTGATTTTTAACTCGCAGCTCATATACCAAGTTTCATTGCTATAGCTGTCATAGAAAAATTCAACCCCTATTTTACCACTTTAGGGGTTGAATTTTGAAAAACTGCGACACACGTAATTCTTTAATTTTTATCGAAAGCCGAAATACCAAGTTTCGTTTATATAACTTGAGAATATCTTGAGAAATGAAGGACTTTCATGCAAACTCTCATCCCCTATTTCCACCCTTCGGGGTTCGAATTCTTGAAAACTGTGAAACACGTATTTCTTCATTTTTAACCCGCTGCTTATATACAAAGTTTTATGGATATAACTTGAGAAATGACGGACTTTCATACAAACTTTCACCCCCTATTTCACCCCCTTAGGGGTGGAATTTTGAAAAATCCTTCCTTAGTGAGCGCCTACGTCACAAAAGAAACCTACTGTCAAAATTTCAATTTAATAACCCCAGCGGTTTAGGCTGTGCGTTGATCCCTTAACGATTTTATATATATGTCACCGTAAGATTGTAAAAACCGTTAGATTATAATCTAACTCGCGAATTTCTAAACTGTCGAAAGATTACAATTTAACGCATTATTTTCCGGTAGATTGTAATCTGATAGGTTTTTAAACCTGACAAAACCTAAGTTACGTAAGTTACGTTAAGTAAACCTACTTGTTTATTTATGTCGAACCCTAACCTAACATACAAGAAATAGGCAAGAAAACGTAAATAAAATGAATATTTCAAAAATTGACACTCAGAACTGAACAGTTTACAATCTTTCGATAGTTTAGAATTTCGCGAGTTAGATTATAATCTAACGGTTTTTACAATCTTACGGTGACATATATATTAGATTAGATTAGATTAAATATTAGATTAGATAAAGGACTTGAATCCAGGGCCGTAAAATAAATTAATTAAAAAAAGTGGGATTTCTGAGGGCCAATTGGGACGCTTCCAGCCAATTTGAGCGCGAAGGACGAAAAGAAAATCGGAGGGAAAAAGGATTGTAAAAAATAATTAAATTAGGTACTCTAGAATATGATATTAACGGAAGGAATAAAGTATATTAATGAACATTGGGTTTTGATTCACCAAACTAATATTGTAAATGCAAAAGTGTGTCTATCCATCTGTCTGTCTGTCCGATTTTGATGAAATTTTATATAGGGATAGGTAGTATTCCGGGGAAGGACATATGCTTTTTATCCCGGAAAATGCAAGAATTCCCGCGGGAATAAACCTTAATTCACACATTCGCGCAGTCGCGGGCATCATCTAGTAAATAAAATAAAATAAACCTCTTCAATTTTCCGTGGGCAATCTTGGCAGAAAGAAACAATTGAGTAGGTAACCATCCCATAGATTTATAGAAGACCTTATAAAGGTCATGTCATACTCATAGAGACATTAGTGGAACAATGGCCGGTGGATGTGGTGTCCGCCCCAATCAAATATCAATAGCTGGCCCAAAAAGGCCCTGACGACGATTACGTGAAATCGATAAGGGTCCATACTGCTAACGCTGTTCCATTATTGTTGACTTTCGTGTTTTAGGATTATAATACTTATTTTAGGAACGTCATGTACGTGGCACCAAACTGTCATTTTGAATCATATAATAATATTGCTAAAGTATTGCTATAAGCGTTGGCACTTGGCAGTAAGACCCAAGGGCCTCCGGTTTTAGGGTTCCGTACGTACATACGTGGATAGACGAAAACACGCGAGTTGCAGGGGACCCGGAGGCCGGGAGTCGGAACCCTATTACAGTGTAATGATTTACGATCTCTAATGATCAGTGATCACTGTAATGATCACAATCACCTCGGTTAGCACTTTCTTTTCTTTCACTTGCGTCCAAAATCAATTATTACTGTCGCAGGCAGAATACCATAAAAACCAATCGCAATTATTGAAAAGTTCAACTTCTGTACATATATTTTTACTGACAAGTGACAAGATAAACTCGCCGGCATATTAAGCGGAACATAAAAAAAAGGTTTGATATCAGTATCATATAAGGTTGCTGGCTGGTTTATACGTCATTTAATTTAAAAATAAATATTTTCAAATTAAAAAAACAACTGAACATCACATTTTATGCAATAGGCATGATGACAGTATCCAAGAATCAATGAAATTATGAATTTATGTAATGAAATAGGATTCATGGATTATAAAAAACTTATTTATTTTTCTATTTCGAGTGAGATTGTTATTTATTTTGATAAAATAAAACTATAAAATACAGCAATCCGCCATATTGTATAAAACACCACTGAAGCGAATGACGTCACAATTGTTTTCGAGCTTTGACAATCGGCAAACAATCTCTATAAGTACAGGTGTTTTAAATGTTTATCAAGTATTTTCGTGTTTCTTTGTTTCCTTAAGATCATTTCCATAATCTAGCTTTGTTATACCGAATCCAAAATCAAGAAATTAAAAATCCTTAGCCAGGGATCAAGGATTTACCAAAGCTACTAGCACTAATTTGCCCAGGATTGATTTGTTGATGTTGGTTGAGTATCTTGCATCAAACAAAGACTTTTGTTTAGCAGAATTTCGCAACGTTAAAACTTCCATGTAAGTACAATAATAACATAATAATTTATAGGTCCTAAACCCGTAAAATATGCTATTTTATATATTAAGCACTTCATGGTACATAGTTATTAGAGGTTATGTTAATGAAATGTTGTTTTTTAAAACTATACCGTATAACTTAATATGAGCGGTGATTGCCTAGTAAATATGACGTCTGCCTCCTATTCGGGGCGTCTGGGGTTCGATTCTTGGCACGCATCTAACTTTTTGCAGTTATTTGTGCTATAAGCATAGCAGCATCACTACATAGTATAAAACAAAGTCACTTCCCGCTGTCTGTTCCTATTTAAGCTTAGATCTTTAAAACTACGCCGGATTTTGATGCGGTTTTTTTAATAGATAGAATGATTCAAGAGGAAGATTTAGGTATTTAGTAAATTAAAACCCAATGTTCATTAATATACTTTATTCCTTCCGATAATATCACATTCTAGAGTACCTAATTTAATTATCCTTCACAATCCTCTTTTTTCCCTCTCATTTTCTTTTCGTCCCTCGCGCCCCATTGGCGGGAAGCGTCCCCATTGGCCCTCAGAATTCCCCCTTTTTTAATTATTTTATTTTACGGCCCTGGATTCAAGTCCTTTATGGCCTTATATTTATTGCGAATGCCGTTCCACAGAATATAAAACTAGAAAATCATGACATTCGGCCATCCACTTTTGGGCAACCTCCCGGTGCACAATAATTAAAATATATGAAAGTAAGTCAGCTATTCACAAATTAAGTTTTAGAAACGTAGCTCGACATAATATAATTCGTAATATAACACACAAAACATTATAAAATTTATCGCTATTTACCTAAATAATTAATGAATTTAATTATAACTAAATTCCTTATACAAATCAGTACAACTAGTTATCGTTTTAGTCTGACGAACGTAACTATATATTCTCAAAGTATATTTAATCAAATTAGGTACACTTTACACACTTTTATGATGGTGATAATCAGTTACGGTATCTTAAAAATAAAGCAACGAGGGTTCCAAACGCGCCCTGGTCTGAGAAGAGCCCACAACAAACTCAGCCGGGTTTTTTTTTTTTGTATCACCATCTCACAAATATAGTAAATCACTTAATTATATTTATAATTTTAACAATTACATAATTAACCGCTAGAACAATTCATACCCATGCCTTCCTAATCCTATCATTCAAATAATCCGTTACACTGTAATTGGAATTCTCAATTAGTTCTCGTTTTACAAAAACTTTGAACTTTATCACTGAACCCTTAAAAATAAGAAAATAAATTATTGATAATACATATTAATTCTATTCTTACTATTATTAATTATAAACATTATCTTCTTAAAAATAAATACTTATAACAGATAATCATGACATTCGGTTTCTTCCACAAATATATTTTTTTGAAATACTCTAGCAATTTTATTTACGTATCGACCATTGGAAACCTTCGTTGCAATACAGATAGTGAAATGTTGTCTTCATTATCGTCAACCAAAGACTCAATTGTTGACTCTATCATTATTCGATTCGTTGTACTGTAAGTTGCAACGACGATCTGAAATGGTTATTTCATATTTTTATACAGAGATAGTGCTAATTTGATATCTGTAATTTCCTACAGCTTTAACAATAATTTTGTAGACCCCTATACATTTTGATTACAATTTCTTGCTATTTCCCTTAGTCTACTTACCATCTATTTAAATACAAATCTTATTATAAATTATTTGACTAATTCTTTTTTTTTTTTTTGTGTTTATAGTTGTCAGGAAAAGGTTTAATGAAAGAAAATGTTTGACATAAGTCAGAACTGTACAGAAAGAAAAACATACGAGACAGTAGGGAGTTTTTTTTATATATTGACAGATTGACGGTCAGTTGTTCGGTTTTATTATATATTATAGACATTTATCCTGGAAAAATAATATCAGTTCCCACGGGACTCGAAAAGATCTAAAATCTACGCGGAAGAAGTCGCGGGCAACAACTAGTTTCTTCTAATTATATTAATCAGGTCTCCCTCTTTAAAAACGGCAGCATCAGTTCGTCTCGAATCATGATATTGTTTTGTTGCTGACTGTATTCAATATTGGCTTTATTTCGTTTCTTAACAATTTGACATCAGTCGGTTGCAACAAACTATCCCGAAGTCTAATCCAAATAAAACTTCTGATGCCTTTTTTCGTTTGAACGCATTTATGGTATTGTTAATACCGATCGATTTACCAACTAGCATCTGACTCAGCTGCATATCCCAATCACGTTCATCCTTACATGAACCTCTCTTAACGGTTAGCCAATGAATTTAAAATTGTTTGATTTAAACTTTTAGTTTCGCCGTTGGATATAAACATGCTGCTGTGTAGTTATAATACGTCTCAGATACCATGAAGTTCACAAAACTTACATAATAAATTCATTAATTAAAGTCAAAATTTATGCACTATGACTACATGATCTAACATAGGTAGGTATTCTTTTTTTTGTAAATTTGCGTAATATTTTAGGAAACCATTAACGAGCCTGAATCTTCTCAACTGTCTTCGCCTCACCCTAGTGTCTAATGTATGTCATAGTTATCAAGCGTTTCCAGCCCATTGGGGTGTAAATACCATTCTTCAGTAGCACAGATTGTGTGCTTTCTTAACCAACTATCTATACCTTCTCCAAATCCAAAAATCTATAACTAATAGATGGGGTGAATTCCGGAAATACATTAAAATGACTGCTGTGCAAAATTTTATTCTTGTCAGTCTTTGTTCGATTGACTTGTTAAAATAAAGTACGTCGCCCGCTGTGAAACTCGTCGCCGCGCCGGTGCTATTGGTAGCTGTCCAGGCTGCCGCGATGGTCGGGCGAACAATGCCAAGGTATGGGTACCTCCTATGTGAATCTTGGGTAGCTGGATTCGATCTCTTCAATCGTTCGTAAGACTGAGATAAGCATCTGTGTGCTACACTTATCTGATAGTGATAGATATCGCATTCTTGACTGCTCTAGCCTCTGCGCTGTGTGTATCCACGATAAGCTCGTTCCATGTCCTCGGCAGTAGAAAAAAAACCATTTTAGTAAAGAATTCTTTTATTTCATGAATATATTGTAAACGATATAAAAGGAAAAGTTGACTGATTGACTGACTGATCTATCAAGGTACAGCTCAGACCACTGGAGAGATCAGGCTAAAGTTTGGCGTAGGGATAGCTATTATGACGTAGACATCCCCTTTGGAAATTCAATCCCTAATTGGTTTAAAGTTTGTGTGAAAAATGAACGTAACGAGAACGAATCTGCGGGTATATGCTAGTCCTATCCTATAATAATTGATTTAAACAATATAAACATCTATCTATCAAGTTTTATTAAAAATAAAATAAAAAAAACATGACTGCCCTGCCAAAAAAAAATTAAAAATCTAAATTAATCTAGTAAAATTAAAACCTTATTCACATTTTTATTCAATGATATTTTTTTTTTTTAATCACTGGATATTGAACTATAGTGTTATATATTTTTGGAATCTACTTATCATTTTCTAGATGATGACTATATAGTTAATCTTATTTTTGAATATTTCTTTTTCTACTTTAGTCTTTAATGCGAGACCATGGTAACCCAATAAATTTGTTTTTAAATTTTACTAGCCTATGTCACCCGGAATAAGCTAGGGATTCTAACGATACCTCATTTATCAAAATCAGTTCAGGCGTATCCACCATAAGGTGGAATATACAAATTCACATACATACATACATGAACCCTGAAAACAATATACTCCTTTTTCTGGAAGTCGTATAATAACAAGTAAATAGTATATCCATTTCATTTATTAATTTAACGTTGTGGTTTGTATTTGTATATATTTCTTGTTTTTAGTATAGTACAATAAATAATCTTTCATTCAGTTCATTCATTATTTAATTTGATTGCTAAATCTAGACTAATTCAGTCACAGCACACATACCTAACCGAAGCTTAACCTATGCACATTACCGCATCCAACCTATGTACGGCCCACTTAACCGTATCCAACTGATGTACGGCCCACTTAACCGTATCCAATTTATGTACGGCACACTTAACCGTATCCAACTCACGTACGGCCCACTTAACCGTATCGTATTTATGTACGGCCCACATAACCGTATCCAACTCATGTACGGCCCACATAACCGTATCTAATTTATGTACGGCCCACTTAACCGTATCCAACTCATGTACGGCCCACTTAACCGTATCCAATTTACGTATGATTAGCTCAATAGAAATTAATAACACCCGTATTCAAAAACATTACTATGAGGTCATTTAGAGCGAATCAGGGGTGAGCAAGCACACAAGGCCCAGAAAATGAAATCATAAACAACACTTGAGGGGCATACATAGACCAATGACCATAGTGCGACGAATACACTATACACTGTGGGACATATAAAATTATCCATTTCATTTTAAATTTATTAACTTAGTTATTACATTCGTACTGTATACCATATTACTTAAAGGTATATCAATATTTTACATATTTATTTAAGTATTCATATTCTTTTATAACAGTAGAATCTTGTAATATTATACTTTTAAAATACAAAATATATAGATTTGCATACGAGCACAATAATACACACTTATATCAAATGTTATAATTTCAACACACAGACAAATAATTAATCAACAATCATACATGGGTAAAAACGATAGAATTGATTGCATCGGCAAACTTGAGTATCGACGCGAGTTTCGCATTTCCGCCGCTCGCCGGCGAATTGGCGCTGTAGTCACGCCCACCATTGTACCTACTTTTTATCCTAACAATAATTAATACGTTTGCTTTCAGTTTTTATTTGTGATATACTAATTGTTGTGTGTTTTAGCTGTGTTTACGCACAAATAGGTTATATCTTGTGTATCTCGGTTGCTTTATTAAAAATGATCTGTTTACCCCTTCTTTGGCGGAGTATAGCACTAACTTCGAATTTGATACCTATATCTATGAGAGAATAAACTTACAAAGAACAATCAACACAAGAAAAGTGATACGAGGCCTTCAAAATCCCTTCGATTATTTTATAGATTTAGACTTTGTAAATACATCGTTCTGAAACTTTTGCTTTTAATATGTGCAGATCTTTTGAAAGTTACCAGTAGAGGCCTTCCAGTGCCTAGGTTGTACATATTTATCTATGCAGTGCCTCATAATTAATACCAGTGGCCTTAAGATTCATTCATCTATTCCAGGTTAGTTAAATCTTTAAATTTAATTAATTTACCGAATAATAGTTTCAATTTCACACTATATAGTTACAGTAAGCAAATATACTTCTGGAAATTAACACTTAAAAGTACCTAAAACATATTATCATAACAACATAACAGAACAACACCTACTATCCAACTAACATAATTAATTAACTCCTATTATTAAACTCATACTTATGTAATCCTCCTCCCATTATTTTCAGATGATTACTGGAGATCTCATTAATACCTACCATATCAAGGAAATTGAGAAGAATTTCACTATTGTTATGTTTGCAAATGCAAGAGCTTTTGAATATTCCCAGCAAACCGGAGAAGAACACTTATACAGCATAGGATGCTTTTTTGGTGTTGTTCATAAGATTGTACATACCTACCTATTCAAATTCCTAGTTGTTCTTATGCAGAGGTATTCAGAAACAAGAAAAAGAATATTTCTCTATAAATGTACAGATTGTGGGCCTGACCTACAAATAAATATATGACATTGTCGCAGACTGACCTGGACCTGACCAGTCCATAACTACTGAATTTTCCAAGTTTCTTCCCTAAAGAGAAAGATGGAACAAAGTTTTATCGATGGGGTACTTCAAAGTGATATAGTGGCTGTCAAAAATATTTACTGACCCCATTGGTATAGCCAGAAATTATATCAGAAGAGAATTACAACAAGGCCCATATTAAAACCAGAAATACTGTAGAACAAACGATTGGAGTTTGAAATCTCCATTCGCCTCTAATAAATTCTAACATTTTTCAATATGACATTTTCAATTTAAATTTTGCCATAAATTCCTAGATAATATTAATTTTTAATTTATATATTTTATTGGTTCAGTTGATATGATAATATGTAGGTATTGCCAATATTCCAAGAATTTTCTTAATTATATTTCACCTATTAAACTATTTAATAAATACTGTCATTTGTTACATTGATTATTTATTTTTTAAGTATTACACACCATGATAATGGTAATACACAAGTAATTCTCTTTCAGCAGAAGTAAATGTTAACCGCTTCAAACTTATAGGGTGATTTTGAACTTGTTAAAGACGAGGAACTCCTCATTAATTAATATATACAGATAATATACATAATATACATACAGGCCAAACTTAACCTGCAATAATAATGTGTGGGTAATATACATATAAGTATGTCCTTTTACAGTATATTATATATAAATCCATCATAGGTAGATCAAGTATCGTCGGAAACTCTCCAACTCAGGTTCACGAGGCACATAGTACCAAGGCTCCCAAATCAGGTTCACGAGGCTCATAGTACCAAGGCTCCCTAGCATTAGACAGCATCCAACAATGTAGTGCGTTCGAAATACTATATATTGTACATAAAAAAAAATATTTTATGAATCGCTCCTACTTTCACAACCACAACATTCAACCATAGGAGGAGTAAAAAGAGAGTAGACAATATAAATAGTGCTAGACAATATTTAATATTTATCATTGAATGAATGAATGAATGAAATACTCTTTATTGTACACTTAACATAAATAATTAGTAGCAATAAAAACTATCAAACATCAAAATAATCATTTTATATTTAACGAAATTTTCTTGCTAAGTACTTACAAATATATAATTTTTTTTTTTTTTTAATAGGACATTACTCCGTAGAGGCTAAATGTAAATGTCAACTTTAGTTAAAATAACATCATGATTGGAGTAAGTAGGAATAGTAGCTCTATTCAAATGATACTCTAATCAGTTTAACATTGTCTTAAAATAGCTAGACCAAAACATGCAAATATCATTAATCCACATGCATACTAAATTATCCTGTTTCGTAATTTTATTATTTTTATTGAGTCATGGGAGGTCACAAAATTGATAAATAATATGAATCAAGAATTAGAATTTAGAATTAGGTATAAATACCTCAATAATTATGAGGGTCGACGGATCACATCCCACTTCTGAGTTTTAGTAAATTAAAACCCAATGTTCATTAATATACTTTATTCCTTCCGATAATATCACATTCTAGAGTACCTAATTTAATTATCCTTCACAATCCTCTTTTTTCCCTCTCATTTTCTTTTCGTCCCTCGCGCCCCATTGGCGGGAAGCGTCCCCATTGGCCCTCAGAATTCCCCCTTTTTTAATTATTTTATTTTACGGCCCTGGATTCAAGTCCTTTATGGCCTTATATTTATTGCGAATGCCGTTCCACAGAATATAAAACTAGAAAATCATGACAGGTATATGGACTTTTTATCCCGGAAAATTAAGGAGTTCCTGCGGGAACGTCGCGGGCATCAGCTAGTATAAGAATAAAGCAAAAACTTACGTCAAGTGATCTTCGCAGAAATAAATAGCAGAATTTAGATAAATAACTTGTTTGGAGTTAATTTTGATGTGTTATCACACTGGGGGACCGCACACTACTTACATACACACTTTAGAATTCATATTATTCACACAAAATATCTAAATTGTTGCACGAAGACTTGTTGTTTACTGCACGCAGTACATTAGAGTAAAAACGATAGTGACGTCACAAACGACGCCATGAAACCCGCGAGCGTTTTGGCGTGATTTTTAAAATTTAAATTTCAAATGCCAATTTTATCTACTAAACCTTATTTTTCTGCTGAAATAAGATATTTTTTTCGATATAGTAGATACTTCCGAACATAATCTGACCATTTTTCAAAATCAGTCATCATGCCTATTGTTAATGCCTATGTTAATTTTATTCAAATACACCTTATCTGGAGCGAACTTCGAGTATTTCTTCCTTCTGAGTTTGATTTAAAATTTTATTGAAATACTTTTTTTTGTTAGTTTTTTTAAATCGCGTATCTTTCTGGAGTTGATGACTGAATTATGCCTGACTGAGCCCGAACGGAGATTGCCAGGGCACTCGAAATGCCAAGAAATGGTCAAACCTACAGAGTGATATCCAGTTTCAACGATCCATCGCAGTATCCAACGGTTCAGGGAGACCGGTATTTATGTGAGAAGAGCAGGACAAGGCAGAAAAAGACGCACTTCGAGTAGGGATGATCGTTTCATTCGGCTTCGTGTACGTAGGAACCCCCGTTTGACGGCCGACCAAGCCCGACATGGGTTAGAAGCAGTGCAGGGTGTTACCGTAAGTGAGCGTACGGTACGAAGAAGGCTCGAAGAAGCTGGTTTGGGTTCATTTGTGCCCGCCAAGACTCCAAGGCTCGAGGTAAATCATCGTAGAAACAGGTTAACTTTTGCTCAGGAACATCGACTTTGGAACGCGGACCAATGGAGTAGGGTATTGTTTAGTGATGAGTGCAGAATTCTCTTAAATCAAATTGATGGCAGGCAAAGAATATACAGACGCAAAGGAGAACGATACATTCAGACAAATTTTGAAACTACAGTTGCATACGGTGGTGGATCAATAATGGTTTGGGCGGGCATTTGTTTGGGAGTTCGCACAGACTTGGTAGTGATTGACAGAAGGAGTCTGACTACAGACCGCTATATCAGAGAAGTTTTAGAAGAAAATGTCGTACCGTTTGCCCCATATATTGGTGAAGATTTTGTTTTTATGCAGGATAATGCTCGGCCGCATACCGCTCGGGTAACTCAAGCTTATCTTAATGATATGAATATCACTGTTATGGAGTGGCCGGCGAGATCACCGGATATGAACCCAATAGAGCACGTTTGGGACTTGCTGAAAAGAAAAGTTAAGTCCAGAATTCCAGCTCCTGCCAACGTGGGAGAACTGCGAATCGCCGTAGTTGAGGAATGGCGGAGACTATCCCAGGAGACCATCGATAACATCATTCTCAGTATGCCTAGACGGGTAGAAGCTTTAATAAGAGCACGCGGAAGAAATACGCGATATTAATCACCATTTTTCTAATTTAATTAATTGTTATTTTAATATTAAATTTCACTTTTCCCGGTTACATGAAAAGTTCAAAAATATACCATTTTTCACAAATAGCCTTTACTCGCAAAATCTGTTCTTAATGTGATCTCATTTTAAGTAAAACAAATGAAACTTTAAATAACAAAAGAAGTGTAGTAAGTAGATTTTAAAATAAAACCATATTTTTTTAATTATGGACCTTTTTTATGTTCCGCTAAATATGCCGGCGAGTTTATATAGCACATTAAATAGCAATAAATGCGATGTTGATAATTGATAATTATTGCTCTGACAACATTAATAATCCTTTATATGGTTCCTTTCTCAGATGTGTACGGAATAGGTACGGGGCACGCCCTTAGTTTTTCAGATTTCGTCATAATTTTAATTTATTTAGACCCTCATGATGCTCGAATCAGTCTCACTAGGCAGATTGTCTTGTGTCCACTGTCTAAGTGTTGTCTTTCGACGCCTTCCACACGATAGGTATCAATGGCCGAGCCAAAAGGAAACGTCCTACTTATCTTGTTATTATTACCTACCGATACGTGTATTCATTATATTAGGTAAGTACTAAAACTAGGTGATGCGCGCGATTTTCCTCGCGTGGAGGCATTCCGGGATTAAAGTAGCCTATTCTCTTTTCCGGGATGCAAACCTTTCTTATAAAATATACTGACAGACACACTTTCGTATTAACATGGATACGGCAGATTCTTGCAAAAATTAGGTACCTTTTTTAAAGCTTGTAAAAGAACTTTATAATATTCTGTTCATATAATAATATATTATATGCACTATAGAGTACAGACTTACATCCTGCAGACATTCGTTGCATGGTCCAGGGTGTTGTTTAATATGTGCCAAGTGCGAGTTGCATTCTCATCACTCCACGTCATATATTGGAATTCGAATGACGCGTATTATATTTCGATACTTATAAACCTTATCCACATGAATACGTTTTTATTAATCGTTTTGTATATTGGTATAGTTCAAGGTTACTTTTTTTCTTTATGTATACATAAAAAAGCGTATCTTTTGCTTTTAATGTGAGTGAGTTCCGGCACTACCTCAGGTCTTATGAGTAATCAGAACTGAGGTTATTAGCCGTTAAAACCTGGTATCTTTGTTGTAGATGTAAGTATACCTATTGAAAAGGAAGTTTTGCTTATAATAAAGCTAAGCGGACTAAAATCGATAAGTCGTTTTTTGAATTTTAAAACATTGCATTTCATCTTTAGAGTTTGCTCTTCGAATTGGTAATAGAGTCACTATAAATGCTCGAGAGGTTCAAGAAAGTCTGAGATAGGGCTAAGAAAAAAGAGCACAAGCAAGAGCACAAGAAAAAAGTTGATAGGTATAAAATTATTATAAACTAGCCGATGCCCCCGACTACGTCTAAAGCGAAAGATTTTTTGAAAATCACGAGGAAGCTCTTTGAATTTCCGGGATAAAAAGTAGCCTATACCGCTCTCTAAGTATTTGAAAATTTATATCCAGGCAACAAATTGCGGCGTGATTAAAGGACATAATTACAAACAAATACACACATTGTGTTTATTTCAAACAGTAATGACCATCTAAAATCAGAAAACACTGAAAAAAGTGAAGAGTGATAACTTTCAGCCCACTCAGACGATGAAGTATGTTTTACTTGCCGTAAGTGGCAAGATTGCCAAGAATATATTACCAGCAATTTAGCTAAAACTAGGTAATAAAGTCTCCGACAACACTATAATGCAAATGCCATTGATAAAGCTTTAGCCGAGACAAACCCGGCATTTATATATTACGTTACTACAATCCGGCAAGTGGGTGGTCTTTCTGAAAGGACAATATCTAGCTTTAAAATAAAATAATTCTCAGTATTTTACAGAAAATGGCCCGCTGACCAATGTAGATTTACCATCATCACTTCATATTTTATAACAGAACCGGCAAATTGGGGTAAAATTAGCACCTATATATTAGCTAACGATTTTACGTAAAGTCCTCCGTCGACTGACCCGTAATTATCAGCAGATAGAGACGTTCTATTTAATAGTTGGACTTGGAGCACCTCAACAATTTTCCTTAATGAATCAGGTTCTAAAACATACAATAACAATGCAATAGTGTGTCTGATCATCTGTTAGTATTTCACGGGTCGACTGCCGAACCTATTTTTACTAAATTTGAGGGAAAGCTTTAATGGTTATTCGTGTAAACGTACAATATAAAATACTAGCTGATTCCCGTGACTTCGTCCGTGTGGAATATATTTTTTTTAAATCCCACGGGAACTCAATTTTCCGAGATCACATCGATCCGTTGCTCTGTTGCAGCGTGTTTGAAGGACAAACAAACACACTTTCGCATTTATAATATTAGTATGATTTTATCTCGGAACATACGCGAATGCAATCGAGGCATCAGCAAGAATTTAATAATCATCGTGTCGCAATCGTGTCCTGATCCTTAGGCTTCAAGCAGCTGTTAATTGAGTGCAGAAACGCGTGGGTCTATGCTAAACCAAACCAAAGCGCAAGCTGTGCGCTGCGAATTGCGACTGCCGGATTCTAGGTCGTCGCTCTAGGCTGACCTGTACCGTTTGGTGCCTGCTCTCTTTCCGCCTTTGCACTATTAGCCTATCGTCATCTTTAAATATATCGCTTTCGTGACTTGTTCTGTATTTTTGGCAATAACGAATCTTTTTGAGCTTCATTTTGTACATAGGAAAAATTGTTTTTGTTCATCTCGTTTTTTTTAAATTTACTTAAAATGTAGATTGTACTACCTCATGAATATGATGCCTTAATTAGCTTGGAATTATCTCTATCAAAAACATTCTTATTAATTAAATTAATTCCTTAATCTCGAGGAAGTCGTTTCAAGAGTCTTAATTATTAGAATTTTTACAGACTTCAAGTTCATTTTTTTTCCGTATATTAACTGCATTGCTTAACATGGCTAATGTAGGCTACAAATATAGAAAAAATTATTCCACTATGTAATTTTGTACGTATTCTTTGCTGCCCGGAAAACATTTACATCAATTAGTCATGCAGTCAGTATTTTGGTATTTTATTAATAAAAACCAACGTTTCTGCGCAGGATTGATGATCAATTTATAGCATTTCCCCGAAACGAACACTTACGAATGTTGGAATATTCATCTCTATGTCAGTGGCTTAAGAGTTAAGACTCTCAAGAGCTAAGAACGTCACGATCGCTTTACGTTTGCCCCAGTCCAGGTATAGCCAGCCTAGGTTCATCGCTCGGGAGATCGCCGGAACAACAAGCCAAAGAGACGACATAGCTATACTGGTATTTCAAAAGAGAGTTTATGTATTCTCTCTGACAGAATATCAGATAGACATATTTTTCGAACAACACGGTTCAATTAGAAATTTTAATCACAAACAACGAAACGTGATTAATTTTATATTCTTTGACCAATTTCTTATGTTGAGATTGTTAGTTTTATATTCTTGGACCAATTTCTTATGATGAAATTATTTGCACGTTACCAGCGATTTACAGCCTCTTTATAGCTGTCTTTTCCTGATATTTCAAGAGCACCGTCATTCGTCACATTGTCTTGGCGCTATGATCCAGTCAGTTGGCAGAGATTATACATATAGTTGTGTATAAAGTCTTCCCCACGAGAGGCATGACCGCATTGCTCGAGGAGATCGGCCGTAAAAATATCATTGGCCGGAAACTCAGTGCGTCAATATCTCACTGGTCTGACAACTGTAGATAGATACAGATAAAACCCGTGTGTGCGCTGCTTTCTCACGACCTTTTTCCACGTTTATTTCCTACATTTGTCTCACTGGGGTTGGTGTTTCATTTCGAAACATTTGGTGGGATTCGACCTTAGCCTCGTCTTTTAAGATTAAGAATATATCTTACTCTATATATCATTCAGATAGATTGGTCGTATCATTTTGTATGATTTGCTCAAAATCAGTGATCCGCATGACGGGGCCCCCGTTCTATTACCAAATATCATTTCCTTCTAGAGTCAGCTTTTATGACGTTATTGGATAGTAGTATTTATATGATCGTTTTAGCGTACTCCAAAAGTAATCTATACCAATATTATAAATTAGTATAAAAGTTTGGATGGATGTTTGTTACTCAATCACGCCGGAACGGCTGAACGGATCTGGATGAAATTTGGCACAGATAAAGATTTTAGATTATAGTCTGGAATAACACATAGGTTACTTTTTATCCTGGAAAATTAAAGTGTTCCCGCGGGAACCAAAAAACCTCATTCCACGCGGACGAAGTCGCGCGTATCAGCTTGTACTTATTATTTCTATTACATATCACAATGAACGCGGAACAGTTCAAGAACCGTTTTGAGAAATTCATTATGTTGAAATCATCGTGTTATAACTTATTCTTGCGTCTACCAACACTGACAATAATTTTAAAAATTTCAAGCAAGTTAAAAAAAAATATTTTTTTTTGCCAATTTTTATAACAAATATTCTTAGCGGTTGTTGTCTTTTTGTTCTCATAACAATGAATGGGAAAGTTCCCATGCTGTTCGGGATTTTATCATGTATGAGTTGAAGGTTCGCATAGCGGTAAATTAGACAAGTTTATTTTATAACTTTACTCTGGAAATTTTTCTACCTATTTTCGCAAAACTGCAGCCTCTATGGATATCTGTTTGAGTATAAGTTTCATCGCTATATCGTGTCAAAGCTATTTCCTGAGAAGCTTCAATATTACAGCGGTATATCAACAGGCGAGTAAATAAAAAGGCTAAACTAATTTTGAGTAGAATCTCTAATTAACTAGTAAACCGTTCGTGACCTCAAATCAGAAGTGGGATAAACAATCTAGATTCTAAAGTCAACTTAAAAGAGGTATATCAACAGGCGTGCCAATAAAAAGGTCAGGCGGTATCGCATAGGATCCGTGTATTTATAGACGGACCAACACGCTGTTTGCCCACCCGTCTCCCGTCGCGCTTGTGACACGCCGGCAAAAACATCGCTCAACGTTTGATCACTGATCAGTGAGACATTGAAAATTGAAATGTCAAGACTTTTAAATTCCCTCGTATGTAGTTTTATGTTTTTAAACTGTTGTTTGGATATGAAGACGTCATTTTTAACGAATAGGAATAGGAAGAAAACTCTCGTATAAAGTCGTATGAAAGTCTATCCAAACAGCCGTTAAAACATTCGACTTAAACAAAGAAAGCGGTTAAAAAATAAAATCATTTCCAAATATTATGACATAATATTATTATCACCACATATTTAAATAACCAAAAACTTGGCCAGCGCTGGGCTATGTCTACGAAGAAATGATGATCTGACTGATTGATCCTCCTATTGCCTAAGAATGCGTTACAGTTAAAAAATCCGTAATATTATACTTTTCTGAAACAAAATATTGTTTTCCGCCATTCAAAGTAGATGCTAACTAAAAATTACTAGACGATATGTATGTAAGTGATATCATATCTGCCACATGTATATAAACAAAGTATAAAGGCAAAATACTTAATAGCACTGGAATAGGCAAAGCTCTTGTGTTGCGATGTGAAGCAGGAAATATTTCCCATATTTTCAAAGCTGTCAACGTCAGAATGGACGGAAGGCAGTCTGGTGAGAGACGGCGCAAGGGACGTTCGCTCGACGCTCGCGCACGTTTCGACCGGTTATTAAGACATGGAAAAGATACCAGAGTTTATTTTGGGATTTAACTTTTGTTAATCGCTTTTGAATGTTTGCAGCGGATGTGCCGTTACGTAAATCTAAATTCTCAATTCTTAATAATCCCTTCGCCGTCCTGAAAAGTTTACCTACGCTTACAGAGTAAAGTTGATCAGTGATTCTGTGATACTGATAAGACATATCAGTTATCTAGTGGACATTTAGCAAACCAGAATATGTTTAACAGTTACAGTGTTTATTTATCGAGCGGATTCAAATGTGTTTGTGTGTGGTGCTCCAATAGTTGTAGGTACTGACTACTGATTAGAATATCACGATTCTCAGAATTTTGTGAAGTGTTTTTTTTTTATTTTGAGATACTCGCCCACATGAATTCTGTGTTGATTGTTTGTTCCAAATATCTGCTGAGACGTAGAGGATAACTATAGTTTATATTCTATCATTGGCTGAAAGATATCTGTGAAGTAGAAGATTAGTTTACCTTAAAATTGTGTGAGTCAAAGTTGTGGAAGTGCGGATGACGTGATAGCCAAGACGGCAGTAATGACGAAGATGAAGTGCCCTCATGGACGATGAGGGTAGGCTCGTGTTTTGGAAGGGTGGCATGTGGGAAGGGGGTGCTCCTACCCTCAGTTGTAACACCTGCAAAAAGAGACGCGCTGACAGGATGAGCGCGAATGAAGAACGCCCTCTGGGGTGAGTTTTGTCACTGATTGTTTACCTCCACCCTTGATTGGTATTTGATGTAGCGAGAATTCAATTTCCCGAGTCAATTTGGGGATTCGATTGTTCGGAACTGTAAGGAGGCAAATTACAAGTGTACAACTGTTTATAGCCTTAATAGCACTTATATAATTATGTATAAAGGGCACATTGAAATCTGAATTGTAGGTTAAATTAATTGTCATCAGTTTCTACTGCTGGATATAGGCCATTTCAAGAGCAAGTGGATATTTATATTTTACTAGCTGATGCCCGCGACTTCGTCCGCGTAGATTGAGGTCTTTTAGTACCCGCGGTAACTCTTTAATTATCCGGCCTATGTGCCTATGTGCTATTCCAGACTATAATCTGTCTCTGTGCCAAATTTCATCCAGATCCGTCCAGCCGGTCTAGAGTTATAAATGTTCGAACAAATCCGACTTTGTTTTATACATTAAGACAAGCTGATGCCCGCGACTTCGTGCACCTGGTTTAAGTTTTTGATTTCCGTCTATTTTTTCGTCAATTTTCCAATGTTTTAATAGTTATTCTGCTATTCGGGACGGAGACAAATACAACAAATCAAAAACCATGAAAATCGGTCCAGCTTTTCTAGAGTTAACTATAAGTGTTCGAACAAACCCGACTTTGTTTTATAGGTATATTAAGATTATTGCTGCGACAATACATTTTGTCCAATAGTCTGCAGAACTGTGCTAACAAATAACCGATGTGATTGCGATCGTTACACTCTAGCAATCATTTTAACGTTGTAAAGTCCCTGATTCCTGTTTCGGCTTTCAACAACAACAACATAACAATAATCAATCAATAATGTTACAATAATAAAATATTGAAACACATAGCTGGTGAGGAAATAGTTTCCGCAGTGTGGTGAATCACCAGGAATGTTGTTGTGGTTAGCTGCGTGAATCTGTTCCACTGTGACTAAGGCCGTACCGTTACATTTCAAGATGTCCCAGTTAATTAACTTTGTTCGGAAATTATGCAGTTATTACACTTTTATTGCTTAATTTTAAGTTTAGTGAACTCACGCGCGAATTCGTTTAAAAATAAAATTACAATGAGTAGATACTCTTAATCTGGTATTATGGTAATATTAGATTTGCAAGAATAATCCAGCAATGTTATTCGTGTTTGGTTGAATTTAGATATCATGAAGATAACTTATTATTTCTGTGGTTCAACTCGGGGCCCATAAAAATAGTAACATCTTGAGCTATAGTTTCACTTTGTAATAATTTTTATGACAATCTATTCACATAATGATTCAATGTAACCACATTATCATTGTCTGATGCTGGTCTGATGTAGTAATTTGTTATTGTTTTTGTAATGAAATAAAGCATGTTTAAAAAACTTTCGCTATCTAACAAATGGGTACTTGTGAATGCATGTGCGGCGGAAAAGATATGTTGAATTTTATCTCGAAAATATTCGTAGCAGCTACTAAAACAAGTAGAATACAGTAGAATGACAGTCAATGGTCCTAAGATACCACCCTGCGGGACCCCACGGTCAGGCTTACCCGATTATATTCTTGCTGATTCTTTTCAATAAAATTTGGAACGCGTTTCCAAATCTGGTTTTAATTCATTATATGATCTAGCAGACATTTGACGACTAAAAGCTTGTGAAATTCTTTGATTTGGATCTACTATGCCCGGAATCGATATTGAATATCTATATTCCGGGCATAATTTCTTTCTCTATATTAAATAATACATTGAGTGACTATTTCTGTCACTCAATGTATTATTTAATATATATTTTATCATTAATTTTATATTTTATCGTGATCCATTAAGACATCTGCGTTATTCTTAACCCATATTTTAAATATTAACGTACCGCACGTTAATGTAGTGCAAAGAGAATGAGAATAATTTCTCCCTATTTTAAGAGTTAACTGTTTTGTGCTGGTGTGTTTATTTATGTCGTAAAGCGACTAAAACAGCGTCGCATTCCTTTCTCGGGCACAGATGTCTAACGAGACCATATGTAGACCATTCTTGCTAACTATATCCTTTACAGTTGCACCTTCCACATGCTTTTCAGCGCTAATATGTATACTACACTTTCTTCGTCGCTGCTATCGCTATTGTATTTATTTTAGATCCTCGACGGCTGCATCATCTGCAAGAATTCGCTTACTCTCTTTTTCTACAAAACTTTGTCCTTTTGAGATGCTTCAAGAGAGTTTATTAACTGGGATACTTAGAATATTTGCCTCTTCGTGCACTTAATTAGGCCTCGGAGTTTTATACTTTATGGGCAATGTGTCAAGATTTTAATTGCGTTGCCTGATTTGCTGTTCGGACATAACTACATACAAGATGCAGTCTGTTCAGAAAGCTAACTTATTTTAACGTGCCAATTTAAGTTACACAGTAGGTATACACTCACCTGAAAATCTGAAATCTAAGTCTTACTCTAAATAGTTAGTAACTATAGCACAAAGTCGCTATCCGTGTCTGTATGTTTATGTGCTTATTATCATTATTTAGAAAACTACTTTCGGAAGGTTTAAACTGATACCCGTGAATAAATGATTAATAATTGACACGTCCCGGACGTGTCAATTATTAATTCATAATATCAAAAGAGTAACCTTATTTATGTACCTACTACTAGCTGATGCCTGGGACTTCGTTTGCGTGGCCTGAGGGGTTTTTGGTTCCCGCGGGAATTCTTAATTTTCCGGGAGCCTATGTGCTTTTCCAGACTATATCTATATCTATCTCTGTTCCAAATTTCATCCAGATCCGTCCAGCCGTTTTGGCGTGATTTTGTAACAAACATTCGAAACAAACTCCAAACTTTCGCATTTATAATATGAGTATGTATTAGCTTACTGTGGTATTAGTAAGTATAGAAGTATGGATGTTTGAACATTTTACAACTAGGTCCACCAATCTATGTTATCTTCTTATAAACGGGGAGGATAAGTAAATATGAGTTTATTATATATTATATTATGGTTCCCAAAGAGTTTCTGGATTTGCCATTACATAGATTTAAAGACTGTGTTAAACAGCATTTGTTAAGTCGAGGTTATTACACTATCGATGATTTTATTAATGACAAAGTTGCATGAAAGCAACCGGCCTCGCATCCAGTGACCCACAAGTCAGTGTTATACTTGTAACGTATGTGTTGTGTTGTCTACATATTGTAACCTTTTCTTTTCTATGAAAAGAGGAACTGCTGAGTTTCTTGCCGGCTCTTCTCAGTAGAAGCACTTTCCGAACCGGTGCTAGTTCTTAACGTTTCATAAGTGAAACAAGTTGTCCTACATGAAAGAAATAAATCATTTATCATTTATTTATTTAGAGTTTGGTTTATTTGCTCTAGGGACGGATCATAACCCGAACCATGTGTAAACAGTCGACCTACAACTGATATAGTTTTTTTGAAGACTTAAATGAAAACATCTGCCTTTGTAACGTTACTGTTTTAACTATTATCTAGTTTAGAAATAGTTCACGTTATAGCCGTAACGTCACCTATCTTCTAAAATATGGGGTATAAAATAAATCAGGATTATAATATTATACCAGGGAAATACTAGATTAAGGAAGAATAATTTGATTTACATATCTTTTGGAACGAAAGTTCCTTGTGGGACGATGCGGAGGGTTACCCTAGCCGGCGAAAAACTACCGTAACGAAAATGCGTAAGATTTTGATGTGAAAACATGCTCGTGTTGTTATGAAGACAAAAGGCCTTAAATATATATTTTTTTATTTAAAATAAAAAATAAATATTCGTTTTTGCTTCTAGCGGTAGTCTCTACGACTGCCAATTTTTTATGTTTAGATTATGTATGTTCGCTATGCAGTGTCTAATCATTATCATATGTGTGTTGTGAATAAAATAAAAGTGTTAAGATAATTTAATAGTTTTTTGATTTTTATCTATAAAAAAATCATAGTAAAAAAAGTATTCCTGAATAATTATTTTCTTTTTACCTCGACTAGAACGTGAAATTGATATATGTATTTATGTAATGAGGAATTTCGTTCCTATCTGGTGTCCCACGACACCACAGGTTTTTTTTCTGACCAGTGAACATCTAGCAATATATTGCTACTAGTATATCGCCCTGTGCGCGAGCTGCTAAAGCAGCTCACGGGATGTGGTTAGATTTACAAGTAGTACAGACTTTACTGTATCGATTTTGAACGAAATCGGTCAATTAACAAAGAATTTCAAAAAGGCGCTGATTTTTTAAATTTTGGTACCACTTTCCTGTTTTGTAATCCCAGGATGTCCTAAATATCGATTTTGAACGAAATCGGTCCATTAACAAAGAATTTAAAAATGGCGCTGATTTTTTAAAACTTTGGTATCAGTTTCCTGTTTTGTAATCTCTGGGAGCCCCGTCGTGGGTAAAATGGAACCGTGTCAAAATCTTGCATAGTTCTGCACTGGTAGTCTGTTCAATATTCGCCATATAATTTGGTATGAAAAAAATATTCCGCCATCTTGAATTTTTTTCATTTCGCTAAATAGACCTCCTCGGTCTCTTATACTCTCCAAGATAGACACTGGCGAAATGTGTATGGCACCCATCTTGAATCCACTATTTTTGAGTTTTTTTAAATTCACCGCCAATTGGATGAGGTTTCGAGTGACATTTGTTCGAACACCCCCCACATATCTTCAATACCTCGGCCGTACTCTTTACCCGTCTCCGAAATCCTCAATCATCAGCTGTCTCCATATTTTTCTTCAAGTTATATTTTCTGACTTCAATACGAAGCAATCAGTGAAAAAAAAATTTTCATACTTAATTTTACAGGAAGAAATTTTTGGGGAAAATCTCGAAAACTACCCCAAATGTGGCAACACTGTTTAGATATCTCGATACTGCCGGTCGAGTTACAAAGTCGATCCATACATGTCAACTTTCCCACTGCCTCAAAAACGTGATCGAAATTGTCAAAAACACAAAAAGAATACACAATGGCCGCCACTTCGTTTTACAGAAACATTTTACATACTTTTATAATTATCCCGTGAACTACTGCAGGATATACCGCTCCTGATGGCGTTTAAATTTTTCATCTCGCTCACACCCAGCCGAAATGATTGCCCCTGAAAAAAGACCACGTCGAAAATCACTTTTACTTTGATTAATTCCCGTGTTGCCAGACCTCGGTGACGAAAATACCCAAATGTCATTCGTACCAGTGAGACACGTGGTTGCCTTTACTCGAATTTGCAAAAAATACGTATTTCGTTTTATTTTTTATTTTTGGGGTAGATCTTGAAAATTTCACGAGAAATGGGGCAATTTTTTCGCCCAATCCATACCTCGAGTTTGTACACACAATCGCCCCTTAGAAGTGGAAACGCTACGACGTTTCCAACTGTGAGAAATTTTAATTTTAAAATTACGTTTTTTCTTAACTCAAACCGAACGGCCGCTGCGACAGCCGCCATCTTGAATTTTTAAAAACCACTCCCATTCTGTCAAAATACAGGCTAATTGTAGGCGAATAAAGTAAACAATATTATGCTCGATCACGCCGTTTCGGTTCGAAACGCCGCGGTTCGGGGTCGAAATCAAAAATTTTAAAACACTACAGCTCGGCCGCCATCTTGTTTTTCAAATTTTTCTATTATCGTTTTCAATTTCTTCAACCATTGCGAGTTGTAACGAATTGCAAGAATCACGTCGGCCGCCATCTTGTTTTCCGAAATGTCATAATTTTTCACTACTCCCATCCCGCACTCGAACACATCTCCCGTACATCATTATATCTTTTTCTGTCTCTTTCTAGGAGAACAATTATGTCAGTTAGTCAGTCAGTCAGTGAGTGGGAATTGAGCTATAATATAATTGGTACTTAGGTTCGCTAGGGGTGTAACAACAGAACTGTTTTTTAATGATAAATGATTTATTTATTTCATGTAGGAAAACTTGTGTCACTTATGAAACGTTAAGACTACCACCGGTTCGGAAAACTGTTCTACGGGGAAGAGCCGGCAAGAAACTCAGCACTTGCTCTTTTCATAGAAAATAAAAGGTTACAGCAATATGTAGACAACACAACACATACGTTGGTACAAGTATTACACTGACTTGTGGGTCACTGGATGCGAGGCCGGTTGCTTCCATTCAACTTTGTCATTAATAAAATCATCGATAGTGTAATAACCTCGACTTAACAAATGCTGTTTAACACAGTTTTTAAATCTATGTAATGTTTGATTATCATAATATTGGATAGAAGCAGGCGTTAGGCAGAAGTCCATGATGATTAAGGGACAAGAAGGTTAATTTGCTATAATCCGCCAAGGCAGACAAAGTGTGGTAGGTACATCGTGTAGCTTGCACGTGTAGTTTGCGATATTCACCGCCAAATGAGCCAGCAATTCGCATCGGCACAACACCACACGACTTGGTGATGAACATAAGTTAAGCGTTGGCAGTATGGCCCCTGTGGCCATACTGCCAACGCTTAAAGCCATATTGTGTCATTATTGTTGACTTTCATGTTTTACAATTACATATAATCCTTATTTTAGGAACGTCAAGGTACATGACATCAAACTGTAATTTTGAGTAATATTGCTTAGGTATTGCTTTAAGCGCTGGCAGTATGGCCCCTGGTTCTTCAATAATTAGGGGTCGTCGACACGGGTGTATCGTAGCGCATTGATTTTATTACGACACCCTTGTTTATGTCCGCCACGTGCGATATAATTGGCCGGTGAACTTCAAACATGGAAGTAAAGTGGTCAGTTATTTATCATCGCCTTCGACTTTATATGTCCGCTGCTGGTTCTCTCCTATAGAAAATAGTAATAAAATCAATAAAACCTAAATCCAATACATCTGCATACCTAGTCGGAAGGCTGAGTGCATAATATCGCACAGAAAAAAAAACAGTCCTTTGACCGTTCGCAACGCCGTCGTTTTTAATCAGTCCGGATATCTTCTTTTGCATTTACGATAAGTTGGAAAGTTCCTTAAGTCAGTTTGCAGTAAATCTTCAATCGAGAGCTGGAGTTATAATAAAAAAAAATGGCAGTCATGGGGGCTGCCGATAGAAGGGAAAACGAATATTGAAAATAGTAAAAAAAAATAATTAAAATACTTAAAATATAAACCTTAAAACTAAGGTTTTAAAGTTTAATTACGAATGTAGTTTAGTAAATTAAAACTCAATGTTCATTAATATACTTTATTCCTTCCGATAATATCATATTCTAGAGTACCTAATTTAATTATTTTTTACAATCCTTTTTCCCTCTCATTTTCTTTTCGTCCTTCGCGCTCCATTGGCGGGAAGCGTCCCCATTGGCCCTCAGAATTCCCCCTTTTTTAATTATTCTATTTTACGGCCCTGGATTCAAGTCCTTTATGGCCTTATATTTATTGCGAATGTCGTTCCACAGAATATAAAACTAGAAAATCATGACATTCGGCCATCCACTTTTGGGCAACCTCCCGGTGCACAATAATTAAAATATATGAAAGTAAGTCAGTTATTCACAAATCAAGTTTTTGAAACGTAGCTCGACATAATATTATTCGTAATTTAACACACAAAACATTATAAAATTTATCGCTATTTACCTAAATAATTAATGAATTTAATTATAACTAAATTCCTTATACAAATCAGTACAACTAGTTATCGTTTTAGTCTGACGAACGTAACTATATATTCTCAAAGTATATTTTTGAAACTCAAAGTATATTTAATCAAATTAGGTACACTTTACACACTTTTATAAAACATGATGGTGATAATCAGTTACGGTATCTTAAAAATAAAGCTACGAGGGTTCCAAACGCGCCCTGGTCTGAGAAGAGCCCACAACAAACTCAGCCGGGTTTTTTTTTGTATCACCATCTCACAAATATCGTAAATCACTTAATTATATTTATAATTTTAACAATTACATAATTAGCCGCTAGAACAATTCATACCCATGCCTTCCTAATCCTATCATTCAAATAATCCTTTACACTGTAATTGGAATTCTCAATTAGTTCTCGTTTTACAAAAACTTCGAACTTAATCACTGAACCCTTAAAAATAAGAAAATAAATTATTGATATATATTAATTCTATTCTTACTATTATTAATTATAAACAATTATCTTCTTAAAAATACATACTTATAACAGATAATCATGACATTCGGTTTCTTCCACAAATATATGTTTTTAAATAATTACTCTAGCAATTTTATTTACGTATCGACCATTAGAAACCTTCGTTGCAATACAGATAGTGAAATGTCTTCATTATCGTCATCCAAAGACTCAATTGATGACTATCATTATACGATTCGTTGTACTGTAAGTTGCAACGACGATCTGAAATGGTTATTTCATATTTTTATACAGAGATAGTGTTAATTTGATATCTGTAATTTCCTACAGCTTTAACAATAATTTTGTAGACCCCTATACATTTTGATTACAATTTCTTACTATTGCCCTTAGTCTTCTTACCATCTATTTAAATACAAATCTTATTATAAACTAGCTGACCCGGCCACGCGTTGCTGTGGCTAAAGTTTTTGTTATATTACATTATAGTAAACAATTGTGACTGTCAAATAATAACAGACAAATAATTAGCTGAATTATACGGTATTTCGTTCACTACAAAATAAATTTAATTAATTTTATAGCGTCAACAACACGTGGTAATTATGCTGTTAAAATGTAGCTTATATGACACGTTCGTGGATTTACCAACCCAGTGATTACTTACTCAACCCAGTCGAAAGGTATCGACATCTGTTAGAATCATTTGGAGTTAACAGATAATTGTGACTGTCAAATAATAACAGACAAATAATTAGCAATAAATTAAAATTGCGACTATAATTTGAGATTTAAACTATCCTATCTCTCAAGTTGGATCGAACTGCACATGGTGTGCTAATTTTATTATAATCGGTTAAGTGGTTTAGGAGTCCATTGAGGACAAACATTGTGACACGAGATTTATATATATTAAGATTATTTGGCAAATTCTTTTTTTTTTGTGTTTATAATTGTCAGGAAAAGGTTTTTATGAAAGAAAATGTTTGACAGAAGCCAGAACTGTACAGAAAAGAAAAAGTTCTCCATATAAAAAAGTAGATAAAACATACGAGACAGTAGGGAGTTTTTTTTTATATATTGACAGATTGACGGTCAGTTGTTCGGTTTTATTATATATTAAAGACATTTATCCTGGAAAAATAAAATCAGTTCCCACGGGACTCGAAAAGATCTAAAATCTACGCGGAAGAAGTCGCGGGCAACAAATAGTTTCTTCTAATAATATTAATCAGGTCTCCCTCTTTAAAACGGCAGCATCAGTTCGTCTCGAATCATGATATTGTTTTGTTGCTGACTGTATTCAATATTGGCTTTATTTCGTTTCTTATCAATTTGACATCAGTCGGTTGCAACAAACTATCCCGAAGTCTAATCCAAATAAAACTTCTGATGCCTTTTTTCGTTTGAACGCATTTATGGTATTGTTAATACCCATCGATTTACCAACTAAGTCAATGTTAATACTCCACTGCATCTGACTCAGCTGCATATCCCAATCACGTTCATCCTTACGTGAACCTCTTTTAAGAGCGGGTACAAAGCGAGCAAAAAATCAGATTTCCACCGCGCGCCTCACGCGTCCCGCTGTCGTCATGACTCAAATCCTACGCGGTGCCGGGTAAATCCGAGCGTGCCCGAGCGCCCAATGGCTTCCCCGTCTCAGGCGCTCTTGTGTTTTGGTGCACAGTATAGGTAAGATAATCAGATAAAAACCAGCAAGTGCATATTGCATATCGGATCACCTAGCCTCATTTCGGAACCCTAAACATATTCTTCGATGCTGATAAATACACAAAGGTAGTTATATCTTTCATTATTTATGGGGGTTTTTAGGGTTATTTAACACACATTAATACTAACAGTATTTTTAGGCACCTTTATAGGATCGCTTCGTTGTACGTCTATCAAGAAACCTATAGGGTACTTCCCGTTGACCTAGAATCATGAAATTTGGCAGGTCGGTAGGTCTTATAGCACAAATGAAGGGAAAAATTTGTGGTTACATCACAAAAAAAAATTTAATGTGGCCAAAACAAATAATTAGTAATTTTCAAAGTAAGATAACTATGCCAAGTGGGGTATCATATGAAAGAGCTTTACCTATACATTCTAAAACAGATTCTTATTTATTTTTATACGTAATAATTTTTGATTTATCGTACAAAATGTCATTAAAAATACCGTTCCTCCCTTTATCTCCACAATTTACTAATCGAAAAATCTGAAATAATTATGGACAATAGAGGTTTAGGTATGCATATTTTACATGAAAAATAAAATCTATGCTCTAACTATCATAGTTTTTTGATATCAACAATAAATCTCAACAAATTAAAGTTAAAGTCAAAGAATGTTTATTCAATATAGGTAGGTAAACTACACTTATTGACGTCCAGTTATTTGTAAAATATAAAATATAATGGTGATAATCAGTGACGGTATCTTAGTTAGTTGTGCTTTTCGTTATTAAAAGTGATTTTATTACTTCTTCTGTAGTACGGAACCCTTGGTGCGAGAGTCCGACTCACACTTAGCCGGTTTTTTGTATGAAACATGTTTCATACATGTTTATTCATACATGAAACATTTTTATTATCATATGTCTGCCCACTACAGTATTTATTCGTAGCTCTATCTCTCTATTATTCAATATTGTAGTTCGCTAGAGTAAGAAGACTGCTCACCCGGAATCGGAGTGCCAATGCCGCCAAATAGTGCGGGCACTGATCTGTATCTATGCGTTCTGGCGAATAATATTTCTGAATGGTAGAAAGGGACTTTATTTTTCTATTTTTCGTTTAGTAAATTATTTAATAATAAAAGTTATCAAGGCGCAATCGCACGTTAATATTTGTTTGTTGTACAACGTGTGAACTGCGAGTACGCCTTGGTAAATTATAATAAACTAACTTATGCTCGCGACTTCGTTCGCGTGGACTACATAAATTTCAAAGCCCCATTTAACCCACTTAGGAAAATTTCGAAAAATCCTTTCTTATTGGATCCTTTCTTTCTTATCCTCTCTTTACAAATAACACACCCTCCAAATTTCATGTCTCTAGGACCAGCGGTTTAGGCTGTGCGTTGATAATAATATCAGTCAGTCAGGACTTTGAATTTTATATATACATAGATAATTGATTTGTAGGTTGCGCCATGTAAAGAGAGCGCTGGCGATCTAATGTAGTAAGTGATTTTCATCTTTATTACTTTTACGTCCAGAAACGACATTACAAAGCACGGGTGGGTGGGGTCGTGCGTTGTAATACAATTTTAGGTAAAAGGGTTGAAGTCTGCTTTTTGTGTAGATAGATTATATCTGAATCTCAAATAAAATAAAAAGCTCAAGTTTCGTCATAATATTATGTATTTATCAATATTCTGCAATCGACAACACTTTTTGCTTTATATTGGAGGGTCCAGCAGTAGCTAAATCTATGGAATAGGAGTTTTCCAATTTGGAGGGCGTTAATGTAGGTTTTTTTGAGGGTCCAGCTTCAGTAGATTGTTCACGTGGACGTTTTTTGGAAATGATTGGTTGCCTCAGTGCCATATTTCTTGTTTGGCGTGGGTCAATTAATTCAGGCAATATATGTTCTATGTAAAATTCCGTAAGCTTACCAACCATTTTTTTTTCCCAAAAGTCGTCATCGCGCAAGATTTTTTCAACGGTCAGCATTTGATTTTCACCACACCATACTGCAAAAAGACACAGCTTTCTCTTAGTTATATGAAGTTGTCCTTGTACTTGATAATACCACGAATCATTTTTGTTGATGACCATAGTGTTATCTTTCATGTGCCAAAATTTAATCTTTTTTTTCTCAACAGCTTCCCTGATAGGCATTTTGAACGCAGATAGTGGACATTTTATCTCTACGATAGTATCATTTCCAACCAGGCCATCAGGAGTAGCTGCTAAGAATGGTATTTCACTATCTATGAATAGCCCACATGGACTTATTTGCACCCCTTCTTGTGTTGCAAGCTGGTTGAGAGCAATAGCTTCATTATCTATACCATGTTTTATTGAAATGACGTGTGATATATTGCTCTTGTACAGTAAAGTTTTGACGATACTTGCGCTGGTAGCCGGCCGGCGTTTGATCACCTTCCCGAAGTTTGAGGCTGTCAATAGATTTCTGCGGAGCTCTAGCCATTCGCTACTATCTCTTTGTAAGATAGTAGCTCTTTCTATTTTTGATCTTTCAGTCTCAGTTTTTTCCAAATTTTTTAAGAAACTTCGTTTCGCCATCTGGTAAATATCTTCTTCCATGTCAGGTTTCTGGCAGCTGTCAGTTCCATAATTTTTGTCTTTTGTCAGTGTCGGTTTTTTAGTAAAACATAATTTCTTACAACTTTTGAAAATTCGTCGTAACTTGTTTTTTTGAATTCTTTTATCTTCAAAAGCCTTAGTTTTTGATTTAGGGCTCTTGCCTAAAATAGATTTTTGTACATTGTACAATGGCTTTTTTGTGTTATATGCCACAACAGCAGCTGCACACCTAGACTGATACGTTTGTCGCTGTATTAAATTAGTTCTTTTGCCGCCAACAAATTTAGCAATTATACTATTAAACTGTTCCACGGCATTACTGTCGAAATCATTTATTAAGCTTCTTGAGTGTGTGGCAACTATGCCTACAATATATTGGATTTTGAACCAAAATGTCGAGTTGTTTACTTTTGGCACAAGATCATCACTTTTTTTCTCACTACTGCAGTAGTGACCTTCACACTCGGCGTGATGTCCAAATGCGTGATTATATGCATTTGAAATATCGGCGTAGAGGCTATTTATTCGCACTCCTAATTCAGCGTTATCAATTTTGTGCTTTTTTATTGCCACACAAATTACCTTTCTGATTGCGAGTATCCGTTGGGTGGTAAGCATTTTTCTCATTTGTAATGGGTATTTTGTGTCTTTACTAACTGCTACTAATTTATTGCACATATTACGGAGAATATGGTTTCGGCATTCTATTTTTTCTACCGTTATGCCTTTATACGGTCTTTCTTCCAGGATCTTTGAGTAGGTGCTGGAATCTCCATCTGCGATAACTCGTCCATATATGAGGTTATACATATCTATTGAATTCCGGAATCCCTCTGCTATAATTTCTGCTTCCATGCCAGAGGAAGGACCCTTGTAGTTTTTGTAACATGCATGCTTTTTTGGCGTCAATCCTTTATTCGCTGCACGATCACAAATACAGCAGTATTTGTTTTTCACACCTAGGAAAAGAACTTCTCCGAATTTCCTACCGACTATGGCAGCTGCTCCAGAAAGTGCCGCATAATTACTTTTGTATGAGCGCTTAGACCAGCAGGCATCAGCAATTACATCAATGACTGCTATACCATCTAAGACTCTGCCTTCTTCTATTGCAGCTCGTCTTTCACGTTCCGCTGCAGCTGCCATAGTCTTATGAGCAGTTTTTTCCCATTGCTCACAAACGATAACGTGTTTTTTATCAAACATTTGTTGTGTCATTGTGGGAAGATTCATTGCTGTACACAACCCTTGGAATTGCTCCAAACCGATACCAGCGTTTGTGATTCCGGAAACCGCAGCTGTATTTATGTCTAAGTTTTCGGTTGGGTGTGGATCTGATGTATTTATAATAAATTTAGCATTGCACATCTCACAAGAAAGTTTTAGTTTTGAATAAAGACCTATTTTTGTCTCTCCCGTGATATTTAGATTCGATAAGTTACAGCCAAATTGAGGTGCATGGTTTGAAATTTTTTAAAGTTTTTCAAAAAAGTACACTTTATCTATTATAAGTCGTTCACTAGCATCGCAGATATTTTCATTTGTTGATTCTTTAGTCTCCTTTTTTTTTAAAACTGCTTTTTTCCTTTTATAGACTCGAGGTTTGATGTTACTGAAATTAAAAAAAAAATTAAGCATTAAACCTAGGATGAATTTTAATTCGTGAGATATTTTACATACACATACATATTTCAAAACATACCGTTCTGGTGCAAGACATTCGTCACTTTTTGGATCAAAAGGATCAAGTTCTTCCGACACCCCAACATTCTCTAAAACTCTAAGCGTAGGGCTGAAAAAGATGATAATATTGCTAAAAAAATCAAATTAGATTACCAAGTGATAATTTGACCGTTCTTTAAAAAACCTATTTTTTATTGTTACCTAAATTGACAAGTTGTAATGAACTTACACATTTAAGGGACTCTCGTTTACGATTTCAGTCATATCCAATTCATTAGCTTGTGGTCTATTTTTATGTGCTGAAACAACTCTGAAACAGAAATTAATTATTGTAAATCATAAGTATTTTACTATACGAGCTATGACCATAATTCCATCCTACATTTATTTTTACAATCTAAATACATATATAAAAGGAAAAGGTGACTGACTGACTGACTGATCTATCAACGCACAGCTCAAACTACTGGACGAATAGGGCTGAAATTTGGCATGCAGATAGCTATTATGACGTAGGCATCCACTAAGAAAGGATTTTGAAAATTCAACCCCTAAGGGGGTGAAATAGGGGTTTGAAAGTTGTGTAGTCCATGCGGACGAAGTCGCCAGCATAAGCTAGTGTAATATAATAGGACATTGTCATATAAGGACAGTAAATAGGTCATTTCTTCAATACATTTGTAAAAAAAAATCTTATAATATCATGGTCAAAAATACCTTCCGATTTCGATTTTAAATAATTCGGCTTAATAGTAACTCGTTTTAAGTCCACTTTTTAAATTTTGGCTACAATTTCCTTTTTAATTACTACTCGGGAACCCAGATGTCGTTTTGCGAGAATTCGGTTCAAATAGCAAAGTCAAAATCAAAATCCTATTACGATCAAAAGGATTTCGATTCTGAAAAAAACTTTGTCCTATAATAAGGAATTTCAAACTTTTTAAATTTACTTTTTAGGGTTCCGTAAGGAATCTTTATAGTTTAACTGTGTCAGTCTATCCATCTATCCGCCCGCTGCTTATTTCAGACTAGCTTATGCTCGCGACTTCGTCCGCGTGGACTTGCAACAACTTGCAACAACTGCACGCAATACTGGTCATTTAAAAATAAAGAAAAAATATTTTTAAAAATTATTAAAAACCATCGTACTTTTTTGCATATACTACCCGTGCCGTCATTGCTTTAGCACTCAGCACATTGAATTCTGCGCTCTAAAGTCAAAGGGTAAAAGGTCGATATTTTAAAGCGATAGTACTCTTCAACTTAAAAATTTATTTACCTATCAAAAGTAAATAAATATTTGAGTGATTAAAGTATAAAAAAATTAAAAGAAATACTTACCTCCGACAATTAGCCATCACTTGAATTTTAAACTTCTTATGTTCTCTTTTACTGCGTTTTATTTTGTTTTTTTTATTTGCCATGTTTTCTATGTCCTTATTACACAGCCAAATAATTTAAAAAATACCCAATCTCTAATTAATATACACGCTATATATGAAAACACACAATCTCTATTTTATATGTACACGCTATATCTAAAAAATACAAAACAAAATAATTTATCGGCGCTCGAGCACAGAAATACAGTCTTCTCGTCTCAATGGAGTGATCGCGACTAATTGATGAAAAAAAATATGCCCAAAGCCTCGTGTCAGGTGAGAAAGACGATCGCGTTTTGCGCGGAATAGGAATGTAGTAAACGCCAAAAATCTCTTATTTAATATCTCTTAAAATATAGTTTTTTTTTTAAATCGCTTAGGTGAGCCCTTGGTAATATTAATTGGAATTACATATTAAAATTTTAGCTCTGTAATATGTATTACATTGAAAATAAATTGAAATTAGTCGAAAATTAGACCTAACTTCGTGAATTTTTTTTGTCGATAAAATTTTATTCTTTTATGTTTTTACGTATCCAGTCTCTTGAAATTATGGTGTAATATTTATATGTTTTTTTTCGGGTAGGTGAAACTTGATCTACTATTGTAAAAATCAAATCTCAAACTGGCATTTTCACTTTGTACCCGCTCTTAACGGTTAGCCAATGAATTTAAAATTGTTTGATTTAAACGTTCAGTTTCGCCGTTGGATCTAAACATGCTGCTGTGTAGTTATAATACGTCTCAGATACCATGAAGTTCACAAAACTTACATAATAAATTCATTAATTCAAGTCAAAATTTATGCACTATGACTACATGATCTAACATAGGTAGGTATTCTTTTTTTTTTTGTAAATTTGCGTAATATTTTAGGAAACCAATAACGAGCCTGAATCTTCTCAACTGTCTTCGCCTCACCCGAGTGTCTGATCTATGCCATAGTTATCAAGCGTTTCCAGCCCATTGGGGTGTAAATGCCATTCTTCAGTAGCACAGTTTGTGTGCTTTCTTAACCAACTATCTAATCCTTCTCCAAATCCAAAAATCTATAACTAATAGATGGGGTGAATTCCGGAAATACATTAAAATGACTGCTGTGCAAAATTGTATTCTTGTCAGTCTTTGTTCGATTGACTTGGTAAAATAAAGTACGTCGCCCGCTGTGAAACTCGTCGCCGGTGCTATTGGTAGCTGTCCAGGCTGCCGCGATGGTCGGGCGAATAATGCCAAGGTATGGGTACCTCATATGTGAATCTTGGGTAGCTGGATTCGATCTCTTCAATCGTTCGTAAGACTGAGATAAGCATTTGTGTGCTACACTTATCTGGTAGTGATAGATATCGCATTCTTGACTGCTCTAGTCTCTGCGCTGTGTGTATTCACGATAAGCTCGTTCCATGTCCTCGGCAGTAGAAAAAAAATCAATTTTAGTAAAGAATTCTTTTTTTTCATGAATATATTGTACACGATATAAAAGGAAAAGTTGACTGATTGACTGACTGATCTATCAAGGTACAGCTCAGACCACTGGAGAGATCAGGCTGAAGTTTGGCGTAGGGATAGCTATTATGACGTAGACATCCCCTTTGGAAATTCAATCCCTAATTGGTTTAAAGTTTGTGTGAAAATTGAACGTAACGAGAACGAATCTGCGGGTATATGCTAGTCCTATCCTATTATAATTGATTTAAACAATATAAACATCTATATAAAAAGCCATAATTAAAAAAAAAAATAAAAAAAACATGACTGCCCTGCCAAAAAAAATTAAAAATCTAAATTAATCTAGTAAAATTAAAACCTTATTCACATTTTCATTCAATGATATATTTTTTTTTAATCACTGGATATTGAACTATAATGTTATATATTTTTGGAATCCACTTATCATTTTCTAGATGATGACCATATAGTTAATCTTATTTTTGAATATTTCTTTTTCTACTTTAGTCTTTAATGCGAGACCATGGTAACCCCATAAATTTGTTTTTAAATTTTACTAGCCTATGTCACCCGGAATAAGCCAGGGACCCTAACGATACCCCATTTATCAAAATCAGTTCAGGCGTATCCACCACAAGGTGGAATATACAAACTCACACACACACACACACACATACATACATACATACATATATGAACCCTGAAAACAATATACTCCTTTTTCAGGAAGTCGTATAATAACAAGTAAATAGTATATATATTTCATTTATAACTTTAACGTTGTGGTTTGTATTTGTATATATTTCTTGTTTTTAGTATAGTACAATAAATAATTTTCATTCAGTTCATTCATTATTTAATTTGATTGCTAAATCTAGACTAATTCAGTCACAGCACACATACCTAACCGAAGTTTAACCTAAGCACATTACCGCATCCAACCTATGTACGGCCCACTTAACCGTATCCAACTGATGTACGGCCCACTTAACCGTATCCAATTTATGTACGGCACACTTAACCGTATCCAACTCACGTACGGCCCACTTAACCGTATCGTATTTATGTACGGCCCACATAACCGTATCCAACTCATGTACGGCCCACATAACCGTATCTAATTTATGTACGGCCCACTTAACCGTATCCAACTCTTGTACGGCCCACTTAACCGTATCCAATTTATGTATGATTAGCTCAATAGAAATTAATAACACCCGTATTCAAAAACATTAATAAGAGGTCTTTTAGAGCGAATCAGGGGCACACAAGGCCCAGAAAATGAAATCATAAACAACACTTGAGGGGCATACATAGACCAATGACCATAGTGCGACGAATACACTACACTGTGGGATATATAAAATTATGCATTTCATTTTAAAATTATTAACATAGTTATTACATTCATACTGTATACCATATTACTTAAAGGTATATCAATATTTTACATATTTATTTAAGTATTCATATTCTTTTATAACAGTAGAATCTTGTAATATTATACTTTTAAAATACAAAATATAAGGATTTGCATATGAGCACATTAATACACACATAAATCAAATATTATAATTTCAACACACAGACAAATAATTAATGAACAATCATGCATGGGTAAAAACGATAGAATGGATTGCATCGGCAAACTTGAGTATCGACGCGAGTTTCGCATTTCCGCCGCTCGCCGGTAACCGGCGAATTGGCGCTGTAATCACGCCCGCCATTGTACTTTTTATCCTAACAATAATTAATAAGTCTGCTTTCAGTTTTTATTTGTGATATAATTGTTGTGTGTTTTAGCTGTGTTTACGCAAAAATAGGTTATTTCTTGTGTAGCTCGGTTGCTTTATTAAAAATTATCTGTTTACCCCTTCTTTGGCGGAGTATAGCAACTTCGAATTTGATACATAAATCCATGAGAGAATAAACTTACAAAGAACAATCAACACAAGAAAAGTGATACGAGGCCTTCAAAATCCCTTCGATTATTTTATAGATTTAGACTTTGTAAATATATCGTTCTGAAACTTTTGCTTTTAATATATGCAGATCTTTTGAAAGTTACCAGTAGAGGCCTTCCAGTGCCTAGGTCGTACATATTTATCTATGCAGTGCCTCATAATTAATACCAGTGGCCTTAAGATTTATTCATCTATTCCAGGTTAGTTAAATCTTTAAATTTAATTAATTTACCGAATAATAGTTTCAATTTCACACTATATAGTTACAGTAAGCAAATATACTTCTTGAAATTAACACTTAAACGTACCTAAAGCATATTATCATAACAACATAACAGAACAACACCTACTATCCAACTAACATAATTAATTAACTTCTATTATTAAATTCTTACTTATGTAATTCTCCTCCCATTATTTTCAGATGATTACTGGACATCTCATTAATACCTACCATATCAAGGAAAGTGAGAAGAATTTCACTATTGTTATGTTTGGAAATGCAAGAGTTTTTGAATATTCCCAGCAATCCAGAGAAGAACACATAAACAGCATAGGATGCTTTTCTGGTGTTGTTGATAAGATTGTACATACCTACCTATTCAAAATCCTAGTTGTTCTTATGCGGAGGTATTCAGAAACAAGAAAAAGAATATTTCTCTATAAATGTACAGATTGTGGGCCTGACCTACAAATAAATATATGACATTGTCGCAGACTGACCTGGACCTGACCAGTCCATAACTACTGAATTTTCCAAGTTTCTTTCCTAAAGAGAAAGATGGAACAAAGTTTTATCGATGGGGTACTTCTAAGTGGTATAGTGGCTGTCAAAAATATTTACTGACCCCATTGCTATAGCCAGAAATTATATCAGAAAAGAATTACAACAAGGCCCATATTAAAACCAGAAATACTGTAGAACAAACGATAGGAGTTTGAAATCTCCATTCACCTCTAATAAATTCTAACATTTTTCAATATAACATTTTCAATTTAAATTTTGCCATAAATTCCTAGATAATATTAATTTTTAATTTATATATTTTATTGGTTCAGTTGATATGATAATATGTAGGTATTGTCAATATTCCAAGAATTTTCTTAATTATATTTCACCTATTAAACTATTTAATAAATACTGTCATTTGTTACATTGATTATTTATTTTTTTAGTATTACACACCATGATAATGGTAATACACAAGTAATTTTCTTTCAGCAGAAGTAAATGTTAACCGCTTCAAACTGTTATAGGGTGATTTTGAACTTGTTACAGATGAGAAACTCCTCATTAATTAATACATACAGATAATATACATAAAATACAAACAGGCCAAACTTAACCTGCAATAATAATGTGTGGGTAATATACATATAAGTATGTCGTTTTACAGTATATTATATATAAATCCATCATAGGTAGATCAAGTATCATCGGAAACTCCAACTCAGGTTCACGAGGCACATAATACTAAGGCTCCCTAGCATTAGACAGCATCCAACAATGTGGTGCGTTCAAAATACTATATATTATTGTACATAAAAAAAATATTTTATGAATCGCTCCTACTTTCACCACCACAACATTCAACCATAGGAGGAGTACGAAGAGAGTAGACAATATAAATAGTGCTAGACAATATTTAATATTTATCATTGAATGAATGAATGAATGAAATACTCTTTATTGTACACTTAACATAAATAATTAGTAGCAATAAAAACTATCAAACATCAAAATAATCATTTTATATTTAACGAAATTTTCTTGATAAGTACTTACAAATATATAAATATTTTTTTTTATAGGACATTACTCCGTAGAGGCTAAATGTAAATGATAACTTTAGTTAAAATAACATCATGATTGGAGTACCTAAGTAGGAACAGTAGCTCTATTCAAATGATACTCTAATCAGTTTAACATTGTCCTAAAATAGCTAGACCAAAACATGCACATATCATTAATCCACATGCATACTAAATTATTCTGTTTCGTAATTTTATTATTATTATTGAGTCATGGGGGTCACAAAATTGATAAATAATATGAACCAAGAATTAGAATTTAGAATACTGTATAAATACCTCAATAATTATGTGGGTCGACGGATCACATCCCGCTTCTGAGTTTTAGTAAATTAAAACTCAATGATCATTAATATACTTTATTCCTTCCGATAATATCATATTCTAGAGTACCTAATTTAATTATTTTTTACAATCCTTTTTCCCTCTCATTTTCTTTTCGTCCTTCGCGCTCCATTGGCGGGAAGCGTCCCCATTGGCCCTCAGAATTCCCCCTTTTTTAATTATTTTATTTTACGGCCCTGGATTCAAGTCCTTTATGGCCTTATATTTATTGCGAATGTCGTTCCACAGAATATAAAACTAGAAAATCATGACAGTAGTATATTTATATTTAAGACCTTTTGTCTTCGTTACAACGCGGTTTCGGTGACGCGAATCTACAAGTTAAAGGTTACCAAAAAGTGCTCAACGCGGCTAAAAAAGTTTTCACTTCAATAATATCTTTTAAGTATTATCAAATAAAATCATTCTAAAATGCTGTGTTAGATTACTGTTAAGTCTACTATTAAATATCCACTTAATGTCTTTCTAAACATGAATTACTTTTCCAGTTCGTTTGACTACGAACAACTTTAAAGGTACAGTTTCACCATGGTTTTCATAGTTAGTTCATGTCTAAAATAATGTTTGAATTGTATTGTTTCAGTGAACTAAAGAAACTATCGGAGGAGAGTTTGACGCGGCAGCCGGAAGAGGTGTTCGACATTATCTGCAAGCTCGGAGAGGGTTCCTACGGCAGCGTTTATAAGGTTCGTCTTTTCTCACACTTGCTGATGTCCGCCACTTCGTCCGCGTGGAATAAGTTTTTGAAGTGAAAACTTCTTTAGTCGCGTTGAGCACTTTTTGGTAGGGGGTAAACTTGTGGATTCGCGTTACCGACATGCTTGGTAACAGCGACATGCTCGCGAACGGCGTCATGCTCAAGCAGAAGACAAAAAGTCTTAAATATACCTACTACATTCGAAATTAAAGTTTAATGCCTTAGTCTTAAAGTTTATATTTTAAATATTTTTTTATTTAAAAAAAACAAAATTAAAATATTCGAATTTCACTTCTAGGAGTCCCTATGACTGTAAATTTTTTTATTCCCACGAAACTCCTTAATTTTCCGGGATAAAAAGTAGCTTATGTCACTCTCCAGGTCCTCAACTATGCCCATTCACAAAAACACGTCGATCCGTTGCTCTTTTGCAGCGTGATTGAAGCTCAAATTAACAATTACACTTTTTCATTTATGATTAGGTCTTGTTTTACCTCTTACCTGTTTTTTTGGGAGGTTATCGGGTTATTCGTGGAACTAATTAATTTTACATATACTAGATAATTGCTAAAACATGCGAATACAAGCGCCGCAGCGCCTTTAACCCGTTGTCCTAGGTGAGCGACAAACGCGGCAACGCGACGCTATGCGACGTGACGCGACGGTATCAAGTAGTAGCTTCACCCTTCACGTGGCCTACGTTGTCGCGTAGATATGTCAGTAATTTTCTATGGCGTCGCATCGCGTCGCTTCTGTCGCTCACCTAGGACAACGGGAATGGAACTGTTTCGTGACACTGACTGTACAATATTCGATTTTTACTCACTAAAACCCTCTCAGCGGCTACTCTCAGCGCGTATATTATATTAGGAAGCTATGAGATCGCATCGGTAGTTCCTGTGCGCGACGTTCTTTGGGTTCATCCCGGAGGAAGTGGTTCCAAATTCGGATGCAATATTTTGCCAAGAATCAACAAGTCAAGGTTGCTAAAAGTATCTTAAATAATAATCTTTTCGTTTGAGTCTCAAGACATAACTTGGAATTAAATTAAGCTTTTCCCTGAGTTCAGAATTTTGAGTTGGTCAAATTATGCATAACTTTGATTAGCGTCGTAACAGTTTTTATTGAATTCTGGACAAGTGCCATTCACCCGCTAAAGTTATTTGGCGATTGAAAAATCTGCATCAAAAGGCTTAACTAAAACCCGGCTAAAAACTAGCGCGAAAGCATTAATATAATAAGTCTATGCGCGAAAGTGTGTTTATTATTTGTCTTTCAATCACACCGTAACGCAGCAGTTCGACGTGATTTCTGTGCTGGAGGGGCTCACATATACCGGATTTTTAAAGACTCAAATCAACGCGTTTGAAGGCGCGCGGACTTATCGTCTTGTGATACATATTTTTAAAATGCGAAATTCAAACTCAAACTCATATTATTTCATTCAATTACACTAATTACAAGTGCTTTTGAATTGTCGAGTGAATCTACCACTGGTTCGATCACCACTGGTTTGATGTAAGCTTGATCATCTGAGGCGCCGGTGACGATAAATATGGCCCTATAAGGTAAATTTAATAATTTGTCCCGCTAAGCGAAATACCAATTTCCGTAAATGCCGTTACAAAGGTCATCGTTTGTATGTAGTCTCAAATCCTGTATTTTGCGCAATCTCTGATATCACTGGCAACTTTCTCAAGTTACTGAAAACTTCGATCATTAATGTTAAGATTATAATCTTATTGCTTTATGTTGATATTTTAAACGCAAGAACAACAGAAACTCGTGCTATGTATCTATCGTGCTCGGACGCCGAACATGGCGCGTAGGCAACAACCAATAGCGGACGGATGTGCGCTATGATTGGCTGAGATATTTTCACGCCATTCAAAAATAAGATTTCTGCGCAGGGAAATTTCTGCGATTCGCTTCCTCGTTTCTAATTCAAACCGCTAGGACATGGAACGCCCTTCTGGCTTCCGTTATTCCATCCGCTATTAATATTGGCTTCTTCAAAGGAGTGAATGTCTTCTAGGCAAGCGCGCTCCACCTAATAGGCCTATTATAACTAAATTGGTCCTTATTGCTGTGTAATAAGCGACGCTCTAACTAGCGACCACGCCCACCCTTACCACAGGGCCCTGTAAAAAGTATAGTTTAATAGGCCTATAAGGCTGCATCTCTACTTCCAGCAAGTCTGTCAGCAGTCAAACGCTAGTCATTAATTTTAAAAAAAAGTTATAATAGTGGTATACCTGTATTAATTGAATAATATTGGTGACTAGCTGAGCTGACTTCGTCCGCGTGGAATTAGTTTTTTTATTTCCACGGGAACTCTTCAATTTTCCGGGGTTTAGTCTGTCAATCTCCAGGTCTTCAACTATACCCATGCAAAAAACCACGTCGATCCATGGCTCTGTTGCGAAGGACAAACCAACAAACAAACACTTTCGCATTTATAATATTAAGTACGATGTTCCTTAGGCGCTGCACAAGGAGAGCGGGCAAGTGCTGGCCATCAAGCAGGTGCCGGTAGACACGGACCTGCAGGAGATCATCAAGGAGATCTCCATCATGCAGCAGTGCGACAGCCCATACGTCGTTAAGTACTACGGTAGTTACTTCAAGAATACCGACCTATGGGTGAGTGGTCAAATCTCTAAGAAAAGCGAAAAAAATGTGGTCATCTCCGGTGATTTTAATAACACTTTTTGACATTGCCAAAAATCACAATCTTAAAATACACATACTTAAGCCAACTAGACAAGAATCATGCATTGATAATATTCTCAGTACCTTTGACGAATCAAATTTTAACATCGCATTCGAAACATTCCACAGAACGTTCTTACTGTTTTACAATTTATGTTTTCCTAAATATAAACTACGATTAAACAACAAAACCAAAAAGTTGCCATGGATCTCAAAAGGGTTACGGAAGAGTAGTAAAATTAAAAGAAACTTGCAGTATAAATACTACAAAAATAAAAATACTACCAACAAAAACAATTACAATAACTCAAGAATACTCAAGAATTTTTAGGAACTGCTTTTCAATTGCACAAAAGATCTGCAATTTTAATCCTATATCCACGGCCAAAAACAAGTGTAAAACAGGTTGGGATATTATAAAAGGACAGCCACATAGGAACTTGAATATAATCGAAAATATCAAGATAAATGACAACCTACTATATGATCCGCAAGACATTGCAAATGCTTTTAATGATTACCTTATCACAATAAGTAACGAAAACCGCAAGGAAATCAAAAACACAAATAAAAAACGAGTATGCGAAAGTATTTTTCTCACCCCATACAACGAAAATGACATTATAAAAATCATAAAATCTTTAAATAATACAAATGCGGTAGGATTCGATGAAATTGCTACAAAAATAATAAAAGTAGTAGCTAATGAAATAGCCCCTATATTGACTCACCTAATAAATAATTCGTTTGAAAATGGATGTTTCCCTGAACTATTAAAAGTTGCATTAGTAAAACCGATACATAAAAAAGGAGATAGATTATACACAACAGACAACGCTAATTCCAATATTTTCCAAAATATTCGAGAAAGCAATGCACTAACGTCTGTCAGAATTTTTCAAAAAGCTTGATTTAATTAAAAAGGAGAAGTACGGATTCCAAAAGCAAAAATCAACTTTACACGCTTGTTTTAATCTTATTGACACTTGATTTTGATTTGATTTTGTGTCACACGAGTTACTTCTATGTAAGCTGGAAAATTACGGGATCCGAGGCCCAGCATTGCAATGGATAAAAACTTATCTAGAAAGCAGAAAACAATCTGTTGTAATAGAGAATCTGAATAAGGAACAGGTGCTTACGGGCTACAATTCATTGCCCAAACAAAACAATTTCGGCGTACCACAAGGTAGTCTACTCGGCCCCCTACTGTTTATACTATACATTAATTATTTACCCGATGTAGTATCTGACAAATGCATCCTGTACGCTGATGACTTTTCGCTTATCCTGACATGCTCCAAAAATAATTAAAATAATGATGACGAAATTGAAATAAATAATAAAATTAATCTAATAGTAGAGTGGCTTAATAATAATAATTTATCAGTCAACCTATCAAAAACCCGCTATTTACACTTTTCTAATTACAATAACAGAAAACAAATTAAATTAAATCTTAGTTATCAAAAGCAAATAATCGAGGAAGCCGACACAGTTACTTTCCTTGGAGTAAAATTAGACAAAAACTGTAACTAGAAGGCACATGTAGAAGTAGTATGCAATAAAATAAATAAATTTATCTATGTACTAAACAAACTGCGGAAAACTTCAACAATGAAAACGGCGCTTACTGCATACTACGGTTATGTATATTCGGTATTGAAATATGGCATATTGATATGGGGGAACTCAACGGATATAAAAAGAGTTTTTATTGCACAGAAAAAATGTATTCGCGCAATCACTGGTAAGGCGCCGTACGAATCATGTAAACCGATTTTCAAAAGTCTGGGAATCCTCACACTTCCTAGTATATATATACTAGAGATAGCAATGTTCGTGAGATCTAACACTCATCTTTTTAAAATGGCAAAGGGTGTATTTCCAAAAGGAACTAGAAATAGGGAAAGACTGGTATTTAATAAAGCACCCAGAACGGCTACGTATTTGAAAAATTGTGCTGCAATGTGTGTTAAAGTATATAATGCTATTCCCAAATCAATAACTATATTACCAATTACTAAATTCAAGAATGCATTAAAAAAGTGGCTAGCACAAAATGCATTCTATTCTATTGAAGAATTTAAGCAATTAAAAAACAAAAAATGACTGATTAAATTGTAATAAATTCTAACTTTAATTATTTTTAATTTAACTATTGACATAGAATTAAGCATAGATTCGGTATGTTTGACATTTTAACATTGACATTTTAATTGATGAAGCATTATATACTTACTTATTAATTTATTATTATTATGACATTATAGCTATTCATTATATTGTAGCATAGACTTATTGTAAGATTAGGTAATTTGAATGTCACTTGGTCTGCAAAATCTGACGTTAGTTGTAATTAATTATTCAAGACATTATTTATTTATTCAATGTTATGCCTATGAAGTGTTATCCTAATACTAGAACATACTTGTACTATGCTATTTAAATATCTAACTACAAAAAATTTTACGTCAGGATCGCCTGATTGGATATGCTGCAACTTTTCATACTGTAACCATCATTGTAACACATATTCAGACAAATAAAATTATTCTATTCTATTCTATTCATGGTATTGCTGATGTTCCACAGGCCCCCAGGGACCTATGGGTGAGGGTGCTTCTGCCGACATCGAGCAACCCACTGGCAAAGCTGTGAAACCTATTAGACAAACAGTGTGTCAGTCTAGCAGAACATGATCTTGATTTGTTTGTCAGAAAACTTTCCGTTGTATTCTTTCGGCAAAACTGTAAAAAATCTGTCTGGTCTAATAAAAAAAAATATGCAGATTGTCTTCCGGAATCGGTCCGATTTTCTTGTCCACCTAACCACCTCTCCCAAGCTCCATGTAATATCCAAATCGGTTCATAGACTAAAAACACAAAAACGCATCGAATTGAAAACCTTGCTACTATTTGGAAGTCGGTTCAAAATTATAATTTGGTCAGCAACTTCTGTAACAATGATCTTGGGACCATGGAACATGCAGTATGCAGATCTCGACATGGATTCCTCTAAAAACCCTTACTAAATCTTGGCAATATCAAGACAATTTTGTTGACAGGCAAGTTTTTATGAGCGATTTTACTTTTCCAGATTGTTATGGAGTACTGCGGCGCCGGATCAGTTTCGGACATCATGAGGTTACGGAAAAAAACGCTCTCGGAGGACGAGATAGCGACGATACTGTGCGACACACTGAAGGGCCTGGAGTATCTGCACCGGAGGAGAAAGATCCACCGCGACATCAAGGCGGGGAACATTTTGCTCAACACGGAGGGCCACGCCAAGCTGGCGGACTTTGGCGTCGCTGGACAACTGACTGTGAGTGGCCTCTAGCATTAATTTTTCAGCTCAGAAGGCGACGTAAAGAACAGCTGCTGAGTTTCTTGCTGGCTCTTCTCAGTAGAATCAGTTTTTGTGAACCAGTGGTAGATATTTTACTTTTCCATAAGTGGCACAAATTGTCCCACGTGAATAAGTAAATAATTTCATTTTATTCCTGACGCAGGGTTGAGCGCGGTGGTGTGTCTTGTCAAGTGCCTTGGAAGTGTCTTCTAAGTTGTCAAATGTCTGGGAAGGTCCCAAGTTCAAACCCCGGCAGGGGCCATGCGGGAATTTATAAATTATAAAATGAAAATGAAGGAACTAGGAGCGCAAATTATGAACTAGTTCCTTCATTATCGTGGACTTCCGCAAAGTACCGTCCGATTATATCCAATACTACTAAAATAGACTCTAGCATGGTTTTGTTACCAAAAAAACACGTAGATTTGTTGCTTTGTTGCGGTGTCATTGACGTACAGACTACAGACCAACCAGAAACTACTTTCGCGTTTATGAAATTACTACTTACCGGTGTCTTTTCAATGTGATTTTCATGATCATTTGGCAAAAAAAGGGGTTTCTTTAATTCAATTATCAAACCTTTCCAGGATACAATGGCGAAAAGAAACACAGTGATAGGCACCCCGTTCTGGATGGCGCCGGAGGTGATACAAGAGATCGGCTACGACTGCGTGGCGGATATCTGGTCGCTAGGTATCACTGCGCTAGAGATGGCGGAGGGGAAGCCGCCTTATGGGGATATACACCCCATGAGAGCCATATTCATGATACCCACCAAGCCGCCGCCTTCCTTTAGGTGAGACAACGAGAGATCGGCTGTAACAAACACACACATAACAGACAGATTTTTAACAGAGAATTTGTTCTAAAAAGGCTTTACTTTATTAACGAAGGTGTTTTCACCGTCATAGTATAATCCTTAGTAGTCCTTATCCAAATAAATCTGGTAGTCATCTTAAGTATTTCATATAGACCATAATTGCCATTTATATCATTTAATTTAGATAAATATTTTTGGAAATATTATCTAAATTATTTTTCAGTTTAATGTCACTTACCTTGACATCCTTAAATAAACTCGCCGGCATATTTAGCGGAACATAAAAAAAAGGTTTGATATCAGTATCATATAAGGTTGCTGGCTGGTTTATACGTCATTTAATTTAAAAAGAAATATTTTCAAATTAAGAAAACAACTGAACATCACATTTTATGCAATTGTTTTAATTTTATTCAAATACACCTTATCTGGAGCGAACTTCGAGTATTTCTTCCTTCTGAGTTTGATTTAAAATTTCATTGAAATACTGATTTTTGTTAGTTTTTTAATCGCGTATCTTTCTGGAGTTGATGACTGAATTATACCTGACTTAGCCCCAACGGAGATTGCCAGGGCACTCGAAATGCGAAGAAATGGTCAAACCTACAGAGTGATATCCAGAGATCTTCGTCGATCAGTTTCAACGATCCATCGCAGTATCCAACGGTTCAGGGAGACCGGTACTTATGTGAGAAGAGCAGGACAAGGCAGAAAAAGATAGGGATGATCGTTTCATTCGGCTTCGTGTACGTAGGAACCCCCGTTTGACGGCCGTCCAAGCCCGACATGAGTTAGAAGCAGTGCGAGGTGTAACCGTAAGTGAGCGTACGGTACGAAGAAGGCTCGAAGAAGCTGGTTTGGGTTCATTTGTGCCCGCCAAGACTCCAAGGCTCGAGGTAAATCATCGTAGAAACAGGTTAACTTTTGCTCAGGAACATCGACTTTGGAACGCGGACCAATGGAGTAAGGTATTGTTTAGTGATGAGTGGAGAATTCTCTTAAATCAAATTGACGGCAGGCAAAGAATATACAGACGCAAAGGAGAACGATACATTCAGACAAATTTTGAAACTACAGTTGCATATGGTGGTGGATCAATAATGGTTTGGGCGGGCATTTGTTTGGGAGTTCGCACAGACTTGGTAGTGATTGACAGAGGGAGTCTGACTGCAGACCGCTATATCAGAGAAGTTGTAGAAGAAAATGTCGTACCGTTTGCCCCATATATCGGTGAAGATTTTGTTTTTATGCAGGATAATGCTCGGCTGCATACCGCTCGGGTAACTCAAGCTTATCTTAATGATATGAATATCACTGTTATGGAGTGGCCGGCGAGATCACCGGATATGAACCCAATAGAGCACGTTTGGGACTTGCTGAAAAGAAAAGTTAAGTCCAGAATTCCAGCTCCTGCCAACGTGGGAGAACTACGAATCGCCGTAGTTGAGGAATGGCGGAGACTATCCCAGGAGACCATCGATAACATCATTCTCAGTATGCCTAGACGGGTAGAAACTTTAATAAGAGCACGCGGAGGAAATACGCGATATTAATCACCATTTTTCTAATTTAATTAATTGTTATTTTAATATTAAATTTCACTTTTCCCGGTTACATGAAAAGTTCAAAAATATACCATTTTTCACAAATAGCCTTTACTCGCAAAATCTGTTCTTAATGTGATCTCATTTTAAGTAAAACAAATGAAACTTTAAATAACAAAAGAAGTGTAGTAAGTAGATTTTAAAATAAAACCATATTTTTTTAATTATGGACCTTTTTTTTATGTTCCGCTGAATATGCCGGCGAGTTTACTATATCAGCATGAACGTCAATAATATTAAAACAATACGGCCCCAGCGCGATGTTATTCTTAGGGCACCCTTATAACACACGAAATAAAGATTAATATCGCAGTTAAATGCAAAGCCTGATACGATTCCCGCATCACCTATATTCCATGCAGTATCTGCTAAAACTTCGTTACATTATTGTCTTACGCTTTCACGGCCCATCTTTTCAACCAATTATGATTAAATTTGGTACAAAGATGGACAGAGACATTTTTATCCCGGACAATTAGAAGTTAAATGTACTATTTGGAAATATCACATATACCGTCTGGTAAAGCCCTTTGGCCGTTTAGCTAACAAGTATTGTATTTGTAACCTATTTCTGAACTCAACTGGGATTTTGCCTATGTCAAAAAGATATTATTTTTAGTGATTTTCAAATAGCAGACATAAAATACTTAAAACTTACGTCCCTTTTAGTTACTAAACACTAGCAAGTATTTCATACACCATCCTATGCTACGCGTGCGTTTTGATGTTTGAAAAAAGTTGCTGATTTGGTTATCAAATAGCCACCCAAATGACGACCTCCGTGGCGCAGTATTGAGCGCTGTTGTCTTAACGTGCGGAGGTTCCGGGTTCAATCCCCGGCAGGGTTAATTTGGGAATTTATAATTTCTGAATTTTCCCTGGTCTGGCCTGGTGGGAGGCTTTGGCCGTGGCTAGTTACTACTCTACCGGCAAAGTCGTGCTGCCAAGCGATTTAGCGTTCCGGTACGATGCCGTGTAGAAACCGAATAGGTGTATGGGTTTAATATAACTACCATACCTCTAACTGGTTAGCCCATTACTATCATCTTAAGACTGCATCATCACATACCAATTACCATCAGGTGAGATCGCAGTCAAGGGCTAACTTGTAGTGGGGAAAAAAATGGGGGTATGGGTTTAACAAAACTGCCATGCCCCTAACAGGTTAGTCCGCTACCATCTCAGAGTGCATCATCACTTACCATCAGGTGAGATCGCGGTCAAGGGCTAACTTGTTGTGGATAAAAAAAAACAATATTGACTGTTGAGTTTGTGGTCGTTTCACATAATGTTACATTTATCGTTCCAGAGAGCCGGACCAGTGGTCGCCCGAGTTCATAGACTTCGTGAGCCAGTGCCTTGTGAAGAACCCCGAAGAGCGAGCGACGGCTGAATATTTGTTAACACACGAATTTATAGGTATGTTCCCATGTAATTTCGGTCTATAATGTAAAATGTTATTGTCACAAATTATATTCATTATATTATTTTGTCCTGTAACGTCGGATAGAGATAAGATTCGTTGGATTATTTTGTTCTGTAACGTTACAATTACATTCATTACATTCTTTCGTTCTGCAACGTCACAATTCAATTCTAGTACTATTTCGAGCCAATTGCATGAATAATGAACGTCATGATTTATGCGGAAGGACCCGGGAACCCAGCACATTATTATCCTAAGAGGGCCCCCTGCCTTATGATAAATCGAAAGAGCAGCAACAAAAGGAAGCAGAGAGATTTATGCAACTGGGTCGAAATATTATCAACAAATAAATCGATCGCGTCACGAACCCGTAATTGTTTGTCATTAAACTACCATTCATAGAGGTATCCGGGATAAAAAGTATCATATGTCCTTCCCCGGCATGTAGCCTGTCTCTGTACCAATTTTTATCAAAATCGGTTGAGTGGTTGAGCCGTGAAAGCGTTACGGGACAGGCAGACAGACACATTTTCTCATTTATAATATTAGTATGGATTAATTAAACTTCCATTTCTACATTAACATGGACTTCCGCAAAGTAACGCCTGCTTCTAACTAATACTCGAGAACATGTTGTTAAGCTGATTTGTGTTTATAAGACGTGCCTCCTCTCATAGTGTATGTGTGGTGGTGTGGTGTGCAGGTAACGCGAAGCAGGCCAGCATCCTGAGCGCGCTGATCGCGGAGGCGCGCGAGATCCGCGAGAGTCAGGCCTTCCGCAACGCCAATGCCGTGCAGAGCGACCACTGCAAGACCATAGCGCCGGTAACACCCGCACACACATGCTCACACACACACACACGCACGCACGCACGCGCACACACACACACACACACACACACACACACACACACACGTACACACGTACACACACAACACTATTCATATATCCGAAAATTTATAAAACACACACACGTACACACGTACACACACAACACTATTCATATATCCGAAAATTTATAAAACGAGACGAACTTATGTGAGTAACAAAAATCTGTCTCGTTTTACTTTTAACCATGCCTTAGTCTAAATAAAAACCTAGATCCACCCGGAGAAAGTCGTGGGCATCTTCTATTAGCGCTTATACCTTAACTACATTCTAAGTAGATAGAGTGTGGCAGTTACCACTCTGTAAACTAGATGGCGCTTATCGAATCTATGCCACACTTTAGATAAAGTAGTACTGAAAACTTATAAGTTTAGTAACTTATCAAGTTAATAATGGCAATGTATCTGCAGAGCGGCGGCGCGGGCGCTGACTACAGCGAGGCGACGATGAAGGCGCGCGAGGCCACGCTCGTGCCGCGAGACGCTTCACTGGAGCTGGCGGCGGACCTGGGCACTATGGTCATATACGACCAGGACTGCGCCACCATGAAGAGTAAGTGACGGCGATGTGGCGGCAGAGCGGCGGCGCGGGCGCGGACTACAGCGAGGCGACGATGAAGGCGCGCGAGGCTACGCTCGTACTGCGAGACGCTTCACTGGAGCTGGCGGCGGACCTGGGCACTATGGTCATATACGACCAGGACTGCGCCACCATGAAGAGTAAGTGACGGCGATGTGGCGGCAGAGCGGCGGCGCGGGCGCGGACTACAGCGAGGCGACGATGAAGGCGCGCGAGGCTACGCTCGTACTGCGAGACGCTTCACTGGAGCTGGCGGCGGAGCTAGCACTATGGTCATATACGACCAGGACTGCGCCACCATGAAGAGTAAGTGACGGCGATGTGGCGGCAGAGCGGCGGCGCGGGCGCGGACTACAGCGAGGCGACGATGAAGGCGCGCGAGGCTACGCTCGTACTGCGAGACGCTTCACTGGAACTGGCGGCGGACCTGGGCACTATGGTCATATACGACCAGGACTGCGCCACCATGAAGAGTAAGTGACGGCGATGTGGCGGCAGAGCGGCGGCGCGGGCGCGGACTACAGCGAGGCGACGATGAAGGCGCGCGAGGCTACGCTCGTACTGCGAGACGCTTCACTGGAGCTGGCGGCGGAGCTAGCACTATGGTCATATACGACCAGGACTGCGCCACCATGAAGAGTAAGTGACGGCGATGTGGCGGCAGAGCGGCGGCGCGGGCGCGGACTACAGCGAGGCGACGATGAAGGCGCGCGAGGCTACGCTCGTACTGCGAGACGCTTCACTGGAACTGGCGGCGGACCTGGGCACTATGGTCATATACGACCAGGACTGCGCCACCATGAAGAGTAAGTGACGGCGATGTGGCGGCAGAGCGGCGGCGCGGGCGCGGACTACAGCGAGGCGACGATGAAGGCGCGCGAGGCTACGCTCGTACTGCGAGACGCTTCACTGGAGCTGGCGGCGGACCTGGGCACTATGGTCATATACGACCAGGACTGCGCCACCATGAAGAGTAAGTGACGGCGATGTGGCGGCGCGGGCGCGGACTACAGCGAGGCCACGATTTCATTGTGCTCTCGCTTTATTAGAGCAGTAAAATCATATCGATAAGCATTTCATTCATTAGGGTTCGCATTTAAAAAGCCAATTACGCCACCCAATCCCGTGCGAGCATTCTCATTCAGCCCGGCATGGCATTTAATTAGTGTTTTGAACGCAATTGAGTGTTAACTAACTATTTTAGTTTGTATATGTCACCGTAGGATTGTAAAAACCGTTAGATTGTAATCTAACTCGCGAAATTCTAAACTGTCGAAAGATTGTAAACTGTTCAATGTTCTGAGTGTCAATTTTTGAAATATTCGTTTTATTTACGTTTTCTTGTCTCTTTCTTGTAGGTTAGGTTTGGGTTCGACATAAATAATCAGGTTCTTTCGGGTTAATAAACCTAACAGATTACAATCTACCGGAAAATGATGCGTTAAATTGTAATCTTTCGACAGTTTAGAATTTCACGAGTTAGATTATAATCTAACGGTTTTTACAATCTTACGGTGACATATACTTTTTATAAATAATTTTATTAATTACATATCATCGGCAAACATTAAAATATCTGAGAGTTTTTGAACCTTATGGGGCAAATCATTAACATATACTATGAATATAAAAGGGCCTAAAATAGTTTTTTTTTATATTTCATGATTAATTAAACTAAAGTATGAGCATCTATTTGCACAAATTGAAAGTTATCTTGGCATGCAGTAACATTTAAGCTCAACACCTCGAAAGCCATATCGGGGAAGATTGTAATTGAGAAGTTATTTCTAGAGGTATATTAGTAAAATATTTCTCAAATATGTTAGCTATTTCATTCTTATTGTGAATTAAATTATCATCTATTTTTAAAATAAAATCCTTATTTATACGCTTGCCAGTTTCAGCGTTTTCGATTTATTTGACGATTTTTTTATCTTATTGCGAATCATATTCGACTTAGCATCCTGACAATCCATTTTTTTGAGAAAATTCTTACATGTTCTAAAAATTGGTCCGATAAATTCCAAGCTTTTTCATCCTAGGGACTATAAAGAATGTCCATTCATTGAATCCATTTTTTCTATTGCCAGTAACAGTTTTAACCCTTCGTCTGGCGCGCAATTTTATTCGGTTACCGCGGATCTGCGCCAATCTCAAGGGCAATCTCAAGATATCAAGTGGCGGTGTCGAATTTCGCCGGCCGGGCGTGTTTATATAAATCATATCGTATCACTTGTACGAGCTACGTAAACACACAGTACGTCATTCAAATCGTTACGAAACATAGCTATAGATTACAGTTAAAAAGGTTATCGCACTTCTAATAGAGTTTACACAAAAAAATAACAAAAACAACAACAAAAAATGACCCCGTTTTTGAAATAAAAACATCAACAAAATAAACAATATAACCTCTAACTTTGTTTTTAAAGGTTTATTGACACTATGATTAGTCATTCCAGAGTAAAACAACAAGAACCAAAGATTCTGTTCCATTTGTCTATTTCAAGAACAAAAACCAAAAATAAAAAATAGAGGGTATCACCTTACATTTCGTGTTTCACTCGCACGAAATTTCTACCCATAAATTCATGTCATAGATCAGGTTCTCCAAAAAATTCATACTCTGTCCTTGTCTAACCTATTCGCATAGAAAAAAATTTCAAAGGAATCGAGTTAGTAAATATTTTGAAATTAATTCCCAAACTTCACGCTATTGAAAATGTCATTTTAAATTCATCTTGTATAATATCGAAAAGTTTATAGTACCAGTCATTGTGTTTATAAATATATCTATCGTACGTAATTTCCAGGACACGACACAGACCCGATGGATACAAACCGGCCGAAGTATCGGCCACTGTTTTTGGAACACTTCGACAAGAAAGAGGTTAACCATCTCGGCATGGGCGCCACCAATGGCACCCTCACCGGACCCCTGAATTTCGAGGAACTCAGGTAATTCTTTTATTATAGATGTTAATAGGTAGCATGTTTTATCATTACAATATTCTTTTTGAGACGAGTTTTAATTTAATCGGATGGCATTTCATGGCATATTATACTAGATATTCTATTATATTTTAGGTCAAATGTCAATAGTTTAAGGTGATTCACTCACTTAAACTATTGACATTGATATGAATCACCTCACTCACTAGGTACCGCAGTCACGGGTAACAGCTATAGAAACGTGTTAAACATTGTGAGTCGATGGTTCAATTTAAAAAAATAGAGAAGCAGAAACTGGTTCATTGACTCATTCACATGACACAACTGAACCACATCGCTATTACCTAAAATACGGCATCATTATTTTACAATTGGGTATTTGACTACTCGTCAATTTTTTTTTTTTTGTGATTATTAAATAGAGAATCTCCCAAAAGTCGTAATATTCATGTCCCATGTTAGGTTTATGAAACATTTTAAACTATCGATTTAAGTTAAAAAAGTGCGTCGGACTTTGACGACGTCACAATTTATATTTCATACAAAATTCCGCTTAAAAAAAAGGTTGCTGATTTGACTAGTTGTCAAATACCCAATTTGACATTAGCTAATGTAAAAACGTGTTGTCCAATTAAAAAACCGAAGTGAGAGTCGGACTCGCGCACCGAGGGTTCCGTACAAACCTGTAGTAAATTTAAAATTATTAAAAAAAAATTTATTATATGATGTAACAAAAAATTTACGCTTTTAGTAATTTTTCTTTTATCTGTGCTATAAGACGTTGCTTCGTACCAAATTTCAAGATTCTGAGTTCACGGGAAGTACCCTGTAGGTTTTGATTCCCTTGCGAGTGTCGAAAATTTTCAGCATAAACGGCTGTATCTTTTGATTGCGTTGGCTTAGAAGTTTGATTTTTTCACAGCTCCAAGGGACAGTAGACCTGAGTATTTGATATGAATTTCAGCTTGATACCTCCATGCGTTCCCGAGAAAAAGGTTCTTGACAGACAGACGGACAGACAACAAAGCGATCGTATAAGGGTTTCGTTATTTCCTTTTGAGGTATGGAACCCTAAAAATTGGAGTATACTCGCAACAGACATGTATCGGAGTGTATCACCGGTGTTATTATTATTCATTTATTTCATGCAACAAGGCCCATATTATAAATTACATAAAATACATTATTTATTACTTAAAAAATAAAAAAATATTATAATATAAAATAAAATACAACCATAAAATACTATAAGTAGGTAAATACAATATTTAAATTAAAAAAACAATAAGTAATAAAAATTCCCAAAGAGTTTCTGGATTTGCCATTACATACTGGATTTGAAGACTGTGTTAAACAGCATTTGTTAAGTCGAGGTTATTACACAATTGATGATTTTATTAATGACAAAGTTGCATGGAAGCAACCGGCCTCGCATCCAGTGACCCACAAGTTAGTGTAATACTTGTAACGTATGTGTTGTGTTGTCTACATATTGTAACCTTTTCTTTTCTATGAAAAGAGCAATTGCTGAGTTTCTGGCCGGCTCTTCTCCGTAGAATTATCTTTCCGAACCGGTGGTAGAGTCTTAACGTTTCATAAGTGACACAAGTTGTCCTACATGAAATAAATAAATCATTTCTAAAAAATGATATGAAATGTGCACATTTCATACCCTGTAAATGAGTTCGAAAGTTAAACTTTCCGGCCTAGGCCAGTAAAGAATGTATGTATTTTCATTACATATCATAAGTTTGAATTTGGAATCTTTCTTCCTGAATATCTTGTAACTTGTTATAATGTTCTTTGGCCTAAATAGTTTAAATTTGGAACTCTACCGTATTACGCGTTCAGCACTCACAGCACAAAAATATATGTATATTAAAAAGTCACTTGTTTCATTATTTAGAAAAGCACTATACACACCTCGTCCGGGAGAGCATTTCTGGTCTCGTATATAGCCGGCCTCACGTAGCTCCGTCTAACTAACACTCGACCAGAAAACGCGTACTTCCCGGTCTCGCGATGTAATGTACTATTTATCATTAAAAAACCATTATTATTGGTCGCACAGAATGCTGGGCGTGGGCGGCGCGGCGGCGGCGGCGGCGGCGGCGGCGGACGCGGCGGCGGCGGCGGAGGGCGACGCGCCGCTGCAGCGCGCGCTGCTGGAGGAGGGCAACTTCGAATTCGTAAGTCAACTGCACGTCGTCACTCTACTCGCGCTGCGCCCGCGTAAGTCTGCCGTCTGCACTGTGCAGTGTGTGCCCCGTGTGCAGTGTGCGTGTGCGTGTGCGATAAACCCACTAACGCACGCAACCCCCGGGCCCTCATAGTAGTTTGTGATATAAGAGCGGTAAATAGGTTTTTACATACGAGTTGGCTAATGTCAGCCCGATGACGCCAGTCGAGGGCTGACCATCGTCACGAGTATGTAGAAACCTTAACGCCCGTATATCACACAATATTTTTCAATATATTTGTGAGAAAACTTGAAAATAAAAGTCGAGTAGGTAGCCACTAGGTACTCACTAGAAAATGGTTTTCCACGTCCATACTTATTTCGAGATTTTTAGCGGCTATTATAAGCGCGGTTTTTTTCTCGGATCTAAAATACCTAATTGTTGATTTAATTATATGATTGCGCATCACATCTACCACTCATATTTATTTATAATTAATAAGAAAATTCAATGACTCTTCCAAAAATAGCGCGCACAGATTAAAGATTTAGTATAGACTACGGCGCGTTGTTGTAATTGCGTTTTTTTTTATTGGATTCATGGCCCTAGGTTCTAGTTCTTAACTCCCAGCCTGGACTATTCAGCCTTTACTTTTTGATTTATAAAACTTAAAACAATTTTTAAACGTACAAAGTCAATATCATTAAGAACCATCTTGCAAGAAAACTTTTAAAAAAATTGCAAATTTACTGCACGAGGGCAGTAAATATTTACTGCACGCGACCAGTAAATTTAACTTACAAGCCCTGTTTACTGCCTCTGTAAGTGCATTTTTCGAGCAAGTGTATTGAAAAATATGTTATAGGCCTATTACGCTGCACTTTCCACTGGGCCCTGTGTTAAGGGTGGGCGTGGCCGCTAGTTAGAGCGTCGCTTATTACACAGCAATAAGGATCAAATTAGGGACCCTTTCGACCTAAATTTTATTACACTACACTGCTTCAAATTATTGCACTACACTGCTGCTATAAGACGTTAAGATGCTATTAGCTATTTCATTCCTATTGTTCTCCCTAAAACTTATTACACTACACTGATTCAAGAGCAAGGGTCCCTGTGAAAAGTGCAGTGTAATAGGCCTATAACGCACGCAACGCCCGGGCCCGGGCCCTCAATATGTTATAGGCCTACTGCAATGCACTTTCCACAGGGCCCTGTGGAAGGTTGGGCCTGGCCACTCATTAAAGCGTCTCTTATTGCACAGCAATATGGATCAAATTAGGGACCCTTTCGACCTAAATTTTGTTACACTAAATTGCTTCAAATTATTACACTACGCTACACTGCTGCTAATTATGCTATTAGCTATTTCATTCTTATTGTGAATTAAACTATCATTTATTTTTAAAACAAAATCCTTATTTATACGCTTGGTCTTGCCAGTTTCAGTGTTTGCAATGACCTGTTTTGGATTTATTTGACGATCTTTTTATCTTATTGCGAATCATATTCGACTTAGCATCCTGACAATTCTTTTTAAACTTTTTTAGACAGTTCTTACATGTTCTAAAACATCGTCCGGAAAACTCCAAGCTTTTCATCGTAGAGACTATAAAGAATGTCCATTAATTGAATCCTTTTTTTCTATTGCTAGTAACAGTTTTAATTGGAAATGTCATTTTAAATCCCGCGTAAGTCTGCCGTCTGCACTGTGCAGTGTGTGCCCCGTGTGCAGTGTACGATAAACCCACTAACGCACGCAACGTGTACACGTGTCGCCTCCACAGGCCTTCACTGCCTCTAGCCTGTTTGCCCGGGTGTGCCCTTCACAGGTAGCATTGAGTACCTACCATTTTTTCTTTATTTTTCTCTTCTACGTAGGGGGAAATCCTAATTATGTCAACAGACATGCCCAGTGTATTGCCTATGCCTATTGACTACCTACCTGCGTTATCTAGTTTAGACGGGGCTAAGGTCGCGAATGCTCGACACCGGCTCTGAGGAAATTGAGTCCCTCAAATAGGTCTCTTCAGCTTATTTGTTCCGCTGGCCCGAATGGTGTATTTGAAAGAACAATCCGTAATTACGTACATTGGCTCTTTTCATGCCTGTCATTCAAGTAGGAAATCACATTATTGCCCATACAGCACAAGATTTTAGCGTGAGTCAACCTCATCTATCGGCAATGTAGAAAAGCTTTCTTTACAATCCTCCCTTATGTTTCCTCGCAAATTAGAGAAAAGCACAATACAAGTCTCGGCCGAAATAGCAATTCACGGCCTCATTTACTTGTTAAGGCCTCGGCTAGCGCCTTATCATTTTAAAACCACTTGGAAAGTCCTCGGCTTCGTCTCGTCCTTCCAATATTACTCAGCCGAGAATTGCTTTATTTCCGGCTTTGACAGTAATGTACTATTTGCCGATGTGGAATGGCTGACATGCTAATAAAGTCAGATTGGGATCTGATAACTTATTTTCACATAGATGAAACCTTAGGTTCTCAGTAGCGTGTCATGTTCTTTGAAAACCTGCGTGGAGTGCTTGTGGAGCTCGCCTTGTGACTCCTAGGCAAGTATTAGGTTTCATCTATGTGAAAGTAAGTTATGTCTGATCGCTCTGGGATCTTGGACTATAACAAATGGCTTGCACTAACTTTCATGTTGTTTCATATGAGCTAGCATTAGAATTTCCTTACAAAATCCCTACAAATGCCCTAACTCCAGCAACAACAGAGCTGTGTTGATAGACTAATACTTTGTTAGATTAGTGAGTTGAGACAGTGGTAGCGGATAACGTCATATGTGAACTAGTGATAATCATCTCTAAACGATCGAAAGTTAAACCGACTTCACCACACACATAACAGTCCATATCTTGAAAACTAATGAACCGATTTGGATGAAACTTGCACTGATTCCTAAGTAAAAGTTTCCAAAATTCGACGCTTACTTCAATCGATAGTTTAAAATGGTTTTCGAACATAAAAATTACAGGGGACGTGGGAAATCCTCCATTTAATAATCACTTAAAAGGACTTATTTGAATAGTTGTCAAATACCCAATTAACATTAGGTAACATTTGAAGGTAAATAAGAAAGTGCTACAATCCTGGGCCAACGATTCGTGTAAAGCTGTCCATTGTATTTTGAATGACGATGTTTTGAGTGTTAGTTGTGACATAAGGCTGACTGTGCACGGTGCCCACAGCTGACGGTGCTGTCGGAGGGCGAGCTGGAGGCGTGCATGGCGCGCCTGGACGCGGAGATGGAGGCGGAGATCGAGCGCCTGCACCAGCGCTACGAGCGCAAGCGACGGCCCATCCTCGACGCCATCTCGCTCAAGCGGAAACGGCAGCAGAACTTCTAGCCGCCACGCTGTGACCACAACACAACTTCTAGCCGCCACTCTGTGAGGACAAAGAACTTCTAGCAACTACTGGAGACTGGACACGGCGATGGAGGCGGAAATTGAGCGCCTGCACTAGTGCTACGAGCACAAGCGGCGGTCATTCATTCAACTTGTAGCCGCCACGCTACAAGTCGAATGAATGAATTGGTCGCGTTGGGGTCTCTTGCAGAGAGTTCCAATGCCGCGGTCTTACGCTGTTGATCCAGTGACTCTCACAGATTTACTTTAGGGGTAAGAGGTGGACTACTATTCCAACACCATGGAACCCCAAGGTCTATGGGTTCTTCGAACTATGTGCCCCGATATCGGTCTCTTGCAGGGATTTCCAACGCCGCGGTCTTGCGCTGTTGATCCAGCGGTTTCCACGCTCACTTTGGGGGGATGGGAGTGGACTACTATTCCAACACCATGGAACTCCAACGTCTGTATGTTCTGTTGCCCATTGACATTTTAGTTTCTTCATTTTCATTCTTCATATCACAGATCTTTGCCCTAGATGAACTTCACTACTATGCCATTTTAGCTGTAGTAAGATAATGAAACTAGGAGCTTGTAAACTTAGAGGTGCCAAATCGAATGTGGATTGATGTTCCTATATTTTGAAAAAAGGCACTAAATTGGTTATATTTTGCGATATATTGGAAAATAAGAGATTTCAATGCTAAATGAAATGATACTTCAGATACTCTAAAACTGATTTAGATTGGTGACGAAGTATGTGCTAAAATTACAAATTAATAGACTGTTAGACGAGTTAATCCGAATGAAGCTTTAGATGCATTTCTTTATCAAGAAATGACTAAAACATTTCTACCTATTGTATTGTATTTTCACTATACCTTCTTTAACCGCCAAGAAGCATTTGGCTTTTATTTAATTTGTCGAAATTCACAGCTAAATGAAACTTTTACGCAGAGCCAAATGTTGCATTTGAGCACTAAACCTGGTATTTGAGACAAATCCTCCTATACTTTCAACGCTCCAATTCGCTCTAATAACATTTTATTAGCGACCAATTGAAATTTTGTTAGCGAGGTCAATTTTGGCAATAAAAAGATTTCGGTAACACGAAAATGTATTTTTGCGCAGGCGGAATTGCAAATGCACCTTTTTAGGATATCTAAATATCGACCCTATCTCTAATCCAATAGAGTTAATAGTAACTGCCTGGTTTTATTAAATGCTCTCTGTCTTTATATTAATAATCTGTATATTAACTACCACCTTATTCGAACGGAATAGGATCGATATTTGAATGAAATAATGTTGAAATAAGTGATCGCCGCATTCGCAGTTCCATCTGACGTCCCTTTGGGCACTATATTATATCACTTTGACTCGTACGTAAGTAAGTGCTGAGACATATCCGCGTAGTTTGATCGGCCTGTACTGTCCCGCTAGATGGCGCTGTCTGAACGAAATAATTTTACAACTACCCTCACATATCACAAAACCAACTTGCAATTTATAAACTGTACTATGCTTCGTTCGCACGGGTACGTGTGTAAGCAAAGCGTACTTGAAACGATTGGGTGTAGAAGTATTCAGCCATTTTTCTTATACGGCTCGGTGGCAAGATTTTAATTTTATGAAAGCGCATTAACAAAGTTCTCGTGCGAATTTCTCTGCTTATAAAATGGTACTCGCCTCCTGTTCAGAATGTTCAAGAAGTTGTCGTCCAGAGTTTTATTTAACTGGCACCAACTGTACATATGTCTTTTGATATTAATTTCTGTAAATACCTACATGTATTTATAAGAATTTCTTGGTTTTATAGCATAAAAGAACAAATACAGAGAAGTAAATATTATAAAATATGTAAAACAAGCCATCTAGCGGACGGTTTTAACGCTATAGCATTATTTCTTTCATTTCGATTTGAAAGAACGATGTACAATAATTTGTGCTATATTGTAATTATTATTACATGACAATATTATATAATGTAGATAGTATCGTGTATTATTATAGTTTATTTAGTTTAATTATGATTTCAATTGGTATGTCACAGTCTGAACTATTTGTCGAATAAAGTTCTCACTGTGAGATACATTTAACTCACAAATTAATATTATGATTGATTTAATTGATTTGTTAATGTGTTTCACGTTTCGTTTACTTCAATTTTAGTTCCTTTTGTTTGGATCTCAAACGTTTTCAACTCGCTGTATTATAGTTACATCTATATTAGATTATATTCACTCAATTGTACATTGACTATTACAGTATAGCGATCGTACAGTTTTATAAAGGCTATTTTAACATGCTGCATCGATCTAAGGTTGGCCGCATATTAGCTGCCATCGCATGGGCGACTTATCATTGCTCAAGTGTCAACAACTCAACCAACACGTATAACTTATTTTGTATCACATGGCTAGTATAATACAGCTAATCGAATTAAAATCGAACAAAAAAGTGGGAAAATCACCCGCAGAGTTGACATAAATAGCAGCGCGAGATTTATATTTATTTTAAATGCAATACAAATCGGGTTAAGCAACGTTAGTTTGCACAAGTTTCTGAACTGTACGCTTGCTAAATTGTGTGAAAATATAATATAAACTTTTGTAGTGGGTTGTGAGATTCAAGAGTCTTTCTAAAGTTTATGCATATTCAGTTATTTTGCGAGTAGAGTTAACGGTTTATGAAGTGCTATAATATTTTACTGATTAGATTTAGACTGTATATATGAGAAACGTTTGATAGGACAAAGTTTATATGACCAGAATGTGGTTACTCATTGAACAAGGGCTAAGGATTGGACACCTGCAATGCGCGAAGGAAATGTGTTCAACGCGGCTCCTAGAAGTTGTAATTCGAGGAACTGTATGTGTATGAAATGTACCAAAAGATTCTTTATTTAAAGTCGAAAACTCAGTATTGCTGATTTTATTTTTGAAGGAAGAACTCGAGCTCTACAATAAAGGTTTTTACATACAGTTAAGGTCCATTTTAGTCTGAAGTTAAAGTTTAACGTTCGTATTCTGTTAATATTGTCAGTGGTACGATGTAAAATCTTTTATTAAGTTTATCAAATGAGTTCGCGATGTACACACGCTACTGCAGTCCCGTTCAAACGGTGCTACTCTCTTAAGTGTGATATGCTTCATATAATATGTATTACGTACAAGCGTACGCGCGCATTAAGTGTGACGTTTTGTTAAGTTTCCCTCGCGCTTTGTGTGTGCCCAAGCTTTTGGAGCATTACCGTGCTCAACATGCTGCTTGAGTCAAATCATAGCCACAGCGTTTGTTTTGATAAAAACTCGAACGCCGCTTCCTTTAGTTTGGTGTAACAAGGGCGATTCAACCGTATGTCAAAGTAAATAAAGCTGCCTTTAAGTTGACATAAAAACGCTGCGTCGTGGCTCTTCTTTCGCCTCAATTTACGTAATCGTAATGATACCACGTCAATCGCTTCTGTGTTTGTAGTGTGACTCTCGACTCGGGTCGCGTGTACAGTATGTCTCTACTATCGTGTATCATGACGTCATCCCTTGTTACATCCACACCTGTACAGAGTGTATTTTGCTAATGAACTCCTTTAATATTAAACTTACAAAAATTTTTAGAAGTGCCATTAAGTGTAAAATAATAGTATTTTCGTACATTCAAGCAATAGATTTAACAAATTTAGAAATTTTTATATAAAGATAAGTGGGAAGCCTGTTGATTGGTCGGTTTGTGCCATTCGCTAAATAGTGCCAATTCAGCTGTACATAATCTCTAAATTTAATTGACAACTAATTAAATGTTTTATCTCTGTCACGTTTCCTTGCCGAAAAGGACAGTATTATACTCAGACCAGTTAATTTACTTTGGAGATCGTCTACAGACGTTTTAGCACCAATGACTCAATTAATAATGGAATGTTTAAATATTTTTTCTTTAAATTAATTAAAATCACGCTAAATTGGTTAGTGCAATTTTCAAAAATATGCAGATTGCTGTATTCCTTTGATTTGCCTCCTATTATATTATATTATTAAATTATAATTTTTTCTATGAATTGTACAGGGTAACAAATATTGTATTACGTTTGTGAAAACTGCTAAAAGCGCATTTATAATTTCTTTGCTCTGATTATTGTTATTCTTATCAACTAGTAGAATACGAATGGATTGGGAACATCGAGTGATAATATTTTTTGTACAACGTTCTTTAGGCGATTCGCAATATTTTGTAATAATTACCAAAATTAGAAATGATCTAAGGACATGATTTTATTTAGTGTGGAGTTTGAAAAAAAAAATATTTCTAGCTAAATCCTGTACACAAACTACTAACTGTTTAGAGAAAGAAAAATCTATTATTATAGATTGTTGATGAAATGTATTTGTTGATCAACCACGCTTTGGTCAGTCCATATTGTGTGGACAATTTGTAACCCGCACACTGGCAACATTTACTGTAATTTTCAATTAATTTTTCATGAATCGGAAATTGTCTATCAGAAAAAAATGTCACGCGTTGGAAGTTGCCCTACCCAAACATTTTTTATCAATTTTGTTGGAGCCTTCGTGCATTTCTGATGTTCGTCTGACATATTTTCTAACAGACAATTCTCGTTGCGGCCGGCCTTATAGTGGCATCGCAGTATTCTACATAAAAAGTTCGTCATAAACAAATTGTTACCGAAATGGATTGTAATTTGTCAGTTAACTGAGAAATAATTAATTTCTGCCACTTATAAAAATAAAACGGGCATATTTTGTTTGTTCTAAGCAAGTGTGCGGGAGTTTGCTGGTATCATTCGTAGTAAATAAGAGACGGTGAGAGAAAGTGCACTTTGTAACTCTGTAGCCTGTTGAAGTGATAGCTGTACGCAATTATATTTTTGGACAGACAACTCACAGATTAAAAATGATGAATTATGAAAAAAAACGTTTTATTTACTTGTTTAACCTTGTTTATTTGTAACAATAACTTATCCTAACTAAATAGTCTAGATAATAGAAAATCATGATGCTCTCTAATAGGCCTATTACACTGTACTTTTTACAGCGTCGCTTATTACAAAGCAGTAAGGACCAATTTAGGGACCCTTTCTCCCAATATCTTATTACACTACACTGATTCAAGTGTAAGGGACCCTGTGAAAAGTGCAGTGTAATAGGCCTATAAGGCCTTAAATATACGATCCGGTATAGAGCTGCGCATTTATATTATACACTTAGGTATTTGAGATCAACAGGGCGATTACCTAAATCCTGCAAACTGTACCTACTTAAATTATGTAACTTTCTCAATTGCTTTGATTTGCTGAATTTCCGGTTTTTTTTTGCGTCAATGGATTTTCGCCACTAGTGGACCAATCAGAGGTGATGGCGATCGTTACATCGCTATGTTGCTATATCTATTTTGATAGTTTCTTAAACTAAATAGTGATCAAATAAAAAGTTTTCTTTCTTTCTTTCTGTAGCTGTATATTTTTAGACAATCGCCCTGCCGGTTTCGATGGCCTGTTTCACTCGTAGTCCCTACCAGAGTATCCACCCTGGGGGTACACGCCGGACGCTCGCCTCCCTCCATATGCAAGAGCATTTGAGGGAAAGGGGTTTATTATTCATCTGAAGGTGAATATTAGTCATGTTCATACAAAAATATTTTTTTACATGTCTTTTTTACATTACTATGTAATTTGAGTAAACTGGTTTTTTTTTGGAAATGTCCAATGATTTATGTAATATTTGTACCTATTAAGGGTTTTTTTTTTCAAAATCAAAATTGACTGATAGTGACTATTCAATAAAATATACTTACAATAATAGAAATGGAATATTAAATTTCACAAATAGGCTTTATTATACCTACTAATATTCTTATAAATTAAAATAACTCAACGCAGAGTGAATAAAGGGGTGCAAGTCTACATCAGTGCAATGTGACATTATATTATAAACAAAAAATGTTACAAATTATAATTCTATACTCCGTTTCTAGAGCAGGTGGAAAACGCACTGTTTTTGCTTCTCAGATATTTTCAACTTTTCAGAAATGATTTAAGTTGTTGTAAATTAGATTATATACAATTTTTGTCTTCTTATTTTTACTGTGTGATCTATATTTTAATAAATAAATAAATATATATAATATTTTCGTGTATGGTTTAATGCCCATCTGCTCTAGAAACAGGCTATGAGTAATTTTCTTAACAATAATTTTATATACTTTGTTTTCTCCAGTTTATACATATAACGATTCGTCCGAATCAACCACTATTCGTCCAAGGTTTATCAGCAATCAAAGTCATGGCATAGGAACTATTTTGGAATCGTCATTCATTCAATATCACTCTTAACACCCGCTACTTCATAATTTTTAGATTTTTACGCAATTTTGCCATCGAGCAGTAACTATTGATAATATCTTGGTATTTATCGCTCTCGAGACAGCCTATCTTTCTATAATAATCGTTAACGCTTTAGCGGAAGCGCTTAAAACGCTAACCATAAACTATTCACATATTTTTTTCTCTCAGCTAAAGCGTTAACGATTAAAGAAAATAAAGAAGATAAATGAAATAATAGAGAATAGACACGAAATTTATGTAAGGTGGCTAGGTGGGCAGGAGTCCAGGCGGCAAAGAAGGCAACTATCGGCATCAGAGCCTAGACAGTGCCTAGTTAAAATTCAACTTAAAACAATCAATATACTTAGTTGTAAAATAATCTCAAACTTCTGTCCATAAAAATACAAAAAAAAGATAACACAATTTATAAATTTTCAAAAACAGATTCATATAAAGGATCACAGTGATACTTTTGACTAAAGTAAAACAATTAATCAACATAAAATATGTTGATAGCGTATCAAATAATACTGAATACTACGGCGGTGCTTATACAGTTACACAGTACCGATATCACTTTCATTATGTTCCCTGCAAAAGAGGATAAAATACTTTTCGACCTGTTATTGTAGATGTCACCGTAAGATTGTAAAAACCGTTAGATTATAATCTAACTCGCGAAATTGTAAATTGTCGAAAGATTGTGAATTGTTCAATGTTCTGAGTGTTAATTTTTGAAATATTCATTGTATTTACGTTTTCTTCTCTTTCTTGTAGGTTAGGTTAGGGTTCGACATAAATAACGAGGTAGTGGCACTTGGGTTTTATCGAGTTTATATATCTACCAGATTACAATCTACCGGAAAATAATACATTAAATTGTAATCTTTCGACAGTTTTCAATTTCGCGAGTTAGATTATAATCTAACGGTTTTTACAATCTTACGGTGACATATACAATCGAATACAGTCCGCGAGGCATAAGCCTAAGGCAATTTGTATGTGTGCAAGCCGATAGTGTAGTGAGTTTCAACCGGTTTGTTCTGCTTTTTTAACTATAACACTCACACATATAAAAATCTCGGCTTACGCCACGCGAACCGTTAGCACTTAGATACATATAGTTCCCAGAAACTTAACTGACCCGGTGACAGCGTCGCTTAAAATTGCTAATAGATATAAAAAATAAAATAAAAACAAGAACTTAAACACATAAATTAGTTCAAATTTTGGCCACCGGGTCAGATAAGTTTGTGGGACTGTAATTTAGGCTAGTGCCACAATGGTCACAGCTTTAACAGCCTAGAGTTTAGAGTTCCGAGAGTTAAATTGTTTGAGGGCAAGTACTTAGACTCGGCCGAAATCTCTATCTAGACCAGACCATAGAACATTAAGAATTATAAACTCCCAATCTGCCCCGATAGGGAACGTAACCTGGGCTTCCCATTTAAAACCTCACGTCACTATTGTGCCAGAAAAATCAACTACTGAATACTGAAAATGAAAATTTTTTATTTACCATAAAACAACTTTGACAATTTATTGGAAAAACCGAATGGAATCATCCGGTGTGGTCCCCAGACACTCATAATTTGTGATATATCACTCCATGGTCGGGAAGTGAACGACGAAAACCGTCTACAATAATTGTCGATTCCATTGCGGTTGATGGACCTGAAAAGTTTTGATAACACTTGTGTTGGGATTTCACCGTCTTCACCTTTACCAGCTCGTAGATAGAATGAACAATATATATTTTTCACGCCGAGGTACAAAACTTTTCCGAATTGCAGCCCTACAATTACTGTTACTCCCGATAATAATGCATTATATTGCTTGCCATATGACCCCCATCGAGAGCAACAGGAATCAAAGGTTGGCCCTTTCCATCAATACTACCGCTGGATACAGTAAACTGTGCCTCGTCCTGTACAGATTTGCTCATGCATTCATTTGCTGTAGTATCACACCAGTCGGAAACATGATTGTTAATTGAATTGTAATATGTCGAAGAAATTCGAGGTACCTAAACCCATAGATACAGTAAGGGTTTGTAAATGAGCATAGCCGGATGCTTGGTGGTTTAAATCCATGGTATTTTCAGTACTTTCGACTAATTTGACAAAAAACTATCTCTACACATTCGACATAAAAAAAAATTAGAATTGAGGCCTTTCTTCTGTTCCGAAATAACCTGCAAGTTGCTTAACCCGGCGTCATTGTGGTACAAAATTGTTACACGGATGTTAAGGTGGGTCAATATAACCCATGTATATAATGTACGATATTTTCATGTTTTATTGAATATATTCATAATCCTTGTCATTATAATGTATATTTACACTCTGATCTTAGGAATAAACGAAAAAAGATATGAATCACAGAACATTTATTAAAAATATTTAAACTTTTACTGAAACTCCCAAAATATTAACAAAATTGAGATCCCTTAGAGTTTCATCACCTTACTACGCTAAAATATAGTATTTTCAGTCATATATGGGACCTAAATTATAAAATCAAAAACATGAACATAAAAATATAAGAATAAACATCAAAAAAAAAAAAACAGTACAAAAATCATACAAAAAAAGGCGCGAAATTTTGTTACGTTAATTGTGAGTATGGGTCATATTGACCCTTTTGACAAATAAGCACGTTTAGCTTCCAGTCCAGCGCGGTCACCGTTGGACTCATTTCTTTTCAGAAACGTTTAGAATACAGCGTTGGCTCCAGCTACTGAGAAGACGGCCAACGACGCTCGCGTACGTAAAAAAATATTTGCATTCTTAAATACACTGGGTCATTCTGACCCAACCTCAATGACGCCGGGTTAAATTACAGCCAAATAGTGAATTATGCGAACTTATATGCTGCAGCTGTTTCAGAAAGAAACGAATGTCTACAATTCTTCTTCCTATTGTTATTTCCTGCTTTATCATTAAACATGATAGATTTAAAATTTAATCATTGTCTTAGGTATTCATTAACATTAAGATTGGTTTTTTTTTGATTTTCAATCAAATTCTCATTTAAAGTCGGTGAGATGTAAAGTCTCATACGTAGTAACTCTGCGGAACTCTCGTCTAACTCTAAACCATTGGTTGTGACGTAGATGCATTAGTGGAGTTAAACTCTAAAATTATTTCTCACTTTCCTTTAAAATTAATACTTGATTCCTTGCTAGAGATCATTTTAATAGTAATTTTTGTGACCTAAAGAACTAAATTTTCTTAGGGTTGTACCTAATATTTGAGGTTAAAGCTTACTTAGGAATCACTAAAAATACATGGAATTTTTTTTGAATATTCTGGTTGAGTCTCAATCGAATCAGTGGTGTACATGCATAATGCAAACCAATAAAAATAATTTTATATTGAGTAAGTAACAATATTATGTAGTATAATAATAATTAAAAAATAGCTTCGAATTTTTACCAAAATTCCGTACATCTAGTCAAACAGTACTTAGTTTTCAAAAACTAAATTCGATTTCGTATATTACAAGTAAAAATTCGCTTTGCTACAACCCTAATATTTGGAATGTCCACTATAGTAATAAAATCTCACTTTGTATGTAACACAAGACTTCATACAAATATACATCAAAATATTATTAACAGTCTAAATATAATAATAGCGCAATAATAATAAAAACAACAGTTAATACTAGTGTCTGAGTATCATCTGGCAATACAGGAAACTGTCCAACACTGGAAATAAAGAAAATCACAATAATTAGGAAAAGTTAATAAAGCTTTGAAAAAAATTTAAGAATTATTTATCCAATATGGTGTCCATTTGCTTTCGAATAAATTAAAGATTAAAGAAGTAGACACCCAGGATATGACTTATCTCTGTACCAAAGACCGTTGTAATTGATTAAATAGATGGTCCGTGAAAGCTTCGTACAAAGACATACAATTAAACAGATGGACACACTTTCTCATTTTCTATCTATACACATACATTAAAAGGAAAAGGTGACTAACTGATCCAGCAATGTAGCTCAAACCACTGGACGGATCGGGCTGGGCGTGCGTATAGCTATTAAAACGTAAACATACACTAAGAAAGATTTATGAAAATTTGACCTCTAAGGGGTAAAATAGGGGTTTGAAATTTGTGTAATCTACACTGACAAAAGCTAGTTACAATTGTAACTAGCTAAGTAGTTAGTAGTTAACAACCGTGCATTGTCGAGTCAATATCTCCGGGAGATACTCCGGTGTTGGAGTGAAACGTACATTGAGAATAATTTGGAAGATTTGTGTGGTGTGGTTTGGAAGAATTGCTGGCTTGCTGGGCGGTGAATATAGCAGCAAGTGCAGGATACACACTGTACCACATAGATCTACTGTGGCAGGTCATAGTGAATTACAGCCCATACAGTGAGCTTCTGGTTCCTTCATATGGACTTCTGCAAGGTAACGCCTGCTTCTGTCCAATATTCAGAAGTTAGTTTTCAATAATATTAGCAGCATGGATATACTCACGATACTGTGCGATGCTGATGAGCAACTCATACACCTGCAGAGGGCCGCGGCCCTTCACAACGATCTCGCACACAAACACGTACACCACGCGCGTAGTCTCGAACAGCGAGTCCAATAGTAGCCACGTGGTGATGTTGCGGCCCGCGTTCCTGCTACCGCTGCGGTTCATCACCACGCAGCTGTTGAGGAAGCCCACCGCACTCGTGAACAGCATCAGCCCCGATATGAAGTAGTGGATGCCTACACGAGTGAGTGATATTATGAATTATAAAGTTCCATGATTTATCCCTCAGATACTGCTTGAGAGGGAGTAACAGATGGACAGTAAAGGTATTTTCAAACTATCAACATAACGTGAGAAATAACAAACTGTTAGATGGAAACTAAAAGCAAGCTGAACATGGTATCACTGCCTGCATGGTCTACGGTGGCAACACTGGTCTATGGTACTCTCAGTAATGGTGCTGTCTGCCTTATTCGTGTAAATTAAAGTAATAAATATTTATTATGTGGATAACCACTGTTTCCTTTTAATAGAACCAAACCCTTGACCTCTAATTGTAAGAGAGGCGAGACAAGTATTCTAATGTTATCAACTTGCACAGCCTAGTGGTGATAGCCTAGTAGTTAAAAGCTCCTCCTAGCTCAGTTCCAAAGTTTACTTACCCACATCACTGCCTTCTAGAGGCTCCAAGTAAAACCATTCAGAGTTGAGGACTCGCAGCAGCGCCATGGCAAATGCTGTTGCTGATGAAACCTGCAATTCATAATATTATAAGGAGCCAATAAACAAGGGGAAAAAATCAAAGTTATAAAAATAAAAATGTATGGATTCAGGATTTTATAAAATTATGTGAAATATCCTTAATTTTCTGAAATACAAAACTTGTTTTATATTCAGGTTGTAAGCTATTTCTACGCCAAATTTCATAGCGCTTGGCTAAACTAATGGGCTATGAAAAGGTAGTACAGACACTTTTACATAATTATAATTTATATTATAGGTATAGGTTCTCAAAAGGAGGAGTCCTATGTGCCCTCTGGCACATGCATTGAGGATTAATTGCAATGGATGCTAAAGTGCAAAGTTTTTAACTCATTGTTATTTGTATTGTAAATTGTAAATAAATCAGCAATAAAGTCTTTATTTATTTATTGGTCTTCAAAATATTCTGTAATTTATATATTTTTATTTATTATTTATAACTATCACCAAAATTAAAGTTTTAATACAGCATTCTAATACATGATCTGTTGGTAAATCATTAGGTACAGCATGAATATCTCATACATTTTAAGCCAACTGCAGTGACATGTTGAATTGCTTCCTCCTAAAATATACACATTCTACATCATAGTTTAACATCCCAACACCAGCTGCACAATCTCAGTTCGTGTTAAATAATTATAGGGATCTAAAAATAAATTCGTATTCAGATGTAAGTAGCTTGTTTGCCTTACTAATATTCTGTTGCTAATTAATAGATAAATATTTGCTTGAGCTATCTTAGATTTATGGTAAACTCGCTCACTCATTTAAAACTGATATTCTATTCTTTATCTATTGCTACATTATGAAGTTTATTGTTCCAAATATAATTTGAATTGCGAATAATTATTCAATAAAAAAACAATTTTGCAAGGTATTTTTGGAACAGTTTAACACAAGCACCTCGGATTTGTATTGTACATAGTACACCTGCGATAGATGCGGACTTATTTATTGTTTGGATAATTGAATAATTAGACGAATAAATGAATAAATTCTTACCGCAAACACGGCAGCCACTACGCGTATGTAAACTTTTAACTCTAACCCGGGCATTGTTTTCGCCTGCTTGGACATCGAGGTGCTACCGTTACCGCACTTGGATTCCTTTTCTAGGCACTGGTTTCCATTCATCGGTCATGCAAAACTTTTAATATTTTTCACAATAAAATCGATAGAAATACCGTATCGTATTTACGCGCTCGCAAACAGTCGAGTCGAGGTCACAATTCGCAAATAAACTGCATTAAAGCATAGACAATTATCCATAGATCAGAGACAAGTAACATATTATAGGACAAATGTCAATGTTAAAACCAAGGAACAAAACTATCAATGTCATGTCTGCGATGTCAGCAGCGGGGCGACCGCGTATCTTCTGCATCAATCATTGTTACAGTATCAATTGTTGTGATTGGCTGAATTGATGGTATTCTTGCTGCGTCAATGGATTTTCTTCTATAGTGGAAGAGTGTACAGCAAGAATACCATAAATTCAGCCAATCACAACTATTAATACGGTAACAATGATTGATGCAAAAGATACGCGGTCGCCCGGTCGCCCTGCTGTAATGTTTGATTTGAGCATCTAGCAGATTTAATTTTCGTTCGAAAAAATCGCTTAGAAATATTTTTTTTTTTTTTAATTAAAATGGATGGACATACACAAGTATGCAGATGTTTTCTATTTAATTGATCGCTTTTAAGCTATACTATGATTTGTATGGAATTGAAAAAGCGCCATCTAGATGGCATCTCATTCAAAAGATAGCAGGTAAAAATCTAAATTTATTAATGAAATGCAGAACATAGACCAGAATAATACATCGATAAATTATATTATTTGAATAGAATGACTGTAAAAAGTAAAAATTAAACAAATATTCAAGACTCTACTATTAGATACTAGATGTCGCTAGGAGTATTTATGAAAATCTTCGATGAAAATGAAGTCTAGAATGCAAATTAATTTTTGCGTTTATGTAAATAGTAAGTAGTTAACAAAATTAAAAAACACAAGCCCTGCCAAAAAAGGAACTAAAAAGTTAAAATTCTAAATTACTCTGGATAAATTAGAATCCTATTCACATTTTTATTAAATGATATTTTTTTGTGAACTACTGGATATTGAACTATAGTGTTGTATATTTTTGGAATCTACTTATCATTTTCTAGATGATGGTTATATAGTTAATCTTATTTTCGACAAAAAAAAATCAACTTTAGTCTTTAATGCGGGACCATGGTCACCCCATCAATTTTTTTTTAAATCTTACTAGCTTATGTTACCCGGAATAAGCTAGGGATTCTAACGTTCCCTCATTTATCAAAATCGGTTCAGGCGTATAGAAGTTATGGTGGAATATACAAACTCACATACATACATACATACATACATGAACCCTGAAAACAATATACTCCTTTTTTCAGGCTGTCGTATAAAAACTGTAAACATTTAGCGTTTTCACTTTATAGACAGTCCAATCACGTTATAGTATCGTAGACAGGACCAGTACCTTAAGAGACTAGCGAGCGTCCGTAAAAAACCGTCCGTGTGCTCCTTGAAAAATATTCAAATCTCTGCTCTGAAATCTTACTAATCCGTGAAGTTACTTAAGGTATAGGGTAACTTACCAACTTACCATAGTAGTCCTTATGTAACTACACGGATCGGAACCGCTTGAGTTAAATAAATCAAAATATAGGTAATTTTATAACAAACGCACTGGTATAGCATTGGCTATAATAAACTTGTCCATAAAAATTAATTTATTTAAAAATAGCCTGGGCAGGAATTTGATAGGCAACTTATTTTAGGCGTATTTATCTAGTAACTGCCTCGTTGGTCTAGTGGTTGGTATGTTCGACTGCGGCCGACGAGGTCCCGGGTTCGAGTCCCGGGTCGGGCCATACCAAGTATTGGGTTTTTCTGACTAGAAATTCTCAGTACTAGCCCGGTGTTAGGAAGTCGGTGGTGTTTCACCCCCGTGCCTCGGAGAGCACGTTAAGCCGTCGGTCCCGGTTATTATCACTAACATGATAATAGTCGTTAAAGCCCGCCAACCCGCATTGGAGCAGCGTGGCGGGTCTAAGCTCTAATTCCCTCTCTCCTATGAGAGTGGAGGCCTGTGCCCAGCAGTGGGACGTCAATGGGCTGTAGTGATGATGGTAGAATAAAAAATAAAAAGTAGATTTCATCTGGTAAACAGATCGGTGAAGGTTGTGGTATATCCGGCTCGTAACCAGAAGATTTTCGCGATTTTTTAATAGACATGCTTAGGATAATTGATTATATGATATGCCTACTCGTGGGTAGGTACCTAAAGTATCGAACTAATAATATCTAATAAATAAATTGTATAGAAACCATAGAATATTTTAAACTGCATATGTACATTGAATTGTAGAATTAATTATTAAATGAATTTTGATTCAACTCGTTACGGCTGTCCGTCACCGAATCATGCATGCACCGCAATTAAAAAAACATTTCATACATTTCTGAGTTGAATAAAACGTTTGTTACAATTTAAAATGTATTCCACAGATCTTCACGGCTGTCAGCAATCAAGGATTTGCATACAACATTGGGTTTTCATCTCGTCGGTCTTGTAATTAATGAATCCTTAATGAAGGGTTGAGTTGATTTGCTTAGGGCGTTTAATAAAGATCCATAAGCGCATATTTACCCGTAAGTATCATTTTAATTAAGATATTTTGTTTGAAATAAGTAACTCCTACGTACTTATTATTCGATTGGAATGAACTTTCGTTGAACTTTGAAAGTCACTGAAACTACCAAAGCTTATGTACTCGTACCTGTCAGTGAAAACGCCTTCAGTCGTCTTCTGTAATTTACAACTAATATTTGATTTAGGTTTGATTAAAATTATTATTTAATTTGGCCCAGAAACATAGGGCTTACGAGAATTTTCTTCTTTATAGCTTTTCACAGAAACAAATCGATTATGAGTAAACCTACCTAATTTCCATAATACTTATAATTTATTTTGAAAGATTTGTTTTGATTCCCTTATGAACTTCTAAATTTTCCGGGATAAAAAGTAGCCTATGTACTTCAGGTCAAAAAATCACGTCAATCCGTTGCTCTTTTGCAAAGTGATTGAAAGATAAACCAATAAACAAACAAACACACTTTCGCATTTAAAATATCAAGTATGATGATATGAGTAGGTATGGTTCAATCGTTTATTTTACAGGATAAAAACCTATACTTAAAATACGATTAAAATAAGCCTACTTAATTTTCGTAATAATCCTTATTACATATAATTTCCTTAATTGACCTTTGTAATTGTTATTTTTTATGCAATAAAGTTGTTTTATAACAATAATTATTAATAATAAAGTAAATTGTAAGTATCTCGATCTGGCTCATAAGGTTTCCGCCATGTGTCATGTGGAGTCCACTGAAACCATCCCCATCGTCATATCTGCGAATGATTGAATCCCAGTCAGCCTCGCTCACCATCTGAGGCGGCTGGGGTTCCGGGGCAGTTCACTCGCAGCCAGGATGCAGAAAGCGGTGTTGCTAGACTCGGCTGGGATAGTCCGCCGGTTTCTCAACCTGTCCCCCTGACCCCCGACCGTCTGGTCTCCCCTGCCGGGGTGTAATTCTCCGCCCGCTACAACTATTTATTTGTGTATTTACGTTTATTCATTTATATTTATTTACGTAAGTTTATTATAACTCTTTTATAATAAACTTGCTTTAATAATTTTAAAAACGTTGTTTTTATTTTGCATGCTGGTGTGAGAGCTAAATAATAATAGAGCACTAAACTATTATATTCTCACAATCTAGTATAGGGATAGTGGGGCACACAATAATTTCTCATCAATTAATAATATGAAAAATGCATAATCATATAACTGTAGCCATAAAGTATCACATGTGTAACAAACCATAAATCCACCATTGATTATATTGGAGGCGATGTAAATTTACAATCGGCAACAACTCGTAAATTTAATTTGTAATTGAATTAATCGAATCGCAATCGGTTAACTCGATTGAGGCGGCGGGGATGAATGGGGACCTAATTATAAAGCTACTCCCCTACTTTGCTTGCTAGAAACATATAAAAAAAAAATGTGCTTGCTTTGATGGGTGCCTCACTCCAGATCATGCGAAAGTGTGGTTGTTGGTTTGTCCTTCAATCACGCAACAACGGAGCAACGGATCGACGTGATTTTTGGGAAGGTAATTGAGGACCTGGAGAGCGACATAAGCGACTTTTTATTCCGGAAAATTAAGGAATTCCCGCGGGAATCCAAAAAAACTTAAACCACGCGGACGAAGTCCAGCGTCCAAAAGCTCCCAATCGTAATATTATACACAGGTATAATATAACATTATTCTGACTGTCGGTCTTTCACGACCCATCTTTGCAACCGATGGTATAGAGATAGGTTGCAACTTGCGTCCCATCACATAAACATTTATCCCGGAATATTAAAGAGTTCCCGTGGGTGTCAAAAACCTTAATCCACGCAGAAGAGGTCGCGGGCATATCATATTACATAGTGTAACCCCAAGGTGTAACCATAATCCAAATACCTACCTATATATAGCAGCCTTACTGAGGGCGAAAACACGACAAAACGAAAAGCATGCGACGTTTAGAAAACATGATTTGTCTTGTCGCGCAGGTCTGAGCAGCTTCAGCACATTGACTAAGCACGAAGTTGCAGATCTCACACCCATTTTGAGAACAAGATAACTCGCAGGCATACGGGTTTTCTCACGATGTTTTTCTTCACTTAAAATACATGATATGAATAAAAAAACGACCCCTGAACCTACCGACCTTACTTTTAACTTATTAACTTTTACACATCACCGTGAACTTACAAATAAATTTAAACTAACATTTAGGTACATCAAGCACTTGCTATGTTTTCTTTGTCCATTCGGTGGAAACGGTCACTCGTGGTCAGTATAATCCAATCAAATTATATTCACCAATCAATTTAGCGGAAAATGTGTCTTATTGCATTATGATAAGAGTTCTGATGTTGCACAAAGGACCCCTGCAAGTTAATTGTTGTGCAATAAAACGGTATGGTCAAGCGAAGGAGAGCTTTTGACGCGATCTATTTTGTTACAATTATTGGGGTGTAGCGCGATTTGTTATTTTGATACTTTATTATCATCATCAGAGATACCTACCAAGGGTTTGCAGATTAATAATTGACCCAGTAAACTGCCGTAAAATGAAGTAAGCAACATTTAAATATTTATACCTAATTAGTTAATTATAAATGACTAATTATTAAGTATTTTATGCAGGTAAGCTCGTGGATTTTGGATCACTTAGGAAGTCACAAATTTGGAAGCAGTTCTACTGAGAAGAATCAGCAAAGATATATTTTTTGCTAGTGTCGAATCTTATTGCAAGGATTGCATATTAGGTAGATTTTGCATTACCTAAAGCTTTTATAATATTAAAGACATGAAGTTTTAAGTATAAAATGTTTCGTGTGTGTGTGTGTGTGATTGATTTTGTTAATCCGTAAATACTTGAAAGTTTGTAATTTTTGTTGTGTTTGATATCGCAGGCCACAGCCTAAAGTTTGCTTGTTTGTAATTCTTAGGTATGGTAGACGCGCGAGTTGAATGCAGTCGAGGCCTGAAGTGACACATACATGAGCTCTGCATTCAACTCGCGCGCGAACTATAGATAGGCCTATTCAAGTATTAAGCCAGGTCGCTTCACGTATAATTTAGATCATCCTCTGCATATTTGCAGCAGGCAGCTATTATGCCAATATAAATATACGAGGAATATAATAAAGATATCGCATTCAAAATGTTTGTGGACATAACTCAGCTGACCAATGGGGCGGACGGCCAAATGCCACAAATTAACTAGGTATATATTATATTACAATAAATATAATCATTGGAAAACTTCTGTTAATTTTTCCGGCGCATATATTTTTTTAAAAATATATAGAGTAGTGCTTGACTGCAATCAGACTTGCTGGAAGTAGCGATGCAGCCTAAGGTGGAGCGCGCTTACTTAGAAGATGCCTATTCACTCTTGATTTGAAGATACCAATATTATAAGCGGATAGAAAAAGGGAAGCAAAGAAATATCCATAGTTTCATAATATTTCGGTAGGTATCTTACTGTGTGTCCCATTTTTTGCTTGATAGAAATATGCTTGTTATAATAGTCACCTTCAAAAACCTAAACCCAAGCGTACGAACTACGAAGTCGCGGGCGTCATCTAGTAAGACAAGAAAATAATAATAAAAAAAAACAAGTATAATAATATATAACTCACTTAATATTATAATAATGATAAATGCAAAAATTTGGATGGATGTATGGATGGATGTTTGTTACTTAATCACGCCCGAACGGCTGACCGGATCTGTTTGATATTTGGCAGAGATAGATTATAGTCTGGAATAACACATAGGCTACTTTTTATCCCGGAAAACTAAGGAGTTCCCGCGGGAACCATAACATCTCGTTCCATGCGGACGTAGTCGCGGGCTTAAGCTACCTAGTCAAATATAATAATGATTCCCGAGCATTTCACGAGTGAGCACATGGCGTTAACTCTTCCTGGTCGATTGGCTGTCGAACTGTATGATCGATTGTATGATTGTAACAAATCGCCACGCGCCATAGTCGAATCATCGAGTCGCTCAATCAAAAATAATTTAAATTCGTTTTGATTGGGAGTCTACATTTTGTGTTCACCAAATTGTTTAAACCGCTCTGCACGAGCGGCGTGGTCTTAAAAGTAGGGGGTCCTGAGTTAGATTCTCAGCAAGGGAATTTTGGGAATTTATAATTTCAAAATTGACTCTTGTCAGGGGTATTATTTTCATTAATACTAATATTTTAGATGCGAAAATGTGTCTGTCTGTCTGCTTACCTACTACGCTTTCGTGGCCCATCTATTCAACCGATTTTGTTGAAATTTAGTATAGCGGTAGGTTACATCTCGGGGGGCAATTACAAAGTAGACGGCATATCGTCACGACCAGTGTGATTGCAATCGAAGGCAGTACAGCAGGCAGCAACAATCAAAACAACAACCGTACGAAGTTTTAACTCAACCAGCTAAAGGCACGTGATCGTATAGACAACGAACATGCAGATAGACAAACATTAATTTAAACTTACTACATTTTTTGCCTTTACTCGTAGAACTTATTATTACTAATAGTTTGCGTTCAATTTTTTTTTTTTCGCTTTTAAAAATTGCTAGACCAATAGGGATGATGACAACTCAATCAAATCAGCAATTCTTTATCAAACTTAAAAACGCACTTCTATCAAGTTGAATGAAATTCACAGTTGTGACGTCATCAAATTTCAACGCACTTTTTTAAATCTATATTTTAAAATGGTTAAATCAAACTTAAAACTAACCTATAATGTGAATTTTCTTTCTTTGTCTTTTGAAGACCCTCTATTATCAGTTAGAAATAATTCTATTTATAAGAATTATTTCTAAATTATTTTTGATATAGGTATCATCCCTATTATAAGAGCAATCTTAAAGCTGGCAGGCAGCCGGTCCCATGGTGTAACGGTTAGCACTCTGGACTCTGCATCCAGCGATCTGAGTTGAAATCTCGGTGGGACCTCGCTTTTCTCTCACTGCTTTTCATTTGTACAAGGTTGATTGGTTTTCCCATTATAATAACTCTCGGGGATTTCCCGACAATTCAAACAGATTTGTTTAATTTGATGCCAATTGGGTATATGACAACTAGTCAAATCAGCAACTTTTTTTTAAACGTCAAAACGCGTGCTTAGTTTGGATTTTGTACGAAACTTTAAGTTGTGATGTCATCAAAGTTCGACGCACTTTTTTCACTTTATTCGATAGTTTGAAATGGTTATTCATAATAAAACTAGCACGTGACGTGGATATTAGGACTTTTGGGAGATCCCTTATTTAATAATCAGTAAAAAATAATTTATTTCACTAGTAGTCAAATACCCAATTGCCTTATATAGTAATAGTATAAAAGACGCTATGCGCGTCCGTCTCTTTGTTTGTTTAGTCCTTCTAAATTTTACCAATGATTTTGATACGGTTTTCGGTATCATATTTTTGAGAATTTGTTCGGGGAGGTTTATATGTACTTATAATATATATCATATATTACAAACATAATTAGGTAGTAAATATTTTATAGACAGTAGTGAAAATGCAAAGCGTAACCGCGGAGAGTAGCTTAGTACAAAAACATCTTCCCCAAAAGCCGTTTAAACTTAAAACTTTTAAGACCACCACAATGTCCATGAGAGCTTCAACACGGCTACAAACAAAGTAAACAAGAACAATTCATACCGAAAACATTATAAAAAAGTAAAAAAAAACGTAAAAATAATAATCCATATTCCATTCTCGCCTGACTCCCTGAGCACGCGGTCGGCACGCGAGCGACACACGACCGCGGCATTATATTCCATTATATTCCTGAGTAATGAGCAAAATGTATAATTGCTCAGCTCGGCTCAGCTCGGCTCAGCCGGTGCTAAGTACTCAGCTAAGCACTTAGTCTAATCCGCTGTAGTGCTCGTTAAGAGAATTAAGATTGATTGATGTTTGCTTTTCGCTTCAAACTATCCTTTACTTATATTAAAACTAGCTGATGCCCGCGACTCCGTCCGCGTGGATTGAGGTGTTTTAGGGGTATGAAAAATAGATAGTAGCCGATTCTCAGACCTAAGTACTGAATATGCATATAAAATTTAATAAAATCGGTCAAGCCGTTTCGGAGGAGTAGGTATGGTAACTAACATTGTGACATGAGAATTTTATATATAAGAAAATAATACAATAGAACTTAATGCTAGCTAGCCTAACCTAATTACTATTAAGGATAACACTATCTAGTATCTAACTATACTAATATTACAAATGCGATGAATGGATGGATAGATGAATGTTTGTTACTCAATCACACTAGAACGGCTGAACGGATCTGGAAATTTGGCACAGAGATAGATTTTAGTCTGGAATAACAAATAGGCAACTTTTTATCCCGGAAAATTAAAAATTTCCCACGGGAATCGAAAAGCCTCAATCCACGCGGACGAAGTCGCGGGCATCAGCTAGTAGTATCAGTAGATATGTATGTATCCTAGTAAGTAGTCTTCTAAGAGCCCTGAAACATGAAATTAGCGTAAAAGTTATTTTGAGTCATTGAAATATTATTATACTTAAGTAGGTGTTGTGTAAAGTAAAGTAAAAGTAAAATATAGGTACTTTATTGTACACAAAGAATTGAAAAGACAAAAACAATCATATTAATGGATACAGCACAACAGGCGGCCTTATCGCTTAAACACTGAACTTACCTAATTATTTTTCCGATGTTGAAATCGAAAGAACGAAAGAAAGAAATACTTAGTTTTAAGCTTAATTCAAAATTAATGATTGAGGATGATTGTGACAGCTCACGTCCATGAAGTACGTTCAAGATCCGGTAAAATCTGCTACAGATGTCTAATTCTTTTCTAAAAAGAACAGTTTCTTTTTTATTTTCCGCGGGGCGGGTATGAAGTACTTTCCACCCGCAGATTAGATAAATAATACCAATTTTCCGAACATGAGATATGAAAAGTATTTTCTTTGAGAGTTTGTGTTACCTTTACACTATAGTACGCGCGCGAGTTGAATGCAGAGCTTTTGTATGTGTCACCATATATTAGCTATGCATTCAACTCGCGCGCGAACTGTAGATACAAGTATATAGTTGGTATTATATTTAGCTGACTTGGTAAGGCCAACTCTACCTTTGATATAGCTACTTAAACAAATATATAGAAATATATGTCAAAAACCGATAAAACAAATTATCAACCACAAAAAAAATTGAACGCAATTACATTTGTGCGCCTGCATAAGCGCACGCTTTCCATAAATCCGTAGTTACGTCAATGTACACACTCAATAAAAATTATTTCAAGCAAAGCCGGCGAAAATTCAACCTTGTTCTCACTACGAAGGGTATAAAGTAGGTATAAAATTTTAAAGCGTTTGAATCTTTAAGTAAAATAAAAATCCACTACCCGTAATTGATTATCAATCTAAGTGTTAATCACATTAGGATTCAAATTAGTTTAACAATACTCACAAAACGTGTACTACTCCATTGTTAAATAAAATACAACCTTAATCCGCTTTCATAAGGTGTATATTTGAATGACAGTATAATTTCGTAAGGGAGTCTGTACGTAATATTAAATTCGCAGGCACGTGCCAGCGTCCCCCCCGTGCGACCGAACTCGTGAACTCTTTCCCACGTCGCCGCGCCCTCTGTCAGGAAAACTGAGCTTTTCAAATATTTCCACTGTGTTTTTGATTGAATGGTATTAATAAATTCGTATTGTGTTACTTACGATAACTGAATTTGTTCGGAATCACGAAACGTAATCTATATACTTGTATCGTGCTATCCAGTTTGTCACTTTTCCAGTGAAAATGAAATTGAAGATGAAAATCACAATATTCCCTAAGGCTGGCTTTTTTCTCGTCCTGATTGTCTTTCTATCAGCGATTATCATTGACTAGATGATGCCCGCGACTGCGTCTGCGTGGATTTTTGTATTCCCGTGGGAAATTCTTAATTTTCCTCGATAAATAGTAGCATATGTCCTTCCCCGTATTGCAACCTATCTCTGTACCAAATTTCAACAAAGTCGGTTGGAAAGATGGCCCATTAAAGCGTAGCAGACAGACAGACACACATTCGCATTTATTAAGGCGCACTATGCACAGGACAATTTAGTTAATTTTTTCAAAGCTGTCATTTTGGTTGGCGGCTTTGACAACTATTATCATGTTTAGTGATAATGTCCGGGACCGACGGCCTAACCGGCTCTCCGTCGAGGCACGGGGGTGACACACCGCCAACTTCCTAACTCCGGGCTAGTACTGAGAATTTCTTAACTGAAAAACTGAATACCTAACAATAAGTGACAGCATCACACAAAATGTAACTATATCAGGTTAAATGTCCTTGTGCAAGTGGGGGTACTATTGTGAGCGTAGACAAAGTCGTGGGTAGGTCGTAGCTGTGCACGCTACGTGGCGCGTAGTACCTACGTAGAGCGTGCAAAGTTCAAACACAGGCGCGGAATGTTGACGATATTGTTTGTATACCAATAAAGCCCATAGTGGCGTGATTGAGTTTGCGGGGTGGCATTCAATATTGATACGTACTCATACTCATAGATATCTATACTCTATACTTAATACTTAACTAAATGCGAAAGTTTGGATGGATGGATGTTTGTTACTCAATCACGCCAGAACGGCTGAACGGATCAGGTTGAAATTTGGCACAGAGATAGATTATAGTCTAGAATAACACATAAATAAATAAATAAATAAATAAATAAATAATCATTTATTTGCAAGAATGTTTGTAGGTACATAATGTTGGTAAGATAATAATCTGTTCATAAACATTCAACTAAATTAATAGTGTGCAAATATTATATAATTAGAAGGTAAATTAATAAATTATTAGGATTTCAGTTAAAAATATCAATTAAATTAATTAAATTCAATATAAAATAAACGAATGTCAGAGAAATTACAGGAAATCAAAATCAAATAAATTATACAACGCGATCAAAAATAACAATGTCAGTAATTAACAGTTATTGCTTACTGCGTTAAATATTCCTTCACATCATAGTAACATTTTTCTAATAGTAATTTATTGAGTTTGCTCTTTAGCATATTTAAAGTCAACTTTTCAAAGTCAGCTGGTAGCCTATTAAAAATCTGGACCGCCATAGCGTAAGTACTTTTCATGTATGTACTATTACAACATTTGGAAATACATAATTTGTTAGGATATCGAATAGACCTATTTGTTTTAATTTCGCATTTCTTTTTGAAGTATTTTGGATATCGCTTAACAAATACACACATATCCCTTATGTACATACATGGTAGTGGAAGGATACCTAGTTTTTTAAAAAGTGGTTTACAGCTCTCTAATGGTCCTACGTTGCAGATAGCCCTTATGCATTTCTTTTGCAGTCTGAATGCTCTTAAAATATCAACAGAGTTACCCCAAAGTATCAAACCATATGACAAGACGGACGATACATAACCATGGTATGCACTTAAAGCAGCATTTACTGATACTGTCTGAACTAGACGTCTTAAGGCGTAAACAAATTTGTCTAACTTTGTACATATATACTCAATGTGCGCTTTCCAATTACAGTTTTTGTCATAAATTATTCCTAAAAATTTTAATGAGTCTGCTTCGTCTATTTTTGTATCGTCAAATTGAATGTTTTTTGGCTGAGTTATAGTATTGTAATAACTAAATTGCATCATTTTAGTTTTGTTTAAATTTACTTTTAAATCATTGTCACTAAGCCATCTAACTATATCTTGTAAAGCTTTATTTATTTCTTGTTCATATGTCCGTATATTTTTACTTTTTATTAATATAGTTGTATCATCTGCAAATAATACACAAGGGTGAGTGACCGCTGTTGTAATGTCATTTATGTACGTTAGAAAAAGAAATGGCCCTAGTATACTTCCTTGTGGAACTCCCCTTTTATTACATTTTAGTGAAGATTTATACACTTCTTTAGTATTATTTTTTATTTTAGCAATTTCAGTGCATATTGACCTATCATTTAAGTATGACTTGAACCACTCATATGCTTTTCCTCTGACACCATATCTTTCTAGTTTGTCCAATAATATTTTATGATTCACAAGGTCAAAAGCTTTAGTCATATCTAAGAAGATTGCAGTAATAGGTACTTTGTCATTAAGGCTATCATTAATCATTTTACTTAAATAAAAACAAGCCTCGGTAGTGGAGCTGTTGTTGCGAAATCCAAACTGTTCATTTACTAGAAGATTATTGGCATCGAAAAAATTTTTGAGACGCTTTAGCATTACTTTTTCAAATATTTTCGCTAGTATCGGTATAAGTGTTATCGGACGGTAATTATTTATGTCACATCGATCACCTTTTTTGAACAATGGTTTCACAATGGAAATTTTTAAATTACTAGGGAATACTCCTTGCTCAAATGACCGATTCACTAGGTCTGTAAGTGGGCCGCATATATGAATAGCGCACCTTTTTAATATGTCAGTTCGTATTTCGTCGTAACCTACAGCTTTAGTATCATTTAATGACTTTATTATACCAAAAATTTCGTAAGGGTCAGTAGGGTTTATAAATATTGATTTAACGTTAGTTGAGAGGGATACCGATTTAGAATTTATTTTATTTATGTCATTACCTAAATTTATAAAATAATTATTAAATATTTCACATATGTCCTTTGGATTATTATGTATCTCAGTTCCGGTCTTAATTGATTCAATGTCGTTATTTTCTATAAATTTACCTAAGTTGTCATGAATAAGTTCCCAACTTGCTTTACACTTATTTTTTTGCTTTGCTATATATTTCATATTTTGCAATTGTTTTGAATTGTTAATACATTTTTTTAATAAGTTATTGTATTTTAAGAAACGTTTCTTATTAGTATTTTTGTTTATTCCACATAATCTATAAGTTAAGTGCAGTCTTCTTTTTTGTAAGCTAGATGTTCTAATACCTTTAGTTAACCACACTGTCCTACTTTTGTAATTATTCATTTTTACTTTCTTTAGGGGAAAACATAATTCATAGGCTACTTTTTATCCCGAAAAATTAAAGAGTAAGTAATATCTTATATAAGCTTTTTGTTTTTATATGGCAATGAAATGCTATGTAAGAAAATAGTTAAACTTTTTTATTTAAAATTATATTTATAGTCTTGCAAGCTGTGGTGGCGCAGCCTAAGGAGCGCGTTTACCTAGATTTCTGGAAGATTGCTATTCATTTTTGATTTTATTGAAAACTAGAGTCAGACAGACAGACAGACAAGGACTAAAAAGCCTAATTCGCTATAATCCGCCAAAGAAAACGAATATACCTATATGTTGTACAGCGTATAGCTTGCACGTGTAGCTCGCGATATTCACCGCCAAATGAGCCACCAATTCGCATCAACACACCACACCACACAAATGTTCCAAATTACGTACGTTTCACTCCGACACCGGAGCTTCCTCAGGAAATGTTGAATCGACAATGCGCTATTGTAACAAAACAGCATTTGTTAAGTCGAGGTTATTACACTATCGATGATTTTATTAATGACAAAGTTGCATGGAAGCAACCGGCCTCGCATCCAGTGACCCACAAGTCAGTGTAATACTTGTAACGTATGTGTTGAGTTGTCTACATATTGTAACCTTTTCTTTTCTGTGAAAAGAGCAACTGCTGAGTTTCTTGCCGGGTTTTCTCAGTAGAAGTTCCGAACCGGTGGTAGAGTCTTAACGTTTCATATGTGACACAAGTTGTCCTACATGAAATAAATAAATCATTTAGTTATCATTTATCATTTATCGTGCATTGTCGAATTTGTCGGAATATAGCAAATTTTAGCTTCTTGTTCCTCGATTCTCATGGACTTTCGTAAAGTAACACCTGCTTCTATCCAAGACAGACAGACAGACGGAAACACTTTGGCATTTATAATTTTAGTATGGATTTAATCTGATGAAAGAATGAAAAAACCCTATAAGATTAGATAGTCACAATAAAAGCTATTTAGGTACTTTTCCGGTCTACATTCGTATTTGTGAGTAGATAAGTAGATGTACTACGTCATTCGCTGTAGATCGGAATATTCTATGTTCAATACTTTATTGCTTTAAATTAATGACATTTTCTGGAAGAGATATTACGATTTACGAAGCATCATTTTGTTATTTGTTTGTGAAACTGAAAATACAAATTGGCAATATTATGAGTGGAAGCTTTAGGTATAGGTACAGCTGTACTGAAGAAATGAACAATTTTATCTTCGATTAAATTGCCAAATGTACGAGGAGAAAGAATCGCTATCCGCGCGTTTCTAATCCATTAAATAGAATATTGCGTGGCTAGGGATGAAACAAGACGAAATCGTGTTTCATCCCGCATAATCCGCAATAAAAGTGCGAGTTTTATTAAAATTGTATTTCTTATTTATTTATTTTAGTTGCAGCAAATCTGACAGTTTAGTTGATGGTTAAAATGTCAATATTTATAAAGGTTTGAAATAAACAAAAGATACTCTGACAGGACCGAAAGCAGAGCTACAACGTCATTCAGCGGGCAGAAAATCATCGGTTTCTTCCCTCGGACAGAAAACGATCGCTTTCTGCCCGGCAGCAATCGTATTCGTCTGAAATTGACTAGTTTCGGGTAGCTAAACAGGCTTTCGGGTGTCTCAACAGGCATTGAAGGCAACAGTTCTGTCCACCATTCCACGTGGGCATGATTTATGTAGTAGGTAATTAGGCTAGACTAGCTAGCTTTAAGTTCTATTGTATTGTTTTCAATAAAGATTTTTTATTTTAAATAAAAAAAGGAACAAAGCTCGAAAAATTATTTTAGGCTTGATGCGACTTCGTCAGCGTGGATCAAGATTTTTTGATTCCCGCGGAAACTCCTTAATTTTCCGGGACAAAAAGTAGCTTAAGTACTTCCCCGGAATCTAAACTACCTCTACTGCAAATTTCATCAAAATCGGCTGAAAGGATGGACCGTTAAACCGTAGCAGACAGACAGACACACTTTCGCATTTATAATATTAGTTTTGATACAATTTTCTATTAAATTAGATTAATATCATCCAGTTCTCTACATCCGCGACGTGGACAGGCGCGGCGCCTGCAGAGTGCGCCAGTTCCACCCGCGGAGTATTTTTATTGCCGTTTCGTGGCTTTTCATTTTCAAAATGCCTCCCCAAAAAGGACGCGGAGTTCTCGGCGAAACAGCCCCAAAAGATCCAAAAAAAGAAGGAAGGGTCAAGCGGGGTTAAAGCCAAAAAGGAGAAGTGGTCCAACGGAAAAGTACGTGACAAGCTAAACAACCAGGTGCTATTTGACAAGAAGCTAGAATACGAGAAGCTCTACAAGGAAGTGCCACAGTACAAGTTGATCACACCCGCTGTTGTTTGTGAAAGTTTGAAGGTCCAAGGTCCCTCGCAAGGAGAGCACTCATTGAACTGAGAGAAAAAGGACCAATCAAGCAGGTGGTCAAGCACCATGGCCAGGTGATATACACATGGGCAACAAAGGGTGACGACACCCTCGCTTAGGATTATGCCCGGACGTTTGCACGCGCTATTTACTATCACTGATAGCTAGTTACTAGCGAACTATTTTTTTTTATCCACTTCAAGTTAGCCCTTGACTGCGATCTCACCTGATGGTAAGTGATGATGCAGTCTAAGATGGTAGCGGGCTAACCTTTCAGGGGCATGGCAGTTATTCGGTTTCTACACGGCATCATACCGGAACGCTAAATCGCTTGGCGGCACGTCTTTGCCGGTAGGATGGTAACTAGCCACGGCCGAAGCCCCCACCAGGCCAGACGAGGGAAATTCAGAAATTATAAATTTCCAAACCCTGTCGGGGATCGAACCCGGGACCTCCACGCGTTAAGGCAACAGCGCTCATAACTGCGCCACGGAGGTCGTCAAAACAAGATCACGTCGCCGTCACATAAACCCATAGAGCCAGGATGCGTCTTACATACTGACGTAAATGTACCACGCTTTAATGTGTCGGTGGCTGCCAACACTGCCATTCCATTCCAGCACTTTGGGACCTCAACGACCTATGGAGTATTCATTACTAGCTGATGCCCGCGTGACTTCGTGCGCGTGGATTAAGGCCTATATGTTATTCCGGGCTATAATCTATCTCTGTGCCAAATTTCACCCAGATCAGTTTAGCCGTTCGGGCGTGATTGAGTAACAAACTCCATCCAAACTTTCGCATTTAACTATAATGTTAGTATAGATAGTATACGTATATAAAGCTTTATTCCTAACTAAGTAATCTGTTAAAATAACAACACGTTAGTTGGTTAATGTTATCGCATTGCTATATCGGGCTAAATTAACTTAATAGTTCGCGCTATTCCAGAGTAGCGTGTGCAAATGTCAGGGGTAATCCTCATTAGCGCGGAGTCATTAGGGGCGACGAGTAATCCTCCAGGCCAGGGTAATTGTATTGTTTCAGATTCCATACAAATTTCCACGTGTAACTTGACCAGCCCCCCGATTGTGTAAGAAAATCGTAATCGATTATCAAACGTATAATTCGAACAGTTTGAGGAGTTCATTGAAGCCTGCTATCGTTAAAAAAACATGAATGAAACAGTTAAACTCCTCAAACAGTTAGAGTAATGCGTTTTGAACTCTCAAATGATTACGATTTTCTAAGACAATTGAGTTTCTGTTTCTTGTAGGTTATTATTGGTAGGAACAGTATTGGAAACCAGTGGTAGATTCACTCGACGATTCAAAATCGGTTGTAAAACTTTATTTGAATAAAAAAATACTGTGTGTATATTTGCAATTTACACACGCCGAAGTGAAACTTCATAAATGTAGCCTACGAGAGAATGACATAAATATAACTTGTATTCTGTCTCATTATCTCGCAGGCTTAATCCTATTATGAATTTGTTTGTCTCTTTTCGGTGTCGCTTTTTCGTTTCATCGAATTTTCAATTCACAACGATTCTAAAGAAGTTTCACTTCAAAAAAATTTGAGTTGAGTTCGAATTGCAAGTGAAGTGTGATTATGCATCTTCTAGGCGAGGTTGCCCGCCTGGGAGGCCGCAGCCGAGCTAGGACGGGCAGCTAGAGCGGAGGCCTAGAGCCGCATTAATTTAAAACCGGCCCCTTTTTTTAGATTTATACAGCAGGGGAAATCCTCATGGACTACCACACGGGTAGTGCCGGACTCATACCGACTAAAACCCCTACTGTCTGCCTGTTGGCCGTGTACCTGCCTTTCAGCCTTCAACGCGGCAACACTTGCGTCTTTTCACGGCCTTTTTAGTCTGCGTTTTTCTTCTTGCTCCTTTTCTTTTATTATTATGCCAGCGTAGTTTGTTACTGCTGTCCAATTTTTCTCTTTTTCAAGCATTTTGTGCACTAATGTATCTGCACATATACCCCCAATCTTTTTTACGAGTTCTTGTCTTCCCCTGCCCCATTTTTTACATATAAAGATCGTGTGCATCGCATCGTTGGTTTCGGTACAATACATACAACTAGCGTCTTCTCTTTTTCCAATACCAGCAAGAAAGCACATGAATATTCCATGCCCAAACATTGCATTAGCCTGTAAGACATTCGGCCATGCTGCCTGTTAGTCCACTTTTCTAGATTTGGAATAAGTCTATGCGTCCAGCGGCCTTTGGAAGAACTATCCCACTCTTTTTGTCATCTTACTAGGGTTTCCTTTTTGGCAGATCCTATGCTTTCCGAGTCCTTTTACCGAGACCATATTACTAAGTCAGTCTGTCTGTCTGTCAGCGAGCTGTAACTCATGAACCGTAATAGGCTCACAGTTGAAATTTTCGCAGAGTATGTTTCTATTGTCGCTATAACAAAAATTTAAAATAATAACTAATAAGTTAATAACCCTTCGTGTGCGAGTCCTACTCGTACACTTGGCCGTTTTTTTGCGTTTTAGCATAGAAAACTTAATAGTACAGGTATAGTTTTAGCGCGAAATCGTTTGATGTGAAGCGAAACCATACCAATATTTATAAACAAGATGATGCACGTGACTTCGTCCGCGTGGATTTGATTCCCGCGGGAACTCTTTAATTTTCCGGGATAAAACTATCCCTATACCAAATTTCATCAAATACGGTTGAATAGATCGGCCGTGAAAGCGTAGCAGACAGACATACAGACACACTTTCGCATTTATAGTATTAGTGCAGATGCGAAAGTGTATTTGTATCTCTGAATGTATCTGTCTGTCTGATACACTTTGACGGCCCATCTTTCCAGCCGATTTTGATGAAACAAACAGAATATAGACACATAGTTAGATAAGTTACATTCCGGAAAATGAAGAAGTTCCCGCGGAAACCATAAAACCTCAATCTACGCGGGCAAAGTCGCGGGCCAATACCCCAATAAATAAATAATCAAGTGAACTTCGTGACCGAGCCAAGTACAATTTCTGATACGTTTTGTAGAATAGAAAGTTAGAATGAGTTTTCGGAGTAAATGAACGGAACACCTCGCAGTTCCATCTTGTTATGCCATCCCTGCTTATTTATTTTCCAGTGTGACTTTTTTAACATACCTGTAACTTTAGTGATCGAGTTCGCTCACCCGCTGTCAACGTACCTTAGCAGGCAGTTACCTCAACTTTGAACGAATCCTTTTACAGATTACACCATTATCGTAAAGCGCTAACGAGCGTGATCTTTCACTCAAGTGTTAGGAAAATCTTAAAGAGCCGCTCCTTTTCGAATTAATTACAATTATCGTCTTTTCTTATTCATTTTCTGAATTAAGAAAAAAAATATTTTTTCTTAAAACTTAAGTTTAAAAACTGAAGAGCAATTGCGGAGCATCATGCCGGCTCATTCAGTAGAATCATTTTCCGAACCGGTGGTAGAGTCTTGACGTATCATAAGTGACACAAGTGGTCCTACGCGAAATAAATAAATCATTTATCACATAAAGATAAAGTTCATCCTTTTAAATCTCATTGAGATTGCCTTTAATGCAGGTAAGTTATGAATAATGCAATATTCCTTAGTGGATTAAATTGCAAGAATGTGACGTCATATCCAGAGTGTAGTTTGCACGAGGCACCCATGTTTTAATATGCATAATATCATGCAAGCTAAAGATATTTACCTTAGAAAGCGTAGGAAATGGAAAATTGTATTACAAGCAGAAACCTGTGATATCATACGAGCACATATAGGTACCTTGGCATTTTCCATAGATATTTAATGCTAGATGATGCCCGCGACTTCTTCCGCGTGTTAAGTTGTTTTGTTTAATGTGGGAACTCTTTTATTTTGCGGGATAAAAAGTAGTATAATATGTCCTCTCCGAGTATCCTGGGAGAGGACATATACTACTTTGTTGTATCCAACCTAACCGTGTACCAAATTTCATCTTAATCGGTTGAACAGTTAGACCGTAAAAGTGTACACAGTGACAGACACACATTCCCATTTCTAATATTAGTCTGTCGTGTCTGTCTATCTCCTTTCTACAGTCATCTGAGTAGCCGATTTTAATGAAATTATAGAACAGAGGTAGCTTGCAACCTGAAGAAGGATATAGGCTACTTTTTATCCCGAAAGTATGTTTGTTTGTTGATTTGTCTTTTAAGCACGCCGCAACAGAGCAACGGAATGACGTGATTATTTGCATGGGTATAGTCAAGGACCTGGAGCATACCTGGCGAGTGACATGGGCTACTTTTTATCCCGAAAAATTATGGAGTTCCCGTGGGAATTGAAAAAACTTATTCCACACCGAGTCGCTAGCATAAGCTAGTAAGTAGTTCGATAGAAGCTAGGGGGCGTTTAACTTTGCCCAACTTTGCATAATATGATATGATACTGGTTGCCTGGTTGCTTAGTTTTTTGACGACCTCCGTGGCGCAGTGTGTAGCGTTGTAGTCTTAACGTGCGGAGGTCCCGGGTTCGATCCCCGACAGAGTCAATTTGGGAATTTATAATTTCTGAATTTTCCCTGGTCTGGCCTGGTGGGAGGCTTCAGCCGTGGCTAGTTACCACCCTACCGGCAAAGACGTGCCGCCAAGCGATTACGCGTTCCGGTACGATGCCGTGTAGTAACTAAATAGGGGTATGGGTTAAATATAACAGGGCGGTTACTATCAACATTTAGAAAACCATTATGATGAACATCTTGTTTCAATGTGTATGTAATCTTACTGAGAAAGCTACCATGACCGCACAAAAGTATTATGGTTCTACTGTTGCCTACATGATGGACAGAACGAATGATACTCTAACATTGTATATTCCTTGCTTTCAGAGTAAGCGAGATGTAGCTATATAAATTTGTTAGCGCTATCTCGTCTGTATCGCGTTTCATTTCATGCATAAAATAACAGTGTTGATACATTTTTTAATAAATATTATAACTTTACAAAGTTATTATACCTTTATAAAGTGCAATAATTAACAAAAAAAATATTAATATTACTAGCAAACCCGGCGAACTCCGTTTCGCCACCAGATGGCTTCCTTTTAAATTTTTCCTGAATTTTCTTTGCTATAAACCTCACGGAGCCCGAGACCTTTCCAACGAATGCAAAACCGTGGAAATCGGTTCGTGCGTTCTGGAGTTATAGCGTCAGGAAGGAAAACCCGACTTATTTTTATATAGTAGATGTAATAATTTTAAACCAAATAATAATTGTTTGTTCGCTCTATGTTTCCTTAACGTTGTGTAAAACGAAACGGTTGTTTTAAATGTCAATTGTCAAGCAAGGCACGTAAATAAATAATAATTGATTATTTTATAACTTTTATGAATAATATGTCGGGCATCGAGTAAGTATAATTATCGTGCGTTTCTTGCTTTCTTGGATAAAACAAAAAATACTGGTAAAATTGTGGCACTACGCCATGATCGAACAGGATTTGTGATGCAGCAGAAGACTTAATGCAGTGCATTTCAAGTGGTTTGTGTTGTTTTGCAGCAGATGTCGAAGAAAAATAAACAATAATATAATGTTCAAAATACAAACGTTTTTATTGAGATAAACTTTTACAAGTGCTTTTGAATCGTTGATTGAATCTAACACTGGCTTGTTATGCAATTTCTTCTAAGAAGAGACAGCGAAAAACTCGGCGATTGCTCTTTTGAAAAAATAATAAATTTTAATTTAGTAACTGCAAAACTAAGCATAGCTGGAGCAAGTCAAATCCAAGTGCTTTTTTCATTTACATAACCTTCAACAGTATTAATAACGATAAAAAATAATAAGCTTTTTTGATTTTCTTACTTTTATTTATATGGATGGAAACAAGTTTGATATGAATTAAACAATCTATAATACCTCAATGTTTGTTATGAAATTGAATTGAGTATTATGTTTATTTCCAGAACAATAAATGCTGACGTCTTGTCCAGAGTTGTTGAATAAGGGCATTCCGCTAAGGGCATATTTCGAGTGCTAACATGCAAATTCGTATAATGTGCCTCAGGCCAGTCTAGTGCTGCATCCAATATTGGAATCATTGTTTTTTTTCAATGGATATCCTTAGTCACCTGAAATTTTAAATTATAGTTTAAATCAGTTTATTTTATGTCAAATATGACTAAATTAATTATTGTGAATTTAAAGATAACTGTTTTATAATAAATATATCTATTTTTACATACATTACTTTTCCATTTGAATTATTTTAATTCTTCAATACTTCTGCTAATATTATAAATGCGAGAGTTTAGATGGATGGATGGCTGGATGTTTGTTACTCAATGCACCAGAACGGCTGAACGGATCCTGATGAAACTTGAAACAGAGATAGATTATAGTCTGGAATAACACAAAGGCTACTTTTTATTCTGGAAAATTCAAGAGTTCCTGCGAGAACCAAAAAGCCTTTATGCACGTGCACGAAGTCGCGGGCATGAGCTAGTTACTAATATCTGTTGTACCCCTACTATCTTAGACTGCATAATCGTAAACCAAACCAAACAAACCTTTCGTATTCTTCGTCGTCGTCTCAACCAAGAAACGTCCACTGCTGGACTGCTGTCTCCTGCATGGATCTCCACAGGGCACGGTCTTGTGCCGCTTGCTTCCAGCGGTTCCCAGCTACACACTTGAGATCGTCTGTCCACCTAGTGGGGCGCTTTCCAGTGTGAGGCCGCCATTCAAGCACCTTGCGACCCAAACGTCCGTCGGTTCTTCGAAATTGGTATTAAATTGGATATCTGGAGGTTCCTCATTTCTTATTTGAGCATGTAGGAATACTCCAAGCATACTCCCCTCCCCCCAGGGGTGCCTGATTTTTCAATTTAATACCTTTTGGAAAATTAAATAATTCACTTTCATAAAGTTATATCTAATTAACTTAGTTTAATCCAGTAGAATATTCACTTGGAAAACATCATAATTTCCTATTTATTTGTTTTTAAGTCAATCCGTTGTTGATCCGTCGCAAGAAAGTAACTTTTTTATGATTGCTAAATTTGATGTAAATCCTACGTAAAACCATAATGCTAGCTCTCAAAAAACACTTGATGGTACGAATTGAGTGAATGATTTGCTTAATGACGTCACAAAATTGCTTAGGAAACAATGTTTTAATAAGCTTACTTTTGGGTACGTCATGGTAGGTTTTAGCGAAACAATATCAAAATAATAGTGCTTTAAGTAGTGGCAGTAACCCTCCAGGTTAGCCCGCTACCATCTTAGACGGCATCATCACTTACCATCAGGTGAGATCACAGTCAAGGGCTAACTTGTAGTGAACAAAAAAAAAGTAGCAAATTTCACTTTGTTACTGTGACGTCACCCGGCTAAGAGTTGAATACCAGCTCTTTGCTTCGTAGGCAATTTGTTGGCACGCAATGTGGGACTGTACCCACCAACTTATATGGCCCGGTGGCGAAAATTGGAACAATTTTTTACGACTGTTTAGTTTTAGTTTTCATTTTATTAGGGTTCCGTGCCTCAAAAGAAAAAACGGAACCCATAAAGGATCACTTTGTTGTCCATCTGTCTGTCAAGACCCTTTTTTTCAGGAACGCATGGAGGTATCAAGTTAAAATTCATATCAAATACTCAGGTCTACTGTCCCTGTGGAACTGTGAAATGTGGGGCTGTGAAAAAATCAAACATCTAAGCCAACGCAATCAAAAGATACAGCTGTTTATGCTGCAAATTTTCGACACTCGCAAGGGAATTAAAACCTACAGGGTACTTCCCGTGAACTCGGAATCTTGAAATTTGGTACGACGCAAGGTCTTATAGCACACATAAAGGAATAATTACGAAAAGCATAAATTTTTAGTTACATCATATAATTAAAATATTTTTAACAGTTTTAAACTTAATACAGGTTTGTACGGAACCCCCGGTGCGCGATTATGACTCGCACTTGGCCGGTTTTTTTTAATATTATCTAGCGATGCTGTCACCGAGTCATATAAGTTTGTGGGACTGTACCTATAGTACGGTCGCGGTCTGAAAATGTTTACCAGTTCTCAAACTAGATTCTTTATAACACTGCGTGCAAGAAGGTTTAAAAGTCATTAGCTAGGTATTTATTACGTTTCAAAATTGTCAAAAGTTTTCAAGTATTGAATTCAACAAATAGAGTATAATGAAAATGAAACTCATTGCCTAATTTCAAGTTTGACATAGAACATAGTTGATAGTGACATAGAACCTTTTCAATAAATTTTATTGAAAATATTAGAAAAGGTTTTCTACATCAATCCTATCCAGTTGTCACCAACTGCAGCGACCGATACATGTTAAAAAATCTATGATCTACTAGCAAATGCCCGCGACTTCGTCTGCGTGGATCGAGGTTTTTTGGCTTCCGCGGGAACTCCTTAATTTTCCCGATAAAAAGTAGCCTATGTGCTATTCCAGACTATAATCTATCTCTGTGCTAAAGTTGGGGCGTGATTGAGTAACAAACATCCAAACATCCATCCAAACTTTCGTATTTATAATATTAGTAAAAAGATATGATGCCTTAGAATCAAATCACTCGACCGTCTGCCACATATGTATGTGTCACCGTAAGATTGTAATAACCGTTAGATTATAATCTAACTCACGAAATTCTAAACTGTCGAAAGATTGTAAACTGTTCAATGTTCTGAGTGTAAATTTTTGAAATATTCATTTTATTTACGTTTTCTTGTCTCTTTCTTGTAGGTTAGGTTAGGGTTCGACATAAATAATCAAGTAGTGCCCGCAGGCCGGGTACTTAGGTTTTATCGGGTTTAAATACCTATCAGATTACAATCTACCGGAAAATAATGCGTTAAATTCTAAACTTTCGACAGTTTAGAATTTCGCGAGTTAGATTATAATCTTACGATTTTTACAATCTTACGGTGACATATGCAATTATGAAGCTTATGGCACAGAATAATATAATAGTACTGACGTACTTATGGTTGTTAACCTGACCGCGACTCTACACCCATTCCGGGTGGTGTCACAGACGAAATTGTTATATCTGTATCTATGTTTTTCTAGCGACATGATGACACCATTGGCGTATACATTGTTTTTCAACTGCGAAGGTGACCAATAGGGATGATGACAACTCAATCATATCAGCAACTCTTTATCAAACTTAAAAACGCTCTTTTAGTATGGAATTTATATGAAATTCGCTATTGTGACAAATTTCGCATTAAATTTCAACGCACTTTTTTTCTTTTATCTATATTATAAAATGGTTATCAAACTTAAAACTAACCGAGCATGTGAATTTTAGGTCTTTTTGAAGACTCACTATTTAATTAACAGTTAGAAATAATTTATTTTTGATATAGGCATCATTCCTATTGCGAAACATCGCAGTAAAAAAAATACGCTCAGTGTAGCAACGTCGATCACATGTAGCTATAAAGTATTCAGTAGAGTTCAGCTTGTAACTAGGTCGAGCAAACAAAATGGGTTTAGCACCATTTAAATGTAGGCCTGCGTAAGTTAATATTTGGCGAATGAAATCGTCGAGATTTCGTTTAGAGAACGGCGGGTTTTTAAAGTAATAGAAAAAGATTGACAAGTAGGTACGAAGAAAACTCCTATTCTTTGTGTTCCGTTTTTTTAATCCATGACTGCAATCTCAATTGATGGTAAGTGATGATGCAATTCAGAAATTATAAATTCACAAATTGACCCTGCCGGCGATCGAATCCGGGACCTCAACACTGCGCCAGGGAGGTCGTCAAAAGTATATATAGCATCATTCTATTTTTATGAAAAGTTCTGCAACAACAAAAAAAATTTAAACTGTTTTATTGGAAACTTGTTTCATTTCGAGGATAAAGTTCTGTGAATTCCATCCCTGGGAATTAAATAAAGGTTGGAATATTTTTATAAAATCCTTCACAACTTTTTTATCAACCCTCTAGGCGTCTTCGGATTCCACCCGACCTGAGCAGGAGCAAACAGCTAGATTTTTGCATTAAAATTCAATAAATTCATTTTCATTATGCTAACAAATTGCAAACTTGGAGTTTAACTTTCATTCCAATTTCCATGCTTTAGTGCAATTTTAGTAATAGGTAGAGCTAACAAATAAAATTAAAATTATCTGGGGTTATTTGCATGTGTTTTTCATAAGACTATTTGACCTTTGAAAACAAATAGATAACAGGAAAGTACCTATATGTCAGCAAATACCTACATAGACAGGCAGAAAGATAAATGATAAATAATTTATTTATTTCATGTAGGACAACTTGTGTCACATATGATACGTTAAGACTACCACCGGTTCGGAAAAGACAAATAAACTTCAAACTATAAGAAATGTGTTATCCTATTGGTTTAAATAAATGATTATTTGATTGATTAATCAATCAATCAAATAATCATCTATTCAATTTAGGTGCACTGTAGGTGCACATATTGACGTCAATTACTTACTTATAAAACATGATGGTGTTAATCAGTTACGGTTTCATAAAACTAAAGCTACGAGGGTTCCAAACGCGCCCTGGTCTGAGAAGCTCACTACAAACTCAGCTTTTATAAAGCTTATAATAGAAAGGACCTGTATAATGTCTAAAGATTGGCATGCTAATGGTCTATGTAAGCACTATTAAAAATAGACACGTTTGTTACTGAAATAACCGTTAAACGAATACGCGTATTAAATGTTAAGAGAGCATGTAAGTGGGTAAGGAAAACATTGCTCTGAGTCTTTCGCCATCACCACTCGTTTCGCTATCTAAAGCAAAACAAATAATTAGGCACGTCATATCTATACCAAATTCAAATGGGAAACGTGATATAGTTATTTTTATGTAGCCTTCACATAAAGCTGAGCATATAAGCGGATTTTCGATGCGGTTTTCCTCCAATTTTCACAAAATTTTAGAAGTGTTTTTTCTGACCCATACGGTGTGAATAATTATACCTTAACTAGATGATGCCCGCGACGTAATGAGGTTTTTTGGTTCCCGCGGAAGCTCTTTAATTTTCCGGGATAAAAAGTAGCCTATGTGTTATTCCAGACTATAATCTCTGTGCCAAATTTCATCCAGGTCTGTTCAGCCGTTCTGGCATGATAGAGTAACAAACATCTATCCATCTATAGATCCATCCAAACTTTCGCATTTACAATATTAGTATAGATATACCCACTCTTACATACGTAGTGAAAATTCCATGGACACGTATAAGGCGATTTGGCTACCTAGTTTCTAATTCGGACCACTAGGATATGGAATGCTCTAACAGTTTCCATTTTTCCCACCACTTTAGGTAGCATCCAATCAAATGCCTAGGTATTCAGTTTTGAATCAAAATCTGAAGCATTATCATGCAGTACTGATTTCAGCCAAATGCCATTTCAGCCAGCCTACATAAAAAATCTATAGGTAGGTTAATAGGTACAACCTGAGGTTCAACATTCACATTTAGTCTTTAGTATTGATATAACCACCCGTGCGAACTGTGAAGCCGTCAACTAAGTTGGATATAAAATTGAATTATTCCGTCGCGTCTATTTTCTATATTATCAATTATTCTGTATTAGCCCCCATTCAGACGAGCGCTTACGCCGGGCGTTGACGTTATTCCTTTAAATTTAAAGATAAATCAAAAACCTCCCGGTATTTAAAAACGTCAGCGTGTGAACACAAACAGAAGAATAATTCATAAGTGTTATTTTGAAATGGAAGAAATAACATTAACGCCCAGCGTAACCCGTTGTACTACGTGAACGATACACATGACAACCCGACGCGATACGACGCAACGCGACAGTATGAAACAGTAGCTAACCCTTCGCTTCTAACCGTGTGAAGACACGGCGAGAAGCTAGTATACGCCCGGCGGTCCCTCCAAGTGGGGGTGGAGGGGTGAAACGCAGTAGACACAGAGTCGTTTGCTCGTTGTATCCTCACATTCACAGTTGATTATAATTTTATAAGAGTAGCTTCACCGGATCACCGCATTCCCTCCCTAACGGTGGTGTAGACCGCACGCGTCTTTCACGTAGCTCGCTCGATTTTACGTAAACTTTTCGTCACGTATCCTATATTTACGTGAACTTTAATTAATTCACGTAGTTTTTGGTGAAGTGACAATGGTGTTAGCCGAATTCTTGACGGAGACGCGCAGGAAATGGCTGCAGGTGCGTATTTTTTTACACTTTTTTTTTGTTAGTTTTTTAATCGGTGTGTGGTTCTGGATCATCGAAATAGAATTGGTCTGGATAGTTGTATTGACAGTTTGTTTCAACGTGCGGAGTTTGTAGGATTTATTTGGTCTCACGGTTTATTATTAATTTTGTAATTTAGCGTTTACATTTATTTACTTATTCGGTGATTGATATAGGTCTGGTTTCTAGTTCTACAACTGATAGATCTAACTTTTGTTAATAATTATGACAAATATATGTAATAGTTTACCTACGTCTTACATCTGCTCAGGAATATATCCACTCAATACATAAATTAGTTATATATTTAGGTAATTAATTGGAATCAAAGATTATTAAGACCGCGCTTTCTTTCGTTCTTAATTTGAATTTCGTATAGTTACCTCTACCTATCCTACTACCTATCCTATTTAGCCGGCCCGGGTTCGCACATTTTCATCGACATATGCAGATTCATGATGATGATTGATGATTCGGAATGAAGATTCTAGTGAGAAGAGTCGGCAAAGGGTTTGCGTTCCGAGAGCGCTTAGCAATATGCCGGCAATGGGTTTGTGATGATGATGAATATATTCCATCCATCCACCAATAAAGGTTCGCGCACATTAGGAGACGCCGCATCGCAGCCGAAAATGCGTACCTACTTCATACAACCTGTGATATATTGCGGCCCGGTTCGCCCCGCCATAGTGTGCGATAGTTCATCTTAATTGTATAAAAGGGATTTGCGCTGCGATACGATGCATTGCGGCCCTTCCTAATATGCGCTTACCGTAACGATATAGGTTTCCTAGTGTAAAGACTAGAGGACAATGGCAAGACTCGTGTGTTATGTTTGAATATAATGACTTTTATGTTTATTCGAGTCTTATTACGATGGATTTTAGTTTACTAACACGCAAATAAATTACTTAACACCAATATGCAAAGTTGTTACACACTGTCTGTGAAAAATGAAAATGTGATAAAAATTGTTGCCAAGACAATGATCAATGAAATAAATAAAAGTTCGCTTTTTATACGTCTGCCTGAAAAAATGAGTATATTGTTTTCAGGGTTCATGTATGTATGTATTTATGTGAGTTTGTATATTCCACCATAACTTCTATACGCCTGAACCGATTTTGATAAATGAGGTATTGTTAGAATCCCTAGCTTATTCTGGGTGACATAAGCTAGTAAAATTTAAAAAAAATTGATAGAGTGACCATGGTCCCGCATTAAAGACTAAAGTTGAAAAAAAAAAGTCGAAATTAAGATTAAGTAAGTATATACATAATCATCATCTAGAAAATGATGAGTAGATTCCAAAAAAATATATAACACTATAGTTCAATATCCAGTGATTCACAAAAAATAGCATTTAATAAAAATGTGAATAAGATTCTATTTAACTAGATTAATTTAGATTTTAACTATTTTGTACGTTTTTGCCAGGGCAGTGGTGTTTTTTTTAATTTTTTAAATTATGACTTGTTAAAATACATACTTACTTGGTATCGCTTACCACCAGGTGAGTTCGTAGTCAAGGGCTTACGTCTTGTAGTGGAATAAATAAAAAAAAAAAAAAAATAGTGTGTGTGTCAGTTCCGATGCACGACTAGAGTTTAATCCTTATGAACCGAAAATTAAATTTCTTTAAACGTAGGCAGTATGGCCCCAGGACTCTTACCACCGATATCGTTTTATACGTTGGAGAATACCCATACAAATATTATAAATGCGAATCCATCAGCCACCAGTCTGACCTTGGTAACTCAGAACTAAACCGACACCAAGCGTGGGCAAACCGCGGCACAGTAGACCTTATTACTAACCCCGCTGTTTGCTCACGTGTAGACCGTAGACCGTACTAGATACCCACCAGGTAGTCATAACTCATAAAAACACGTCACAAATGCTCACGTTTTGAGCATTTGTGATGAATATTCGCGTCGCCCGATGCTCACAAAACGTGAGCATCGGGCGACGCGAAAATTATTGATCCTTGCCGAATCAATCGCTCCTGAGGTCGGAAAGTTTCGAGATCTGATACAATATATCCTCAGTGTTACATTTTCAACGCTTAAACATCGAATTGGTATTTGATGTATTATTCAATAGTGCAACTTGAAATTGACGTGGTAAAAGTTAAATATTATATTCTATGACTAGCTGTTTAGTCAGCTAGTCATAGAATAGCGGGTTCACAGTGGGTCAAGAAGGCATTAGAACGAAAGCTATGGGAGAGCTTGGAGGAGGCCTACACCCTCGAGGGGCGCTAAAAAGAAGATTTTTTTTTATTGTAATATTTTTTAAACTATATATATTTTAAGCAAATAAAGGGCTTTATAATAATAATAATGCCTAGCTGATTCTCGATACCTCGCCCGCGTGGCTCGGAGTTTTTAAATTTTCATTTATCATGGATTGTACGAAATGTTACACAGTGTTCAGCTCCAGGATGCAAATAAACTTAACGAACGTCTATGAACTTGCGATTTGTTATAATATTATCTAGTTGATTATTCAGTCATGTGTTGATCGTGAATTTCGTGATTATTCGAAGCGATTCGTTGTTTGTTTATTAGGTATATTCCATCACTGAATGTGAGGTTTGTTAATTCTATAATTTTTCAACTTTAATTTTTATAAGTTATATCCTAATGCTAATCATTTAATTGATGGTTTTGTCAAAATGAATGCGAGGAAAATAACATTTTTTTATAAATTGTTGACACAAAACAAATCTGCATCCATCCAAACATTCGCATTTATAATAAACTTACTATAATAATATTTTAATATGCTCTTATATAACTATTAACCACCTATTGGCAAGAGGGCAGCAAAGAGTCACTACCCCTGCATCCCCTTTTTGAAAATCTAGATCCGGCACTGGTACTCGGTAGGCTAAGTTAGCTTGTTTAGTTTCAGAAGGTTATTTTCGTTAGATTTTTGAATATTTACAAACGCAATAGCTACACATTTCGTCAGATTACAAGATTTACACTGACTTGATAATTGTAAATACATAAAATCTAGAATTTACAAGGTGATAAGGGCTGACACATTGAACTGTGTTGTAATTTTCGCAGTGTAGCAATCATCTAGTTTGGAAACGCGTTTAAGTTGGGAGCAGCATGATAAAAGGCATCATGGAATATTAATAAAAACAAGGCGAATTTAATACAAACTTCACAGAAGATGACACGCACAGCTTACCGGCGGTAGAGTCTTGACTTATCATAAGTGGCGCATGTTGTTCTACGTGAAATAAATAAAATCATTTAATTATCATTTTTTCACGGTGGGTCTTAACACTAGTATGCATTTATTTTACTACTATACTTTCTTGAATAAGTATGCGTAGATAGACCACTACTAACTGAGACAAATGCTTTTATCTCAGTTTTATTATTTTTTTGACTAATCTTTGTAGCACAAAAACTTTTTAGGTGCCACTAGAGAGTAATTTAATAGGTTATGTAACTGTAAATCCATGCTAATATTATAAATGCGAAAGTGTGTCTGTCTGTTACGCTTTCACGGCTCATTCGGTCAAACGGTTTTGATGAAATTTGGTACAGGGGTAGGTTGTATCCCGGGGAAGGACATAGGCAACTTTTAATCACGGAAAACTAAAGAGCTTCTGCGGGAATCAAAAAATCCTAATCCACGCGGATAAGTCACGGAAATCATCTAGTACACTAAAGTTCCCTGCCTTAGTCAGTATATGAGCTGCAGGGACGCAAGCAAGGCGCTTGCGGCTTCTGAATTACGACCTGAATGCAAATCACTGTAGTAAGGGTTGGTAAGGGCTACGCTAAAAATTTGCGCGAGTACACGCTCACATGTCTGTATTGAAAACTTCGCGTGCGACTGGTTTTCAAAAACAATTGGGTATTTGACTACTAGTAAGATAAATTATTTTTTAATGATTATTGAATAAAGGATCTCCCAAAAGTCGTAATATCCACGTCCCCTGCTAGTTTTATTTTGAATAACCATTTTAAACTATCGATTAAAGTAAAAAAAATGCGTCGAACTTTGATGACGTCACAACTTAAAATTTCATACAAAATCCGTACTAAGAACGCGTTTTGATGTTTAAAAAAGATGCTGATTTGACTAGTTGTCAAATACCCAATTGTACAACTATATAATTATCTAAGCTGTGCTATGTATGTTTTTTCGTCATATATTTGCTCGCGATAAGGCGAGGAAGCAGACCCGCGGGCGTCTCAATATTGGTACAGCAATGACGTACGTAAATAACCGTTACTTAATTAAATTATTTTACGAATATTACTTACTAGCGAATGCCCGCGACTTCATCTGCGTGGTTTGAGGTTTTTTGGTTTCCGCGGGAACTCTTTAATTTTCCGGGAAAAAAGTTGAATATGTGCTATTCAAAACTATAATCTATCTCTGTACCAAATTTCAGCCAGATCCGTTCAGCCGTTGGGGCGTGATTGAGTAACAAACATCCATACATCCATACATCCAGACATCCATCCAAACTTTTGCATTTAAAATATTAGTTACTTATTTACTCAACATTACGTACGTATACATATATTTTGTTTACTTAATATGACATGAAAAAATTTATCTGGCGAACAGAAAGTCCACTCAACTCACTTTTTATGGAGCTACCCACACTTGCACGAAAGGGCAAAGCTTCGTTACCCTCTGACGCGGATATTACGCGCAGAGTACAACGATTTATTTACGTCTATACTGTAAGGAAAACTAGAGAATATTACAAAGTACGAATATTGGGATTTCCAAGTACTGATGATTTCCATGAATATTTTGTGTGTAAATTCCTCATATAATATCTTCGTAAATCGTAACACATAAATAGATACTTACGGTAGGTAGGTATATAAACTTTGACATCATCTGCAAATGTAAACAAGCTAAAAATAAACCAAGTAGGTAAGTACTTACGAATTCTACTATCTATTATGTTAAATTTAAAAAGTATTTAATAGTTATTTGTGTTATATGGGGCCAAAGAAAACCACGGTCACCTTACCAATTTTTTTTTAAATTTTACTAGCATATTATGTCACCCGGAATAAGCTAGAGATTCTAACGATACCTCATTTATCAAAATCGGTTCTGGCGTATAGAAGTTATGGTGGAATATACAAACTCACATACATATATGAACCCTGAAAACAAAATACTCCTTTTTTCAGGCAGTCGTATAAAAAAACACTGACTCCTTGAGCCTTACTGCCAACGCTTAGAGCATTATACTGATTAAAATTATTGTTGACTTTCGTGTTTTAGAATTATGATTCTAATATTAGGAACTTCAAGGTTCGTGACATCTAACTGTCACTTTGAGTAATATTGCTAGCGTTGGCCCCTTAAAATAAATTTGTTAGGCCGAGGCATAGACTGGTGAAATTATTAGACCTTAGGCCGAATCACCGCTGTCTTGTTACACGACTGCCCAAAAAAAGGAGTGTTAAAAATGTTTTTAAGGATCATGTTTGTATGTGAGTTTCTTTATTTCACGATAATTTCTAAATGCTCGAACATGTTTGGATGTATCCCGTAAACTTGGAATCCATACACCATCCCAAGTGACACTAAAATATTTGAAAAAAATCATCGCCATTTTCAAAACGGCACAATACAATAATATTTTTTTTTAGGTATTTTATGTTTTTATTATTTGTTAGGTTATAAATTATGGTACATAATATGGAGCACCTACTGACATGATATGATAATATACAGTTCTAATCAGGCTCTCAGAGCAGACCATTGACCGCCTGGTGTGCAGACGATAACAATAAAGCCGATCGTACACCGTACTGATAATATAACTAATGATAACGTAGAATTTACACTTTGAATCTTCGGCTGAATATAATCAAAGCAATGTGACTACCGTTTTTATTTAAATTAATAGCGGTAGTAAACAGAAAGAAAGTGAGGAAATGTTTTTGATTTGATTATTTCATGGAGTTTTAGACTAATTATAATTAATGTTATGTAAGCATACGTACTAGTGATACGTGACCAAATAAAGGTTTCCATCTCAGCATCATGCTGCAGTAGACTGCAGCGCTGGTTTTCAATGGAAACCTTAATTATAAATGAAGTCACGGACGAAACTATGAATATATGAGTGCAATATCTATTCTTATATATTTAGAAATATACTAAACAAAATAAATATAAATAAAACAGCAGTAAAGATCCAAAACTAGATAGATATTCCGCCATCAACTTCCCAGTTAGTAGATATCGATTTTCCTAATTCCGATTAAAACTGAAACGAAAACTTGGTATTTTATCTTATTGGAAACTTTCTGACGCTGACATATCTAAGGCTGTCAACATTGTTATAATTTTATTAATGAATTATTATTAAATCATTTATCAATTATTTCAACCTCACGCCTGACCACGACTGAGCACGCCTGACCTCCACTGTTATAACAAGTGGTATTTAATTGCTTAAAATGCACATATCTCAGAAAAATTACAAGTGCATGCACGAGGATCGAATCCCTGGCCACTTGGACAGGAGGCCGAACGTTTTAACCACTTAGGTATACTTAAGAGTCAACCTAAAAATTAATTATTTATTTCTTCTCGGTAGGAATGGTATTCTAAACCAGTGGTAGATTCACGCGACCATTCAAAATCAATTTTTAAACTTTATTTCATATTAATTAAAATAAATAAAAAACACGACTGCCCTGCCAAAAAACGAACTAAAAAATTAAAAATCTAAATTAATCTAGTTAAGTTAATCTTATTCACATTTTTATTAAATGATATTTTTTGTGAATCATTGGATATTGAACTATAGTGTTATATGTTTTTGGAATCTACTCATCATTCTAGATGATGACTATATAGTTAATCTTATTTTCGAATATTTTTTATCAACTTTAGTCTTTAATGCGGGACCATGGTCACCCCATCATTTTGTTTTTAATTTTACTAGCCTATGTCATCCGAAATAAGCTAGGGATGAGCTAACGATACCTCATTTATCAAAATCGGTACAGGCGTATAGAAGTTATGGTGGAATATACTAACTCACATACATACATACATATATGAACCCTGAAAACAATATACTGCTTTTTTCAGGCAGTCGTATAAAAAAGCTTGAGTTTGAATTGAACTTTTCTGCAAAATGCATTGCAGCCAGTGGACGATTACATTAACGTAGGAATCATTATCAACAATGATTTATAACAATAGATATATAACGGTTCAATTCCCACTATCGGTTACTCACATTTGCAACTGTAACTCATATTTCTAGTTAAATAATCATACAATATCTACACAACTATTGTAACTAAATTACATATAAGATAGGTACTTATATCAATAGGTAATCAAGCTTCTTGGAGAGATAACATTATTTAAAAAAAACTAATATATTGATGCCCGCGACTTCGCCTGCGTGTATCGTAACTCCGTAACTTTCCCGGATAAAACCAGGATGCAAGCCAACTCAACAAAACGTCAAAATCGCCCGCAGATGGGCGGTGAAAGCGTTAGCAGACAGTTTCGCCATACAAAATTAGTATTTATTATCATACTTCATACTAATAATATAAATGCGAAAGTGTGTTTGTTTGTTGGTTTATGCGGCGTGATTGAAGGATAATCCGTCATTCAATCACGCCCCAATGGAGCAACGGATCGAAGTGATTTTTGGAATCGGTCGAGGACATGGAGTGAGTGATATAGGGTACTTTTTTAGGAATAAAAAACCTAAACCACGCGGACGAAGTCGCGGGCATCAGCTAGTGGATAATAATGTGGCATGTTAATGTAGGGGCTTATTATGTCAATGACAACTTATAATTAAGCAACTTACTTAATCACATCCGCAATTATTGCTTATCTAAGAAGCTCTAGATTATAGACACGCTATAACGACGCCAAATTAGGAGAAGGGTACATTTACACAATGACATGTGAGAACAACATGGTTACAAAGAAATTTTGGCCGTAGCTGGAAAATATATTATATAACATAGCTTTTTAAGAATAAATGAAGCATTAAAAAAAAAGTAATTAGATAATTAATTTGAACTATTTAAGTACATACTTAGTATGTATATGTATATTCTTTATTGTTCACCACAAAAACATAAGAGAAACAGATAACAGATATGAAAAATTAAAACGTAGGTACAATAAGGCAGTCTTATCGCTAAGTAGTGATCTCTTCCAGACACCCTTATACATACGGAGAAAAGGAACTAGTATAGACAAAGGGAGTTGGTGCATAAAAATAAACTTAAATACTAATAGATACATAAACTAACCAATATCATAAAACAATAACGTATTAATACACTAATCTATAATATAGATTATGTGTATTATGTGTATTTATTTATGTATGTAATGTTATATACATATATACAAAATAAATGAAAAAGACATACGTAACATTAAATACATAAATAAATACACATATAAATAATAGACAAATAATTAAACATGTCGTTATTGATGATTACAAGAGACATATAATGATTTTTCACGACAATTTTAAACTAATTAAAAGTTTTAGCTCGATGTATTTTCGAGGGCAGTTCACTTACAGTTAGTACTTACCTACTTACTTACTTTGATTTCAATTTCTTCGGTCTAGCCATCTTCTCAACCTTCGCTCAAAGAACGACAACAAATTAGCGATGCCAAGCATTCGCTCGCAATGCTACGGCAACTCCTTCACTGTCAAAGCTGTGATTCTCTGGAATGCGCTACCGCGGGATATCCGACACTCTGTGTCATCAGTGTCAACTTTTAAACGTCGTCTTAAAAAATACTATTTATCGCTATTATAAGTCTAAGGGCCGATTTTTCAATTGTCAGATAAAGTTTATTGGAGGAATAAATTTGACGCTTTGACGGATTTTCGATACAAAACCTGCCAAAACGTCAAATTTATTCCTCCGACAAACTTTATCTGACGATTGAAAAATTAGCCCTAAATATGTATGTAAAGCTGTAAGTTTATAATATCATATATAATTATAATATGAGTATATAATATTATGTTTATTTTATTTTTTGATTTATATTGTCATATAAATAAAATAGTATGTAACTATAGTATGTACCTATAGTATGTACCTACTGTGAAGTAAGTTTATTATATTGTAATAGTTAGTCGTAATAGTTAAGTAGTAGATAGTTATAATTTTTCTTTTAGAAATTAACACGTGTGCACCGCCTAGTTATCATGCAACCAATCTCCTATCTTAACAAGGTTGCCTGGAAGAGATCACTCATAGTGATAAGGCCGCCTTTACACCGTAACAAGTTGTAAATTCTGTCACGATTGGTTTTACCTCTGTTCTGTTATTTGTTTGTGTGTAATAAAGTGTTTTTACTTACTTACCTACCTACTTACACACAAAATTGTCCCTATTGAGAACTGAAAGCTAGAACTCCCGTTCATAAAACCACTAGGTACGTCTCCACTTTCCACTGCGCCTGCAAGGTCACAGATACCTAAACTATTGTGAGTACAAAATATATTAGCATGATACAAGTTCCGAGATACGGTAAAATACAACGCTTTTTGTTGGGTATACGCCATTACCATGACAAAGAACTGAAGATTATTGATAACTTTTAACATAAATGACGATTTTCATGTCTTTTAGTTACTTCAAAATATTACAATTTAACAGGTCTTTCATACAAACTTCCAACCGCCATTTCACCCCCTTTTTAAATTTTCTCAAAACAGTTTCTCATCTGATGTCTACGCCATAGAAGAAACCTACCTTCCAAATTTCAAGTTCGTATACCAGTTCCTGAGTAGAGAACTAGAGTAGCATTAATGAAGTGTTTCAAACTTCGGAATGAATTATCTTTCTGTAGCGAAGATATACCTAGAGCTATCTTTTGCTTCCTCGAAATTCTAGTCTATTCGAAATTCCTAATTCGAGCTGCTGAGATATAGAATGGCCTTCCGGCTCCCGTTTTCAGGTCACACCTTCAAATCAAGAGTGAATAGGCATCTTCTAGGCAAGCGCGCTCCACCTTAGGCTGCATCACCACTTGCAAATGATTGCAGCCAAGCGCTAGCCCATATATTAAAAAAAAAACTATTATTACGCCCTTTGAGGTCGAATTTGCAAAAATCCTTTCAGAGCGGATGCCTACGTCATTCTCATTACAGCTGTCTGTATGACAAATTTCAGCCCGATCGTTGGTACCGTGCGTTGGTAGATCAGTCAGTCACCTTTTCCTTTTGAATATTTCAATTTTAGTGACAGGTAGGTACTTGTACAAATATCTGGGGCCATACTGCCAACGCTTAGTCATATTTTTGACTCGAGAAATTATACCTAATTCTTATTTTAGGAACGTAAAAGTACGTGACCGGTGACATCAAACTATCATTTTGAGTAATCTATAAAAGCGAAAGGTCACTGATTCATCACGATATTTCAGGACCTATAAAGCATACACACTTGAAATTTGGAAGGTAGGTTCCTTCTATGGTGTAGACATCAGCTAAGACACGGTTTTGAGTAAATTCATCCCTAAGAGGTTGAAATGGGGGATGGAAGTTTATATGAAAGTCCTTTATTTTTTAAGCTAGATACATGAAAATTGGCAATTAAGTTATTAGTTATAAATAATAAAAACCTGTATAAGCAATTTTATGAAAATCTACCCAATAGGGGTGAAATAGGGGTTGGAAGCTTACATAAGGGCTCCCAAGTTTTTGAAGTTAGAGACTTGAAAATCAGGCTGCAATAAGGTAAGCCTTTTGCAGCGGGAAAATCTCATAGGAAATTAGAAATTGTACGCGGACGAAGTCGCGGGCGACCGCTAGTATTGTTTATATATTGCTTTATGCCTTGGCAATTGGTCTCTTAAGATCTTGCCTAATAATCTCTGTCGGTGGGTTGAAATTAATAATTTTGCGTTCAAGTCACCCTCAGTCGGTGGGCCGCCCCCCTCCGAACTGGTTTACCATCTCCGAGCATCCCCCCTCAAACTTGATGCCAAGTATTCTTTTGATCTATGATTTATATTCTGAATTTAGTAAGTTACGTAACTAGGTAGGTGTTTCAAATCGTATTTCTCGCTCCAGATCTTTAAATTTCCTTGAACGTTAAACTAATTTATCTGTCTCGACTTTCCAATTTGTGAATTTTTCAGTCTTTTTACGAGGTCGGACTTTGGAGTGATCAAGGACAAACCTGTTGAACCTTGTTGTATATTATTTATTGTTTTTGTTATCTCTTGTTCAGTCTATGCTAATATTTAAAAAAATCATAATTAAAAAAACGACTGCCCTGCCAAAAAACAAACTAAAACGTTAAAAACCTAAATTAATCTAGTTAAATTAGAATCTTATTCACATTTTTATTAAATGATATTTTTTGTGAATCACTAGATATTGAACTATGGTGTTATATATTTATGGAATTTACTCATCATTTTCTAGATGATGATCATTTTCCCCCATCAATTTCCTTTAAAATTTTACTAGCCTATGCCCTATGTCACCCGGAATAAAAGGTAGGGATTCTAACGATACCTCATTTATCAAAATCAGTTCAGGTGTACAGAAGTTGTGGTGGAATATACAAACTCACATACATACATACATACATACATGAACCCTGAAAACAATTTTTTTTTTTTTCAAGCAGTCGTATAAAAATGCAAAAGTTTGGGTGGATGGATGATGTTTGTTACTCAATCACGCCAGAACCGTTGGACGAATCTAGATGAAATATGGCACAGAGATAGATTATAGTCTGGAATAACACAGAGGCTACTATTTATTCCGGAAATTTAAAGAGTTCCCGCGGGAAGCAAAAAACCTCAAGCGGACGAAGTCGCGGGCTACAGCTAGTAATAGTACATTATTGCAAAGGCTGGGAAATAGGCAATTGCAGGTCGAGTATGAGTTTGAAGGCCGAGCCGTAGGCGAGGACTTCACTAATACGAGACAGGCAATTGCCATTTCCTCCGAGGCATATATAGTGCTTTTCTTAAAAGAATGCAGGGAAATGAAACATACTTTTTTACCTTTGTCGCTAAATATATATCATCTGGGGCTTTCATTAAAAATTGCTTTATGTTTTGCCAGTAAAAATTTTCGATTTCTTGCTTTTGAATCCGGTCGATTGTCGTTTAAGAAAATTAGTTAAGTTCCCATAATTTTTCAAGTTAATGCCGTTTTTAACATGAACTGTACTTTTCAGCATGGAATAAATTGCTTATAATGTAGATGGCTTCTTAGTTTTAGTAATCTCATTAAAAATACGCCAAAAATACTGTTTCCGAGAAAATGTTCAAATGTTCTTTTTTCTCGTTTTTCCTCATAAAATTTTCATATACTTTCATGTATTTTTCTTTGGACTTCGCTGGAAGCAGGTTTTCCATTGCCAATTTGGCTTCTGATCTTAAATCTGGTGGAGTACAGTCAATCTCCATTTCACTCTTTGAACCGTTGGAACTCATTTTACTTATTATTAAATTTATATTTATTAAATAAAAAATCAAGACGAATTTTCACCTGTGCCGCCATTTTTTTTTTTATCATCTGTGCCGACAGGCAAATGCATTTATGGCTATACAGCCACCAATTTGTACTAAGCAAAGAGACTATGGTATGCCAAGAATGACAAAAGAGATCCGGAGTTAAATACTCCGGATATAACCCCAGCACGCCGTTTCATACAACATTGCAGGAGCGTTGTAATGTTCCAAATTCAAAAAACGCTCCTGCAATGGATTTGATTTTCTTTGTCCGAAAATTCGATACTTCGCGTGTTCTTTTTTCGAATATAATGACAATATTTCCATGCATGTTTGAGAAAAGTATATTTGACTTTACTTTACCTACAATCCATGAGCCAGGCTAGGCTCATCAATCACCACTCCATCATCATCACTCCAAAGCTTCAACCCATTGCTGGCTCACTACTGAGTCTCCTCAGAATGAGATGGGTTTGGCCATAGTCCACAATATGAAGAACTCCCGGTCATGAATATCTTCAAAATGTTTTTCTCCACTGTTAAAGCAAGTGTCCTTTAATTTCTTACACAAAGTTTAAAAAGTTAGAGGCCCGGGGACCGAACCCCTGAACACCGGTATAGGAAGCCGGGCGCCCACCACTAGGCTAGCACCGCTTTGTTTGTAAAATTGTAGACCAGTTGTAGCCTTACGTATGTTAATCTGCATCATTGTTACAATCTCAATTGTTGTGATTGGTCGAATTGTATAGGTGATTGCGTTCGTTATACCTACTGTAGCAATCAATCCATACTTCCATACTAATATTTTAAATGCGAAAGTGTGTCGGTCTGTCTTTTACGGCCTCTGTTCAATAGATTTTGATGAAATTTGGTAAAGAGGTAGGTTACATCCCGGGGAACGACATAGATTATATCCTGAAAAATTAAAGAGTTCCCGCAAGAATAAAAAAGATGAAGTCTCGGGTATCATCTAGTATTACATAATAAGGTCCCTAGTTCAGACTTGTAAGTATGTATTTCAAAGAAAGTACGCAACCCGTACTTCCTTTGAAATACATATCTAAGTACATAATGAAGGTATTATAATCTTATATATAAAATTCTCGTGTCACAATGTTAGTTACCTGAGGTGCAATTATGTAAGAATTGCCGATCCAATCGTCAAAGTTCGGCGTCAAAGTAAAATAAACCATAAGGGAATTGATTTAGAGCTCAATTTCGTGTATCCATTCACATACGTTTATTGTATCGTACATACCTAAACGTATGAGAATGGATACACGAAATTGAGCTCTAATTCAATGATGTTATGGTTTATTTTACTTTGACGCCGAAATTTGACGATTGGATTTGCAATTCTTACATAATCGCACCTCATACTCTTCCGAAACGGCTTGACCGATTTTTATGTATATGCATACTCAGTAGGTCTGAGAATTGGCTACTATATATTTTTCATACCCTTAAAACACCTCAATCCACGCGGAGGGAGTCGCGGGCATCAGCTAGTAAGTATTATAATAACTGACCTCTCCAGCCGAGTAGGTAGGTATGAGGTAGGTATTCCCTTGTGTCAGTCGCCGCGTAGCTTAGTTATTCACTAGCACGCCAGCTAAGCGCCACACCCGAAACTTGTCGGATTAATTATTAAACTTTGCTTTAATCATTGACCTCGAAAGTGAGAAGGTACACAAACCAACTTTTTAATTACATTGGGTGGGCTAGCGTTACACTTTTAACATAAATCACTTTGCATCTTGTGATATAAAAACCGACATAAAGTGGGAGAAATTTCGTACGAAACATGATTGAAAAACGATCTAAAGGTAAAATTATACTATGAAGTATGAACACGTACTCAAACACTAACTTAATACGCTTACTTAAAGAGTATACTTTCATATTTAAAGCTATTCCTCATGGATTGATATACTTATCGTAAAAAGAAAAACTAGAATGTTCAGTTTCCTTGCTTTCGAGCACAGTTTCTACTTTTCAAGATTGCGTTACAAGACCACTCCCCAAAAAGCTATACAGGCAATCCGATACATAAGCAAAAATAATAAATAATGGCAATAATTTGCTCTAATGACTTTGATAGTTCCTTAGTTAAGATGATTTGTAAGATGGTGATGATGAAAAAAAAAATAAAACCCACCTGAGTTTGTTGTGGGCTCTTCTCAGACCAGGGCGCGTTTGGAACCCTCGTTAATTTTAAGATACCGGAACTAATTATCACCATCATGTTAATTTTATATGTAAGTAATGGACGTCAATATGTGTACCTAAATTGAATAAATGATTGATTGATTGATTGAATAACAAAAGTTAACGCAGTTCGCTGACATGGAAGTCAGGAGCACATTCGGGACACCTGTTTGTGTCGGAGTCGACTTGTCGCCGCTCAAACACAAAATGCACAAAACTCTATGTATGCTAAACGGCGTCGCTCCGTGGGACCGCGAGGGTGCGAGGGTGACACCTGTTTGCAAACACGGCTGTTTAAAATTCATATACAGTAGGCTCAACTTGAAAAATACTACCTACCGAAAAGCGACGTTATAGAGAGGGTGGGGTTAAGGGATGATAAAAGCTGAGGTCCGTTCCGTTCAATTGTAGATGTCGGCGATAAAATGATATTGATGGAACTCGCTTTGAATAGGGGATCTACTTATATATACAAAAGGAAAAGATGACTGACTAACTGACTGATCTGTCAATACACAGCTCAAACCACAGGACGGATCGGGCTGAAATTTGGCATACAAATAGTTATTAATGACGAGGACCGCTAAGAAAGGATTTTTCAAATTCAACCCCTAAAGGGGTAAAACTGGGGTTGGAAACTTGTATGAAAATTGAAAATAACCTGAGCAAAGCTGCGGGCAAAAACTAGTGTCATATAAAACGGTTTAGCTAAGGATATTAAAAGGAAAGCTATACTTATTATTGATTTGGCATAAAGTCATGACTCATGACCAAAATAGAGAAAACGATAGCCTATTTTTATGACGATAGTTAACATTATATATACCTATTCAAGCAACCCTCTACGAATATTGTCGTCACCAATACATTTTTTTTTACTTTGACTTCGAGGTTCATGGGGAATATATTTTTTAGACTTTCGTCCCACAAATGTGGCTTTAAAGTTAATTCACGTTTTTGTATTCGACCTCAAGCTAATTAATGGGACAAGTAGTGTATTAATAATATAATCGTGGAATGGTAACCTAACGAGAGTTGTATAAGGGCGAGGGTGGTCGGCAGCCATGACCAGTCCTTCGCCACGCGGAACTGATGCGGAAACACGCGATTACAACCGACTTTACGACCCTGGGAGGTAAAGAGGAATTCATAAATATACTAATATCACAGTACAAGGAGATTCCTCGTCCAATAGTCCACCTAGCTGCTCCTGACGTCACCCAAGCTATGGCCCGAGCCTCATAGGAGGTTCCCTTAGGAAGACGTTGCCCCCTAATATTTTCGAGCCCTGGGGCTTCACGGCGACGCTAGATGCATAGCGCTCGACCAACCAACCACCCATCCAGTGTCGCTGTAGCAGCCATTAGGGTCTTAGCAGCATGAAAAATGAAACGGACATTTATTGATATGAACATGCGTAGTTTCATAATTTTTGAAAATAAAATGGTTTATTTCTCGTAGGACAACTTGTGCCACTTATGATAAGTCACAAGAATCCAACATCTGTTCGGAAAACTATTCTACTGAGAAGAGCAATTTTGTCGTGAACCCCGATGTAAGATTGTAAAATCCTGTATCTCGCTGTTCCTCATCAACATTCAAACTTTATTGTTTTTAACATTGAAAGGTCCAATTTAAAAAGCAAATAAAAATACAAAGTTATCAGTGTGTGTTTCTTTAGCAATTTCTGTGTTTGTGTGTGTATTTAGATCGAGTAGTAAATACTCAATCCGAAAATAAGGAGAATCTTTTTGTTCACCATTCATCCGACGGGGAGTCTACTTAGTGTTCTTACGGAGACGTCTCGTAACTTTAGGTAGAGCAAAAAAAAGGGTATAGCTCGTATAAATTTATAATTTTTTTAAATTATAGCTCGTATTTTAATGTTTAAACTGTCGTGAGTGATATTCATAAACAGATATTTCACTGGTTATAACTCATATATAGTTTGTCATTAAATTAAGTAGAATACTATGTAGTCTCAAAAATCAGCATTAGAGAGGGAATCAGAGCTTAGACCCATCACCCTGCCCCAATGCGGGTTGGCGGGCTTTTACGACTATTATCATGATATTGTGATAATAACCGGGACCGACGGCTTAACGTGCTCTTCGAGATACGGGAGTGAAACACCGCCAACTTCCTAACTCCGGGCGAGTACTGCGAATTCCTAATCAGAAAAACCCAACACCTAATTATGGCCCGACCCGGGACCTCGTCAGCCGCAGTCGAACATGAGAACCACTAGACCAACGAGGCAGTTCTTATAGTATCTTTAAGCAATACTACTCAAAGTACGTACCTTGCCGTTCTTAAAATAAGGATTAAATTTCTAAAACATGAAAGTTAACAATAATTACCAGGACAAATTGCCCTATACAATTAAACTGAGTAGGTCTTCCACTACTGATAACACGTTATCAGTCACTAAAAGCGATCGGCGATCAAAGTTGAACACTCAACCCGCTTCCATTCCCTTTGATTTACTATCTGCACGGAGTAGCTAATAGCCCACCACAGTGACAGCGGACAGTTCAGAAACGAGGACTTTACGCGGAGCAATAGCGAAGGGAACAGCTGAGCCTTGAGATGGCGAGAATCTGACGAAGTGTGAAATAACTAATGTGAGGTCGAATTCTTAAATCTATTAAAAATAATTCACAGTTACGTTAAGTGAAGAGCTTGTTTACTTGCAAACTCACAGTGCATGTAGGTAATGAGGGCTACCGTTTTTATGCTCACTAGTTGGCGCCACTGGCGAGTAACGTCCTTAGTCTGTAAATTCGGTAAACAAGCATACTTTTGACAAAAAATACGTTTTTAAATAGTAAGCACACAGGAACCAGGGACATAATGTACTAACTTCTGAATTCTTCTTTCAACCCGCTTAATTATGCACGTTTTTTTCTTACACTAGCGGCACGCTATGATGGCCGGTTTGACACATTACAATAGTGATGTGGAATGTCAATTTATTCTCGAACAAAAAACAATTAAGTTTTGTTTTTGTACCTGATTAAATAGGTTTAATAAAACAAAAATGTATATGTTTATTTAATTTATTTGAACGAACTGAATATTTGAACGAAAATGAATATACATACTTTATATGCACACAAGAAACATATGAATACAAAAGATACCAAAAAAGGTGCCACAAAAGGCCATAATTAATCAGATTCGTCCATACTACTATTTTCACTGTCGTCACTGCTATCATCACATACATTAATAATTATATGTTCGTTTTCTATAATATTATCTATTTTCACATCTCTTTCATAATCTTCCCTTATTAATTTAACAGTTCTATTCACAACCTTTTCCCAGTCTCCTTTAGTCACATGTTCACAAGCTTCTTCTAATAATTTTAGCATTTTTTTTGTGGTAAATGGGGGTTCTGTATTGTGTCTTGCAGCATATCCCTTAATTTGAGCCCACACCAACTCAATCGCATTATACTCACAATGGTAAGGCGGTAACCGTATAACTCTGTGCCCATGTTCTAATGCTATTTCGTCAATGACGTATCGGATCTTGGTTGGTTTGTTTTCTTTTAAAAGACGTACTAATTCCGCTTTTAACATATTCATGTTTGCATCTACGCCATTTTTACGAAGCCATGCGACGATATCAGCTTTCTTTTGGGATTGGGCAGGTGGCTTGTCAATTTGCATCGAGTGGTATGGGGCGTTGTCCATAATTATAATAGATGGTTCAGGGAGGCTACACAACATTGAGGTAAACCATTCAGTAAACTTTTCTCCATTCATGTCTTCATGATAGTCTCCAGTGGTTTTTGACGCAAAAGCCATGAGAGAACCTTCGACAAACCCGTTGATGGTTCCGGCGTGACAAATTATAAGTCGCGATCCTTTTCCTACAGGAACTTTGGAAGTAGATGCTGCTGTGTCATCGTTCCAAGAACGGCCTACAGTATGGTTAGCATTAAGCCATGTTTCATCCAAGAACACAACATTTTGCCAATTTTTGATTTCTTTCACTTGCCGTAAAAAAGTATACCTTGCCATCGCTATATCAAATCTTTCCATCAATATTTTGCGTTTGTTACATTTTTTGTATCGAAATCCAATGGTCTTCAAAATCTTCGTTAAAGAACTTTCCCCACCGAAGAATAATCCAGCTTCCTTCAGTGAATGCACCAACTTTTTTCTTGTTGGATACTCCTTCTGTAAATAGTAGCCGTAAACATGTCTTCGGATAGCATCGGCATCAAAGCTATCGATGCCTACGACTGGTTTTGCTCGTTTTCTCTTTTTTGGTGTGTGAAGTTTATTTTCTTCTGTGCCAGTCTCGCCATATTTTTTTTTAGTTATCCGTCTAACAGTTCGTTGTCCAATATTAAGCGCATCAGCTACGCGTTCAACCACTGACGTTATAGGTAAAATTGGCCCTCCATTTTGAGCTTCACGATCGAAATAGTTACGAAGGCGTATTACGAACTCACGTGTCTGACTATTTAGAACAGTTCTCTGCGTACGTTCGGTCATATCGACGAAATCCACAACAAAGGGCTTGAACAGAGTCCAAATTAACGAGCAAGGGTCAACAGTAATGCAGTATCAATATTTGAAATCCAAAGCCAGGTCAAAACTATATCACAATCGCATTGCACTGACAGTTTATACTTTTCGAAGCAACGTCAATTCGAAACTGCTTTGTTTTGCATTGAGCATTGACGCGAGTTTGCCGGAGGTAGTAGTTGTGCTAGCCAGCGATCCTATGTGACGATCGTATTAGATTCCATTTTTAAAAATTTATTGATATTTTTTTGCGATTTCAGAGGTTTGTCCACATAGTGAAAATTGTTCATATTCACAAGTACATTCACCCCTTAAATGGTGCAAACTGATTTTTCTACACTTGTATACATTTAAGAAATCAATTTAATAAATAAATTTTGAGTCCTAAACCTAAAACTACATTCGATAAAATTTATGAATCTCTGCACATCACTATCGTCAATAAAGTAATACAATTATTTCCTTCAAAGTCGTTATCAATTAATACGGAACTTCATGAGCGGACAAACGTCAAACCGGCCATCATAGCGTGCCGCTAGCTTAGGTCCGCTTTCAAAGCGCAGAGCACTGACATTCATTGACACGTATCGTACATCTTCATTATTTAATCCGGTATTGCTAAATACATTAATGAAATAATTTAGACCCAGTGATAATACCTATTTGAAATTTCGAAGACCTCACTTTACACTAGCGCCTCTAGCGGCGAATTTAAACGCGGTAGCCCCCATTTCAGTAGTTAATAGAAGGAGTAGGAGGAGGCAGGAGAATCAAAATGACTGACATAGCCCAAGCCCCAAACCGTCAGCAAGCTAAAGTGGCAGTGGGCAGGTTTTGTATGGCCGTTGGCTGTTAGGGCTACATTGTGTATAGTGATGTTAGGCGTAAATTAAAATATTCAGGGTATCAATCATTGTATCTGTGATTGTGGACGTGAGACTGGTAACCTTGGCCTAGGATAGAGCATTGTGTCAAAATGGCGTTGCAGCTGTGTTTTGAGTAAATTACTAAATTAAAGTGTAACTAAATGAATAACCAGTGTTTCCCCCTTTACTAGTAGGCATATGAGGAAGGCTGAGGATGTAGGAATGCCGCCGGGAGGCCTATGTTGTCCGCAGGCTGGTATGATGATGGTGAAATCTAGCGTTCAGTGGTTTTTTAGCCAAACATCATAGTTGCCCTAGTCTTTTTGAATGTATGCCCAAAACTCAGTTTTATACTAACGCGGTTGTTTCCGTTCCTTAGTTTTTATGTATATATGTTTATGAGAAAATAAATAAATCTAAATCTTAAAAAAAATGCCCGCTTCCTCTCTGTATGTCTGCTACACTGCGGCACTAATATCAGTCCGTTTTATCAACAATAGCTCGTAAACACTTCTCGGATGTTAATTAACCGATACCTACTCTAGGCGTACAAACAAATATACAAACAAATAAATTATCTCAAATATTAATTGTAATGAACAATTATTAACTTTCGTTGTGATAGAAATTAACTTAGATCTTTCTAGATTTTTCCCATTTGTCGCCGGTCGAACTTAAAATTTCCAATTTTGTTTATGAGAACTCATTTTATTGCTAGACATAAAAGTAGATATTTTTAATTTGATTATATCATTAAATGACTAGATATGATGCCCGCGATCCATGTTTTTTTTTTATTCGCCTGAGATCCCTGTAATTTTCCGGAATAAAAATTAGCATAAGTACGTCTTTGCCCGAGATGCATCCTAAGTCAGTGCGGAACGTAACAATCGCTTGACAACAGATGGGTCACGATATCGTAGCAGACAGACTTTCGCAGTTAAAATATGTGTATGTATGGATTTAACATTTCAAAAAAACCAGTGAAAAGGAAATCCATACTAACATGCGAATGTAAGTATATTTGATTGTTACACTTTCACGGCCCATTTGTTCAACCGATTTTGATGGGTACAGACTACAGACATAAGTTGTCTCAAGGAGTAAGACATAAGCTTTTTATACTGGAAAATTAAGAAGTTCCCGCGTGAATAAAAAAAGCACGCGGATATAGTCGCGGGCATCAGCTAACTTAGTGCATAAATAAATACTTGTCGCCAACTCTCCACATTTGTCAATTAATTTGGGAATTTATAATTTCTTAACAGTCCCTGGTCTGGCCTGGTGGGAGGCTTCGGCCGAACCGAACCGAAGGGATATGGGTGTAATGTAACTGCCATGCCCCTAATAGGTTAGCCCGCTACCATCTTAGACTGCATCATCACTTACCATCAGGATAGATGGCAGTCAAGGGCTAACTTGTAGTAGATAAAAACACAGTAACTCCACACTTCACAACGACGACGATATACCTCAGAGACACGCTTTTAGCTATTTACAAGCAGGACGGTAAGGACGCACTTGATGTTCAGTCATTAAACTTTGACTTCCAACTTCACCTTGTGAATAAAAATATTGGCATTCTGACCTCGAGGCCGAGCCTTGCACATATAGCGTGAAGCTTACTCTAGTTAAGAATAACTAGATTATGCCCGTAACTTCATCCGTGTGAATTTAGTTCTTTTTATTCCCGCGGAAAATCCTTAATTTTCCGGAATAATAAGTGGCCCATGTCTTCCCCGGAATGCAACGTATCACTATACAAAATTTCATCGTAATCCGTTGAAAAGATGTCTGTCTGCTACGCTTTACAGACAGACTGTCATTATAAGTAATATTGCTTATGAATTCTTTAAAAACGTTGGCAGTACGGCCCCAGTGCTCGTTCAAAAACCTTTTTTTAGCTAGATAACGTGATTATTTCTAAGCTTGAATACAGACATGTCTACGCTTGGTATCTCAAAGTAAGCTCTCATCATTATTTTACAGTAAAAGCTGCTTATTCGCGTTTCCACTCTTTGCGGATTAAAAAAATGCGACCCAATTCCTATATTCGCGGCTAAGGATTTCTGTATTCGCGGATTTTAAGACTGCCAAGCAAGAAAAAATTACAAAATTCTTAAAACCTAACCTTAAAGCCTAAGCCTGAAGATAATAAATTTTATTAAGCAATTTTGTAAATTTTTATATATATATATATATATATATATATATATATATATTTGTTTTTTATTTTCTCACCTAGGAACGTATCCCCTTTAATGCAATATAAATTACCATTCCATATTCTCGGTTTCTGTATTCGCGGCATATTTACGGAACGTATAACCCGCAAATAAAGAGCTTTTACTGTATTTCTTTTGCATTTTCAGAAGGTTTTTTACGAGACTTGTCATTGCTTCCCTTATTTTCCTTGCGGGCTAAGTAATCAAAGTTTAATCAGCAACTTGGCGTTCTCGTGCTGGCGAATGTCTGAGTAAGGACTGTAAGGCCGCGATTACCGCTACCAAATGAAGTACTGCTTACAGAACAAGATGCCCGCGGTAATCCACGCTGACATCGTCTGCGTGGATTAAAGTTATTTTACTCCCGCGGGAACTCTGTAATTTTCCGGGATAACAAGGGGCCTATAAATGAATGAAAAAATTAACGCACAGTGCTTCGCAATTCGTCCGCGTGCATACTTTGGTGTTTTTAAATCTTGCACAAACTTGCGTTGAATTTGTATATCCTTAAAGGATGCAAGTACGGTTGGTCCCTGAAGCTATCGTTAGCTTATATTATTATATTAGTTAGCTAAGTGTATTTTATATTATTATATTATGCGTGTGTGTTACTAGTTAGCTAGCGTTTGATACATAAAAAAGTAACGAACAAAGTTGCTTTCGCATTTATAATATCAAAATTTAGGTTCCAAGGAACTTTTTATGCTGACCCTACTGAAAATTTCACCGCGCGAGTTTTTGCTGGCGTGTTAATTCTCGTCCAGATTTGAGGCTATCGAGGATTTAATGCTAAGGTTTCAGCACAAGGGCGCAAAATAACGGGCTTAGAGTGGCTTATCTCAATAATAAGCTAATACTTAATTAAATAACTAAACTGTTCTTAATTAAGAGTGAAAACACACTAGACAATAGTGATAAGCTAAGGCATTATAGCGATTATGGCCATTCATACTACTACGCAATATGACCAGTACGCTTACTTTAAGATTTTACATTGCAAATTCGATTGATCGTCATCGAGCGTTCGATCAATTAACGTCAAAGTAAAATGGACCCAAAAGCTCTTGCTTCAAAGTCACAAATTAGTTAAAACCGATTTTAATCTGGAAACGTTTCCGTTAAGAGCGATGGTTGTGAATACATATACGAAATAAATGCAAGTAGATTCGAGAGTAGTTCCAAATTCCAATATTATTCTGAAGGTGATAGCTGACAGACAGGACAGCGGTTTCAAAGCACACTGAATGTCAGCTTTTGTTTCTAAGTGTATTAATTATATTAAGTAACGTAGTGTAAGTGTATTAATTAACGTAGTATAAGTCATACTAACACATATTTTTTATTTATTTAATCAGGTATAATATACTAACATAGGATAAGTCTGGTACTAACACTTATGGACCTTTGTAGTTTGTAGTTTCATTCAATGCAGTTAAGGTTCAGTATGACTGACTCGTTTGTCTAGTGGTTGGTATGTTCGACTGCGGCCGACGTGGTATCGGGTTCGAGTCCCGGGTCGGGCCATTATTAAGTATTGGGTTTTTCTGACTAGAAATTCTCAGTACTAGCCCGGAGTTAGGGAGTTGGCGGTGTTTCACCCCCGTGCCTCGGAGAGCACGTGAAGCCGTCGGTCCCGGCTATTATCACTAACATGATAATAGTCGTCAAAGCCCGCCAACCCGCTTTGGAGAAGCGTGATGGGTCTAAGCTCTAATTCCCTCTCTCCTATGAGAGTGGAGGCCTTTGCCCAGCTGTGGGACGTTATTGGGCTGTAGTAGTAGTAGTAGTAGTAGTAAGGTTCAGTTTACTTTGACGCTAATGTGATTGGAGGCAGGATTCCCTGCAGACAGAATCGACGCGTCAGCTACACACTGCAGTCGGCTTTTAAGCGTGACCCGACCGACTGTTAAATCGATACTTTGCGTCGGTATCATGCCGCAATATTTTTTTTTATCCACTACAAGTTAGCCCTTGACTGCGATCTCACCTGACGGTAAGTGATGATGCAGTCTAAGATGGTAGTGAATAACCTGTTAGGGGCATGGCAGTTATATTAAACCCATACCCCTAGCAAAGAATAGGTGATAGCTTAGCGGTACGTCTTTGCCAGTAGGGTGGTAACTAGCCACGGCCGAAGCCTCCCACCAGGCCAGACCAGGAAAAATTCAGAAATTATAAATTCCCAAATTGACCCTGGTGGGGATCGCACCCAGAACCTCCGCACGTTAAGACATCAGCGCTACACACTGCGCCACGGAGGTCGTCATTATTAGTCGGAGTATTAGTTGATTTGAAAAACTATTTTTAGTTTGCGAATACGAAACATGTTATAACCTACCCCTAGTCGGGCTCTACGTCAGGCCACATAAAGTCAAAAACTAAAAGAATATTTATTCGAAACTAGTGAATGCCCGTGACTTCGTCTGCGTGGTTTGAAGTTTTTTGGTTCCCGCGGGAACTCTTTAATTTTCCGTTATGAAATATCCTATGTGCTATTCTAGACTATAATCTATCTCTGTGCCAAATTTCAGCCTGATCCGTCCAGCCGTTGGGGCGTGATTGAGTAACAAACATCCATACATCCATACATCCACACATCCATACATCTATCCAAACTTTCGCATTTATAATATTAGTAAAAATATAAGATAGGTACGTACACAGTATCTACACCTTCTGAACGTCACGTTTACAATGTATAAGACAGGATGATGGTATCTTAAAACTAAAGCTACGAAGGAGGGTTCTGAACGTGCCATAGTCTGAGAAGAGCCCACAACAAATTCAGCCGGGTATAATATAGTATTTATGTGTGTTTCTATGTTTATTCTTTATTGTACACCACAAAAACACAAAAGAAACAGATAACAAATATGAAAACTTAAAACGTAGGTACAATAAGACGATCTTATCGCTAAGTAGCGATCTCTTCCAAACAACCTTAATATGGTTTATAGTTATACCTAATTGTAACCTCATTTATAATTTTATGACGGTAATGTAACATCGTTTTGGGCATCAAATACTTGGGCTATCATCGGTCTATAAATAGATCACCTCCATTGTGGCTTAACATTAGGTATTGTTTGTATGTCGGTCAAGCGTATCGTCGATAAAAATGCCCGTACAGAATACCCAGGACAGACCGGGTCAGGTCAGGGGTCAATTCGGGGTTATTTCTGAATTAGCTGGCTAAACCAAAGAATTGGGTGGGTAATAAGTTTAGAAGTGAACAGTACGCTTTATTGTAACAACAGACGTATTTGTACAGCTCTACTGTTTTTTTTTACTCCACTACAAGGTAGCCCTTTACTTCAATCTCATCTGATCACCTGATGGTAAGTGATGATGAAGTCTAAGATGGTAGCGTGCTAACCTGATACAGATATGGCATTTATATTTATTAAACCCATACCCCAATTGGTTTCTACACGGCATCGTACCGGAGCGCTAAATCACTCTGTGGCACGTCATTGCCGGTAGGGTGGTAATTAGCCTCGGCCGACGCAGCGTTTTACATTATGACGCGCCTCGATATCTTAGGAATACTTACGTAACTTGCTTGCTTAGAGACAATAATTATTGTACCTATGTGTAGGCGGGAAAAGAATGTTGCGTATAGTATAGTAATATAGTAATTAAATAGAGAATCTTCCAAAAGACTCAATCCATGTTCTTTGTTCGCTACACGAACCATACTACAACTCGCTTTCTACGTGGCATCGTAACGGAATTTTGATGAAATATGGTACAGAGGTAGGTAACATAGCCCATAGGCTACTTTTTATACCGGACAATTAAGGAGTTCCCGCTAGAATCAAAAAAACTTAGTCCACGCGGACGAAGTCGCGGGCATCAGCTATTATCTCTATATTATACGGGCGCAAACGCGTTAAAACCTAGTGGATTTTATCTTCCAATTTTCTAAAAATAAAAGCAAAAGAAAGCAGAATTTCACGGGTAAAAAAGCCGTAAATGTAAAAAAGGTACGTTTTCGCAATATAGCCGGCTATCGGAGAGCAATTCGGCGATATCTACACGAGCCAATAACTCACGACACGAGGCACGAGGCTGCAGTGCTAACAGGATCACTGGGAGACAGATTTCTCGCAGATTTCACATCGACAAAGCACACACACATATCCATACACTCACCCATACAACACGTTAGTCCTAATAGATAGTAATACTAGCGAATGCCCAGGACTTCGTCTGCGTGGTTTGAGGTTTTTTGGTTCCCGCGGGAACTCTTTAATTTTCCGGAATAAATAGTAGGCTATGTGCTATTCCAGACTATAATCTATCTCTGTGCCAAATTTCAGCCAGATCCGTTCAGCCATTGGGGCGTGATTGAGTAACAAACATCCATACATCTATACATCCATACATCCATCCAAACTTTCGCATTTATAATATTAGTAAGAAGTAAGAAGTAAAATTGAGAATTAATTTTTCTAAATTTGTCACTAATATTCATTTTCTGTTTGTAAATGACAATTGTTTTCTTATGATTCGTTAATCGTGGGCGTTAACAGCTGCAACACAGTTTTGCACGAACGCAGTTGTTTCCGTTCTTTAGTTTTAAGTTTCAATGTATATGATCAAATAAATATCATTATCACTATCAAAAAAAAAGCGTTTCAAACACCGCGAGACAGCTTTGTCACGCTGATCGTGCTTGGACTAGAGCTACCTGATAATGGCCTAACTCCTATCTCAATGTAATGACATAATAATACCCCCGTCATACGATATGACTTATATTGGCTTTAGGTTATTAGGTATGAGCTTTTCGTCCGCCTTATTTTCTGAAGCTAGTAGTCCGCCGTATTATTACAGTTTAACAAGCCTACAGTTGAGAATCGTTCGTAACAGAGCCATGCTGTCATGCATTAATACTTTCGAAATATACCCAATGCTTTATGTTTTTTTCTGAAATCGTGCTGATATCTGAAATAGTTTTTCACTTGGTCTGCATTTCTTAAGTTGCAACCGACTAAAGATTCAGCGTAATACCAACCCATTTTGGGTGGTGTCACAGACAAACATATTCCTATTTACAACTGTATGTTATACGTTTGTTTGTAACACCATTGTTGAATAAATGTAATGTATTTTCTTTCGTATCATTTTTGAAGTGAATCTTCTCGTTGAATCGTTGTGATTTGAAAATTCGATGAAAAAGCGACACCAAAAAGACAGAATTATATTCATTCATAATAGGATTTAGCCTGCGAGAGAATGAGATATATAATACAAGTTATATTTATCTCATTCTCTAGCAGGCAACTTTTTTGAAGTTTCACTTCTGCCGTGTGTCAATTGCACACAAACACTTCTTTTTTAGTTTGTGTTGTGATATGACTAACATAAATGTTCTCCTTCTTTACAGGCGTTCAAACTCTTCAAGCGCAACAAGAGTCGCAAGAGCGCTCGAAATCGAGTCTCCCCATCGCTCGTGCGCTCCCCATCCTACAGTGGAACAGTCGACGCAACACCAGAGATCGACTTACAACGCTTCTGTCCCTGTCGCAACTCCTTACCACCATCACGGGTGAACGAGACATACGAAAACATCAACGAGTCATTTTACAGCAGCTACGATAGCTACGAATCCCAGAACGGTAGCTTGCAAAGTTGCAATAACAGCGCGTCGAGTAGATGGGACTCAGCGTACGGGTCCAGCAGAGGCAGCCCCCATAGGACGGTATGCTATGCCGCTGTGACATACTGCAGCGCGTTAGAAAGCGAGGATAGCAGCAGCATTCACACTGAGTATACTCTGCTTGACGTAGACCCGACTGCAGAAGACGAGCATGCGCAAAACGTGCTCAACGAGAGCCGTGAGATTGTTATAGAAACCCTCACAGAGCAGGCTGATGCGCTGCTGTGACGCATTGCAGCACGCTCTACAAGTACTGCACCAACCTACACATTGAATATACAGTGTTGGCCACACAAGACAAGCGAGGACAACAGCTGGCTTTCTAACAAACTGTATGGTTGCTGAGCTGTGCTAATTTTGTTAATAGTTTTCGAAAATACTCGCAAAGTCTTAATTTAAGATCGAAAAAATTCCCAATATGTGTGTTTAGCTAGATATATGTATAATGCGTCTTACTTTTGATTCTTTTATCAATAAATATTTTAATTACTTACGAATGAGTCTGTTGTCTATAAACGGCTCATTTGTTTAACCGATTTTGATGAAATTTTGTGCGAAAATGGCTTGCATTAAAAATTAAAGAATTTAAAAATCTAAATTCGAACGGACGAAGTTGCGGGTGTTACAATATAGGGAAAATTACCAGCTTTTCTATTAATTTAGCTTTGATTAAAACAAAATTTTCATCAAACAGTTTATACGAAATAAGTTTATGATGTTATTGCTTCTAGAAAACGGAACATTTTCACGGTTTGCAAAAATATTTTGTTTTAATCAAAGGTAAATTGATAGAAAAGCTGGTAATTTTCCCAACATTCATAATAAACGTATGAATTGTAGGAAAATAAATTATTTAAAGATTGTAGGTATTAGGGAGACCGATTTTATTTTACATAAGTATTTTCATAAATTAGCTCTTGCTTTTTATATAAATTGTCTCAAAAGAAAATGAAAAAGCCGCAAAGACGAGCTTTTATCTTATTAAGATCTTGCGTCCTGTAGACAAAGTTAATAAGTGGAATAATTAATTTAATGAGTAAATTTACTTACCATCTTCTAAAAATTTAGTCTGAGAAATTAATTACAAAAAATAATAGATTTTATTTTGTAAGTTTGATCAAAACTGAGGTTTTATTTTAATATCTAGGCACAACTAGTAGGCACAAGTTGTGTGTGTGAGATTCCAGAACAAATCTTACAAATAAGAAACTCCGGAATGGTTTATTAAACATTGCACTACATGGTTAGTCCTTGACTGCGATCTCACCAGATGGTAAGTGATGATACAGTCTAAGATGGTAGCTAACTATTCTGTTGATCTTAATTTTCTAAGATACAAGTCGTAGATCGCCCTTAAGGCGACATCGCATCACGACACGACGATGACACGTGCATGGATGCGATATCGTATCGAGTGTACATACGTTTTGGCCTTTCTGTATTACGATTTTAACACTTACTGCGTTCCCTCGAAACTAAAACTTGTTTTAATTTAAGAAAATATAAAATATAGTTTTAAGTGATTATGTAATAATTAGTAAGCAATTTTGGTTTGCCTGTAATCAAGTAATTTGTAATCACTAGTTGCGAGCAATCCACGGCAACTTTGTGGCTACAAAATTGCAGCAAAATTGCCAAAACTAGCCCGTTTTATTTAATTTAAACGCATTTAATTTCCGTAGGTACGTCGTCAGACGATTACCAAAGTTATTGTGATATTATATAGATATAATGTACCTACCTATAAATAATTACCTGTTATTGATAGTTTATTGTTTGATCTCAAATAAATTTTATAATATAATCTATAATTAAGTATATAGTGTATATTTTTGGGAGCGGTTGCTGTTTAGTGAGGTGCTACTAATACTACTTACCTACAATGAAATCATGGACTAACTTTTAGTGGATTAAAAAAATCATTTTCAAGTTTTCATATTTTTAGTAAAAGGGCTGGGGCTATATGTATACAGTATGGCCCCTGATACCATTTTCGACATAGGATTTGTTTTTTAAACCTATCAATGCTGTTTTCATTTTTTTTATAAGAAATTCGTGCACTCATCTCAAATAGTTTTTAATTTTCATCGCTCTGCAGGCCGTTCCCAAGAACACCTTACATCTATTTTACATTTTTAATGTAATTTGTAATTTATTACTGTAAATAATAAACGTCAATAATTAAAATAAAAATTTATTGCATTTATTTTCATACCATAATTAGACTCAACTTCCCTCATCCAAAAAATATAGACGAAACAAAAACGGGACAGAATACAATAGAAAATATAGACAAGGAAATAGAATATAGACAGGGATGCGCTCAAAATAATAAAAATACAGCGCTCATTTTGAATTTGAAGGCTGGATCTTTTTTTTGCGGGACAATAGTATGTAGGGGTGTGGTAGTTATGTTTTTTTACACCCATACCTACCCCTTACCAGTTCTTACACGACATCGTACCTGAACGCTAAATTGCTTGGCGGTTCGTCTTAGCGTGGTGACTACTCACAGCCAAAGCTTCCCACCAGACCGCAGGCTTAGCATGCGCACAACGAGATAATATCTCGCGAGTCGCGATGAGAGAGAGATGTTGTCGTTGCCGGCTAATTTCTCGTTAATCCTGACATGCACACAATCCGGTATATTACTCGAAAAAAATAGGCAGCATGTAAGGGTTCGTAGAGAAAAATACAACAAGAGACAAGAAATATGTATAACTTTTGACTCTAATTTTGACATAACGAGACAAGTCATATGTGTAACCATTTAAACTTCTGTAGACAAATAAAGAGAACGAGTAGACATAATTTTACTCGTTGTGCTAGCCCTACTGAACATAGATAATTCAAAAATTATAAATTTCATAATTTTCCTGCCGGGGATTGGACCCAGGACTGCCACAAGTTATGAGACCACTGCGCCGAGGAGGTAATTTTTCTTGTAAACAACTGTAAATGAACTCTCAAACAAGTTTTTTACAAAAGTAAAAGCGGATAAGTAGCAATTATGATAAATATTTTGTGTCCCGCATTGTCCACGTCCTGTACAGTGGACACTGGACACAAATGACACATGTCCTCTAAAACTGGATACGAAGTACAATGGTTTTTAGAAACACTGAAACAGGTTCCTTTTCATATTCCGCTGGAAATTGTATTAGAGTATCGACTAGGGACACTATTGACACGTGGTTGGTTTCGTCTTTTAGAGCTTTATATTAGACTAAATGATGCCCGCGGCTTTGTCTACCCTGATTTGGCTAGGTTTTCCAAAATTCTCATGGAAACCCATTTATTTTCCGGACTAAGCGATACATGGTCGGGACCATCTAAGCTATCTCTGTGTCTGTCACAATATTTAAGCAAATACTTATGCCGTGTAAAAGCGACAGACAGATACACGTCTCTCGAACTAGGTATTATCATACTAATATTATAAATGGGAAGGAAAGTCTGTTTGTTTGTTGGTTTGTCCTTCAATCACGCCGCAACAGAGCAATGAATCGACGCAATTATTTGCATGGGTGTACCTAGTTGAGAACATAGGCATAGATTGGAGAATTGACATTGGCTTCTTTTTATAGCGGAAAATTAAGGAGTTCGCGTGGGAATTTAAGAAACTTAAACCACACGGACATAGTCGCGGGCATCAGCTAGTAACCCAATAAGTTAATAACAAGTTTCGCGTATCAATAGCTCAGCGAAAATGTGGCGTAACTCAATCCTGAAACTGGTTCCGCAGGTTTACTTTGTGCAGTTTGCTCACAATAACTGTGTATTTAGCAGTTCTTTGTTGATATTAATTATTAACTAGAATGCCTTATTAGGCCAAAAAGCTTTTAAATGAAAGCTTTATTCTGTTGAGCATGTGTCCCTCCTATTGAAATTTTAGCTCCATCGAATCATTTTTCCTATCTATTACACACACTACCTACTACTAAATATTACGGTATTATACACACTACCAGTAAGCCCTGGACTGCAAGCTCACCTGATGGTAAGTGGTGATGCTGTCTAAGATGGTAGCGGGCTAACCCTGCTAGGGGCATGGCAGTTATATTAAACCTTAGTACCTTCGCACGTTATGACAATAACGCTCAACACTGCGCCAGGGAGTTTCGGTTTTAGTAATAATGTAATAGTAAAAGAGATAAATAAAGAAGAATTATAGAGACGTAAATCATAAGTGGGCGTTAAAGATTTACAGTGTAGTTTATATTAATAATAATATAACAAGCAACTTAAATAAAAACGTGCCCACTTATGGCTTAAGTCAAAATAAATATATACTAAAATATATACATAATATACTTTTAAATAATAAAATTAGTAAAATATAAACATTCGCAAAGAAGGTCTCCGACCATCACATCGGAGGAAAAAGTGGTTCCTCTTTAAACGGAGGATATATTAAAAAAAAAAAAACTATCTAATGTTAAACTTCAACTTACTTAAACTTCATCAAAAACGACTGAAAATCTTGTCTCTGACTGTTAAAGCGTAGCAGGCAGACAGACGAACAGACATACACTCTTTCACATTTATAATTTTGGTATGGATATGGACAAGTACCTAGTTGTAACACGAGGAAGGACTTAATTACCTAGTTTAAGCTACGAAAGAATAACTTTTACACGCAAGCTTTACGAAACTAGCATCGATATGTCACCTGCTACTCACTAAGTAGGAAGTCTTCCACCTGTTTGGAATGTACGTATATATCTCTCGTGAGAAAACCACTATTATTGATAATAAATACCGCTTGGGATCTTATTTTATGACCGAGTTTCGGTGAAAAAAAAACTACAGGTGGTTTGTTTGAGATTTCCGCAATAGTGTTACGGAAGGAACAGTGTCAAGTTATGACCAACACACACACATGCACATTGCACATACAAACATACCGACACACGGCACGCACACGATCGCACAAAAAATATTATGACGTTTTTGCACCCTCCGCTTCCCTACGGAAGTGCGAGAGGGAAGCACTATGTGCGAATTGTAAGTGCGAGAGGGACAGCATTCGTGGGAAACACAGGGGTGGCGATATCCCATACAATCGGTGAAGTGGGACGATATGTGTGGAATACATTCAGTTAGACCCCGCGTAGGGCTGCCACGCGCACTTATAAAGTTTAAAATAGGTCAATGGACTTTTTTAAATCAAGTGAATACTTAAGTACATTTAATCGGTTCAAAGCAAAAGACAATAATATTATAAGCTTTGGGCAATCCGTAATATTTTATTTAAAAACACTCACTTCTTTTGATTTCTACGTATTTTGTGTCAACCCAGAAAAAATAAAAAGAAAATCAACTGTACTTTTTTAAAACTCGTTGTTTTTTAGTTATCTACATTATAAATTATAATATTAGTTTGGTTTTAGTTTCCGCTAGAACTTGATTTTCCGGGATAAACTACAAACTAAATACGATACGATACGACCTATCTCTACACAAAATTTCATCAAGATCAGTTGCAAAGGTGGGCTGATAAAACGTAGCAGACAGACACACTTTCGCATTTATTAGTCTGGATTCCGAATGTTTACTAAAGTGTTAAGAAACCCATTGTGATCCTTTTATAATCCATAAAAATAAAAATAACATATGATGTAAATGCGAAAGAGTGTTTAATTGTTGGTTTTCCTACAATCAATCAGCAACAAATCGATGTGATTCTCTGCATGGGTGTAGTTGAGAACCTGGAGAGTGAAATAGGCTAATTTTTATCCCGGTAAATCAAAGAATTCCTACTGGATTTTGAAACTTAAGTCTATTCGGACGAAGTGTCATCAGCGAGCAATCCATAAATAAAAAAACCTTTTATCCATAAATAAAAAATGGGTTGTTAAAGGAATTCCATTTTCGTAAAAACTTACACAAAATTTCAAGCATTACCTTTTATGTTGCTGTCGGGAAACAAGGTGTCAGCCCTATCTTCGTCGTGTCATCTGCGGGGTCAATTTTAATTGCTACGAGTACCGACGACGGCACCTGTGCTGTTTATTGCTAATTTATTATGTTTCGAACAGTATTTTTAACCGTAACATGTTGACGCAGTAAGAGGGTTAAATGGTAAATAGTTCGTTAAGTTTTATCGAGGAATTAACGTTTTTACTAGGTACATATGTTGTACTTCCGTATGTTTTATTATGCACGAGTACCTACGTTTTCCACTTTACAATTACATATATAGCTCGCGCGCAAGTTGAATGCAGAGCTGAATGTGTCACCTGGGCCTCGACTGCATTCAACTCGCGCGCGTACTATTGGTAATGCCACGGTACACAATCAGGATAATATTTATTTTAGTTAATAATTAAATTACTTGAATAAGAAAATTATTATTTTGAATATCAGTCTTATTGTTATTTACGTAGTCCAGTAAATTCGATTTCAAAAAATATTTCAATATAGGTAAACGATATTCGAAAGATTAGGTGAGTTCCATAATTCATTCTTTGTATTATCCTGATTACAATGATCAAAAATATGTCGTGTTAATAAAAATGTGAATAATTTAATAATTGTGATATGTAACTAGAAATGAAAGTGAGTTTTAAAAATTAAAAAAATAATTTAATTTTTCTCTTCGACAATCGCAATTTTCACGTACATATTTACAAAAATATACACAATCGTATCATATGGATAGACGATAGTTTACATTTACAGATATGCGTCAAAATCACACAAATTAATAAAATACTTACATAAAAATTAAAAAATATTTTCACAACCTTGTGCAAATCACTAATTTCATAACGGTGATACATACACGTTTATTTATTTGATTATTTGAAATATATTGTATATTTTAAGGCAGAACCACAATTTCATATTATAAAGTTTTGAAGAGGTGCTTAACTCGGTTTTGAACTCTTGACCACTTTCGCAAGTACTAATAATGCCTAAATGCTCTACTAATAAATGGTTAGATTTTCTAACAAAATAAGATTGGTATAAAATCACGATTATACTATAAAGTAAGCAGTTTATATATGAGTAACTTACGAAATGTTAGCAGTCTTGTAACAGTCACGTATCATAAGCAAATGTTAGTTTTGTAAGTAGGTACCTTCCGTACGCTACTGATGTTAAAAACTCAAAAATGTGCAGCGTCCATTTTATGTAAAAGTTTAAAGATTTTTATCGCAAGAGATAAGCAATACTAATATCCTGTATAGTTATTGGCATTTTTCCAATAAAATAACTTTAACTAAGGGCATCCTGGCCAGATAGGCTAAACAAGCGATCATGATTTAATTCTAGTCTTTATTAGCGTTGTAAAATTGTAATAAAATACATCCTATAAACATTAAAGCTTGGTTTTTGGTCCCAACATTTCTGCATTATGTAAAGATAAACTAACTTTATATACTATATATTGGTATCACACAACTTATTAAATATTTTATATCTAATTTTAACAGTCTTAAATGTATAGGTTTTTAAATTAAACTCTGAGATCTACAACAACGTTTTTTTGGAATGATAGAGAATATAAGTAAATCTATTTGATGGTGCAATGCGCTAAAGACAGAAAAATGACTGACCGGTGGACAAGTTGTCTCGTTCAACAAAACCTGGAGCGCGCACACCAGGCGTCAGGATTAAACGTCGTTCGACACGGACGTTTTAAGAAGAAATTTGCCCTGTCCGGTCCTATTTTTGCTCTAAAAGATCAATCTACATACTATGTACATTTACCGAAATCCCACTGGTATGGCGAAATCCAAAGAAAATGACATCAGAAATGAATGGTAACTAACCTCAATAGTCAAATAGATTTACCTGTAATTCCTATCTAAATACTGAATAATTTAATTAGATTCTATTTAATAAGCTAACTCTGCACCCCAAGGTCTATAAGGTTTCGAACTGTTTTGCGAGTACTGATGATGAGGTGGATGGTGAGGATACGGAGCAGGGTAGTGGGGGCCTGGTGGGGCAGGATGCCCAGGGGGTGCTGATGGCCCTGGGGGTGCTGGCGGTACAGGGGGGTAATGGGTGTAACTTGGAGGAGCCGATAAAGGTGCGGCTATCGAAGGCGCTACCGTCGTCACAGCAGTAGACACGGGGGCATCCCGTAATTCTGTATACCCGTGTTGGGGTTGGGGTATTTGGGGTTGGGGTACTGCGGGGTATTGTGGGTAGCCCCAATTAGACTTCGATGCTAGCTCCCTCTGAGCCGCGAAACATTGCAAGTGGCTCATGAGGCGTAGTCGCAACGGGTCTTGGATGTCGAGGCCTTCGCAGCTGACGAGGTATCTGGCAACTTCGGCAGCGCATTCCCTGAAGCCAATGCTGTGGTAGTCCATCGCGTAGCGTTGGGGATCGTACGCATATGTGTCCAGACCTGGAAAGAATAAGGATTCGTTAGTTCGTGATTTTATCGTAACTTTCACAATCGTAGATAGAATAAAGACCTAAGTACATGGAGGTTAATTGATATTAATAGTGTTTTAATTTCGCTTAGGTCCACTTGCACCAATAAATCTGATTTGGTAAAATTTTTGGAGTTGCCGAGAAAATAACAATACTGATTTATTTTTTTGGTGCAAGGGGCTTAAAATATTTTTTCCCTCAAAAGTTTGCATTTGTAAATTGCGCTGATTTGGACAATCTTTGAGGTATTTTACTTAATCTTTAGTCTACCAGAGTATTTAGAATGAACAAGATGTCCTGCAAAAAGTGATCAGCGGTCAAGCACAAAAAGTGTATAAAACATCTTTATTAATATGTATTAAGTATTATCTTACTAATATAAATCCCCGTACCCCTCAGCTGCATATCTAGCGAAAGTGTAAGGATTAAATTTTAACTTAGAAGATAAAATAACTCGTTACGATGCAGATGCGTGCACTGAATAAAAAGTGCAATACAAAGAATCTTCCAAATTGAAGAAAAGATGAATGCTCCATTCAACTTTACCCTCGCTCGCTTTAATACGCAACACGTAGACAGAGACGGGAGGTATAGTAGAGGAATGTGTGAAAGAGACAGATTTTATTAACGGGAGCCAGGGCTGTCAAAAACTTTTCTAAAAATAAAAATAGGAAAAAAGCTAATTTGTAGATTTGAACTTAGTTAACTCTTAAAAATAAAATGAATGAAACCAATTAAGCATTAAATCCTGTGTTAATTCTACCTGAGAAATATGCTATTTCTGACAATAACAAGTTCAAAGTTCAGCTAACAATAAATAATAATTTCTTAATTAAAAATACTTCAAAAATTATGTCAATTCTATTTTAAAGAATTATTTACGTAAGTAAGACAATCTGACATTTTGCTTGTGATTGGCTGTGTCAAATCATGGAACCATTTGAAATAAAAAGATTTATTTTCCATAATAGGACAACTTCGGTTACATATGATAATATACAATTAATAATTTTTCCGTATTATTGCCAAAATAGTACCTTAAATGTAGTAGTAGACAAAAAATTTGGTAAGTTTGGCAACCCTAAAAAGTACCCCTTGTTTCCGGTGTTCTTCCGTGGGGAAAAAGTTTAATAACAGAATCCGCTAACGTGCGTATTGAATAAGGTTGATCGTAAGACGTGGGGTTGTGCCGCGTTCTTACTACGGAGTCACTGGGCCAGCGGGGCGAGCGGTTGCAGGGGTTACTGAAGGACACGGCTTTATAAAGATTACATAAATTATCACATGCGAATGTGTTGGCTTTTATAAGTTGATGAAGAGAAAGGAGTAAGGAGCTTGAATGAGAGACAGTCCAGAACTGTGTAAAGAAATTGGGGATGTATTAAAGGAAGATATTTCAAAGTTACTAAAGAACTTGGTGATAAGGTATCTTTGATTTATTGGGGTGTAGTCGGTTTCGGGGATGGGGCTTCGAAATGATTGGTTTTCGCATAAGCGCTTTTATGTCTTTAGCATTGATTAACTAGCCCGCGACGTTCAACCCCCTCTTTTACCCTGTGAGAGAGAGGAGGAGAATTTACAAAAATCCTTTCTTAACGGATGTCTACGTCATAACAGCCATCTGTATGCCAAATTTTAGCCTGATCCGTCCAGTGGTTTGAGCTGTGCGTTGATAGATCAGTTTGTCACCTTTTCCTTTTATATATTTAGATTTCGCATAATAGATACGTCTTATGCTTTATAAACTGTTTTGATTACTTGAATCACTTACGAGAGCATCTGCGAGAAAATCCTTGATCTGTTTTAAATTTGTCTTCCTAGCTTACTTTAAAATCTTTAAGTGCAGGAAACTACACAGGATATTTTCAAGCAGTCGTTTATTTGCCTCATTGTGATGTTTCTTCCCTTCCGTTTTTGGTCTAGGTGTCGTTTTTTCTTGCCTTTTTTTGCCCACAGGTGGGGCGCAACCCTTTTTGTAACCTTTTCGGGTTGGAAGTAGATTCCGTCTTATTTCCGCTTGTCACTGCTTACAATGAGCGCGTGATAGGGGGATGAGAATGTAGATTACGTTTTTGGAAATTCTTGATTTTATTATTTTGTACTATCACGACATGTACTGCGTTGTGCGTATCTTTTGCGAGTTTTATCTTTAACTAGCTGATACCCGCGACTTCATCCGGGTGTTTAAGTATTTTTTGAGACCCGCGGGAAATCCTTAATTTTCCGGCATAAAATAGCCTATGTCACTCTCCAGGTCCACAACTATATCCAATATCCATGCCAAAAATCACATCGATCCGTAGCAAGGTAGCGGCGTGATTGACGGACAAATCAACAAACAAAGACACTTTCGCTTTTATAATATTAGTATGATTAAAATTTTTATATATTTTCATCAGTTTTGAAAGTACTTTCTGAAAAGATAGATACCGTCGTCATTACCTAAAACATATTACAATTAAATAACTAATAACTTATTTGGTAGGTGGTATAGTATTTATACATTTAATTTAAAAAAAAAATTTTTTGAAAAAATAAAATGGAAAATAACTAATAGCTCACTGTGTAGCTTACACTTAATTTGTAAGTTAAATCCAGCATACGTTAGTAATCCCGTGTTATTTGCTCGAAGGGACGTTTGGCCCTCCGTAGGGGCGGCTAGTGAGTGAGATATGGTAGCGGGTTCGGTTCCCACGCAACCCCTATTTGCTGAGTCGGGCTGGGGTCACTCGATAAAATAATCTTTGGTTACGGATTCATTAAATGCGCTTTAATGATTTGCTGGTACTCATTCTATTCTTTAGTTTTTTATTTTATTTTATTATTACTATAGTATTTACGTTTTTACACTCGACTTTGGCCACAAAGGGCTGCCTGCTAGGTAGGTACATGTTAATTTTTTTCTATCTATGATCACTAAATATTATAATCTAACTAGATGATGCCCGCGACTTCATCCGCGTGAATTGAGATGTTTTGGGTCCAGCGGGTTTCAGCCTAAAAATTAGTCTTATATGTCATTCCAGGCTATAATCTACCTCTGTACCAAATTTCATCCAGATCCGTTCAGCCATTCTGACGTGATTGAGTAGCAAACATCCATCTATCAGACTTTCGCATTTATAATATGCGAAAGCTTTTTCAGAAAACTTTAGTTCAAATCTCCAAAAATAGACTACTACGAGTAAACAGAAGTCGATGTTAGAAAAACATTCCGAAACAGGGGTGAGAAAGAACAAAAACCCAGATCGCATATCACTAGCCGGCTATCGGCCACTTCCTATGGGTTTTTCTAGCGCCAGGTGTGTGTCCGTCTGTCCCCTGCTACCCTCTATACCTGGCCTAGTAATATGGTGCATTGTAACCGGCGGTAATGGTTTTGATGCGTTTTTAAATACTTAATAGACTACTATTTTGTGGAAATATTGACGGTTCAGCTTAATCAATTCAGAGACTTCTTACTTTTTTTCGTTTCGTTTCCGTTTTTTGGTATTTTTTGTGGTTAGTTCAAAGCCAAAGTTAAAATCTTCGAGTTTATTTATTGTAGTACTAGCCGTGTGTGCCTTGTGACTTCGGCCGTGTGGAATTACTTTTTTTAACTCCCACTTTTCCATGGTATCGTATCGCATCGCATGGCGTCGCTTCTGTCGCTCACCCGTTGTCCTATATTGCGATAACTGATGCACGTCCAAAGCTGGACATAGATCTTTTATAGGGGCTTCCACCGTCTGGGTCTAGCGGCTTCATACAACTTGATTGGTGTTGTCTGTCCACCCTAGGGGGTCCGTGACTCGTCGTGATATGGCGTAGTAACGCCATATAAAATGACCAACTTGTCTACGCGACAACGTAGGCCACGTGAAGGGTTAGCTACTGTTTGATACTGTCGCGTCTACTTTGTCGCGGATATACGTTTGTCATTGTCTAGGGCGTCGCATCGCGTCGCGTCGCGTGGCGTCACTTCGGCCGCTCACCTCGGACAACGGTTCAGAGACACGACACGACACCAAGCGAGTTGCAGAAAGCCTACAAGAGATTTGTCCAGCTGTGAAAACGACAACTCGAACTCACTTCACTCGATCAATAACCCTTACCTTACGATTAAAAAAATCATGCGCAAATTAAATTAATATGATGGATGTTTTGCATAATTGATGAAGCGACGTAGCTTCCGGCCGGCGGAACGGTGGTGACCGCGAATCAAACCGCAGAGCGTGGTAAGGGATTGCGGCAATTTAGCTAAAGGTCGTCGGCCGCAGGAAGGAAGAGTCGGGTGGTTAGTCTAGCTAGGGCTTTAATTGTGCTGTTTACGCTTTGTTGAATAACGACTTTTTAGTTTTTTGCCAAATGAAAGAACATAATATATTTATAATATTATTTACATAACCTATAAGTACTTTAGTCTAGAAAGTTTGATATAAGAATATTGAACTGTTTAATTAATAGTTTTTATTACATTTTATTCTAGACACTAATTGTTTTTAATCATGTTATTTTAGTTAAATCTATATATACTTACTTTCCGTTTTTATTTTACTTTTTATGGACGAGTAACAATTTGTTTTCCAAATCATTTTCTCAGCTATTTACTTAAAACCATAATATTTTTATGTTAACCAAATAGAACGTACCCGTAATGAGAATTTAAAACTGTACCACCAGCTCGGAAATCAGATTCTGCTGAGGAAAGTCGCATAATAATCTTTTGTTAATCAGTATATAATCAGTATAAACTCTATATTATAATGTTTTATTTTAACCAAACTACAATTTCCAGTTGATAATATTAAATTAACCATATCCCATGTATCCATTACACGCCATAACTAACTTTGTTATACTCTACTCATTCAATTTTAAACTTAAACACAATAATATATAACCCATAATGTAGTATAGGTTCCTTTATAACAGACACCTGTCGGACCCGGAAACCTCGTGGGAATGGGCTGTGACATATTGATAAGATGATAACCACCCTCATGTGTGCAAACTGCCGATCTGAGGGCTTACTACCATGGTTTTAAGCAGTATTACTTTAATATTGTGGACGCTTTTGTTGTATTTGACCAGTCAAATCAGCAATTTTTGTTTAAATGTCAAAACGCGCGTTTAGTATGGGATGTTGTGTGAAATACTTAACAGTGACGTCATCAAAATAAGACGCACTTACTTACTTTCAACTTACTTCAATCGATAGTTTTTAATGGTTTTCGAACGAACAACTAACAGGGGACGTGGATATTACGGCTTTTGGGAGATCCTTATTTAATAATCACAAAAAAAATTGAATAGTGGTCAAATACCCAAGTATAATCCTTACTTTAGAGATGTTAACGTGCGTCATGTAAAAGTGACTTTTTAAAATAATACTGCTTTAAGCACTGGTAGTAGGACTCTGACCGGTTTGCTGCACATGTGCGGCAACCGTAAGGGAAGATGCATCCGACTATCTTTCTGTCTGTTTTTGTCCTATGTCCCCACTGCGGGGACATAGGACAAAAACAGGGAGGACGTTTATGGTGTTGCATGAGCAGTTTGGAGCTACACACTTGACATCGTCCCACGTCACCCCAATCCTCGCGACCTCCGACAGAACCGTACCAGGGGGCCCAGGGGCTATAATAACGCTTAAAGCAATACTTATAAGCAATATTATTCAAAATGACAGTTTGATGTCACGTACCTTGACGCTCCTAAAATAACGATTATAATTCTAAAACACGAAAGTCAACAATAATGAAACAATATGGCTTTAAGCGTTGCCAGTATGACCCCTGAACGTACGCCGCCAAGTTGGGCCGGCCACGTCATCTCTCACCCTGAGGGTTCCAGTCGAGAGTTTGACTAGGGATGCTGCTCTAAACTCCCTACATAGAGCGCGGCCAACCCAGCCCATAACAATTTAGTCTTAACTTTTTTTTTCAGTCCAATTATCATAATGGAATAAATACGAAACTGTGTCAGTATGGCTGACTGTAACAATTATACGGCGCCCGCTCCGCTACTGAACCGATTTTGATGTTTTTTTTCATCTCACAAAATATCCCTAATGCCAATCACACTAAAACTGTTAATTATTTTTTAGCAATTTATGGAAGACTATGTATATTTCATAAAGTAAACAAACTTATAGGCTTACTTGATGATGCCCGCGACTTCTTCCGCGTGGATTAAGGTATTTTATTCCCGCGGGAACTCTTTAATTTTCAGGGATAAAAAGTAGCCTATGTCCCACCCCTGGATACAAACTATCCCTATACCAAATTTAATCAAAATCTGTTGAAGAGACTTTTTTGAGTTCGGCGGGAACTCTTGAATTTTCTGGGAATCTCTCTCTGTGCCAAATTTCATCCAGATCCGTTGTGCCGTTGTGACGTGATTGAGTAACAATCACCCATCCATACATCCAAACTTTCGCATTTATAATATTAGTATGGATGTATGGATAGCTATAGATTAAAGGCTCACGCTTGACCACAATCACACCGTAAAATCGTATGTTCTAAAAACCGGAAAGCAGAACCAACGGTAAAATACTTTTGCTTTTTAGCAATTTGAAGTTTTTTGCCTACCGAACCAAAAAAGTGAAAAAGCGAACCGTAACGGCATTTTTGTTAATTTGAAGGAAACGGAAACGAATTGATTCTTTAGCAGAAGCACAAATGAATAAATGCGGTAACAGTTAGGTAGGCTTCAATCGATTATAAAAAACAGCGTTTTTTATTTATTTCTTGTAACTGTAAAATTTTGCGCATTGAAATTACAGGAACAAAAAAAAAATATACAAAGGATAATTAAAAATACTATCCATGTACTAAATTTCATCAAAATCGATTGAACAGATAGGCTGGATAGGGTAGCATACAGACAGACAGACTTTCGCATCAATATTAAAAGTAAAGTAAAATATACTTTATTGTACACAAAGAAATAAAAAGATACAAACAGTCACATTAATGGATACGGCACAACAGGCGGCCTTATCGTTTAGATAGCGGTCTCTTCCAGGCAACCTTAGGGCAGAGGAAACTTTAAAAAGAAAGCGGGAGGGGTGTACTGAGACATATCAATAAATAAATATTATATATATAAAAGTATGGAAATATGGATTTACCTTTCGCATGTAGCATCTTCAGGTGGTCAACCGTGAGCTGCAGTATCTCGGCCTTCTCCAGTTTGGCGCTGCCTTGCTTCTCGCACGCCGCTGGCACCAGCCTCTTGAGCTCAGTGAGCGACGTGTTGATTCTGTCTCGTCGCTTCTTCTCGATGACGCCTCGTCTCCGTTTGCGCGTCATGAGCTGGCAGGAGTCGCCCCCTGGTGACCTGGGCAGACAAACATGGGTTGCTCTAATGAGTTAAATGTCAAATTTCAAAGACCCATATTCGATGGAAATCTGAACTCGTTCAAAGAGTTTCGTAAAATATGGGCCTTTGAAATCATCTAGTATTTAATATTTCTTGAATAACTGAAACCGTAATTAATTTGTAGCTTCTCAAGAATCAGTCGTAGGTATTTCGGTAAAGGTTGTATTGCGGTCGTGGGTCGGGACCGCTTAAAAAGTAAAAGGTGAAAGGTTATAATTTTCTTTTGATAGTTTCGCCACCTTTTCTCGTTTGACCTATTACCACGTCAAAAGTCGTGCCGTATTCTATAACATTTAGTACGAATTTTTATGCGAAGTGTATTTAAGGGTAGAAAAATTGCGTTATACCTTTGATTTATTACTTACGTCACGAAGAAAATGTTAAAGAAAATATATAAAATTAGAAAATATATGACTAGCTTTTTCCCGCAGCTTCGTTCAAGTTAGGTTCGATTTTCATACAAATATTAAAGCCTTATTAAACCCATAAAGGAGTTGAATTTCCAAAAATCTTTCTTTAGCGGATGCCTACGCCGTAATAACTATCTGGATGCCAATATTCAACCCGATCCATCCAGCGGTTTGAGCCGGTAGTAAATATAATAAAGTCTATGGTTTTAGCTGTGCGTTGATAGACCAGTCAGTCAGTCCTTCGGTCACCTATACCTTTTATATACTTAGATACACTAAATAATTAATTACTGAGATGTGAGATATTTTTCACCTTTTATGTAATAAGTTTTTTAAACAAAGAATAGAGGGCGAACCTAATCAAGGTCGTAGCTAATAATCGTAGACGAGCTACGCGCGTAGCAGTCGCCTACGCAACATAGAACTTCCTTTTTACCGACTCAAAAAGGATATTAGGATATAGGTTCTCATGTCGACCAGTGTATTTTCTTATTAGAATCTTGTTTTGTATGTTTAAATGTTATTTTATGCACAGTAAAAATTGTATTCTTCGCCTATTGCTAAAAATGCACTAGAAACGCTAAAGCTAAGCTATATATGGCTTAACATTAGCCTATTTTTATGTTTATTTATGTAAAACTAGACTAGATAATGCCCACGACTTCGTTCGCGTGGATTAAGCTTTTTTGATTCCCGCGGGAACTCTTTAATTTTCCGGGATATATCTTTCATATCGTCCTACTTATTAGGCCTATGTCCTTCCCCGGAATACGGACTATCCCCATACAAAATTTCATCAAAATCTGTTGAACAAATGGGCCGTGAAAGCGTAGCAGATAGACAGATAGACAGACAGACACACTTTCACATAAATTTATCATATTAGTATTTGTATGGATTTCTATTTTGAAATTCTGAGACGGGGATTATAATAGACTAAACTCTATTCTTGTCTCTATCTTGTCTATGCTTGAATAACAATTACAGTTTACGCAATATTTCTAAATTTTGAATAATAGTAGGGGAGCCCAAAAGGGGATTTTTGGATTTACTTCAGCGCGGCAGATAAATATAAAGGGGGATTCTTTGGACCCTGTAGAGTACCTTCACCATATATGAGCCCTTTATATTGGTGGGTCTGACTCGGACAGCAGATCAGAATACTAAATAAATAAAATCGATCATCAGAATCACTCGAGCGCGTCAGATTAAGGTAGAGTGAGTTAATTACACGCTGAAAAGTGTACAATCAAATAATCTGACGATTTGAGCGAGACCTAAAGGAGTTGGAGAGTGACAAACTTAAAAACCACCAATCCAAATCCAAAAATCCCCTGTTGGGCTCCCCTATTATAACGAATATTTCAGCTTGAATCCCTCCCACGCTTAATATGTCGGTCACTTTTAGTAATTAGACTCGGTTAGCGTACTAGTTTGGTGCTCATCTATACGCATGTATGTATAGTCCTACAAACTTTAAATCTGCCATTCCGAACCAGTGGTAGATTCACTCAACGATTCAAAAGTACTTGTAAAAGTTTATTTAAATAAAAAGCATTTTGAATTTTGAATTTCTGACCCGGTGACAGCGTCGCTAGTATGCTTAAATATCTATACTAATATTATAAAGAGGAAAGTTTGTGGGTTTGTCAGTTTGTGACGTTGAAGGGGGTAATCTCTGGATCTACACAACCGATTTTGAAAATTCTGGTACCCATAGACAGCCACATTATTTGTGAGTGTCATAGGCTATATATTATCCAGCAAAATTAGGGAGTTCCCGTGGGAATTTAAAAAACTTATTTCACAAGGACGAAGTCGCGGGAAAGTCTGCTAGTAAAAAATAAAATAAAAACTAAAACTAGGCATAAAAAAATATTCCAATTTCGCGATCACGTCTGATAAGTTGGTGGGACTATTCACGTATGCCACCGACATCAGCAAAATAGCGAAAATACACTACGGTCAGAAAAAATTGTCTGGAGGACAAAAATTCCAGTAATTTGTAATGGCTTTTGCCCACTAGCGCGACAGGACAAAAGGTAATTTTTCTCCGTTGTCCTGTCCAGTCCCTAGTGTATTTACTCTCTAAGCAAACAAGGCCATAAATAATGAGAAAAGAATACTAACGTCGCATCCTTACTGCTTTCCTCAGAGAAGGCATCGTCCTCACTCTCAGAGTGGGCCCTCTTGTTCCTCTGAACAGGGGCCGCAGTAGTGGGCGCAGGAGGCCCCCAGCCGTACTGCGGCGCCCACTGAGGGGCCTGGGACTGAGTCTGCTGGTGAGCGTTGGGCTCCATATGCCTCTGATACTCCATCATTTATGTAGAACTTCTAGGAGAAATATAAAAAAACTTTCACTTTTCATGCACTTTTTCATCAAAAAGCTGTTTATATTTTCACTTTTAGTGGATCAGTCACTTTGTTGAATCATTTAAGTAGATGCTTTCATTCTTGGTTCGCTTTTATAAATGAGCGCAGATTAGTGGTGAAGTTTTCACTCTTTGGTTGCTTTTAATACGGAAAAGTAATGAAAATTTTCACTGGTAATCGCTGTTGAGATGTCCCGTGTAAATATAATATGGCTTCTTTAATTCACTTAAAATGCACTATCGTCGAAAATTAATGTTTTTTCCTAAATTTTTCTCAAAATCACAAATAGTTTTCACTTCGTGTTCACTTTCGTTGGGAAGAATCTTTATTTTTCACTTTTATAAGAAATCGATCACTAAAACTCCAATCGAAAAAGGCCATAAAGCTTCATTTAATTAATCAATGAAGTAAACAAGTGTCCAATCGTCTAAGAAATAGCAGGAACTTGTTGATCGCAGTGCGCATGCGGGCCACACGTGCGCGCGCGTCGACCGCCGGCCGCGGAGTGTGCGGCCGCGTGCCCGGGCGCCCGGCCGCCTCCCGGCCCTGTGGCGACCATGCTTTACATCCCACCAACTTTACACTACCACAAAAACACACCATATCAAACCTTTTTACAAAGTATTAAGGTGTTATCGATCGCAGTATAACTTTGTAATATTTTCATGCCAACAAATTTATTATTACAAATAAACACTGCGATTTGAAACTTTATAACAATAACTATAGAGTTTACTATGACTGCATTGTTGGATCAACTAGGGTTGACAATCTTTAGTAAGTTAGTTCTAAAGTCAATCACAGGATTATAGGCGGTATTAATATAGTGTTAGGGGTGATAAAGGGATGTTTTTTTGGGTTTAATATCTTTGAAAAGGCCGCGTGTCGGACGCACGGTGGAAGCGGCGTCAATTAGGAAACGCAATTTCATTGAACGAAGGCTATTGTTTGTGGAAAGCTCAGGGATGTGTAGACTAGATGTGACACGCTTGCTGGGTATTGTAATATTTAATTCGCAGCACTTTGATTAGTATTTGCTGAAATTGTGCAAAGCTTTACTTTTATCTTTTTAATGCCTACGATACAATAAGTTATTAAGGAATTAGAATTTAGATTAGATTACCTTTGCGACAGATTTTAACCTACGTCGTTTTATGTTCACGTTTTAAGTACTAACGTTTTATTCAATACCACTATTGCCCCTTATTTAGGTACCTTCAGGTAAAAAACTATCGCGAACATCGAAAAATTTCAATAATAATCCATGCTTATATTACAACTGGGCAAGTGTGTCTGTCTGTCTGCTTCGCTTTTACTACCCATCTGTTCAACCGATTTGTCGAAATTTGGTACATACCTTTTTATCGCAGAAAAAAAGAGTTCCCGCGAGAATCAAGAAACCTTCATTCATCCGAATCCATAGTAATATTGTACGTCATAAAAAACGTGTGTCTTTTGCCTGGTGGGAGGCTCGGCTGTGGCTAGTTATCACTTACCACCCTACCGGCAAAGACGTGCCGCCAAGCGTATTAGCGTTCCGGTACGATGCCTTGTAGAAAACAAGTAGGTATGGGTTTAATATAACTGCCATGGTTTAGTCCGGTACTATCTTAAACTGGATCATCACTTACCAGCGGGTGAGATTGCATTCAAGGGCTAACTTGCAGTGGATTAATAAAAATACACTGAAAAACACGCGCATAGACTTCAACGCGAGTGCAACTTTTCCGGTTACATTCCGTTTTTGAGCTGCGCAGCAACGAATCTATATTCACAAAACATTTGACTGGCTGACATATTAATACAATCAACGCGTACCTAGGTACAGATCAATTCGCACTGGGACTAGGAAAGTAGGAACTCGCGATTTTCCATGTAGGAACATAGTACGTATGTTTTCACGACAACTTGGAGTTGAGGCTTAGAAAGTTTTTTCAGAAATCCTATCCATTGAGAGACCGTAACGAGTGTGCTAAATAAAAAGTTAGAACTTAAAAAGTTACTTGTAAATCCACATATAACTACTTTTTGATAGAACGCACCTCCGCAATAAAAACATGTAAAAATAAATGATTTTACTTACCTACGCATTTTCGCACGGTTTTAAAATCGTCTAAAAAAAAAAACAAAAGCGTCGTGAGCAATATTTCAACCACCTTTAAGGCCCCTTATACAGATATCATACTTTTTCAAGTACCATTTATAGATAAATGGAATAACAGCTGTTGGGATATTATGGTATTAAATTAAAGGTAATGTATTCATCTCTAGTTAGACCCCATAAAAAATGCACACTCCCATACAAATTTTCGGAATAAATACGTTTCTACGAACGCAAGAACTGCTGAAAATGACGAAAAATGGGGTCTGGATAGGAACCCATAAAGCTAGATCAGCTACATATTTTAACTTGAAAATAACAAAAGAGTGGGGCTTATATAGTCCTCTACCCAAATGCTGGAACATTATGCATACAAATAAATACTTTTGTCATTTATGTGTCAACACAAAAAATTCTTCATACATTTTCTATGGAAAGAAGCCGGCCGCTTGGCGTTTGGCGCTCAGTACGCGCTGAGATGCGCTCGTGAACGGGTGGGTGTATCGCTTTTTTGCATGAAATTTATTACGACAAAATTAACACCGTGTTGTATACTGCGCTCGATAAAACTTGATATTGTTTATGACACAAAGAAGAAAGTTCTCAATTACCCTTTTTTTTACCCGATTACAGCAAAGCCAAAAGGAAAGGGTACGAGATTAGGAGTCTATGTATGCCTATGCGTGTGTGTGAGTGTGTATGTATGTTGGATGTATGTATGAATGTATTAATTGAAGTCTATTAAATAAGTCTAGAGCCCTTAACTACACTCAATTATTATTATAGCCAACTATACCTATGCAAAAAATTAGGTCAATACGTTAGTCTGTTACGGCGTGATTGAAGAACAATCCTACTAACAAACTTTTTCCCAATAATTTTAGTACGGTAAGCGCCATTTTGAAATTCTTTTTTGTCGTCCTGATTTCGTTCAAAATCGATATCTGGTGTTCCCTGGGATCACTGAACAGAAAACTTTACCCAAAATTAAAAAAAAGTCAGCGCCATTTTGAAATTCTTTGTTATCGTACCGATTTCGTTCAAAATCGATATCTGGGGTTCCCTGGGATCACAAAATAGGAAACTTACCAGAATAAAAAAAAAGTCAGCGCCATTTTGAAATTCTCTGTTATTGTACCGATTTCGTGCAAAATCGATATCTGAGGATCCCTTAGACCACAAAACAGGAAACTGTTACCAAAATTTTTAAAAATCAGCGCCATTTTGAAATTCTTTGTTATTGTACCGATTTCGTTCAAAATCGATATCTGACGATCCCTGGGATCACAAAACAGGAAACTGGTACCAAAATTTAAAAAAAGTCAGCGCCATTTTGAAATTCTTTGTTATCGTACCGATTTCGTTCAAAATCGATATCTGGGGTTCCCTGGGATCACAAAATAGGAAACTTTTACCAGAATTTTAAAAAAGTCAGCGCCATTTTGAAATTCTCTGTTACTGTACCGATTTCGTTCAAAATCGATATCTGGGGTCCCCTAGGATCACAAAATATGAAAATTTTACCAGAATTAAAAAAAAGTCAGCGCCATTTTGAAATTCTCTGTTATTGTACCGATTTCGTTCAAAATCGATATCTGGGGTTCTCTGGGATCACAAAACAGGAAACTTTTACCAGAATTTTAAAAAAGTGAGCGCCATTTTGAAATTCTCTGTTATTGTACCGATTTCGTTCAAAATCGATATCTGGGGTTCCCTAGGATCACAAATTATGAAACTTTTACCAGAATTAAAAAAAAGTCAGCGCCATTTTGAAATTCTCTGTTATTGTACCAATTTTGTTCAAAATCGATATCTGAGGATCCCTTAGACCACAAAACAGGAAACTGTTACCAAAATTTTAAAAACTCAGCGCCATTTTGAAATTCTTTGTTATTGTACCGATTTCGTTCAAAAGCGATATCTGACGATCCCTGGGATCACAAAGCAGGAAACTGGTACCAAAATTTAAAAAAAGTCAGCGCCATTTTGAAATTCTTTGTTATCGTACCGATTTCGTTCAAAATCGATATCTGGGGTTCTCTGGGATCACAAAACAGGAAACTTTTACCAGAATTTTAAAAAAGTGAGCGCCATTTTTAAATTCTCTGTTATTGTACCGATTTCGTTCAAAATCGATATCTGGGGTTCCCTAGGATCACAAATTATGAAACTTTTACCAGAATTATAAAAAAGTCAGCGCCATTTTGAAATTCTCTGTTATTGTACCGATTTCGTTCAAAATCGATATCTGAGGATCGCTTAGACCACAAAACAGGAAACTGTTACCAAAATTTTAAAAACTCAGCGCCATTTTGAAATTCTTTGTTATTGTACCGATTTCGTTCAAAAGCGATATCTGACGGTCCCTGGGATCACAAAGCAGGAAACTGGTACCAAAATTTTAAAAAAGTCAGCGCCATTTTGAAATTCTCTGTTATTGTACCGATTTCGTTCAAAATGGATATCTGAGGATCCCTTAGACCACAAAACAGGAAACTGTTACCAAAATTTTAAAAACTCAGCGCCATTTTGAAATTCTTTGTTATTGTACCGATTTCGTTCAAAAGCGATATCTGACGGTCCCTGGGATCACAAAGCAGGAAACTGGTACCAAAATTTAAAAAAAGTCAGCGCCATTTTGAAATTCTTTGTTATCGTACCGATTTCGTTCAAAATCGATATCTGAGGATCCCTAAGACCACAAAGCAGGAAACTGGTACCAAAATTTAAAAAAAGTCAGCGCCATTTTGAAATTCTTTGTTATCGTACCGATTTCGTTCAAAATCGATATCTGGGGTTCTCTGGGATCACAAAACAGGAAACTTTTACCAGAATTTTAAAAAAGTGAGCGCCATTTTTAAATTCTCTGTTATTGTACCGATTTCGTTCAAAATCGATATCTGGGGTTCCCTAGGATCACAAATTATGAAACTTTTACCAGAATTATAAAAAAGTCAGCGCCATTTTGAAATTCTCTGTTATTGTACCGATTTCGTTCAAAATCGATATCTGAGGATCGCTTAGACCACAAAACAGGAAACTGTTACTAAAATTTTAAAAACTCAGCGCCATTTTGAAATTCTTTGTTATTGTACCGATTTCGTTCAAAATCGATATCTGGGGTTCCCTGGGATCACAAAATAGGAAACCTTTACCAGAATTTTAAAAAAGTCAGCGCCATTTTGAAATTCTCTGTTACTGTACCGATTTCGTTCAAAATCGATATCTGGGGTCCCCTAGGATCACAAAATATGAAAATTTTACCAGAATTAAAAAAAACTCAGCGCCATTTTGAAATTCTTTGTTATTGTACCGATTTCGTTCAAAAGCGATATCTGACGGTCCCTGGGATCACAAAACACAAATTCAAAATGGCGCTGATTTTTTTAAATTTAAATACCAGTTGCCTGTTTTGTGGTCCTAGGGAACCCCAGATATCGATTTGGAACAAAGTCGGTACAATAACAAAGAATTTCAAAATGGCGCTAATTTTTTAAAATTTTGGTACCAGTTTCCTGTTTTGTGATCTTAGGGATCCTCAGATATCGATTTTGAACGAAATCGGTACAATAACAGAGAATTTCAAAATGGCGCTGACTTTTTTTAATTCTGGTAAAATTTTCATATTTTGTGATCCTAGGGAACCCCAGATATCGATTTTGAACGAAATCGATACAGTAACAGAGAATTTCAAAATGGCGCTGACTTTTTTAAAATTCTGGTAAAAGTTTCCTATTTTGTGATCCCAGGGAACCCCAGATATCGATTTTGAACGAAATCGGTACGATAACAAAGAATTTCAAAATGGCGCTGACTTTTTTAAAGTTTGGTACCAGTTTCCGGTTTTGTGATCCCAGAGAACCCCAGATATCGATTTTGAACGAAATCGGTACGATAATAAAGAATTTCAAAATGGCGCTGACTTTTTTTAAATTTTGGTACCAGTTTCCTGTTTTGTGATCCCAGGGATCGTCAGATATCGATTTTGAACGAAATCAGTACGATAATAAAGAATTTCAAAATAGCGCTGACTTTTTTTAAATTTTGGTACCAGTTTCCTGTTTTGTGATCCCAGGGATCGTCAGATATCGATTCTGAACGAAATCGGTACAATAACAGAGATTTTTTTAAAATTTGTTACCAGTTTCCTGTTTTTTGTTCCCAGGGAGCCCGAAATATCGATTTAGAATGAATTTAAAAAACGATAGTTCCGGTTTTGTTGAAGCAGAGTTCAAACAGCCGTATACTACGCAATACACTCCTTGCATTTTTAAAAAGATCGCGGAAATAGATTTATACGTGACCACTCGTCATGACGCGGCAATCACTACTGACGGCAATGTCGATGCGCATGTTTGTGTGAGTGAGCTGTTTCGAACGTTTCTAGGTAGTTTCATCCGTTTACTGTGGTCTAGCGTAGAGTATACGTGCTTGCAGAAATATTTTGTATTGTGGCGAGTTAAATACCTACAGATTTTTACTATAGGGATAAACACGTGTTTCAGGAATTTTGGAAATTCGACCTCCAAGGAATTTTTAAAAATTTCACCCGAGCGAAGCAGGGGTGCGTCTGCTAGTATTTACTATAATAATGTGGTGCGGAGGCATAGATAATAATATGTAGTAAATAAATAATCAAATATTTCAAGTTACAAAATTGATTAGTTGGCTATAAAATCGAGCGTAGAGCGTAGTGCTATATATGCGTACAGATATATGCTGTAGTGTGGCGAGTTATATACCTAAAGTTGGCTGCGGCCTGATTGTATAAGGACCCTTAATCCCATAAGATTTACTTTAAGAAAATAATCCTTGCTTTATTACAGATCTCTTGGTCTGAACGTGATCCTATTTCACTGAAGAGCCTTCACAGGGACTTTGAGGCGCAAACTTAGTGACAATGAAGCCTACTTTTTAAAAGTCTTCGTTTAATATCCTTACACAGAAATCTTGTTATTTCCAGTTTAATATTATAAGATAAAAAATCTTTTCATGTTTTTTTTACAATGAAAAGAGGTTTTCGAGCTTTTTTACATTCTACCTGCGTAATGGGTAATACTTGACTAATGATTTCGCATTGCTAACCTGAGTATAGTCTCATAAAATAAAAAAACATCATCGGTTAATGGTCAGTAAGACGTACTCATCGTAACTAGGTGTAGGTATGCACATAGCTCTTGGTCTAAGATCCGGTATAAGAAATTTATACCCTCATCTGTTACTTATTTGTGATAAGAATTAAATGATAGTATAAATAGATCTTATCCGTACGCAATTTAACTAGGCAACCTATTCACGATATGTCAATGAGCCATAAATGAAAATAAACCATAACATCATTGATTTAGAGCTCAATTTCGTGTATCCATTATCATACGTTTATGGTATCGTACATACCTAAACGTACGAGAATGGATACACGAAATTGAGCTCAAATTCAGTCTAGTTATGGTTTATTTTACTTTGACGCCGTACTTTGACGATTTGATCGCCAATTCTTACACAAGACTTCATAATATTATGCTAGCCTCAGGCTGCACGCTACAAACGAGGCAATCCATTAAATCAGCAAATACACAAATAACCCCAAAACTTCCCACAGAGTAAAATAAACAACGGCAGTTAATCAAAAGTATATTTTATTCAGAATAGAACCACTTGAGTTGCATTTTGTGTAACACAAAAGTTCAAAAGATCTTTCAACATTTCGTATACAATGGTCGGCACTCACAATAGTGGTAGGCACCTGCCATGGGACCCTACGGTTTTGTTCTCACGCCTACAAAAAGACGGGTTAATCCTCGAAGTCGAAAAGCAGGGTCTCTTGGACCCCACGTTTTTCGGTGTAAATTTTTTCGGGAGGCGCTTTTTGGGGTCATATTGATATAATGAAAAGCACGGTAACGTGTAAAAAGCCTTTGATGTTAAGTACGTTCACATTTTTTATAATTGTCATTGTATTAACTTGTCCAAAAATTACCTACTTACAGTAAGTATTGCCGCTGTGACCGCAGGGAATTTTTCTTGATGAAATGAAATTATTTATTTATTTCACGATATATTTATCATATGTGACTTAGCTAGTGTCACGAGAAATCAAGACTCTACCAACGGTTCGGTTTAATTCTACTGAGAATTGCCAGCAAGAAACTTAAATAAGCCAGTCTGAATTGGCCTTTGAAATAGGCCAAACTGTAGGAATCTCATCACGCAAGTCATTGTTACTTTGTCATCACGCAAGCCTAAGTATTTTGCGATACTAAAAAGTCGCATAAAAGTAAGCACTCGCGCTACTATATATGCGATAGGTATCTACATGAAAACAAAATAAATAAATTATTTATTTCAGACAACAGCTATCAGCGCATTATTAAAATGCTACTTTTTATCCCGGAAAATTAAAGATTTTCCGCGATACTCAAAAAACCTTAATCCACGCGGACGAAGTCGCGAGCAATATCTAGTTACATCATAAAACAACGTTCAACACACTAATCTATTGTTTGAACAGTTTTTTGAAGTGAAAACCTCTGTAGGCGCGTTGAGCACTTTTTGTTAGGGGGTAAAAATGTAGATTCGCGTGACCGACATGCTCGCGAACAGCGACATGCTCACGAACATTTAAATTTACGCCATTCGAAATTAATCTTTAATGCCTTAGTGGTAAGGTTTATGTTTTAACAATTTTCATTTAAAAATATATAAAAAAATATTAGTTTTCACTTCTACCGGCAGTCCCTATGACTACCAATTTTTTATTTACATTGTTTAACCCCCTACGTTAACCCTTATTTGCGATCTCACCCTGCAGTCGCCGCCGCTCCGCCGCCAAGAGTTTCGTGTCTGACGCCTTAGACTGCATCAATACTGCCAGGTGAGATCGCGATCAAGAGCTAATTTATAGTGGACTAAAAAACCAATCAACGAACTAAAAATTATTCTATATAGTTATACCTACTTAGAAGAATACCAATTATTTACCTAAAAGTACTCAGTGCCCCAATAGAGTACCCTTGTTGATCAGTCAATAAGTGAACCACTAAATGTCACCAAACAAATAATATGCTCTATAAAAAACCATATTTTATATTAACATATTATGTTACAATATAACCAAAATATTTATGACACGATCATAACCTTGATAGCCAAGAAATAAGGTCTGTTTTTAGATATTCGAGGTGTATAGTTAAGTCGGTCGATAAGTTCCCGTGTGAACGAAGGGTAGACGGGGGTGGAGTTAGATATCGTTTTGAAATTACGGTATTGTTGATTTTAATGCTTAATGTGTACTGTGTATTGGCTTTTGTTTTATAAATGCTTCAGAAAATTCGGTGGGAAAATTTTACTTCGCTTTGATTAGGTTCCGTTTAATTTTATTAAAGTTTAATTAAACGGAAAATAATAAAAGTACGAAAGTTGCACTCAGTAGTGGCTGGTGAAGTTGGTGACCTCTCACTGTTATATTTTACTGATTATATTTTACTAACGTTGGCAATAAAAAGTTGTTGTGATAGGCTGAATCATTATAAGTAATATCAAAAATTTTGAATAAGACCACCTAAACCTAAACCACCATACTCAAAATTGATTGAATCTATAAATGTAAAAAAGAACTATGGAATAAATTAAATTGAAATAGAAAATTGATCGTTTGAATTTATGGTATTTTGCGACGTTTGATTTTGGCCAATAGTGGTCAATCGAGAGGTGATTGCGATCGTTGTTATGCATATGGTACTCTCTTTATGTTAGAGATAAAAATAGTTGCCTGGGGCTGACGATATTTACGTGCTCTCAGAGGTACCTACGACTAACGGAGGATACGAAAAGGTTAAATTAGGACACCCAATATCGGTCATCGATCCAGTTACAAACCGTATTCAACGTTAATTTATCAGCGTGATTGTTAGTGCACTGTCACGAGTACCTCAGGTCAGCTCAGGTAGGTCCTTCGCTCCTTATTCCCAGACTAGCTGATGCCCGCGGTATCGTCCGGAATAAGTTCTTTTAATTCCCATTAGAACTCCCTTAATTATCCAGGATAAAAAGTAGCCTATGTCACTCTCCAACTCCTCAATAATTATATCCATGCAAAAAATCACGTCGATCCGTTGCTTTGTTACGACGTTATTGATGGACAAACCAACAAAAAAACATTCGCCTTTATAATATTAGTATGATTCTAAATACCAATAATTCGCACGATTCAAATCACCTGCCTCTACAATCAACTCAATCGCCCCCAATCGCAAATGAACAGACAGATCACTATACTATACTCTATAGTATACTTAATAACAGTGTGTGAAAGGTCTTAGGCACGCGCTCACACGCGCTGCGCACGCGACCGCCGGAGTCATGGGGGAGGCAAATGCGCCGTGAAATATGGACGAGCGATTATTGCGATGGGGATTTTTTTCTTTGAAGTTACTTATTTCCTTTTCGTGATTATATGATAAACGTCGAGTTTTTTTAATGAATATTTTAATCAGTAACCGAATCGTTCAATTGATTATAATCCATATTTAATAATTTTAGCTACAAGAAATACTTCACCGTGTTTTCAATTCCCTATTTTCCTGTCTCCTCTTTGTCGCTCACTTCTAGTACCAAGAGCCTCTGAGCTAGGCCGCGGACAAAATGACGGACGGGCATGGCGAAACTATAAAGCTTCCTTGTTGACTACAATACCCTAAAAAGGAATTCTCGAAATCGGTTCCCATTTCGACAGTAATAGAACTTGATAATTATAAGTTAAGGAGACTTTAATCTAACAAAACTTCCATTCCCTATCACTCAGGTTTTTCCCCTAACCCGTGAGAGACAGACGGACAGATGAAAAGCCAAAATAAATATTATTGTTTTTCCTGACTTGTGTTGGACATTTTTAAAGTATTCAAAGGCAGCATAAGCTGAGATCTCAGTAAAATACTTCAGTAATTCTTATATATTTATTACTTTACAAAGTAATAATAAAGTATGCATAATTATGTCACCATACGATTGTAAAAACTCGCGAAATCGCAGTGTCGAAAGATTACAATTTAACGCATTATTTTCCGGTAGATTGTAATCTGTTAGGTTTATTAACCCGATAGAACCTAAGTGCCCTACCTAAGGGCACTACCTGCTTATTTATGTCGAACCCTAATCTAACCTATAAGAAAGACACAAGAAAACGTAAATACAATTAATATTTCAAAAAATTACACTCAGAACATTGAACGGTTCACAATCTTTCAACAGTTTACAATTTCGCGAGTTAGATTATAATCTAACGGTTTTTAAAATCTTACGGTGACACATATAACGCGTCCGTCTGTTCACTTGTGGCTGCAGGGTCGTTGGTGTTTCGATCACAACTAACCACACGAAGTGCGGGTTCGATCCCATTATTTTACTTTGCCATTTTTATATTATAGGATGATCGCAATAAAAAACTTCAGTCATTCTTATGTATTTATTAGCTTATAAAGTAATGATCTTATATTAGTATAACTATAACGAACTATATCGAGTCTGTCTGTTCACTTTTCGTGGCTGGAGCGCGAGTCAGGGTCGGAGGTGTCTCTCGGCTCGTTCATCTCCAGCTCAAAGTCATCCACGGACATCGGTGTGTCTGGAAATAAATAAATAACCAAGTTGTGATCTTGTAAATCGTAAGTGCGTGATTTGGTGAGTTCATGGAGTCGCTATGTCTTGAGGGCGAGAAAGCGTGACAGTCTACTTTTTATCTCGAAACTACATGTTATAAATAGTATCGTAACTTTTTTTTTATCCACTACAAGTTAGCCCTTGACTGTGATCTCACCTGATGGTAAGTGATGATGCAGTCTAATGTGGTAGCAGGCTAACCTTAGGGGCATGGCAGTTATATTAAACTCATACCCCTATTCGGTTTCTACATGGCGTCGTACCGGATCGCGTAATCGCTTGGCGGCACGTCTTCTTCGGTAGGGTTGTAACTAGCCACAGCCGAAGCCTCCCACCAGACCAGACCAGGGAGAATTCAGAAATTATAAATTGCCAAATTGACCCTGCCGAGGATCGAACCCGGGACCTCCGCACGTTAAGACAACAGCGCTACACACTGCGCCACGGAGGTCGTAATTTTTTTTTTCGGGATGAATATGCTGCATAGGACCTACTGGCCGCTACAGCGTCACCGGGGGCATAGGCGAGCGCCAGGCGTCGTCGAGAAAAGAGCCCTAGGGCTCGATGACATCGGCGGGGCAACGTCTTCCTAAGGGAGCCTCCTATGAGGCTCGCACCACGGCTTAGGATGACGTTGGGACGAATGGGAGGTCGGTTGGACTAGATTAGTCCATACGCCCCCGAGGCCGTGGGATAAGTCCACGTAAAGTGGCGTGCAAGACATAGAGGCGTAAAAGCATTGCTTACCCCAGTTCTTAAAGCTCAATACTTATTTTTCTTCATGCCCTGCCTAAAAATAGGTATCTACCAACCAGTGCCTACTCTGGCTCAAATACTGTGCACGCCACCGAGTCAGTGGCGTGCACGACATAGACGCATAAAAGCATTGCTTACCCCAGTACTTAAAGCTCAATACTTATTTTTCTTCATGCCCTGCCTGAAAATAGGTATCTACCTAACCAATGTCTACCCTGGCTCGAATACTGTGCACGCCACTGACCACGTCCGGGTGACGTAAGATATCGGGGTCCAAAACGCTCACCCAGATGCTCCAGGGTGACGCCCATAGCGGCGCGCACTGCGGGTAGCGGCGCCACGGTGTGCGGCGGTACTCTCGCAAGCATGCCGCGGAGCCACGCCGCCGCGTGCCGTGCGGCCTCACGCTCCGCACCGCCCGCGCGCGCACACTGCGACAAGTGCCACGGCACTGTGGCTGACAGTCTGCGGAAAATACACGAAAGGATAACAAGTCATAATTTAAAAAAATTAAAAAACGCGACTGCCCTGCCAAAACACGAACTAAATAGTTAAAAGTCTAAATTAATCTAGTTAAATTAGAATCTTATTCACATTTTTATTAAATGATATTTTTTTGTGAATCAGTCACGGCACTGTGGCTGAGTCTGCGGAAAATACACAAAAGGATAACAAGTCATAATTAAAAAAAAATAAAAACACGACTGCCCTGTCAAAACACGAACTAAAAAGTTAAAAGTCTAAATTAATCTAGTTAAATTAGAATCTTATTCACATTTTTAATAAATGATATTTTTTTTGAATCAGTCACGGCACTGTGGCTGCCAGTCTGCGGAAAATACACAAAAGGATAACAAGTCATAATTAAAAAAAATTAAAAACACGACTGATCTGCCAAAAAACGAACTAAAAAGTTAAAAATCTAAATTAATCTAGTTAAATTAGAATCTTATTCACATTTTTATTTAATGATATTTTTTTTTGTGAATCAGTCACGGCACTGTGGCTGACAGTTTGCGGAAAATACACAAAAGGATAACAAGTCATAATTAAAACTAAGATAAAAAATAGCTCCAATGTAATCAAAACTACTTGGAACATAGTGAATGAAGAAACAGGAAGAGCAACACGGAAAAATTGTGAATTTAAACTTAATGTCGGTAACAACAACCTGTAACTTCGGACTCCGAAGTTGCTTCTGTTTTTGAAGGCTTCTTTCGGATATTCCTGTTTCTACCACAGAATCGTTGAACTCATCACCAAATGCCGCTCTTACTTTACTGGAGGATAACGTGCCTGAATGTAATAACGTTTTTAAATTCCGTCACGTTAGCTGCTCTGACGTTATTAAAGCATTCAATTTAATTAACAATAAGAAGACAAATGATTTGTGGGGCATTTCCGTTAACGTTGTAAAATCATTGATTGATATCGTTGCACCCGAGTTAGCATTAATATTTAATAATTGTATTGATTGTGGTGAGTTTCCTGACTTAATGAAGCATAGTAAAATAATTCCTCTATTCAAATCAGGTAGTACAAATGACCCCACTAACTTTAGACCTATATCTGTACTACCCACTTTCAGTAAAATATTTGAAAAATTAATATTAATTCAATTGCTTAATCATTTTTGTAATAATGACTTATTACATAGTAAACAGTTTGGATTTACACGGGGTCGCTCAACAATCGATGCTGGTGTTGAGTTAATTCAAAATATATTCGAAGCCTGGGAGGAGTCACGTGATGCACTTGGCGTTTTCTGTGATTTATCCAAGGCTTTTGATTGTGTTAATCACGAAACATTAGTCAGAAAACTACACCATTATGGAATTAGGGGTGTAGCACTGAATATGATGAATTCCTATTTAAATAATAGGTTACAAAAAGTAGACGTCAATGGAAAGCGGTCTTCCGGATCGATTGTAAAAATGGGGGTTCCACAAGGTTCAATTTTAGGGCCTTTTCTATTCCTCATTTACATTAACGATCTTCCTTATCTTGCCAAGGATAATCATGGGATAGTATTGTTTGCTGATGATACATCTCTTTTGTTTAAAATAAATCGTTACGAAACAACTCTTGACGAAGTAAACAATTCTCTCACTAAAGTGGTACAGTGGTTTGAAGGCTACTCCTCAATGGAAAAAAGACAAAGTGTATCAAATTTACATTACCTAATGTCAAACAGGTAAAAACCACTGTACAACTTGATCATGAGGAATTAGATTTAGTGGATACCGCTGTTTTTCTCGGTATGACGTTAGATGCTAAATTCCAATGGGGCCTTCACATAAATGACTTATCGAACAGGCTTAGTTCTGCTGCATACGCGGTTAAAAAGATTCGCCAGTTGACAGATATAGAAACGGCGAGATTAGTTTATTTTGGTTACTTTCACAGCATTATGTCATATGGTATATTATTATGGGGTAATGCTGCAGATATTAATTCTGTTTTTGTGCTGCAGAAGAGGGCTGTTCGAGCCATATATAATATTGAGCTATATATAGTATAATGGGACCAAGACAGTCACTAAAAGATAAATTTAAAGAAATCAATATTATGACAGTGCACAACCAATATATATATTTGAAAATTTAGTATACGTGCATAAACACATTGATAAATTCAAGAAGAAAAGTGATTGTCATAATGTCAATACTAGAAATAAAAATAAACTTGCAATGCCTGCTTCTAGGCTTAGTAAAACTAGCAATTCATTTGTTGGAAACAGTGTCCGCTTCTACAATAAGCTCCCAGAAGACATGTTAAAGATGTCTCTAAATAAGTTCAAAGTTAATGTAAAACGTAAACTCATTGAAAAATCTTATAACCATATAAAGGATTACTTAAACGACAAGGAAGCTTGGCAATGATTTGCTCTATGGCTCTGATAGTTCCTTAGTTAAGATGATTTGTGAGATGGTGATAATAAAAAGAAAAAAAAACCCGGCTGAGTTTGTTGTGGGCTCTTCTCAGACCAGGGCGCGATTGGAACCCTCGTAGATTTAGTTTTAAGATACCGTAACCAATTATCACCATCATGTTTTATAAGTAAGTAATTTTTAACGTCAATAAGTGTACCTACAGTGTACCTATATTGAATAAATGATATTGAGTATTGAGTATATAAAAAATTAAAAAACACGACTGCCCTGCCAAAAAACGAACTAAAAAGTTAAAAATCTAAATTAATCTAGTTAAATTAGAATCTTATTCACATTTTTATTAAATGATATTTTTTTTGTGAATCAGTCGCGGCATTGTGGCTGCCAGTCTGCGGAAAATACACAAAAGGATAACAAGTCATAATTAAAAAAATTAAAAAACACGACTGCCCTGCCAAAAAACGAACTAAAAAGTTAAAAATCTAAATAAATCTAGTTAAATTAGAATCTTATTCACATTTATTGAGTAAAAGCATGCGTTACTTTGCGGAAGTCCATGATAGTGAATGAAGTAGAAGTTTAATTCGCTATAATCCGCTACAGTAGACAAATCTGTATGGTACAGTGCGTTGTCTTTCACCTGCAGCATGCGACACCCACCACACAGCAATTCGCACAGGCACAACACCACACCACACAAATCCTCCAAATCACTCTCAACGTACGTTTCACTCCGACACCGGAGCATCTTCAGGAGATGCACGACTCGACAATGCACGATTGTGAAGTACACAATCGTGCATTGTCGAGTCAACATCTCCTGAAGATAACGATAATGCACGATTGAGAAGTATCCTACGTAAAATAAAATCATTTCGTTTGAGCGATTTTTCACCGACGCATAGATTTTATGTAGAACAGAGGAGAAGGCAAGTTATTCCAGCATTTGGTAGTAGCATCCTATTAAATATTAAATATTCACCGGCTCCTCTGCTCCTTCTCGAGTTTGGCCAGCAGTTAATACATGTGCTGTAACGCAAACGCGATGCCTTTATCGTGCTATGCTTACTTAATTTTTGGTGGGAGGCTTCGGCCGTGGCTAGTTACCACCCTACCAGCAAAGACGTGCTGCCAAGCGATTTAGCGTTCCGATACGATGCCGTATAGAAATCGAATAGGAGTATGGGTTTAATATAACTGCCATGCTCCTAACAGGTTAATCCACTACCATATTAGACTGCATCATCACTTAGCATCAGATGAGATCGCAGTCAAGGGCTAACTTGTAGTGGATAAAAAAAAAATTCATCTTCTATCTCACTAAAGAAGTCCACATCTCAGGACCTAGCTAAATTAACTCATCCTTTTGCTAACGAAGCATTTCGTAACTATTTGAGCCATTTTTAGACTTCCACATAGATTTTACGTAGTGCAGAGGAGGAGGCAAATTGTTCCAGCATTAGGTAGCATCCTATTAAATATTGATTAATCACCGGTCCCTCTGCTCCTTCTCGAGTTTGGCCAGCAGTTGGTATGTGTGCTGCAGTGCAGAGGCGATGCCATAGTCGTGCTGCGCTTGTTTCACGTCGTCTTCTATCTCGCTCAGGAAGTCTACGTCTATGCCCAGCTCAGACAGTGTGCGCAGTTGCTCTATGTCGACCTTCACTTTGGATAGATCCTGTAAGAAAAAAATTGTTGGTTAAGCGGAATTTTATTTTTTTTGAATTAAGAAATGTGTCTCCGCTATTTTGGATTTGAAGATGGAAGCCATTTTTGTTATGAGCACCTCAAAAATACCTAAAATATCAAATAATAATATAAATTTATTAAAAATAAAAATAAACAGCCATTTGAAAGTTGGAGTCATTTTTGAAATCAGCATTTACAGAAATGTCAAAATAACACTCGTATTAGTTTTGTAAACGAATGTATTTTACACAACAAAAAAAAAAGATGACGGGGACGTTACACCCAAGCTGGGTCTCTGAAAAATTCACCGTCAGGTTACAGTTTTTTTTAAATAATAAGTACGTACTGCTTTTTCGAGTAAAAAGATGCCACAATTCCACAATATAAGAAAATTTATAATAATTGTACAACGGGTGTGGTTTGAACTTGAGTGGCGCACTTTCGGGTTCCAATTCGATCTGTGGCCATTAACATTAACTATTAGGTCTTTCTTTAAACTAGCTTATGACCGCGACTTCGCCGCATGGACTACGAAAATTTAGGGGTTGAATTATTAGGGGTTTATTTTATTTTAGGGGTTGAATTTTCACAAATCCTTTCTTAGCGGATGTCTATGTTAAAGTAACTAACTGCATGCCAAATTTCAGTCCGTTTCGTCCAGTGGTTGGAGCTGTGCGTTGATAGATCAGTTAGTCAGTCACCTTGTCTTTTTATATAATTATTTAGATGATTACTTACGTTGTCTTCCTTAGGCGCGACCGTTTCCTGTTGCGTCTTCTTGTCGGGGAACAAAGCTTCCATATCGTAGATGTGCTGCCACGGCGAGTCGGCCGCGAAACGCAGCATCTCTTCGTTGCCTTGCCCCGTCTCAGACGCTGAAAGTTTTGCCAACAGTTCAATATTCATATTAAATCATTGCCAATAATTTAATATTCATGTTAAATCGTTGGCAATGGTTCAATATTCATGTAAGCTCACTGACAACGGTTCAATATTCATATTAAATAATAAGCATTTCAATATTCATGATAAATAATTGCCAACAATTCTACATTCATGTTAAATCATTGTCAACAGTTCAATATTCATATTAAATTATTGACAACAGTTCAATATTCATGTTAAATTATTGGCACATTCACGTGGTAGATTCACTCGACTATTCAAAAGCACTTGTTTAAACGTTTACTTGAAATTGACAACAGTTTCAGACGCAGAGATTGGCAGCAGTGGTTGGAATTCGGTCAACGGGACTACTTACGTAAAGTGTGGTAGATGAGATGCGACTCGTCCTTGGTGAGCGTGGCAAAGGTGCCATCATATGACGGTGCGTACGAGCTAAAGGGGCCGTAGTGGAGCGGTTTGACACATTTGGCCAGATTGCGCCGGTCCTCGCGAGTGGCTGCAAGGAAGGACAGTAAAATGTTATTAGTCTGGTGATAGCTTAGTTTTATCCCCGGGCACGCACTTCTAACTTTTCGGAGATCTGTGCGGTTTAAGAAATAACATGTCACGTGCTTTAACGGACAATATGAGGAAATCTGCATGCTCAAGATTTCTCCATAATGTTCTCAAATGTGTGTTAAGTCTACCAATTTGCACTTGGCCAGCGTGGTGAAGTACGGCCAAACCATTCTCATTTTGAGAGGAGCAATAGCAATCTCGACGTACTGTCCGAGGGTCATGAGTTGTCTTCCCCCGCGCCCTCCACCGTGTGTGTCACCAGCTCTAGCGTGGTCTTGCTGCGCAGTACTTACTATGCAGCGAGCCGGTGCCCTGCGCCAGTTTCCCGATGTACTGTCCGAGGGTCATGAGTTGTCTTCCCCCGCGCCCTCCACCGTGTGTGTCACCAGCTCTAGCGTGGTCTTGCTGCGCAGTACTTACTATGCAGCGAGCCGGTGCCCTGCGCCAGTTTCCCGATGTACTGTCCGAGGGTCATGAGTTGTCTTCCCCCGCGCCCTCCACCGTGTGTGTCACCAGCTCTAGCGTGGTCTTGCTGCGCAGTACTTACTATGCAGCGAGCCGGTGCCCTGCGCCAGTTTCCCGATGTACTGTCCGAGGGTCATGAGTTGTCTTCCCCCGCGCCCTCCACCGTGTGTGTCACCAGCTCTAGCGTGGTCTTGCTGCGCAGTACTTACTATGCAGCGAGCCGGTGCCCTGCGCCAGTTTCCCGATGTACTGTCCGAGGGTCATGAGTTGTCTTCCCCCGCGCCCTCCACCGTGTGTGTCACCAGCTCTAGCGTGGTCTTGCTGCGCAGTACTTACTATGCAGCGAGCCGGTGCCCTGCGCCAGTTTCCCGATGTACTGTCCGAGGGTCATGAGTTGTCTTCCCCCGCGCCCTCCACCGTGTGTGTCACCAGCTCTAGCGTGGTCTTGCTGCGCAGTACTTACTATGCAGCGAGCCGGTGCCCTGCGCCAGTTTCCCGATGTACTGTCCGAGGGTCATGGGCTTGTCTTCCCCCGCGCCCTCCACCGTGTGTGTCACCAGCTCTAGCGTGGTCTTGCTGCGCAGTACTTACTATGCAGCGAGCCGGTGCCCTGCGCCAGTTTCCCGATGTACTGTCCGAGGGTCATGGGCTTGTCTTCCCCCGCGCCCTCCACCGTGTGTGTCACCAGCTCTAGCGTGGTCTTGCTGCGCAGTACTTACTATGCAGCGAGCCGGTGCCCTGCGCCAGTTTCCCGATGTACTGTCCGAGGGTCATGAGTTGTCTTCCCCCGCGCCCTCCACCGTGTGTGTCACCAGCTCTAGCGTGGTCTTGCTGCGCAGTACTTACTATGCAGCGAGCCGGTGCCCTGCGCCAGTTTCCCGATGTACTGTCCGAGGGTCATGGGCTTGTCTTCCCCCGCGCCCTCCACCGTGTGTGTCACCAGCTTTAGCGTGGTCTTGCCCTCCGCGTCCATTCGCGGGAAAGCTGACGACAAAACAAATATATCATCCATACTAATATTAAAAATGCGAAAGTGTCTGTTGATTTGACAAAATTTTGAAGAATAGTGATAGTTTACATCCCGAGGAACGACAAATGCGAGAGTCGAGTTCTCATGGGATCCTAAATCAACGCGGACGGACGTGGTTGCTGCCTCTAATAAATTAAAAATGTTGATTTGATCAACTTTTTAACTGTTAATATTAACATTAAATGTTAATATTAACAGTTAAATGTGTTTATTAATATTAACATTCAATGTTAATATTAATAAAAACATTTGACACTTGTAAATGGTATACTTTTTAAACTGTACTTTAATCTCCCAGGGGAGGCGGCAAGTCGTTCCAGCATACAGAAGCAGCAGGACAGATTTTTGACATAGGTATCATTTATATTTACGCCAATTTTTTAGAGCCTAATTTTTTCAGGAGTACAGAAAACGGACCTTTCTTAGCGAGACGCCTCCTATGCTGTTCCCGGGCCGCCTCCATTTGTATTTTGACGCTGTCCCCGTCCGGCCGGTCCGGCCCGCCGTCCGACACCACTTCCGCCTCCGAGCCGCCCGACTTCAGCGGGCTGCTGCGTTTCAGCACCTTATGCTACAGGCAATAAGGATCAATTTTGCATTTTCACAAACCCCACATCGACGACGGTTTAGTTTTAAGGTAGCAACGTAGCAAATACCTGGTGAAAGACACCAGGTATTTGCTACGTTGCTAAGATGTGTGTGAAACTCACCAATAGGAGCACTTTATTAAGATCGCTAGATGTTAAATCGAGCGTTCCTGTGTATTGTCGTGACTCTACCACCGGTTCGGAAAGCCGATTTTACTGAGAAGAACCGGCAAGAAAATTGGTGGGTTTGACTTGACACACATCCATAGCTTAGCAACGTATCACATCTCTGATGGGAAGGCAGCCATAGGCTTGGTTTATAAAGTAGTGGCGACTTTCGCAGATGGGACGTGGATTAATATTCCTCAATAAGCTGTTGACTCAACAGATGAATCTGATATTATTCGAATGACGACGCCATATTAGCAAACATAGCGTTGGGGCTCGAAAGACTCGTGCCTATTTTCACCAACAACGCCCAAATTTTAGGGAACACTCGAGTCAATTGAGTGACAGTTATGTTTGGTGAAAACTGTCATTTATTGGTGTTCTCTAAAATTTAGGCATTGGTGGTGAGAACTGGATTTTCACTTAGTGGACGGACGATCTCGAGTAAGTATTTACAATTTACAATTTGGCTTGTTCTGTGAGACCCTTTTGTCCAGCAGTGGACGTTCATAAGTACAGATGACATAAGAAACGTGCTGCTAAAGTGAACGTAGAATCCGTGTCACACCTCCGCCAATCGCCACCACTGTATAAACTGTAACTTGTGTATCGTGCAGTGCAAATAGGATATTAAGTCTAATAATTCATGCATAAAACCCCAATTCCACACCAAAGAACCATTTTTTGATGACTTATAACGATTTTTGTATTGTCAAAAATACATTTGTTTATAGAATATTCGGAAGCATCTATTGAAGCGTTGTATAGCTTAATATCGTATTCGCCTACACACAGATCATGCAAAAGTCTGCACTATAATGTTATGACGCGTTCAGCTAATAACAAAACAACACCCATTCAAAGTCGGTAAAGCGGAAAAATCTATTTCTAAGGGGAAGCACAGACATTTTTGACTGGTTTAGGGTTACCCAAGTGACTCAAGAGAACTGAGTTACCTGAATAGGTTAACAGTTACCCAAGTTACAGTATCTCAACAGACCTGTGTTACCTGAATAGGTTTAGGATTACCCAAGTGACAGTAACTCAACAGACGTGAGTTTCCTGAATAGGTTTAGGGTTACCCAAGTGACAGTAACTCAACAGACCTGCGTTACTTGAACAGGTTTAGGGTTACCCAAGTGACAGTAACACAACATACCTGAGTTACCTGAACAGGTTTAGGGTTACCGAAGTGATAGTAACTCAAGAGACCTGAATGATTCCTATGAATGATGATATTACCTATTATTCTGAAGTTCATGAAAACAAGGCACACAAAACAGGCCGTTTACACATTATTTTGTTAATTATTATAATTAGTATACAAGATGCATTGGACTAAGAAATTCATAATTACTGATTATAATATTTTAAATATCTTTGAAATCAAAGGTACAAACCATAAGAATCATTGAATTCTTAAATTTTAATTGGAAGTGATTCTTTTATAGTTTGTCAAAGAAAGAAGGAAGATCCCAAAATTTTAAAAACAAGTGATATATATTTGTAGTAATTTGGCGAATCTGATTGAATCGAAAATTCTAATTGTAGATACATCATACGTTTAAAGGTCAAAGAGAACAATATTGTTGCCTGTGCTTGCCCAAGTGCATGTCACTACGTAATATAATTATATTGCAAACCTTTCGACCGTATGTCCGTAATGGCTGCGTTGTAAAACATTGCATTTATAAATACGGTTAAGGCATCCTAACATTTTAGGGTAACAGTAAAAACGTCACTTTCGTTTTAAAAAGTGACATGTTGAAATTATTCAGGCATAATGTTATTTTTATGATTTTTTGGACGGTTTCTTGCTCAAGACGAGAGAATGGGGCCAGTTCTGTGTAACAAAATCTCTAAACTAACCGTAAATGACAGCTTTAAATCTAGTGGTGCCTTTTTCCGCAGGGAGTATCATGAAAGGGATAGCAATATAAATAGAGCTGTTGTTTTAAAAGTAAGTAAAAGTAAAATATACTTTATTGTTCACCATAAAAAGAAAAACACAAAAACAGTCATCTTAATAGATATGGCACAACAGACGGCCTCATCGCTTAAATAGCGATTTCTTCCAGGCAAACTTGATTAGTTTAGAGATGGTTTAAAACCGAACTGGCCTGAATGTCTTCCCGAAATCTTACATAATTTATAAATAAACACACAATTTGTACTGTCTTTGTGGCATACAAAGTAGGTAACTAAATGTATTTTTCTTTTCAATAATCTGATTGAACACCCAAAAAAATTACTTAGGTAAATATTCAGCTCTTAATTTTATGCCGTCCTTATCTGCAGGCAACATAAGGAAAATATGGCATTACATCAGTATTGAAGCCAGCTGAAACACGCTCTTCAGTTTTTTTATACGACTACCTGAAAAAAGGAGTATATTGTTTTCAGGGTTCATGTATGTATGTATGTATGTATGTATGTATGTATCTATGTATGTATGTATGTATGTATGTATGTATGTATGTTGAGTTTGTATATTCCACCATAACTTCTATCCATAAGCCTGAACCGATTTTGATAAATGAGGTATCGTTAGAATCCCTAGCTTATTCCGGGTGGCATAGGCTAGTAAAATTTAAAAAAAAAATTATGGGGTGACCATGATACCGCATTAAAGACTAAAGTTGAAAAAAAATATTCGAAAATAAGATCAACTATATAATCATCATCTAGAAAATAATGAGTAGATTCCAAAAATATGTAACACTATAGTCCAATATCCAGTGATTCACAAAAAAATATCATTTAATAAAAATGTGAATAAGATTCCAAAGGCTATATTTATGCAAATCGCTTCTTAGGGAGGTTAACTCCAAAAATAATATGGCAGGGCAGTCGTATTTTTTAATTCGTTAAATTAAGTTCACTTGTTTGCATCTTTTGGTCCTGAAATGTGTCTTGATCAGAATGGCAGCTATGACAAATGCTTCTTGCTCTTTCTTTTTCAGCTGTAGGCACATTAGACATTTGTCAAACTTATGTGTCTGGTGCATCTTTCTCTGCCACAATCACATTATGTACAAAGTTTGATTGCAATCATTCTAAAGTTATATTTGACGAACAGTACGTTTTCAGACATGATTGAAGCAAAGATATAAAGAAAAAGTAACACAGGGGAAGACATGTGAGTTTTAGTTCACTTTGCCTCCCACTTATCTGATACAGCTTTTTGAAATCTTTCACCTATACTTCTGATGCCACAAAAACAGTAAAAACCACCAACAAATGTGCATATTATGAGCCACTCACCACATCCATCTTGCCGATATCGAAGCCCAGTTCCCGAATGGGTATTTCGTACATGTAAGTGAGGATGTCTCCAAGGGGACGCAGCTTCTGAGGCGTGAGCTGTTTGAGCCCAGCGTGTAAGAGGCGCTTGGCCGCCTTGTGGTACACTGTTCCGGGCTTGTTGTATTTCATTGCGTTATTGCACATTAGCTTGAAGTCACTCTGTGGACACAAACAATTGGGTATTTGATGACAAGTCAAATCAGCAACTGTTTTCAAATGTCAAAACGAGCCCTTATTAAGAGATGTTGTATGAATACTGATTAGTGACGTCATCAAATTGGTTTTCGAACATAAAACTAACAGGGGACAATATTACGACTTTTGGGACATCCTCTATTTAATAATCACTAAAAAATAATTTATTTGAATAGTTGTCAAATATCCAATTAGTCATTGATTCGCTAGTTTCGTATGATGCTCAGAGCAACATTTTCATGCAACAGGTACTAAAATCTAATTTGAACCACCTCCCTGGTGCAGTAGTAAGCAATGTTGTCTTATAAGCGGGAGGTCCAGGGCTCGATCCCCGGCAGGGTTGATTTGGGAACTTTTAATTTCTGAATTTTCTCCGATCTGATCTGATGGGAACCTTCCACCATGGCTAGTTACAATCTATATAGCAGACGTGCCGCCAAACGAGTTATCCTTCCGGTACAATGCCTACTGATTGGGGGCAGTGGCGTGCACAGGTTGTGAAACTAGGGTAGGCATTATTTAATCAGAATACCAATTTACTAGCTTTTTTGATGAAAAATGAGCATTGACGTATTTACATTTGGGTAAGCAGTGCTTTTATGCCTCTATGAACTGCACGCCACTGATTGGGGGTAGGGTCTTAATACAACTGCCATACCCATATTGTATTAATTTATTATGTAATTTAATTGTTTCATCATTTAATCGTAAAACAATGATATGATACATGATTACATGTTAATGAAGAGCATGGATTTGACTTGCTCCAGCTATGCTTGAGACTAGTTACTTGTCAATTACAGTCATCTTTATAATGACTGTAATTTTGATTGAAAAAAGCAACCACTGAATTACTTGCTAGTTTTTCTCAGAAGTAATTCAATTATTTTTTTCATTTAAATGGAATTATTGAAGTTTGAAGTCGGCAACCATCTTTGATTGCATCATCATTTACCAGCAGATGTGATCGCAGTCTTGTCAATCGAAGTCTTACTTGCAGTGATGTAAACAAAACTCACAATAAAGCAGTTGAGTGATCGGTACTCGTTGTCGTCAATCTTCTGTTTAATGGTGGAGAAGTCCATGGGCCGCTTGATGATGACAGAGTAGTTGGGCGCGAAGTTGTCGTTCACCGGCCACGCGAAGAACTGGTGCGGGTCGCGCTTCTCCAGGTTGCGGAGAAGCTGCTCCAGGAGCCGCGACAGCGGACGCCGCTTCTGACTCGCCTGTAGAAGAACAGGGCAAATAATATTTTAATTGATCCTAAAGCTTTTTCTTAGAGAAGATAGACATGCCATGCTTACGAAAAGCAATGATAAGGCCCATCTATACTAATACTAATTTGCGAAAGTTTGGATGGATGTTTGTAACTCAATCACACCAGAACGGCTGAATGAATCTGGATGAAATTTGGCAGAGATAGTATAAAGGCTGGAATAAAAAATAGGCTACTTTTTATTCCCAAAAATGAAACTTTGGCTGTTGTTTACTCCTTCATGCCAGAATGTACAAATAGAATATTGAATGGTGTTAGATATTTACATATCTTAGATACATTTTACCCATGCTGACATATGAAAACCAAAAGGTTGAGGTTACTTTCAACACGCATGTCCTAGGCTCCCGGTGTGAAGCTGGCGAGTGCGCTCCGGGGGCGGGGCTCAGCCTGCGATACAGCTTCTTGTTCAGGCCCTCATCCTCGGTCTCATCTCCCTCAGACATCTAGCATGTAAAAGGAAACATGACTATACCTTCTGTTTCTTGCTGGCTCTTTTCCGTAGGAATGGCATTCTGAACATTCACTTAATGATTCAAAAGCACTTCTATATTTCTATAGCAAATTAAACTTCTAGTTACATTATGATGGACTTCCGCAAAGTAACGCCTGCTTCTATCCAGCACTTGTAAATGTTTATTAGAACAAAAAACATTTAAATTGAGTTTATAAAAGCGACTAAAGTAAAGTGAAGCCCAGTAGTTTAGACGCCCGGTTTCCTATTTGCATGGTCAGGGGTTGGATCTCCGGCCACACACTTCAAACTTTCTGCCACATTAGAAGCAAATCTTAATCATTTGACAGCTTAAATATGACCTGAACTTTTTAAGGAGTTCATACACGCTCTTTGATGTACAGGCCTCTATGAATTCCTTAAACAAGTTGAATTGTCCATTTGACCAACTATTAGGATTTCAATTTCTTAACACAATCAGGGGGTAGATGTCATTAATTCTATAAAAAGGCACAGCAGCCGTGGTAACGCTATGTAGACACGTATAGCCCTTCTGCTTGAATATACATGCGATACAACTGTGTTAGTTGCCAAAATAATTTGATTGGGTTCTATTTCTAACAGACCTCCAAAGAAGGTTGTCCATTTGGTACACATTTTTTTTACTGTTAATAAATGGAATATCTGCTAATAGTCCAAAATTATGACTGATTGCAGATAGCATAGAAATAATTTCAAAAAAATGGAATTTTGAGAACTCACCAAGTCAACTTCCCTTCGTCTTCTCCTTCTCTTCTTAATCTTCCCTTCATTTATCTTGGAGTCCTCACTTGCTGAGGGCTCAACATCGCTCACTTCAAAGATTTCTTCCTCTGAAAACCAACCAATGTATTTGTATATTTGTCTATCATTTCATTTATTAGGTATAATAATATATATTTTATGTACATGGACGTTTTTTTATAATCATTCGAATAAAACATCGAGTTTTATGTGTACCGATTATTGGATAAACGGAACGCGTGCGTTGGCGCCAAAGTGTCCAAATGTTACTATTGAATTCAAATTTCAAACTTATGAGTCATCGTTTTACGCGCTTTTCAGTTGAGAACATTTTTATATTTTATTTTTTTTTTGTTTGACTGCCATGGCGGCTTCGAAGCCTCAGGCCTCGTCGTCGTCACCATCTTCTAGCGTTTCGTCGAGAAAAGTGCAAGTGTTAGACTCTAATGAGCCACTTGCGCTCACCTCTTCGCGTGTTAGTGCTCGCCTGTGCAAGTGTTAGATTCTAATGAGCCACTTGTGCTTGCAAGTGCTGCGTCTTGTGTAGTCCAGGTGTTGGACTCCAAAACCGAATCGCCACACCCCGACTCCACGCAGTCTTGTCTGCCCTACCCCTAGAGTGTTTTTTTAAGCGCGAAGCCAGAAGCTCGCGTAGGAGGTCCTGAATGAAGCGAGTCTTCTGGCGTAGCCCATTCCAATTAAGAAATTAACCTCTTTCCCTCCCTCTCCCGCTACTTATACCCCTCCCCTCCAATCTCTCCCTCCCTCAAAGCCACTTTTACCCATTCTCCGTCTTAATTAACAGAGCTAAGCAGAATTTCGGTAAACCTAACCTCAAAATTGTAAAAAATTAATATCTCGGAAACTACTAAAATTCGGAACCTCTTGCAGGGGGGGTATATCCACACTTGGCCAGATAAGTTGATTACGGCCAAACTTACTGGGCACTTAAGCGTTGCGTTCATAAGCCCCATGGATAAAGTAATTCCTATTAGTTATCCCTTTCATAACATATACATGGATACATAGATAATAATTGACACAGCGAGTGTTTTATTTAATGAAGAAAATAAGAAAGAATAAGTAATCTTACTGCAACTCAGTTTTTCTATGTCTTCCATATTCATGGTTAGTGGTTAGAAAGACACTATTCTATCAGATAGCTACACTATATGAACACAAATTATTATTAAATAAAAACACTGAATTTCTGAAGAAACATTTCAAGCTTTTCGAGCAGTTTTCGAGTTTTTCTTCCTTTTTAATGTAACCCTTCTTTTCTGGTCGGTGGTAAAGTAAACACAGCCCCACCAGCGCACGCAGACACCATAGACTATAGTCCACAGAACACATAATATACTCCTCTATAGTAAGACTCTATACTTACTCAGCTGGGTGACCGCGTAATGCGTATCTCTGACAGCTACAGTGTAGCGAACGCAATCACCTCTGATTGGATAAGACTCTTCCACTATTGGACAAAATCCATTGACGCAGCAAGAATACCATAAATTCAGCCAATCACAACAATTGATACTGTAACAATGATTGATGCAGAAGATACGCGGTCACCCTACCACAGAGTACATTATATATACTGGTATAGAGTTGCTACTCGACTTTCAATGTACAGCGACATCTATCGGGAAGTTGTCTAACTAAAATATGTATATATATAACCATTACACAATGCTATAGTACTATTTAAGTTATTACGAAGTGTATTGTAATAATAATTTATCTTAATTATTACAAGATCACCTAATTCTGCAACTATAGAAGTGACCTTGTAATAATTAAGATAAATTATTAAACGATAAACACAAACTGTAAAGATGTTCAGATGTTAGTAAATGAAACGCATGTTGATTACTTTCTCTTATATTCTCAATTACAAAAAATATACATAAAGTATAACAATTATTCCACAGTTTCATGTTTTTCACATCGTACACACATAATACGCATAGGGATCCGCAAAAAGTATCGATACCTGAGTAGTATCGATACTTTCGTTTCGATACCTAGTATTTTTGTACTCGATACTTTTATTCTAGTATTTTACTAAGTATCGATACTTTTACCAATTACTCGATACCTTGTCGCATCACTAGATTACACACATAATTTCTATACAACTTCTCTTTTCGATGTATAGCGTTGTCTCCCTCGATGGACTACAGCTTTCGGGGAAACACCTACTATGGTCTATAGATTGATAGATAGATAGAATTTCTGTCACCAAACATAAAATTTCCGTCAGAAGACACATTAAAAAGAAGACTTGACGATATTTAAGATGTAACGTTAGAAAAGTATAAGAAGAAATTTCTTGAGAAAGCTCAAAATCAGAATCACTATCTTGCTATAACCGCCGACATTTGGTCTGAGATGATGAGCACGAGGAGTTTTCTTGGGGTAACCGTTCATTACTTAGAATCAGAAAACGATGAGATTGTGTCAAAAATTTTGACCACGAAACCCCTAGATAATCGCCATACGGCAGTAAATATTATACAGCATTTAGAAGAAACCATCAACAAATGCAAAATAAAAAAAGAAAGCATTTCGGCGGCTGTAACAGATAATGGTACTAATATGGTAGCTGCCATGAACACATTCCTCGAACCAGTGAAACATCTTCCTTGTTTTGCGCACACTATAAATAGACTAGTTGAATGTCTACTCAAAATGGAAAAAACTGAAAGTCTAGTAAAAAAAGTTCGGGAGATTGTCAAATTTTTTAAAAATAGTGTTATGCAAACTGACTTGTTGAAAAGGAAACAGGGCCCTAATTATAAAAAACTTATACTGGATGTCCAAACCCGGTGGAACTCGACCTTTTACATGTTGGAACGATATATACAATTAAGAAGCATTGTAAATGAAATTCTTCTGGAAAATCCAAACGCACCTGATATATTAACCGCATTTGAAAACAAAGTGGTTCAGAAACTTCTTCTGGTTTTACAACCATTTGAGTTTGTGACAAGAGAAATAAGCGGCGAAAAGTACGCAACTACAAGTTAAATTATTCCAACCGTCAATTGTTTAAAGTTTCAAATAAAGGAAATCAAAGCTCAAGATGATGAGAAGAATATTATAGAGCCGTTAAAAGAATGTGCTTTAAAAGAGATAAACAACAAATTCGGACAGTTAGAAAACAACCATATTTTATCTGTATCTACCATTTTAGATCCCCGTTTTAAGAACCTCCATTTTACAGACTCGAATGCATGTGCTCGAGCAATTTCCTTCATAAAGAGGACTGTCAACGCCGACGACTCGCCACCACCAACCTTTTCACCATCTCCAGAGTCTTCAAATGAAAAATTTGATTTTTGGAGCCCTCACAGAAAACTGGCCCAAAAACGACAAACCAGACGGACCGACTTTGATAGACGGGACGAAACTTCATTGTATCTCGCAAGTCCGGTATCCCCCTTAAAAACTAACCCTTTTGAACAATGGGTGGAAATGAAAACCGTATTTCCCAAACTTATTCTTTGTCATGTAAGTATTTAATAATTCCGGGAACTTCAGTACCGTCAGAGAGATTGTTTTCTAAAGCGGGTGCGATGGTAACTGCGGCACGCAATCGATTAACGGGATCACGGATAGACAGATTATTATTCATGTCGGATTGCACTGAAGAAGATTGGGGGCTTGGAGGTTAACAGTTGTTTTTTTTTTTAATTTACAGACTAGCGCTTGGTTGCATTCTGACTTGCTGGAAGTAGTAATGCAGCCTAAGGTGGAGCGCGCTTGCCTAGAAGTATTTTTCTTTTTAATTTATAAATAATCACGAATCAAATTATTACTAATTACTGTTGTTGTTGTTTTTCTGTTACTCTTCAAATTTCTTAAAAATATTATTCGATACCTATTCGATACCAAGTAGTATCGATACTTTTAGTTCGATACTTTTATCGGTATCGATACTTTTCATTCGATACTTGGCATCGAGTAGGTATCGATACTTTTAAAAATTTGCGGATCCCTAAATACGCACTCTAATAATATAGTTTCACATTGTAACGAATTTATCAAAAAAAAAATAATTTTGTCCACCCGGCATCCGGCATGCCAGAAAACGTCAATGTCAATGTCGAATTTCAAACTTTAAAATGGCGGCTGTCCACGTTTGGAAATTAAAACACAAATGTTTCATTAAACTTCTAACTCATTCCACTAAACTAAATTTATAACTAATAAATCTTTATAAATTATCTAAGATAACTTATATTCTGCTCAAAAAAAAAAGTTTTATATATTATTAGCTTTGTGTTTATATAAATGGCAAAATCATTAATTTATCTAAAACATAAGCTTCTGAACGAACACTTATTTCAGCGCCATCACAGACCCTGATCACAGACTTTTAAGTATACATACTTTCAGTACAAGATAAGCGCCATGAGCGCCATCCTTTAGGGAGTTGTGGAACTAACATCCCCATACAACAAAAAAATGTTCTAAGTGCAAAGGCCCTGCACCCTACTGAGCATGAAGGATTGTCGGGCTGATTCTGATACTTAAATTTAAGTTCTGTTAGTTCACAACTAAAATGACAGCATTAAAATTATTGCCAACCCTTTCATTAATACTTAGTTCGGAAAGGGACAGAACTAGATTTAAAGCTGTCATTTTACTTAGTTAAAGTAGTTGCCACACTGATTGTCATAGAGTTGAATGTTGATTGTTTTAGGTTTTGTTTTTGTTTTTGTTTTGCTCTCTTTGTCTGCAGGTCTTAAGCGTCCTAGGTTAGGTGAAACAATAAACATATGATCACCAGCCAGAAAAAGAGTAATTGACTTTTGCTAAGTAATATATTTTCAATTAATTCTATTTGTATTTCTCGCCACCGCCGACCAGAAAAGAAGGATAAAAATGGATAAATAAACATTTTCTCGCTATTAGATTAAAAAGCCGGAAAGATAAAGTTTTTTCAGTGCCAGAACTATGTTAGAATCGAGTGTTGTCTCTTGTATAGTTACTGAGCACAAGTATAAAGAAATATTGATTGGAAAGTGTTTTCCGATCAACATTCTATAGAATCTATAGGATATCTCTCTGAGATCTCAGGGATCTCTCTAATAGGTACTTTAAGGTAGATTCTGAACTAAACAGGTACCTGCTTCAAGATGGAAAAACAAACCAAGGACTCTATAGATACTGACCATACAGGCTTCCTCATAGTACCTAAGGAAGAAATGGTAGAAGACCTAGAGATAACCTATGATGGTGCTAAAGACACTATGATTACACCCACAGAAGTGTCCAACTCTAGTCTCTCAGACATGGCTGATTCAGACCCACACATTTTTAAGTTGAAGCCAATTAAAACAGGAACAATTTTAAGCAAAGGCATTGCTGGCATACAAAAATCTGGTGAAGTAGCATATATGGATCAAGAGGTATCTATCAGACATAATATCAAAGTAAGTGACATTTTTAGGTACTTAAATAATTATGTACACCACAAAATACTATTGCTATTGCTACATAACTCCCTAAAATTCAGCTTGCCAGAGTTGCACTGTTTTTTTAAAAATTGAATTTACGCAAAAAAGTAGTAAAAATGAATTTAAGCAAATAGTAGGTAATTTTTTGAACCCACACAGAAATTCATCTTCAACTCAGTTCTGGCACCAGATCTGAATTGAAAATTTCATTGCATTTCTGTTACTGGTATCCTCAGTCTTTCTGTGGAAAGTGGATATTTATTTATTAAATTGGTGAGTTTTGATTGAACAGTGATTGAATTAAGTCCATATCCATAGTCCATAATCCAACACACATTTTCTAATTTAAACCATAATATAACTTTTTAGGATTCATTGCCAAAAACCTCACGCAAGAGAAATGCAAATTTTACCCCTGAGGAAAAGGCTTTATTGACTCAACTAATCAAGAAAAGACCTATCATTCAATCAAAACTAACCGACGGAAAATCTGTTACGAAGAAGAAAATAGCATGGGATCTTATAACTAAGGAATTTAATAGCCATGCTCATGTACACCAGGTATGTTTAGTTCTGAGTAGGTAATCACCACATAATATTATAAAATAAAGTCTCCCTGCAGTGTCTGTCTGAACCCCATAAAGTCAAAGCTGCTGAACCAATTTTTATATGGTTTACACCAAAAGACTGAGTGATTCAAGAGGAAGGATTTATATGTATAATTCACTAGCTGATGCCCGCGACTTCGTCCGCGTGGATTGATTTTTTTGGTTCCTGCGGGAAATCTTTAATTATATGGGATAAAAAGTAGCCTATGTGTTATATTCCAGACTATAATCTATCTCTGTATTAAAGTTCATCCAGATCCGTTCAGCCATTCTGGCGTGATTGAGTAACAAACATTCATTTGAGGTATTTTTGGGTCCCGCGGGACTTCTTAAATTTTTCTGGATAAAAAAGAAGCCCACGTGTTATTTCAGACTACATAGATATATCTGTGCTAAATTTCATCAAATCCGTTCAGCCGTTCTGGTGTGATTGAGCGTCACTCGTTCCTGTGGCATTATTTTCCGGGATAAAAAGTAGCCTATGTCACTATCCAGATCCTCAACTATACTCATGCAAAAAATTACGTTGATCTGTTGTGGCGTGATTGGAGGACAAACTATCTATTAAACGTCCTTGGGGATAAAAATTACAAAAAAATGTGAATCAGGTATTACTTGAAACAAAATTCCAAAAAAACCCAACCAGGTTAAATGGCTCTTAAAAATTAATGACAGACTTTCATCCCCTATTTAGCCCTTTTGGGGGTTGAATTTTGAAGAACTGTGACACACGTACTTCTTTATTTTTTACCGAAAGTCAAAAGACTAATCTTCGTTGATAGACCTTGAGCAATATCGTGAGAAATGAAGGACTTTCATACAAACTTTCAACCCCTATTTTACCCTTTTGCGGGTTGAATTTTGAAAAATTGTTAAATACGTATTTCTTCATTTTTAACCCGCAGTTTATATACCAAGTTTCATGGTTATAACTTGAGAAACGAAGGACTTTCTTACAAACTTTCAACTGGAGAATATCCTGAGAAATAAAGGACTTTCATGAAAACTCTCATCCCCTATTTCAATCCTTCGGGGTTAGAATTTTCAAAAACTGTGAAACACGTATTTCTTCATTTTTCACCCGCAGGTTATATATTAAGTTTCATGGCTATAATTTGAGAAATGAAGGACTTTCATACAAACTTTCAACTCCTATTTTACCCTTTTGGGGGTTACATTTTGAAAAACTGTGATATACGTACTTTTTTATTTTTTACCGAAAGCCAAAACACTAAGCGTCGTAGATGTAACTTGTGCAATATCTTGAGAAATGAAGGAAATTCATACAAAATTTCAACCCCTATTTTAACCCTTCGGGGGTAGAATTTTGAAAAACTGTGACACACGTACTTTTTTATTTTTTACCGTACGCCAAAATACCAAGTTTCGTTGATATAACTTGCAAAATATCTCGAGAAATGAAGGCATTTCATACCAACTTCCATCCCCTATTTCACCACTTTGGGGGTCGAATGTTCAAAAACTGTGAAATAATTGTTTCTTGATTTTTAACTCACACCTCATATACAAAGTTTAATAGCTATAGCTGTCATAAAAAAATTCAACCCCTATTTTACCACTCTAGGGGTTGAATTTTGAAAAACTGCGACAGACGTAATTCTTTAATTTTTATCGAAAGTCGAAATACCAAGTTTCGTTTATATAACTTGAGAATATCTTGAGAAATGAAGGACTTTCATGCAAACTCTCATCCCCTATTTCAACCCTTCGGGGTTACAATTTTTAAAAACTGTGAAACACGTATTTCTTCATTTTCAACCAGTAGCTCGTATACCAAGTTTCATGGATATAACTTGAGAAATGACGGACTTTCATACAAACTTTCACCCCCTTAGGGGTGGAATTTTGAAAAATCCTTCCTTAGTGAGCGCCTACGTCATAAAAGGAACCTACTGTCAAAATTTCAAGTTTCTAACCCCAGAGGTTTAGGCTGTGCGTTGATCCCTTAACGATTTTATATATTTATTAGATTAGATTAGATTAATTAAAAACATTAATTATTAAAATTAAATATATATTATAATAAGTAAATTGATTGAAATATGACGATGATTGTTGAAGTTGTCCGAAAGAAACAAGCAGACTGGAAGCTTTTATTGAAAAGGCTGCCTAATCCCTTTGAGATATAACCAAATAATGTATGGTGGAATTGTTCCTCTTTTATAGTTCTACAGAAAGTTAAAGCTTAATAAAATGGTCACATAATATACTTAATGTGGTAATTGGAAAACTATTTTGATGGATTTGATATTAATTGTCATCAAATTAAATATGTTAGTTACGTTAAGATAATGATTGCCGTTTACACCATGCAATTTTTAATCATATCTTAGGATTTATCGCAAAATTAAAAATATTGTGTGACCAACAAAATTGAAGTGATCTCACTCCTTGTATGTAAATTGAACCTAACATGAGTGAAGCCATGGTCAAAAGCTAGTTGCTAATAAAATGACTAAGTCATTTCAATAAAATGACTATGATGATGTCTTCTGAGACATGATGTGAGCCATGGAAAACTAATAATGTATAAATAATATAAATCTTATTGCCCAAATATACATCTTAAAGAATAATATAAATCTTATTTTACAGCGTAATACTAACACACTAAAAAGAGGATGGGACAATATGAAGGCAGTTACCCGTAGGGTGAGAGTCACAGTACCAGGAAATTCATCCAAAACTGGTAGTGAATCGGGACAAACAATGATAGAAGAGGTAACAGTTATATTCTGTCCAACCATTTATTCAACTTTTGACATATGCACGCCTATGAAGTTTCATAAATATTGACAGGCAACCATAAACAAAAAATGCAATACCTCATAGATGCAGATTTTTGGAACGAAGTTCCTTATGGGACCATAGCCGGCAAAACACATCCGTAACGAAAATGCGTGAAGTAAAACTTTTATGTACAGTTTATTCGAAACCCTAACACTAAAGCATTTAAGTTTAATTTCGAATATAGTATATTTATATTTAAGACTTTTTGTCTTCGTAAAAAAATCGTTCGTTTTTGCCGGTTAGGGTACCCCCTCCGCATCGTCCCATAAGGAACTCTCGTTCCAAAAAACTAACGATTTTTTATGAAGACAAGAGGTCTTAAATATAAATATACTATATTCGAAATTAAACTTTATTGCTTTAGTGCTAAAGTTTATATCATAAAAAAAAACGTAAAAATAGAACGTGAAATTAGACGTTTTTTTGCCGGCCAGAGTACACCTCCGCATCGTACCTTAAGGAACTTTCGTTCCAAAAATGGGTTCATTTACCCTCATTTACTAATCTATATATTATATAATTATCGTTCGTAAAGAGTAAGCTATAGGCGTGCGTCGGAGCTGACACACACAATTTTAGACTTCAAATGCAAATGGGCCTAAGTGTTCAGTCTGTTCTTGAACTGATTTAATGAGCTTGACATCAGTCATCACCGTATCTTTGAGCAATTTGTTCCGCACTACTCTGTCGGTCAAAAAGTGTCTAACAAGATTTGATGGTGCCAATTGATTGCGCTTTTCATCGTGTCCTCTTAACGAGGTTTCTCACTTTTACAAAACTTTACATGTTTATTTTATTTTAGACTAGATGATGCTCGCGACTTCATCCGCGTGTATTAAGGTTTTTGATTCCCGCGGGAACTTTTAAATTTTCCGGGATAAAAAGTAGCCTACAGTCCTTCCCCGGGATACAACCTAAACCTGTAAACTTCAAAATCATCAAAATCGGTTCCAAATTACTACCGATGAACCTGTGGCGGTCTTCGTAGTCCGCACATAATCCAATAGATGGCATTACTAGTACGATTCACGCGACCACGAAGAGCCCAACTCACGATTACGAAGCGTTCTCTGAATTACGCTATATATACGACCTCCAAACATGAACGGTCGGACCAGTGGTCCCCGAGCACAACACCCGCTCGGAGGATGATCATCCTTTGTTACGGTCGAGCCATATCACCTGCTCCCGTACATTGGTGACCCCGACGTGATCTCCAAGCCGCCGCCGACGTTCAAAAACAAGCCGACGTGACGTCACAGCCCCTGCCGACGCACATCAAGCCGACGTCACGCCCTCACTCGTCAGACTTGAGCAACATCGTACATCACAATATAAACCCTGCCGTCATCGCAGCGAGGACAGCATCATCAGTACGCACAGCGGGACACAACAGCATCACAACGCAGCACAGCAGCACAGCAATCCAACGCAGCACGACAAAACACAACGCAGCACAGCAATCCAACGCAGCACGACAAAACTCAACGCAGCACAGCAACCAACGCAGCAACTCCGACCGATGTTCCGGCACAGCCGCTTACAGAGCCACACGCGCAGCGGCCAGCAATAGTCGATACGCAACAGCATATCAGTACACAGCCCGTCGACGCCAGTACCAGCCGCACAAGTGGGTCACACAGCCTCAGAGTAGTATGAGCCTACAACGCCACTACCCTGGTTGTTGCACGACGCCGCTTCACTGAGTATGAATGTTCATCGATGCCACTTCTCCAGATGCTTACAACGCCGCTCAACTGAATGCTGACGCCCTCCAGACTCGAAGGGGAGTGATGTGGCGGTCTTCGTAGTCCGCACATAATCCAATAGATGGCATTACTAGTACGATTCACGCGACCACGAAGAGCCCAACTCACGATTACGAAGCGTTCTCTGAATTACGCTATATATACGACCTCCAAACATGAACGGTCGGACCAGTGGTCCCCGAGCACAACACCCGCTCGGAGGATGATCATCCTTTGTTACGGTCGAGCCATATCACCTGCTCCCGTACAAACCGATTTTAATGAAATTTGGAACTTCAATGAAATTCCAAATTTCATTAAAATCGGTTGAACGGATGAGCCGTGAAAGCGTAGCTGACAGACAAACAGATAGACAGACAGACCGACAGACAAACTTTCGCATTTATAATATTAGTATGGATTCTGTGATTATAGGTAGGTATTTATGTCCTTCCCCGGGATACAGACTATCCCTGTACAAAATTTCATCAAAATCGGACACATGGGCCGTGAAAGCCTAGCAGACAGACAGACACACTTTCGCATTTATAATATCAGTATGGATACTTCTTATGTAAGTAACTAAATATATTTATGTGTTCTTTACTTTTAGGTGGCCCCCGTATGTGAAGTGGAAAATTCATTAGACAGTGATGGCACATTCCATAATTTTATATCACGAAGATCTTTGTCTGCCTCTAACGATGAAGTAGAAAATCAAGGTTATCTGACGGATGAGAAAGGTTGGTTTTTTCATATTCTATTGTATAACAAAATTCCACAACCTATTTTAAACTTGCCTTTCCACAAGTTTAAGAAATCCAATAAAAGTATGCTTCTGAAAAAAGCTTATTATACTGTTGAAGATTATGTAAATGTTAGAGGAGCATGGATTTGATCGCTCCAGCAATGCTAAGGACAGCGGTTACTTATGTATACATTGATATAATAATTGTAATTGAATTTAAAAAAAAAAAAAGAGCAACCACCGAGTTTCCTGCTGGTTTTTCTCGGTAGGAAGGCATTCCGAACCAGTGGTAGATTCACTCGACGATTCAAAACCACTTGTAAAAGTTTATTTGAATTGAAAACATTTGAATTTGAATTTGAACTAGCTACTGCATGTTGTTTCCCTCCTGGTGGGTATCTGAAAAAATACAGTCTAATTCCTTGTCTTTCTACAGCCTTATTCCTTGTATATAGTATAAACTTATACAGAAAACCTGTATGCAAAGTCATTTGTGACAAATCACATTTTGCAACAAACCTCTATTTTACGCCCTTTTAGGTTAGGGGTGAATTTCCAAAAATCCTTAGATATCTAAGTCATAATAGCGGTCTTGTGTGTCAAAATACCAATTTACACAAAAAATCCTCATTTTACAAGGATTCTACAAATAACTTCCCTAATCAAAACTTTTTTTTTCTTTTCTTTTTTTTCTTTTAGATTCACAGGATAAGTCACGTGTGGAATTTGATAGTGCTTCACAGAATGGTCCATTTACCCATCAGCCATCTACCACTGTATGCCAGGGTACCACACTAGATAACTCACCGACCGGCCCCCCAAGTGACCTTATACGAAGGGAAGCACTGGTGCGAATCCAACACATGAAAGAGAAGCAAAAAATTGAAATTGAAATTCTAAAAGCTCAGGTAAAGAGTTTTTGATTTTCGTTAAGTTCATGTAAACAGTGTAAATGTACAGTCGCGCTCTGAAAATATTTACCACTTTAAGGTTTATATTTGTATGCACACATCTGTGACAGAAGGTTGATATAGTAATACAAAGGAATAGAGATAGATTATACTTGGATTAACACAGACTACTTTTTGTACCGGAAAATTATGAAGTTCCCGCGGGAAAACTTATATCCACGCGGACAAAGTCGCGGGCGTCATACATTCATTTATGCAGGCTTATAAATGTTGGAAATTGTCCATAATTATATTGTCCATAGTCTGTAATTTTTTTTACATGTTTATAAATATTTTATTGTATATTTATCTATGTGTATTATTTACAGTTGGAGACAGCAGAATCACAGAAAAGGGCAGCACTAATAGAAGAAGATAGGAGTAGATTAAGACTAGAAGCGGCTAGAGCTGAATTGGAGAAATTAAAAAAAATTGACATTAAAATGCTTTACAATAATTTAAGTAATAGTAATAAGAAATAATTTATAATATTTATACTGTAAAGTAAGAATCTAAGTATTCGGTTAAATATTTAAGATATAAGTCAAGTATTAAAATATTCATATATATGTCACCGTAAGATTGTAAAAACCGTTAGATTATAATCTAACTCGCGAAATTGCAAAGTGTCGAAAAATTACAATTTAACGCATTATTTTCCGTTACATTGTAATCTGTTATGTTTATTAACCCGATAGGGCCGGGCACTACCTGTTTATTTATATCAAACCCTAAAGCCGCATTTTCATTAGGGGACATTTGTAGCGCGACTCTGTCGCTCGACACGAAATTCACGTGTCTCGCGCGATGTCGCCCGACGTCGTCCGACGTCGCTTGGGACATTTACGGGTCGCGCAACTTGTCGCTAGTCGATGGTCTGCGAGCGTCGACGCGCGCGACTTTCGTGTCCCTCGACAGTCGCCGGACAGGCTTTGAGTGGTGAAAACGTGTGTCGCTTTGTGTTGCGAAAATGGCAGTAGTGTGGTCCAACGAGAATATATTGACCCTGATCGAGATGTATCAAAATTCGCAATTATTGTGGGACACTTCACATCGTGATTATAAAAACAAAATTAAAAAAAATGATGCATGGGAATCTATCGCGACTACATTAGATATACCTAGAAAAGACGTCGAGGGAAAAATGCATAACTTAAGGTCTCAGTTTCTCAGGGAGAGAAAAAAAATTGCAAGCTCAAAATCCACTGGAAGTGGAAGTGGGGATGTTCACAAAAGTACCTGGTTTGCGTATGATTCGCTGCTTTTTCTAGTAAAAGGGTCGACAAGTTCAGGCAGTATGGACACTATGAATACTCAGGTAAGCTCCCGTTAATATTGTTTCTATTTTTTTTATTTTGTACCAGTTTACAAATCATTTTTGAGTTAAACAATTTGACAGAAATGAAACAAAAAATTAGGGCTAATTCGGGCGTATAGTATTTTTTGTTTTGCACGCTTGTTTTACTAGGACTGTTATAAATCTGTATCTAGAGCCACGGTCGTCAAAGTGCGTACCATGGGTTACCATTTCAGGATTTGTTCTGAGATATTTTTGTCTATTTTACTACATAATTCCATGAAATCTAAACCGATTTTAATAATTCTTTTTTTATTTGAAAGTGCACCTCACATATAATTTTTTTTCAATTTTGGTGAAGATCTGACAAATAATATCAGAGCTAGAGGATGGAACTCTTAACGGATAACAGCAATTCACTCGCATAAAGGTTAACGATCTTATTAAATGCATTTCATACATATTTATGAGGGTCTTGACCATCTATAATTAATATGGCTTCACCAATGAACTCCAGTTCTTCAATCTTGATGTTGCTGGCTACTAACCACCTAGAACCTGAACAGTGGATATTGAGGGATTTTCGATTGTGAATTTATATTATAGGTAGGTACCAACTAAGAACTAATACACTAGTGGTTCGCCCCGAACTGAAACCTCGCGGTGATTCAAACGGTATCCCGTAATTATTCATAAATATATTATTGTTATATATTAGTACTTGAAAATAATAATACTTGATGTAAAAGTATTTTTTGCAATAGTGAATGAGAGCGCCATCTATTAACATCATTGTGAATTGAAAATACTAAGGCTCTTTAAAAATGAAATAATTTTGTTTGTGTATAATATTTATCTAATTTTAGTATTTGTTGTTCAAGTACAGTTTAAAAGCCAAACTTTGCGTAATTTTCATGTTTTAAAGTATACAATATAGGCTCCACCTGTAAGTACGGTGAGTTTGTTTTGTAGCTTACCCGTGCGAAGCCGGGGCGGTTCAACTAGTTTTCAATACAAGAATTAACGAAAATTACTTTTCGAGAAGTACGACTGCAACGTATCGATATTTTTAAATGATATTTTTTTTGTGAATCACTGGATATTGAACTATAGTGTTATATATTTTTGGAATCTACTCATCATTTTCTAGTTGATGATAGTATACTTAATCTCATTTTCGAAAAATTTTTTCAACTTCAGTCTTTAATGCGGGACCATAGTCACCCCATCAATTTTTTTTTAATTTTACTAGCCTATGTCACCTGGAATAAGCTAAGGATTCTAACAATACCTCATTCATAAAAACCGTTCAGGCGTATAGAAGTTATGGTGGAATATAGGAACTCACATACATACATACATACTTGAACCCTGAAAACAATATACTCCTTTTTTCAAGCACAATATACTCCTTTTTTCAAGCAGTCGTATAAAAATACAGCTTATATTCTATAGATAATCTTCCTTTGGTAATAAATGCACAATTAAAATCTCTGTAGTTTTTTATACAATTTATTTTTATTTCTTGTCTTTTGTTCTTCGCCTGCGAAACTGTGATTTAATGTTTGTTTTACACTGATTTTTTCCTTTTATAGTCATCCGAAAGTTCGGTGGCACTCGAAGAAATACCAGTGGCATCGCAAGTATTAACGCAACCACCAGAGGCATCAACGTCGCCGCCATTACCAACTCAACCAATACCGGTGCCGCTTCCAAATACTCAAAATAAAAGGAAAAAAGATGATCTGAGTGAGGTATATGAAATAATGAAGAGCGCAAAAGCCAGGATGGATCAACCAAAAGACGAATTTCAAGTTTACGCCGACTATGTAGCTTCTGAGTTAAGAAATATAAAGAATGAACATGCTGTGCTACAGGCGAAGTACTTTATTAATAATATCTTATTAGAGGCTAGGATGGGAAAATACAACTATGCAGAATACCAAACGGGAAGTAATTCAAGCCATACTCAAAGTTATGGATACCGTTCTGCTCCTCAACAGTCATCCTATTCGACAAATTCTGTTAATGATGATATAGTAACTGCTAATGCTTCTCATGTTAATAATGATAATGAAGCACCAACTGCACCAACTTTCACAGAATTACGACAAATTGAGAATATTGAAGAACTAGTTTCCCACTTTGAATCAGAAACGCAGAACAAAGAATAATTATAATACTTATAATAATACTAATAACGTTGATTTTCTGTCACTTAAACATAGATTTTTAAAAAATAATAGTAAATAAATACTTAAAAATAATGAAAACTTATTAGTTAGTAGTTTTTTTTATATGATGCTAAGTTTATTATCATTTATTCCTTGGTCTTTAGCCCAAAGCTATAAAAAACATCATTCAAATTTCTTGCAGCCTATGATTGAATAGTTTGCCATGGGACACTTCCTTGAGCACTGCAGAAATATTCAGCAAAGAGGTTTCTTATTGTCTGAGCGGATTGAGGAGGAGGTCTGCCTTGCCTACTTAAGTTCCTCATATTATTATTTGTCAACTCCCTTCGCCACGAACCTTCCACAACATTATGACCAGCGTCTTCAAAATCAAATGTGGTATTTGGTGTATACCTCGCGGTTGAAGTTGTATTACGTATCAGGAAATTATGTAGGTACACGCAAGCCATTACAACTAATTCAGCATTTACTGGACGTAATGGGATAGCTTTACGAAATACGCGAAACACTACAGACATAATGCCAAAAACATTTTCAACAATTCTTCTTGCTCTTGACAGCCTGTAGTTGAAAATCCGCTTTAAGCTTCCCTTTTCATGAATGCCGGGGTAGGGCCTCATCATGTTTTCAGAAAGTGCAAATGCACTATCTCCCACTAGAACGTATGGTATTTTCGGACCACCTTGGACCAGTGGCTCAGGATCTGGTAAATTCAGTTGCTCTTCATTAAGTGCTTTATAAAATGTAGTCTCCTGGAATACTCCACTGTCAGACGACTTCCCTTTTGCACCACAATTAACATATACAAAGTTATACTCAGCATCCACAATTGCTAAGAGAACTAAGCTAAAATTCTCTTTGTAATTATAATAATCACTGCCAGAATTGGGTGGCGCTTCTAGTAACACATGCTTTCCATCTATCGCTCCGATGCAGTGAGGAAAATTCCATAATATTTCAAAATTACGAGATTTCTCTTTCCATTCATTTACATCGGTTGGCGTCTGAAATACAAGAATAATATTAATAAATTAACATACAATATTTTTTTTTTTTTTACTTATTTTAATTTTTTTTTATTAAAATGTTACAATAAAACTTATAGACTAAACTAATCTAATTACTATACAAATCATGCCCGCGTGGAATGGTGCCAAGAATACTGGCTGCATTTCCGCGTTGGACAGCCAGGCTGATCCTTTGCGCAAAAAATGAGCCAGCCCTTCTGTCACCAGATGAGGCAATTAACCGCGGTGAAATATCTCGTAAAAATTTTTTTGCACTTTGACTCCATGGCCCCAGGGTCTCCACAGCAAACGGAACAAAAATGTAACTCTCGATCAGAGAGGCATACTTGCGCCGCTTACTGGATTCAGCCATTTCAGCTGCGGCTCCCGGTCTTGATGCTGTCTCCCTGATATGACACGGGGCAATATTAAGTATCAATATAAAATTTAAAATACCAATATAGTTTACCGTAACCCTTACTTACGGTAAACGTTTATGGTATTATTACTGTAAGTAAGGGTACATGAGATTAAATAATATTAAATACTTACTTTAACAAAAGAATTTAATGCCTTTATCAATTCTTTGCAAACTTCTGGTATAGTATGACAAATTACTGATTTTGACACTCTAAAAGTATAGGACAATGAACCATAACTATCGCCAGTTGCCAAGTATCTCAATGTTATAGCGAGTCTGATGTGAGGGTCGATAGATTTCCGAAACTTTGTATCTTGCTTGACTACGGCCGGCCCAACCATATTTAAAAGTATCTCAAAATCGGTTCTAGACATTCTAGTAAAATTTTCGAAAGATCCATCGCGCATTCGAAGACTGGTTATTAAACTTGAACTTTCCCTTTGGATCAAATATTCCCGGACCCACCACCTCTTTTTTTTACGTTTTGCTAATGTCTTCCGAATAATTATGTAAGCTGCACTGAACAACACTACTTCCTCGGGCGACATACTGATCACGACTGGCCAATGTGAACGAGTCATACGTCGCGGGACATTGTCCCACAACTTTTGCAGAGACAACTACGTGAATGTCGAGCGACAAGTATCTGCGACATGTCGCCTAGTGAAAATGCGCCTTAACTTAACCTACATGAAACAGACAAGAAAACGAATATTTCAAAAATTGACACTCAGAACATTGAACGGTTCACAATATTTCGACAGTTTACAATTTCGCGAGTTAGATTATAATCTAACGGTTTTTACAATCTTACGGTGACATATACAAATTAATATAAAAAATTGTGTTTATTTACACCGTACTAAGCTTTTGTAACCAAATTAGCTGATGACCGCTACTTCGTCTACGTGGTGGTTAAAGAGTTTTATTATGAATGCGAATATGATTTTGTTTGTTTTTAAAGACATAGTTTGCGTCCCGACATAGGCTACTTTTTATCCCGGGAAATTAAAGAGTTCCCGCTGGAATAGAAACTTATTCCATGCGTACGAAGTAGCGGGCATCGTCGTCGTAATCAACCGATGGACGTCCACTGCTGGACATAGGTCTTTTTCTTCCTTCCCTCCAAAAGTTACGTCGAAAATGGTGGAACGCTAAAATTGAAAGAAAAGAAAGAAAACATTTTTATTTGATCACAATATTGCTACACAAAAGCCCGTTTATTAAAACAAACATATGTATGTATAACGAACTTCTTTTGTGTGCTGGCCGCCTTGTTTTTTGTGCGTTAATGTTGTGTGCACCCACAGCCAGATTGGAGAACCGAATCACGTGCTAAGTATTTGGTAACTTTATGTCGTCGATATACGAGTATATGTAGGTACTAGATGGGCCCTTTCATAGAAAAAAATTGGGCGTCGGCCTGTAGAGCGCGCTCCACACCTGTATAAGTCTTTGTCCCCGCCATAGCGCTGTCCCGCTTTTCAGACTAGATGGCGTTAGTAAAATAAGGTCACATTCTTTGTTTGACAGGGCCCCCGTCTATGTAAATTGAGGTTGTTGTTTTATGTAAGGTGCAGCGGGGCAATCTCGACTGGTAAAACCTAAACCACAACTTTGAAGGTATAAAAATATTAGATGATATAGTTTTATTAAAAATGTAATGTATTGACGCTCCAGAGTCATTATCTGTGTATTATTTTTACAAACTCATATTGAAAAATATTCAATAGATAGGCTTAAAAATGTGTTTTTGTCAAAAAAGGCAAAAATAGTTGTAATTTCCCCTCCGTGGGGCAATTTCAACTATTAATTATAATTTCTCTTCTAGAGCTCTTAGCTTGATGTTAGTCAGTTGCAGAGTATTTTATAGGGATGGTAATCTAAATTGAATCTTGTCATTTATGCAGCTAGGCTCATTTTTGAATAAAAACACGTTAAAGGTTTAGGCGGGGTAATTTCGACTGCTCGCCATAGTTAATAGTGATGGGAACGTAATAAAAAATAAGTCGATAGATATACCAATAAATAATTTTGGTCTGCTATCTACTAAAGGTACTATATCTACTCACTAATCATAAATGAAAACTTCATTTTAAGAAAGGAATATGTATTTAAAATAGAACCAGAGCACCCCTCGTCCTAAATCTACAATCGGTCATATAAACGTTACGCAATTTTATAATTTAGGACCAAGATTCATCTTTTTTAGTTTCAAAACAGCAATTAATAATCTAACAAATATAAAAATTTACAAAAGTCATAATAAAAAGTAGTCGTCATCTTGCACTGCTTGCTGCAATTCTGCCATTGTGTATGACTTGTCCGTTTTTTTTCTATAGTGGCGAACCATCTGCATTAAATTAATAAAGTAGTAAGAAATTGAAAAATCCCTCGAAATTCATCGATTTGAATCGTGTTGCGATCCTGCGAATAGAAAGATTACAATAACATAGCTACAAGTTAAATATTTGTAACGTATTTACATCGACAAAACGTATCGAAGCATGCACATCACTAGTGTTTGTTCATTTCCATATAAAATCTGGTGGGGCAATTTCAACTGCAAAATAGTTGAAATTAGCCGCCATTACAATCCAGGTGGGGTTATTCAAACTCACACCAAAATGCTGTTAAAACGCAAGTTACAACAGAAAAAAATAGCTAAAAACATGAAATAGGCTTTAATTAAATGTCTTACCTTTGAAAATCTTCGAAAAACACATTAATTACCACTTCTTTTCGCAAAAATATGAGACACTAATTAGCACGTGCAAACAAGAAAAAGAGAAGAAAACTAAATTGCCGTGTCGATCAAAAAGTATTGGGTCTAGCAGTGCCATCTATGTAGAAATTATGCAATTGCTTTTGAGCTATCCGGTCATAGATGGCACTTATTCAAATAAAGTAAAATTTAGAAGTTATTAAGATTAGTTGAAATTTCCCGCTGTCGAGTTTGCCCCGCTGCACCTTACTTTATGATTTTACACACTACGACCAGGGTTCGAATAAGTCTGGCCCCAACGGAGGAGCAGCTTAGACTCGTACTTTCCTAAGTTTTATTATTTAACTAGCTAATGCCCGCGACTTCGTCCGCGTGTATTGAGGTTTTTCGGTTCCCGCGGGAACTATTTAATTTTCCGGGATAAAAAGTAGCCTATGTGATAATCCAGACTATACCTAATCTATCTCTCTGCCTTTCATCCAGATCCGTTAAGGCGTTGGGACGTGATTGAGTAACAAACATTCATCCATACATCCATCCAAAGTTTCGCATTTATTTGATTGACTTCATAGGTAGTTATAGTTGAGGATCTGGATTGAGATAGGTTACTTTTTATGTTAGAAAACTTCGTCCGCGTGGAATAACTTTTTGAAAGTTCTACGGGGACTCCTTAATTTTTTCGGGGTAAAAAGCCTATGTGACTCTCTAGGTCCTCAACTATACCCATGCAAAAAATCACGTTGATCCATTGCTCTGAGCGGCGTGATTGAAGGGCAAACAAACAAACAAATACACTTTCGCATCTATACTTAATATTATAAATGCGAAACTTTGGACGTATTATAGAGGTGTTAACATATCGCTAACTGGTTAAACGGTTAACGGCTAATGGTTGAAAATGTATATGTAAACAATCTTTCATGTCAAATCAACATGTTAAAAATGATTTTAAAGAAAACTATACTCAAAAAAGAAGGCAAGATAAAGTTTGCTATGTCCCACCTTTCAGAACCTCATTTGCTCACAAACACCAATCTTTTCTAGGTAAGTACCTATCTATATGTCACCGTAAGATTTTAATAACCGTTAGATTATAATCTATCTCGTGAAATTCTAAACTGTCGAAAGATTAGAATTTAACGCATTATTTTCGGGTAGATTGTAATCTGATAGGTATTTAAACCCGATAAAACCTAAGTAGTGGTTATTTGTGGTACCTGGTTATTTATGTCGAACCGTAACCTAACCTACAAGAAACAGACAAGAAAACGTAAATACAATGAATATTTCAAAAATTGACACTCAGAACATTGAACGGTTCACAATCTTTCGACAGTTTACAATTTCGCGAGTTAGATTATAATCTAACGGTTTTTACAATCTTACGGTGACATATATAACGCAGCTAGCAAAGAAATACATATCTATTCCCTGTCAAAACACGACTGTAGAGAGAAAGTCACAGCCTGGCTTTAGACACTTTATTTATTTATTTCTTTATTTATAGCTGTCATGTCTGACATACTAATACAATGTTCTATAATTAGCAATTAGCATGCATGGACATGACGCCCTGTCAGGGCGTTGCTAAATGTTAACATTATTATTACCTAATTATATATAATTAATTATTATTATTAATTTATTCAGCACATAATACATGTAATATACAATATAATTATAATTATCTACTTGCGAGTATATTATGTGATAATACATATTTTTATATTTAATATATCATGTTATTGGCGTCTATTCATTTAAAAAATCTTTAACACTGTAGAAACATTTTTGTAATAGCCATTCTTTTAATTTTCTTTTAAATTTTGTCATTTTGATCTCGTCAGTTATGAAATTTGGGAGTTTATTAAAACTTGATTATGATAAAACCTAAAAATTGTTAAGTATTCCAAAATAAGTTTAATATTGTGCCTTTCTTCCTCTAATATACTCCTGTACGTTACGCTAAATATAATCTCGCAGTAAATATATACTCTAACACCCTCATTCACTCTCGCTCTCACATGTACACACACACACACACACACACATACACATACACACACATACGAGTCAATTGCATAAAAATTGTACGTAATACAAAAGAAATACAAAGGAAATTGATTATTTGTGTAACAGAAAGGAATATAAAGTTAGAAAAAGGAATTTGTAAAGGAAGGTTCATAATGATTCTATCATTTGGCCTTGTAACGTGCATAAAAAAAATACATCAACATCAACAGGGAATTAAAACAAACAAAAATCAAGATTTGTCTTTATTAAAGATTATTAGCAAAAACCCCTTAAAACTATAGTTTTTCATAAAATTAAAATGGAGAATTGATCTCCAAACTAAAAGATATTAAAAAATTATCTTATCCTTCAAAAAATTATGATATTTTAAGATTAGGAACTTTGACTTTAAACTTAAAATATGTACTGACGTAAACCCCTACGCGCGGTAATATTAAAACAGGAAGTTTGGTTTCAAACTAAAAATAAATGTGATCACCGTCATCCGTCAGCATAAATCCATTTGACACAAATTTTAAATTTATAAACTTTACGACACAGCCAGAGGGAACTGTATCTATGTCAGGTTTTTTTGGGATAATAAATTTAAGCTCGGGCTTTTTTACAGTTTTCAAAAATCTAACTCTATAATGAATTTCTTGTGTTTGAATTTCTACACCTTCTATAAAACCTATATAATAGACCCAAGACTTCCTTTCATAATAACGAATTAAAACACTATCATCAACATTATAAATCTCTGCTATCATTTCATTTTGTACTTTAGTTAGATTTTCAGTCTTAATTTCTTCTTTTCTTACTGCACTACCATTTTTTTCTATTTTATTTATAGAATTTGGGTCAAAATAGCATCCATCAATCTCCTTTTCTTTCATCAATACCTCTTCAATATCTCCTTCTGTTATATTATATTCTCTAACACTATTGTCATTATTTATGCTTGAAGTGGATGGTATAGGATTTTCGTAAATATTTTTCACATTAGCTTTTTTTACTAGAGAATGCTTGTCTATTGGTTTAAGTGTAAATGGACCGTAGTTGTTTAAGTTAAAATATCTGCAGTTTTCTGGACTGTTTCTTATATCTGTTAAAATTGTTACTTTTCTACTATTACATTCGACTATTTTTTCTGTTTTTTTATTAATCTCAAAATTAGCTTCCTTCGATTTTTCTATTCGATTTTCTTTTAAATTTTCATCATATCCATTTTCACAGTCCAAGTCTTCACCACCATCCCAAATACTATCATCTGATTCAGCATAGTCGATCTCGCTTTCAACGCTGGTATCGCTGTCATCTGTCTGTATTGATCTTATGTTTGTTTTTTCAATTTTTTGTCTTTCGACATTCTTCAGGGGTTTCCCTTTCACTTCTCTTGATTTTTCATTTCTCTTTTGTTTTAAATTATGTTCCTTTACATCAAAACAGGCACAGTGACCAGAAGTCACACCACAAAAACAACTCAGTTTTCTAAATTTAATTATATCAGTATTTGGAATAGAAATTACTTGATGTATAGACATGGTGTTAGGCACAGGGATTATGTCTTTTGACGTTGAATCTAAATCTTTTATGATCGTATCTATATTCTTATCAGGTACATAGAAATATTTAATGTTTGAGTTGCTCTTGATCAATGCGTTGTAAGCTGATTCCGCGTCTGGAATATCTTCACCGTGAGTGACGTATCGGTCCAAATTTCTATTTGCAGCTCCTCCTATACCATCGTCCGCACCCTTGCCGTGACTTGCCTCGAAAAACGACCAAGTTGCTTTTTGGAATCCTAACTGGGGGATCATTTTATTTATCATATAAAAATTTTTCTTCTGGCGGTATTGGGTCGTTGGCCCATCTGAATAAAAATGCAATATGGTTACTTTAGGATATTTTTCTTTTATCAGCTGTAATATAGGTGTCAAATGGGCCCATATTGCCCCAGGACTATGGTTGGTATTTGGAGATATAGTGCAAAAAGATGTTGTTTGTAGCGCATCTTGATACTTGGCATACACTACACCAGTATGTAAAGAAATCTGTCGTTTCGATGCCCCAAAATGCAAGGCTTGGACTTCTTCCGCTAATTTGCACACATAATTTTCGGAGAAGTCGCAGTGCAAGAGAATCTCGTGTTCAGATAGGTTGTCCTTGCATTTTTTGTACATTTTGTATTGGTGAGTAATATTGAAGTGATGTGTCCTAAACAAACGTAACTGATCACAAAATGTTTGCAAAAGTGTTTCTAGCGACTGTGTTATTTCTTCTTTCACTGTTCTTTTAGTGATCGTTTTCTTTTCTTGTTTCTCGTTCTTCTTAAATTCGTGTTTCTTTGTAACCCACCTTTTCCATGTTATGAAGTCCTTTATGTTTCGGTTTGTTATATCATAATTTACGTCTTTCTTAGAGCATTTATTGCACTCACCATACATACATTTGGGATCATTGACATCGCAAGCAATAGTAGAAACGAGCTGTGTTAAATTATTACTTTCTATTACTTTTAGCTGCTTCAGTTTATTTGCCATGAAACTTAGATTGGCGTGTTTAATGCAAGCACAAGTATTTCTTTCAGATAATTTTGGGCTAATTATATAAAATGGCTTGTATCGGGTAAACATGGCGTAAGATAATTTTCCACCTTCACTTTTATATTTAGTATGTAAATTTTTCATTGTATCTAATAAATATCGTACTTGTACTCTTTTTTTGTGTAATGTCCTAAATTCTTTTTTACCAGCTGAAGCACGGCTATTGTCATCTCTACTTAAAAAAACATTTAATTCTTTCAAGCGATATATTTTTCTTTCTTTTAATGATTTTCGGCTCCTTATTCTTCCTTTTAACCCTATAGTACTACTCAAGTTGGTTTTCATTTTATATTTTGTTGTAATATCGTTGTTTATCACTTTTTTCAATGTGTCTCTTTCATGATTACTGGTTGCTTGGGAATATTGCATGCTTAATGATTCTTTCATTACAATATTTTCAAATAGTACTTTTTTTATCATATTTTTCTCTGGAGTTGCGATTTGCGGTACAATTTCTTGCATAAACTTTTCTGTTTTAGAATATGGAGTTTGTTTGTTCTCATCTATTATATTTATATTTAAGCTATTTTCTTTTTGAATCGGGGGTTTTAATGTGTTCACTATTTCTTCTAAATGTTTCACTTGCTTTTTGTATCTGTATACGCACTTTTTCAAACTTCTTATTTTTGCTGTTAACAGTTTTATCGTACTCTTTAAGTTTGAATTGTCTTTCATTAATCGGTAACGAAACTTACGTTTTTCATTTTCTTCTGTTTTTTTTGCTAACTCTTTAGGAACTTCTTTATTATTCCTATTTTGTTTCTGTTTCCTCCATTTTTGCCGCTGCAGTTCCCGTTCCCTTTCATTGAGACTATTTACCTTTCTATATTTTCTTTTTGTTTGCTCTAAATTCTTTTTCTTCAATTCTGCAAGCTTTTCAGGATTATTATTTTTTAACTTTTGAAGGTACCTTCTCTGTCTTTCGGCTCCTGTCAAAGGCATGTCTGAAAGAAAACAATGATTAAATATTTTACTATTATCACGCTTTTAAATACATAATTAATATTCCTAACCAGCGGTCGCCTGTGATTGCGTCTGCTTAATTTAGTTAAATTCGTTTGAATTGAAATATGAGAAAATAATAATAAAAATAGAAAATGTTGCTATCCTTCCTAATATTATAAATGCGAAAGTGTGTTTGTCCTTCAATCACGTCGCAACAGAGCAACGGATCAACATGATTTTTTTCGTGGATATATTTGATGACCTGGAGATAACTGGCTACTTTTTATCCCGGAAAATTACAGAGTTCCCGTGGGAATTAAAAAAACTTATTCCACGCGGACGAAGTCGCAGGCATCAGCTAGTCTATAATACTTGAGCCTAAATTTTGTTTGAAAAGATGAAGGGAGGTGAAGCGAGCCTGGGGCCCCATTTAGCGCCATCACGGCGCGCAAAACAATTCCTTTCAACAAATAATTAAAAAAAAAATTGTTTTAGCTTTAGTTAGTTATATTAACCCAATAGAACCTACATGCCTGGCCTGAAAAGATATGATTTTCTTATCAAAAGACTGATTCCACATCAAATTTACCAGCGCATATATACCTAATACTTGTAAATAATAAGTACCTATACTAAATCTTGTTTAATAAATACCTAGTATATTTGTAAAAAGCTTAAGTTAGGTTAGGTTTGAAGACAAATATTCATGCGCCGGTACCAGGCACATCTGTTGAGTTTTCTAACTTAAGCTAGAAAAAAATCCCAAATACTTTTTTCGCGCCATGAAATTTAAAATGAGGCCCCAGGATCTCTTCACCTACAACCTTTTATCCTCGTTAAAATGAAATAAAGGCTCGCGTATTATGTAGCAACCCCAATATTGTATTTAATACTATTTATTTATGCATGTTTAAAAAAAAAACAATGCTTTAAAATTTGTTTTCAGAAACAATGAATAAATTCCGTACGTTTCTACCACCTTTTACCTGTTAAAATATTCGCATATGTATCTGAGGATTTTGGGGGTAGGGCAATAAATACCAATGTGTATAGATCCTAAAGTTACTTCCTCTGTATGACGTCACACAGTGTTATTCAAAGGAAGCAAATTTAGTTGTGACAAAACGAATATTTTTATGTAGGTTATAAATTCACGAGATTTTCACAATTCCAACCTTCTCATTATTTTACACATTGATTGAGCTATTACATTATGAAGAGTGTATAGTAAAAACCATAAACTTACCTGATATATCACGTCATACAACTTGAACTTTTTTTACAACGAAATTCACTGTCAAGTAACAAATGAATCACCGCCAGAAAACTAAGATCTTTAAGTTACTTGTCTCTGACTAAGATGGCTGGCACTTGACTTTTCCACATTGCCACACGTAAAAAACATATGGATGCGTTCGTAATTGTGTTGGAAAGCCATAAATCTTTGTCATAAAAAGGAGGTCATACACAGGATAGAAATCTGAGACATGTTTTCGTCAGATAGTTTTTTAAAGAAATATATCCAAATCGATGACGTAAAATATTTTAGAGAGACGAGCATTAAGTCATAGAGATAATCTATACAAAAAATCTTTAATTTATAGCGTATATTCGAAAGATTCTTGATTTTGATTAAATCTCTGTATGGGTAAGACAAGGAGATTTTGTATGGCGGAAAAATGTGCATAATTTTTAATTATTTTTTTTTAACTTTCTTATTAGTACTAGATAAAAATACCAATTAATATACTTGAAAAGGAAATATGAACTGCCAAGAAAAAATACTTATCAATAAATTCATTCATTGAATTTTTTTTTAGAGACAAGTTATTACCGTGGACAAATATTTTTTACCCAATGTACAATTTTTATGCAATTGACTCATATACACATTAACGCACATGCACCTCAGAATCATTGCAATTTGCATTTAAATTATTTATCATTTATTCCATACTGCATTTTAATTGTATAGAATTGATTTATTATTAGATAGATTTTGTAATCTGTGAACTGCACGTCACTGTCTGAGATGTAACATCGAAGAGATCTACTTTGCCTGCAACGGTTGTAAATTTTGCATTCTGCAGAGGCTTCTAACGCTCGTATTAGGAATAGAGTCCAAAAATATATTTTTTTAATTTTCCCCTAAAATTGACGAAATGGGGGGCTTTCAAAGTAGAGACTTTCTAACGTCCAAAGTTGACCTCAAAACTCTCAATTTTCTGAAAGGCTGAGCCTGAAACTTGTTCAATTATTTGAATTATATCCTGTACTTGAACAACAAATACAAAAATTAGATAAATATTTTAAGGAAACGATATTATTATATTTTTAATGACCTTCAGTATTTTTAACAGAACTTCACAATGATGTCAATAGATGGCGTTAAAGCTTATTCGTTTCTCCAATTACTTTTCAGCTCTTTTGCGTCTAATGCCAAAAGTAAATTATATTACAATGTAGTTAAAACTATCTTATGGATACCGCGAGGTCTCAGTTCGGGTCGAACCACTAGTAATATTAGTATGGCTTCTATGGATTGAAATGGTATTCGTCACGTTTTTAGGAAAGTTGTTGTAACTTGCGTCTCGCGTTCCGATACGAGTTACGGCGTGTTCCGTGTTGGCCGCTAATTAAATTGGCTTCAAGTCCGCACCAACGGCTAATGGGAAATCGCGCCTAATAAATCTTTGGTGAAGCCACGTTTACGTTCTATCGGATCGATAAATCGTTGCTAATATGTATTATAAATGCGAATCTGTGTTTTTTGTTTGTTAGGCTGTAACAACCCATCTTTCCAATCGCTTTTGATGAGGTACAGACAGGTTATAGGTATAACCCGTACGGGTTGTGTACGGGGACGGACATAGGCTACTTTTTATCCCGGAAATTAAGGAGTTCCTGCGTTACTTAAAAAAAATTAATCCACGCGGGCGAAGTCACGGACATCGGCTAGTTTTTGTAAAGACTTATAGCTGTTTTATGTACCTACTTGCTTTTACAAAAACAGCTTGTTTTTACTACTTATCAATGGATTTTTTATTCATCTATTTATTTACTAGTTGACCCGCCCCGGCTTGCTGGAATGGTGGTCGCGCGTTAGACAATGCAGCGTTAGTTAGGTTGATATAGGTCCCCCCCCTAGATCAAGCGAGTCACCGTGAGTCACTGGGTTCCGGCTGCACACATGGTAGTGTCTCCATAGAGATCCAGCCGTATCAAATCATGTGGATTTGATACGGCTGGCCTCTACCAACTGTATCATAATATGTCCAGCCATGGACATTTCTCGGTTAACGTCGATGACAACGACGATTTACGAGTATTTTAATAATGATTAGTTATATGACAAGCGTTTATTTTTAAGCATTAAAAGTTCCCTCAGATAAACATATTTAAGCTTTGGATGATAAAAGGCAGGTGATATCCTGGTATGTTTGTGTTTATTGAGAAATGCCTTATATGTCACAGCCGCCGTGCCTTATATGTTATTCCGTTTACAGCTGACTTAGGACGTAAGGCCATCGACAGCATGATGATTATTTGTAAAGTCGGTCCGATCCAACGTAAACGCTCGCCGGCAAGTCGGAGATAGTTTGTACGAATAGTGTTGAATGATTGCCGATGCATTGTTTCCCTTCCACTATTATTGGCCGCGCTCAGGTCGATCTCGCCGTTATTAAATTTCGCACGAACCCCACCGGTCTATAGATTACAATTATTTATGCTATTGATCGAACTTGTAGTCTTTACATTGAACTGATTCAGGACACGCGAGCAGAGGGGTAGAGATTTGTCTAATTTAAAAATGAACGCGCCTCACTGAACGTTCGCGTCTTTTATTGTATTTTATGCACTAAGTAGATTGAGTCTTGACGACCACCCTGAGTCCTGACGCAGTAGTGAGCTCTGTGGGATTTCCCAGGTTCGATTCCCGGCAGGTTTAATTTGGTAACTGAATCTTCACTGATCTGCCCCCTATTCTCTAACTCAGTGACTAACAAAAAATGAATAAATGTTTTTACATCTCTCATATTCGGTAAGTAGGTCCTTATTACCCCCAAATGGGGCTTGTAGGTGACCAATTAGCGCTCTAGGGTAATAATGTAGCTAGAAAAGCCCTAGGGGCGGTAAGTAATAAAAAAAAACTCTTCACTCTTTCAAAAAGTTCGCGTACATCTAACCATCATACTGGCAATATACATCATGCATTCAGCCCAATGACAAAAGAGGTCGCTTCGGTATTCAGCCTTGTCTTCGTATGAGTATAACAGTCATCAATTTTAAATATCGAACGGCGAAGCTCAATTTCGTTCTTGAAAAAAAAAATTTAAAAAAAAGATGAAAAAAGGCGGTAATAGAAAACTTTTACTTTAAATATTGTTTTCTTTTGAGATTTTTTTATAATTACGTGCTAATTAGGAAAAAACATGAGTTCTGCAAGTGATGAAGATAAACTCGCCGGCATATTTAGCGGAACATAAAAAAAAGGTTTGATATCAGTATCATATAAGGTTGCTGGCTGGTTTATACGTCATTTAATTTAAAAAGAAATATTTTCAAATTAAGAAAACAACTGAATATCACATTTTATGCAATTGTTTTAATTTTATTCAAATACACCTTATCTGGAGCGAGTTCGAGAGTTCGAGTATTTCTTCCTTCTGAGTTTGATTTAAAATTTCATTGAAATACTGTTTTTTGTTAGTTTTTTTTAATCGCGTATCTTTCTGGAGTTGATGACTGAATTATGCCTGACTTAGCCCCAATGGAGATTGCCAGGGCACTCGAAGCGAAGAATGCGAAGAAATGGTCAAACCTACAGAGTGATATCCAGAGATCTTCGTCGACCAGTTTCAACGATCCATCGCAGTATCCAACGGTTCAGGGAGACCGGTACTTATGTGAGAAGAGCAGGACAAGGCAGAAAAAGACGCACTTCGAGTAGGGATGATCGTTTCATTCGGCTTCGTGTACGTAGGAACCCTCGTTTGACGGCCGTCCAAGCCCGACACAGTGCGGGGTGTAACCGTAAGTGAGCGTACGGTACGAAGAAGGCTTGAAGAAGCTGGTTTGGGTTCATTTGTGCCCGCCAAGGCTCCAAGGCTCGAGGTAAATCATCGTAGAAACAGGTTAACTTTTGCTCAGGAACATCGACTTTGGAACGCGGACCAATGGAGTAAGGTATTGTTTAGTGATGAGTGCAGAATTCTCTTAAATCAAATTGACGGCAGGCAAAGAATATACAGACGTAAAGGAGAACGATACATTCAGACACATTTTGAAACTACAGTTGCATACGGTGGTGGATCAATAATAGTTTGGGCGGGCATTTGTTTGGGAGTTCGCACAGACTTGGTAGTGATTGAGCAGAGGGAGTCTGACTGAAGACCGCTATATCAGAGAATTTTTAAAAGAAAATGTCGTACCGTTTGCCCCATATATCGGTGAAGATTTTGTTTTTATGCAGGATAATGCTCGGCCGCATACCGCTCGGGTAACTCAAGCTTATCTTCATGATATGAATATCACTGTTATGGAGTGGCCGGCGAGATCACCGGATATGAACCCAATAGGGCACGTTTGGGACTTGCTGAAAAGAAAAGTTAAGTCCAGAATTCCAGCTCCTGCCAACGTGCGAGAACTGCGAATCGCCGTAGTTGAGGAATGGCGGAGACTATCCCAGGAGACCATCGATAACATCATTCTCAGTATGCCTAGACGGGTAGAAACTTTAATAAGAGCACATGGAGGAAATACGCGATATTAATCACCATTTTTATAATTTAATTAATTGTTATTTTAATATTAAATTTCACTTTTCCCGGTTACACGAAAAGTTCAAAAATGTACCATTTTTCACAAATAGCCTTTACTTGCAAAATCTGTTCTTAATGTGATCTCATTTTAAGTAAAACAAATGAAACTTTAAATAACAAAAGAAGTGTAGTAAGTAGATTTTAAAATAAAACCATATTTTTTTAATTATGGACCTTTTTTTTATGTTCCGTTAAATATGCCGGCGAGTTTATAAGCTGCACTCCCAATTCAATGAAAATGGAAGCTGAAGCAGCAATTAACAATATTTTGCCTGAAAGTTCTAAAGAGAGATATTTGAAAACTTACGACGAGTTCATGAAGTGGCGAAAAGAAAATGTTTTATTCTTGTAATGCCGGTTTTTTCTACGTACCTCACAATCGAGATGTAAAGCAGAGTAGTTAACTCGGGTGTAAGCATCAATTGCACCCTCGAACTATAGGCGCCCTCGCTGCGCTCGTGCGCCTAAATAACTTGGGCTGCAATTGATGCCTTACAGCCCTTGGCTACTAATCTACTATTATTCATTGAATTTATTTTTATTTTTATTGCATAGCAAACAATATAATACGTTAATAACCCTGTGCGTTCCGCAGTCGGGTAAAAATACAAATCCATACTAATATTATAAATGCGAAAGTGAGTCTGTCTGCTACGATTTCACGGCCCAAGTATACAAAATTTTGATGAATTTTGGTACATAGACAGGTTACATCCCGGGGAAGGACATAGGATTCTTTTTATCCCGGAATTTAAGAGTTCCCGCGGGAATAAAAAAAACAATCTTCGCGGACGAAGTTACGGTCATCATCTAGTACATTTACTACAGCCCATTAACGCCCCACTGATGGGCACAGGCCTCCACTCTCATAGGAGAAGGGGAATTAGAACTTAGACCCACCATGCTGCTCCAATGCGGGTTGGCGGGCTTTAACGACTATTATCATGTTAGTGATAATAACCGGGACCGACGGCTTAACGTGCTCTCCGAGGCACGGGGGTGAAACACCGCCAACTTCCTAACTCCGGGCTAGTACTGAGAATTTCTAATCAGAAAACCCCAACACTTAATTATGGCCCGACCGGGGAATCGAACCCGGTACCTCGTCGGCCGCAGTCGAACATGATAACCACTAGACCAACGAGGCAGTCAGTAAAGTAAATGTATAAATTAATAAAAATATGCCTATAGAGATTAAGGGTGTTGGTCTGGTGGGAGGCTCCCGGATGGCTGGTTACCGTTCTGCCAGCAAAGACGTGCCGCCAAGCGATTTAGCATTCCGTTACGTTGCCGTGTGTAGAAATAAATTAGGGGTAGGTACTAGGTGCCTATAAATTATAATATGAGTTACTTAAAACTAGGCCTTACTGTCTGAGCTTAATACATATCCATACTTAATATTATAAATGCGAAAGTGTGTCTGTCTATTTGTCTACTAAGCTTTCACGACCAATCTGTTCAACCGAATTTGATGAAATATGGTAACTATACTTCTAGGTTGGTTACATGCCGGGAAAGGACATAGTCTACATTTTTATCTAGGAAAATTAAGGAGTTCCCGCGGTAACCAAAAAAGTTTCATCCACAAATCTAGTATAAATAAATTCTAATTATATTTACTAGGTGTTAACATTTCCTAGTAATCTTGCTAAACTGACAGCACAATAAACTGTAAATTAATCTCAAAATTAATGAGGGCCGTTTTATCTTGAAATTCCCTCCCGGCTCCTCCCATTCCTGCGAGGACCCAATTAGCATGCGCGCTCCGTTATCAGCTGTTATCAGTTATCACTATCAGCTGTTATCAGGAACAATGCTGCCTCAGTCGCGATAATCGCTCGTGTAAACCACATACATAACTTGCACATTTTGTAAATACTTACGTAGGTAACTATTTACTTACTTCCCGGTAAGGATATATCAATCAATGCTTTGTAGAGTTGGCGTAAAGTATAGGAACAAGTCATAATTAAAATAATTAAAAAACACGACTGCCATGCCAAAAAACGAACTAAAAATTTAAAAATTTAAATTAATCTAATTAAATAGAATCTTATTCACATTTTTATTAAATGATATTTTTTTGTGAATCACTTGATATTGAACTAAGTATAGTGTTATATATTTTTGGAATCTACTCATCATTTTCTAGATGATGATTAGGCACCTATATAGTTAATCTTATTTTCGTTTTTTTTTCTACTTTAGTCTTTAATGCGGGACCATGGTCACCCCATAATTGTTTTTAAAATTTTACTAACCTATGTCACCCGGAATAAGCTAGGGATTCTAACGATACCTCATTTTCAAAATCGGTTCAGGCGTATAGAAGTTATGGTGGAATATACAAACTCACATTCATACATACATACATACATGAACCCTGAAAACAATATACTCCTTTTTTCAGGCAGCCGTATAAAAAGAGTTCAGCAGTCTTGGCATGCGCGCAACGAGATATCTCGCGACGAGAGAGAGAGAGAGAGATATGTCGTTGCCGGCAAATTTTTCGTTTACCCTAACATGCACAAAATGCGGTATATTACGAGAAAAAAATAGTCGGCATGTTAAGATTCGTAGAGACAAATACCACAGATAAGAAATATTACTTTTTTGACGTAACGAGACAAGGCATTTAGACGTTTTTTAGCTTTTGTACACAAATAGAGATAACGGGTAGACATAATTTTACTCGTGCGCATGCTAGCCCTACAGGAGCCATACTGTCAACGATTAGTTCAATATTGTTTACATTCGTATTTAAGATTTATTATAATCCTTTAGAGAACGTCAAGGTTCGTGACATCAAACTGTCATTTTGAGTAATATTGCCTAACTATTGCTTTAATAACAAGCCGTAGGCGCCTATTATTTTGGTTTTGTTGACGTGCGTGTTTTAAATATTAATATCCCAATTTTAGGCACGTCAAGGTACCGCGTAAGTTTGCATTTTGAAGTCATACTGCTTTATGCGATGGCAGTAACCCCCTTGATTCTCTCTTGATCTGACTTGCAAACACCGAGTTGCATGGTCTGTACTTGCAAGCCTTTGCACCTCTATTCGTGTTTCATAAACTCTATAACCTGGAACTATAGAAAATAGAAATGCGTAAAACCAGTTGGTGTTGGTATTTAAGCCAATAATTTACCTTACAAAAATAATTCGAATTAAATATTCGATTTTAGGTCAACATTCTACACCATTTGTCCAATTCATTTCGTCCGCTAGCTAGCAAGCTAGCTAGAGACCTGTGACGGATTGGCAGACAGTCAGTGAGCCTCGGTTTGTCCTTTAGTACGAAACCCTAAAAATCGGTAGATAAATTACAGTTGTCTACAACTACGTCCGCTTGGAATAGGGTTTATTGATTCCTATGGGAACTCGTTTCATGATTGAAAAATTGCCTATGTCCTTTCCTAGGTTTCTACCTATCTCTGTACCAAATTTTATCATAATCGGTTAAACACTCCGTGCGTCGTGAAAATGTAGCAAACAGATAGACGGACATACACTTTTGCATTCATAATATTCGTATGTTAAGGTGGCGTTCAGAAAATGTCCATTAAATGTTATAAGTTATCTAAAGATTCACTCAGAATAAGTTTGAGTCTTTGCGTTATAACGAATTGGGTTTGGGTAAGTAAAAAATAAAATTAAATCTTGAAATTGTATTAAAATAATAAAAAACTATAAAATAACTTAATACTTTGTAAATAATTTTGATTAATAGGTATTAAAACATTTCATACCTTTCCTTTCATAATTAAACATTCAAAAAATTAAACAAATCTTTTCTCTTTATAATATAAGTTTAGATATAAAGTATCTCCTGAAATTAAAAAGGAATAATCGAAGACATTTTTAGTTTATTCCCTTCCCTATTCGAGTAACTTGTTGAAAACTTATTCAAATGTACTTATAATCATTTTTTTTAATTACAATAGTATGTGGTCACCCTACTAATATTTGATCACCACCATAATATTGAATCATTAATTGGCTTTAATAAGCCAAGTAGGTACTTAAGCTGAGAAAAAATAAATATGGGGTAAAATATTTTTACCATAGCTAGCAACATTTTCAATGTAATGGCGTCCGTTTGTTTACGATTCATTATAATGTTTTGAATAATGTTTATGTGAAGTATATAAGACTTTTGGAAGTACTTCCCCGTGGAATGGAATCTTTAAATGTTTCTGGTGATGGTGTGGTAAGTTGTGGCACCCTTTTACAGCACAGTACGTAATTTTTTAATTAATTGTGCGAGCTCTGCGTTCTACGACTCGGTCTGGAACACTAACGAGCCGATAGGCATACGTAGCCTTTAAAGGCTACTATTAAATGGTTACACTCCGCGCGCGACTACTGACTTTCTATGCGTTATATTTCGATGGGTTATAAATAAATTTTCAATTTAACAACATGCTATTCAATTTCAATGTTACACAGCAGGGCGACCGGCTATAACTAACAGCTACAGTGTAACGATTGCATTCGCCTCTGATTGGTTAACACCACTACTGGACAAAATCTATTGACGCAGCAAGAATACCATAAATTCAGCAAATAACAACAATTGATACTGTAACAATGATTGATGCAAGTTTAACCCAATCGCCCTGCAGTTTCATGATATTTCTGCATTATCTTTAAACTCAGCTTTTTGCACAACATCCGCTGAGATGAGGTCGAATGATAACATTTATTAAGCTAATTTATAGATACTTAGATAATGACAAAATTCGGCGGAAGTTAAGCCAAAATATCTTCTATACCTAATCTATATCATCTTTTCTCAATAGAAAAGATGTTGTATGAATGTTATGTAGGATGTTTAAGGTTTTGGGATTAAAACATACTTAAAGCTATTTAGGTGTTTCGTGTAGGAAAACTTTGTGGCTAATATTCATGACTAGAAAGACTTAGGTACTCTACCTAAAAAGTAAAAAAAAATTGGCAGTCATAGGGACTGCCGATAGAAGTGAAAATGAATAGGTATTTAATTTTTTTCCTTTTTGAAAAAACTAAAAATAATAAAAAAAAACAAATTTAATCCTTAAAACTAAGCGATTAAAGTTTAATTACGAATGTACTATATTTATATTTAAGACCTTTTGTCTTCGTTATTTTACGTTATTTTTTCACCATTAAGTGTTTCTTCCAAATTAATAACATTATGTCAAAATTAAATTAATTACAAAATTTACTTTTTTCATTAAACTATTTAAAATGTAATCGATAGTTTATTATTTTGGTTTTTAAAATTAATACTAACAGAGGACGTGAACGCTATGTAGGTAATTAGGTATATACCTATAAGTCTTCGGAACTGTAAACGCCCCTAGTGCTGTAGGTATGCGGTTGAGTGCCGAATGCCGTGTACTTAACGCCAGACCTCGCACCCTCGCAATTTCCATGGGGCTCCAAAGTCCAAACATTCCAGCGTCCTGCGAGTGTTTATTTCGTCCTTTTACGAGAAAACGGCAGATTATCTGGGCCTTTGTTTGCGCCCCGTCGTAAAGATGCGGCGGTGCGCGCTGTCACCGCATAGCACCTTTATGATAGAGGGGCGTAGCCCATAGATTACTTACCTACTTATCCATACTAATATTTTTAACTGGTAGATCGAGGATTTTTTGGTTCCCGCGGGAACCCTTTAATTTTCCGGGATAAAAAGTAGCCTATGTGTTATTCCAGACTATAATCTATATCTGTGCCAAATTTCATCCAGATCTATTCAGCCGTTCTCGCGGGATTGGGTCATCCATCCAAACTTTCGCATTCATAATATTATTATAGATAAATAAAAATACTTATTAAAAATTTGTTTATGAGATTCCGGGAAGCGCTTGCCGTTCTATTGAAGTAAACAAGAGATAACTACTTATACTTATCATTGCCCTAACTTATAGGTACTTATGTATTAAATCCTTTTCTGTACAAGCTGTTAAGTTATGGAATGCTCTGCCTCTTGACAGAGAGGCTCAATCGATAAATATCTTAAAAAAAGACTTGTAAAAAATTACTATTTGTCACAATAATAATTGCCTAGTAGTTTATTTTTATATATTTTTATACCTACTGTTTCTTTTTTTTTGAGGTTTACATTTATTTATTTGTGAGTATATATATATATATATGTATGTATGTTTATTTAAATAATATATGTGTTATGTGTAGTATTTATGGCTTTTATGTTATATTTATTATATGTAGTTATATGTATTATAGTTTGTAGCTTTATATAAATATTTTTATTTATTTGTTATTTCTGCACCATCTACCGGTTGTTTCTGTGGCTATGTCCTATTAAACCATTGGTTGCCTGGAAGAGATCGCTGTGCAGCGATAAGGCCGCTAAATTGTATACTTCCTTTGTTATTAGCAAGTTTACTGTTATTATTGTTTTTTGGTGTACAATAAAAGTATAGGTTTACATTCATTCATTCATTGCCTACTGGGTTTTACCTAACCAATTCATTTGTTTGCTCGTGGAATGTGCGTGGCACATCCCGCCGCCGTCCGCCTCTGTGTATGTTAAAAGCCTCCGCCCGCCGCCGCCCAGCGACAGTTCGTCTGTGAGCGTTAAGGTAAATTGTGAGGTTCCGATGACGCGTAAACTATGACTAGTGCAACTTGCAAGGTAGATCCCTGATGGGCCTCCCTTCCCAGGGTCTCACCCGGTAGGGCCGGCACTGAGTCGACTACTTGTCCCCAATATATCCTTCCGGCCGACCCAAAGTCCCTGGCGTATTGACGCCACTGCCCCTCACGCTCACGATAGAGTATGACTAGTGTAAAATATGTATTTCAGCTCTAATTACTTCAATTCTGCTACAGCTCCTGTTCTAAATTCAGATATAAGTAGGTAACTACTTCAGCTTTATTTTTTTTCTAGTTCAAAAGAGAAACAGAGAGCAGAAGCCGAATTGAACTAGAATAGAACAAGAGTTGAAAAAAAGATGAGAGAGCAGGTGTCCTTACCTTATTATGATGTTTTTCCTCTACAGTTATAAATTGGAGACACACACAAATCCAAAAATTTCGCTGCGGGATGGAACCCGGAACCTATTTTTGGGAAATATGAGGACTAGACAATCATCGCTCCTTCGTTTGAACAAGGAAAAACAATTCCACGTCCAAAAAACGTGTACATAATATTGAGGTCTATTACATAATCCACATTACAAAAGTTTAATAAATTCATTAAAAGTATGCTCTTGAAAAATCCGTTGAAGATTACGTAAATGATAAAAGAGCATGGATTTGACTCGCTCCACCAATGCTTACTTCAAAATTCAACATACCTAGTATAGAGATCAAAACTATTTTTTTTACTTTACAATGGCTTTGAAAGTCGGTTTTTTGGAAAGAATTTTTATTTTTAACCACTACAAGTTAGCCGTTGGCCGCACTCTCACTGGATGGTACGTGAGGATGCAGTCAAAGATGGTAGAGGGCTAATCCAGCTATACTCTAAGTGTGTTCCGCGGAACCCTAGGGTTCCGCGATACCTCTGTAGGGGTTCCGCAAGAATTTAGAAAAAAAATCAAAACACCTCTCTCTGGTCGAACGTTTTGACTCCGCGGCCGCGCGTAGGTATATTTATTTATTTATTTATTTGTATATGTAGAAACATGTGTTACCTAGAATAGCTGGTACAATGTCTCATAAGTTTGGTATCAACATGTATATTTGTATACTTGGGCGCGCGCAGTTCCTTTGATAAAAGCCGCCTCTGAATTAGACGCTATAGTTGTCAACAAGCAACTTTCGATTCTAACTTCAAAATATAAAGTCGAGATTGTTTACAACGCAATTTTTATTTTTGTTTATTATTGTTTATTGTTTATATCTCTTTTTATTTTTGCTTTTTGTGTATCAAAGGCGCCGACTCGAGTATTTTCGAGAATATTCGAGATCAAGTCTAGGACTAAGTATAAAAGCGGCAATAGCGCGTCGCGCCTCGTCAGTAACGATTGTGCATTATTTAGACCCCACCATCCTAACGTGTAACATTATAAATAAAGAAGAATGGAACGTTGGCTTAAAGGTGTTAAACGTGTTGCAACAACATCTTCTAATGACGCTGAATGTTCAAAAGCAGTACGCGCGGAGAATATAGCAATCACCGATCCAAACGATGATGCCACGACGTCAAGCTCGACGGTTTCAAAGACGAAAAAAAGGAAGTATGATGAATCATATATCAGTTTCGGATTTGTTGATTCTAACGGCTCACCTCCTTGCATGCTATGTAGTAAACTGCTTCCTAATAGTTCCATGGCACCTGCCAAATTGCGCCGACATTTAGAAACTGTACATCCCGAGTCTAAAGACAAGAATAAATAATTTTTTGTTCGTAAAAAAGATCAGTTATTGGACAGTCAAAAAAATATGATGCATGTAACACAAACTATCAACGAAAAGGCCATGGAGGCATCATATTTAGTTAGCTATCGCATTGCACAAGCAGGTGAAGCGCACACTATCGCTGAGAATTTAATAAAGCCATGTGTATTAGACATAACAAAATGTATGCTCGATGAAAAATCTGCAAAGCATCTTTCTACTGTGCCGCTATCAAACGATACTGTTTCACGGCGAATCCATGATCTGGCAAGCTACGTCAAACAAGAACTAGTTACACGTCTACAAAAAACACGATTCGCCTTGCAGCCTTGTGATGGACGAGTCGACTGATGTCGCTGGTTTGGCTATCTTGCTGGTTATCGTGAGATATCCATATGAAAGTTCTTTTGAAGAAGACGTGCTTATGTGTTCACCGCTGCTCACAAACACTACCGGGGAAGAAATTTTTAATAAAATAAATATATTTGTATTGACATTTGCACAGATGGGGCCAAGGCGATGACAGGTAAAACAGCAGGAGCAGTGTCACGAATAAAAAATAAAGCGCCTAATTGTAGTTCCAGCCATTGTATTCTGCATAGACAAGCACTTGCGATGAAGCAAATGCCATCAAATCTAAAATTAGTTATGCATGAAGCGGTCAAAATAATTAATTTTATCAAATCACGACCACTACAATCCCGATTGTTTTCATTATTGTGTGAAGATTATGGCAGCAAACATAAAACACTGCTGCTCCATACAGAAGTGCGATGGCTGTCTCGGGGTAAAACTTTAACAAGGCTATTTGAACTTAGAGCCGAGTTACAAATGTTTCTTTCAGCAGATACTTCTTTTAATTTGAAGGACCGTTTGTATGATAAAACTTGGTTGTTCCGATTGTCTTTTATGGCGGATATCTTTCAAAAACTGAACGAATTGAATTTATCATTGCAAGGTAAACAGACAACAGTGTTTCAGGCCTATAACAAAATAACTGCCTTCAAAAGAAAATTAGATTTTTGGATTATTTGCGTTGGTAAGAAAGAAATAGAAAGCTTTACGTCACTCAGTGAGTTTGTTAGCGATAACGACTCAGAAATGTTTCAAGATGAAAAGTATTTTCCCGAAGAACAGAATACAAAAATGAAACTGAATTCATGGATTCATTATCCTTTTTTACCCAACTTGCAAAAGCCCGAAAGTATGTCAAACGAGATATATGAATCTCTTTTAGAAATTTCATCAGACACAAGTATGGAGTCACTGTTCAAAACGACGCCTCTCAACGATTTTTGGTGCAAAATCCGTGATGAATATCCAATGCTTGGCAAAATGGCTCTGAATATTCTTTTCCCGTTCCCAACAACATATTTGTGCGAAACAGGATTCTCAACCTATGCAGCCACGAAAACAAAATATCGGAATAGACTGGACGCCGAACATGATATGAGACTTCAACTGTCTTCTATCAAACCTGATATAAACCAATTGATGAAAAATAAAAAACAGTTTCATACCTCCCATTAGTTAGATTTTTTCTTTTTTAATATAATATATTCTATTATTGTACTTGCCATGTGGTAAAGTAAGTAATAATTAGTACCTAACTGTTACATTGTACTTTTATTATGCTTGTTAATAAAGAATACACTTTTAAAAACTATTGTTTTATTGTAGGGTTCCATCAAGTAGTTTGCTTCCCAAAAGGGTTCCGTCACCAAAAAAGTTTGAGAACCACTGGGCTAATCGTTTCCTACACGGCATCGTACTGAAACGCTAAATCGCGTGGCTAAAAGGTCTTTGCCGGTAAGATAGTAACGAGCCACATCCACAGTGTCTCGTTTAAGAGATATAATGCACACTTTCAGAATCCATTTCGGATTACCGTATATCTTCAGATTATGCTTCAGCGATCACACTCATATCAGTTGAAGCAAAGCAAGTGTCTTGCATTTGCCGGTATGACAATAATTTTCCTTTTGGCTTTCTAAATTCGCTTAAAGAGAACTTTTAAGTCATATGAAGCTTAGTGCCTGTCTATAAACTGAAAAAGTGGCTTTGTTATATAATTTTTGGTTAAATAACCATTGCAATTATCGTTAATGGATTCATAAAATACGTTACTCTTCATCCAATCGCATTTTGTAAGTCCAGGTACATATAATTGAGACAATTTATCATCCATCTCCTCAGGGGTTCTTAGCTCTAGTAATATTCCCTTATGTCAGCCGACTCCCAAAGCCATCGTTGATAATATGCCAGAATCATGGGTACTTGAACGTTTAGGAAGTGGATGGATTTCAATTATTGGGTAACCAAAAATGTTATAAAAAAGCCCGTAAACCTATTCATAGATGGGTACAAATGACTTACTCTCTGATGCTCTAAGTGAGTTTTGTGATAGGAATGGTTAACCAGATAATACAACACAATACCATTCAGCTGGCTGACGTCAGCGTGTTTAGGCAATTGAAGCTGGAAAGCACAGTCAAGTACTGGCTTTCCAGACAAAACAGTGCAGGCCAGAGATTTTCATGCAACCGCGAAGTTTATATCTCCTTGTTGCAACCCAATTATTGACAGCATTCACCCACAAGCACCTGCATATTCACATTCCAGCTCGAACTTTGATATTTTGACAATATAACTAATTAGGACCGATGCTACAATTAATATAAATATAATATAAAATGAGATGTCTTTGATGAGCGCCAAATGACAAAAGCGAAACTAAGACTTATTGAATAGAAGCAGGCGTTACTTTGCGGAAGTCCATGATAGTGAATGAACTAGAAGTTTAATTCGCTATAATCCGCTACAGTAGACAAATCTGTGTGGTACAGTGCGTGTCTTTCACCTGCAAAATGCGACACCCACAAGACACAATGTTGTCTTCACAATCGTGCATTGTCGAGTCAACATCTCCTGAAGATGCTCTGGTGTCGGAGTGAAACGTACGTTGAGAGTGATTTGGAGGATTTGTGTGGTGTGGTGTTGTGCCTGTGCGAATTGCTGGGTGGTAGGTGTCGCATTTTGCAGGTGAAAGACACGCACTGTACCACACAGATTTGTCTACTGTAGCGGATTATAGCGAATTAAACTTCTAGTTCATAAACTAAGACTTAGCTACCAAGTGCAACTTTCTCACAAGCTTGATGAATAATATTTTTAGAAAAGGGATTAAGAAAATTTCGAATTGGAAGAACACGCAAGCAGTCATTAAAAGCAAAGGAAAAACATAGGAAAGCAAAAGAAAAAGAGAAGAGATGGAGAAAACGAAGACTAATAAAAGAGAAGGCTTTGGTAGAACGAGTCAACTTGACCTTGAAAGAAGTTTCCAACTGGGGTGACGCCAATCTCATCAAGTTTAACGCTACTAAAACGCAAGCGTGTCTATTCACCGCGAAACGGAGTTCATTCCCACTCACTCCAACTTTCAGAAATATATCCATTCCAATTACCGACAGTGTCGAGCTCCTCGATATCAACATATCGTCCAACCTCAACTTTGGACAATGCATCGAATCCAAACCAAAAACAGCTGGCAAGAAACTTGGCATCCTCAACAAAGTCAAGCGGTACTTCACGCCGGAACAGCTTCTAATCCCGTACCAAGCGCAAGTTCGATCGTGCATGGAGTACTGCAGCCATTTATGGGATGGCTCTGCCAAGTACCAGCTTAATGCATTAGATTCGGTGGATCGTCGCGCCAGGAGACTTATTGTTAACAAAGCGCTGGTCATTTCGAAGCTGCAAAGCTTAGAATATCGGCGCAAAGTTGCCTGTCTGTCGGTTTTCTACAGGATATATTTCGGAGAGTGTGCTCAAGAACTATTCAATCTGGTTCTTCCATCACCTTTTTAGTGTCGAACCGCAAGGCATCGACAAGGTCTATGCAGTCGAAATTCCGCAGGCTCGTACGAAGCGATTTGCTTCCTCGTTTCTAATTAGAACCGCTAGAATATGGAATGCCCTTCCGGCTTCCGTTTTCCCCTCCTCTTTTAATATAGCTATCTTCAAATCAAGAGTGAATCTTCTGAAAGAGGAAATCTTCTAGGCAAGCGCGCTCCACCTTAGGCTGCATCACCACTTGCAAGCAAGTCTGATTGCAGCCAAGCGCTGGCCTATATAATTTAAAAAAAGAAATGTCGGAAAAGAAGACTAATAAAAAGAATTAAAGCATGCAAGTTATTTCCCTAATATTCTATGTTCGATACAAAAAATACTTTTTTGCTATTTTTTAAAATAAATATTGACTAATAATTCATAGAATAAATAAATAAACGTGTTTTTAGAACAATTAGGTAATTGTTATTTTTATTTTCGACCATAACTTAATATATCAAGAGATCCTTTTTCAGTGGCTGTTGAATGGTCGTAAACTGACGGTAAACTGTGGTCGTAAATTAATGAAAGTTGGTCGTAAACTGAAAAAAACGCGCTTTTTGACAAATCGGAATATTGCAAAAAATAGAGAAACAGAAATATTTAAATGTTATTATTTCATGTTTCTTTCATACATATAAATTGTTATTTCGTTAAAAAAGGTAAATTTCAAAGAGCTGTGTAACTTTAAAGACGGCAAGTCAACTGACTGGTCGTCAACTGACGTGTTGACCCTATAGTAGCATAGATTATGACCCGACCCTAGTGGTCGGACCTACTGTGCCAGGGTATGCGCAGTCGAACTAGCCAACCACTGCACGAATGTTTAAAATTAATGAACGAAAAATGTATGAAATGTTATTTGTTAAATTAAGTTGTCATTGTTTATTAGGTATATGAGTTTAATTGATTGCATAGAGTAGGTATCCTTAATTTAGAATATTCAATATTGTAATGCCCTGACGGGGCCTCACGTCTCTGTATTTGTAATAAGAACACAATAATAATAAATGAAATGAAATGAATGAGGCTTTCCACGGTTAAAAGAAAAGAGTAGGTATTAAGAGAAGAGATTGACGACCTCCGTGGCGCAGTGTTGAGCGCTGTTGCCTTAACGTGCGGAGGTCCCCGGGTTCGGATAATTTCTGAACTTCCCTGGTCTGACCTGGTGGAAAGCTTCGGCCGTGGCTAGTTACCACCCTACCGGCAAAGACGTGCCGCCAAGCGATTTAGCGTTCCGGTACGATGCCGCGTAGAAACCGAATAGTATGGATTTAATATAATTACCCGCTACCATCTTAGACTGCATCGTCACTTATCACCAGGTGAGAGCGCAGTCAAGGGCTAACTTGCAGTGGAAAAAAAAGTAACTTGCCTCTTGGAACTTTGGAACTTGGATCATCTTTTCTGTAGCGGTGGTCATAATAATCACAATCATAATAATCATAATATTTATTTGCTGATTGCAGGTCATTACATCGGAAGTTCTTACAATACTTATAGTCAAGAGCCACAAATTAATATTTACAATACAATTATTCATATGTATAAAGCAGTGTCTTCTGTCGCGGGTGACGATTTAAATCGCGAGCGTAACGAACTCGAGGTTTACTCCCGAGCGTAGCGAGGGTGTTAAAAACTTAAATCACGAGAGAAGCGAGAGATTCAAGACGAGTCCTGAGTGTAGCGAGGGATTTAAGTTCACCCAAGACTAAGACAGCTTTATCACCGAGGAAAATACTCTACTTTTCGTACCATTTGCGAAAAAATTTACACAATATTAATATAAAAATTTACACAATATTGATATTAATATATTAATATGATTAATATAATTTAATTAACACATTTATTAAAAATAATGACAATTAAAAGTAAAAGTTAACATTCGAAACATTGGTCCAATTATTGATACAGAGAGTTACATTTTTGTTTGGTACATTTATTGTTGATGAGTTGATTTGAGTATTTCTCTGTTCTTGCGTCTGAGGAACTTGCGTTTCATTGTAGATAGTATACGTCGGAGATAGTGGTCTTTTTGTCTTTTCAATTCTTTGTGTACAATAAAGTATATTTTACTTTTACTTTATTTTATACTTACATAATTATAATTTATTACAATTAAAATTAATGTCAATTACTGTCAGTTATAAAATATTATTTCACTATTGTTAAAATATGATTAAATACGCATGATGACAGTATCCAAGAATCAATGAAATTATGAATTTATCTAATGAAATAGGATTCATGGATTATAAAAAACTTATTTATTTTTCAATTTCGAGTGAGATTGTTATTTATTTTGATAAAATAAAACTATAAAATACAGCAATCCGCCATATTGTATAAAACACCACTGAAGCGAATGACGTCACAATTGTTTTCGAGCTTTGACAATCGGCAAACAATCTCTATAAGTACAGGTGTTTTAAATGTTTATCAAGTTGTTTACCGAATTTTGTTTTACCGAATCCAAAATCAAGAAATTAAAAATCGTTAGCCAGGGATCAAGGATTTACCAAAGCTACTAGCTCTAATTTGCCCAGGATTGATTTGTTGATGCTGGGTGAGTATCTTGCATCAAACAAAGACTTTTGTTCAGCAGACTTTCGTAACGTCAAAGTTCCATGTAAGTACAATAATAACATAATAATTTATAGGTCCTAAACCCGTAAACTCTGCTATTTTATATATTAAGCACTTCATCATAGTTATTAGAGGATATGTTAATGAAATGTTGGTTTTTAAAACTATACCGTATAACTTAATATATGAGCGGTGATTTCCTAGTAACTATGACGTCTGTCTCCTATTCGGTGCGTGTGGGATTCGATTCTTGGCACGCATCTCTAACTTTTTGCAGTTAGGTATTTGTGCTATATTATGCTAAACAGCATCACTACATAGTATAAAACAAAGTCGCTTCCCGCTGTCTGTCCCTATGTATGCTTAGATCTTTAAAACTACGCATCGGGTTTTGATGCGGTTTTTTAAATAGATAGAGTGATTTAAGAGGAAGATTTATGTGTACTTTTTATCCCGGAAAATTAAGGAGTTCCCGCGGGAACCAAAAAACCTCAATCCATGCGGACGTGGTCGCAGGCATCAGCTAGTATTAGAATAAAGCAAAAACTTACGTCAAGTGATCTTCGCAGAAATAAATAGTAGAATTTAGTCCTATAGCTGTAGAATCTCGCCGTGCAAGATTAAGCCACTTAGATCGCATTGTTTTTTTAAATGGCGCGTGAATAAATAACTTGTTTGGAGTTAACTTTGATGTGTTATCACACTGGGGGACCGCACACGACTTACACACTTTAGAATTCATATTATTCACACAAAATATCTAAATTGCTGTACGAAGACTTATTGTTTACTGCACACAGTACATTAGAGTACATTGGTAAAAACAATAGTGACGTCACAAACGACGCCATGACACCCGCGAACGTTTTGGCGTGATTTTTAAAATTTAAATTTCAAATGCCAATTTTATCTATTAAACCTTATTTTTCTGCTGAAATAAGATATTTTTTCGAAATAGTAGATACTTCCGAACATAACCTGACTATTTTTCAAAATCAGTCATCATGCCTATTATTATTTTAACACATTCAACTACGGGTCCTAATACTCAAACCTACGTAGGTATGTGAAAAGTTTCTTTTTATGCATGAAACCAAAGTCGAAAGTCCTATTCAGAATTCATAGTTAACGTAAAAATTTACTTCGTTGGGCGGTAAACATTTTTACTTGTGATGAAATTATGAGTGATTGAGAGATGATTTATTTCCTGAAGGCCAAAAAGAGGGTTCTATTTTTACTGCATATGTATGCATCTATTTGCATGCTAATTTGGCTATATAACCGGGTTTCAAATGAGTGAATGAAATGATTATGATTAAATAAATTATGTTTCTTTTAATTGTTCAAAACTTCTCTGTATACTATATTATTACATGTAATGTTACTATTTGGTACCAAAATATATTGTCTTTCAGGAGTTCCCACCCGAGATAAGCCTTATAACCACATAATTATTAGGTAATAGTACGATGTAATATAACTGCCGAAAATCCGACGCAGTTGCGTTGGCCGAACATAAATAAATCCTAAATTATCATTTAAACGGAATAGTACATTACTGCAGAGCCAGCAAAACAGGCATTGAAGGACGAACGTGTAAAGTGTGAGTCCATCAATGCCTAGTTGTGGCCAAGGCTTGTATAGTGCTTTTCTCAAATAATGCGCGGAAATTAAAACTACCTAGACAGAACTTTTTATTTAAAAATATTTTTCTTACGATTTTAGCGGTAACAAGTTTTCTATTACGGCTCTTGCCGCCTCTCGAATTTCAGATGGCGTTAAAGTAAATTCATCACACTCATTGTCTTCACTTGAATTCATTTTGTCAAATACATTTCAAAATCAATGACGAACAGCGAACAACAACAATTTTTCCCGCGTTATAGTGTTCATTTGTTTTTTTTTAATAAACAGCTTTCTATTTGCAAGCTAGTTCGAAATTTAAATAAAACCTTTGATAAGTTACCTCCTAAGTTGCCATGTTTCGGAGTAAAAGATCGTTCCATTTTGAAATTAAACGACAGATATGAATATACTATGTAATTTATTTGGCTGCTGCACCACGACAGATATGGATTTTCATACAACATTTGCCGGCCGCTGCTCGCATGTGTTTGGCCAGTACGGAAAGTTCTATTTATCTCGAAGAAGGTTGTCAAAATTATGCTCAAATTTCCAAGCACGCTTGAGAAAAAAGGTTTAGGGAACCTAGGTGTGATTTTAAAAGACCTATCTAACGATACCCCACTTGCCTGTAGGTAGCCTATCGACTTTCATAAATTAATTGGCTTCTAGCGGATGCCATTTTGTTTTTCTCAAAGTCGGCCTCCGTCAAATTGTCTCGCGTATTTGATATTTTAAATTATCTTTTAAACTATGCAACCAAAAACATACCGGAAATAAAGGAATTTTATCTTAATAAAAATTCCTTGGTGATAAAGCAATTTATTTCTAAATATATTGACGTGTTATATATTTAAAAAAACCGTCTGATAGAAATACCACTCGATAGATTATGACACGGGCGCGGTTCCATACCTATGTCGTATTATCTCTTTAACCATTCGTCCAAATTATATGCAGTAAAAGGGAAAAGCCTTTTGTTTTAAACACTTGAGACAATAAATTTACTTATTTTGACAAGAATTCATAATTGTTGATAATATGACCAGTAAACATGACCTAACGATTTACATTATTTTGTTTTAAAATATAAAAAACTACTTTTTGTGACTTAAATATAAAAGTTAGATACATGCTGTCGCTGACTTTTTGTAGGCAGTTAACAGTTTCTCTCTAGAACTCAATCTTTAATCTCTCATCAGGCAGCGTTCATGAGAAACGTTTTCGTTCAACCGTTTTTTTTCCGACTTACTTTGCAAATCCGACTAGTACGAAAAAGTCATGTGGCTTTCTATTGGTAACAGAATTTTCGAAATCGGTTCAGTAGATCCAGAGGTTACCCCCTACAACGTCACAAACTCACAAACTTTACCTCTTTGTAATATTAGTATACCTACCTAGATAACTTTAATTTTAATTTTAAAAACAACGCGCCTGGGGAGACATTGCAATTGTCCAATTCGTCTCCCCAGGTATATAAAATTAATATAAAATTAGACACAGAATAAAATAATACAAACTAGACATAGTAAGATATAAAAAACACAAATTAAAAAAATCATTAAAAACATTAATATACTACCTATTATTACTTTCTAACATGGATTTTATTGTATTTATTAGTTGTTCGATGACCTTCAACCAATGCGGCATCATCAGTTGGTTACGTAAGTACGTAATAAATGTTTCACATAATAAGTTTCCTGTGACCCATTAAATGAGATCTCAAATATAATAATCTATTACGGAGAGTGTTCTCTATGCTCTGTCTGTGCATTTTAATTTCTCGGTCAGTTTCCAGTTTTTCCCAATTTCGCTCGCGGGCATGCTTATCTACCAGCCTTAACAATACTCGTCTTGCATGGCGATCTAAGCCAGGCCTCGTCTCCCCTCCATTGATGGGTTTCGCACCAGTTAAGCTACATGTCTTCAATGCAATCACAGAATAAACTTCTTGAAGTAATTTTCTTGCAAAATCTTTACTAGACGTCGAAATACTTTTACATTTAAAAAGTCCTTGTTCACTAACATATACGCCTGAACCTTGTTCAAGTTCAACAAGACCCTCAGCTTTTTTACGATACCTCAGAGTCCATTTAGAATCATTTTTATCGTAATCGTTGGGTAAAACAGCGGTTTCGTTTTCTGTTTTATTTATTTTATGTACTGTGAGTTCGGCTTCTTTTTTGTGAACTATTTCATTTACAGCTATTTGGCTTTTTTCTAAATCATGTACAGGTTCAATCAGTACTATATCTGAATCCTTTCCTTCAAGCTCCATCGGAGTTGGTTCTTGTGATGATATAACAACAGCTTCATCCATAGACTTATGTTCATCAAAATACTTTTTATTAAAGTTATCTAATTTCTTCATTCTTTCTTTTATTTCGGTACGAAGTAAAGCAAATTCGTGTGATGAAGTAACTAGATCTAAGCCTGTAAGATTTTTGAAGATACCGTTATGACGTAATCGTAATGCATCTAATTCCTTTAGATATGCAAGATTTAAACATGCTTCGTTAATTATCTTGGAAGGGTCTTGCCCATTTATTACGACTTGAGGTTTAGAGCACTTGGGAATCTCTTTGGTCAATTGGTTTTTCAATTCCTGGGAGGAGGTTTTGGAAACACCGTGATTTTTATTTGTTTGATCCAATACCGATTTAGTTGGGTTCTGGTTGTATCAAACTAGCGAATGTCTGCGACTGCGTCTGCGTGGTTTGAGGTTTTAAGAATCCTATTAATCCTAATCCTATCCTATCCTTAAATAATCCTATTATGAATATTATGTTTGTTTCTTTATTCATGTTCAGATTTCAAATTGTGTGCCATTAACTTATCTAACCCGGTGACAGCGTCGCTAGTATAAATATAAAATAAAATAAAAACAAAAATAAACAGGCAAATTAGTTTCTTTTTCGGCCACCGGGCCAGATAATTTGTGGGACTGTACAAGTGGTTTTGAATTGTCTAATTTGGACCGACTGACACTGACACTGTCGTTTGAGATTTATAGAGCGTGACTTAAAGGCAGAGTTATAACGAGATAGATTTATGATACTCACTTATGTCCATCCCATTTTAATTGTAAGTAAAGCCTGGGACAAGACATAGTATGCACTATAAATTTCAGCAGAAGTCACTGCGTGCATAGGCCTATATATTACATCAAAAGCTCACGGATCTTGATTATTTTATACTAAGAAATTATTCGAAAACCAACATAAATACCTAAGAAAGCTTCTATTGACATACACATCTTAATCTTTAGTCATAAAGGAGCCACTTTTTTCTTGGAATCGCGCAAAATACAAAATTTTCACTAGGTACACTAGCTGAAAAGGCTTCGCATTTTTTGTGACATGGTCAAGGAAATGGATTGCCTCGCCCACGACGATTATATGTGGTGATTAAGCTTTTATGTTCGTGAGTTTCAAAATGGCCGTGTCTATGAAGTTAATTTGAAAAACTCTATGAATGTCTTCGATTCCGTCATTTATAAATATAAGTTTGATAGTAAAAATATAGATTATAATGTTTACTTCACACATGACTAGAGTAGTTCACTTTTACGTCTCAAGTTGTTCATTCTATTACGGATAGTCATCTCGATCTTTCGTCTGTGAATTTTTATTTCATGTTTAGTATTTAATGGCTCCCAATTCCGCTCACGTGCGTGATTCTCAACAGCCGCGAACAACACTTCTCTTGCATGAGCATCTAAGCCAAACTTCGTGGCTATTTTCTGTCCGTTGCTCTTTACACCATATAAGCAACATGAACCCAATGCTCTTAAAGAAAACACTTCTAGTAGCAATCTTCTTGCAAATTCTCTGCTACCCTTGGATAAACTTTTACAATTGAAAAGAGTTTGTCCAGTGACATATACGCCTGAACCTTCTTCAAGTTCAACAAGGCCCTCAGCTTTTTTACGATACCTCAGAGTCCATTTAGAATCATTTTTATCGTAATGTTTGGGTAACTGGCTGATTTTAATGCTTTTTGGTTTTGAAAATTGTTGGGCTTCTTTTTCGTGAACTATTTCATTTAGAGCTGTTTGGCTTTTTTCTGAATCACGTGCAGATTCAATCACTACTTCACCAACATCCTTTTCTTCAAGCTCCATCGGAGCTGGTTCTTCTGATGACGTAATAACAGGTTTATCAAAATACTGATTATTAAAATTTTCTAAATTCTTAAATCTTTCTTTCATTTCGGAACGAACTTCAGCAACATCTAAGTGAGTAAGATCTTCGAAGATATTATTAAGACGTAATCGTAATGCATTCAATTTTTTTAGGTAGGCAAAATTTAAATAAGCTTCGTTAATTATCTTGGACTGGTCTTCTTCATCATTTGGTTCATTTTTATCATTGTATTTAGACTCAGCATTCCTTTCAATATCGACACTGGAGCTTTCCTTAGTATTATATCGAGCGAGTGATTTTTGATGTAAATAGTTGATATGAATTGATGGTCCTTGCTTATCTACTGAAATTTGAAAGCGATAGGACTTAACTATATCTTTGGTCAAATGATATTTTAACTCTTGGGATAAGTTTTCCGCAGTACTGTTTTCTGTAGTAGCAGTTTTCTCTACACTTGAACCGACTAATAGTTCTTTTAATGATATTGTATTGGCTGGTTTTGCTGGTTTCCTTAGGAACTTCATCTTTAATGGATTATTTGTAAGCTCTGGAGTGTAATGATATGTAGGCAAATGGTTGCTGTATATATTTTCAAATTCTCCACTTTTCTCGAAATCGTGATCTGAGATATCTTTAGAGATATTCATTAAAAGGTCATTTTTATTATGGCATTTGTCACTAGTGGTTGGAGTTTTTTTCAAATCTGTTGAAAAATGAGAATATATGCGAGTTGCATTACATTTTGTTGGTAATTCGGTAAAACTAGCAGTTTCATCTGCATTTAGTTTATTATTCTTCTCTCTATCGGAATCTGTTAACGATAGATGTTTTGATATTGCTTCAATTAGTGAAGCTTCGGTGTCGAAACCTGATGTAGCTTTGAATGTTTCATACTCATTATTTTTTCCCCTTTGTGAGGATATTATTGGTTCGGGTTTTCTTGATGTTTCTTCGAATGACAATGTACCATAATCTGAAATATAAAAATGAGTTTGGACATCAGAAAAACTTACTTATATTACGCAGCAGTGCATGAAATATTTGACACTTAACTACAAGGTTTTCCAGAGTTTGTATTTTGAAATAACGTATCTTCTCCTTTGTTGAACTTTTTTGTATATTTTTTTGCAAATTCCTTGTTATCTGTGAAGAATAAAGTAAACTGATGTTATTTTGGTTTATGATAGAGATAAATATTGGTGGCTTACATACTTATGATGATTGAGAAACAGCATAAAAGTACGTGATGTGAAATAATATACCCACTTCTAAACCATACTTCTATACTAATATTATAAATGCGAAAGTGTGTCTGTCTGTCTGTCTGTGTGACGCATTCACAGCCCATCTGCTCAACCAATTTTGATAAAATATTGTAGAGGTATAGGTTGTATCCTGGGGCAGGACATAGGCTAGAAAATTCAAGAGTTCCCGCGGGAATCAAAAATCCTTTATCCACGCGGACAAAGTCGCGCACATTATCAAGTATTTACTAAATGAAATAATTATAACATGTTTAGGTTTGCAAACAATTACCTGGGTAGGTACTCAACCAAAGAAAAAGCAAGTATCTGAGAAATTTAAAGTAAATGAAGCATAATATTATCGTAATCATCAACTAATCCATAAAATGTATGAATCAACGTGCCCATAAAGTTTAATTTATTTCAATTGAATCTTTCAATAAAATCCATACTTACCCATACTTATACTTATTTACTTATAATATAATAAATGCGAAAGTGTGTCTGTCTGTCTGCTACACTTTCACGGATCACCTATTCAACCGATTTTGATTAAATTTGGTACAAGGATAGTTTGTATCCCGGGGTAGGACATAGGCTACTTTTCATCCCGAAAAATTAAGGAGTTCCCACGTGAATCAAAAAACTTATTACACGCGGGCGAAGACCCGAGCATCAGCTAGTTAAGTAAATAAATAAATGACTACTTACTAGTTACATGTTTTACATTAACTACTATCGTTGCCCATCCATCAAAAGTATTATCCTTCAAATCCCTCATATCACTTTTCAGTTTCTCTAAGACTGCTTCTGTAACGCCTCTCGGGTATCTTATTATGGTCGTACTTCCATCTACTTTATCAATTACCCAAGACTCGGGAACATAAATAAATTTTTCATCCTTGCTTATTGGATGTGAAAGTTCGACTATGTAATATCGGTATTTTTTCTTCTTGTCCGTGTCCTTCGTGTCCATCTAAATCAAAAGTAATAATTTTAAAAACATTCCACAAGGGTTTACTATATAATACTTAAATTTAAATCTCTATTGGTTATTGATTAGGTAATATATTATCAAATAAACAATCAAACAAATCTTTCCTTTTACCTCTTAACACTTTATTATTAATTTAGCTCAAAAACTACTCAACCGATTTTAAAAGTTCATATTCCATATAGATTCATATCTATACCTCAAGAAAACGCGGACCAATCAAACTAATATTATAAATATCAAAGTGGGATTGTTTGTTGGTTTGTCCTTCATTCAACCCGCAACGGAGCAACGGTATATATCGACGTGATTGGCAGAGGTATAGTTGAGGACCCAGAAAATGTCATAGGCTTCTTTTTATCCCGGAAAATTAAGGAGTTCCCGCGGGAATAACAAATAACTTAAACCACGCGGTCGAAGTCGCGGTCATCAGCTAATAGCTAAATAAATGAATAGATTAAAACGTGACAAAAAGTCTAAAACTTGAGTTTTAGTCTGGACAATAAAGCTAGTTGACCCCAACAGTAATTCCTCAGGCGACGAAACTTTACACTATGATACAGTGTCATGAGTTAAACATATATTATTATTTACAGACTGTTATAATGAAATGAGCATTGACGTATTTCCATTTGGGTAAGCAGTGCTTTTATGCCTCTATGAACTGCACGCCACTGTTTGTATAAGTTTTGCTTAATGCCATACTACAACCCTGTTAAGTTTCAACGACTGAAGATTTAATGCGGGGGTCTCCATACAGCGAACCGCCCCGTTTCCTAGACTATTTGCATCAAAATAAACCTAATTCATGGACGTTAGACAAGACAGTATAATGCAACTTGAGAAGTTTGCACTTCGTATATATTATGTAAGTTAGTATACTTTTAACCTAATTAACACAGGTTGGTTACCTACCTGTTCATTTACTACAATTTATGTACATAATTATACTTTTGGAAATTCGTTAATATTGTTCGGTTAATTAATAGAGTTTTTACATAAAAAGAACTTAGACAATTTAGAAAAATCAGGCAATATTATTTGAAGATCGATACCCGATATTTTACGATATTTTAACTAGCAGATGCCCGCGACTTCGTTCGCTTGTCATATTTTTTTATAATTCCCAAAGGCACTCCTTAATTTTCCGGGATAAAAGTAGCCTATGTGACTCTCCTGGTCCTCAACAATACCCATGCAAAAAATCATTGAAATACAAACTCTCTATTTAACGTCATTGGGGATAGAACTTTTAAAAACTGAATTACATACTTCTTCATTTCAAACGGTAATCCCAAACACCAAGTTTTATCGCTATAACTTGAAAAATGACAGAATTTCATACAAACTTTCAACCCCTATTTAATTCCTTTGAGAGTGAAATTTAATAAAAAAATGAAACAATCCTTTATAAAATACCAAGCTTCGTCGAAAAAACTTGGAAAAAAAATTGAAAAATGAGGGATTTTCATACAAATTTTTATCCCCAAGTTCACGCCTTTGGGGGATAGAAATTTCAAAATCTGTGAAATACGTATTCATTTTAAACCGGTAGATGAAATACTAAGTTTCATAGCTATAACTTGAAAAACGACCGACTTTTAACCCCTATTTTACCCCTTTTGGGGTGGAATTTCGAAAAACCCTTTCAGAATGGATACCTACACTTCACAAAGAACAAACCCTTCAAACTTCTTCATCAATGTCTCTAGGATCAGCGGTTTAGGCTGTGCGTCGATATATCAGTCAGTCAGTCAGGCCTTTGAATTTTATATAGGTATGTCACCGTAAAGTTGTAAAAACCATTAGATTATAATCTATCTCGCGAGATTGTAAACTGGCGAAAGATTACAATTGAACGCATTATTTTTCGGTAGATTGTAATCTGCTAGGTATATTAACTCGATAGAACCTAATTATTTATGTCGAACTGCACTTCCTGATTATTTATGTCGAACCCTAACCTAACCCTAAAACTACAAGAAAAAGACAAGAAAACGTAAATACAATGAATATTTCAAAAAATTACAATCAGAACATTGAACCGTTCACAATCCGTCGACAGTTTACAATCTATCGAGATAATAAGCGTTAGATTATAATCTAACGGTTTTCACAATCTTACGGTGACATATATAAGTCAGTCAGTCAGTCAGGACTTTGCATTTTATTAAAATAGAAGATACCTAGTCACTTACTAGTATATTTCATTTAGAATAGGTAGCTTAGATAGATAACTTTACTTTTATATCATGTCACATTATACATACCTACTATATACTATACTAGCGGTCGAACGCAACTTCGTCCGCGTACAATTTCTGATTTCCTATGATTTTCCCGCTGCAAAAGGCCTACTTATAGCAGCTATATAGCATTGGCAAGACGTTTTTATTATTCAAGACTAATAAGTCCTTAATGCTGACTTCAAAACCTTCATGCAGGCTTTCAATCCCTATTTCACGCCCTTTGGGATGGATAATCATAAAATTGCTTATGCAGTTTATTATTACTTAAAACTAATAACCTTTATACCGATTCTCAAGTATCTAACTTCAAAAACTTAGAACCCTCATGTAAGCTTCCAACCCCCATTTCACCCCCTTTAGGGTGAATTTTCGTAAAATTGCTCATACAGGTTATTATTATTTAAATCGAATAACTTATATCCCGATTATCAAATCTCTAACCCAAAAACACAGGACTTTCATACAAAGTTACAACCCCCATTTCACCCTCTATGGGCTATTCCTAAAATTGTTTATACAGTTTATTATAACATAAAAATAATAACCTAAATCCCGATTTTCAAGTCACTAACTTCAAAAACTTGGAGCCCTTATGTAAGCTTCCAACCCCCATTTCACCCCTATTGGGGTGAACTTTCTCAAAACCGTTTCTTAGCTGACTTCTACACCATAGAAGGAGCCAACCTTACAAATTTCAAGTTTGTATGCTATATAGGTCCTGAGATATCGTGATGAATCAGTGACCTTTCGCTTTTATATAGATTACTTTAAAATAATATATTACTATATAATATTATAAATGCGAAAGTGTGCCTGTATGTCTGTTAGTCTACTACGCTTTCACAGCCCACCTGTTTAACTTATTTTGATGAAATTTGTTATAATGATTGGTATATTTAATAATTTATACATAGGCTAAATTTTATCCCGGAAAATTAAGGGATTCCCGCGGTAATTAAAAAAAACTTAAGCAACGGGAAGGAAGTCGCTGGTAACATCTACTTAGTTTAATCATATATTTAACCTTTAAAAAATTCTGATGAATTGGGCTGAAGATAGCTATTATAACGTAGAAATCCGCTAAGAAAGGATTTTTAAAAATGTATCCCTTAAAAGGGTGAAATAGTGGTTTGAATTTTGTGTAGTTCACGCGGACGAAGTCGCGGGCAAAAGCTAGTTTTTGTACTAAGTTCACAGAACGCTGGCGGTGGTGTAGCTTTGCAATATTTTTTTTCAATATACTGTAGGTATATTGTACGGTATGTAATACAATGTGCCCATCAAAAATTGTACCTAATAATTAAAATATTTATTAATTTATTTGTATGTTAATTGATTAAAAATTTGTATAGTATTAATTATATTATTATTGTATTGTTTAAAAGAATTATTAATTGAATTTTAATAATTTATCTAAGCTTGTCACACTTTTTGCATGCGGTGATAAGTGTTTGGGTTTACCTTTATTTAGTTAATCAAATAAAGTCATTAAAATTTTTGTCAAACCGTATAATTGAATTTAAATATTTATGTAAGCAAAATTGTGATTAGGTATCTATTTTAATAGTAGTTTTAGGATTAGTTTTTATTTAATAAAATGTTGGGAAACCTGATGAACTTGAAAAAAATACGCGTCTATTTCTGATTTTATGAACGCCATCGAAAATATTTTATTTGTCTAATAATGGAAGGAGTAAGCAAAAACCAAGGAACGCAAGCATATTACCGATCGCAATCGAGCATTAATGATTTAGGTCTCTTCGTATTCGCACGTTGTGCAAAACACAACGGCAAAAATATTTATAGAACAAAACAACGCCTACCTCAATGTTTCACCAGACACACACAAACTTGTTCAATTAATTAAAGACGTTTTCAATATTAAAGGCTTAATTACTTAATTGAGTAAAATACAGTAAAACATGTCTTAAACAATCACCTAACGTTTAGAACGTACGAACGTATTGTGATAAAATTTTACGTATGGATAAGTAAATAGGTTATAAGCGTTTAAAACAAAACAAACAAAATGCTCCCGAAAATACGTCCGATTGCAAAGAATAACGCGTCACAAATGACTGCGAGTATATTATTAAACCGAGTGGCGCGCTTGGAGCCATCGTGAAACATATGTATCTGTAATATTATTGTACCTACAATTCAGTATTCACATAGTCTGACTCTGAAGGACAGAAGGACCAATGCGTGTGAGGGAGATAGAGATGTTTGGTTTCGCGTCTGTCACTTATCAACTTAATAGGAGTAGGTCTGAATATTATGTGTAGAAGTAGATAGACATTGCTATTTTTGTATGCACAGAAACAAGTAAGACAGTAAGCTATGAAGGATGCGTCAATGATAAATTCTGATGTTTCATGTTGCACATAGGTACCTACCATTACCATATCGTACCATAAATAGTAGATTGTTCATCTAGGGACTAAAATGAGCCATTTCATACGAGATGTTTAGCTTACCGAGCGTAGCGAGGTATGCTATAGTATCGTATGCTATAGTATGCTATAGTATGCTAGTATAGCTATAGAATCGAGAAGAATGGCTTTTAGTCCCGTGGTAAACGCTCTACTTTTCTCTTCGATTGCTAGAAAATAAAATAAATAAAGATTTTTAATTATTTCTTTGCCATTCTGTTGTTAAATTTTCATATTAGGAGTAAGATCTATATTTTCACTTGATGAAATAAATAGCCACATTCACTTTACCCTATGCCTACAGCTACGTGCCTATATTACGTATTGTGCATCGAAATTCGAAATGGATTACATAAACATCCCTTTAAATAAATGTAGATATTAATTTATAATAAAAACTCTAGTGATTTCACGGCAATCCGCAATACCAACTTTATGAGTAAAAAAAAATACAGTAAGTACCATAGATATAGAGCGGTATGATACGATGGGTAACATGAAGACAGACGTTCAACTGATGATTGCGTGCAGTCAATGACATTATTTAGTATTCACGGTAGTAAATAATTTAATAAGTCATATCAGTTTAAAGTTCTATTTTAAAAATAAATACACCACTGCAGCCTATTAACGTCCCACTGCTGGGCACAGGCCTCCACACTCATAGGAGAGAGGGAATTAGGAGCTTAGACCCACCACGCTGCTCCAATGCGGGTAAAGCCCGCCAGCTTTAACGACTATTATCATGTTAGTGATAATAACCGGGACCGACGGCTTAACGTGCTCTCCGAGGCACGGAGGTGAAACACCGCCAACTTCCAACTCTGGGCTGGCACTGAGAATTTCTTAATTGGAAAACCCAATACCTAACAATTTTTTATGCCCGACCGGGAATCGAACCCAGGACCTCGTGATCCGCAGTCGACTACGCTAACCGCTAGACCAACGAGGCAGTTAAATTCAAATTATTTCAATTTTTTCCAAGAAATTATTTCAAAAATTGAACATAGAAAAGCAAAGTACTGTGTGGGTCGTAGTAACATAGGGTAAATTATTTATATAATAAGTTTTAAAAAATAATAAAAAAACTGTATAAGCAGTTTTACAATTCAAATCAGATATCAGAAAATTGTACGAAGATAGAGTCGCGGGCGGCCGCTAGTAGCTTGTGGGTCAATGTCAAGATCCTAATGAGTATAACGACCTCACCCAAACAAACTAAAAGTTCTGCGCAGTTCTTTTGTGACGCGCAATTTCCCATACACGATATATTATGCATTCCAATAAAGATACCTCATGGATACGGATAATATAAATAACTAGCTGACTAGTTGATGCCCGCGACTTCGTCCGCGGGGTTTAAGATTTTTTGATTCCCGCGGGAACTCCTTAATTTTCCGGGTTAAAAAGTATCGTATGCTCTTCTCCGGGATGTAACCTAACTCTGTACCACATTTCGTCAAAATCGGTTGGAAAGATGTACCGCGTAAGCGTAGCAGACAGACAGACAGACACACTTTCGCACTTATAATATTAGTATGGAGTATGGACTATGACTCGACTTCCGAATCTGAGCCAAATATAACTGACCAAAATAATTATAGATGACCAATTTAGTTGACGTATTGATGTTGAGCCCCCCGATTATGTAAGGAAATCGTAATCGTAATGTTTTACCAAACGTATAATTCGAACTGTTAATGGAGTTCATAGATGCCTGCACGTCAAAAAGCATGTATGAACTCTTTGAACAGTTCCAGTAATACGTTTTAAGCTGCCAAATGATTACGATTTGCTTACACAATTGGGCCTCTGAGGTTATTTCTTACGTACATTTAATTATCCGACTACGGCAAAGCCAAATGAAGTAGGCATGTATGTACACTTCCTGCGCCTATAGCCCTATACCACTGAGCATATTTTGATGAACGAGGTGTTATGCCGATATAGAGATTATAAACAACTAGATAATTCCGATAACTTTTTCCGATTCCTGCGGGAACTTCTTAATTTTTCGAGTTGAAAGTAGCCTATGCTCTTCCCCGGAATATAATCTATCCCTATACCAAATTTAACCAAAATCGGTTGAATACCTAGGTGGGCCGTGAAAGCGTAGCAGACAGAAAGACACACTTTCGCATTTATAATATTATAATATGGATACATGTTGATACTAGCTAGATGATGTCCGCAACTTCGTCCGCGTGGATTGAGGTTTTTTGGTTTCCGCGGGAACTCTAATTTTTCGGGATAAACAGTAGACTATGTGTTATTCCAGACTATAATCTATCTCTGTGCCAAATTTCATCCAGATCCGTTCAGCCGTTCTGGCGTGATTGAGTATCAATAATACGTACATATAGTATTATATAATAGATAGATATAGAATAACGAATAGGTAATAGTCAACCAACTTACAAAATCTCCACATAATATTGTGACGAGTAACTACGGAACACTCACTACACTGCGCGTGACCCGACACGCACTTGGCCAGATTTTTTATATAATAAATGCGAAATTGTGTTTGCTTGGTGGTTTATCCTTCAACCATGCCCCAACAGAGCAATGTTTGTATTTCAGTTGACCTCAAGTCCTTTTCACTCTGACCTTAACATGACCTTACTGTGTTTCTCTGTAATCATATGTACCAACTCTGTCACAGTCTGGCCTGGTGGGAGGCTGCGGCTGTGGCTTGGGAGATACCACCCTACCGGCAAAGACGTGCCACCAAGCGATTTGGCGTTCCGGTACGATGTCGTGTAGAAACAAATTAGATTATAAATGCCATGCCCCTTACAGGTTAGCCCGCTGCCATCTTAGACTGTATCATCTCTTAGCATCGCATTAGAGATCGCAGTCAAGGGCTAACTTGTAGTGGATTAAAAAAAAGTAGTGATACCTATCATACTTGAATAGGTACGAACCATCTGTATTATGATTTGATAGAGAGTGCAAAAAAACTATTTACAACTTATAAATAACTCCATCCGCAATAAAGGCCAGATCACGTAGGTCAGTTACAAACAAGCTGATGTAATATGTATAATATGCGCAGCGTTAGGTATCAGTCCAAACTCCAAAATTAATAAAATCATCGCCACGTACCACCACGTGCCAACACGTGAACTCTCGTGATTGGTCGATTCAGAAATCGACCAATCACAAAGGTAGAAGTTTGTTTTTGTCTGGTGTTGCCCAAATAATTAATTTCAGTCATAATCTAATATCCTGGCAACACAGAAGCTTAGCTGTGATTGGTCCAATAACATCGACCAATTACGATTGACCACATTTTAGGGATCCATGCCAAAATGGTTATTAGATACTTAAAATAAAACTGTAACCCGTGTACTCCAATGGAGGATTGGACTGACCATAGTTGACTTTGAGGGAAAAGAGTTGTTGTTTGTTTGTATTTGTTTTCGTTATAGTTTATCGGTTATTAGATTATTAGTCAAGCTTTTAGTAGAGCTTTAGTTACCTAGTTATTAGTAGTAGTAACTTAATTGTTTTAATACTTAGTCGTTTATTATTTCCACATAGTTGGTTAATCAATACCAACAGGAATTTCCGGATTAAAATAAAACTATAACAGGTCCAATTCTGCACATTGAAGATATTTGGTATTTTTTTTGGAAGGCACTCTATATTATACACGGTACTGAAGGTGTAATTTTTTTCATTTGTTTGTCTGTCTGTATCTTAGCCCCGCATCATGCCGTAACTACTAAATGAATTCAAATGAAACTTAGCATAATTTGATTTCATACTAGGAGGTAGGACATAGTATACTTTTTATCCTGAAATTCAGCACGGTTCCCTTGGGAGAGGGGATGATAGACAAAATGTGTACTTAGTTGTAATTTATTTATGTATGTGTAGTCCGATTTCATTCATTTTTTTTTTGTCAGAAAGGAGATACTTTGAAGATCGCGTAAATATTTCAGGCCCCTCTCATAGGAGAGAGGGAATTAGAGCTTAGACCCACCATGCTGCTCCAATGCGGGTTGGCGGGCTTTAACGACTATTATCATGTTAGTGATAATAACCGGGACCGACGGCTTAACGTGCTCTCCGAAGCACTGGGGTGAAACACCGCCAACTTCCTAACTCCGAGCTAGTACTGAGAATTCTAGTCAGAAAAACCCAATACCTAATTACGGTCCGACCCGGGAGAAAGATCTTTTAAAATCGGTTGAGTAGTTTTTGAGTTTATCCATCTATTTTTTTGTTACGAGTATTATAAGGCCAAAAGTAGAACGGAACCCTGCTATGGAGTTGGGTGTGCGAAGTTTATTCGCACATGACCGGTCGTTACTGTGGTAATAATGTGTTTAGAATGGCGGGATCTTTTCAATGTTTTGTAAGATCGAATTTTGGCGAGACCTGGTATAATATATATTTGGTCGACTTTTCCCGTCAAGAAGTAAGAAAATTTCTTGTGTCTTAAAAGTAATCGAATTATATTAAATTCAAAGCCCTGACTGACTGACTGATATATCAACGCAGAGCCTAAACCGCTGGTCCTTGTGACATGAAATTTGGAGGGTGTGTTCTTTGTGAAGAGAAGGTATCCACTAAGACAGTTTTTTGTAATTCCACCCATTGCAAAGGGGTAAAATAGGGTTGAAAATTTGTATGAAAGTCCCTCATTTTTCAAGTTATAATCATGAAACTTCGTATTTGATAGATACGTACGGTTTATACGTAATTCGCCATTTTTGAATTTGGCTGAAATAGGGGATGAAAGTTTGTATGAAAGGCCTTTATTTGACAAGATATTTTTCAAGTTACAAAACTTGGTATTTTAACTTTCGGTAAAAAATAAATCAATTTCAAACATTCCAATTTTCAAAAATTCCACCCCCAAAGGGTTTAAATAGGGGTTGAAAGTTAGGATGAAGGTCCGTTGCTATAGCCATGAAATGAGAGTTTGTCTTTCAATCACGCCGCAACAAAGCAAGGGATCGACGTGATTTTTTTGCATGGGTATAGTTGAGTACCTGGAGAGTGATATAGGCCTCTTTTTATCCCGGAAAATTAAGGAGTTCCTGTGGGAATTAAATTATTATTAGTTATGCCAGGCGAACGAAGTCGCGGGCGACTGCTAGTATCTTATATTTTGTATGTATCTCGTAATAAACTACTGTCTTATTACAGCAACCGTTGCGACTGAGTTTTTTTTAAGACATTTCTGATAAGACACAAGATTTTATTTATAATTTCTTCTGTCTTATAAGTTATGTCTTATATTTTGTATACGCGTGTCTGATCTGACAAAAGAAAAAATATCTTGTAATATGGTCTCATACAATAACTTAATCTCATAAATAAATCTTGTAATGTGTATGGTCTCATACAACAACCACTGCGGCTGAATTTGTCTAATAAGAAATGTCTTATAATTTCTTGTGTTGTAGATTGTTCCTACTATTACACGAAGAAGGAGAATCTTGATGTAAACACATTGAGTTCTAATTACTGTTTGATTTATTAGTTGATTATTAAATTTTACAAGATGCAAGATGATAATATTAAGACGTAATTTCTGTTCGTTGTAGTGTCGGTAACGTAATGATTTAACGGTTTTCTTTTGCCTCCGCCGCTCACTCGGGCGCTGTCGGCCGCCGTCGTATTAGTTCGCTGCATTGGCGCGAACACTTGTGTCTTATGAGACGTATGAGACGTATCTGATATTTTTTATGCGCGTGTCTGATTAGGCACAAGAAAAAATATGTGAATATGGTCTCATACAACAACTATTGTGACTGAATTTCTTTCGCAGAAGGCCTTACAAGTATTGGGTTTTTCTGACAAGAAATTCTCAGTACAAGCCCGGAGGTAGGAAGTTGGGCGGTGTTTCAGAAAAGACAGACGCAGGGCCCGCTAAAGCATTCTGATTTCTGACCATAACCTAGCACCATCTCATAGCGACGTTCCTCTACTTACGGTACATCCAACAATCAACATCCATGACAACTTGCAATCTAACTTAGAGCGATTACAAATAACTTACAGATGTGATTGGTGATATTGTGGCGGTCTTCGCAGTCCGCACATAATCCAATAGATGGCATTACTAGTACGATGCACGCGACCACGAAGAGCCCAACTCACGATTAAGAAGTGTTCTTTGAAACTCCATACATATACATATACGACCTCCAAAGATGAACGGTCGAGCCATATCACCTACTCCCATTCAATATTTATGTACGTACATTCATTCTGAGATTTTAAAACCTTAACTTAACCTACCTCAGCAGTCAGCATTATATTATGATAGAGACTTTCCTCCTGCTGTCCTCTACCAGCGATACTTTACTTATAGATGCGGGTGCAAGCATTATCTGCTTCATTGTTATTTTAGTCATTTGCCTACTGTTTACTGTGGCACCATATTATATATGTCACCGTAATATTGTAAAAACCGTTAGATTATAATCTAACTCGCGAAATTCTAAACTGTCGAAAGATTAGAATTTAACGCATTATTTTCCGGTAGATTGTAATCTGATATGTATTTAAACCCGATAAACCACAAATTTATTGATGATTATTTATGTCGAACCCTAACCTAACCTACAAGAAAGAGACAAGAAAACGTAAATAAAATGAATATTTCAAAAATTGACACTCAGAACATTGAACAGTTTACAATCTTTCGACAGTTTAGAATTTCGCGAGTTAGATTATAATCTAACGGTTTTTACAATCTTACGGTGACATATACACTTCTCTACATGTCAGCTCTCTGTCTGTCTGCTATGCTTTAACAGCCCATATTTTTAAACGATTTTGGTGAAATCTGGTATACCTAGCAATAGGTTGCATCTCGGGGAAGGATATAGGCACATTAAACAGATACAAACTGTTTACTGGGATATAGGCTAATTTAAATACTGAATTCGCGGGCATCATCTAGTATTCAATATTTTATCCATAATTTACAGATGTGATTTTAGGTATTACGAGATTCATTTCATTAATGACCATAACCTACCTTACGGGAAGATACTTTCCCCGATCGACTCGCGAGTCGCGAATCGCGATCCGTCCACCATCTTCATTGATAACCTGCACGATCAAAGAGCAATATAATATAATCAGATGTGAATGTAGGCATTAACTAATTCATTCTGACCTAATCCTACCTTAACACCATGCTATTATTATGTATGACTGCCTCTTTGGTCTAGTGGTTAGCATGTTCGACTGCGGTCAACGAAGTCCCGGGTTCGAATCCGGTGCCATAACAAGTATTGGGTTTTTCTGACAAGAAATTTCAGTTCTAGCTCGGAGTTAGTAAGGCTGCGGTGTTTCACCCCCGTGCCTCGGAGAGCACGTAGCCGTCCGTCCTGCGCCGCATCTCTCTCTGGTCGTGTCGGATTTTCCGTTCCATCGGGCTATGAGAACTAAAGAACAGTCAACAGAGAGTGCACCTGTGTATGCGTACACACTTGTGCACTAGGTATATCTCCCGCGCAGGTGGCTAATCTCTCTGGAGATATTCGCCGTGGTCGAATTTCGGTCGGGAGGACATTATTATCATTATTATTATGTATTCTGTGACCATACTAAAGAAACTTTCCCCGATCAATTCGAAATACATCAACCAATTTATTGATCAATTTTATGACGACCTCCCTGACGTGGTGTTGAGCGCTGTTGTCTTAACGTGCGGAGGTATGAAACAAGTTACACCTTTACTTTGGAGTGAGGCTATTTAGTTATAAAAAGCATGTGAGCAAATAGCAATAATGCCACGCCTATAAAATGACGAGTCAATGTACATTTTGATTATAAACACGTTAGTTATAATTTAATATCGGGCGCAGAAATTACAAGGTCAGCACAATGACTTAATGGAGCGCACTACGACAACACCGTTGAGGGACTTGTGGCCTAGTTGCAATTAAGCATAATAGTCGATTGCGATTGTTAAGCAATGGTGATCCAAGTCGGTAACTGGTTGGGTGATTTGGTAGTACGAAATTGGCCTTTTCGTTTCCTTCGTGCCTTGGTGAGCACGTTAAGCCGTCGGTCCCGGTTAATATCACTAAAATTTGGTAATAATCGTTAGAAACCTAAGAGTTGAAGTGGTTCTCTTAGTCGAGTGCGGAAGGACCTGGGAAGTGGGAACCCATCGCATTATTATCCCAAGAAAACCCCTGCCATCATGTGATTAATGTAAAGTAGTAACGACTCTCAGCAATCAGGAATACGGCGCAGAGAGAGAAACGACAAAACCTCACGTACATCAGCTTTGGCCACCGATAGGTACCAACATTTGATCACTGAGTAGGGAAATATTAGGGTACATCCAAGTGAAATGAGCTGTCTGTAAGATAATCTTTGCCAGAAAGCCTTGTCCGCTTTCCACGCTGCGCCCGCGCAGTCATAACGGGCCGGTGCGCTGTCGCGTGTGCTTGTGTCTAGTGACGTCGCGTGTGTTGCTGTACCGACTCTCGCGTTGTGTTTACGAAAACTGTGCTGTGTTGTGATACTTTCCCCACCAGGATCTTACCAGGTAAATACTGGGCTTTACTACTAATTTTATATAAGATACTATTGGGGGTTTACTATTTAAGTCGATGTTTATGAAAGTAAGGTTTTACTCTGTTTGCTGAGTTGTAGATAGTACCTACGTTATAATGATCGTGAAATTACGATTTGTAATGAGTAAATTGCTATTTTCTTCTTATGATGACACGATTGTATTAAATTTGGTACGTCGTTTTTAACTTTAATAAGTAACTTAAGTTAGGTATTATATCAAAGGTGAGTTAGGTATTTACAGTCGAAATTAAAAGTAATCTGACGATGCGCTATAACCTAGTAGTTAACAGTTAACACCTAAGCCTCTGATTTAGGTGGTCGGGAATTCGATCTCCATTCCACAGGCCTCATGTAGGTGATTGATTATATTAATCACTTGGTTGAATGGTGAAGGAAAACATCGTGAAGAAACATGCATGCTTGAGAGTTCTCCATAGTAATGTTCTCAAAGGTGTGTAAAGTCCGCCAATCCACACGTAAGTGTGGTGGATGACGGCCAAAGTCCTTCTTATTCTGTCAGGAAACTCGTGTGGAGGAGTGGGCCGGTAAATAATGTTATTTTGATGACGATAAAATCGCAGCAATTTTGTTAGATCTAGGTAGGTATACTAATGTTATAAACGCGAAAGTTTTCATGTATGGATGGATGGATGGATGTTTTAACAAATTAATTGAGTAACCTCAATTAACGTTAAATCACGTCAAAACGGCTGAACGAAATTTGGCACAGAAATAGATTAGTCTGAAATCTAAAAAGTTTCCGCGGGCACCAAAAAGCCTCAATCCGCGCGGACGAAGTCACAGGTATCAGCTAGTTAGTCAATAAAATCTTTGGTAGGTATGGTGTCGTTTTTTCAAAATAACAACATTGCTATATAAAAAACTTATCGACCATACCGATAGATTACAGAATAGTTAGGTTGATTAAGGTTGACTAGAGTAGCGTTTATGATTATGGGGAGAAAGAAAGAAGAAAAGAAAGAAGAAAGAAAATCTATTTATTCTCACCAATGTGCCACACATTACAATACCTTAAGGTAAATGCTTCCATGGCGCCTCCAGTACTCTTTATTTTTTCGGGATAAAAATGGCAACCTACTTCTCTCATTTATTAATATATACTTATTAGTACTAGTAAGGATTTCGATTGTTAATAACGGAGAGTCCACTTACCTATTAAAATTGAGTAGGTAGGTACCTACGTGAAATTATTGCAATTCTAAGTTTTCCTCGTGTTATAGGTAATATCTTCTTCGTCACAATTGAAAATCTATTTCCAGGCAAGACTTTCAATATGGCGGAAATTCACTCTATTCTTAGTTCAAAAAAATTGCATAGGTAAGTATAGTCCGCGCACGAGCTCCGTGAAATCGGAGTATGAAGAAACGACGGCTGAACGCCACCCCCGATCGTCGCTCCATATCCAGCTCGCTCCCAGCACTAGTTTCGTGATTGACGCGTGTAATTTTGTGATAGGAGTATTGTTTAGCATTTTAAACAACTCCAGGCCATTACTTTAACATTCCTTAGGATTCCTCAGAGCTCGCGCGCGGACTATAAGTAGGTACTTCCTAGTAGTTATTGACTCATAAATCTTATTAGGTACCTAGGTAGTTAGTAACCAAATTCAAAGATGTCAGGTATAGGTAGGTAGTCCCACTAAGTTACCTGGCCCGGTGGCCTAGATAGGAACTAATTTTTAGGTTTTTATGCCTTTTTAGTTTATACTAGCAACGCTATCACAGGGTCAGATAAGTTTGAAATGAAATGATTTATTTAAGTATTTATTTCACGTAGGGCAACTTGTATCACTTATAAGTAGTCAAACTCTACCACAGGTTCGGAAAATTGATTGAGAAAATTGAGATTGAGAAAAGCCGGCAAGAAAAGCCAGTTTGTGGGACTATAAGTACATGAAATTAGTCCACGCAATTTTGATTGTAACCTAGTTCACTAATAACGGAATGTTTCCAAGTAGGTAAACAGTCGTTTATTAACCATTTAATAGCAATTACCCCCGGTGTATTAACTGCGGGGTCAATGACCGACGCCGTTAGTGGCTTTTATTTTAACTGCGGTACAGCCTACAGGTGGTTAGGGTAGTAGGTGCCTACTACCTACCTACATTACCGGAGTTAGGAAGTTGGCGGTGTCTCACCCCCGTGCCTCGGAGAGCACGTTTTAAACCGTAGGTCCTGCGCAAATCTCTCTCCTATCGTGTCGGAGTTACCGTCCTATCGAGCTATGAGAGTAAGGAAACAGAGAGTGCACCTGTGTATGCGCACACACTTGTGCAGTATAATATCTCCCGTGCAGATGGCTAATCCCTCTGGAGATTGGCCGCCGTGGCCGAAATTGGGTCGGGAGGACATTATTAGGTACTAGCGGGTAGTTCGACTCGTAGACAATCCCAAAATGAAGACTCTAGAACACCGAAGAGACGTTAGTTCTCTTTGTAGTTAGTGTGTTCTATCAACTCTACAACGGCTCTATAACTCTCGGCTACAACGGCTCGGCTAATTAATGATTTTTCTTATACTTGTGCTGTGAGACCTTGCTTCTTGCCAAATTTCAAGATTTTAGGTCAACGGGAAGTACTCTATTGTTTGATTTATTGGCTAGTGTCAAAATATGCGGCATAATCGGCCGTATCTTTTTGATAGCTTGATATTTTTACATCTCGAAGGGACCGTAGACCTAAGTATTTGTAAATTTTTATCTCAACTTGATAGCCACGGGTTCCCGAGAAAAAGGTGGTTGACAGACAGACGGAAAACGAAGTGATCCTATAAGATTTCCTTTTTTATTCTTTGACTTAATAACAAAATTTTGCCCTATGTGTGATCAGCAAATAGTTTGAAAGAAAGGAAGAATAAAGAAATAAATCATTATTCAGGGATATGAGACAAAACAGACTTTATATATATATAATATTTATAATTATAAAGAAGAAAAATGGCGAAATGAGACTTGATCCCCAAAATGGTCTTCACTTCACTCAGCATGTGCTATACCTGTTAGGATACAGCGATCTTCTTAATGTAATGTAAAATAATAAAATTAACGACTATAATGTTGACTGCGATACGGAAATTGCAAATACATTTGAGATTTTTTCCAAAATATTCCTGTTACCACTACTAGCTCCTTTAATTCCTCGCCAACAGAAGTCCTTAAGCTTCTCAAGTGTCACCGAGTGCAGTGTATTGTTTTAGTTTAAACATGTGACCCCATTTGATATTATTAAAATATACAAATCTTTGCAACGCAAAAAAACCGGGGATCTATGGGGGATATCAGTAAAAATAATCAGCAATGTTATTGATATAATTGCACCCTTCTACTTCTTCTTTATGTCCTGGGATTATTTTCCGCACTTGGACGTAGGCGTCCTCTATGCGTGAAAACCGCTGGTGCGACTCCCCGCTGGATCAATCCAGTCAGCCGAGCTCACTCCAGAATCCAAGCAGGCCACCCAGGTCGGCGAGGACTTCCGGTAGTGTTGCCGGGGAGCCAATGTAGGCTTCTCGTTGGGTGGAAACACCGCTGCACTCGAGCAGCACATGTTTTGGTGTCTCATCGCTCTCCATGCAGGCTCTGCATAGAGGGCTGTCGGTGATACCTAGAACGGATAGGTGTTTGTTTAGATGGCAGTGTCCTGTTATCATACCTACAATTATCTTGAGTTTGGCTCGGTTGAGTTGCAGAAGTTTTTTAGTTAGTAGTTGATTAGGGCTGGGTATCGCCTCCTTTGCTTGTCTGCATTCTGCTGTGTTTGCGCATAGTTCGGCATGTGTACTTACGGTTTGTTTCCTTATCCAGGTTTTGTATTCACTATAATTGCACCCTATCTTGCTCTAATATTTAATGTGTAGATTCAGGATCCTTTCCAGACCTTATGGAATGCAGTAAATCGATTCCACTTTTTAAATCTGGTAGTAAAAGCGACCCCAATAATTACAGACCAATTTCTATTTTACCAGCACTCAGCAAGATATTTGAGAAAATTATGCTGTTATATTATAACCAACTGCTTCTGCACTTTAACTCAAATAAACTACTTCACTCAGAGCAGTTGGTTTAACTAAAGGCCGATCAACAACCGATGCGGAAGCTATGCTGCTAAAGCATATATTCGATGCATGGGAGAAATCACAGATTGCTATTGGTGTTTTCAATGCCAATACCATTCTGTGGAGCATGCATTTTTTGGAGCATGGATTTGACCCGCTCCAGCAATGCTAAGGACAATGTTACTTATGTATTCTACAAATTAATGAAATTGTAAAATATTTTATTCAAAAGAGTAACCGAGTTTCTTGCTGGTTCTTCTCGGTAGGAATGGCATTCCGAAACAGTGGTAGATGCACTCGACGATTCAAAAGTACTTGTAAGAGTTTATTTGAATAAAAAAACATTTGAATTTCTCTGAAGCCAGTATGCTTGGACGGCGTCGAATATATATAATTATATAGAGGTATTTTCGATTAAAACTACCAATAATAGTTAGTGCAGTTGTCAGTCGGCCAGCTGGTCACATTTCACACAGCGCGGCTAACTGGGCTAATGTTACAACCAAGCGGGTAATTAAATTAACCCACAGTTTTACTTTTACCGCTTCGGGCTAGTGACTGCCCAATTTAGGTAGGTGGGTAATTATTAACATACTAGATGACGCTCGCGACTTCGTCCGCGTGGATTAAGTTTTTTAAGCCTATATTATGTCCTTCCTCGGGATGTAACCTACCTCCATACTTAATCACATCAAGATCGGTTGAAAAGATAACACGGACAGACACTTTTGCATTTATAATATTCCTTTAAATCCTCATTTCTGAGGGTCGTAAAGCTGTACTAAATGTCAGTCAGTCAGGTGTGTGAAGGTTGCCAATGAGCACCGGCATGGTGGACTATGACCAAACCGTTCTCATTCATTCATTTGTGTTCAGTATAGTAAACCGGCAATGGGTTGATAAGAGAGAAGTAATATTTTGATCCAATTGCAGCTAATTTTGAACTACGAATGCGAGACGCACATGGCTCTATGGCTATTTGAGAAAAGTTGTTCAGTTCCTGTATGTTACCAATGAGAAATTCAATCGAGCACACGGCTAGTACCCACCGCAGATTAAACAATAGTTCTACTCCTAAAATGTAGGTAATTAATACTGCATTGACATAACAGTTATACAATACAAGTAAAGCTAATCGCGGAATAGTTGCTACTATAGGGCTATTACGTGGCTATCCAGTTTCTGAGTCGGATGCAATGCAATAGCCAGCGGTGCGCCCGCGCAGCCCACTGGGCCGAAACCGCGCTGCCGGTGCAGCGGGCGAATCTACAGAGCGTACCTGCCTATATTTTCCCACGATAATTTCAAATACACTAATATACTAACTAAACTAAATAAAACTAATAATATACTAATACTATTATACCTACTAATTACTTTGCTTTACTAATTTACTAATATTTACTAATCTTACTAATATTATAAATGCGAAAGTTTGGATGGACGTATATGGATGTTTGTTACTCAATCACGCTTTCCATCCCGGAAAATTACGGAGAACCAAAAAAAAAACCCGCGGGAACCAAAAAACCTCGATCCACGCAAATGAAGTTGCGAGCATTAGCTAATTTCAAATATACTAATAACCTACATGGATTCTATACATATGATTACTGATTTAAAAAAATCACAAAAAATAAGTATTTCAATTACAGCTCTGTGCTAAGCACGGCTTTATCTTTACACTGCCGAATCGGAATACTGCGTAATTGTAATCTGCGGAACCGAGGCCTAATTGTCTAAGAAAATCTTAATCATATATTGAGAGCTTAAAACGAACTCGAACGGTTTAAGGAGTTAATACATGCTTTTTGACACGCGAGCATCTATGACCTTTATAAACAGTTCGAATTAGGTATTTGACAAATAGTCAAATACCAAATTCTGAAATGTGACCTCATTAAAGTTCTTTCTTTCTACCTTCGTTCATTTTCATTCATTAAAGTTCGCCGCACTTTTTACTTTAATCGGTTGTTTATAATAGTTATTCAACAACTATCATGGGACGTGGATATTACTACTTTTGGGAGATCCTCCATTTAATAATCACAAAAACATAATTAATTTGAATAGGAGTCAAATACCCAATTATATATAGGTTTACCATTGATGTATAATTTTAGTAACAACGTTTACGATAACAATAATTTTCTTACACAATCGGGAGGCTGAAAAGCTTTCACAAGAAGAAAATCAGAACGTCAGGAAATTATTATCTGTGTTAAACTAGGCCCATTTTTATCGAAAAATTATATGTTTTAACCGCAGACCTTTAATTTTTTATTTTGTTCAATGGATAGTGTTTTTTTAGTATTTTTATTTGATTGCCTATCATTTAATCCTTATTTACTGTTTTTATTTAAAAATGATTTTTGGGGAAAAAAATATTCGTCGATAAACTAGCTCTAAACTCGCCTAGTTAAACCCAGTTTGATATATTTACTTTACTCTATGACTGTATTAACAATCACACTGCATTACTCAGAAGGACTAGTATCCAGAGCCGTTAAACCAGTTAAATAAAAAAATCACACTGCATTAAAATAAAACTTGCAGCTCTAGGTCGCATTGGTCTGTGCGATAATCCGTTATTTTGTCTAGAACTAAAGTAATGATAAATCTTTATAGTTAAAATAAATCTGTCGCTTCTGGAATGAGGTCTACAATAATGGAAGAGGAGCTATTCCATTATCTTTATTTAAATTCAATTATTTTGAGTTTGTATTTTGTACTAGGTAAATTGTTTCACCTCAGGGTTCAAATCTGTTCATTATTAAGAATAAAGTTGGTAATAATAGCTTTATACTATTCCTGTTGTGGTGTTGTGTTGTCGCATTATGCTGCCTCGTTGGTCCAGTGGTTAGCATGTTCGAATGCGGCTGATGAGTTCCGGGGTTCGAGTCCCGGATCGGGCCATAATTAAGTATTGGGTTTTTCTGATTAGACATTCTCAGAACTAGCCCGGAGTAAGGAAGTTGGCGGTGTCTCAACCCCGTGCCTCGGAGAGCACGTGAAGCCGTCGGTCCCGGTTATTATTAGTGACATGATAATAGTCGTTAAACCCCGCCAACAAGCCGCATTGGAGCAGCGTGGTAGTCTTAGCTCTAATTCCCTCTCTCCTGTAAGAGTGGAGGCCTGTGCCCAGCAGTGGGACGTTAATGGGCTGTAGTGGTGGCGGTGGACTGTTCCTGCAGGTTATAAGATTTTTAAAGTGGAACTTTGTGAATAGATGACATGTTTCGATGTACCTACTTAGTTGTTTTCATTTACACTCAATCCTAACTTGACATAATAAATAACAATGGGAGTTTATTTGTTTGTTTGTTACCATTTTATGGCCCATCCTTTCAATCGATTCTGATTAAATTTAGTCAAGACAGAATTTTTATTGCATTGCAAATTGTAATGTGTTCCTGCCATAATATTATTAAGAGGCTTGAGAGGTTTGTTTAGACGCGATTGATAAGGTAATAGAGCATTTAAAATAGCAGGTTCGTTATGACGTCACGTAAATTATTTTGTCCGCGACTTCGTCCGCGTGGATTGAGGTTTACATTTTAGGTATAATGGTTCCCGCCTGAACTCTTTAATTTTCCGGGATAAAAAGAAGCATACGTGTTATTCCGTACTATAATCTATCTCTGTGTCAAATTACACCCAGATCCGTTCAGCCATTCTGGCGTGATTGAGTAACAAACATCCATCCATCCAAACATTCGCATTTATAATAATATTAGTATTGAATAGAAGCAGGCGTTACTTTGCGGAAGTCCATGATAGTGAATGAACTAGAAGTTTAATTCGCTATAATCCGCTACGGTAGACAAATCTGTGTGGTACAGTGCGTGTCTTTCACCTGCAACATGCGACACCCACCACCCAGCAATTCGCACAGGCACAACACCGCACCACACAAATCCTCCAAATCACTTTCAACGTACGTTTCACTCCGACACCGGAGCATCTTCAGGAGATGTTGACTCGACAATGCACGATTGTGAAGTGAATAACTTCACAATCGTGCATTGTCGAGTGCACGATTGTGCACGATTGTGAAGTGAATCACAAACAATTTCTGGTACAGATTCGTTTCTGTTACAGAAATATAAGTTTTTCGGGTCAACATAATTAAAAACACATTCAAAAGGGTTACAGCTTCGATTCTGTAACACTTATAATTCTGTAACCTTCATGATTCTTTTTTTAGTCCCTGGCATCAATATCGTGTAGCCCGTGTAGCCTGAACAAATCCACATAGTTAGGTACCTCTAGAAAGACTACACCTAGAAAGAGATCACCAGGGATATTATGGCCGCAACATGATGTTTGAAAAAAAGTTTCTGATTTGACTAGTTGTCAAATACCCAACTCACCACAGATTAAATAAGGTTTTGTGCAATGACTGATTTATCAACCCATAGACAAACCTATCAATCAAATACTAAATATTATAAATGCGAAAGTTTGGATGGATGTATGGATGGATATTTGTTACTTAATCACAACCGAACAGCTGAACGGATTTGGATGAAATTTAGCACAGAGATAGATTATAGTCTGGAATAACACATAGGCTACTTTTTAACCCGGAAAATTAAGGAGTTCCCGCGGGAACCAAGAAACCTTAATCCACGCGTAGTCGCGGGCATCAGCTAGTATTTTACATAATTTACGGCTCGAGCCACTGACCGGTTGGGCAGATATTTGGCATACAGATCTATTATTATGTAGGGAATCAACCCAACTGGGTAAATAGGGGTTTGGAATTTATACATCAAAATACATTTATGTTTTTAATATCGTAGATGAAAATAGAAATTAAAGTTAGCTTATCCGCGAGCAAAAGCTGGTTATTAGTCATTAGATGCTGATGACATCAAAACCAGTCCCATGTAAAGCCCCCCATTTCGTAAATTTTAGGGGTTGTTTTTTTGTACTCTATTCCTAATTATATTTAAAATGATATACCGCAACCCTATGTAACGCTATAAAAAATATTTTACTTCGCATTCACTTCTATGAGAGACCCCTTGAAATTTTTTATAACTTTTTAAGTCATATTTGGCTGGAGGCCATCGGTTTACATATTATATTTAAATTTGAAGTAATTACGTTCAGTAATTCAGAAGTTATAAGGCTCAGACAGACGGACGGACGGACGGACAAGTGCAAAGTGCAAATTCACTCAAGTAGACTCAGAGACCTTCGCTTCGCTCGGTCAATAAAAGAAGGAAGCGGGTGGATGAGGAATGCGGAGGAAAGTGTTTGGAACTTTGGTGGCACGCTCTCGAAATGGCTTATGTCTAGCAGTGGATGCATAGGTACAGGCTGTTGCCCTGGATGATGGATGGACAGAATATTATAAAAGCGAGTATGTTTGTTTGGCTACGCTTTCACGGCCCATCTTTTTGCGAAAGAAGAAGATGAACGGACGTAGTCGCGAAATCATCTAAACTATTAAACATCTTATAGGTAGTCTTTATCAAAGTAAAGTCCTTCAGATTATTGTTAGGTCTTAAAGATCTGGGAAAAAACCATTTCCAAATAGATATTTTGGTATTGTTCCTCACTTTTCCGTAAGTTTTTTCCTACTTTAACCTCCGCCGCAAAAAGAGGGGTGTAAAAAGTTTAATAACGTGTGTACTACCATCGCTTAAAGCAGTATTACTTCAAAATGACAGTTTTATTTCACGTACCTTGGCGTTCTTAAAATAAATAATAAAGTTCTAAAACACGAACGTCAAAAATATTAAAACAGCGATGGTATTGTGTGTGAGCGCGTTTGAAGCAGCTATTTTCATAGTAATTATTTTCATTTAAAAATAAAAATCAATTTGATACTTTGCATAGTAAAATCTATAATAAGAGATAGATAGACCTACCTATTATAATTTAAAGTATTCCATACAGTAGGTACAATCATTTGTTATGTAACCTCGCGGCAACAATTCATTGAAATATTTAAATTACTATGTCAACGTAGTACGTGATACTATGCGGTTTCATACAAATGTAGAGAATATAGTACAGTTTACCCAAGTACAGTTGTTAATTATTATGTAACTAGATAATGCCTGCGACTTCGTCCGCGCGGATTAAGTTTCTTTGATTCCCGGGGAAAATCCTTAAGGCTCCTTATACAGATATCATACTTTTTCAAGTACCATTTATAGATAAATGGAATAACATCTGTTGGGATATTATGGTATTAAATTAAAGGTAATGTATTCATCTCTAGTTAGACCCCATAAAAAATGCACACTCCCATACAAATTTTCGGAATAAATACGTTTCTACGAAAGCAAGAACTGCTGAAAATGACGAAAAATGGGGTCTGGATAGGAACCCATAAAGCTAGATCAGCTACATATTTTAACTTGAAAATAACAAAAGAGTGGGGCTTATATAGTCCTCTACCCAAATGCTGGAACATTATGCATACAAATAAATACTTTGTCATTTATGTGTCAACACAAAAAATTCTTCATACATTTTCTATGGAAAGAAGCCGGCCGCTTGGCGTTTGGCGCTCAGTACGCGCTGAGATGCGCTCGTGAACGGGTGGGTGTATCGCTTTTTTGCATGAAATTTATTACGACAAAATTAACACCGTGTTGTATACTGCGCTTGATAAAATTTGATATTGTTATCCGACACAAAGAAGAAAGTTCTCAATTACCCTTTTTTTTATCCGATTACAGCAAAGCCAAAAGGAAAGGGTACGAGATTAGGAGTCTATGTATGCATATGCGTGTGTGTGTGAGTGTGTATGTATGTATGAATGTATTAATTGAAGTCTATGACACTCCAGAGCCCTTAACTACACTCAATTATTATTATAGCCAACTATACCTATGCAAAAAATTAGGTCAATACGTTAGTCTGTTACGGCGTGATTGAAGAACAATCCTACTAACAAACTTTTTCCCAATAATTTTAGTACGGTAAGCGCCATTTTGAAATTATTTTTTATCGTCCTGATTTCGTTCAAAATCGATATCTGGTGTTCCCTGGGATCACTGAACAGAAAACTTTACCCAAAATTAAAAAAAAAGTCAGCGCCATTTTGAAATTCTTTGTTATCGTACCGATTTCGTTCAAAATCGATATCTGGGGTTCCCTGGGATCACAAAATAGGAAACTTACCAGAATTAAAAAAAAGTCAGCGCCATTTTGAAATTCTCTGTTATTGTACCGATTTCGTTCAAAATCGATATCTGAGGATCCGATCACAAAACAGGAAACTGTTACCAAAATTTAAAAAAAATCAGCGCCATTTTGAAATTCTTTGTTATTGTACCGATTTCGTTCAAAATCGATATCTGACGATCCCTGGGATCACAAAACAGGAAACTGGTACCAAAATTTAAAAAAAGTCAGCGCCATTTTGAAATTCTTTGTTATCGTACCGATTTCGTTAAAAATCGATATCTGGGGTTCTCTGGGATCACAAAACAGGAAACTGGTACCAAAATATAAAAAAAGTCAGCGCCATTTTGAAATTCTTTGTTATCGTACCGATTTCGTTCAAAATCGATATCTGGGGTTCCCTGGGATCACAAAATAGGAAACTTTTACCAGAATTTTAAAAAAGTCAGCGCCATTTTGAAATTATCTGTTACTGTACCGATTTCGGTCAAAATCGATATCTGGGGTTCCCTAGGATCACACAATATAAAAATTTTACCAGAATTAAAAAAAAGTCAGCGCCATTTTGAAATTCTCTGTTATTGTACCGATTTCGTTCAAAATCGATATCTGAGGATCCCTAAGACCGCAAAACAGGAAACTGTTACCAAAATTTTAAAAAATCAGCGCCATTTTGAAATTCTTTGTTATTGTACCGATTTCGTTCAAAAGCGATATCTGACGATCCCTGGGATCACAAAGCAGGAAACTGGTACCAAAATTAAAAAAAAGTCAGCGCCATTTTGAAATTCTTTGTTATCGTACCGATTTCGTTCAAAATCGATATCTGGGGTTCTCTGGGATCACAAAACAGAAAACTTTTACCAGAATTTTAAAAAAGTGAGCGCCATTTTGAAATTCTCTGTTATTGTACCGATTTCGTTCAAAATCGATATCTGGGGTTTCCTAGGATCACAAATTATGAAACTTTTACCAGAATTAAAAAAAAGTCAGCGCCATTTTGAAATTCTCTGTTATTGTACCGATTTCGTTCAAAATCGATATCTGAGGATCCCTTAGACCACAAAACGGGAAACTGTTACCAAAATTTTTAAAAATCTGCGCCATTTTGAAGTTCTTTGTTATTGTACCGATTTCGTTCAAAAGCGATATCTGACGGTCTCTGGGATCACAAAGCAGGAAACTGGTACCAAAATTTAAAAAAAGTCAGCGCCATTTTGAAATTATTTGTTATCGTACCGATTTCGTTCAAAATCGATATCTGAGGTTCTCTGGGATCACAAAACAGGAAACTGTTACCAGAACTTAAAAAAAGTCAGAGCAATTTTGAAATTCTCTGTTATCGTACCGATTTCGTTCAAAATCGATATATGAGGATCCCTAAGATCACAAAACAGGAAACTGTTACCAAAATTTTAAAAGATCAGCGCCATCTTGAAATTCTTCGTTATTGTACCGATTTCGTTAAAAATCGATATCTGGGGTTCTCTGGGATCACAAAACAGGGAACTGGTACCAAAATTTTAAAAAAGTCAGCGCCATTTTGAAATTCTTTGTTATCGTACCGATTTCGTTCAAAATCGATATCTGGGGTTCCCTGGGATCACAAAATATAAAAACTTTACCAGAATTTCAAAATGTCAGCGCCATTTTGAAATTCGTTGTTATCGTACCGATTTTGTTCCAAATCGATATCTGGGGTTCCCTAGGACCACAAAACAGGCAACTGGTATTAAAATTTAATACAATAACAAAGAATTTCAAAATGGCGCTAATTTTTTAAAATTTTGGTACCAGTTTCCTGTTTTGTGATCCCAGGGATCGTCAGATATCGATTTTGAACAAAATCGGTACAATAACAAAGAATTTCAAAATGGCGCTGATTTTTTAAAATTTAAATACCAGTTTCCTGTTTTGTGATCTTAGGGATCCTCAGATATCGATTTTGAATGAAATCGGTACAATAACAGAGAATTTCAAAATGGCGCTGACTTTTTTTTAATTCTGGTAAAATTTTCATATTTTGTGATCCTAGGGAACCCCAGATATCGATTTTGAACGAAATCGGTACAGTAACAGAGAATTTCAAAATGGCGCTGACTTTTTTAAAATTCTGGTAAAAGTTTCCTATTTTGTGATCCCAGGGATCCCCAGATATCGATTTTGAACGAAATTGGTACAATAACAGAGAATTTCAAAATGGCGCTGACTGAAATCGGTCCAATAACAAACATTTCAAAATGGCGCTGATTTTTTTAAATTTTGGTTACAGTTTCCTGTCTTATGATCTTAGGGATCCTCATATATCGATTTTGTACGAAATCGGTACAATAACAGAGATTTTTTTAAAATTTGTTACCAGTTTCCTGTTTTTTGTTCCCAGGGAGCCCCAAATATCGATTTAGAATGAATTTAAAAAACGATAGTTCCGGTTTTGTTGAAGCAGAGTTCAAACAGCCTTAAACTACGCAATACACTCCTTGCATTTTTAAAAAGATCGCGGAAATAGATTTATATGTGACCACTCATGACGCGGCAATCACTACTGACGGCAATGTCGATGCGCATGTTTGTGTGAGTGAGCTGTTTCGAACGTTTCTAGGTAGTTTCATCCGTTTACTGTGGTAGAGCGTAGAGTATACGTGCTTGCAGAAATATTTTGTATTGTGGCGAGTTAAATACCTACAGATTTTTACTACAGGGATTTAAGAAACACGTGTTTCACGATTTTTGGAAATTCGACCTCCAAGGAATTTTTAAAAATTTCACCCGAGCGAAGCAGGGGTGCGTCTGCTAGTATTACTATAATAATGTGGCGCGGAGGCATAGATAATATTATGTAGTAAATAAATAATCAAATATTTCAAGTTACAAAATTGATTAGTTGGCTATAAAATCGAGCGTAGAGCGTAGTGCTATATATGCGTACAGATATATGCTGTAGTGTGGCGAGTTATATACCTAAAGTTGGCTGCTGCCTGATTGTATAAGGCCCCTTAATTGTCCGGAATAAAAATTGGCCTATGTCCTTCAATACTCAATACTCAATATCATTTTTATTCAATATAGGTACACTGTAGGTACACTTATTGACGTTAAAAATTACTTACTTATAAAACATGATGGTGAATCGTTAAAGCCCGCCAACCCGCATTGGAGCAGCGTGGTGGGTCTAAGCTCTAATTTAATTTTAATTTAATTTAATTTAATTTATTTGAACTACCAACAGAATTACAAGTAGTAGGAATACAAAATGTTGAATGGCTTAGGCAATAGGTAACAAGCAATTCAATTTATAGGTAGTTACATCATGCACATAGGAAAAGTCGTACATAACTGACACAAAAATACATTGGCGAATTATTAATAAATAATTAAGATTACTGATACAAGACTATAAAAAATTAATGAAAATAACTATCAATAATTATATAACATTCATTTTAACTATTCCCTAATTCTAATTCCCTCTCTCCTATGAGAGTGGAGGCCTGTGCCCAGCAGTGGGACGTTAATAGGCTGCAGTGGTAAATGCTAATGGGTGTAATACAATCGAATGATTTATGGTGGGTCACTACTATTTATATATTTGATACAAGTTTATTCTGTTCTTTAATTCGAAATCGAATACCTAGCCAAGGTAAGTTATATATTTTAAGACCAACTGTTTAAATCATACAATATGTACGTGTTTGTTTTAAGTCTTTTATCCCTTAATTGAATTACCTACTTTGTGTGCATCCTCATTTAAATTTTCTGTTATAATTTCCTTTTCCTGTTGCCTGGTGCCTGGAAGAGACTGCATTTTAGCGATAAGGCCGCCTATTGTACAGTTTTTCATTATTTCTTGTAAGTATTTATTTAAATGTGTTTTGTGTATGGTGTACAATCTATACTAATATTATAAATGCGAAAGTTTGGATGTATGGATGGATGTTTGTTACTCAATCACGCCCCAACGGTCAAACGGATGGATGAAATTTAGCACAGAGATAGATTATAGTATAAAATGTATGTATGTATGTATGTATGTATGTATGTATGTATGTATGTATGTATGTATGTATGTATGTATGTATGTATGTATGTATGTATGTATGTATGTATGTATGTATGTATGTATGTATGTATGTGAGTTTGTATATTCCACTAGAACTTCTATACGCCTGAACCGATTTTGATAAATGAGGTATCGTTAGAATCCCCCTAGCTTAGTCCAGGTGATATAGGCTAGTAAAATTAAAAAAAATTGATAGGTTGACCATGGTCCCGCATTAAAGACTAAAGTTGAAAAAACATCGAAAATACGATTAACTACATAATCATCATCTAGAACATGATGAGTAGATTCCAAAAATATATAACACTATAGTTCAATATCTAGTGATTCACAATAAATATCATTTGTTTTTAACGTTTTAGTTTTTTGGCAGGGCAGTCGTGTTTTTTAATTTGCTTGGCTGCAATCAGACTTGCTTGCAAGTGATGATGCAGTCTAAGATGGTAGCGGGCTAACCTGGTAGGGGCATGTCAGTTATATTAAACCCTTTTCCCTATTCGGTTTCTACACGGCATCGTACCGGAACGCTAAATCGCTTAGCGGCACGTCTTTGCCGGTAGGGTGGTAACTAGCCACGGCCGAAGCCTCCCACCAGGCCAGACCAGGGAAAATTCAGAAATTATAAATTCCCAAATTGATCCTGCCGGGGATCGAACCCGGGACCTCCGCTCGTTAAGACAACAACGCTACACACTGCGCCACCGAGGTCGTCAAAATCTTACTTTAAATCTTTTTTTTATCCACTACAAGTTAGCCCTTTATTGCGATCTGGGAAACGATGATATTACAGTCTAATCGGTTTCTCCATGGCATTATAACGGAACGCTAAATCGCTTGGCGGTAGGTACGTCTTTGCCGGTAGGATATTGAGCAGTGGCGTGCACAGGTTTTGAAGCTAGGGTAGGCATTAGTTAATCAGAACACCTACTTACTAGCTGTTTTGTTGATAAATGAGCATTGACGTATTTCGATTTGGGTAAGCACTGCTTTTATGCCTCTATGAACTGCACGCCACTGATGGTGAGACAGCCACTGCTGACGCAAAAATAAATTACAAATAGATCCTGCCGGGGATCGAAACACGGAGCCGCCCACTCATAAGTCTACAGCACTCACCACTGCGTCACAGAGGTCGTCTAACTACTATTATTTAATAGTTTCATCACTTCATAGTCGCAACTCTATTTAGGCTCGGTACCCACCAGAACTAGTGATGGGTGGAGGCGCGTTTAGCGGACAAATCAGATTATTGATAGATGACGTGAAAAAATTATCACGCCATTTATTCATTATCTGATTGGTCCGCCAAATACACCGCTCTTCTCCAATCTGGTGAAGATGCTCCGATTACGCAGTGAAACGTACTGGCGTACAGGCTGTACTACATAGATTTACGTACAGTGGCAGAATATAGTTAATTAAATTTCTAGTTCCTTCATTATCCGCAGTACTGCAGTGCGTCACAGATGTTTGCTGAGGCTCACACCGACGATTTTTATGGTATAATGAGGAAAAGAGCGGCATCTGTGATGAATAGAGTGCGTGGAAGCTCCAACAGTATCCTGAAAACATTGATAGGGAAGTGGGAAAACCCTTTTATGAAGCACTGGGTTCGCTTACATGTCAACTCCCAGTATCATAAGAGGTACAGGTACATAAATTAAGATAAATTAATTAAGTGTGAATTGTTTTTATTACTAACATAGTTTTAAGATATTTTTTTACTAACACTGTATGGATCCTAGATCTGAAATTAAGCTTATTTATTTATTTATTATTATTATTTATCATTATGAACTTCTGCAAAGTAACGCCTGCTTCTATCCAGTATGAATGATTTATTCCCCAAAACAACGTGTACATATTCCAAAGCTTACCCTCACAACTAAACTGAGTTACTCGTATGATAGTAAACATATTGTGCCTCCCCGTAACATTTTTTTTTAAATTCATTATAGGCTTACGCTTGACTACAATCACACTTGATGGGAAGTGATGATGCGGCCTAAGATGGAACGCGCTTGCCTAGAAGATGCCCATTCACTCTTGATTTAAATATACCCGGATTTTAACTGATGGGAAACACAGTTTTTGGTAGATTGTTCCAGACCCTAGCCATGCGAATAAGGAATGAAGACGCAAAACTCTCACGTCGTCTTGCGGTACGATGGTAGACATAGTCACAGGCCACAGCATAGCAGCCACCTGTCGGATAAACTCATCGACCTACAGTCAAGCCCCGACAACCTTAATCGCGGCATTGAGATACAAACAATAACGGAGACGTAGGCGTTTATCACGCGGCAACTTTTAGGGTTCCGTACACAAAGAGTGCCAACTACCAATTACTTGGATTACTATTCGATGTCCGTCCGTCTATCTGTTATCTTATGAGCCGTAATAGGTTAGCCAGTTGAAATTTTCAGTATGTATTTCTATGGATAGTTCAGTCCACGAAGACGTTTTCGTGTCATCGAGAATGTTGCTTTAGATAATTAAGTAGGTACATTCATTTTATATTCGTTTGTTTTATGGTACTTATTTATAGATATTTTCCTATTATTAAATCATTAAGTTTTTAAATTCGAGTATGTACCGCATGCTAAATTACGCTATCATATGTCTATCTATACTAATATTATAAATGCGAAAGTTTAGATGGATGGATGTTTGTTGCTCAATCACGCGAGAACGGCTGGATCGGGATGAAATTTAGCACCGAGATAGTAACTAGCCACGGCCGGAGCCTCCCGCCAGGTCAGACCAGAGAGAATTCAAAAAATATTTATTGTCAGATTGATTCTGCCGCGGATCGAACCCGAGACCTCTCAAAAGACAACAGCGCTCAACACTCAACACCAGGGAGGTCGTCGATCGTCACATAAATCGTTATCATCGTTGATACGGCTATCTATTTCGATGGTTTTCATAATTAAATATAAAAAATTGGCAGTCATAGGGACTGCCGATAGAAGTAAAAACGAATATTTAATTTTTTTTTGTAATAAAAAAATCTAAATAATGAAACTCGAGGTGTCGGTCGGTTACACAGCACTTATTAATATAAATCTGAAAACTAAGCGATTAAAGTTTAATTACGAATGTACTATATTTTACATATGACCTTTTGTCTTAAGAAGAATGGTGTCGGTGATGTGTATTTTACATTTTTACCCCCTAGCAAAAAGTGCTAAAGAAGTTTGCACTTCAATAAAATGTGATTGCTAAGCCTCTCTTGTTTCTGTTTAAAAAGTTACATAATGATACATTACATCGTGTACGATTTCTCGCAAGGGATGCCTTCGCGTGACAGTCCGACTCGCACTTGACCGGGTTATGATAGGTCGTCGACCGAGGCTGCAAAGTCATCAGTCTGATTACGCAGTGTCATCAGCGGTTGTCACACTGAAAAAAAAAATTGATCGCTGCTACCAAAATTTTGCTAGTCGTTATTAAGTAAAATTATCGTATAGGGGAACATAAAGCTACTTGGTTGCTAGCAATAAAGCCAACTTTATTACTGATTTCACTATGTAATACAGTAAAATTAACTAAGTTGAGTATTTGAGTCGATAAATGGTAGTTATTTATGCGAAAAAATATTTGGTTCTTCTAATCATGGTTTTTGATGATGGTGAAATAGATTGTGGTGGAATTAATAAAGGCATTTTTCAGATTCATTACTAAACTTATTGCGCAGAAATAAAGCACTATGTTAAATTAAACATGCGTCTTTATCAAATCTTATCAAGACCTTAGTCAAACTCACTACTTTGACGTTGTCAATTTTAACATGTGTCTTTATGAAATCTTAACAAGACCTTAGTCAAACTCACTACTTTGACGTTGTCAATTTTAACATATGTCTTTATGAAATCTTATCAAGACTTAGTCAAACTCACTATTAAGATGTTATCAAGTTAAACATTTGACTTTATTAAATCATATCAAGAACTTTCTCAGACTCACTATTTTAACGTTATCAAGTTAAACATGTGACTTTATTAAATCTTATCAAGACCTTTATCAGACTCATTACTTTAACGTGATCAAGTAAATCATGATCCGTGTTTAATTTTAATACCTTGCCTAATTAATAAAAATAAAGTTTCATATTACTTTTCAAAAAGATAGAATATTAGGATCTATCAAGTTGAATGTTTAGTCCAATATTTTGCAATATTTTGTTTCAATCAAGAACTTTTATTAACATAGGGTTAGTATTATATTACTACTTATTATTACTTATTAGTTTATGAGTACTAATACTAACCCTGTGTTATCAAAGTTCTTGATATTTATAAAATAATTTAGCTATGGGACACATAAATTATGTACGACAAGCTTGTTTTACATAATTTACTAACATTATTGTAATACTGTACTACTATATCACTAAATAATTTACAAAAGCCTTGATGCAAAAGGTATTATTATTAAGTTTTTGGTTACCAATATGAACCCTAATAATTATAAAAGTTACAATCAATTATATACTGAGATATTATGTGTAACATGACAATTACATTATATTGGATTAAACATTACAATTCTATTTTTACCTAAAATGAAAGCAATATAGGTATATTAAAAAATATTTATTTTCATATAAAAAGCTTTATGACAGATTTTGATACCTATTATATTATACTATGCTTAGAATTAAATTTATAACATAGATTTTATGATATGAAATACACTGTATTATCATTATTGGTTATTTAATTTTATACCACTCAATGATATTTTATTTAAGAAAACTTAAACAGGGCTACGCAAGGTAACAAATCTTATTTGATACCATGTTCATGGTACATGGAAATAGTGATAACAAATCTTTGTGAAATTTTATCCCAAATTTTGAAATTTGAGGTTCAGAGACCTCATAATCTTAAGTGAAGAAGTGTTCATTAAACCGAACGTAGATTTTAATTTGCACATACAACTACAATAGACAATATTTTTATTTACCACCAAAGATTTACAAAAACAATATAATATTAAGTAATCCTGACTCTCAAACTAGGAGGCCTGTATCTTGAGAGCCAGTGTATTTCTTGACATTGGGTACAAGTTGGCAGACAATAAATGAATGAGAAAAAATACAAAAACATGAATACAAAAATAGTGAAGCAATACAGTCTTTTAAAGATCAAAAACATCAAAATCTATTAATTTACACTTAATTATATTAATTTAAGTACAATTTAATTTACTTTTTTTTTTCAATTTAGTTCCGTACAACAAACACAATCGCAAAACAATCGCAAACACAGTCTACAACAGATGGTATGCAGTACAGAGATTTAAAAAAATCCCAAAGAGCGGATTACGCTTCATTACCTGTGGGTCCTTTCCTAGTTAGAGGTAAACTAGATAATATAGAAATAAATATAATAAAAAAATCTAATAAAGAAGTGATATACCTCTCGCCTAGTTTAGGCTATTCTAGCGCTTCGGTATTGGCTATCCTCGTGTGCCTCCTCATGGCGGATCCCGCGGATGAAATCAGTGATCTAAATGGCTTGATAATTACTTATCTAAATATGATTTAGATAATTATCAAGCAAATATATTTTGAAGAGATTGAAGACAGAAAGGTCAGCCCCCTTATTCTCTAACTCAATAAATTTTCCTGAAAAGACCAATTGTAAAAATATTACCTATGTACCTATAATAAACCTAATGTACCTATTGTATTAAACATGTTTCTGCAAGTAAACGAAATTGAATTGAATAGGTAGAGATAGGATACTTGCCTAAACATAGGTTATGACAATATATATTATTATATAGTATACAATCATACTATGACTGTTTGTTAATGATGTACTTATTACACTAAGTAAGTACCTATAGCCCTAAAAATGTAGTTTTAATGCCCTGTCTGCCGCGCTACGATACTTATACCTACATAGGTACTTTACCTATGAGTCCTATGACATGACGATGAAAGTCTCCTAATATCATGGAGGTCCTGCATCATGTAGGTACTTATTTAAGTTAAATGCGCGTGCAGAACGCCGGCCAAAACACTTAAATACCATAATAAATACTGCCACTAGGAAGGTATTATTATTAATGAGAGTTCAATGTACTTACTTCGGAACACCGGGATAAGTTCCTGCAATTCCCACGCTGTGAGTAAATCACTGATTTCATCCGCGGGATCCGCCATGAGGAGGCCCACGAGGATAGCCAATACCGAAGCGCTAGAATAGCCTAAACTAGGCGAGAGGTATATCACTTCTTTATTAGATTTTTTTACTGGCTACTGCTCACTTAAAAATAAAATCTAATCTATAGGTCAAGACCTAAAAATGTACTCTGTAGAAACGTGGTCCGTAAATACAAAGAACAAACAATTATCCTATATGTTACTTGTCTCTGCAAACAATGGTGAATGGCGTCCCGAGTCCCGTCTCCCGACTCCCGCGTCCCACGTTGGCGAAAGGGATGATCATTGATCGATACGAATTACGATACATCATACAATATAATATCAGAATATCGATTCAGCATTATATTATATAGGTAAGTATCGATATTTCATACGTTATTCCTACAAAATATCGTATCTTCGTATCACATCAAGCATGTTTTTTTATAAAGGTTTACTATGAAAATAACAACTTTTGTCAAAACTATTTTTACGCAGTTTAAGTACTTTAAGTACAGCTGTGTTATTTAAAATACGGTGTCTGACTCAATAATAATTATACTTATTATGTTATTTACATAATATACGAGTAGGTACTTATTTTTAAAGAATACAGCTGATATTTCATATCTGGCATAGAGATAGCTTCCATCTAGGAGGTGGACAAAGGATACTTTTTAGCCTGGTATATCCTATGTTTTTACGGAATATAGGAAATTTTATAAGGTTATCTACACAATGTAAATAACCTTAATCCACGCGGACAAAGTCATGAGCATCAGCTAGCGAAAAATATTTGGAACTGTGATTTACTACAAAGTCTCGTTAATAGTTCTTTCTTTTTTGACCGAGCGAAGCGAAGGTCTCTGAGTCTACTTGAGTGAATCTGCATTTGTCCGTCCGTCCGTCCGTCTGTCAGAGCCTTATAACTTCTGAATTACTGAACGTAATTACTTCAAATATAAATATAATATGTAAACCGATGGCCTCCCGCCAAATATGGCTTAAAAAGTTATAAAAATCTTTATTTCAGGGGGGCTCTCATAGAAGCGAATGCGAAGTAAACTATTTTTATAGCGTTATAAAGGGTTGCGGTATATCATTTTAAAGATAATTAGGAATAGAGTCCAAAAATATTTTTTTTTTTTAATTTTTCCCCTAAAATTAACGAAATGTCCAAAGTTGACCTCAGAACTCTCAATTTTCTGAAAGGCTGAGCCTGAAACTTGATTAATTATTTGAATTATATCCTGTAATTGAACAACAAATACTAAAATTAGATAAAATATATTATAAGGAAAAGAAATTATTTAATTTTTAATGAGCTTCAGTATTTTTAACAGAACTTCATAATGATGTCAATAGATGGCGCTCTGTAAAAGTTTATTCGTTTGTGCTTGCGTGGAGAAGTGGTATTAATTTACTTTGACATAATATTTGTTGATTCTTATGTCATTGATAATTAATCTAATTCATTGTTATTTTACGTTTGTTCATTATACCTACTAAATTTGGAACTATAATTATATCTTTATATCGCGATATCTTGCATTTGATAATATCGTGTTTGTTTATCGATACAAACGATTGCGATACGATATATCGATACTAAATACTTTTTTGAGCATCCCTAATGAGTACTGCGGATACAATTCTAATTTCTATTGGCGCGGACATGTCGTAACTTGCACAAAAATAACAATAATTATCTTTGCGTTGATAATAAATTCCGATGTTTCGTTTTAACAAAGCTTTATTTTTGCAATAAACTCGACTAATTGTCTTATTAACGTTTCTTGATAAATTGTATGAAATGATTTGATATTAATTAACAATACTTGTTTAAATTGAATAAACCACATTATACCTTGCTATGACGTCATGATATACCATCCCGGCCTCATCAAGTTATATTAATGTTTTTAACAAGTTACTTTATAGCCTATTCAATCATTTTGTCTTTATCGCCAGTAAATATGTTTGGTTAATCGGTACTATAATTTTCTTTTTGGAAATAAACATAAAATACTTAAACAAGTGAAATTCTTACTTGTTAGACAATCTTTTTTTTCAGTGCATCAAACGATTAGATGCTTGCAAGTTTGTACAACCGTCTTGTTGTTGTTACTTTATTCTTAATGTCCGCTGCTTTGCTCACTTAAGGTACGATTCTCATACATATTTCAAAGGCTTTTACCACACCCTAACCTCCGCCCCACTTTACCCCATACTTTTCACCCCCTTATGAGTTGAATTTTCAAGAACATTTTGCCGGTGCCAAATTTCAGCCCGATCCGTCCAGTGATTTGAGCTGTGTGTTGATAGATCAGTCAGTCAGTCAGTCGGTCACCTTTTCCTTTTTTTATATTTAGATTAAGATTAAGAAGATATACAAACTTGTGCATTAATAATATTAATATATAATATTTCGCAGCTGCGCACACTGGTTTTTTCTCTGTGGAGATAGGCCGCCTTGGTCGGGAGTGACCTTTTGCCCTGAAAATGTGTTTTTTGAAGTGAAACATCTTTAGAATCGTTGTGATTTGAAAATTCGATTAAACGAAAAAGCGACACTAAAAAGAGACAAACATATTCATAACTAGCTGACGCCCGCGACTACTTCCGCGTGGGCTGAAGTTTTTTGGTTCTCGCGGGAATTTTTTTATTTTCCGGGATAAAAAGCCTATGTGTTATTCCAGACTATAATCTATCCCTGTGCCAAATTTCAGCCAGATCCGTTCAGCTGTTGGGGCGTGATTGAGTAACAAACATCCATACATCCATCCAAACTTTCGCATTTATAATATTTCGCATTAGTAAGATAAAAAATCTAATACTAGTTTAGAAGTAGGCACTTAAGTCAATTATTACCTGCAAATAAGTTTAGAATTAACTGTGAACATGTTTAGAGTGTTATTTAAGAACGTTTATAGGAAATAGTCGGAATAGTATTTCCAAAAGGTTGTAATTAAGCTATAAAAGGCATTAACAGCAGCATTCTGATATCTATTTGAGCTGAGGTGCGCTTTAATGGCAACGTACTTATGTACGTTATAATCAGTGAATGGTACAACATCCACTACAGCCCATTAACGTCCCACTGCTGCGCACAGGCCTCCACTCTCATAGAAGAGAGGGAATTAGAGCTTAGGCCCACCACGCTGCTAAAATGCGGGTTGGCGGGCTTTAACGACTATTATCATGTTAGTGTTAATAACCGGGACCGACGGCTTAACGTGCTCTTCGAGGCACGGGGGTGAAACACCACCAACTCCGGGCTAGTATTGAGAATTTCTAGTCAGAAAAATCCAATACTCAATTATGACCCGACCCGGGACTCGAACCCGGGACCTCGTCAGCCGCAGTCAAACATGCTAACCACTAGACCAAAGAGGCAGTTAGGTACGACATCAACAGTTCCAAATTGTAATGCGTGATCGCAATTTGTTCGCGATCCGCAGTAAACTGACACTGTCGCTAGCGCAATGTAAACCATTACAATGATTTGCTCTGTATCTATTGATAATGAAACAGTAGGTTGCCTGAGAATTGCTTAGTCGCGACGCACATCAGCAGAACTGAGGCGCGGTGTCACGACTCATGTGTATCTCAAAAACAGCTTTGATTTCTTCAGAATCAGTATTATTTCATTAACATCGTATGAATCAAGTCATCATTATGGTTTTTAGATTTTGGCCTTTTAGTCTAGGCAACATGGGCGGTTCGTTGTATGGAGACCCTGGCATTAAATCCTCATTCGTTGAAACTTGACAGAGTTGTAGTATGACATGAACCAAAACTCATACAAAAAGATCCAAAAAAATATCCATGTGGAAGGTAGGTATTTATACTTAAAATTAATTTTCAGGACTGAATATTTTCTCGATTTCGTTTTCAAATAATAGTACCTAGTATATTTACACTCGAAACCGAAAGATCAAACGAAATAATCATAATATCGATATTCAAACCGATTTTAATATCAAACCTAAATTGAGTTTACGCGATAATGTACCTTCCTGTTTTGACAATTGAGTACAGCATAAAAATCTTACTTTTTTATTTATATTTTTTTATTGGATATTTATAATATACCTTTGGATATTTATAATATAACTTATGATACTTTATCATATTGTAAAGTTTCGTCGTCTGAGGAATTATTGTTGGGGTCTAGCTTTATTGCCTAGACTATTTACGAAGCTCTTGCGAATGTCAATAAATAAAATTACAAGTTAACAAGAAGTGAATTAAAAATGAGATTATAAAATAACAATTTAAAAAAAAAATATTTTAGTGGTGGTCTTTTTGATTAGGGTTTTATTTTTATTAGTAAGTATATAAGGATTTGTTTTAAATTTATTTTATAGTTAGTTTAATATTTAGATTCTAGCATTTGAATTTAAATAAGATTAAAACGTAAAATAAAAACAGGATCAAAATAATACCTAAAATTTACAAAATGTCTGACCCACGCGTACGAGCGAACACGCTGGAATAAGCGCAGAAAGTGCATGTGCGTTCGGTTTTTTGAAGCTCAAAATGTGGCGCCCGTGTAAGCGCTTAAGCCGATACGTGCAAACAAGTCATAATTTAAAAAATAAGAAACACGACTGCCCTGCCAAAAAACAAACTAAAAAGTTAAAAATCTAAATTAATCCAGTTAAATTAGAATCTTACTCACATTTTTATTAAATGATATTTATTTGTGAATCACTGGATAATAAATGCAGTGTTATATATTTTTGGAATCTACTCATCATTTTCTAGATGATGATTATATAGTTTATCTTATTTTGAATTTTTTTTTCAACTTTAGTCTTTAATGCGGGACCATGGTCACCCAATCATTTTTTTTTTAATTTTACTAGCCTATGTCACCCGGAATAAGCTAGGGATTCTAACGATACCTCATTTATCAAAATCGGTTGAGGCGTATAGAAGTTATGAGGGAATATACAAACTCACATATATACATACATACATACATGCATACATACATGAATCCTGAAAACAATGTACTCCTTTTTTCAGGCAGTCGTATAAAAAATACGCTAGTCTGTAACCGCCCTTAGCTGTCCGCACGTCTTGGACGCGAAGATGGTGGAAACTGCGATTTCCGGCTTGCCATCAGTGTGCATTGCGCGTGCACTGATTACCATCGAAAGAGGCACACGTATCATGTATCAGTTCACATGGACTCGACTATACTCGACTTTATAACGATTGCCTGAAAAAAGGAGTAAGTATATTGTTTTCAGGGTTCATGTATGTATGTATGTGAGTTTGTATATTCCTCCATAACTTCTATACGCGTGAACCGATTTTGATAAATGAGGTATCGTTAGAACCTCTAGCTTATTCCGGGGGACATAGGCTAGTAAAATTTAAAAAAAAATTGTTGGGGTGACCATGGTCCCCCATTAAAGACTAAATTGGAAAAAAATGTTTGAAAATAAGATTAACTATATAATCATCATCAAGAAAATGTTGAGTAGATTCCAATAATATATAACACTACAGTTCAATATCCAGTGATTCACAAAAAAAATTCATTTAATAAAAATGTGAATAAGATTATATTTCGGATTAAGTTCGGTTTTTGGCAAGGCAGTCGTGTCTTTTAATTTTTTTAATTATGACTTGTTAACTAGGACTGTCGATAGAAGTGAAAACTTATAACTTAAATACGAATATTTAAAATAATTAAATAAATAAAAAAATTTAAATATAAACCTTAATATTATATAACCTTATACGGCATTAAAGTATAATTACGAATGTAGCATATTTATATTTAAGACGTTTTGTCTTCGTGACAACGCATACAGGTCGGTGGCGCATTTAGGTGTCGCGAATCCATAAGTTTACGGCTTACTCCCTACTAAAAAGTGTTCAACGCGGCTAAAAAAATTTTTCACTTCAAAAATCATCATCTTATTAACCATTTACCAGCTTTACTGAGCCGGTAGGGTTCGGCCATAGTTACTTAAATTTCGTTTTACATTATGATGCACTCTCTGGCTGCAGGTTTCCTCACGACGTTTTCCTTCGCCATTTGAAGCAAGTGATACCTATTTGATTTCTTAAAACCTAATCTTAATTTTAAACAGCGATAACCAGGAGGTTTAGGGCTTGGATGGTTTCAGGTACTTTTTCCACCTGGTTTCTTATGGTAATTATCGGTTAAGTTATACCTAACTTATTTCTATACACAATTCTGGCATTTAACCACGTTTTTTATTATTTATTAATTTCTTAAAACCTAATCTTAATTTGAAGCAGCGATTATTTCTGAGTTATTCTTTTTCACTTCGTTTCTTATGGTAATTGTCGGTTAAGTTATACCTACCTTATTTCTAAGCATTTCTGGAATTTAACCAAGGTTTGTATATAGTACTCTGCCTTATAGGCCCCTGTAGTTCTTTTTGTTATTTAAGGCGAGTGGGGCCCATACCGATCACACGTAAAAGTTCCGTTTATCACACGCTCTATCCCAACAATTAAAGCATGCGCCGCCGCAACGCTGCACAAAGTCGATCTGGTCGCTTAACACCATCCATCCATGCTAATATTATAAATGCTTAAGTGTGTCTGTCTGCTACGCTTTTACGGCACAACTACTCAACCGATTTTGATGAAATTTGGTACAAATATACTTTTCATCCCGGAAAATTGAAAAGTTCCCGCGGGAATTGAAAAAATTTAATAAACGCGGACGAAGTCACGGGCACCATCTAGTATTACATAAAAATAATTTTATTTTACCACTTCGTCGGCGTAATTAATAATATTATATATTGTTAAATATGTACTTATGTTTATTTTTTACCTATGTCAAATTACACCTTTCTAGAAGGTACTAATAGTCTCTGAGCTAAGCCGCGGACGGACGGACGGACGGACATGGCGAAAGTCGAAACTTCGTTCCTTATTGACTGCAGAACTCTAAGCAACGCAATAATAGTCTAGTGGTTTAGGCACCCGGCTTCTTATTCGGGTGGTTGGGAGTACGATACTCGGGCACGCACATGTTACTTTTCGTTATTATGTGCGTTTTAATAAATTGACTATAGTTTAACACAGTTAGTTTACTTAACATCAGGTGAGATCGCAATCGAGGGCTAGCTTGAAGTGGAAAAAAAAGTTGCTCTTTTTAGAAAAAAAAGATCTAAAGACCAATTAAGTATGACCATCGATATATATGTAGGTACTAGATGGGCCCTTTCATACAAAAATGGCGGGCGACCAACTATGAGAGCGCGTTCCTATAACCTGTCATAAGCCTGTCTTTGTCCCCGTCGTAGCGCTGTCACGGTCGCTCATCGTGTAGATAATTTGTTATTAAGTTATCATCTAAAGTTTTATTAGTTTGGCACTGTATAATTTTTATTTTAAGGTAAGTGTTTCAATTCACAATTATACATTTCATAAAAAACGTTATTTAATCTTCCTTTTTTTCCATTTCTATCCATTACGCATTCATTTAATTTCCGCGGCAAACTGTATGATATTTTTTTTTTACTCACTAGCCTTACGGCTTTAGGTTCCAACCCTAGAATAGGCCAGTCCAGTACGATAAAAAAAATGCAACCAAGATTAGTTAATGCATAGATGGGCAGAACGGACAGTAGGCAATAATACCTTCCGAGACGCAATATTATGCTATTATAATAATATGATAAAATTAGTTATTGACGTGAGTTTAATGTTTAAACCAACTTCAATAAATAAAGAGTTTTCATTTATTAAATTTGGTAATTTTTATTTTGTACTAGCGAATGCCCGCGACTTATTATTATTATTTATTTACTTATTTTTCGACAAAACTTATCAACAATTAACAAATAATTAAATTTAAAAAAAACCCACGACGAACTGCAGCGCCCCATTGTGTTGACTTTGATCTTTAAATATATCTAAGAACCTTCTCACAGGCTATATATATCTAATGCAAAAAACCGCATAATAATCGGTCCAATGGTTTTCCAGGAAACTGGTAACAAAAAAGTGGTAAAAATAACAACATCATACTAACATTTATCGTTTACCTCAGAGAGTACACTGATATAGGTATTATTTTCGACAAGCGCATCTGTACTAATCTATGACCGAGTCATACGTTTTCAAGATGGCGCATATGTTGCAAGCAAGTTCCCGCTTTTCAGACTAGATGGCATTGATGGCGTTGCTAAAAATACGCCCACATTCTTTGTTTGACAGGGCCCGTCTATGTAAATTGAGGTCGTTGAGTATGACTTATTATTTAAAAAGCGTCTAGGAATAACTAGGTTTCCTTTCTCAAATCGTGTAATGGACTCGAAGGGCAAACTCCATTCGTAAAGCATACAAAATTCCTAAATAACAGATCTAAAACGCTATTGCCCAATTGCACTCGCTATACCTAACTACTCTAAGTTCACGATTACGCTTGTAAGTTTTAGTAATTAGTAAGTAAAAGTAAAGTAAGGTAAGTAGAGTAAGTAATTTTTTTTATCCACTACACGTTAGCAGCTCTTGACTGCGATCTCACCTGATGGTAAGTGATGATGCAGATTAAGATGGTAGCGGGCTAACCTCTTATAGGGGCATGGCAGTTATATTAAATCCATACCGCTAGTCGGTTTCGACACGGCATCGTATGAGAACGCTAAATCGCTTGGCGGCATGTCTTTGCCGGTAGGGTGGTAACTAGCCATGGCCGAAGCCTCCCACCGGGCTAAACCAGAGATAATTCAGAAATTATAAATTTCCAACTTAACCCTGCCGGGAATCGAACCCCAGTTCGACTTCTGGTAGGGTTACAGCAGGGACCTCCCACGTTAACAGCGCTCAACGGCTCAACGCTGCGCCAGGGAGGTCGTCAAAAACATCATGTCGTTAGACATTAGAATCCATGTATTTCCAAGTACAAGTTTCCTTGACTCTGAGATTAGAGTTATAGAACATGGTCAGAGTCATCTAAATCGCGATTAAGTTAGGTCCCATGGACCGCGGTCACTAAATAACGGTCCAGCCTTATCTATTACAAGACTTGGGACCGACAAAACTAAGGATTAGAGTTGTAACGAGGCGGATGCACCGAGTTCGATGAAACTCTAGATTCGATTGCAATAAGTATGTGTCATGATAGTAATCGGTAATAGGTATTCACACGACCTGAAAACCGGTATCATAAGTTGATGCCCTGCTGGCTCAGTGGTGCCATGTGGATTGTGGACTTATATGTGAGAAGTCCCGAGTTAGATCGAAGTTTTTTTATTCCACATTCCGCTATTAACATATGCCCGGGACTTTGTCTGTGTAAATTTAAGTTGTTTGGTTCCCGCGGTAACTCCTTAATTTTCCTGGATAAATAGCCTATGTGTTATTGCAGACTATAGTTTATCTCTGTGCCGAATTATATCTAGATACGTTCGACCGTTCACAAACATTCATACATCCATCCATTCATCCAAACTTTCGCATTTATAATATTAGTAATTTAACCGATATGCTAAATCACTTGCCAGTAGGGTGGTAATTAGCTACGGCTGATGCCTCCCACCTGACCAGACTAATACTGAAATTCAGAAATTATAAATGACCCTATCGACAGACCTTAAAGATAATCTCCACCACTGCGACACGGAGGTTGTCAAAAGTTTTTAATTTTTTTTAGAGTACCCGAGGAAAAGTGTTTTCATGCTAGTAAGTAACCCTTTAATCAATCGCTACTTGGATGAGCTATTACACATAATCTGCAGCGGAGTCGGGCGCCGCGGTCGGAAATGGGACGACATTCCGGCTCATTACCGACAGACCACAGGCGCGGGCGATACATTGTCGACACAGCCTTACTCCCAGAGGCCAACTACAAGACTCTACTCTACCATGGCATAGACTTTTTAAAGAACTCTTGAAAGAAGAAGACTCTTTGCCTGGTGGCTCCGAGTTTCCCGAGCATTGTTCTTTCAAAGGTTTGTTAAGAGGCCCATAATTAGCGACCATGTGTCGGAGATATCGTAGTTTGGCGACCTGAGTGGCGACTACGCCACTCAGGTCGCCAAAGGTGAGCGCGGTGGTCTTAGAGGTTCACGGATTCAATCTCTGGCAGGATCGATATGGGAATTTATAATTTTAGAATTTTCTCTGGTCTAGTCTGGTGGGAGGCTTCGGCCGTGGCTAGTTACCATCCTACCAGCAAAGCCGTGCCGACAAACGATTCAGCGTTCCGGTACGATGTCGTGTAGATACCGATTAGGGGTATGGGTTTAATATAATTACGGTACCCCTAATACAGCTATTCCCAAAGGGATCGTTATCGACCTCCTGGGGTCGATTTCAGTTTCCCAGTTGTCAACATAAACGAAAACTGATTTTGGGGGTCGACAAGGTCTAAAAATCAACCCGTATTTTAATGTTTTTATCAAAAAAATTACCTAAATAAAATAACTTCTTAAGTATTTTGATGTAATTTTTATTAATAATTGATATTTACTGAATTTTAGGTCTATTTATTTTGTTAAATTTTGATGAAAAAATAATTTCAAGTTTACTCACATAGCGAACCACAAAGTTTTTAAGTAAGTATTTTGTGTCAATAGTAAAAAAAACTAGATAGGATTTTTAAAGTGACTAATTTGGCTAAAGGGGTATCAGTTCATTTTGGAAAAGGGGTCTCTTGCTCAAAATAGTTTGGGAAAACCTGCGGGCCTAACAATTTAGCCCGCTACCATCTTAGACTGCATCATCGCTTACAATCAGGTGCGATCGCCATCAAGGGCTAATATGTAGTGGTATCAAAAACGTAGGAGTGGAGATTTTTCATCATAGCTTTACCGGTTAAGTTCTTAGACTATTGCAGTCCCGGGATATAAAAACCACCTTTGTACTTCACGTAGGTCCGATCAACGTAAACTATAATTGTAGTTTTTGCCGTTTATCCCGCGATCGACGTGTTTCTGTATTGTTAAACGTGATATTATTGCTTTTTAATTGCTCTCGGGATATAATCTTTTTTTATTTATAAATTTTTCCCGCGACTCCACTCGTGTGGACTTAGGTTTTAAATAATCCTGCGGGGGAAAAATTATATCCTCAAATGGACAGCGCAACATTTAAAGCTGTCAACCTAGGATCACGACTGATTTGGATTTGACTGGAGATAACTTATGCCCTGAATTAACACATAGGCTATACTTTGTTCCGGAAAAATAAAAGAGTTCTCGCGGAAATCAAACACCTAATGAGTAGGTAACGCCACGCCGTCGAGCGAAGACAAACAGATTACCTTTTGACACTAAATTATCGTACCCTTATTATACGTCATACACAAATAGAAATCAAGAAATGTTGACAAAGATGCGTCCATCGTTTGCACAAACCGTCCAAACACAAATACACTATTACCTATTCTGTGCAAATAGTATTTGCACAGAATAGGTAATAGTGTATACAATACATATATAATACAGAAACCCGTTTAATTATTATCGTACTCACTTTCACTGGCGAAAGGTCGTATTGGTATTATGTTATTGTGTTACGTAACCTGTCACCTCATCTGGTCGCGGCAAAAAATGACCTCAGATACCCCCGAGATAGCGGGATTCTATTTGTCATTTTCGCGTGGTGCTATTTTAATATGCGACCATGTTTATATAATATTTGTTTTTGCCCGCGACTTCGTCCGCGTGGACTACACAAATTTTAAACCGCTATTGAAGTGTAAATTCTTTAGGCGCGTTGAGCGAGCGAGTTTGGTAGGGGGTCAAAATGTGGAATACGCGAGACCGACACCGTTCTTCTTAAGACAAAAGGTCTTAAGTATAATAATATAGTACATTCGTAATTGAACTTTAATGCCTTAGAAAAATTAAATATTCGTTTTCACTTCTATCGGCAGTCCCTATGCAATATAGGTAAAATACTTTCATAGCAGAAATTTTTACATTTCAATTATTAAATTTAAGCCCTGTCCGTCCAGTGGTTTGAGCTGTGCGTTGATAGATCAGTCAATCACACAGTCAACTCTTCCTTTTATATTATTTAGATTAGCCCCCTAGATGATATATGCGACGTCGTGCGCGAGGAATAAGTATTTTTAGACTCGCTACTTTTCCGGTATAATTTTATTTAGTCAATATCCTTCCCCGGGATGAGTCATGAGACCTATCTCTGAACCAAAATTTCATCAAAATTGTGAAAAGATGGACCGTGAAGGCGTACCAGACAGTGGGACAGACCCAAATTTGCATTTATAATATTAGGTGATGCCCGCGGCTTCGCCCGCGTGGATAAAGTTTTTTGATTCCCGCGGGAACTCTTGGATTTTAAGGGATAAATAGCCTATGCCCTTCCCCGGGATACAGCCTACCCCTGTACCAAATTTCATTAAAATCGGTTGAACAGATACATTTTTGATTCCTGAGGGAACCTTTGAATTTTCCGGGATAAATAGTAGCCTGTGTCCTTCCCCCGGCTGCAACTTATCCCTGTACCAAATTTGATCAAAATCGGTTGAACAGATGGGCCGTAAAAGCGTAGCAGACAGACAGACACACTTTCGCATTTATAATATTAGTATGGATTAGTATGGAAAGTATTCTGCAGGTAGTTGTGTAAAGAGAATGATTCATCGATGTATGAATTTCGAAGTCTCTTTAGCCAATAAAGCAATCCTTCTGGCAATCTGTCTCAGGCTAACGACCGCCTATCTGATAAGGATCAGTATATCGGTGAGGAGTGGCATGGCGTAGGTGGCGACACCACTTTATGGGAATTAGAGACTAATCTAAATCTAAAAGTACGATAATTCACTGGAGTAAACTGATAGGTGGTAAAGTCACTTTGTATAATAAGTTCAAAGTTAATGTAAAACGTAAACTCATTGAATAATCTTATTACCATGTAAAGGACTACTTAAACGACAAGAAAGCTTGGCGATAATTTGCTCTATGGCTCTGATAGTTCATTAGTTAAGATGATCTGTGAGATGGTGATAATAAAAAAAACCCCGGTTGAGTTTGTTGTGGGCTCTTCTCAGACCAGGGCGCATTTGGTAAAGTGTAAAGGTTAAAAAATGGTTATTGTGGGTTATCCCTAAGAGATAAACATATACTACGCGGACATTTTTGTTGACCTTTACATTATTTTGATCTATCTCGTAGGGTTCAGCCAGCGTTTGCAATGTAAGCGCAAAAACATGTGTCTATTTACGACATCACATTAGAAACCTCTAAAATTGACAGTGTTTCTCTACAATATTATGCATGTATTATACATATAAAACTTGCTTTTGAATTATTCTATTAATTAAAAAATACCGCATCAAAATCTGTTGCGTAGTTTTAAAGATCTAGCATATATAGGGACAGACAGCGGGAAGCGACTTTGTTTTATACTATGTAGTGCTATTGCTTAAGTATTATTATGTAATGGGAACTTAATAATAATTCTAAATGGATTGAGGTGATAATATGAAGTCTTTACAATAAGTCTAGAAGTATAGAAGTGTAGTGCTATTGCTTACTCTTATAACTTACTCTAAATCGATAGGCGAATTGTACACAGCTAATCGTAGATTGACGGTAAATCCATCGTCAATCCACTCTGTACACGGTCAATCTAGATCACGATCATTGAAATGAGACATTTCATTTTATCATTTACTTATTCAATTTAGGTACCTACACTATAGGTACACATATTGACGTCCATTACTTATATATAAAACATGATGGTGATAATTAATTACGGTATCTTAAAACTACGAGGGTTCCAAACGCGCCCTGGTCTGAGAAGAGCTCACAACAAACTCAGCCGGGTTTTTTTTTCATTATCACCATCTCACAAATCATCTAATATAAGGAACTATCAGAGCCATTAGAGCAAATGATTGCCAAGCCTCCTTGACATTTAAGTAATCTTTGTGGATCGTGGAGCGAGACTGTGTCCCGGACGTCCTATCAATGTATTCTTGAATACAGTGATACGCGTTGCTATATGATAATGTCCTCAAGACCGAATTTCGGCCACGCGGCCTAGCTCCACTGAGATAAGCCATCTGCAATGGAGATATACTTAGTGCACAAATGTGTGCGCAAACACAGGTGCACTTCCTATTCCGTTTCTTTCATAGTCTGATTGGATGGAAAATATAACACGACCAAAGAGAGATTAGGACCGTTGGCTTTACGTGCTTTCCTTACGCACGGTTGTGACACACCAAAATCTTCCTAACACCGGGCTAGCAATTCTAGTTAGAAAATCCCAATACTTATTCACGGCCCAACCCGGAAATCGAACCAGGGACCTCGTCATCCGCAGTCGAACATGCTAACTGGACTAGCGAGGCTATTGTTGCTAAATCGATCAAATGGATTACTACACCTATCTACCAAATGCTCAAGTCTTTGTGTTGGAAACAATGCTAGAAAATCTATAAGATATTTCACACGCTCGTCAACAGCCGGGGTAAACGCCATGTAGTTATATTAACTATGGTAACTGTCACATTACGTCGATCTATCACGTTTTTATGTGACTGCCTGAAAAAAGGAGTATATTGTTTTCAGGGTTCATGTATGTATGTATGATGTGAGTTTGTATAATCCCCCATAACTTCTGTAAGCCTGAACCAATTTTGATAAATGAGTTATCGTTAGAATCCCTAGCTTATTCCAGGTGACATAGGATAGTGAAATTTAAAAAAAAAATTGATGGGGTGGCCATGGTCCCGCATTAAAGTATAAAGTTGAAAAAAAAATCGAAAATAAGATTAACTATATAATCATCATCTAGAAAATGATGAGTAGATTCCAAAAATATGTAACACTATAGTTTAGTATCCAGTGATTCACAAAAAAATATCATTTAATAAAAATGTCAATAAGATTCTAATTTAACTAGATTTATTTAGATTTTTAACTTTTTAGTTCGTTTTTGGCAGGGCAGTCGTGTTTTTTTTAAAATTATGACTTGTTTGTGATTATGTTACAGAAATATAAGTGTTTCGGGTTAACACATTCATTCTGTAACACTTATATATCTGTAACCTTTATGAATTTGTTTTTCAGTCCTTGATAAATAAATAATAGCAAAAATAATAATTTTTCCCTCGCTTCTTTAAAGCGTCGGTACACAGTGCCCTCAGGCCATTAGTCTAAACTGAGAAACATATTATGCACCAAGCCGGAACTGTAAGTACGTAGGAGTTAAAATATGTATAAATGAAGTATAAATATTCTGAGAATGGGTATCTATTCATAAACCTAGTTTTCATTATTTACGATTTTAAAATTACGGGTGGAAAAGTCATGGCAAGAAAAAAAAATCGTGACTGTCCAGTTGACTACTTGCCGCAGTAATAAGTAGTTAGTAAATCTGAAATTTTGAACCGATTTTTTCAACTTTTTTTTAAAGATTATATTATTACTTACAGTCAGATTGGTACCTGATGAATAGTTCGAAGATAGATGGCGGAATTTCTCAACTTATAACAGCAAATCAGTCACGATTTTCTATATAGAACATTATGCAGAGAAGTTTGTAATGATATAAACTTATAATAAATGAGGTAAGCACACCCGTGCGAAGCCGGGGCAGGCGTTACTTTGCGGAAGTCCATCATAATCAAGGAACATAATCTGCCAAAGCAGACAAATCTAGGTATGCCATCCTGAGGATGCTCCGGTGTCGAAGTGGAACGTACGTTGAGAATAATTTGGAAGATTTGTGTGGTGTGGTGTTGTGCCGGTGCGATTTGCTGGCTTATTGGGTGGTGAATATCGCAAGCTACACGCTATACCACATATATTTGTCTGCTTTGGCGGATAAAGCTTCTTGTTCTTTGATATATAGCAATGGTGTAATTATACGTAATCTTCTTAAAGTACAGTTAGCCACTCAGTCGCTAGACGCAGCACATTCATTATATGCCTCTTCCCCATACCACACCAGCGCTGTAACGACCTTGTTACGACTACCAAGAGTGTAAAAACGAATTCTATAGTAAACTAGTTTTTGCCCGCGGCTTCGCTCACGTTTTAAATTCGTTTTTCAAACTTTAAAACCCCGTTTTTTCTTTATTATTATTCATGTTTGGTATACTGTTTGAACGTCAATAGAATCGGACTAAACTTGAGCGAATCCACGGATAAAAGCTAATTTAGGTAAGGCCGGTGCGCCGGTTTTTGCTATACTTACAGATAATTGTGGTATATTTTATCTAAGGCCGTTTATAAATGTTAAGATACCACTCCATTATCAGCCGAATTCTTTGTTTCAACAACAGGTAGTCAAGGCTATACGAACGTGATATACCTACCTACTGATATTTTGACGACATCTCTGGCGCAGTGGTGAGAGCTGTGGTAGATGGAAAGTCCTAGGTGCCATCCCTGGCAGGGGCAATTTGGGAATTCATAATATCTAAACTGTTTATAAGTTACAACTTCTTAATTAGGTATTTGACAACTAGTCAAATCTACAACTTTTTACAAAATGAAATACTGAACTGTGACACCATCAAAATTCGACGCACTTTTCTTCAATCGATAGTTTGAAATGGTTTTCGAACATAAAACTAACAAAACGTGAATTACGTCTTTTGAGAGATCCTCTATTTAATAATCACTAAAAAATAATTTATTTAAATACGTAGACTTTGCCAAATACCAAATTGACAAAGTCACTTTGTCAATTCGGTATTTGACAAAGTCATTATGAGATCGCTGTCAAGGGCTAGCTATAATTTAATGAAAAAGGTTAAGGTGTAACAGGTATATTTATGAAATATTTGGGATGCCTTGGAGTCAATCAACATTGCGCAAGTTCGCACGGGCGTTTTATTGAAGCAGTCGTAAACTGCGGCCCAAGGTGACGCGGGCAGTTTGTACTCGTGAGAATTCTCAATCATTGTGGTACAAGATGCAAGTTGCAGGTTGATTATGATACTTTAAAGCCCTAAGTTCTATCGGCTCTACACAAGCGGCGCTTAGACTTTACTCTACAAGTAAATCAATCTGAATCTAAATCAGAAAATTTTTTTGCTCGATGTTTCTGAATCGAACTGCTATTATGTGGAACACCTTCCCAGCGCACGTGTTTCCTACCACGTATAACTTGCTACCTTCAAGGAAATAGTGAATAGGCATCTTGAGCAAGCGCGTTCCATCCTAGACCCCATCATTGCTTTGCACTAAGCATGATTGTCGTCAAGCGCAAGCCTATCTCGCATTAAAAAAAAGCATACACATGCTTTGCACATAATACAATATATGACAAAAAATATCTGTCGCTTTTGTGACAAAGCCATGGCCGGGTGGATAAAAACTTAACCGTCGCTTTTGTGCCAAAGCCCTGGCCCGGTTACGCAACCTGCGCCCGCGCACGCGAGCCCATTACGCCTCGCACTTCACAAAAACGAAACCCCATTGAAATCTTTTATTGCTGTATCCAAACTGTTATGTTGTGCGAATGCGATATTATGGCTCGGTTGTCGACTGGTAATAAGAAATGTCATTTTATACCGTTAATATTTTTGAACGATTGGAAATAAAATGTTTTTCAAAACAGCGCGAATTTTATACTCCCGATTTATAAATATTTCGCGTACAGATTTCACCTACTCCTACCTACTCCTAATTTGTATTAAACCAGCGATTGTTTTCTGGCGCGAATTTCATTCGCTAGTGCACGACACCTTCATAATAATTTATGATTTCTTTTAAATGACTGAATTGCGAAAAAAAATCTCGCGTATGTTTTTCGCAGTGCGAACGTAGCCTTCGTTGTAAGTACTCAGTAGACTTTTTTGTAAGCTTTCTTTCAATGAGCAGGATAGGCTTATTGAAAAATCAAGCCTTATGATAAGCAATGATGAAGTCTAGGAGAAGGAAAGACAAGAATCTGGTGATCGACCTTTTTAAAAAGTTAGTGCAGTAGGTTTTAAATTAAAATTCCACTGAAATCCGCGATAGGTATGACTTATGTTCGACGTCTATAATTTTGAAGCACGTCAGCAATGACGTGATCTATTATGTTTGGTCTATGCTTGTCATTATAATATGATGAGGGATTATGAGGAACTCAATCAAATCAGCAACTCTTTATCAAACTTAAAACTAACCGATGATGTGAATTTTAGGTCTTTTGGACCCTTTAATAATCAGTTAGAAAGAATTTATTTTTGTTATTGGCATAGGTAGATAAGTACAATAATAGGGATGACCCGATTATTGTACTTATCTACCTATAACGTATCTTACAAGTAAACGATTGATTCATTGATATATTTCACGAAGGGATTATTCGTCCTTGTGGTAATTAATATTACTTTCTAAGCTCTCTAGAGTCTAGACTGGCGGCATGTTTTAATACGTATTATTGACGTTCGAGTTTTAGAATTGTATTCCATAATGTAGCGACGTCAAGTTACGTGACATAAAATTGTCATTTTCAAATAATACTGCTTTATGCAATGATAGTAACTAGTAACCCCCCTAGGTTAACATTTTTTTTGTTCTGTCCAGTTGCTGCGAAGTGTTGCTGAAAGGAAAAGCACATTCTGGAATTAGTAGCTGTAAGTATCTTACTTCAAGAATTTTAGACGAGTGAAAGCAGATCCTATAAAAGCGAGAAAGCGAATTTGTATAACCATAAAATAATATTAGTTTTTGAAATAAAACAACTTAGTATTATTCTTGAGACTAGCTTTCTAGATTTTGTCTTAATCATAATTTTATTCTAAGTAGGTGTAAGCGATTTCTATTCACACGTTTAACTAAATGGTGAATTAATTAAACAATTAGAATTAAAATATAAAGGGATTTCATAAAAGATTATTCCTAGTACTTTTAAGTTTAAAAATTAGATGACCCAGTAGATTTAGGTTTTTTATTCATATTCATTTATTTTGCATTCCAATACAATTTTTATAGTAATTTACATGTCAATAGAAAAGTTCTTATTACAATATTGGAACCCCGGTGGGGTACAGCAAAAAATCAGTGGTAGTAAAGACACGGCTGCCTAATTTTTCTTCAAAATAATCATCTAGTTAATAATACACTTTTCAATTAGAAATGTTTTTAAATAATTGACAAAGGCTGTATTACTCTCCTCCTGCCTCTGATGATGACTGTCTTGTTGGTCTAGTGGTTAGGTGCGGCTGACGAGGTCCCGGGTCGGGCCATAATAAGTATTGGGTTTTTCTGGCTAGAATTCTCAGTACTGGCCCGGAGTTAGGAAATTGGCGGTGGGTCACCCCCGTGCCTCGGCGAGCACGTTAAGCCGTCGGTCCCGGTTATTATCACTAACACGATAATAATCGTTAAAGCCCGCCAACCCGCCAACCCGCACTATAGCAGCGTGGTGGGTCTAAGTTCTAGTTGCTTCTCTCTTATGAGAGTGGAAGCCTGTGCCCAGCAATGGGACGTTAATGGGCTGTAGTGGTGGTTGTGGTGGTGGTATTACTCTCCAAAGATTTGATGTGGTCTGGGATTTTGTTATAAATTTTTACGCACATCGGGTTAGGTTATAAATATAATATAATATTTTTAATCCCGTTCCGTGATTGATCGGGAGAAAAAGTAATCTTTATTTCTTGTACCAATTTCTTACTTATTATACTTTCGCATTAACAATAATATTACTTACTTTGAAAATCACATTTTAAAAGGAATTCTTTTTAACTAGCGAATGCCCGCGACTTCGTCTGCGTGGTTTGAGATTTTTTGGCTCCCGCGGGAACTCTTTAATTTTCCGGGATAAAAAGTAGCCTATGTGCTATTCCACACTCAAATCATGTGATTGTAAATGTACGTGATTTTGTATATTCCACCATAGCTTCTATACGCCCGAACCAATTTTGATAAATGAGGTATCGTTAGAATCCCTAGCTTATTCCGGGTGACATAGGCTAGAAAAATAAAAAATAAAAATATGGGGTGACCATGGTCCCGCATTAAAGACTAAATTTGAAAAAAAAAATCGAAAATAAGATTAATTATATCAAGGATCATCAAGGACATGATGAGTAGATTCCAAAAATATATGACACTATAATTCAATATCAAGTGATTCACAAAAAAAAAACATTCAATAAAAATGTGAATAAGATTCTAATTTAAGTAGATTAATTTAGATTTTTAAATTTTTACTTAGCTTTTTGGCAGGGTACTCGTGTTTTTAATTTTTTTAATTATGACTTGTTATTCATTGTTTTAAAGTCTAGAATGTATGCAAATTAGCATTTCTATATGCATAGATTTAGAGACACGCCACTACAATTTGTGCATGCTGGAAGTTGGACCTGGAGAGTGACATAAATGATAAATGATTTATTTATTTCATGTAGGACAACCTGTGTCACTTATGAAACGTTAAGACTCTACCACCGGTTCAGAAAGGTGAGAAGCTGAGCTACTGAGAAGAGCTAGCAAGAAACTCAGCAGTTGCTCTTTTCATAGAAAATAAAAGGTTACAATATGTAGACAACACAACACATACGTTACAAGTATTACACTGACTTGTGGGTCACTGGATGCTAGGCCGGTCGCTTCCATGCAAACTATCATTAATAAAATCATCGATAGTGTAATAACCTCGACTTAACAAATGCTGTTTACCACAGTCTTTAGTGTCTACTTCAGTCTTACTCGCATAGGCTACTTCCATCCCCGAAAATTAAGAAGTTCTCGCGAGAATCGAAAAAAACTTATTCCACGCGGACAAATTCGCGGGCATCAGCTAGTGTAATCGATAATCGAAAGAAAAGATAAAAAAAGTTAAGAAGTACGAACGCTTTGTAGTATCTGTGTCAATGATTATTCATACAGATCACCGAGTCGTCTAGATATGGATGTGAGCACTTAGTTTTTACCCGCCGGCCTACATCCGCGGCGAACTAACTGCAAACAACTTAGGCCCGCTTGCTACGCCGGGTTATCCGTTTTACCCAGAGTTAGCTGTTACTTTGGCAGAATTCGTATTAAACTTGTCTCAAAATTTCAAATGTATTCCTGGGATAAACGTAACCCAGCATCTGTGGAAACGAGCACTAGAAATATTGGTTAAACGGTAATTATAAAGTTTTTTTCAAATTATATTATGGAGGACGAAATAATAGAATTTGGATATTGCTGTTTAAAAATTGATTCTTACTAAAATATCTTTGGCCCATATTACACTATACTATATATAGGATCCTATTTCGCATAGATCATCATCCTAGAAATATGATACACTGGATACTATGAATGTATTACACTATTGGGTCCTAGTTGCTCATATTGCTTTCAGCAATGACCTTCGTATTCTGTCAAACTACCAAATACTGTGATCTCAAAGTACTAATTATCTTTCGTTCATCGGCAACCAAACATATTTTGCCTGTTGTTTTACTAATTAGGTTTGAAAATTTGACTAAGAGAGCGAGTCTTTTGTGACGGTCTTTATAATATTTCGGGTGTAAATTGTTATATAGCAGCTCATTCTCCTCATAAAGAGTAATCAATAGTTTTGTAGTTTCAATGATCCATTCAAATGCAACACGAGTTTTGTTTGTTGTCGCCATTTTTTTATCATTCTCAATTATTGAAAATAGTTGTCCTTATCTGTGTTCTCAAATTTCAAAAAGGATCCTATTTAACAACATCCTGACAAAAAGTACCCTAGATAGATAATCATCGAGAATCTGAGCCATTACTATCATATTTCTAGTAGTCATACTTAAATGATCCTATGTATAGTATAGTGTAATATGGGCCTTAGTCTAACATTGTATTTTTACTCTCAAACTGATCGAAGAGACGAAACTCTATTTCTACGTAGCTTTACTTATTTTATGCTTTTTTCTAACTATATGTACGAGTACAATGTACTGACCAGTACAGTAGGTATGTACTCGTGAGTAGAGATTTATCATCTGCGCGTTTGTATCACATCTATCGGGCAGTAAATCGCCTCATTATCAGCTATACACTGTTTTGGTTTATTTAGAATCGTTCAGAAGTTAGATAAATAAAGGTGACTTTACACGACACGCGTTAATGCTTTAATTATTAAAGTGTTCACACGTGAAATCTTACTAATACTATAAATGCGAAAGTTTGGATGGATGTATGGATGTTTCTTATTCAATCACGCCCCAACGGCTGATCGGATCTGGCTGAAATTTGGCACAGAGATAGATTATAGTCTGGAATAGCACATGGGCTACTTTTTATCCCAGAAAATTAAGGAGTTCCCGCGGGAACCAAAATACTGGATGAAGGAATACGCGGATGAAGTCGGGGGCATTAGCTAGTAAATTATAATGGGCTTCACATTCAACTTCATTTGTTATTTTTATTGTAAAGTAAAGATCTTTACAATCGTGCATTGTCGAGTCAACATATTTTTTTTTATCCACTACAAGTTAGCCCTTGACTGCAATCTCACCTGATGGTAAGTAATGATGCAGTCTAAGATGGTAGCGGGCTAACCTGTTAGGGGTATGGCAGTTATATTAAATCCATACCCCTGTTCGGTTTCTACAAGGCATCGTACCGGAACGCTAAATCGCTTGGCGGCACGTCTTTGCCGGTAGGGTGGTAACTAGCCACGGCCGAAGCCTCCCACCAGAGTTCGTTTGTCTTGATTATCATTGATTTCTGCCATAAGTAACGCCTGCTTATATTCAATGCGTGCGCTGCTGACGTGCGCACGTAAAACGCGCGGTAACTTGGAGTTTGGACGCGTCATGTGTGGGGGCCCTTACTCCTGTGATCAGATCGTCGCACGTACACATTCGATCGGGCTGGATATCGGCCAATATTCCCGCTCGTTCCCACGTATTCCAGACCACAGGCTATTGGTTATTTTCGCCGCTAAATACATCTGCGTGATTGTATTTGATAGCCGAGTAACAAATCATGTTGGTCGCCAGTTTGCCGTTTGCAATAGTTGCGTGTGTTTGAGACGGGTTTTTAGGGTTCCGTAGTCACCAAGGAACGCCATAGTTTCGCCCAGTCCGTCCATCCGTCCGCGGCTTAGCTCGGTGGCTGTTAGTTCTAGAAAGCTGTAATTTGGCATAGGACAAAGTGGTGAAATGTGATGGAAATTCAGTCACTCAGGTATAAAAAACAGTTTCTGATATTATACAGATTTGTAAAAAAAAGGTAACCTGTTTATTTATTTTTTTCAAAAAAATTTAAATAGAAAAAAAAACAGGTTACCTGGAAGCGTGATAGCGTTAAGCCCTACCAATGAAATCCATATCCATATTAATACCTTTCATAAATGCGAAGGTTTGTCTGTCCGTCCGTCTGTCTGCTACGTTTGTACAGCGTTAGATTGTATCCCGGGACGACATAGGGTACCTTTTATCCCGGAAAATTAAGGCGTTCTCGCGGGAATCGGCAAAAACCTTAATTCACGCGGACGAAGTCGCGGGCCCAATCATAGTTATTTATTTTCTGTGGTCGATTCATAGTATTACGTAAACGTAGTGGGTATAATAATATTCCGTGATTAGGTCAGTGATATGCTCTATTTAATTTCAGACCCACTAAGGATATTGTATTGACGTTTACCGGATTATATTGCTCAATTGAGAGGGAAAAGCGCCTAGGTTTTGCGAAATGGAGATACATATCGCCCACAAAACCGTGCGCGCATGGAAATGATTTGTATAGAAACACCTGATTCCGGTATATAGCCATTGTTTACTAAAATTTTTGGAGTTTACCTCCTTTACAATTGATTTGTATATGTCACCGTAAGATTGTAAAAACCGTTAGATTATAATCTAACTCGCGAAATTGTGAACCGTTCAATCTTCTGAGTGTCAATTTTTGAAATATTAATTGTATTTACGTTTTCTTGTGTCTTTCTTGTAGGTTAGGTTAGGGTTCGACATAATTAATTACTTAGGTTCTATCAGGTTAATATACCTAACTGATTACAATCTACCGAAAAATAATGCGTTAAATTGTAATCTTTCGACAGTTTGCAATTTCGCGAGTTAGATTATAATCTAAAGGTTTTAACAATCTTACGGTGACATATATAAATATAAACGTATGAAAATTTATGGGGAGCAAAATCAAACTTTCTCCGTTAAGTTATTGACTTTATGTTTACACTGACTTTGTGATGTATTTTGATGAATATAAATTATATAATAATTAGTTTAAATAAATGTATCAAGCATGCTTTCAGTAATATAAAAAATGCGTTCATTTACCCTCATTTACTATTCTATGTTAATTCCAGTTGGGACAACGTCGGGCTGACACACACAATTTTTTTTACTTTTAGCTATGGAAATGTGATTCAATTTTTTTTGTCTTTTCATATTTTTAGAACATACTTTTTTAAAGCACGATGGAATCGGGGACCTGGCCTGGAAAAATCCTATATAACAAGAAGCGTTGAAATCTGTCTCACTGCCTTTGGGCTCTGGAGAGAGACTGTACCTCTTTTATCCTACCGTAAAGAACTTTAGTTATTTGTTCAACAAGATAACAAAAAACTTTGCTATCGTGCACAAATTTCACGTTATACTAGCTAGAAAATACAAGATGAAGGTTAAATATTGTGCCTACCTTGATTGAAAAAAAGGACGCCTTTACTTATTAAAATTAGTCTGAAAAAAAACCATTTTTACTCATTGTCGTCGTCGTCTCCGCCTATAGACGTCCACTGCTGGACGAAGGTCTCCTGCATGGATCGCCACAGAGCACGGTCTTGTGTCGCTTGTTTCCAGCGTCTTCCAGCTGCACGATTGAGATCGTCCGTCGACCATCGATTTTAACTCACTGGTTTTAAATTCAAAATACTTGTTCTCACTGAATGAGCAAAAATGACTTTTGCTCACTGGTTTCATGCAGTTAAGGCGCCCTTTTTGAGCTAGTGGTTTAAGACTGCGTCCGCGTGGTTTAAGTTTTTTGATTCTCGCAGGAATTCCTTAATTTTCCGGGATAAAAAGTAGCATATGTCACTCTCCAGGTTCTCAACTATACCTATGCCAAAATCACGTCGATCCCGGTTGCTCCGTTGCGGTGTGATTGAAGGACAAAGCAACAAGCAAACTCACTTTTGCATTTATAATATTAATATATGATACCTATTATGATTGCTAATGGGAATTGCAGTTGATTTTAAACTTTCATAACAGTGGCGACCTTTCCAAAATCCAATAATTTCTAAAGATATTAAGATGATTGCTAATTTCCAAACCGATTTGGTAATTATAAGCTTGCTTTAGAGTTGTTCAAGGCTAGGTAGATAATGAGTTCACGATTTATGGCTTGTCTTGATCAGAATCAGCTTGTATTATAAATGTCAGCATAATATAATAATTATGAATAACTTATTTTTCATTTTCAACCGATGCAGACAGGTGTTGCCTTCGAGCATTTTTGAATTGTGTTGTACCTAACTGCTCTATCACTTCAATCCATTACTGGCTCACTACTGAACAAGAGTCGAGCGTGATAAGATTTTTTTTGCCATAGTCCACCACGCTGTAATTATTCTATTCATAAAAAAACGATATTTAAAAATAATTTTGTTTACGTTTATCGAATCAAAAGTATAAAACCCAAAAATGCGCTGATTCCGATGCATCTGGTAAGGTATTTATAAATTACTCATGTTGGATAGAATCAGGCGTTACTTTGCGGAAGTTTGCGGATTTAGCAAGAAAAGATTACAATTATTTTGCTATAATCCGCCAACAGAAAAAAACCTATATGGTCAAGCATGCAGCTGTTACAAGCGAAGCACCGTTTACCTTCCCAACCAAGCAAGAAAGCCAAGTTTTCAAGCAAGCAATGCTACCACCACACAAGACTTTTATACTATTTTTGACGCACGTTTCGCCTCGACACCGGAGCATCTTCAGGAGATGTCGACTTTAGAATGCAGTCTAGACTAGACAATCTTGCAAAGTCGACATCTTCTGAAAAAGCTAATTACTCATGTTTTAAAAAAAAACTGTGAGAGCCTTATAAGAAGGTCACACAACACCTAAGGATCACTCAACGGGGCGATGGGGAGAGCCATGCTGGCAGTACGTCATAAAATCAGAATTGAGGCGATCCGTAGATGAAATTATACTCACAGACATGGCTCCATAGATAGGGTTTCGAAGCTAAATACTGAATATTCATACTTTATTTTTATTTTTATTTATTTATTGGGGACGATCAACGATTACACATTAAATCTAACTATCTTAACACAAACAAAATATTAACAAATGTGCAATCCATTACGCTATCCACGTGTTACCAATATAAGGCGAAACTGTGTCTGTCTGTCTCTCTGCTACGCTTTCACGGCCCATCTGTTCAACCGATTTTAACGAAATTTATTACATAGATAGTTTGCATCCAGGGGAAGAACATAGCTGGCTGCTTTTTATCACACAGAGTTCCCACAAACATGTAAATCAAGTCGCGAGCATCATCTAGTACTTAGTAGATATTTTTGTGAGGTAGGTTTACTAAGCAATCAGTTTTCCGAACGGTGGTAGAGTCTTTAACGTTACATAAGTGACACAAGTTGTCCTACATTAAATAAATAAATCATTTATCATTTTATCATTTAGTGGTATAGATTTCGCGCTAAGATGTGCTACTCGAGACGAGCACAGATCGGTGCGGTGCGGTGCGGCGATGCGTCGCGGATGCTGCGCTGCGCTCTATTTACCATGCCGTTGCAAACGCACACAATGAGCCAGTGGCGCCGCCAGCGGCTGATTAAGATGCCCTACCTGAGATGCAGATGTGTTATCTTTGAACGTTAAAAGTTGTAAAGGTGGATTTTAAACTCAATGATCTACATACTTAAACTAATAAAAAAACAAAATTTACGCGTAAAGAAGACAAGCAAAAAAGGTCTTCGACCACCACATCGAAGGAATCCTGGTTCCTCTTACAGCAGAGGATAAAAAAAAACTCAATGATCACTGAATGGCGATGGTTGTGTTAACAGTTTTGTGAACATAGGTTTATTGTAGAGCTTTTCACTGGATCCAGCGGCTTTCTGTGATTCGCTTTTAGAAGTGAAACTTCTTTAGAATGGTTGTGATTTGAAAATTCGATGAAATGAAAAAGCGACACCAAAAAGAGACAAATATATTCATAATAGGAGTTAGCCTGCGAGAGAATGAGATAAAATACAAGTTACATTTGTCTGATTATCTCGTAGGCAACTTTTCTGAAGTTACACTTCTGCTGTGTGAGAATTGCACACACACTTTTTTTTTGTCCACTACAAGTTAGCCCATTGGTTGTGATTTCATCTCATTGGTGATGCAGTCTAAGATGGTAGTGGGCTAACCTGTTAGAACTATAGCAGTTATAAACCCGTATTCCTAATCAGTTATCATCAGCTAATCAGTTTCTACACGGCATTGTACTTGGGATTTATACTAAATGGTCATGGTGTTAGGTGGTTGGGTTAGGTTAGATTATTCTGGCTCGTACTCCACCACTAGATATCCAGGCGGACATGGATGCGAGCGTGTATGCTCAAATTCGCAGTCGCAATGATGGCCACATGAGCGATGACGAATTAGAGCCTGAAGATTTGAGACGGCGAGCGCATCAGCAGGCACTAACTTATTGGCGTTTGCGTCTTGCAGAGGAGAGGAACGCGCGCCAACGTGCGGTTGGTGCAATACTGCCAAACTTCGACGCATGGCTTGGAAGGAAAGGTGGAAACGTGACTTTTAGACAGACACAGGTGCTCACCGGACATGATTGTTACGGGGAATACCTTTTCCGAATAGGTCGCGAGGCGACACCGCGGCGTCACCACTGTAGTGAGGACCAGGAATCTGCGCAGCACACTCTGGAAGAATGCCCTGCCTGGGAACTTGAACGTCGCGTCCTAGCCAGCTGCGTGGGGAGTGATCTCTCTCCACCGGCTGTGATAGCGGCAATGCTGTCGGAGGACGGAGCATGGAGGGCAGTGGTTAAGAATGAGGCCGCTGAGCAAGCCCATGAGCGAGCTGATCCCGCTCGGAGACGAGGATACCGTGGTGGCGACGGCCACCTCACCGATCCAACCACTCAATAGTTCCAGGCGAAGGGACTTCAGGGTCAAGAACGGCCTGGAGTGGCGGCTCCAGTCGTTTCACCCTTGGACGACCCTGGGTAGTCGGCAGCTTGGTTGTGGCATAAGTTTGCCGTGCTTCAGCACGAAGCACGTGAAGGGAGGGGGCCGCGTCTTCCGGGAGGAGCCGAAAGAGCATCGCGCATGGGACGCTCCGATGCGTTCATATTTGAGATCTCGGAGCTTCCCAACACAGCGCTGAGGGTGGCCACCGTCTCACATAACCTGATTTCTCCCTCAAGAAATCAGGTATCTATGAAGATTTCCCCCCCGATACCAAAAAAAAAGGTTAGGTCAGATCTTCCGCCGCTGCCTGGATCCAGTGGCGTCCTATGACTCGCTTGAAGCCGTCTATATACAGAGGGTCTGCCAACGTTAAGCTCTTCGGCGCTAGGTTGCTATTCCAACACTTTAAAACCCCAAAGGACTAAGTTTTGGTAGACGACGACAAATGGATAGACCACCATAAAATACTTCAATAAAACTAGTTACAAAGTGTATAACTTTGGGGTCGATCAAAAACGCTAACTATAGACTATCCATTTATTTTTTTCTCTCTGCTAAAGCGTTAATGATTATAGAAAGAGATTAACAGACACGAAACGTATATGTAACTTCCTCCCAGGCTCCCTGGCGCAGAGTTGAGGTTTCAAACCCCGGCAGGGTCAATTTGGGAATTTATAATTTTTGAATTTTCTCTGGTCTAGCCTGGTGGGAGGCTGCGACCGTGGCTAGTTACCACTCTACGGGCAAAGACGTGCCGCCAAGCGATTTAGCGTTCCGGTACTATATTCTGTAGAAACCGATTAGGGGTAAGGGTTGATTTTAACTGCCATGCCCCTAACAGGTTTTGTCTCTTGTAGCGAATATCACACTCCGACATCTTGTGGCTATTCTTCCTCATATGACACATAATAAACCCAGATGACAAGTTATCTTCCTCCAATATTAACGAAAATAAATAAATGAGTCAAGATTTCTAGAGTTATTTGAAAGCGGTTCATGTTATCAATACTGTAACTGTAATTAACTTCAGAACGTACACGAAACTAACATACTCGTGTTACTGGTTATAAGGTTGCTTTATTTAGAATCAACACCTTATAGTGTGAAAACACAGGGGCGTGTCACGTGTCACATTCTGGAACTTGTTTGATGTGATAATTGTTACATTGATTGTTTAATAAGCGGTTAAGTGCGATAATACAGAGTAACTTAATCACGTAATATTGAAATCCGTACTAATCCATATCCATACTCCATCCTAATATTTATACTAATTCAAATTCCTTTTAATCAGGTTGAGTTGGTCAAGTGCTTTTTATTTTAAAATTATAAATGCGAACGTTTGGATGGATGTTTGTTACTCAATTACGCCAGAATTACTTAACTGATCTGGATGAAATCTGGCACTTGGATAGATTATAGTCTGAAATAACACATAGGCTACTTTTGATCCCGGAAAATAAAGAGTTCCCGCGGTAACCAAAAAAAACTCAATCCACGTGGGCGAAGGTGTGGGCTTCAGCTAGTTTTGTAATATGTATTAATAAAATAATAATAAAACTGCATTCCAACTTCCATCTCCAAAGATCTAGAGTCAAGGGCTACATTATCATCGAATTAAATAAAACTTAGCAAAATTTTCCTATTGATGTATGTCCTCAGCCATTCCATTACGCCATAGATGGAATAAACACATTATAGCGTACACATATGGCGTTATCGGTCAACTCTATTCATACATTCGAAAATCTCGAGGTTGTATCTAATTCCAATACTAATAGCCAAATCAGATGAATAGTTGTTTTTAGGGTTCCGTACCCCAAGAAGAACAAAGGAGCCCTTACAGGATCACTTCGTTGTCCGTCTTTCTGTCTGTCTGTCAACACCCTTTTTCTCGGGAACGCGTGGAGGTATCAAGTTGAAATTAATATCAACTACTTAGATCTAGAGTTCCTTCGAGCTGTAAAAATATCAAACTTCTAAGTCAACGCAATCAAAAGATACGGCCGTTTATGCCGCATATTTTGACGTTCGCCAATAAGTCAAAACCTATTGTACGCACTCGAGTTGAATGTAGTCGGGGCCTGAGGTGACGGGCGGGAGCATCTCTCTACTCCATATATACGGAGGACGAGTGGTCTAGTTGTGAACGTTGACCCAAGTCCGTAACTGGATGGGAGAATGAATTTGGCACTCCGAATTTAGCTTTTTCGTTTTTTCCGTGCCACGTTAAGCCGTCGGTCCCGGTTATTATCAATAACATGTGATAATAATCCTTAGAAACCTAAGAGTTGAAATTGTACTCTTAGTCGAGTCCTGGGACGTGGGAACCCAACGCTTTATTAAATCAAAGAAACTCCTGCCATTAGATATGTGATTAATGGAATGGCGTCACGACCCTTAGCAATAAGAAATACGAAGCAGAGAGAGACAGTTTATTGTTCTCAAAGTGAAGTCTGCCCATCTGTACTTGGCCAGTATGGTGATCTATAGCCTTCTCATTCTGAGAGCCGCGCTCAATAGTGGGCCAGCGCTGGGTCGATGATGATATTATCACAGCATGGAATTGAATTTATTCATTCCTACATTTGAAACTGTTGTCGAACAATCAGAGCGTAGAAGACAGCAGCAAAAATTACTACACATCCAACTTTCTTTTGCTGTTGAAAGCTAATACAGTCTGTTTCTGCCATTATTGGGATTGTTGTTGAAATTGAAAGAAAGTCTTAATTCACCGTGACAGTTCGTTCAAACCACGAATCAGTACTAATATTATAAATGCGAATTTGTGTCTGTCTATCTGTCTGCTACGCTTTCACGGCCCACCTGTCACGGTACAATCGATTTTGATGAAATTTGGTATAGGGATAGGTTGTATTCCGGGGAAGGATAAAGGCTACTTTTATCCCGGAAAACTAAGGAGCTCCCGCGCTTGTGTCGCTTGTGATAAGGTTCGGTTCTACTGAGAAGAGCCCCAGTCTTATTTATTGTATAGTCCCACAAACTTTTCTGGCCCGGTGGCAAAAAATGGGACTAATTTTTATGCCTGCGTTAATTTTTCATTTAGACTTCTTTCATTCTGTCACCGGGTCAGATAAATATGTCGGATTATACTAATGCACGATTGTGACGACATTCAATTTACAATCGTACATTGTCGAGTCAACACCTCTTGAAGATGCTCCGGTGTACGTTGAGAATAATTTGGAAGATTCGTGTGGTGGTGAATATCGCAAGCTACAAGTGCAAGATACACGCTGTACCACATAGATTTATCTATTACTAGCGAATGCCCGCGAGTTCGTCTGCGTGGTTTGAGGTTTTTTGGTTCCCGCGGGAACTCTTTAATTTTCTGGGATAAAAAGTAGCCTATGTGTTATTCCAGACAATAATCTATCTCAGTGCCAAATTTCATCCAGATCCATCCATCCATACATCCATCCATCCTTCCAAACTTTCGCATTTATATTTATTTGATTGGATAGAAGTAGACGTTACTTTGCGGAAGTTCATGATATTGAAAGAACCAGAAGTTTAATTCGCTATAATCCATCTTACTAATATTATAAATGCGAAAGTTTGGGTGGATGTATGGATGTTTGTTACTCAATCACGCCCCAACGGCTGAACGGATCTGGCTGAAATTTGGCACAGAGATAGATTATTGTCTGGAATAACACATAGGCTACTTATTTTATCCCGGAAAACTAAGGAGCTCCCGCGGGAACCAAAAAACCTCAATACACGCGGACGTAGTCGCGGGCATCATCAGCTTGTATTTTTTTAAAGCTTACCTCGAACCAACTCAAAGTGCAAAACGTATGTGAAGCGAAAGTGTATGTCTTGAATGAGCGTAGTTTAATATTTGTAAGCTCTGCGGAAGAGCATTAGCATACTCGTACGTTCTCACTTTCTATTGAGCAAGAACCTTTTATTGAGTTACAGTTTTTAGTGGGCGGCGTGGGACCGAGGCACGCTAATCAGTGCAGTGTTGCAAACTCCTTATAGTCTAGGCAACGGGGCGGTCCTATGTATGGAGAAAATCATTAAATTCGCATTAAATCCTCAATCGATGAAACTTTGGTGGGTTTTAGTATTGGATGATCCAAAACTTACACAAAAAATATCCAACAAAAAAAACATCTGGAACTTAGGGATTTATACCTAATACTTAATATTTATTACTGAATATTTTCTCTATTTCTTTTTAAAATAATAGTAGGTAGCATATTTACACTCAAAACCGAAATATCATACGAAATAATCATGCAGAACACCGATATTTAAACCGATTTTATTATCAAATCTAAACTGCGTGTACGCGATTATGTACTTACCTTCCTGGCTTAATAATTGGGTATAGCATAAAAAACCTTACTTTCTGTCTGATTTTTATTTGGATATTTTTTTATTATACGTTTAACTCATGATGCTTTATCATACTGTAAAGTTTCGTCGCTTGAAGAATTATTGTCGGGGTCAACTAACTTTATTGCCTAGACTATTTGTTCTGTTGCCGGGTAAATCGAATTGTTCTTAATATTAATAGTTAGCTAAACATAGCGTTTGCCCGCAACTTCATCCGCGTGGAACAAGGTTCTTAAAAAATGAAAAACACAAGCTTCTTCACTTTTCCCAAAAGCTCAAATACCAAGTTTCATGTATATAGCTTGAACCCCCTATTTAGTCTCCTTGAGAGTGGAATTTTGAGAATTCCTGCCTTAGTACACATCTAGGGTGCAAGGAATATTCTTTCAAAATTTCCAATTTGTACGTTCAGCTGTTAGGGCTGTAGGTTGTCTGTCAGTCACTCAGGGCGAATCCTTATAAACTCGTAGTTATCTTTTATATTATAAAAAGGCTAAGTTTGTGAGTTTGTGCGGTTGTAGGGGGTAATCTCTGGATCCACTAAACTGATTTTGAAAATTCTGGTACCAATAGAAAGCCACATTATTTGTGAGTGTCATAGGTAGTGTATTGACCCGAAAAAATAGGGAGTTCCCGTGGGAATTTAAAGAACTTATTTCCCACGAATGAGGAGTTGCGGGCATCTGGTAGTTGATAAATAACAATCGTTCCGGAACGCTAAATCTCTTGGCGATATGGCTTTACTAACTAGTCACGGCCGAAGCCTTCCACCAGACCAGACCAGAGAAAAGTTTCCAAATTGACTCTGCCTAATCTCAAAAAATCTTTAAAAAAATTATAAACAAATTTTTATTAACGGTTATAAAAACTGCCTCGTTGGTCTAGTGGTTAGCATGTTTGACTGCGGTCGACGAGGTCCCGGGTTCGAGTCTCGGCTCGGGCTATAATTAAGTATCGGGTTTTTCTGATTAGAAACTCCCAGTACCCCCGTGCCTCGGAGAGTACGTTAAGCCGTCGGTCCCGGTTATTATCACTAACATGATAATAGTCGTTATAGCCCGCCAACCCGCATTGGAGCAGCGTGGTGGGTCTAAGCTCTAATTTCCTCTCTCCTATAAGAGTGGGGACCTGTGCCCAGCTGTGGGACGTGAATGGGCTGTAGTGGTGGTGGTGTTGGTGGTTATAAAAATATATTAACTACCTATATCTTTAAATCGTAACATTATCAAATTATGGCTTGAGTACAGTATGAGGCCTGTTACCTTAATGCAGTAAATGTGAAGGTCCGACCGCCTCACGACCGGACCTCGCACCGGACCCCGCCCGGCAACTGTCCCATATATCTTACTTCGTGTCTGACTTACCATGCTTATTGAATTGGGTATTTGACCACTATTGAAATAAATTATTTTTAGTGATTATTAAATAGAGGATCTTCCAAAAGTCGTAATATCCACGTCCCCTGATAATTTTGTTTTGAATAACCATTTTAAACTATCGATTAAAGTAAAAAAGTGCGTTGAATTTCGATGACGTCACAATTTAAAATTGCATGCAAATCCCATACAAAGCGCGCCTTTTGACGTTTGTAAAAAGTTGCTGATTTGACTAGTTGTCAAATACCCAATTATTACAGAAAACGGATTATTCGGCCGAAATTAATACATGAGCTTAAATTTTTTGGAATTTGTAGTATGATGATTTACTATCTGACGCCCGCGACTTCGTCCGCGTGGATTGAGATTTTTTTGGTTCCCGCGGGAATTCTATATCAGGAAACTGTTCCATATTTTGTTAGTTACGATCACCTAACCTATGTTAGTAAAACTAAAATACTTAACCTACTATACATACTTATTATACCTAATACAACTACAAGGCCCTTTAGGGCCTCCTCGCACGACTGTGTGCACCATTCCAGCACCTCCAGAGAGGGCTGTCCAGTTTAACCACCAATGTGCCAAGGAGGGTCTTGGAGCTACTCAATAGCCTGCTCATTATGGACGCGGCACGCTTGCGTATTTTCGCGTAGAAGTCAATAATTTATTATTTTAGGTTATTCCAGTCTGTAATCTATCTCTAAGCCAAATTTCATCCAGATCCGTTCAGCCGCTGGGGCGTGATTGTGTAATAAAGATAAACATCATTCCATCCATACATCCATCCAAATTTGCGCATTTATAATATTAGTATAAACAAAGCGAAAGGTCACTCACTGATTCATCACGATATCTCAGGAACTATAAAGCATTCAGACTTGAAATTTGGAAGATAGGTTGCTATGGTGTAGCCGTACGGCAGCTAAGAAATGGTTTTGAGAAAATTCACCCCTAAGGGGTTGAAATGGGGGTTGGAAGTTTATATGAAAGTCCTTTGTTTTTGAAGCTAGATACATGAAAATTGGCAATTAAGTTACTAGTTATAAATAATAAAAACCTGTATAAGCAATTTTACGAAAATCTACCCCAAAAGGGGTGAAATGGGGGTTGGAAGCTTACAGAAGGGCTCCATAAGCATAAGTTTTTGAAGTTAGAGACTTGAAAATCGGGATTTAGGTTATTCGATTTAAATAATAATAACCTGTATAAGCAATTTTACGAAAATTCACCCCAAAGGGGGTGAAATGGGAGTTGGAAGCTTACATGAGGGTTCTAAGTTTTTGAAGTTAGATACTTGAAAATCAGCATAATGGTTATTAGTTTTAAGTAATAATAAACTGCATAAGCCATGTTACGAAAATCTGCCCCACAGAGGGTGAAATGAGGGTTGAAACTTTTTATGCAAGTCCTATGTTTTTGTAGTTAGAGACTTGAAAATCAGGAGTTAGGTCATTATTTTTAAGTAATAATAAACTGTATAAGCAATTTTACGATTATCCACCCCAAAGGCCGTGAAATAGGGGTTGAAAGCTTGCATGAAGGTTATAAGTTTTTGAAGTCAGCATTAAGGACTTATTAGTCTTAAATAATAAAAACCTGCCGATGCTATATAGCTGCTATAAGTAGGCCTTTTGCAGCGGGAAAATCATACGAAATCAGAAATTTTACGCGGACGAAGTCGCGGGCGACCGCTAGTATTAGTACAGATGTACAGTTTTATCGTCAGTAAGAAGACTAATAAGTAGAGTAGATGAACTATAGAAGACCATTTATTTTCCAATTTTAGCTTATAGGTACGGTACATACTTTCACCCTTTGTCTCCCTATACAAATAAACCCGAATACACATTATCATGAATATTATCGCCGAAGCTTGTCCGAATGTGGGCTTATCGCTGTATGGTAATATTGATCGATATCGACTCATATATCCTTGTTTGCTTATCGATTAATGTTGGATCTTTTACGATATTTGTTATATACCTATGGAGTTGTTTCATAGTGAATGAATGAATGCCTGAATATAATTAAGAGTTATGATACTGTCAACGCTTAAATATATTATTTCATTTTAATCATTGTTTTAGGAATGTCAAACTTATCTGACCCGGCGGCCCAATTGTTATGCCCGTTTAGTTTTATTTTTCATATCTGTATTTATTTATTTATGTATGTATGTATGTATGTATATATGTATGTTTGTATGTATGGATGTATGCATGTATGTACATATATAATATTGTATATTTTAATTTTTAGTTGTTGCACTTGTTTTATAATCTTCTCTCCCCACTATTATGATAAATGGAGAAGCACTAAAAATAGAAAACTCCACAGTTTTCTTGGGGGTGACCTTAGATAATAAGCTTCAATGGGGCGCTCATATAGAGACACTAGCGCGAAAACTTAGTTCGGCTGCTTTTGCTGTCAGAAAAATTAGACAGTTTACCGATATTGAAACGGCTAGACTTGTCTACTTTGCTTACTTCCACAGTGTCATGTCGTACGGTATTTTATTGTGGGGAAGACCAGCTGATATCCAATCCATTTTTATATTGCAGAAAAGAGCCATCCGTTCTATTTATAAACTCGGATCACACGTATCACTTCGTGAAAAATTTAAAGAGATTGGTGTTCTTACGGTGCCTTCGTAATACATATACATTATTATAGTCTTTAATCTTTACAAGCAAATAGGTGATACTTACAATCCATACACTAGAAACCGCCATAAGCTAGTAACAGCGTCGTATCGTGTGCGCAAGGTGCAGAAATCCTTTGTGGGGTCGAGTGTACGCTTTTATAATATGGTTCCCAAAGAGTTTCTGGATTTGCCATTACATAGATTTAAAGACTGTGTTAAACAGCATTTGTTAAGTCGAGGTTATTACACTATCGATGATTTTATTAACGACAAAGTTGCATGGAAGCAACCGGCCTCGCATCCAGTGATCCACAAGTCAGTGTAATACATGTGTGTTGTGTTGTCTACATATTGTAACCTTTTCTTTTCTATGAAAAGAACAACTGCTTTGTTTCGTGCCGGTTCTTCTCAGTAGAACAGCTTTCCGAACCGGTAGTAGAGTCTTAACGTTTAATAAGTGATACAAGTTGTCCTACATGAAATAAATAAATCATTTATCATTTATCCAAAGGTTGTCTGGAAGAGATTGCTTTAGCAATAAGACCGCCTTTGCACCCTTCTGTCTTATCTTTTAAGCTTTTCTTTATTGTTATAGTTTTTAGGTGTGTGCAATAAAGAGTTCATCTATCTATCTATCTACTAGTGACGCTGTCCCAGGGTCAGATAAGTTTGTGGGACTATAATAGCCGAGCCTCTTGCCTAAGTATAGCCTCTGGGGAGGTTATTATGGCTTTTTAAAAACTCAAATCCACGCGCATGCAGTGAGCAATTTCTCGTGCAGTACTTACGCGTATATTATGGCGGAGCCCTTCACAATTGCAACGCATTTACTTCTCCTCTTTTAATATAGGTATCTTCAAATCAAGAGTGAATAGGCATTCTAGGCAAGCGCGCTCCACCTTAGGCTCCATAATCACTTGTAAGCAAGTCTGATTAAAACCAAGCCTATATATAAAAAAGCATAGTTATTAACACATGAAGGGAGTCGATGGCGACGTATCGTCAGCTTGAGAAAGTAATTACTGAACGGCAACCGCGCCTATCAACTTTGGAAAGTTATTCTTAACTAGATTTGACCAATATGGCGGACTCGTTCGCTCGATCAATCGCTTTTATTGTGAGAACTAGGTATTTTTACACCTCAATTAAAACGTGTTACATAAATATGACCAGAAAAGTGAGTTAAGATAGCAACTTCAGCTCCACTACAAGTCAGCCCTGAAGTGTAATCTCACCTGATGGTAATTGATAATGCAGCTTAAGATGGTAGCGGGCTAGCCTGCTAGCCTAATTGCTTTTTACACGGCATCGTACTTAAATCGCTTGGCGTTACTTCTTTGCCGGTAGGTTGGTAACTTGCCACTGTCGAAGCCTCCCACCATACCAGACCAGAGAAAATTCAGAAATAATAAATTTCCGAATTGACCCTTCCGGCACTGCGCCAGGGCTCGTCGTCATAAGTTCGACTTAGTGCACTTGACTACAATCACGCTGAAAACCAATGATGAGGTCTAGGTTAAAAGCCTATTCACTCTTTCCTTGAAGGTACGTCATAAGTGGCAGGAAACACAGATGACGCAAGGGCGTCCAGATCTTAGCGGTTCGTATCAATTTAAAAATAAAACGTTTCGTAGAAGAGTAGATTGGACCACAGGATGCCAACGTATACGGATTATCACGAAGGATCGTACGAAGCGATTTGCTTTCTCGTTCCTAATTCGAAACGCTAGGATATGGATATGAATGCCCTTCCGGCTTCCGTTTTCCACTCCTCTTTTAATATATATACCTTCAAATCAAGAGTGAATAGGCATCTTCTAGGCAAGCGCGCTCCACCTTAGGCTGCATCACCACTTGCAAGCAAGTCTGACTGCAGCCAAGCGCTAGCTTATATTATACTAGATGATTCTTACTTCGGGAACTTAATTTTCCGGGATAAAAAAGGCTATGTCACTCTCCAGGTCCCCAACTATACCCATGCAAAAAATCACCTCGATCCGTTGCTTTGTTGAGGCGTGATTGAAGGACAGACCAACAAAACAACAAACAAACACACTTTCGCATTTATAATATTAGTATGAATTAAAAAAATAAAGGAGGAACGAGGCTGTGAAGTTCCTGAGCACATTTCGTCAGATTTTCACGCAAACCATGCCCTCGAGGCTTGGGTTTCATCGCCTTGCTGCGGTACCGTATTTCACAGTTTTGACCGATATCGCAACCGATTACTCACGGTTTGTGTACGTTCAACGTAGCGCCAATTTCACACCTTGCAATCCACATGAAACTGAGCTTCGCTATCGAAATACCGATGCATAGTGTTCTTATTGGTAACTACTTACTCTACAATCACAAAACTCTTTTACTCAAGTAGACTTTGACAAGTGCTTTTGTATAGTCGAATGAATCTACCACTGGTTCGGAATGCTATTCCTACCGCAAAGAACCAGCAAAAAACTCGATGATTGCTCTTTTGAAATAAATAATTTACAATTACATCTATGTGTAGATACATAATCTAGCGCAGCGTGTGAATGTGGCCTATGGTACTAAAGCCTTTTCGGTATCCGGCTTGTTCGGGAGGCTGGAAGGAACCTACGAGTGAGACGATCCAACTCGGATGGGCAGCGTTCGAGAAGCTTCGAGATGTCTTCTCGTCCAAGATTCCTCAGTGCCTGAAGACCAAAGTTTTCGAACAGTGCCTGTTGCCAGTGATGACATACGGTTGCGAGACTTGGTCGCTAACTATGGACCTCATAAGAAAGCTCACGGTCACTCAGCGGGCGATGGAGAGAGGGGTTTCTTTGCGCGATCAAATCAGAGGAGATCAAATGAGGAGATCCGCAGAAGAACTAAAGTAACCGACATTGCTCGACGTGTTGCGAAGCTGAAGTGGCAATGGGCGGGGCACATAGAAGAACCGATAGACGTTGGGGTCCCAAAGTGCTGAAGTGGCGACCACGCACGGGAAAGCGCAGCGTTGGCAGACCCCCTATACTCGCTGAACAGACGACATTAGGAGAGTCGCAGGGAGCCGCAAGACCGAGGCGTGTGGAAATCCTTGCAAGAGGCCTATGTCCAGCAGTGGACGTCGATCGGTTGAGGATGATGATGATTTAGATACATAAGTAACCACAGTCTTTAGCATTGCTGGAGCGAGTCAAATCCATGCTCTTTTATCATTTCAAACTATAAAAGAGCATGGATGTGACTTGGAAATGACTTGATATTTGGAAGATTATGTAAATGATTAATTTACATAATCTTCAACAGTTTAATGAGCCTTTTTCAGGAGCATACTTTTAATGGATTTCTTATACTTGAAGCTGGATTTCTTAAACTATACATCGCTTAAAGCAGATCTTCAAAGTGACAGTTTTATGTCACGTACCTTGACGTTTATAAAATAATGATTATAATTCTAAAGCACGAAGGTCAATAATATTAAAAGAATACGACATTTACAGATGGTAGTATGATCAGATAATAGGTAATAGTAAAGCGTATGATGCCCGCTGTATAAATTTGTATGAAAGCCAATGATGAATTGTCTCTGAAGGTGCCAATGAAGGTCACCTAAACAAACGTTTCTAATGACTGACGATAAAATCGAAACTTTCTTAAAAAGTGGGTAAAGAAATTAAACTTAAGTCGTTTTTTCGTTGTTGTTGTTGAGTTTTTTTCCATTTTCCTGAGACGGGAGAAGTAATGATGGAGAGACTTTAAATTTGATCTTTGAGCAAAAATATTTTTCGTCTTGAATTATTGAGTTAGGTCTTTATTGTGTGATGTTAGGTACTTATTATTCGATGTACTAATAATATCACTGGATATTGAACTATAGTGTTATATATATTTGGAATCTACTCATAATTTTCTAGATGATGATTATATAGTTAATCTTATGTTCGATTTTTTTTCAACTTTAGTCTTAATGCGGGACCATGGTCACCCTATCAATTTTTTTAAAAATTTTACTAGCCTGTCACCCGGAATAAGCTAGAGATTCTAACGATACCTCATTTATCAAAATCGGTTCAGGCGTATAGAAGTTATTGTGGAATATACAAACACAAAAACATACATACATGAACCTTGAAAACAATATACTCCTTTTTTCAGGCTATAATAAAAAAAAATAAGAATAGGACAGGCTTGACATTGATACCTGACCGACAGATTCGGTATTTTTATCGTTTTAAACACCAGCCCGGCTAGCTCAGTCGGTAGAGCATGAGACTCTTAATCTCAGGGTCGTGGGTTCGAGCCCCACGTTGGGCGTTAATACTTTTTTATTTTTTTATCTTTTTTTTATTAAGAAGCTTCTGTTTTAAAGTTGTTTTCTCAAATGCGCAACGCACACCGGTAGAATGGTATGTAGCCAAAACGCAGTATTTTTTTGACAACAACCCAAACTTTATTTCCTCTGGCAGGCATATTTTGAAGTGAAAACTTCTTCAGGCGCGTTTTTCTTCAGCACTTTTTGATAAGGGGTAAAAATGTGGAATACGCGAGACCGACACCGTTCTTCTTAAGACAAAAGGTCTTAAGTATAATAATATAGTACATTCGTAATTAAACTTTAATGGCCTAGTTTTAAGAATTATCTTAATGAGTGCTGTGTAACCGTGGGCGACACCTCGGGTTGTTACGATGACAAAAGGTCTTAAATATAAATAAAGTACATTAGTAATTTGTTATTTTTTTTAATTAGAAAAAATCAAAAATAGCTCTAAATTACTCTTAAACTACCAAAAAGATTTAATACGTATTTTTGCAACAGGTGAATATTAAAACTCGTTAGAATAATTGGCAATCTGGCAGGCTATGTCAGTTAATCTAGTTCTTCTACGGATCTTCTCATTTCTAATTTAATCACGTAGAGAAACCCCACGGAAGCAGCAAGCAAAGCTCTCTCTATCGCCCTCTGGGTCACACTGAACTTTCTGATGACTTGAGGCCCATAGTAAGTAGGTATAGTCCCACAAACTTATCGGATCCGGTAACAGCGTCGCTAGTACCTATATATTACGACAAGTCATAATTAATAAAATTAAAAAACATCACTGCCCTGCCATAAAACGAACTAACAAGTTAAAAATCTAAATTAATCTAGTTAAATAATTCTTGTTCACATTTTTATTAAACGATATTTTTATGTGAATCACTGGATATTGAACTATAGTGTTATATATTTTTGGAATCTACTCATCATTTTCTAGATGATGATATATATAGTTAATCTTATTTTCAATTTTTTTTTCCACTTTAGTCTTTAATGCGGGACTATGGCCACCCCATCATTTTTTTTTAATTTTACTAGCATATTTCACCCGGAATAGGCTAGGGTTTCTAACGATACCTCATTTATCAAAATCGGTTCAGGCGTATAGAATATACAAACTCACATACATACATACATACATATATGAACCCTGAAAACAATATACTTCTTTTTTCAGGCATTCGTATAATAAAGTAAAACCAACTAAACTAAACTAAACAGGCATAAAAATTCCTACGCACTACTATGCATAATATGGGTCACTATGCATTGCTTATAGCAGTATTATTTCAAAATGACAGTTTTATGTACGTTAAGTACAAGTACGTTGACGTCTCTAAAATAAGGATTATATTTCTAAAGCAAAGCGTCAACAATATTATTTAAAAAACGTTTTATTATTATTTTTTGCTCTTGAGGGCATTAAGGAATTTAGATTTTAAAAAAAAAAATCGAGTTATTATATATTGTTTTTTTTTATCATGAAAAATTGTTTATTTAGAACGAATTCTATGAATGGGAAAGATTTGAGAAATTGTTCAGTAAACAACCTTGGATCTCAGTTACTCAATTTACTTGCTCGATATTGTAATATGACTCTGGTGTTATCGTTTACCTACTGTGTGATTTCGAAAGGCAGACAATGCTTTACTCCTTTTAGAGTTCCCTAAAAAAATTGTAAGAAAATAATCTTATAACTCACAATCATTACTCATATTATAAACTAACTTATTCGCCCCGGCATTGCACAGTTTAATTTATCTTATGTTCTTGAATAGTACCTACTAGCAGACTTGACCGCGACTTCATTCGCGTGAAATAAGTTTTTTAAATTCCCACGGGAACTCCCTTATTTTTTGGATAATATATAGCCTATGACACTCACAAATAATGAAGCTTTCTGTAGGTACCAGAATTATCAAAATCGGTTCAGTAGATCCAGAGATCCAGTAGATCCCTACAACGTTACAAACTCGCAAACTTTACCTCTTGATATTATTAGTATAGACTAGGCAATAGGCATAATAAAGGATGTCTAATTTTTTGGGATAAAATCTAGCAAATGTATTAATTCAGCTTGAAAAATTATCCCATTCCAAATTGCCAAATTTTTTAGCGTTACCCTGAACTAACACATTTTATCCCGGAAAGTTAAGGGGTTCCCGTGGGAATCAAAAACGTTAATCCACGCAAAGTCGCGGGCATCATCTAGATTCTAGTGTATAATAATATGTAGGTCGATAAGACTAGTGTGGCCAAAATCGATCTTGGTCTTGGTCACGCATCTTTGCAAGACCAAGACCAAAACTGGCCGTGCAAGATTTGAGCAAGAACAAGACTAAGCCTGCGAGACTCTTGCGTCTTGCAGTTAGGACTGAGTGCCGTTTCAGGAAGTATAAGGATCGGGTATACGCTTAGGAACTAGGAACTCTATGAGACGCAAAAAATATATATAAAAAAAGATTGGAAAATTGGATTTATGCGCATTACGGACAATACCATAAACATACATAGCGAATGAAAGTATCCATAAGAAAAAAGAGTACATCCCTAGTTTTTCATCCCTAGTTCATCGGCACTTTGAGTACCGTGCGCGGCACTTAAGTGTTTTAATGAATAAAATAACCGGAAACTTATTTTATTGCTTAGAATGGACACGAATACATTATGTTGATCTCGCAAGGAATATTGTAATTAGGTAATGGTAAGGATAGGTAGATATCATAATATTTTATTCTAGTAAGTAATTATTATAATATTAACTATATGGGTTTATAATAATTACTTACTATTATTATTACATAATAGATAAACATGTTGTTAAGTTTACTGCAAATCTTTATTTTTGGAAGTGTGTGTTTTTAAATCCCAAAGTGCTTCACCCATTTAATAAAATATATTGTAGACACTTTAAACACACTTGAAACGTGTAAAAAATTTTCTACAACGCTAATCGAATAGTATAAAAAGCGTGCTTGGAAAATAAAATGCGTGCAATAAGATTTATGTACTGCTTAAGAGCCCGAGTATCTCTGAGATAACCGTTTAAAGAAATTGATATCTTGACTGTTGCATCACAATATATTTTTGCAAATATCATGTTAGTAAATTGTATAACTATTTTATTCCATTTAATATAATTATAAGGTGAGAGTCTATCAATCTCTTTCTAGACAGATAACGTTCTATAAAATACAGTCAAGTTAATGTCATTAATGTGTTTTTATATGTTTTAGCTTAGCACATGTAAGCTATTAAATGTAAACATTTAATAAGAAACAGACTGACTCCCGTGGGACACGGTAGATAGCTCAGTTGGTTAGATCATCGGCACGGATCGCTTAGGTCATGGATTCAAACCCCACCCGGTGTCAGTTGATTTTTCGAATTTCTCAATAAATGTTTAGCGATTTATTAATTTGGTTGGTCTTTACTATGGCTATGTTAATTCAACCTCAAAATGTACTTACTCTGTTACGTTGTTCTAAGATCTAAAGTAACGTTTAATAAATAGCAATAGGCTAATAGGTAATTGCGAGACTTGCGAGAATCTTGCTGCAAGACCAAGACCTGGGAGCGCAATACCAAGACCAAGACCAAGACCAGGTGTATTGGCGCAAGACGCAAGACCAAGACTGGGTCAGTCTCGTCTTGTTCTTGCATTTGGGCAACACTAGATAAGACGTTATATACTTCCACACTCGGAAGAGTAAAAGTTATGGCCATTTGCGAAATTTCTGTTGTTGTAACGCTTTTTTACAAAACGTTAATTAATATCGTTACGGAGATTAGATTTTACTAACGCCATTCAAGATCGCCTATATCCATATACCATCGCAGATGGTAATCTGGGGCATGCCAGTTTTATGCCTAAAGTCTAAAGTTAAAGTTGAAAATAGATTGACGCGTGATAAGGGCTGCTATATTTGCTTGAGGTATCTTGCGGCTCTCGTATGATAAACTATTGATTTTACAAAAAAAAAGGTAACCACATAAATTGTAGGAAATTTTCTCTAGATTAATTTAATACATAACTATTTTCATCGTAAAATTTAAAATTTAAAATTGTAAATATAAAATTGTTAAATGTAATAATCAAAATACTAATTTTTGTTTTTCTAAATTAATATTTTTATTTTATTTTATTTTATCATAAAATGTAACTTTAATGAACTGTACAAAATTAACGTGAAATCTTATTAATCACTATCGCAATCAGAATAATCTGTACTTTAAGGATTTGATGTACTATCGTCACTATCCATCGAATGGATAGCTGGCGCGCGGACTATACTTACATTCAACCAAGGGTTGCGTGCAAATTATTTCAAAAATGGAACATAAAAAATTAGATTCTGTGTGGATCGTTTTATCATAGCGTAACTATTTATTCATTTCGTACAGTGGGTCGACGCTCACGCAAATGTTAGACCTGACTACCGTCATACCATGACAGTTTTAGCAGTCCTAGATGTACGCGGTACTGCATAAAAGACATTAGAGTGATAGAATTTTGTCACCCCGCAGCTTTGATTTGTCTAGATGCCTTCGTCGAACGACTGGTAGGAAAGAACGTATCTCCTTAGGCTGTGTCTGTGACTTTTTGGGCTGTTGATATTAACCATAGACTGTAATTTTTTACTAAGTACCCATTGCAGGCGTTATTAAGTTACTAGCGAATGCCCGCGACTTCGTCTGCGTGGTTTGAGGTTTATTGGTTCCTGTGGGAACGCTTTAATTTTCCGGGATAAAAAGTAGCCTATGTGCTATTCCAGATTATAATCTGTCTCCGTGCCAAATTTCAGCCAGATCCGTTCAGCCGTTGGGGCGTGATTGAGTAACAAACATCCATACACCCATACAAACTTTCGCATTTATAATATTAAGTATAGTATAGTATTAGTATTAGTATAGAAGCTATTAACTACTACGCGCAGGTTCAGTGACCGATCTACAAGTTAGTGGTTTCACTTTCGGCGCGGGCGCATCGCAAACCGCGGAATGCGGAAAGCCTTGCTAATTAGCTCAGATCAATATTTGAATTCCGAATACGTGGAAGAAAGTGGATATCAAAATATCTAGCCGTTGTGGGTACCTTATTAATTTGTAAATTATTAAAATTAACAATTAATTATGGTTTCTAATCTCTATCGATATTATTTTAATAGAATACGACTATGTGCAGTTTTAATTTAATGTAAAATGAATGATTATGTAAATTATGACTATTTTTATCCGCCAAATAATTTGTAGAGCTTTCGATAGTAAAAGTTAGAGTTTTCTATTTTGGGCCGAGCAAAATAGATAATGTACTCATTTTGCTTGTTCTTGCGTTTGCTACAAAAGCTACAAATATTATGTATAGGCTTAATGATGTTGTAGATATGATAATATATTAAATGCTTAATTCATGTTTTTAATCTGCTTAATTAATACCTAATAGTGTAGTTTATAAAAAATATCAATAAGGTAAAATCGAGGTTTGATTTCTCCTAGTTAACTTTAATTTTACAAAGTGGCGGATGCAAACGCTTTACCACAAAGCAATTAAATAACTAATTTATTAATAATTAATTATTAATTTTAATTTAATTAAAGCAATAATTAGGTTACTAAAATTCATTCCATTAAATCAATAATTATAAAATATTTTATTTGAAAAGTCTTTTGAAATATCTGAGTCAAAGAGTTTGAATTTTTTTATACTATAATATAGTTTACATTTATTATTAAACTAAAATTTAAATTAATACTTAATTCTGAAAAACATTAACCAAAACTATTTTATTTATTTATTGTGAGATAGGCTTCCGCTTGACGACAATCGTTTATAGTGCAAAGCAATGATGAGGTCTTGGTTGGAGCTTGAATGAACTCAAGTTATACAAGGGCACCCTAGTGGTTCGGATAAACGTCGAGCAAAAACGCTTTGTGCGAGCAGATTGAACGTCAACAACATAAGGGTGCCAGCGCTGACGTTTTCTCGTTGTCTGTGGTAGAACCACAGTAACTGTTTACTGTGGTAGAACGGAGGAGGAACCATGTTGTGAAGTTCCTGAGCAAATTTACATTTCAGTTTTTAACCGACTTCAAAAAAAGGAGGAGGTTCTCAATTCGGCGCGTTTTTTTAAATGTATGTTACTGCATATCGCCGTGGTTTCTAAACCTATTTGATTTTTTTTTCAGTGGTTAGAGAAAGCTCGGAAGGTCAAAAAATCTGACTCCAAATCCTCAATCCTGATGCTGTAGGTGTACCTACGACTCAAAACTAGGGAGTTAGGAAATTTTGATGGTGAATTCATATTGTAGGTGTCAAGTAACGACATCATACTTAAACCCAACTCCTCAACTCTGATGCTGCAGGGTACTGCACTCCTAAGCCGTGGGGATTAAGAGTACACTAAAAAGTTAAAAATAAAAATTCTTTCCAAAAAACCGACTTCCAAAGCCACTGTAAAGTAAAAAATACTTTTGATTTCTACACACTATGTTGAAGTCGGGCGGGTATACTGTAAGTCAAAGATTTAGTTGGGTGGCAACCACTAGCCATCTGTGACTTTTACAATTATTTCATATTTCCTAGACATATCAATCTGTAATCAAAATTTTCCTAATAAATACTTATGTTTTTTTGTTTGTTCGCAGGTTATCACCAAGGTGTCTCGTCGCGAGAAATACAATCAGTGTTTACTGAACTCCTGCACCTATGGTCCAAGGTAATTCACAAAATGATGCTATTATTAAAAAAGTGAAGAGTACAAAACATTTCAACAAACTGTACACCTGGGTATTTAAAAACTGTTCAAGTAAAATTAAAAAATTGTTATTTTTGTATTAAAAAAAAATATAAAGTCTAGTGTTCTGTTACGGAACCTGACTTTGTTGAGGGCAACTGTCTAGTGCTGAAATTTTCTCGTGAGCTTGCGCTCGTTGCAGTCTAGATACAGTCTTAAATTCACTTTCGAATGTAAAAACCACAGCTAAAATCGGCGATAACTTAACCCTTAACCACCTACCATCGGTCTCACAGCCCGCGACGAATTTTTGAACTCAAATTTTTCGATGTGGCGAAGAGTGCTTCCATAAGGCTTTTCTACACACCGAATCGTATCGAGCTGGGCGAGTCGTTTACGTGCGTGCGGCTGCCCTGAGTTAGTGAAAATATTTCGCTATTCGGTCTTGAATTTTATTCGAAAACCATCTACATGCTATTACGAATCGAATGACACCTCATTCATATTTTTCGGAGGCGGAGCAAAAAGTTTGAACCAAGAAGCACTTGTTGACTAGAACAATTAGAATGGGATGTTGTATGAAATACTGAAAACTGACGTCATCAAAATTCAACGCACTTTTTGACTTCAATCGATAGTTTAAAATCGTTTTCGAACATAGAACTTACAGGGGACGTGGATATTACGAAATGGAACCAGGACCTCGTCTACACTAGACTAGACCAGTGACGCTTTTAAATATCACTCACTTTTACCTCATCAAAAAAGTTCACATTAAAAGCTCACACGTTTTTACGCTTACGTTTAAATGTGGCTATGTAATCAAAGTACATCATAATTATTATAATAAGTTTCCTACCCTAACTAGTATTTGTATAAGCTATGCTCACCACAGAAGAAAGGCATGTAAACTAGTATACGCTATTACGTTATATGTGGTTATGAAATCTTACATCAATCATATCATGTGGTTCTTGATGACAAGTTCCCTCTTCCATCGAAAGATAATATAGTTAATAATATTATGTAGTCGCATAAAACGCTAATTCATTGTCTTTGTATTACTTCTTAGTGAATTTAAAAGTTTTTCTGACTAGAAATTCTCAGTACCTAATAGCCCGGAGTTAGGAAGTTGGCGATGTTACACCCCGGTGCCTCGGAGAGCACGTAAGCCGTCGGTCCCAGTTATTAACACTAACATGATAATAGTCGTTAAAGCCCGCCAATCCGCATTGGAGCAGCGTGGTGGGTCTAAGCTCTAATTCTCTCAGTCCTATGAGAGTGGAGGCCTGTGCCCGGCAGTAGGACATTAATGGGCTGAAGTGGTGGATGGGTGGGTGGTGGAATTTAAAGCCAAATCTCCAGTCGTTTTAATGCAATGGCAAATTTTAAATTCAAAAAGGTATTATTTTCGAAAGCAGTGGGACTAAACTCTGTAAATTATTATTTGACTATTTAGTAACTACCAAACTCAAGTTACAGGCCAGAATAAAACTATATATTTATTTAAAGACATATGCCCGACTGACGTCAATTTGAGGTTTGTAAATACCAAATTTTAACGGCTGACAAGGTATTTTGTCGCATTAAATCACCGCTATAGTGCGTCTAATGTTACAAAGTCTCAAAGAAAGAAAACAATTATGTAGTCTGTTCTTAAAATTAATTGTTCTTTTGATAGGCACCGATCTAAATACTAAGGTGCGTGAGAATCATGTGAGAACCTACTACCACCTATTATACCTGTACTTTTAACAGTCGAGACCTTGCTTTATATTGAGATCTTAAGTTCTTAATATTAGGTTGAAATTACAATGATATTTACGTACTGACTACGTATACGTGTAACGTATAGTTTGTATTTTACGCTATGGGAAAAGTATTGTATCATGGTATAGGTACCATAGGTACTACGTAATATGTATGGGAAATTATTTGTTACCAGTTTCATAACATGCAATTAGAATTTCATTCAGGTTTTATCTTTGTAAATCTAAATATGATCGCGACTTCGTTCGCGTGGATTTCAGTACATGTTTGAACAACCCCGTGGGGACTCTTTAATTTTCTGGGTTATAAAGTAGTCTTCCCCGGGATGCATCATGCAACCTATTTCTGTACATACTTACTAAAGTAAGTCAAAACATGTACAACAGATGGCCCCTAAAATCGTAGTTGTAAGTAATTTAAACCTACTTCTTACGTTAATTAATTAATTTCGATGTTTTTTTAATTTATTTTTTAAGGTTAATACTGACGTTAAAAATGAGAAGGTCAATCGGCACTCCAATAACTTTATATCAACTAAAAACGCACTTTACAGCTTTTGAAAGCTCTCTCCGTAAAAAAAAAGAAGCTAATTTACCATACGAAACGCAAAATTTGTTATTTCTTTTCCTCACTGGTTAATTATAATCAATGAGAAAAAGGAATAGCAACGGTTTTTTTAATTAAGAAATCAAGTAGGTCACTGTAAATATAGTCCTTACAAATTGCCCATTTGGCATTTTGGTTGTATTCACCAAAGGGCGTGACTTGTACAATGTCCACTCACAATGGCTCCATATATCGATAATGTCGATATGAGACGGCAAAATATTGCGAGTAATTTTGAGAAGGATCCAGCCTTTGGAGTTTGATATGAAAAGTTTTTTTGTCATACAGTCCTTGGTTGACAATAAATGCCAACCTATATGTAAATTATTGTCAACCAAGGACTGTATAACAAAAGAAATCGATAGAAGGGTGACAAACTCCTGGAAACGATATTGGTCGCTCAGCGAAGTGATGAAAAACAAATATATGCCCATCAAGAACAAGAGGAAAGTTTTCAATACTTGCATCCTACCATGTCTGACCTATGGGTCACAAACATGGGCGCTTACAGAGAAAACCTCACAACATTAAGAACCTGTCAGAACTCTATGGAAAGAAGTGTTTTAGGTGTAAGGCTACGAGACAGAATAAAGCTAAAAGATATTAAAGGAGAGGCAAACTTTAAAAGTGTGGAAAGAGTAGTCAAACAACAAAAATGGCGATGGGCAGGGCCTATGGTAAGAGAGAATCATGAGAAGTGGACCAAAAAAGTTCTAGAGTGGTACCCCAGGAATAAAAAACGAAGAAGAGACAATTTAAAAGATGGGAGGATGATATAAGGAACTTGATCGGTAGTATGTGGACAAGGTTAGACAAAAATAGAAATGCATGGAAAAATTTAGAGGAGGTCTATGTCGCCTTAAGGACACGCAGAGCAAATGTATAGAGATTAATATTAATATTTTTTTTAAGTATCATATTATAATTCAAACTGTTAGCGCTGCAATAAAGGCTCTTTTTATTTATTTATTTTTATTTTTATGAAAAGTTAATCGGTCGGAATTCGGGATTCCGAGCGTATATTTTATAATATACTGGTTTCAAGAAACTTCCTTGAAGCAGTCATGCAGAGCGCTGCGGTGAGTTAGATGTCCCAGGTTCGACATCAACTGGTTACGTCTAAGCAATAATAAGTAGGTAAATCAACGTGCACTTCTACATATATAATACTAGGAGTGGCGTGCGTGTACCACAGAATAGGTAATAGTAAAATGGACTTGTACTATGCGATTAAACAAGAATTAATGCTACAGCCATCTAGTCGGCCATAATATTTAAAATTGATTAAAATGCATAAGTACCGACCACCTGAATGTCTTAACCACTAGGCTATAAATATTCAATACTATTACTAGTGCCTCTTATGTTACGTCATGTTTGACTAACGTTTCGGAAAACAGATTCTACTGAGAAGAACGGCAAGAAACTGTTTTTTTTTTATGAAATGGAATGAAATGATTTATTTATTTCATGTAGGACAACTTGTGTCACTTATGAAACGTTAAGACTCTACCACAGGTTCGGAAAGGTGTTCTACTGAGAAGAACCGGCAAGAAACTCAGCAGTTGCTCTTTTCATAGAAAAGAAAAGGTTACAATATGTAGACAACACAACACATACGTTACAAGTATTACACTGACTTGTGGATCACTGGATGCGAGGCCGGTTGCTTCCATGCAACTTTTTCGTTAATAAAATCATCAATAGTGTAATAACCTCGACTTAACAAATGCTGTTTAACACAGTCTTTAAATCTATGTAATGGCAAATCCAGGAACTCTTTGGGAACCATATTATAAAAGCGTACACTCGACCCCACAAAGGATTTCTGCACCTTGCGCACACGATACGACGCTGTTACTAGCTTGGCGGTTTCTAGTGTATCGATTGTGAATATCACCTATTTTCTTGTAAAGATTAATGTTCTGTCTAACAAAGACTATATTATTGTATATGTATTGCGAAGGCACCGTAAGAACACCAATCTCTTTAAATTTTTCACGAAGTGATACGCGTGATCAGAGTTTATAAATAGAACGGATGGCTCTTTTCTGCAATATAAAAATGAATTGGATATCAGCTGCTCTGCCCCACAATAAAATGCCGTACGACATGACACTGTGGATGTAAGCAAAGTAGACAAGTCTAGCCGTTTCAATATTTTATTTTAAAAGCAAAATATAACATTAAGTAGATATGTTTAATAAACAGTCTATACCGACTGCCTCGTTGGTCTGGTGGTTAGCATGTTCGACTGCGGCAGACGAGGTCCCGGGTTTGAGTCCCGGGTCGGGCCATAATTAAGTGAAGGGTTTTTCTGACTAGAAATTCTCAGTACTAGCCCGGAGTTAGGAAGTTAGTGGTGTATCACTCCCGTGCCTAGGAGAGCACGTTAAGCCGTCGGTCCCCGTTATTATCACTAACATGATAATAGTCGTTAAAGCCCACCGACCCTCATTGGAGAAGCGTGGTGGTCTTAGGTCTAATTCCCTCTCTCCTATGAGAGTGGAGGCCTGTGTCCAGCAGTGGGACGTAAATGGGCTGTAGTGGTGGTATAATATACAGCAGAGTTATTAAACTATATCCTGTGGGAAGCTGTATGAAAAGTCGATTGCTTCTATACAACTTTGTCACTAAGTAATTCTATACTGCTGTACAGTAATTTTAATAGTCATAAACATAAATAGGTAGATTGAAGTCTTTAACTATGTTATAGCCGGGACTTAGTTTAATTGGTGACCCATAAATAATTCAAATAGTTTAACATAAACGCTAATCTTTAGAACCACTTGTGCAGGAATGCCTATTGCAGTTCACCTTGTTCATTTTTGTCTTGATTATTTCCTGTCAAAGCGATGTTATTTATCGACTGCGTAGGTAGTTAGTAAGTTAGTTTGAGATTTAAAAAAAACAGTTCTTGTGTGTTTGGTAGTTCTAGCCAAATTAGCAACTTTTGTTTCAAAGTCTGTATAGTTAGGATTCAACCAATATAAATCTTTACAGCAAATCTACACTAACAATATTATAATTGCGAAAGTTTTGATGGATGGGTGGATGTTTGTTCGTCAATCACGCTAGAACAGCTAAGCGGATCTGGAGGAAATTTGGCACAGAGATAGAGTATAAGTAGTCTGTACTACCCTACTTTATCCCTAAAAATTAGAAAGTTCCCGCGAGAACCAAAAAACCTCAATCCACGCGGACGAAGTCGCGGGCACCATCCAGTTTTTATAATATTTTTGAACTTGCTTTTATACCGCCTGACGGTCAATCGAAAACACAACCAAATGGTACGACAGTTATTTGGCTATAATGTAAATAAACTACATCAATTTCGCGATTTCGAAGACAATCGTGTATTACGATACCATACATTTATCAGCGTGACATGGGAAACTTTTGATACCCCTCAATTTTGAGCTTTGCACGAGTTTAACTACAATCGAAATGAAACTTTAAACTCTTACACATAAGGTAAGATTTGTTGTGATTTTATGATGCATACAAATGGAAATGACCGTATTTTGGCGGTTAAACGATGCCACATATTTTTTGGAGATTTATTGTGCAACGAAAATTTCTAAAGGGTTTTATACGAGTGAATTTCTTTAATAATTATTTAAAGTAACGATTCGACCCTAAATAATATTTTGGCCTTACATTATTCATAAAAAACCTTAAATCTCTTAGGTACGACATATTTTTTTTTTTTCTGAAAAACTGAAATCTTTTTTATTCAAGGACACTTTGACAAAGTGCTTTTGAATCGTCGAGTGAGTCTGCCCCTAGAATGGCATTCCGAACTACTAGTGGTAGTAGATTCATTTGACTATTCAAAAGCACTTGTCAAAGTCTACTTGACTACAAAAGATTTCCGTTTTTTTTATACGACTGCCTGAAAAAAGGAGTATATAGATTTCAGGGTTCATGTATGTATGTATGTATGTATGTATGTATGTATGTATGTATGTATGTATGTGAGTTTGTATATTCCAACATAACTTCTATACGCCTGAACCGATTATGATAAATGAGGTATCGTTAGAATCCCTAGCTTATTCCGGGTGACATAGGCTAGTAAAATTTAAAAAAAAATTGATGGGGTGACCATGGTCCCGCATTAAAGACTAAAGTTTAAAAAAAACGAAAATAAGATTAACTATATAATCATCATCTAGAAAATGATGAGTAGATTCCAAAAATATATAGCACTATAGTTCAATATCCAGTGATTCACAAGTAAGTAGTAAGATAGATAGATTAAAGGGATTAAGATGAAAAACAAATTAAGAAAAGATTGTACAATCATTAATATTGAATTTTTATTAAATCTTCTGTAGCATTGAAGCAAATTGAATGAATATATGGAAGAATAGACTTACTTATGGGCCCTAGAAACATTGATGTCTTTAATAATATTGTTTTTTTAAATAATTTATAGCATCGATTAAACGTAATGTAACATCACATGGTTACAATAATATCATGACCTTCTACTTGAAATGAGATGGTATCAAAGCGCAATAATGCTTTGACAAAATAGTTTGTATTTACTAAGAAAATAAAAAGAAACTTAAACGCTTAAGTAATTTTAATAACAAGTTGGATCAAAACAAAACTGAAAAATTCCAGAGAGCTGATACGAATTGAGATCTAGCTACAGTGGCTGTGACTTGAGATGGCCTGGCTCTGTCAGACACCGAGGCGATAGGCTTCGAGATAGCTTGAGCACAAAAACGACTTTTTGTTTCATAAATAGCTTCTAAACATAAATAGAATAAATAGTCTTGTAAGCTTTCAGCTGCGTAACCATTTTAGATAATTAAATTTTACCTTAATAATTAGGTATATGCAGATTATATTTAAAAGCTCAAAGAATTATGCAGGCTGTATTCAAAATCTTAAATGCTTAGACGCTTGGATTTTTATGAGTTGTGTGTGTTTTAAGCTATTAATTAATATCAATTAACATTTAAGGAAAACATCTTGAGGAAATCTGCATGCCCGAGAGTTCTTCATATAATGTTCTCGAAAGTGTGTGAAGCCTGCTTATCCGCACTTTGCCAGTGTGGTGATCTACGGTCAAACCGTGACATTCTAAGAGCATCGTGAGTCGTGCTCAGTAGGGAGCCGGCAATGGGTTGAAAAAAAGTTGAAGAAGGTACAAAATATTCACCTAAATACTTTGCATATTATTTTATAAGTAGCTTATGCCCACGAGTCCACGTAGATTAAGGTTTTTGGTTCCTGCGAGAACGCTTTAATTTTCCGGGATGAAAAGTAGCCTATGTTTTATTCCAGAATACAATCTATCACTGTACCAAATTTCATATGAATCCATTTAGCCATTCTGGCATAATTGAGCTACATACATCTATCCATCCAAACTTTCGCATTTATAATATTATTAGTATTGATAGTATAGATTCTGTTCTTTCATCTGAAATGAGGTTCTGAAACGACATTTGGTCGCATGATTCCGTCGCTAGTGTGTCTTGTACCTAAGCGACTTGAATCGGTCCGTCAGACATTGAAGCGAGATAGGCTTCGAGTTAAATACTCATTGAAGATCCTCTGCCTGATACCGAACGCATTTGCGTTGCGACGGCGATTGGCATGCGGGTTTGCTTTATTTTTTCAATGTTTGCGCTTATGCTTAGCGTACGTCTTGTTGTATCTGATTTCTATCCTCAGTGTAGGGTTGCCAACCACCTAACAATTTCTAATTCATCGTTGCCTCGTTGAAGGTGCAAGTTTGACTTCGGACGACTACAGATTAATGGAACAGAGGTATTACATAATGTATCTCCTGTGCAGATATTTCCCGGGTTCCTAATTCCTATCGAACTATAAGAGTAAAGAAAAAAGAATGCTCCTCCGGTAACACACATAAATAATACTAAAACTATCTTCTGTGCAGATTTATCTCGTGGTTTGATGCGTTGCAATGCATTATTAAGGCGTTTTCATGCATTTTCTGTACCAGTGCACAAGGGTATTTTTTCTAATCTAAGCTTGTACTTTTTGTCTATCTATATTCATATTCATTTATTTGCAGAAACATGTTTTATACAAAGGGTATTTCATTCCGTGTAAGTCATGATGCGCTAAATTACGCACATTTTTGGATATTGTGACAACCCTACATTTACAGTGGGAATGATTGGTCTTCATACTTGTACGTATAGCATTGCATTGTCACAGTGATACCTAAGTATAAGTCAATGTGGAATTCATTAAGCATATAGTTTGTTATGAATTTCTTTCTATTTAATGTGAGTGCATAATTTTTATACGGGTGGTGTAATCTAAGAGCTACAGCGTGTCAGAACATGTGTAACTAGATGAGTGGATTAAGATTTTTCGATTCCCGCGGCAACTGTTTAATTTTCCGAGATAAAAGGAATCCTACAGCAAGCGGAAAGGTTATTTTAGAGCGCATATGCTTATAGCTGGTACGATCTGTTGCAATTGTAAATGTTAAGCAACGTTGACCTAAGTCGGTAACTGGAGACCTTTTCGTGTCCTCTGTTATATAAAATTCGTTACAAACCTAGTCTAATTAGTCTTAGTCGAGTCGTATGCAATAAGACCTAGGAACCCACCGCATTATTATCCTAAGAAAATTCCTACCATTATATTTGAATAATAAAAAAGGGGCCACGATTCTCAGCAATGAGGAATACGATGCAGCAAGCAGAGAGAGAGACAATATGCATAAGGCTAAACAAAACAGGGGCCATACTGCCAACCCTTAAAGCCGTATCTATTATTTCATTATTGTTGACTTTCGTGTTTTAGAATTATAATCTTCATTTTTGGAACGTCAAGGTACGTGACATGAAACTGTAATTTTACTTCTTACTCTTACTAATTATGATAAATGCGAAAGTTTGGATGAATGTATGGATGTATGGATGTTTGTTCCTCAATCACGCCCAACGACTGAACGGATGTGGCTGAAATTTGGTACAGAGATAGATTATAGTCTGAAATAGCACATAGGCTACTTTTTATCCCGGAAAATTAAAGAGTTCCCGGGGGAACCAAAAAACCTCAAACCACGCAGACGAAGTCGTGGGCATTCGCTAGTATTACTTAGGTATTGCTTTAAGCGTTGGCAGTATGGCCCCAGCTCCGCTATCCGCTCATAGCTTGAGCAGAGGAGCGTGGGGTAATCTCTAGCATCGGCCCGTGCTAATTGATCGCCGCACCTGTACCGGCTTCACTGCGGCTGGGTACATCTGGTAGATATGCCCTTACAGACAGACACAATCATTTTAATATTACTACTACTACTACTACAGCTCAATAACGTCCCACTGCTGGGCACAGGCCTCCACTCTCATGGGAGAGAGGGAATTAGAGCTTAGACCCACCACGCTGCTCCAATGCAGGTTGGCGGACGACTACTATCATGTTAGTGATAATAACCCGGACCGACGGCTTAACGTGCTCTCCGAGGCACGGGGGTGAAACACCGCCAACTTCCTAACTCCGGGCTAGTACTGAGAATTTCTAGTCAGAAAAACCCAATACTTAATTATGGCCCGACCCGGGACTCGAACCCGGGACCTCGTCAGCCGCAGTCGAACATGCCAACCACTAGACCAACGAGACAGTCATAATATTAGTGTGGACAATAATCTTAGAAAGTTTCTTAGAAAGATTCTTACGTAGATCAATTGTGTCAGAAAATCGTTTAGTCCAACTAACTTATCTGACCCGGTGACAACGTCGCTAGTAGTAAAACCGTAAACGTTTGTCAAATGTATATCTCAAACTTTTTATACGACTGCCTGAAAAAAGAAGTATATTGTTTTCAGGGTTCATGTATATATGTATGTATGTATGTATGATGTGAGTTTGTATATTCCACCATAACATCTATACGCCTGAACCAATTTTGATAAATGAGGTATCGTAAGAATCCCTAGCTTATTCCGGGTGACACAGGCTAGTACAATTTAAAAAAAAATTGATAGGGTGTGCATGGTCCCACATCAAAGACTAAAGTTGAAAAAAAAATCGAAAAATAAGATTAAGTATATAATCATCATCTAGAAAATGGTGAGTAGATTCCAAAAATATATAACACTATAGTTCAATATCCAGTGATTCACAAAAATGATATCATTCAATAAAATTGTCAATAAGATTATAATTAACTAGATTAATTTTGATTTTTAACTTTTTTTAGTTCGTTTTATGGCAGGGCAGTCGTGTTTTTTAATTTATTTAATTATGACTTGTTATGGGTAGATGCCTTCATGTCAAAAAGTATGTGTGAACTCCATAAACAGTTCGAGAAATACGTTTCAAATGATTACGATTTTCTCAAGTCAGCGAGTCGGCATGATATGTGGAATCGTATCGAGTGGGGTCCGGCGTCCGGCTAGACGCGTCCGGCACAATAGCGGCGATGTTAGATTGCCGGTATTGTTCCAGGACCACCCTCGCCGCGCGTGCATCACCCCCGGACATGCTTTGTTGTCTCACAGGGATCTGCTTTCCTAACAGAAAATTAAAAAACACCCGGCTGAGTTTGTTGTGGGCTCTTCTCAGAACAGGGCGCGTTTGGAACCCTCGTAGCTTTAGTTTTAAGATATCGTAACCGACTATCACCATCATGTTTTATAAGCAAGTAATTTTTAACGTCAATAAGTGTACCTACAGTGTACCTATCTTACTAATATTACAAATGCGAAAGTTAGGATGGATGTATGGATGTATGGATGTATGGATGTTGGTTACTCAATCACGCCCCAACGGCTGAACGGATCTGGCTGAAATTTGGCACAGAGATAGATTATAGTCTGGAATAGTACATAGGCATACTTTTTATTCCGGAAAATTAAGGAGTTCCCGCGGGAATCATAAAACGTCGATCCACGCACACGAAGTCGCGGGCATTGGCTAGTATTGAATAAATGATATTGAGTATTGAGTATATTGAGTATAACTAGAGTATTGACCTGGGTCAATAAGCTTTTACGTTAGTCTTTTTATAACAGGTAAGAGATTTGCCTCCACCGAGTGGTAAATAGAAAATCTTTAATTGGCATTGTCGGCGAATCGAACCCAGGACATTATATTCGACGACCTCCGTGGCGCAGTGTTGAGCGCTGTTGTCTTAACGTGCGGAGGTCCAGGGTTCGACTCCCGGCAGGGTCAATTTGGGAATTTCTAATTTCTGAATTTTCTCTGGTCTGGTCTGGTGGGAGGCTTCGGCTGTGGCTAGTTACCACCCCAACTGGCAAAGACGTGCCGCCAAGCGATTTAGCGTTCCGGTATGATGCCGTGTAGAAACCGAATAGGGGGTTTAATATAACTGCCATGCCCCTAACAGGTTATCGCGCTACCATCTTAGACTGCATCATCACTTATCATCAGGTGAGATCGCAGTGAAAGGGTAACTTGTAGTGGTATTAAAAAAATTATATAAGCCCCAGCCCCATACAAATAATATTTGCCGCGACGTACCGCGCCGCTCCGTGCATCTCCAGTGGGACTAGATCTTTATGAAGGAGGTACGGTAGACACAAATATACGCAATAAGACATCTATCCGGTCCGAAAACAAGAAAAAGCACACGAACTTGCTTTCGGTTGCGTAAACATAATGCTCGTATGTCCAATAATAAATAATCGATTCCACGTATCGACTCGCTAACGCTCTCGATTCGGATAATTGCGATGCTTGCGACCATCGAGTTAGAACATAGAGCTGCACACCTTATGTACCTGATGGGTAACTTTATAATAAGAACAACTTTATTTGTCACAAATACTTATTCGACTTATATTTATAAATATGTGAAAGATTGGATGTTCGTAAGTTTGTACGTTTGTTAGTTTCTATGTTTTGTATTGAGGGTTTCTTGACAGAAAAAAAAACAATACCTAGGTACCTATTCTTGGCTCGATCCAAGAATCAAACTCGGCACTCGCCGTCCGCAGTCGAACATATCGATTACTAGACCAAAGAAGCGGCTACTTTCACTGTTTGCTCAGGTTGAGTTCATTTCAAGTGGCGGTATATGATGCCCCCGACTTCGCAATTTAGGTCCGGGTAAGCCGGGTTAGGCGGTAAACTCTTTGATTTTGTGGGATAAAAAGCCTAAATCACTCTCGACTCTCGAGATACTCAACCATAGGTACACGTGCAAAGAATCACGTCGATCCGGTACACTGTTACGGTCGCCGGCGTGATTGAAGAATAATCCAAAAAAAACCACTTTCGTATTTCTAATATTAATTACTAGTTGATGCCTGCGACTTCGTCCTCGTGGAATAAGTTTTCAAATTCCCACGTGAACTGCTAAACGTGATAAAAAGTCGTCGATCCGCTGTTCAGTTGCGGTGTGACTGAAGGACAAACAAACACACTTTCGCATTCATAATAATACTAGGGAATGCCCGCGACTTCGTCTGCGGGGTTTGAGGTTTTTTGGTTCCCGCGGGAACTCTTTATTTTATTCCAGATTAATCTATCTCTGTGCCAAATTTCAGCCAGATCCGTTCAGCCGTTGGGGCGTGATTCAGTAACAAACATCCACACATCCATCCAAACTTTCGCATTTATAATATTAGCAAGATTATGATTAGATTAGGTTACTGCAGAGGCTTATAATTCTCTGGATTTCTGTTGCATTATGATTATAGGCCTGGTATTATTATCATTAGGCCTGGCCAGAAGCCCAATCGGTCTAAGCAAATCGTAATCATTTGACAGCTTTAAACGTACAACTTGAACGTTTAAGGAATTTATACATGCTTTTTGACGTGCAGGCATCTATGAACTCCTTAAACAGGTCAAATTATCTGTTTGACAAACGATTACGAGTACGATTTCCTCATCGAATCAAGGGGCTGGTTGAGTCAATCTCACGGAAAATAGCTGCTCTATTGGAACGGCAACTCTCTGTCCCCAAGCCGTTATGGGCAATGGGCGCGACGGTGTGGTAACACGCACATGAGCACGTTCTCCGAAACGAGTGAAAAAAACCTTTCGGAGCCGCTAATTGACGATTGGGACGAAAACAACCGCCATTTGTGGACTAAGATCTGAAATACTAGCGCAGGGTAAGTTGAATTATTTGCTTTTTTAGTTCAAATAAGACCAAAAGCACTGCTTACCCAAATCGAAATACGTCAATGTTCATTTTTCATCAAAACAGCTAGTAAATAGATATTCTGGCCAAGTAATGCCTACCCCAGCTTCAAACCCTGTACACGCCACTGCCTGGTGGTTATGTCCGCCTCCCTTTTAGGTGGTCGGTCGTTCGATCTTTTGGCAGACATTTTTAACTTGTCAGACTGATGCACATTGTGCAGTTTTTTTTAATTCCACTACAAGTTAGCTCTTGACTGCGCTCTTACCTGGTAAGTGATGATGCAGTCGATGGTGGTGTGGAAGATAAATTAAAACCATACCCGTAGTTGATTTCTACACGGCATTGTACTGGGACGCTAAATCGCTTGGCGGCACTTCTTTGCCGGTAGGGTGGTAACTAGCCATTGCCGAAGCCTCCCACCAGGAAAATCTTAGATGAGAGAATCATTAGGCCTTCTAATTCTTAAAAGAGCTTCGTGAATAGGATCAAGCTGGCGATGGATCGAGATGACGAAGAAATTGTATACTAGCTGATTCACCCTGGCTTCAGGTGAAAATTCTGTATATTTGATCTAATCACACTCGAGTTAGCCTCATTGCAACATTCATTTGATCCAGGCGCGATTGATATCGTCATCAATAAATCAAGAACACAAAAGTATTCAATAATCGCCGTGTCTGCCGGAAGCAGAGTGCTTTTCAAACTCTTAGAATTTATGCAAATTATTCAAATATGGCGTTCCCGCCAACGAAATAATCGAGTGAAATATAAATTTAATTAAACTCAAGTAAACGAAGAAGTTAATAAGCTTGTATCATTTCGAAAAATTCCAAATTAATTATGAACATAAATATGACACAATGATGAGTCAATAGCACATTCTCTTATAATTAAATCCCCGGAAGAAGATGTAAGAGATCCGTCGTTAATCGTCACGCGTCTTTCCTGCGATTATTATCAAATTGAATTATTTTAATTTAACATACCTACCTACCACCTTAATTTAACAGGTTGGTTGGTTATTATTTACTATGTAGGTATTTACATCATCAAAATCATCATTTATCTAGAGCAGGGTAGGCGAACCTTTATGTATCAACGTGCCATTTTTTATAAGGAAATGTTTAATGAGGTCACAGTCGTGTCGTCAAACAATCAATATCGTGCCATTGTGATTATTGGGAAAATACATTTTGCAATGTCTCAATTATTCGCGTAATTTAAATTAAAGTAAAATTAGTGTGTCTTCTGTTGTTGCAGATAAGATGACAAATAACTTATATTAGGTTTGTAAGATGTTGCTTTTAGCAGAATGCATGCTGAACTGGAGTCTTCTGTCAAACGGTTTCTAACAGTCTTTAATGTTATTCCTCTCTAAAAAAATTTACCCGAACACTCTGTAGCGTAGGATCACTTGCGTTCGTTCGTCATAATATAATACCTACTTCACTTTTTTTTTCTTTAGTACACCCCTTCCGCTTTCTATTTCAATGTATCCTTTGCCCTGAGGTTGCCTGGAAGAGATCGCTGTTTGAGCGATAAGGCCGCCTGTTGTGCCATGTCCATTAGATTATTATATCTACTGTATTTTTATCGGTGACGTGCCCAAAATATTGTGTCGTGTGCAATTAATGGCACGCGTTCCATTGGTTCGCCATCCCTGATCTAGAGTAAAATTACTTTTCAAAAATACTAGAACCTTTTGTTAACTTTAAGCCAAATTAACAAGAAGTTTACTTCTCTCTAAAAACTTCTTATTTCTTGGTTAACATGGACGTCCGCAAAATAGCGTCTGATGAAGGAACTAGAGGCGTTGACTTGACAATGCACGATTGTGACGTCAATGTTGATTGTCGAGTCAACATCTCCTGAAGATGCTCCGGTATCAGAGTGAAAAGTACGTTGAGGATAATTTGGGAAGATTTCTGTGGTGTGGTGAATATCGCGGGCTATAAGTACATTGTACCTGTTCTGTGGTATAAGTGCGGGATACATACCGTACCAAACAGTTCCTTCATTATAATGGACTGCCGCAAAGTAACGCATGCTTCTATCCAATAAATAACGTCTGCTTCTATCCAACAATCCATACTAATATTATAATCTAGATGATCATGCATGGATTTGACTCGCTCCAGCAATACTAGACAGCGACTTAAAAGTATCTGCACATTGATGAAATTGGAAATAATTTTTTGCAACCACCGAGTTTCTTGCTGGTTCTTTTTGGTATGGCATTCCTAACCAGTGGTAGATTCAGTCGACTATTCAAAAGCACTTGAATAAAAAGATTTGATTCTGAGTTGGATGCCCGCGACTTTTTTGATTCCTGCATGTATTTCTAAATTTTCGTTTTTTTTTATCCACTACAAGTTAGCTCTTGACTGCGATCTCACCTGATGGTAAGTGATGATGCAGTCTAAGATAGTAGCGTGCTAACCTGTTAAGGGCATGGCAGTTATATTAAACCCATACCCCTATTCGGTTTCTACACGGAATCGTACCGGAACGCGAAATCGCTTCGCGGCACGTCTTTGCCGATAGGGTGGTAACTAGCCAGGGCCGAAGCCTCCCACCAGGCCAGACCAGGGAAAATTCAGAAATTATAAATTCCCAAATTGACCATGCCGGGGATCGAACCCGGGACCTCCGCACGTTAAGACAACAGCGCTCAACCCTGCGCCACGGAGGTCGTCCAAACTTAACGTCGTACCAAATTTCTTTAAAATCGATCGAATTGGCCAGAAGATTAGTCTAGGCAATGGGGCGGTTCGTTGTATGGAGACATTTAATCCTCAGTTGTAGTATAGTATGAACCAAAACTTATACAAAAATATCCAACAAAAAATCAATGCAGAAATTAGGTTTTTATACCTAAACCTTTATATTTATGACTGAATATTTTCTCGATTTCTTTATAAAATAATAGTATGCAGAATATTTACACTCAATACCGAAATATCAAACGAAATAATCATGCAGAACATCGACATTTAAAACGATTTTATTATCAAACCTAAACTGCGTTTACGCGATAATGTACCTTCCTGCTTTGACAATTGGGTATAGCATTAAAAACCTTACTTCCTTTGTGATTTTTTATTGGATATTTATAATATACGTTTAACTCATGGTACTTTATCATACTGTAAAGTTTCTTCGCCTGAGGAATTATTGTTGGGGTGGGCTAGCTTTATTGCCTAGACTAGATGGGCCGTGATAACATTATCAAGCGCTCCTATTGGTGGTTTAGACACACATCCGTAACTTCCTATCAACATAGACATCTCAGGTGGAAAGGCAGCCTTTTATTTGATCCGGAAATCGAACCCAGGTACCTATACAAGCTAACTATACAAGCTGTTGCCCGCGGCTCCTCCCGCTCATTGTTCGCGGTTCCTCCCAGGCGCAAGCGCTCTATTGTTAGTGTTTTCGCCACTAGTAACGTAATGGGCCATTGAAACGCTTTGTGTTATGCAAGTATCATGTTCCCCTACAACATGGTCTGCACGCGTTATTAGATGATAGCTATCGCACTTACAATGTTTGTCTGTCTGTATTATACGTACCTCTGTTATAGGTATGTTCGATTAGGGATGACGAAGCCCTAGATTCGATTCCTTCGACTTTTTTGTTATTCCCCTAGTTAGCCCTTGACTACGATCTCACCTGATGGTAAGTGACGATGCAGTCTAAGGCTGAGATCTATAGATCGGTATAGGATCTTCGGTTAGTGAGTATCTTACCGAACCGAGAAGGTGAATTAATTTAAGGAATTAAAAAATACGACTGCCCTGCCATATTATTTTTGGAGTTCCATAAGAAGCGATTTGCATATATAGCCTTTGGAATCTTATTCACATTTTTTATCAAATTATATTTTTTTGTGAATCACTAAATATTGAACTATAGTGTTGTATATTTTTGGAATCTACTCATCATTTTCTAGATGATGATTATATAGTTAATCTTATTTTCGTTTTTTTTTTCAATTTTGGTATTTAATGCGGAGCCATGGTCACCCCATAATTGAAAAAAAAAAATTACTAGCCTATGTCACCCGGAATAAGCTAGGGATTCTAACGATACCTCATTTATCAGAATCGGTTCAGGCGTATAGAAGTTATGGTGGAATATACAAACTCACATACATACATACATACATACATACATGAACCCTGAAAACAATATACTCCTTTTTTCAGGCAGTCATATAAAAATAGTAAACTTCTGATTCAACATTTAAATTGGTTTAATGATATTGGCAATAATTATTAATAAATGTATAATCGGTAATAATTATGACATTTGGTGATGTATACTTAGGTACCTACTTGACATGCATTGTCATTGACATTGACATAATTTTTTTTTGACGTAAAGGCCTCTCTGATTTCCTTCAATCAATTTACTTCTGAAAGGGGGACCTATTTCTTTGTAACAATCGCAGTTGACTCAGTACATATTTAGTTATGTAGTTATTACAATGCATGCCAAATTAAAATTAAATTAAATCAATATTTGTACACCATACTGGTAGAATACTAGGATCCTCTATTTTTAAGAAATCTATGTACCGTATTCCAAAAATAAATAATTTGAAGTTTGAAGTTTAGAACGTACTTTGACTTGGCTCAGACTTTACTTAGAGTTAAAACGAGATGGACTTATGTGAGTATTATAAATCTGTTTCGTTTTAACCATGTCTTAAGTCTAAGCAAAGTCAAATTTCGCTCTATAGATCTCAAACAAAGATGGTAGCGGACTAACACCTGTTAGGAGTATGGCAGTTATATTAAACCCATACCCGTAGTCGGTTTCTACACGGCATCGTACCGGTACGCTAAATCTCTTAGCGGTACGTCTTTTCCGGTAGGGTGGTAACTAGCCACGGCCGAAGGCTCCCTCCAGACAAAACTGGAATGACTGCGGATGCAATTGCCGAATCGTACGATACTGAAGTCTTGGGGTTTTGGCCTACATTTTTTTTATTACAAGCCCGTAGTTAGAAAATTGTAGGTGTTTAACCTGCGTGCCTCGGAGACCTCGTTAAGCCGTCGGTCCTGCGTCTGATCTCTCACCGGTCGTGTCGAATTTTCTGTTCCATCGGGCTATGAGAGTAAATTAACAGAGAGAGCACCTGTGTATGCGCACACACTTGTGCACTCTAATATCTCCCGCGCAGATGACTAATCTCTCTGGAGATAGACTTCCTTGGCCGGATTTCGGTCGAGAGTACATTATTATACGATACTGTCGAGCAGAATGTCATGCTTCTAGAATAATCTAGACTCAACGGTTTAGAGCCAGGGATTCCCAAACTATTTTGGGCAGGATGCCCCTTTTTCAAAATGAACTGATACCTCAGACCCCCATAGCCAAATTACTTTGAAAATCCTATCTCTAGTTTTTTTTCCAATTTAAAAACTTTGCGATTGGTTAAGTGAGTAAACTTCACATACTTTTCTCAAAGTTTAACAAAATAAATAATCATTAAATTCAGTAAATATCAAGTGTAATTATTATATTAATACAAATTATGTAAAAATACTTTAGTAGGTAATTATTTTCTGAAAAATTATATTAAAATCGCAAAGTAAGGATTAAAAAAATCAGTGTGATGGATGAACCTGATGACTTTCAACCAATCTAGTTAAATCCGGTTCAATATTGGTGAGTTGCAACCCTAAATCTCCGCGTTCGTTAATTTTCAAACGGTTTCTTTGTTTTGGCAAAATGTTTATGTCACCGTAAGATTTCAAGAACCGTTCAATGTACTGAGTGTCCATTTTTGAAATATTCATTGTATTTACGTTTTTTGTCTCTTTATTGTAGGTTAGGTTCGACATAAATAAGCACGTAGTGCCCGGCCTTATCGGGTTAATATACCTAACAGATTACAATCTACCCAAAAATAATGCGTTAAATTGTAATCTATCGACAGTTAACAATTTCGCTAGTTAGATTACAATCTGACGGGTTTTGCAATCTTACGGTGACATTTATAACCAAACTGAGGCCTTCTTCACTAAGTGTGATGATGAAAAGTTTTTAAAACTACAACAATGGTACTTCCTAGTAAAATATTAGTCATCCTTATAATAAGTCGGTACACGTAACACAACTTATACAGTATCATGAAAGTTTCAAACAAGAACTTATGTTAATAAATAGGGTTCGATTTTTAAACCTCGTCGACCCCTGGGAAACCGCTATCGACCACTTTGGGAATGCCTGGTTTAGACTATGCGTTATCAGTCCAGTATATTATATATTGTTTCACAGATAATGTATAAGTATCGCTGCCAATTTTATTTCTATTAAAGTAGTTTTTAGTACCAACTACTCAGAAGATAATATGAAATAGTAGTATTATGTTCTCACACGTCGCATCGCTCGCACGCTGTTATTATCTGTCATCTAGTGGAACGCTCGTTTTGTATGGAATCATCTCATGACTCTATTTCTAACCTATAACTAAGAATGTCCTCACACATAAGACAGAATTTCTTGAATTGTTTTTATTCCACTACAAGTTAGCCCTTGACTGCGATCTAGCTGGTGGTAAGTGACGATGCAGTCTAAGATGGTAGAGGGCTAAACTGTTATTTATGGGTATGACAGTTATATTAAACCCATACCCCTAGCAAAGAATAGGTGAAAGCTTAGCGGTACGTCTTTGCCTGTAGGGTGGTAACTAGCCACGGCCGAAGCCTCCCACAAGACCAGACCAGATAAAATTCAGATATTAAAAATCCCCAAATTGACCCTGCCGATAATCGAACCCGGGACCTCCCACGTTAAAACAACAGCGCTCAACACTGCGCCAGGGAGGTCGTCAAATTGAATAAAAAAATTGTTTATTAAAGCTAACTCTAACTTGAATTTCATCAAAGTTCAGTCATTTTTATGCAAATAAACTTTTAAAGTGCTTTTGAATCGTCGAGTGAGTCTTCCGCTGGTTCGGAATGCCAGGTAGGAATTACCGAGAATTTAAGTATTTATCAATTTTGAGGCCGTATCAAAACAAAAATGTGAGAATGTGAAAAGTGTACCGAAAAATATTATATTTAGATAGCAATAAAGCAATCTAGTTGATAAACTATGAGTCCGGTCCTTTTACAATTAGAGAAATGAAGAAAAAAAAATACTAGACCAGTTTTGACCGTTCAAATCTATGAATTCGTCGTAATTTCAGTGGTGAAATTATTTAATCTTTCCACGATAAGCAACACTAAACATGAGTGGGTAACAACGGCGGATTGATATTTACGTTATATTGACGTTGTCAAAAGAAAAATACGCTATTTTGACAGTGACTGTCAGAAATGACATTTGATACATTTCGCGCCTACTGCCTTCTCTATGGCACTATGGTATGGTATTTACTTTACTATTCCAAATTATTATATTTTTAATACACTCTATGTATGTATTAAAAATATTTATATTCATGGTAGATACAAAGAGTCCATCAAAAATGAATCTTCTTCATATAATACTAGCTTATGCCCGCGACTTAGACCGCGTGACAACAGTCAACATAAACTGCAGTTTTTGTACAACCCCCGGAATTGAATTTTCAAACATCCTTTCTTAGCGGATGCCTACATAATAATAGCTATATCTCTGTGCCCTCAGCCCGATCCATTCGAGCTGTGCGTTGGTAGAGTCAGTCAGTTTGTTTTCCTTTTATATATTTAAATTCTAGCTGCTGCTGGGTAAAGTATAATAGATAGATTTAGTTGCTCTAGCTTCAAAACTATAAGGTTTAAACTAAGATCTTAGGTGTGCGCATTATATTAGATTGCTATTTGCCTTAGTCTTTCTTTAATTGGTAAGTATGAATCAACCCTTTAGTACTTTTTAATAACCCGCGCTTGCCCAGTCACGATCTGTGCCAAGATTCACAAATTCACACCTTATCATAAAGAGTTAGAGTATAAATTTGATGGAAAATATGCGTTTTGTTTTATCCAGGATTATTGAAATGTCGATCAAGGGATGAGTAATCGATTTTGAGTCTTTTGTCTGCTAGATTACAGTTAATTTTTAATTAGCAATCTAAGGCGTATTGAGAATCGATTATGAAATAATGATCGCCCTGAATTAATTTTAGAGCATGTAGTGTTTATAACAAAACTAGTTTTACCATGTGACTTCCTTCTATCTATATATAAATCTGACTATAAATACCAGTTTTCGAATCTCTTTTGATCAAATTTTAACAAAATAGACTTCTGAAGAAACTACTAAACTAGCTTTCCCGCTCTGGCTTCACTTTGGTTGAATTAATGCGTTATATCTAACACAAACTCCTACTAATATTATAAATGCGAATGTGCGTTTGCTCCGTTTTACCACAGGGACAAAGTTTCACTTTATAATAATTTTTCTAGTGATAGTTTGACTTACTGTGTAAAGAGCACTTTTCTAGCTTACTTGCTAGAAAACACACTAACTTAGTTGCCATCGAAGGACGAGTGATTTAGTTGTAACTACGCATATCAGTCGATTGCGATTGTTAAGCAACGTTGACCCAAGTCGGTAACTGGATGAGTGACCGAATTTGGAGTTTCAAATCTGGCTTTTTCATTTCCTCCGTGCCTCGGAGAGCACGTTAAGCCGTCGGTCCTGGTTACTATCACTAACATCTGATAAATAATCGTTACAAATACCTAAGTTAACGCTTAGTCGAGTCGGAAGCGGAAGGAAGTGGGAACCCACCGCATCATTATCCCAAGAAAACTTCTACAATTATTTGATTAATTGAAGATCCTTAGTAATGAGGAATGCGACGCAGAAAGAGAGAGAAAGAGTTGCCATACTCGTACTCAAATCGATGTAAAGCCATAGTACAACGCAATAACTAGCAGATGCTCTCATAATCAAGCAGATTTAAAATCATCGAACAAAGTGGGTATCTTATCTTACTTCTTACTAATATTATAAATTATGCGAAAGTTTGGATGGATGTATGGATGCATGGGTGTTTGTTACTCAATCACGCCCCAACGGCTGAACGGATCTGGCTGAAATTTGGCACAGAGATAGATTATAGTCTGGAATAGTACATAGGCTACTTTTTATCCCGGAAAATTAAAGAGTTCTCGCGGGAACCAAAAAAACCTCAAACCACGCAGACGAAGTCGCGGGCAGTCGCTAGTACTGTAATAAAGTAAGTATAGCATTACTGTTTTATCGCTTGCTCTATTGACACATTAGAGCAAGTGTCGCGGTGTCAGCCTACGCAAGGAGAATACCATTAGTAAAGCCAAGCGTCCACTACTGAAAGCAAGTTTTCAAATATTCAAAACAGCTCGTTTTTAGAGCCCCATTGGTAACAGATCGTGGGAACCCACTGCAATATTATCCCAAGAAAACTCTTACTATTATTTTATTTATGGGAAGGGGTCACGACCGTCAGTAATGAAGAATACGATGCAGAGAGCTGATACTCAGGTGTTTTAAAATAATCATGAGGTTTCATAGTTTTTGAACATAGTCCAACGTTTTCGAATAAAAGACCGTCAAAGACTGTATCAAAAGCATTGCTTTGGAATCCTGCCATGTTTTTGCAATAGCCCATTTTTACCTTTTCGTTGAATCATTCCAACTGTGTTATGGAAGGCGACACTGACAAGAAAATAGCTCCTATTCTGCATGTCAGTCGTCTCAACCAATAGACGTCCACTGCTGGACGAAGGTAATTTTCCGGGATAAAAAGTAGCCTTTTTGTTATTCCAGACTATAATCTATCTATAACTATAATTTCACCCATATCCGTTCAGCTGTTCTGGCGTCATTAAGTAACAAACATTCATCAATTCATCCAACCTTTAGTATTTATAATATTATAGTGTAAGGGACAATCCAGAAGTAGGTATTATTGAAACACTTTTAATATATCTGTACTCTCATTTGGAACTTGCACGAGTAAATGTTTAAACGTGTAGAGGTTCCACGAGAGATTTAATGTTATTAGATAAAAGTTAGCTGAACTTAAAGACAATATTCCTATGATCTGGCCACGATTGCTATCGTTAACGTTGGTTTAGAACCAAATTGCGATCTAAATACAAAAGTATTCAATAATCGCTGAGTCTCCCGGCAGGAGACTGACTTACCATCGTTCAAACACTCGTATAATTTATACTAACTATTTTCGCAGATAAAATTGAATGACATGAAACGAGTCAAATTGACAGATATTATACTTCCTGTTTTAACAGTAACAGCACTATTGCTAACAATAGATAGAAGTATAGATTTGTATGCATCTCTGCCATCATATAGCTTACCTTTAACCACAGAGTACACCTTTAACTGTAGTTAGTAAGCATCTCTAAGCCAAGATTATCATAGCTCATGCTGTATTCAAACCCTTAGCCAGCACTCGACAGCTATTCTCTTATCTGTTGGACGCTGGGCGATTTCGCGTCAACCGGGACGCAATCGTGCTATTGATGCATTTAACATAGCTAGTGCTATTTTACATGCTATTTTTTATTTTTTAAGTTTTATTTTAAAATATGTAAGTTCTTACTTAAGAGATATGAATAGTGAGGTTTAATAGACCAGATACACGCTTTGTAGTTTACTAGATGATGCCCGCGACTTCGTACCCGTGAATTGAGTTCTTGGTTCCCGTGGGAATTCCTTAACTTTCCGAGATAAAAAGTAGCCTGTGTCCTTCCTCGGGAAGCACTCTATTTCTATCGTCTCTATAAAAATTTCATCAAAAACTTAGGTCAGGTGGTCTGAAAAAGTTTCTCACACAAATTTTAACACAATCCAAATCGATAGCTGCATTTAAATTTTCAAATTAATAACTCCTCAGTAGTTATAGTAATCTACGAATCAATGTTGAATAAATTTAACCACAGGTGGCATTATAACATTGAGTATAGTGTATTGATACTTAAAAACTCCAGTCAAGTGCGAGTCAGACTCGCGCACAAAGGTTACCAAAATCCGTACCTCCAACAATATTTTAGTAAATAACAAGAAAGATGTCATAACGTAATCGGTTGTGAAAAAACTGGCTTACGTACATATGGCGGTAAACTAGAAACGCCTGACAAACAATTCGACGTCCTATGAATACGGAACCCTAGTTAACAATTCCCGTTTTTTTCCTATACTTGTGCTGTGATATCTTTCTTCATGCCAAATTTCTATTCTAGATGAACGGCATAAACGGCCGATCTTTTAATTTCATTGACTTACTCGTAGAAGCTTGATTTTTGTACAGCTCCAAAGGACCGTAGATTTAATATTAATTTCAATTAGATTCACGCATCCTCCACGCATTCCCGAGAATAAGGTGATAGACAGACAGACAGACAGACGGGGCAACGAACCGATCCTATAACTTGGTTCCTCACATCCTCTTGAGGTACATTGTACTATTACCTATTCTGTACTTGAGGTACGGAACCCTAATAAAATAGGTGCTTTTTGATTGTCTGTGCGCAGTGACTCTGGGGACGGGAGAGCAATAATAGTGTAATTACGATGATTCGGACACGCCGAAATTACTCTTTTGAGTGCTTGATTCACGGTGGCCTTCGATAAGGGGAAGCTATGTTTTGAAACTTTTATTAAAACTTGGTTTAAGGAACCTGTCCTCGGGTTTACAGGGTAAAAATACTGTGTGATTACCTCACATCTTGTGGTTAAATCTCTTGGGTCCAAGACACGGACCAATTGGGATGATGATAGCTCAATCAAAACAGTAACTCTTTATCAAAATTAAAAACTCGCTTCTAGTATGGAAGTTTGTATGAAATACATAGTTGTGACGTCATTAAATTTCAACGCACTTTTTTCTTAATTCCGTAGTTTAAAATGGTTATCTATCTCTATTTAAAAATCAGTAAGAATTAATAATTTAGTTTTCAAATAGGCATCATACCTATTAGATGTATTTATCCCCGACTTATCTAAAATGCCTAGCGCTCAAACTTATCAAGTTGAAATTAATGTAAAATATTTGGGTCTACGGTCCAGTGAAACAAAACATATGGCCGTTTTGCCGATAATTATTCATTCAAATAAACTTTTACAAGTGCTTTTGAATCATCAAGTGAATCAACCATTGGTTCAGAGTTCAGCGTGTTATTTAATAAAATAATAGACCAGGTTGGCAGTTGGCACTTGAGGTTTTTTTTAACCACTACAAGTTAGCCCTTGACTGCGATCTCATCTGATGGTAAGTGATGATGCAGTCTAAGATGGTAGCGGGCTAACCTGTTAGGGGCATGGCAGTTATATTAAACCCATGCCCCTATTCGGTTTATACACGGCATCGTACCGGAACGCTAAATCACTTGGCGGCACGTCTTTGCCGGTAGGGTGGTAAGTAGCCACGGTCGAAGCTTTCCACCAGGCCAGAACAGGGAAAATTTAGAAACTATAAATTCCCAAATTGACCCCGCCGGGGATCGAACCTGGGACCTCCGCACGTTAAGACAACAGCGCTACACACTGCGCCACGGAGGGCGTCAATTTCTGCGATACATCCCCTTAACGCGATGTCACTTTCCCACGCGCAGCATCAAAAGCTACCCGCGCCGCACTGAAGCGCTCTCTTTGTACCGTAAAATTGGTGGTGCTGAATTGTCGACTTTAAATGCAGTCTATTTAGGTAATTTTTCGTCGTCGTCAATCTACGTCCACTGGACATACTCGTAGGTCTCTTCTAGGGCCTTAAGCCCTCCACACGCCGCGGTCTTAAGGCCCCACTACAGGCAAATTTTCTTTGTATGAGCTTGAATGGAGCTGGGCCCACAAAACGATGCAGAACTTGTTTGGGCCGATCAGAAAAGCTTTATACATAGTGTGGTGACAACGCGGCAAATCGCCATTTTCCCGTCGCGAGGCAAGTGACGTCGGTTCCCTTAACACTTTAAAACATAAATCTTTTTCTGACCAGTTCTAGCCGGTTCCGCGTCGATAGATATGGTGAGACCCTTAGACGAATCGCTAGACACCTCATTGATGAACATCTACCCAGCCATTGTGATGCTTCGAGGGAATTAACTTATTAACATTCCCACATATACTTATACCTACATGCATGAATAAAATTAAGACCATCTCCTGAGGATGCTCCGGTATCGGAGTGAAAGGTACGTACGTTGAGAATAATTTGGGATATCTGTGTGGTGTGGTGTTGCACCGGTGCGAATTGTTGGCTTACTAAGCGGTGAATATCGCAAGCTACACTCTGTTACCATATGAATTTATCTACTGTGGTGGATTATAGCGAATTAAACTTCTAGTTCCTTCATGAATAAGATTTGGGGAGGCCGCTAAACCGCTCGTAGTGTGACCGCGCCCCCGCTGCCAATATCGGCAGTAGTTTACGATCCTAGCGCCACGTCGTATATCCCGCGCCCACTCAGCTATCGCTAATAAAGCATACGCTTAAAACTTAAACCTCATACTTTTTGCTCGGCCGCCGAGTTATTAAGTGCTTGGCTAATTTATTAATATTCCTATTTATTAATGTTATAGAGCACTGATTGTCTAGTGCTTTCTGGGCACGCGGGAGGCGTATATAACTTTTCGGAGGCGCGTTTCAAGTTATTGGATAGAAGCAGGCGTTACACATAGATTTACGTTGAAGTAAAAAAGTGCGTCAAATTTTGATGACGTCACAATTCAGTATTTCATACACTATCACATGCTAAGCGCGCATTTTAACGTTTGAAATAAAGTCAATGATTTGACTTGTTGTCAAATATCAAATATCACTTGTTTTTAAATGGCGTAGGAAAACGTCGTGAGAAAACCGGCGTGCCGGTACTTATCTTCTTCTTATAGTTCTTCAGGTCTCAAGTTTGCCAATTTCCTCTTGGCCAGCGTCTTTTGAGTAAATTCCTTGGGCATTTGGTCGCCTAAAAGCCTGCGCCCATAGACGGCACGGCATGGCAGGGGATTTTTCCCGGGACAAATATAAATATAACTTATTTTAAGTAAAACTATTAAATTGCATTTTTGTATAGGGGTTTCAGTAAATCCGTGAGTTAGTCCCTGCAAGAGAGTATGTCTAGCTGTGTATCTGCATCGGTTGACTTCGATGACACAGTTTATGGCGCGGCACGTAGTGACAAATATTCTTTGTATGTTAAACAGCATTTGTTAATTCGAGGCTATTACACTATCGATGATTTTATTAATGACAAAGTTGCATGGCAGCAACCGGCCTCGCATCCAATGACCCACAAGTCAGTGTAATACTTGTAACGTATGTGTTGTGTTGTCCACATATTGTAACCTTTTCTTTTCTATGAAAAGAGCAACTGCTGAGTTTCTTGCCGGCTTTTCACAGTAGAATCATCTTTCCGAACCGGTGGTAGAGTCTTAACGTTTCATAAGTGACACAAGTTGTCCTACATGAAATAAATAAATCATTTATCATTTATGAGTTTGTATGGAGCTGGGCCCACTCAGGTGACGCGGCACGGAGATGCAGTGCGACATATTTGTACAAAGAATACTTGCCGCTACGTGCCGCGCCGCATCTCTGTAGTGGGGCTAAAGCTTAAGGCTTCATTAATAAGTAGGCCGACCAAGCAAATTTAAAACAGCAATTCTTTTGATAAAATCGTCTCAATAAAAAAAACACCTTCAGGCTTCAATGAGTCATTAAGCCGCTGGCACACCTGTAGAGAAAGTTATCGCATAACTTTTCGGTAGGTGCCCCTAATACTTTCCTTACATTCATCTTAAACCGGTGTCGTGTGAATTTGGGTTGCGTCATCGTTGAACAATATGCGTTGTTTCCTGTTTATGTTACTTTATCAATTCCATAAATGGTACCTCATACCCACTTGTATCATAACATTAGTTTAATACCATAGATGAGTTATGTTTATGTAAAATGGCGTATAAAATCCGTTTTGGCGGATTTACGCAAGAAAATCATCGAATACATGTGCATACCTTAGAGTTTTCCATAATGTTCTCAAAGTTGTGTGATCAATACTTACCAGACTACTACGTACTTGGTTAACGTGGTGGAGTATGGCTAAACGCGTATGCATTTACTATGCGTATCCTGTGTTATAATTATTTTACAATAATATAATTTTGGTCGAGCCGTACACGCGTTGAATGTTTTCCTACAAAATTCCGTCGCGCACGCAGCTTTGGTGCTAAGTAATGAGATTCTTCATTGATCTTTGGCTCGGTGTGCCGCGAGCCCAGTAACATTTTTATAAGACGTGTAACGTCGAATTCGCAATTACGCAATGCATACTAATATTATAAATGCGAAAGTGTGTCTGTCTGTCCGTCTGTCTGTATGTCTGCTATGCTTTAACGGCCGATCTTTTCAACCGATTTTGATGAAATTTGGTGATTTGGAGTTGAAGTTTACATAAGTATATGTCACCGTAAGATTGTAAAAACCGTTAGATTATAATCTAACTCGCGAAATTGTAAACTGTCGAAAGATTGTGAACCGTTCAATCTTATGAGTGTCAATTTTTGAAGTTTTCATTTTAATGTTTTCTTGTCTGTTTCTTGTAGGTTACGTTAGGGTTCGACATAAATAATCAAGTAGTGTGCGGTCGTAGGTCGGGTACTTAGGTTCTATCGGGTTAATGTACCTAACAGATTACAATGTACCGAAAAATAATGCTTTAAATTGTAATCTTTCGACAGTTTGCATTTTTGCGAGTTAGATTATAAACTAACGGTTTTTGCAATCTTACGGTGACATATATATACAGATTGATGCAATTGGGTATTTGACTACTAGTGAAATAAATTATTTTTGATCTCCCAAAAGTCGTAATATCCACGTCCCTTGCTTGTTTTATTTGGAATTGCCATTTTAAACTATCGATATAAGTAAAATAAGTGCGTCGAACTTTGATGACGTCAAAACTTAAAATTTCATACAAAATTCATAATAAGCACGCGTTTTGACGTTTGAAAAAAAAGATGCTGATTTGACTAATTGTCAAATACCCATTGTAATTTGTTTTTCAAAAGAGCCTCCACTCAGTTTCTTTCTGTTTTTTTTTTCCGGTAGCAGTCTTTCCGAACCAGTAGAATATTCACTCGACGACTCAAAAGCACTTTTTAAAGTTTATTTGAATTTAAAAAACATGAGTTTGAGTTTGATGCCTTGATTACCCACCCACCCGGTGGGTGACTAGGCTTACGCAGCATACCTACTCAATCCGAAAAAAAAACCATGCCGTTGGCTGATGCGGTCATTTACTGGAACAAACAAATTATGGTTCGAAAAGGTCACTCGTCCACCCACCCTCATAACTATTAAGTACCCGCGGGTATTTCTGTGTTTCACAGAATACCATGAGATTCCTATCTTAATCGTGTTTTTATACAGAGAGCTTGTTTAAGGCAGTTTAATAATATCTTCACACTTTTTTGAGGTCAAGAGCTGAGACGTAAAGGTCGTTGAGAGTAGGTTTTAAATAAACGGATCACCAGTGTGTTTACTCTCAAATGCTAATAAGGTATATATGGCAATATACCTAAATATGTACAAACCAGAGTTTGCCCGCGACTTCATCCGCGTGGGATTAGATTCTTAAAAAAAGAAACCTCAAAAACCTGTGAAAAACATTAAATTCTTCTTTGTTACCGAAAGCACAAATAACAAGTTTCATGTATACGTCACCGTAAGATTGTAAAAGCCGTTACATTATAATCTACTCGCGAAATTGTAAACTGTCGAAAGATTGTGAACCGTTCAACGTTCAGTTACGATCTCTAAACTAAACTAAGATGACCACAATAAATATAGTGATGTCCTTTTCTGCAGGGAGCACTAGGAAAGGGAAAGTAACAAAGTTAGTGCTCTCATTATATTTTTGTCGAGAGACAGTGTATTAAAGAATCTAAACTTTTAGGGGTCGCCTGAAAATCAGCACTGAGTCGATACCCATTTTGGAATTATTTTTGTGTCACAGTGTAGTTTCTAAGTAGTTTTCAATTATTTTTGTGTTTTGTATTGTACTGTAACTGTTATTTATTTTATTTAAACAATTCTTAAAAATCATTGTATTTTTGATTTGAAGATTACTTGTTCAGCAAAAGGGTGAGTATAGATATTTTTATAAAATCGCAACCTCGACAAAGAAGTTAAAACAAATATTAATGTAACTTCTCGAGGAAACAGGTCCACTTCGGAACAAAAATGCGTAAACAAATTAAATCCCGCGAAAAAAATAACAAAACAATCTCTTATAATAAGGCTCATCTCATAGATAGCATAAAAAGATTGCGTGGTAAACATTTGTAAGCATTCACACAATCTCCGAGGACCTAGCGCAGTATAGCAATCATACAGTTCACTTCAAGACTGCACCTTTATGGACTGGGACCATACTGCCAGCGCATAAAGCATGTTTCATTATTGTTGACTTTCGTGTTTTAGAATTATAATTCTCATTTTAGGTACTTGATATCAAACTGTCATTTTGAGTAATATTGCTTAAATATTGCTTTAAGCGTTTGCGGTATGGCCCCAGAACTGTTTGGTTAGTCCATAGTTAATTAATTTTATTGTAACAATCGTAATTTATGGAATTCTGGATTTTAGCCACAAGCCAGAGAAAGCCAGCCAACCCGAAGTAATTGCGATTGTTTCACCTGAAGCGATTATTTACCTGTAATTAGGCCCCATATACAGCACCAGCCTTGCTAATGCGAGTCATCACCAATATCCAACCCAACCCAATGCCGATCCACTACTGAATCCAAAGAGTTTAATAACACCCTAAAAAAGTATCGGATTGAAAAATGTTAATATAATATTAATTAATTTTTAAATGATACTGTCAAACACAAATAAAATCGATCTCCCTACCACCATGCACTGTTCAAGACAATGTTGCTACACCCAAATTATAGTAATTAGTAAATGGATACTCAATCCATAGCGTGCCTTGTTTACTAATGACTATAACATGTTAATTAAGAAATAATGTAACTATGGAATTGGAACTAATAAAGAAATTTAAATTGAAAATTGATATGGACTCCTTAAGTTTTATGAGTTGGCGAGCTTCGTCAAGAGATGGACTATTGGGGAGTTGAGACTCCGACTACACTGTATGATAGCTAAACCGCGGTTGCTAGCCGGTAAATGACGCGCGTGACAATTCTTTTGATTCGCCGCGCCCGCGCCGTCCTGAACTCATCTTAACAGAGCATTATACCCGTCATTACACAGGCTCCTTTTTTGTATATTTAAATGTGTTATCTCGTCCGTCTATCTCGTATAATATACCTTTAAGTATTGCCACTTTTTGCGTGGCTAAGTGCAGATTATTGTTAATGTCGACATACGGTTTTATTGAGCGCAAGTTTGTTGCACGCTTGCGACAGGAAAAGGAAAGATATTTGCGTGTTTCTATCTTTTCCGATAGATAAGGCGATAAGACTTCACTTTGTAACGTATTGGATATGTGAAAAGTCGTGGTAGGTTAGTAGGTACCTACTTACATTTATTTTTAATTTCCCTGCTGTTTGATCCAAAGTTGGTCTCTTTCAACAACCGAGAATTGACTATTGTCCCATTGATAAATCAGTCTGGCTATCTGCTACGTATAATCTGTTTAACCGATTATGACGGGTGCTTTAAAAATCAGTGGATCCATAATATGAACTATCCAAAAATACAAATTCTAAATTCACAATTCAAATCCATACCAATATTATAATTAAAACGAAACTTATATATCAGTTTATCAGATAAACAGAAAGACTTCTGGTTATCTGTCTGTCTGTACTATTTTAAAATTGAAGTTTTGTATGACGTAAACGTCCGTAGATATATTTTTGAAACGAGCGTCAACAATATTAGAATAATAGTGATTTAAGTAATGTGTGGTGATGGTACATGGTGTGTGTTTGTTGGAAATAGTGTCCGCTTCTACCATAAGCTCCCAGAAGACATATTGAAGATGTCTCTGAATAAGTTCAAAGTTAATGTAAAACGTAAACACATTGAAAAATCTTATTACCATGTAAAATATTACTTAAATGACAAGGATGCTTGGCAATAATTTGCTCTAATGGCTCTGATAGTTCCTTAGTTAAGATGATTTGTGAGATGGTGAAAATGAAAAAAAAACACGGCTGAGTTTGTTGTGGGCTCTTCACAGACCAGGGCGCATTTGGAACCCTCGTAGCTGTACTTTTAAGATACCGTAACTAATTATCACTATCATGTTTTATATGTAAGTAATGGACTTATGGAATATGTGTACCTAAATTGAATAAATGATTGATTGATTGGTAGTAAACTGCTTGATAAGTAGCGGAACCGAAGATCGATACAATTTTGTACGTAGGCCAAGACACCTGTGAGAGTTCAGTAGAAATTCAAGCCGCGGCGCGAAAACGCGGCGAGGAATGCGTGATCCAGCTGGTTCCCAGGAGATCGCGTCTGAGATAACCCGCGGATCGCGCCTGCTTGCATCACACGACTACAACACGACTGCTACAATGAGAGCAGTTTTTAAGTGCTCTTTTCGGTACCACATAATATCATAGATCCACCTGCAATCGATTTTTCCTTTTTTCTCATTTTCCTGGCCAGCCCTGCCTGGTAGTGATAAGGTCGCTTTTTGTTATGATCCTACTTCTGTCTGTGTTAATTTTTTCCCAATTTTTGCCTTTTTTTACTTTTACCCGCGACGGAACGGAGACGGTATATTTGTTTGCCCTATGAGGTTCTGTGTTTGTTTGTTTGTTTTTAATAATAATAATCAGCTGAGGCGAATGGGTTTCCGTGGCAGTTCGCTCGCTCGGTATGATCCCCGGCCGTTTAAGTTTATTTATTTCTGGCCAATGTATCTATTTTGTACATGCGCGTGAGAGTAAAATATATATAGATTAAAAATACCACGTAAACGTACGAGATAGCACGATTGTGCACCCTAGCAGTGCACAACTACTATACGGCGACTAGAATCAGAGTAGTTCTTCACTTCCGCACAAATTGCGATCTGCAATTATCAATCTCCAAAAAAATATATACTTACACTCCATCACGCTGGCCAAGTGCGGACTTTATACACCTTTGAGAACTTAATTGAGAATTCTCAGCCTCAGCCTCCTAACTCACGATGTTTCTTAACAGTATTACTAATGCAATAGCTAAGTAAGTTTTAAATTATTACATAATTAACTCCAAATGGGAGACGGAAGTATTTAACGACTAAGCTATCATCCCTGTGTTCTGTAGTCTATACTACACCATATACTATCGGGCAAGATAACAATTGAAAATGAAAAAAAATGAAAATGATTTATTTCAGCATACATTTTAACAAATAATTGTGGCTGAGGCCTTCTGTTAAGCATAAAAATACCTGTGTCAGAAGGCCTAACTCTTCCAAATTTAACAATAACATTAGAAGAAGCAAAATTGATACAATTTTTAAATTATAATCATGCAGGCATGCAAGGGTGATAGCATGTGTGTGTATGTGTACGTGTGTAAGTGCATGTGTGAGTGTGTGTGTTTATATGTGCGCGTGTGTGTGTGTGTGTGTGTATGTGTGTAAGTATTGTATGAGTGTGCGTATCCATGTATATTCCAGTTAAAACCTCATTTACGCCTACCGAATAATTTACAGAAGAGCCTTCGTTTCATCACATGATATGTAAAGAATTAAGAGTCTTTTCAAGTTTCTCGGCGATTAGTCGTAAGTTATAAATGTTCTACAAGTACACCGTTGAAGACACACGCCACCAGATGCATACAAATACCGACGCTTACAATAATTGATCGTGTTCGAAGGACGCAACCTTTGAAATACCGTGAACCCGCGAGCGAACAGGTGGCTATCTGGTTCAAGGTTGGCCATAACTTACTATATATATTAGAGTTGTGCTGTCTACATATTGTAACCTTTTCTTTTCTATGAAAAGAGCAAGTGCTGAGTTTCTTGCCGGCTCTTCTCAGTAGAACAGCTTTCTGAACTGGTGTCTTAAGTCTTAACGTTTCATAAGTGACACAAGTTGTCCTACATGAAATAAATAAATCATTTATCATTATTGCTAGGTACACTGTGGTAGAAATTTACTATCCATACTAATATTATAAATGCGAAATGTAGTCTGCTACGCTTTCACGGCCTATCTGTTCAACCAATTTTGATGAAATTTGGTATAGGGATAGGTTGTATCCCGGGGAAGGACATAGGCTACTTTTATTCCCGCGGGAATCAAAAAACATTAATCCACGCAGACGAAGTCACAGGCATCATCTAGTAAGAAATGAATGCCAAAGGTTGGATGGATGGATGGATGGATGGATGTTTGTTACTCAATCACACCAGAACGGCTGAACAGATCTGCATGAAAGTTGACTGATCTCACCTGACGGTAAATGATGATGCAGTCTAAGATAGTAGCGGGCTAACCATTTAGGGCCTTGTCAGTTATATTAAACCCATACCCCTATTCGGTTTCTACACGGCATCGTACCAGAACGTTAAATCGCTTGGCGGCACGGCACGTCTTTACAGGTAGGGTGGTAACTAGCCACGGCGAAGCCTCCTGCCAGGCCAGACCAGGGAAAATTCAGAAATTATAAATTTTCAAACCCTGCCGGGGATCGAACCCGGGACCTCCGCACGTTAAGACAACAGCGCTCAACACTGCGCCACGGAGGTCGTCCTAGTCTACGCTTATTGCGGCCTGCAGGGTGCGGCCGGCCTTTCCTAGCTTAAATTACGAAACTAAAGTAACTTTAAAGTAGGCAGAGTTAAGTCTACTTTGGTTCGGAATGCCACTTGGATATTTAAGGTGTAGGTGGTCTAGATTTAATGTTAGAATATCCGGCTTACAGACTTTATAAATATTTTTTAAATCGTACTAAAACGAAGAATTGGGTATTTGACAACTAGTCAAATCAGCTACTTTTTTTTCAAGCGTCAACACGCGTGCTTATTATGGATTTCGTATGAAATTGTAAGTTGTGACGTCATCAAAGTTCGACGCACTTTTTCTACTTTAATCGATTGTTTAAAATGGTTATTCAAGATAAAACTAGCAAGGGACGTGGATATTACGACTTTTGGGAGATCCTCTATTTAATAATCACAAAAAAATAATTATTTCACTAGTAGTCAAATACCCCATTAATTTGCTAAACACAATCTTCAGTATAGATAAATCTATACTAATCTGGATGGATGTTTGTTACTCAATCACGGATCTGGATGAAAGTTGGCACAGAGATAGTCTGGAATAGCACATACCTAATAAGCTACTTTTTATCCCGGAAAATTAAAGAGTTCCCGCGGGAACTAAAAAACCTCAAACCTCAATACAAACTACCATACTTACTAGAAGCGCGTTTTTAAGTTTGAGAAAGAGTTACTGATTTGACTGAGTTGTCATCATCCCTATTCATTAAATTCCAAAATTAGCTTCCCACTCGTAATTTATCAAGCCACCACTACAGCCCATTAACGTCCCACTGCTTGGCACAGGCCTCCACTCTCATAGGAGAGAGGGAATTAGAGCTTAGACCCACCACGCTGCTCCAATGCGGGTTGGCGGGCTTTAACGACTATTATCATGTTAGTGATAATAACCGGGCACGACGGCTTAACGTACTCTCCGAGGCACGGGGGTGAAACACCTCCAACTTCCTAACTCCGGGCTAGTACTGTGAATTTCTAGTCAGAAAAACCCAACACTTAATTATGACCCGACCCGTGACTCGAAGCCGGGACATCATCGGCCGCAGTCAAACATGCTAACCACTAGACCAACGAGGCAGTTATCAATTTATCAAGCACGTTATTCTATTTCGGACACACAGCGTGTCTGGTGGAAGGAATGTTATCAGCGCTACACACACAGACGGCGCAATAAAACACACACAATTTATCTGGCCTGGGGCCATACTGCCAACGCTTAAAGCCATAATGTTTCATTATTATTGTCTTTCGTGTTCTAGAATTATAATCCTTATTTTAGGAGCGTCAAGGTACGTGACATTAAACTGTCATTTTGAGTAATATTGCTTAGGTATTGCTTTAAGCGTTAGTAGTATGGCCCCTGTTGATTGTGGGAAAATGCGGTAACAAGTGCGCGTGATCTAATCGTCCTTGCCCATTCAATCGGTCGCACAGTCGAACGTGCCGCACGTGCAATACTTAACATAACTAGGAAAGCTAAAGAATGTGGTTAATTAAAACTTTAGCATCCGGACCAGTGGTAGAATTACTTAACGATTCATAAGTTTATTTGGAATGTGCAGCCTCCAGACAAAACGACAAGGTTTAAGGGGTGCTAAGAATCCATGTAAATGGAAAAATTTCTGTGTTAATAAATAAATTGGAAATTTGAATCCATACTTATCTATACTAATATTTTAAATGCGAAAGTTTGGATGGATGGATGTATGGATGTAAGGATGTTACGGATGTAATGGATAGATGTTTGCTACTCAATCACGCCCCAACGGCTTGACGGATATGGATGAAATTTGGCACAGAGATTATAGCCTGGAATAGCGATGACCATAGGCAATAACCAAAAAACCTCAATCCACGCGGACGAAGTCGCGAGCATCAGTGTATTATAAATCCGAAAGTGTCGGTTTGCTACGATTTCATAGCCGATCACATTGCTGCTGTGCAATGACTTGGCGATGGTGGTGCACCTGAAGGTTGTGTAATTTACAAACAAAAATAACAATTCGTTGAGAGCGGCGCGGGCTGTGATGCCTACTGTGCGTTCAGCTTTACAGCCCGGCGGGGGACTGTTGAGAATTTAGGGAGAGGTTATTAATTTAATTAGCTGTAAATTTATTTGGATACTTTTAGGACTGAAAATAAATAATTGTAAAAAGTTATGACTATCAGGGATTTATTTATTTTGTTATGGTAGAGTAAATATTTGTTTGTTAAAAGGTGGTACAAACAATATCTAGATGCTATCTCTTATCAGATAAGTTCAGAACACGTTTTTCATACTAATATTATAAATGTGAAAGTGTGTCTCTCTGTCCGTCGGTCGGTGCGGTCGTTTAACTGTTACCTCTTTTACATCAATATCCATTTACCGATTTTGACGAAATTCAGTGTAAAGATTACTTGCGTCACACAGACTTATCAGCATCAATGCGTTCTGACGAGATTTTCTGGTATATATTTATATAAAATTCAAAGTCCTGACTGACTGAGTGACTGACTTATATATCAACGCACAGCCTAAACCACTGTTCCTAGAGACATGAAATTTGGAGGGTGTGTTATTTGTGAAGACTATACCAGACTGCTATAACCATGACACTTAGTATTTGGACATCCGCTAATGATGAAATACTAATGATAAATAGAGTTTGTTTCTTCAATCACGCCGCAACGGATCGACGTGATTTTTTTGCATGGGTATAGTTGGGTACTTGGAGAGTGACACTGGCTTCTTTTTAGCCCGGAACATTAAGGCGTGACTGTGGGAATAAAAAAACTTAGCGACGCGAACGAAGTCGCGGGCGTCCTATAGTTTATATATATTTTTGTTGTGATAAAATTACTTCGTTTGGTTTACTCCGAGAGACCGAAAAATAAATTGGTCAGGAGCCGTACAGCCAACGCTCAAAGCGTTGTTTCATCATTGTTGACTTTCGTGCTTTAGTATTATAATCCTTATTTTAGGAACGTCAAGGTACGTGACATCAAATTGCCACTTTGAGTAATATTGCTTTTAAAGCGTTGGCAGTAAGGTCCCTGTCCCGCTTTTAATTTTAATTGACGCCTCTTAGCACATGCCAGTTTTATGTTTCTCATGATTACCAAACAAAGAGTATGAACTATACAGGGCGTCCCACGGCTATGCCGCATGGAGGGGAAGTACCTTAAATATCATAAGTAGGTGGAACATTTTACTGAAAGAAGACTTCATTTCAATTTAAAATACAATTTAAACTGCATTCATAGATTGTTAAATAACTGCCTGGTTGAACCGGGACTCGAACCCGCTATACGAGAAAAAAAAATACTTGTAGCTATATCATACCGAAATTATAAATCAAATGTTAAAATTCATGGTCTTCCTTTTATTTCTGATGCTGATAAGTTAATTAGCAAAAAATAATCCTTATAATTGAAGCCTTTCGATCGGTTCGAGTCCCGGTTCGACCAGGCAATTATTTAAAAATCTATGAATGCAGTTTAAATTGTACTTTAAATTAAAATGAAGTCTTCTTTCAGTAAAATGTTCCATCTACGATATTTAAGGCACTTCCCCTCCACGCGACATAGCCGTGGGACGCCCTGTATAGATAGATACGTAAATATGAAATAGGTTGTATCGCTAATGGGTGTACTGAAGGCTGTATGGTAATGTCGGTACTGATTGTTGTTACAGGTGGGTGTGGAGCAGATCTGATAAGCCTCGCCTTATGGTTGCAGTGAGTTAATTATTATGGCCACAATTTTTTTTTGTTTTAACTACTACAAGTTAGCCCTTGACTGTGATCTCACCTGATGGTAAGCGATGATGCAGTCTAAGATGGTAGCGGGCTAACCTGTTAGAGGCATGACAGTTATATTAAACCCATACCCCAATTTGGTTTCTACACGGCATTGTACCGGAACGCTAAATCGCTTGGCGCACGTCTTTGCCGGTAGGGTGGTAACTAGCCACGGCCGAAGCCTCCCACCAGGCCAGACCAGGGAAAATTCCGAAATTATAAATTCCCAAATTCCCAAATTGACCCCGCCGGGGATCGAACCCAGGACCTCCGCACGTTAAGACAACAGCGCTACACACTGCGCCGCGGAGGTCGTCAAAAATGATATCACTCAGTTTTAGGTAGTACAAAATTCGTAATAACTATATCTTAACAGATGTAGCACATATGCTAACTGAAAACCATTTTGGGGATAAAGTGAATCCGTAAAGATCTGTTATTTCTTGCCTTTATCCCCGAATAAAGATTTTTTCTGTGTTCAGAAAATATCAATTATATCAGTTAACTATAATATAACTTAAAAAATAGCTTAAAAAAATAGTTTTTCTGTCTGTAAAAAACTAATTTGTTTAAGTTATTTAAAGTGCTATTATTAATTGATATAATTGAAATCTTCTGATATAATTCGGTATGACAATTATTAAGATGCCATCGCAAAATGGTGCTCTAGTCTAGGGGAATTTTAAAGTCGCTAGCAAAATTGATTAAGAGTTTGCACTACATCATCCTGTGACAAATTGTGTGGTGTTTAGTAAATACCTAACAATAAATATGTAAAGGTAACACTACTTTTAGGTTGTGTCATTTTTAAACGGCTATAAAATAGTCCTGCTGAAACATAACTTTTTTTAAATTCCACTCAATATCTACACAATATTTTGTGCCTCTACCTCCTTTTTATGGCCGCCATTTCGGTTTTAAACAAAACCTTAATAACAAATGCATGGCTTAGGTTAATGGAGACCTTTAGACGGATCGATAGACGCCTCATTGGGACGCTTTGAGAGTATTAACTTATCAACATCCCCATATACATACATGAAAAATATAACCCTCTGTCGCGCAATCGGATGAAAAAAGGGGAATTACACATCGATATTCAACATAATTCGATTTCCAATAAAGAAAATAGGATGTGAAAATCTCTTCCACTTTCAATGCATACCTTATACAGAGATGTTTGTTATTCAATAGTCAATACGTCTATCGTAGTAGGAAACTGTTTTTGTGCCCTTCGCAGCAGTTACAATGAAGGGTAAACATACGTTCTTCCTACGTATGTATTAATTAGGGAAGTGACGCAGGAAAACTATTTCAAAGTTAACGCATTCCAAAATAATAAACGCACAATCTTTAAAAAATCTACTGAGACTGTATATGCCGAATGTATTAGTAGTTACTGAAGTATGGAATCGTGACAGACTGACATTAGGACGATCATGGTATTGGGGTTCCTCTTTTATTACTATTTTTTGGTACTGAACCCTAAAAATATTTTTGAAGTGAAAATTCTTTAGTATCTTTGTGATAAAATTCGCTGAAACGAAAAAGCGACACCAAAAAGAGACAAACATTCATAAATAGGATTTTAGGCTGCGAGATTATGAGATAGTAAACAAGTTATCTCATTCTCTCATAGGCTACTGTTCTGAAGTTTCACTTCTGCTGTGTGTGAATTATACACACACATTTCTTATATCCACTTCCTAAAAATCAACCTGATGAAGTCTAATTTCATACAAATCCAACAAAAAAACTTTAAACTTTATTTTAATCAAATCTAGCGCGATATATTTTCGCGCTGTAAAAGGAAATTACGGTAAAAACTTGGGAAAATCGCCCATAGCTGGTCTTAGATCTGTTGTGGAGGTTCATACAGTAAAAGTACCTAGTAAGTACGTCAAAGATGAGGTCTAATTAAGACTTACATAATATGTATTTTTGAAGTCAGTGAAAAAGTAGGCGCCCGATGTAACCCATATGTTATCCTAAAATAGACTACTTAACCTAGTGCCCTTTTTGCAGTTGATGTAATTCAAATCTATGTATAATCCTCTTATACAGTTTATGGACCGCAACACAATGGCACAGTTAGTCCCAGGCTTGCTTATGATAGACAAGAATGGCCTTCAAATGTCCCCGTTGGTCTAGTGGTTAGCATGTTCTAGTGCGGCTTACGAGGTCCAATGTTCGAATTTCGGGCCGGATCATTATTAAGTATTAGGGTTTTCTGACCACAAATTTGCAGTACTAGCCCGGAGTTAGGAAGTTGGAAGTGTGTCGCCCCCGTGCCTTGGTGAGCACGTAAAGCTGTTGCTTATCTCTCTCCGGTCGTGACTGATTTTATTTTTCCGCGCAGATGACTAATCTCTTTTCACTTCAATCACGTTTTTGAAGTGAAAACTTCTTTAGTGCGTTGAGCACTTTTTGTTAGGGGATAAAAATGTAGATTCGCGAGGCCGACATGCTCGCGTGACCGACATACTGTCGAACAGCGACATGCTCGCCTTGTTACGAAGACGAACGGTCTTAAATATTAATATACTACATTCGGAATTAAACATGAATGCCTTAGTGTTAAGGTTTATATTATTTTTTATAAATAAAAAAAACACAAAAAATATTCGTTTTCACTCCTATCGGCAGTCCCTATGAAAGACAATTTTTTTTATTCCACTAGAAGTTAGTCCTCGACCGCTATCCCACCTGCTGGTAAGTGATGATGCATTCTAAGATGAAAATCTGACTTGACAATTAAATTAGAGTCCACCTTAGTTAAAGCTCAGAGTTGGATTTTTAGATACTGGCAAAACTACACAAATTAAAAAACATTTTGGAATACTGCTAAATGGGGATTCGCATATTTTTTTTAATTATTTAAATTTTGCGCCATTTTGCAGTGACATCTTTCTCTAGTCAAGCAGTAGATAGGCTTTATCACCTCCTTATGAGAGAGATAATGCTTTATACACAGACAGCAATACCTATTTGAAGCCACAGGCAAATTCAGAGGTATATTAAAATACTTCCTCGCGTGCCACTACCAAACTTAGAAACACGAAAGAAAGGATGTCCATCCATCACGACTTTGACCAGGGCCGGCTCCGAGCTGGTGTGGTGCGATCGCACAGGAGCCAGCAGCCAGTTTTAGGGGAGGCGCTGAAACTGATTTAAAAGTGCGCTCGCTTGGGGCAATTAATAAACGTAAATTCTAGTGTGTCCCTGAAGTATAGTTTACTTTTACCTGATGTTTATATCTAGAATGTGGTCCCTTACATTAACTTTCGGGGATGTTCGCTGTATACATAATTTAAATATCTCAGGAGTTATAAATATAAAGGAAAAAAAGTGTGGTGTTGTGGGACACCAGATAGGAACGAAGTTCCTTATTACATAATTTTCAAGTTCTAGTCGAGGTAAAAAGAAAATAATTTAAATAAAGTTAATGCATTAGTATTAAGGTTTATATTTTAATTTTAAAAAAAATCGTTTTCACTTCTATCGGCAGTCCCTATGACTGCCCATGTTTATTTTATCGATAAAAATTAAAAACTACTTTACGTAATTATCTTAACACTTTTATTTTATTCACAATGATTCATAAAAATATATAATAATAATAACAGTCATCACGTAGACTATACATTAGACACTGTATAGCGAACATACATAAACTATACATAAAAATCTTACTCCACGCAATTTCGTTACCCCACCGCATCGTCCCATAAAGAACTTCGTTCCAATAATAAATATTCTGTTTTGTGAGTTAATTGATATGTATCGCATATAAATCTTTATCTTTTAATTATTATCTATGCGAGATCTCTGTGAGTGATAAGAATATTATAAGACCGGAATTGCATGCGAAGCTCTAGTATCTATGTTTTTCTTTCAACCTCTTTCCTGTATTTGTGTACAATAAAGTATTAAAATTAAAAGCTAGTTAATAATTATTATACGAAAAAATTTATTAGGGCCAAAAAGTCAAGCTGGCCCCTGGCTGGTCCGGCCCTGGTTTTGAGTAGCGTGTGATGACGCGCAGTAGGTATTCACGTAATTCTTGACCCGTCACTCAGAGGCAATTGTCTGACAACTTTAATGATTACAATTATTATTGTAGGAGTTCAAGGTGAACGAAGCGGAGTTCAAACATTGGCTTATATCCCTCTTTTAATTATACGACTGCGTGAAAAAAGGAGTATATTGTTTTCAAGGTTCATGTATGTATGTTGTATGTGAGTTTGTATATTCCACCATAACTTCTATACGCCTGAACCGATTTTGATAAATGATGTATCGTTAGAATTAGAAGTTTATTCCGGGTAACATAGGCTAGTAAAATTAAAAAAAATATTGATGGGGTGATCATGTACATGGGGTGAGCATTAAAGATTAAAGTTGAAAAAAAAACGAAAGTAAGATTAACTATATAATCATCATCTAGAAAATGATGAGTAGATTCCAAAAAGATATAACACTGAAGTTCAATATCCAGTGATTCATAAAAAAATATCATTTAATAAATTGTGAATAAGATTCTAATTTAACTACATTAATTTAGATTTTTAACTTTTTAGTTCGTTTTTTGGCAGGGCAGTCGATCTTAATTTTTTTAATAATGACTTGTGTTAAATACATATGCCACCGTAAAATTATAAGAACCGTTAGATTACAATCTAACTAGCGATATTGTAAACTTTCGAAAGATTGTGAACCATTCAATGTTCGGAGTGTAAATTTTTGAAATATTCATTGTATTTACGTTTTCTTGTCTCTTTCTTGTTAGGTTAGGGTTCGACATAAATAATTAGGTAGTGCCACTTAGTTAAGATAATGCGTTAAATTGTAATCTTTCGACAGTTTACAATATCGCTAGTCAGATGATTATAATCTATCGGTTTTTACAATTTTACGGTGAAACATATACAACCTATTTGAACCTGAAATTCCTTTAATTTTTAAATAATGTGGTTCCGATTTTGCCATTCTCTTTTCAATCTTCTTACCCCAGCTGTTTAGTCTGTGCAGATGTGCGACAGGACACTATTCAGGTTTTTTATTATGTCTAGATTCAGCTGATAAATTCAATATTTTATCTAATTAACACTTAATTTACAGCTTTCTCTACTCAAGAAACTTGGCAAAATTATGAAGTTAGCCAGATTAAATAAAGTTCCCTAAGAACCAATTTCAAGTTTCTGTTTTAGGGCATAGCAATATTTCGACCTACATATACCTACTGACCAAAACACGTTAAGGAAAACTGGTCGTGGATAAATATTTAAATAAACTCTAAACCTAAAGTAGGCCGAAGTTATCAATATTTACTAGCAATGTTACTTACTAGAGATTTAAAAATAAATAAACCTCTTAGCGCGCATTCTAAACCTAAAACCATTAAAGGTCTGGACAGACAATGCGCGACAACGAGCGTAGAGAAGCGCGGCAGAACGCTCTATGAACAGAAGTCAAAACTCTGTGACGATGACATAAATATATGACATCTTAATGTGGACACCTCTATGACGTTCAAAAGTCCACAATAGAATAAGCAAACAAGTTAGCTTTGTATAAATAAGTTAACTTTGTAGTAACAAGCTTGTTAGTTACAAAGCTACCTTCATACTCACATAAATAATATTGATCTTGTAGTTTGACATTATTGACAATTTATGCCAATAATCTAAGTAGAATTGAATAGTAATGGTTTGAACCTATTGTTGTTATATTGAAGTTATTATGTTTGTGTGGATTCAGATTATGAGGTTATGAGTGATTTAGATTGCTTGCACACAGTTCTAGCATTCAAGCTATTGACGTTGAAGGTTTTATATGAATTTTATATTAAGAACACATTTCCTTGACTACGTATTGTTATTTTTTGCTCATTCTGTCACTATGTAAACATGTAGGTGTATTATTAAATATTAAAAATCCTACATTTGGTAGCAGAGCATGGTTATGATCCACGGAGACAGAATGACGACGTCTGCGTATCGAATTGAGCCATTGAAAAAGGACAATTATGATACTTGGTGTGTCCAGGCTCAAGCCATTCTAATAAAAAATGATTTATGGCAATATGTTACCGGTGATGTTGCCGACAAAAAACAAGATACAATGGCAAGAGCAGAGATTTTGCTTCTTATGTCTCCAAATGAGTTAAAACAAGTGACTGGTTGCATAACCTCAAAGAGGTGTGAGACAAATTAAAATCTATCCACCAAAGCTCGGGACCTGCGCGGAAAGCTGGTTTGTTGAAACAATTAGTTGTAAAAAAGATGTCAGCGAATGAAGATGTTCGGGATCACCTTAGTAATTTCATGGATATTGTTGATAAATTACAAAACATGGAAGTAAGTGTTCACCCAGAACTGCTGAGTATTATGATGCTTTATAGTTTACGAATCTCTTATGAAAACTTTAGAATAGCGATAGAATTAAGGGACGTCTTACCGAACCCTGAAGATTTAAAAATAAAAATCATAGAGGAAAGTGACGCTCGACAAAGTAGCTCAAGTAGAGAGGTCAGAGAGGTTGAAGGCGCATTTTATAACAAAAATAAAAAACATTTTAAAACTAATGCAACTGATATAAAATGTTTTAAGTGCAAAAAGAGCATTCCAAAACAAAGCTTCTGACTGCTGGTCAAAAGTAAGATTTATAAAAGAAAATGGAAAAGATTCTGTTGAGCAGCAGAAAATGTTTGGCATATTACCAACTTGTTTAAATAGTACAGCCAGGGAAAACAATATATGGTGTTTAGATAGTGGGTGCTCATCCCATATGGCAGCGGTAAAAGATAATTTTTCTGATGTACAGAATGAAACAGGTTCTCTTAAACTAGCATCGGATAATCACACTACAAAAATAGCAGGTAAAGGAAAAGTCCAAATTAAAATAACAAATATACAGTATAACCTCCTTGATACATTGTATGTGCCAGAATTATCAATTAATCTACTATCTGTGGGAAAGATTACTGATAGAGGAAATACAGTTCTGTTTAATAAAAATAAAGCTTTTATTATGGATGATGAAGGAGAGGTTTTATTAACGGCTGTCAGAAAAAATGGACTCTATTATCTACAGGTGAATAATGTCATTGAGAAGGCTAATTTCGTACCTGGAAAAGTAAGTAATATTATGAGATGGCACCGGAAACTTGGTCATATAAATGAAAGTGACTTAAGACTACTATCAAGAAATGAATTGCTGCGAGGATTAACATTAAATCCTGATGAAAAGATAGATAATTGTGAAACTAGTATTAAGGGAAAAATGACAGTTTTGCCGTTCCCTATACATGAAGCATTGAAATCTATAAGGTCTTTACAAATAATACGCACTGATGTATGCGGGCCAATGCGTTGTGGAACTCTGGCTGGAAATAAATAAGTATTTCGTCACGTTTATTGATGATTTTACAAGGTACTGTTATGTATATTTTATGAAAAATAAAAGTGAAGTATTAAATAAATTTAAACAGTACAAGACCGAAGTAGAAAATGAAATGAAGGAGAAAATACAGTTTTTACAGTCGGATAATGGGACCGAATACTGTAACAATGATTTTGAAGATTTTTTAAGGGAACATGGTATTCGAAGAAGACTATCTGCCTCTTACACACCCCAACAAAATGGGTTGAGTGAAAGAAAAAACAGATCGCTTCTTGAAAAGGCAAGATCTTAATGATTGACGGCAAAGTCCCTGAATTTTTGTAGGCTGAAGCTATTAATACAGCGAATTATTTAATTAATAGAAGCCCAGCAAAGGCCTTAAGAGGTGAAACACTTTACCAAAAATGGGCTGGGCGTATTCCTTCCGGAAATCATTTACACGTTTTTGGCGCTAAAGCATTATAGCAAAATAAAAGGAAAATTTGCGCGCAAAATAAAAGGAAAATTTGCGCGCAAAGCAGAAGAAGGTATTTTTATGGGATATGCATCAAATGCTAAAGCATACAGAATATATTTGCCTGAAAAGAAAAATATAACTATCAGTAGGGACGTAAAAATCTTAGAAAAATTTTACTATGATAAACAATTTGAAGTATTAGAATTGGAACAACAGGAACCTGAAACAGAAATAAATATTGATTTTAAAAATGATAAGAAAAAAGATTTAATTGTTGATAACAATGCTGAAAATTACTTACCCGTCTTAGTAGAAGGAGAAATACGTGAAAGTAATATAGAAGGTTCACAATCTGAGTCTGAAATTTATGATTCATGTCCTGAAGAAGTAACTGATGAAATTATACCTGATTGTCAAGAAAGACCTAAGAGAATCAGAAAGCAACCAGATTGGTTGAAAAGTTTTTTAGATGATTATGGAGAAAATTCTTACAGCAAACAAAGTAACGAGTATACTTATAGTTGTGACGTTGAAGAATTATCAGAAATGGACGATAAATGGCATGAAGCTATTAAGTCGGAAATAATGTCGCATGTCAAAAATGGTACATGGACGATTAAAAGTAGAGATAAAAATAGAAATATTATTGATTTTAAAATGATACTGAAAAATAAAGGACCGAGAAAGAAAGCTCGTCTTGTTGCAAGGGGATTTACCCAGAGACCTGGAATAGATTATAATGAGACATGGGCACCTGTTGAAAAACTGAGTTCACTAAGATTACTGCTAGCAGTAGCTGTAGAGGAAGATCTGTCATTGAATCAGATGGATGTCACAACTGCATATTTGAATGGTGATTTGGATGAGGAAATACAAATGAAAACACCAGAATATTTAGAAAAGTATTTAATTAAAATAATAAAAGATGAAAGTAGTACGAAAAATTCAAACTTATTAGTAAAAGCAAAAAGAATGTTAGAAGATCTGCGGAATATAAAAGGAGAGAAGGTCGGTCTGTGAATTGCAAAAATATGGTTTGAAACAATCCGGAAGACAATGGTTTAAAAAGTTGGATACAGAATGAAAAACTTTTGGATTTGAACCATCACCGGCAGACCCTTGTATTTACTCTTTTAAAGAAAGAGGAGATAAAATATTGATTTGTCTTTACGTAGATGATTTAGTGATAGCTTATTCATCAGAAAAGAAGTTAAAAAGAGTAAAAGATTTTCTCATAACAAAGTTTGATATGAAAGACTTGGGGAAACCATCTGAATTTTTAGGAAAACAAGTTAAAATCGAAAAAGGAAAAATTAAGCTATCGCAAGAAAATTATATAAAGAAAGTTCTTTTTAAATATAATGTGGAAGAGTGTAAACCAGTAAGTACGCCCATAGAAACAAGACTAAAATTAGAAAGAAAAGAAAATAAATTAGAAAACTTACCATATCAGAATTTGATTGGAACATTGATGTTTCTTGCTTTGGCTACTAGGCCAGACATAATGTTTGCCGTTAGTTATTTATCGCAATTTAATAATTACTACGGTGAAGAACATTTCAAATGTGCAAAACGGGTACTAAGGTATCTAAAAGGAACTTTACAACTTGGCATAAGTTTTGAAAAAACTGAATGTCCTATTTATGGATTTGTAGATGCAGATTGGGCATCATGTGCATTGGACCGGCGATCCTACACGGGATACTGTTTTAAATTATATAGCGGATGCATTAGCTGGGAATCGAGAAAACAGAGAACAGTAGCCTTGTCTACGGCAGAAACAGAATACATGGCATTAACAGAAGCCGTAAAGGAGCATTTGAAAATGTTATTGAATAGCATTGCCGGTAAGCAGCAAAGTAGTGTGCAACAGCAGCAACATATACAGCAACAGTCAAGCTGTCATACAGATGTGCAAGAATGAAATTGTCAGTAATAGAACCAAATATATTGTTTTAAAAATACAGCATGTAAAGGATAAAACTATTCATGTTATATAAGTGAATACTGAGAGGATGGAAGCTGATATTTTAACAAAAGGACTGTCATCCCAAAGGTTGGAGTCTCTGGTCAAGAGTCTAGGAATGTGTTAGGAGGAGTGAAGGTTTTATATGAATTTTATATTAAGAACACATTTCCTTGACTACGTATTGTTATTTTTTGCTCATTCTGTCACTATGTAAACAAACCAAATAAAAATATAGTTTGCGATATCATGTAGGTGTATTATTAAATATTAAAAATCCTGCAGACGTCGACCGTACGGTTCGTCTTATTGTAATTTCTAGGCGTTCCATTACACCGCTGTCGCGCTTCGTCTGTCCAGGTCTTTAGTAGGCGTGCGCACGCGCAGTTCTTAGTGAACTAAGGGAAAGACCGGTCTCATTAGCGCTCGGCCCTGTGACACACAAACTGACCGGTTGCCGCGATATTAGTAAATGTTGACTGTGGAATTACTGAGTTCATTTAACTATTGACAAGGGATTGGTAAGGGAAGTGAGATCATGAACGAAGTATGACCCGTGAATGAATCAATCTGTGAATGAATTATTTTATTCACTAGATGATTCCCGCGACTTCGTCAGCGTGGATTAAGATTTTTATTCCCGCGGGAATTTCTTAATTTTACGGGATAGTAGCCTGTGTTATTTCCCAGGATATAACCTACCTCTATACCAACATCAAAATCGTTTGGAAAGATGGGCCTTGAAAGCGTAGCAGACAGACAGAAGACACACTTTTGCATTTATAATATTAGTATGGATTTTGATGCTAAGCTTTGGCTGTGCATAGTCACCTAGGTAGGTATCACTTGCATACTGGCAGTCTTAAGGACTGCCGATTGAAGTGAAAACGAATACCTATTTAATGTTTATTTATTTTAATATTTAAAAAAAATTCTAAGGCATGAAAGTTTAATTACGAATGTAGTACTTATATTTAAGACCTTTTGTCTTCGTAACAACGGGAGCATGTCGGTGTTCGCGAGCATCTTTGAGCGAGGAGTCGGTCACGGTGACGCGAATCCACAAGTTTACCCCCTACCAAAAAGTGCTCAACGCGGCTAAAGAAGTTTACACTTCAAAAACGTATTATTGGCGAAGCCCGCATTTTAAATTTGATGGCCTTCTTAAGAGCTCATCAGAACAAACCTTAACAGGGCCGAGGACATTTGCCGAAGATAATGATGTTTGGGTTGTACACTCGCCGTGCCCGTGACTTCTCTCGCAATTAAAATACTCAATCTGATTTTTAATATTATTAAATTTAATAACTAGCTTTTGTTCGCGTCTTCGTCAGTGTGGACTGCAGAAAAATCATACAAATTTCAAACGCCCATTTTACCCTCTTAGATCAGTCAGTCAGTCACCTTTTTCTTTTATTTATATTTAGATAATATTTTTTTTAATAATCGATGGGTACTCGTTACGTTGCTCCGTTGCAGCGTGATTGAAGGGCAAATCAACAAACAAACACATCCTCGCATTTTTAATATTGGTAATTAGGTGCCTATTGTATGTAGATATATTATGTTTCCACCAAATCTCGCCCGCATGTGAGATTTCACATGTTCCTCTTCAAATTGAATACATAAGTAGGTATCTATTTATTTTAAGCAGACCTTGAAATCTTTTTTTATTTTTAAAATCCTTCTTCGTATTTATTTTGAGCCCGTGTAGGTAAGTATACTTATGAGTTTATCTTCATCGCATTTTACTGAACTCTGAAACGCTGTGTTTTCTCCTCTTTTTTTTTAAATAAACTTAACTTTAAGTGCTTTTGAATCGGCTCCGTACATATCAAGTGAGGCTAGATCTTAAGACTGGATGTTCTTTGAGGCGATGCCGCGGGCTGTCGCTAGTATACATGTGTGTCAATTTGTCTGTCTGTCTGCTACGATTGAATGGGTCACCTTTTCAACTGATTTTGATACAATTTTGCATAGAGATAGGTTGCAACTTGCCTCCCGGAGAAGGATTTAGTCCGTAGGCTACATTTTATTCTGGAAAATGAAGGCGTTCCGGCGGGAATAAAAAAAAACTTAATCAATGCGGCCGAAGTCGCGGGTCATCAGCTAGTCCATACTTCCATCCTAATATTATAAATGCGAATGTGTGTTTATCTGTTTGTCTGTCTGCTACGCTTTAATCTTTGGAACCGATTTTGATGAAATCGGTGTGCAGATATGTTACATCTCGAGGAAGGACATAGGTTACCTTTTATCTCGAAAGAGTTCCCGCTAGAATCAAAAAAAACCTTAACCCACGCAAGCGAAGTCATAGGCATAATCTAGATAGTTCATAAATAAAATCAAATCTGTCAACAATAGAAAAAAAATCAACGAAATTAAAGCAACAACGGATATCTTAGAACGAAACGGTTTCTTTTGTTATCTATAACATTATAAGCATGGTAAAATGGCCGACAATGGCGGCATTCACCATTGTTCGAAGTTTAAATTAAGCGGATTTCGAGAGCGCACGCTCTGATTGGCCGGCTACTGGGCTGGTGTTCAGATTATGCTAATATGTGATTCGGAGTAAAACACTAGGCTAATTTATCATTATTTACCTTTTTTTTTGTTTGTATTCAGAACACTTTCACTGATGTTTTTTTTTTGTTTTGAAAGTTTTAGCTGAATATGTTTTTTTGGAGTTTATTGGAGTTTAATCCTTAATGAGAATATTATAAGCCCGGGGTATGAAAATTTATTAATATAGCATTATTAACTTTTCGTTTGTAAGCGGTAAACTCCAGTCGTGCGTCGGAGCTGACACACACATTTTTTTTAATTGACGACCTCTCTGGCGCAGTGATGAGGTTATCATCGTGTGGATGATATTAAAAATGGTAACCCACCTATTTGCTCTTTATCTTTATTTTTATACCGCTACTAATAGGCCCTTGATAGCGATCTCACAGTTTTACACACTGTGGTACAGTTCTTTCAATTCAAGAGTGCGCGTGGCTCGTGATTGTGTTAAAGTCCTATCTGTATACATTTGTAAACGTGTGAATGTGTGCGTGACGTACGTAACTGCGCTACGAGACGATTGCCAGCTCTTCTTAGTAGATTTAGGTTCCTCACGTTACATTGGCAAAGTGAATTGTGCTGGTTTGGCACTAAGAAACGCCATTAATAAAAAGAAGAATTAGTTTCCGAACCGGTGGTGAAGTCAAAACATGACGTAACATAAGAGACACCTGACGTATGTCCTACATGTAATAAATAAATTGAGTATTGAGTACGACTAAAATGATTGAGTTGCATTTTTCGATTTCGCGTTAAACATTAACTAGGTGAGCAAGTGAAATACCTCTCGGACACGTTACACGTATGATGTAACGTTATTAAAAGTAACCAGTTATCTTAACCTTAACGCTGCAGTGGGTACATCGCAGTGAAAGTCATGTTAAGTCACCTTCAATCATTACGTGATATTTTCCTTGTACTCGTAATAGGCTTTGGCTAAATATTTTCACCACTACAGCCCATTAACGTCCCACTGCTTGGCACCGGCCTCCACTCTCATAGGAGAGAGGGAATTAGAGCTTAGATCCAACACGCCTCCTCCAATCCTGTTTGGCAACTTTGACATCTATCATCATGTTATAATAGCCGAGACCGACAGCTTAACGTGCTCTGTGACGCACGGGGGTAAAACACCGCCGCTAACTCCGGGCTAGTTCTGAGAATTTCTCGTCAAAAAACCCAACACATAATTATGGCCCAACCCGGGACTCGAACCCGGGGACTCGTTGGGCGCACTAAACCATCGAGTAAGTTAACTATCATTTATATGGAATTGGTCGAGCACCAGCTATTAAGCGCTTCAAATTCCATACAAACTGGGAAAATAAAAGAAAATTCTCCACTAGGCCCTCTGAGATGTGTATTATGTGTAATTATGTTATTTTTATTAATCAAATTAAAGCATTTCACCCGTCTGTACAAAATGCTTATGATAAGTGGGAGCCTCGGGTTGGATCCCCGGCAGGAAAGCTTATTTTTATTCTAGAAAGTTGAAGAGTTCCCGCAGCGTTTTCAAAAACCTAAATATCAATTCATTCCAAGCTCTATAACTCGCCAAAAGAACCTCTGAAGTTCAAAAATTACGGTTTTATTTTTGTTAGACTTCGTGATTTAAAAAAGTAATTATATAAAAGGAATATGTGACAGACTGACTGATCTATTAATGCGCAGTTCCAACCACTGATATTTGGCTTAAAGATAGCTTTTCTAAAAGAGGCATCTGCTACCCTCTAAAGGGTTGAAAGCTCCTTTAAGCGGCTATATATCATATGTGGCTTCATTTAGTAAAAAAATTAACTTAACATGAGCGAAGCTGCGGGTAATGCCCGCAGCTAGTTTCCTCATAAAATATGTGCCAAAGTGCTTGTTTAAGGAAGTAATCACTACACAGTAATGTATGTTATGGAACAGTTACAGTGTGAAGTCTCATGGCGATAGAGCATAGTGATAGCGATAATCAGTTACAACGTTATTGTTGCGATCTGATACTAATGTAGTCTACCCTATGGGAACTTCCCACTCGTGTTGCAGTCCATATGTGGAAACTGGGTTACATAGGCGAAACATTAATTCAAAAAATCTATTAAATTAACCTTTTTGACGCAGTCTTACTGAGAGTTCTTTTTCAAAAATGTAATGATTTTTTTAATCCAAATAAACTTTTACAAGTGTTTCTGAATCGTCAAGTGAATCTACCACTGGTTCGGAATGCCATTGCCATGCGAGAAGAATCAGCAAGAAACTCGGTCTTGGGTTTGATTATATATACGCAATTGGGATAAGTCAATAAGTTATTAACTAAGGACTGCCAAAACACGTTATATCTTTATTACGTCTCCTGTTTGTTTTATGTTTGACAACTATTTTAAGTTACAGTCCCACCAATTGATCTGGCCCGGCGGCCAAAATTGGAGGTCGAATTGGGCTGAAATTTGATAGGTAGATAGTTATAATGACGTAGACATCCGCTAAGAAAGAATTCTTCAAAATTCAACCCCTACGGAATACGGATTTGTTTTTTTTTATCCGCTACAAGTTAGCCCTTGACTGCGATCTCACCTGATGGTAAGTGATGATGCAGTCTAAGATGGTAGCGGGCTAACCTATTAGGGGCATGGCAGTTATATTAAACCCATACCCCTATTCGGTTTCTACACGGCATCGTACCGGAACGCTAAATCGCTTGGCGGCACGTCTTTGCCGGTAGGGTGGTAACTAACCACGGCCGAAGCCCCCCACCAGGCCAGACTAGGGAAAATTCAGAAATTATAAATTTCCAAATTGACCCTGCCGGGGATCAAACCTTAGCACGTTAAGACAACAGCGCTACACACTGCGCCACGGAGGTCGTCAATTTGTATGAAAATCGAACTTAAATTAAGCGACTCTGCGGGTAAAAGCTAGTGACATATTTAACGTTACTTATTATGTATAATATATAACACTTGTAGCCTGCGCACCATCCCGTTTGCATTCGCTTCTCCTGTCTCCAAAGGCTGTCTGGAAGAGATCGCCTTAGGCGATAAGACCGCCTTTGTATACTGTTTAGTCCTAGTTCGTAGTTTAAATTTATATTTAGTTCTTTTGTGTGCAATAAAGATTTAATAATAATAATAATAACGTTTTGAGGCATTCGAGTCAGCTAGTCTTTCAGCAGTCACTTGTCGTTCGATCGGAGGACGCATTCATTATACCGCGGGTTCCGGCAGCGAGCAGTCGGTAAAGGTACGCGCATATTTGCGGGCCACATCGCGAGACTGCGCCTGCATACAATTTGTATAAACTACCGCATAATACAAGCGGTGATAGCACTGCTAGTACCTTAACAAATTGTTAAGATATCTGCCTTCTATTTGGTGGGTCTAAAACAAAGCTAAATAAGTTCTAAATAAAATAAAATACGCGGGTGTTTCTTCAAGCACGCAAGTGTTTCAAGTCTGAATTGTGTCTCATAGAAAAATCGTCAATGCTTTGCGTCCCGGCACTCGCTACATTGTACGAAGTGTTACAAGTGATGTATATATATGTCACCGAAAGATTGTGAAAACCGTTAGATTCTAATCTATCTAGCGAAATTGTAAACTGTCGAAACATTGTGAACCGTTCTATGTTCTGAGTGTAAATTTTTGAAATATTCATTGTATTTACGTTTTCTTGTCTCTTTCTTGTAGGTTATGTTAGGGTTCGATATAAATAGTAGTAGGTAGTAGTAGGTAGAAGGTAGTGCACTTTGGTTCTATCGGGTTAATATACTTAACAGATTACAATCTGCCGAAAAATAATGCGTTAAACCTTCCGACAGTTTACAATTTCGCTAGATAGATTACAATCTAACGGTTTTCACAATCTTACGGTGACATACATAAATGATAATTGATGAATGTGTTAGGACTGATTCTTTTATTGTTGAATCACGAAGTGCGTATTCTGCGACGCGATGTGGCCCACATGGCCCACATGTGGCTCCGCTCCGGCCCGCCTGTATGCGCGTACCTTTAGCACTGCAATGAGACGTCGATGTCTCAGCCTGAATACCCGGATAAATAGTTCAAACACGGTTACTAGCCCGCACAGCCTAGATAGCCGCAGAGCTGTCCTAAACTGAGGAAAGAAAAAGTGTGTGTGTGCAAATCACACACAGCAGAAGTGAAACTTCAGAAAAGTAGCCTACGAGAGACTGAGACAAATATAACTTGTATTCTATCTCATTTTCTTGCAGGCTAAACCCTATTATGAATATAATATTATAAATGCGAAAGTTTGGATGGATAGATGTATGTTTGTTACTCAATCACGCCATTGGCACAAAGATAGATAACACATAAGCTACGTTTTATCCCGGAAAATTAAAGCGTTCATGCGGAAGAGAACCGAAAAACCTCAATCCATGCGGACGAAGTCGCGGGCATCAGCTAGTTATGAATATGTTTGTCTCTTTTTGGTGTCGCTTTTTCGTTTCGTCGAATTTTCAAATTACAACGATACTAAAGAAGTTTAACTTCAAAACTCGAGAAAGTTTCAAGTTAGGCAATGAATAAGTTAACTCTTTGCAGAGAGTCGTGACTCCTTCCATTAATTCAGTACTTTTAGATATTTCTGTACTTGTTGAGTAATGTACCAAAGTATGCATTGTGTATTATTTACATTACATAGTGTAACATTTTTCTTTTTATGAAAAGAGCAACTGCTAAGTTTCTCGCCGGCTCTTCTCAGTAGTATTGTACCGGTGCGGTGGTAGTCTTGAGTGTCTTGACTTGTCAGTGGTACAAGTTAATTTACCTAAGCTAAATAAATAAACATTTATTTATTTAAGTTGTCCTACGTAAAATAAATAAATCGTCGCGTGAATTTAGGTCGCGTAATTTTAAATCCTTTTGAAACATAGATTTTTCAGGATATAAAGTAGCCTACGTGAAAAGTCATCGTAGAAAACATACATAATAATTGCATTACTCTTTTACTTCTACTATACTAATATTATAAAGAGGTAAAGTTTGCGAGTTTGTGAATTATTGCGAGTTAGTGAGTTTGTGACGTTGTAGGGGGTAATATTCTCTGGATCTACCGAGCCGATTTTGATAATTCTAGTACTAATAGAAAGCCTCATTATTTGTGAGTCATCCCGAAAAATAAGGGAGTTCCCGTAGGAATTTAAAAAACTTATTTCACGCGAACGAAGTCGCGGGCAAGTCTGCTAGTTTAATTTAAATTCATATCAAAAAGTCATAATGCTTAATGCACCCTGGTACGTCAGAAACGAAGATATTCATCGCGATCTGCAAATAGACTTCGAAGATATAATCATAAGGAGACAAGCGAAATCCCATGATGAAGCCTGATCATCCAGCTCCTTGACAATACAGATTTAGTGCGTAGACTTAAAAAAAGCCCTTCCTAAAATATAGCGTAAACTAAGATAAGTCAATGGACCAATTCTTAGATATAATTTTATACTATAAGTTTAGGTTAAAATAATGTTATTCATTAGCTTTATTTACTCATAGGCTAGATAGTAACTTTAGTAGGGTATTAACTGTTTGTTAGTACTTTAAGATATATTTAAAAAAAAAACATAAGTAGTCGCAGCTCCCATGACCACAGTGGTCTGTAGCAGCGATGAACCGAGAAATGCCGCCGCCCCGTCTGCGCGACTCAACCTGTTCCATTGGCATCTGTATTCCTATTGCCTTTAATTATAACAGTGAATACACACCCGTTGCTAAATATACACCCGCGAGAGGGCATTGCGGACGTTTCTCTTCTAAATGAACGTTTTCATGTATTTAGTTCACGAGATCACAGAAAGATCTTAGAAATGTGAGACCACGTAATTATGTATGTTAGAACACTTAAATACATAGGCATTTACCGCTGTTAAATATAACGGTAAAGTTACCGTAATTCGGTAAGGAATAGGCGGATTTTTTTTGAAAATTCAAAATTCATGAATTCCAATATTGACTCTGCCTGGGATCGCACCCTCCCACTTGTAAGACAGCGCTCCTCGAAACAGCGCCAGGTTGTCAAAAGGTTGCCATAGTTCACCACGTTGATCAAAAGCAAATTAGCATACCTCACACACAATGGAGCTCAGTTTTAAGTATTTTTACTAGCTGATGCCCGAAACTTCGTCCGTGTGGATTGATTTTGTTTTGTTCCTGCGGGAACTCTTAGATTTTCCGGGGTATAATTTTAAAAAGTAGCCTATGTGTTATTATCTATCTCTGTGCTAAATTTCATCCAGATCCGTTCTGGCGTGATTGAGTAACAAACATCCATCCATCCATCCAAACTTTCGCATTTATAATATTAATATAGATGGCTGTGTTAATAACTACCTTATGTCTAGACTTACCCTATCTTCTAGGTATTTCCCATATAATATGTGCAGGTCTAATTGTGATCGCACTGGGCTACTGGCACAATACGTACTCGTAATTAAAAGTTATGACGCACGCCATTTCACTTTCCATAAAATTTCATTGTTTAACATGCCTACCCGTTGTTCACATAGTTCCTAGTGAGTGAGATGCCATATTAGTATTAATAGAGGAGCAGATTTCATCGAAGTTCCTTGTAAAATATTTAGATAAAAGTCGCAACAACGGTTTATTTCAGACTGGTTAATACCAAAAATGACGGATAACATAAATTATTAAAATACCCACTTTATATACTACATTCCTCCACTTAGGCCCGCTTGTGGAAACGCCGGGTTATCCTTTTAACCCAGTGCTAGCTGCTACTTTGACAGAATTCGTATAAAACTTCTGTCGAAATTTCAAATTTGTTCCTGAGTTTAATGAAACCCGGCGTCCATGCAAGCGGGCCTTAATTTTGAAGGGACAATAAGACGCAGATGATTCTCAACGGCCGTTTATTCCGAACTGACGGATAAAAGGTACCTACCCACATCACAGATTACAAACTTACAAAGAGATATGCTTGAAATCTTATAAATACCTATTATTACACTTGCTTTTATCTGTTCAACTTCACTTATAAATGAATAAAGCTTTAAGAATTGATAAGTGTGCATTGAGAATGCCTAGATTTGTATGGTGTGGTGTTGTGGGGATGCGTATTGATTGCTTTTCTTGCATGTCTAAACCGATTCTAAAAGCGGTAGGGCGGGCGGATATAGTAAGCTGCAAGTTGTACAACATAGATTGGTCTGTTTTAGCGAATTATATTTATGACGTCCACGTGGATTGAGGTTTTTAGAGTGCCGCGGGAACTAGAGCCTATGTATTATTCCAGACTAATCTCTAAGCCAAATTTCATCGTGTTGGCGTAATCGAGTAACATCCATCAATTCAAAGTTTCGTATTTATAATATTATTAATATAGAATAAGCTTTTTGTTCCTTGAGAGGTAAAAGCTCGCTCGCTCTAGCGATATGTTATCTCTCTGTGCGTAGTTTATGCTATACCGTAATCTTAAAACATGATGGCCTCATGAATGAAGCGGCTGACTCTGTGCCAAGGGGAAGAGTACAGCAAACTGTTACTTTCACTTGTTGATATGAAATTTCTTAAGCTCAAAGTCAACCTGATTCATCATCATGTAAGCGACAATTCAGAAGTAGGTATTATCGCAACACTTTTAATAAGTTCTCTCATTTGAAACTTGTATGAGTAAATTGTTAAACGTATATAGGTTCCACGAGTGATTTAAAGTAATTAGATAAAAGTTAGCTATACTTACAAACAATATTATTTTCATCCGGCTACGATTGCCATCGTTAAGCTCTAAACCAAATTGTGATCTAAACACAAAAGTATTCAATAATCGCTGAGTCTGCCAGCATTACTATCGAGTATCGTCAAAACACTCGTATTATATTTATACTAACTAATTTCAATATGGCGTCCGTACCCGCCGATTAAATCGAATGACATGAAACGAGTCAAATTTACAGATTATTATTATACTTCCTGTTTCATGAGATATAATGTCAAACAGTATTAATGATAACAATCATCATCATCATTTCAACCTGGGGCCTTACTGCCAACCCTTTAAACCATATTGTTTCGGTGCAAGCGTAGCTTATACGTAACTTTCTCTCTCTCTACGTCGTATTCCTCATTACTGAGATTCGTGACCCCATTCCATTAATCAAATAATGGTAGGAGTTTTCTTGGGATAATAATGCGGTGGGTTTCCCGTCCTTTCGCATACGATTCGACTAAAAGTAATTAAACTCTTAGGTTTATGTCACGATTATTATCAGATGTTAGTGATAATAACCGAGAGCGACGGCTTAACGTGCTCTCCGAGACAAAAAGGCCAAATTTGAACCTCCAAATTCGGTCACCCATCCAGTTACTGACTTAGGTCAACGTTGCTCAACCTTCGCATTCGACTGATGCGTAGTCAAAACTAGGCCACTCGTCCCTCTTATTGAACTTTAAAAAGTCTTCACATTAACAGCTAAATGTACTGAGTACAGCCAGCGCATGATGGATGCCCCACTCAATGCAAATGATTGCGGATGGACGCGTCTCCATACATACAATACATACATCAACAGCAAGTTGTTGGGATGTACTGTAAGTTAACTCCCAGGAGCATTAGAGGAATAACAGCCTATTTCTATTTTAAGGACTTTTGTCTGTCTGTGTTTAAACCTGTTTATAAAAATCTAGGTTAGTACTGTATTATAGTGATAAAAAGGATAAACTGGCTAACTGACATATCAAGGTACCGCTGTGTTGGTCGATTGAATCATTTTGGGTACAGTCTGAATTTTTTGCCGAATTTAACTTACTTGACGACCTCCCGGGCGCACTGTTGAGCGCTGTTGTCTTAACGTACGGAGGTCCCGGGTTCGATCGTCGATGCCCCAATCGGTTTCTACGATGCCGCGTAGAAATCCATTAGGGGTATGGGTTAAATTTAACTGCCATATCCTTAACAGGTTCGCCCGTTACCCTCTTAGACTGCATTATCACTTACCATCAGATGAGATTGCAGTCAAGGGCCTAACTTGTAGTACCTTGAAATTATACTTAATATTATAAAAGCGAAAGTGTGTTTGCTTGATAGTTTGTCCATCAATCACGCTGCAACAGAGCAACTGATTGACATGAAATGTGGAACAAAAACGTTGGAAGAAGTGATAAAAGTCGCGTTAAAATCTAGTCACAAGCAAATGAGTGCGCCTGCGCAGCCGGCGGTCATCATTAAGACGTTAACGGTTCTACGCCGGCATCACCGGCAGTCGGCGGTCGGCGCACGGACGTGGAAAATTATTCTCTCGAGGTTGTACTTCCGTGCCAGGTAGGCATATTGGTCATTTCTTATTGTTCGTGTCACGCATTAATGGATCCGGGGAAAGAATGTAGCGGAATGTGGGACTATTGCTTTGTTTTTGAATATCTAGTATTTTATTGGACTCGTATTGGATTATAATACCTTACAACAATACAATTGTGTATTGTCAGATTGGAATGTCTTGGTAGTTTTTGGGCTTTGTTGCACTAGATGATCGGGTTTCAACCGCAAAAGAGTAGGTAATTAATGGGAAATGACAAAATAGGTTTACACTTCTTCTAACAGAGAGCTTTTAAAGTTGAGATAAGCAAGCTAATTTTGAACTCTCTTTGCTCGCTAGTCTTGCCGCCTAGCTCTTTGTTAGTAAAAGTGCTTGTATGCAGTTTTTTTCTACGAGTTAAACGGAGTCCGTTTACAGCTAATTTAGTCATCGATTTGGTTTGGATGAAATCTGGCACAAAGATATGTTATAGTCTGGAATAACACATAGGCTACTTTTTATCCCGGAAAATTAAAGAGTTCCCACGAGAACCAAAAAAACCTCAATCAACGCGGACGAAGTCGCGGGCATCATCTAGTAAATAAATAAAGTGTACATTATACTATAAGTATGTGAAGGATGTAAATAGAACACATTAAACCAGCCCACCCGTGTTAATGCAGGCGGGACATATAGCAGACAGTAAAACCAGCTCAGCATAATGTAAACAAAATAACACAGTCGCTACTAAACTAATTTTTAATTGTAAACCAGGGTGTTCTTCGCACCCATTGTTGAGCCCACTCGTTATGATAATTGCCGGTAATTGTATGTAATTATGCTATTTGTATGTAATTGTATGCTGCGTGATCTCGCTACTCTACTTTAAGTTATTCCGACCACATTCAAACATTTGTAGTGGGATTGTATGGAGGAACACTTAATTTTATTTTTTATTTAGTACAGAAAACTTACAGCTTCAACAGAAATGGATACTTAAATAAAGAATAAGTATAACGCCAATTACAAGTTTTCACAGATAGAATTTACATGAGTTTAAAATAGCTCGCAAAGGTGGAAAAATAAATATTAATATATACTACATAGAAAGTAATTAAAAAAATAAATAAAAAGCTTATAGTTAGGAAGATGAATTAATACAACAGAAGAACCAGAGTTAACTAATAGTAGGAAAAATTTAGACATTATTAATTATTAAGATTAAGATTACCAGCCAGCAAACTACTTCAACTCAGGCTGTGGGAGTCAAAGAGTCTTAAGTTAAGGTATGAGTTTAATAACTTTCATACCCCCAACAGGTTAGGTACCATCTTAGATGGCATCATCACTTACCATCAGGTGATATTGCAGTCAAGGACTAACTTGTATAGTGGTGTAAAAAAACTTTTAAAATTGAGTATTTGACTACTATTCAAATTCATTTTTTTTGTGATTATTAAATAGAAGATCTCCCAAAAGTCGCAACAATCACGTCCCCTGATAGTTTTATGTTGAATAACCATTTTAAACAATCGATTAATGTAAAAGAGTGCGTCGAACTTTAATGATGTCACATTTCAGAATTTCATATAAATCCCATACTTAGGAGGCGTTTTGACGTTTGAAAAAAGTTGCTGATTTGACTATTTTTCAAATACCCAATTGTAAAGATGGTAGATTCTTCAAATAAACTTTTACAAAATCCTTTGAATCACTAAGCGAATCTACCACTGAATATGTAAACTATCATAAAATATGATCAGGAACCTAGGGAAGATATCTCATTTAGTACCTAATTTTATCAACATTCCCAAATTAAATCTTCACATATTTGAAAATTTTGACGTTTGAAAAAAAAGGTTACTGATTTGACTAGTTGTCAAATACCCAATTTCGTGAATTTTTTCATTTAGTTTATTTTTCATTTAGTAAAACATATTTAAAAGTACGTGAGGAACGGCTAATCATTTGTTTAAAAATCTTTTAATTTACCAAATATGCAAAAAAAAAATTTCAAAAACTTCAAAAAAGAGATCTATTATGCAAGCAAGTTGCAATTCAATTGAGCCATCAGTCGGTCCGTGTCGATGCCATTTCGAGCGCTAGCTATATGCGAGTCTATGAATTATGACCATATAAGGAAAGTTAGCGTGCACGGGCGCAGCGCCATTTCTCTACGGACAGAGAAAATTCTCTATTGCTATGCACTTTTGCCTTCCATGCATAGGGTTGGCACGTAGAGGAAAGATGCAACTTTTCCTAACACATTTGGTGTATCGGTATGTTGGTGACAAAATTATTTATTTTTAAATAAATAATTATTTAGCTCGACCTAGTTATTTAAAAAAATCTGACTCCAAAGCACTACATAGGCTAAAACATAATAAAACGATTTAATACATATTCTGTTACTAACTGATGCCCGCGACTTCGTCCGCGTTGATTGAGGTTTTCTGGGTTCCTGTGCGAATTCTTTAAATTTCCGGGATAAAAAGTAGCCTATGTGTTATTCCAAACTATATCTCAGTGCCTAATTTCATCCAGATCAGTTCAGCCGTTTTGGCGTGATTGAGTAACAAACATCCATCCATCAATCCATACAAACTTTCGCATTTTTCTTAGTAAAGATTTTTAAATCTTCATTATTTAAAAAAGTTTCATTTGAATTACCTTTCAACAGTTATTTCAGATTCAAACCTCAACAAGAACTTTGAACATCTTTGAAAAATACAGAACTTATCGCACCTTTGAAATTAATTGGGTGAAATGTTAATAAATACTGTAATATGGTATTTTTTCGGAGAATAATGCAGAGTTTATTGTCACATTCATGATATATATCATTGATAACTTATTTTCACTCAAGATATATTATTTTCATTGTTGCTCCTGTTTGGAATAACACCTATCCGGTGGCAGCCCTAGCACAAAGTCCGGCTGCACGTTAATGCTTATTTTCACATCCCATTCTGTTGTGTTGCTAATAACACCCATCAGCTGCGACACTTTAAAAGCTCTCTGAGTTTTCTCCCATTTACTGATCTCGGGTGAAACAATTCAACTGCACTTATTCAGTGGTCATAATGACATCATTAGTAAATTGATGTACTAATATTATGTAAACACATTGTGGCTAACTATTCCGTGCTTATCTGAAACCTCAGTCTCTCGAGCTATGCTTCGAATTTCTATCAAATGAGAAATTAGGCGATCCGTAACATATATATGTTAGCATTATTACTACATATATATTTGTCATTATATCTCATGAGACAGTAGGTATAATGATTCGTTTCATGCGGATACGGACGCCATGATGAAAATAGTAAAATACGAGTGTTTTGACGATTTTAATTCAGTCTCCTGCTGGCAGACTCAGCGATTATTGAATACTATTGTGTTTAGATCGAAATTTGATTTAGAGCTTAACGATAGCAATCGTGTCCGGATCAAATGAATATTGTCTTTAAGTTTAGCCAACTCTTTTCTAATTACATTAAATCTCTCGTGGAACCTCGACACGTTTCACCATTTACTCGTGCAAGTTCACATGAGAGTACAAATATATTAAAAGTGTTTCATTAATACCTACTTCTGGATTGTCGTTTACATGTAAGCACATAGTTCGAAGAAGCACTTTCTGCCAGAGGTTTTCTTATTTCTATAAGGAAACCGGTCAAGTGCGTGTCGGGCCACGCGCAGTGTAGGGTTTCTTAGTTGCCCGTCACAATATTATGCGGACATTTTATAAGTTAGCCTACTATTACTTTTAACGGCGTTATGTAATATATTACTACCGTGATTTTTTTTTCACTTGACTACTTTAAATAAAAGAAAATATTTATTGATTTTACTTAGTAATTTGCAGTAGTTACAATTTAATTAATATATAAGTACTTAGTTTTAATAATTCTATGAGTCTGGAGTTAGGTACTTCAAATAAACTTTAATTTATTTATTTAAGAAAAATTTGCATTAAAAAAAATGATCATTAATTTGATGACCGCCCTATCGATTAATTCCCCACACCATGGGAAAGACTAGAAAAAAATATCCCCACTTTACGTGTGGGTGTGTACCTACCTTAAGTTTTTTTTTTCTAAATTTATTTTAACACTTTGTCGGCATCCATACTAATATTATAAATGCGAAAGTGTTTTTGTCTATCTGTCTGTCTGCTACGCTTTCAAGGCCCATACCGATTTTGATGAAATTTGGTACAGAGATAGGTTGTATCCCGGGGAAGGGCATAGGCTACTTTTTATCCCGGAAAATTCAGACTTCCCACGGGCATCAAAAACCCTAATCCATGCGGACGAAGTCGCGGGCATCATCTAGCAATTAATATAATGTAGTATACCCATGCCAAATTTCAACTTTCTAGTAGGTACTAAGAGCCTCTGAGCTAAGCCGCGGACAAACGAACGAACATGGTGAAACATAACTTGACATGAAATTACCGTTGACTACGGAACCCTAAAAAAACAAATCAGATTATCATAAAATTTGAAAAATAAACGCAAATAATAGAGATCATAAGTCCTATACTTTTCTTTTAAAGCTTAATAACCAGAAGCGTTTAGGCATTATAATTAATTATTTTAGAAAAACTGTCATGTAGACCTTAGTTCAAACTTAACTGCCTCGGTGGTCTAGTGGTTAGCATGTTCGACTGCGGCTGACGAGGTCCCGGGTTCGAGTCCCGGGTCTGGGCATGACAAGTATTGGTTTTTTCTAACAAGATATTCTCAGTACTAGCCCGGAATTAGGAACTTGGTGGTATTTCACCCACGTGCCACGGAGACCATGTTAAGCCGTCGGTCCTGCGCCTGATCTCTCTCCGGTCGTGTCGGATTTTCCGTCCCATCGGGCTATGAGAGCAAAGGAACAGAGTACACCTGTGTGCACGTGTGCACTATTATATCTCACGCGCAGATGCCTACTCTCTCTGGAGATTGGCCGCCGTGGCCGAAATTCGGTCGGGAGGACATTATTAGTTAAAACCTAGCTAGTTTCTAAATAGTAGGTTATAGGATTTATAAGCTAAACAGAACACGGCCTTCTAGTTACTACGTACTTGCCTTCTAAAGACCAACGCACAAAAAGTTTCCCACATCGCAGAACTCCAAAACTTTAACGAATCTTCATGACTCTTACGATGTACGTTACTAGTAAGTATATTAAGTAACTAAAGTCAACGTAAGATCCTCTCAAAACTATAAAATCACCATGTGAGGTCCCATGTGTGCAGCTTAACAAATTCGATGGTCTTAAAAGATTTATTGTAGGGAAAGTGCCTCTAAGTTCCAGCACTGAGTATACATATATTGGGTATACGTTTTTAATGGATTTAGAAACTTAACGAACGCACTCAATTGATGTGATTTGAATTTATGTCTATCTATTACCATATTACATGTTTTAACTAAAACTAGTCTGGTCCCCAATTTACAGTCACGTAGAATTAATTTCAAAGCGTGCACCAGTTATACCCAGTTATCACTGGCACTTATTCAGATACAAGATGATGCCCGCGACTTCGTCCGCATTTACTTATGGAGCATATTTTGCATATTTTGACGTCAATAAATCAAAACCTACAAACCTACTTCCCGTTGACCTAGAATCATGAAATTTGGTAAAAGCAAGGTCTTACAGCACAAGTATAGGAAAATATAGTTAATCAGGGTTCAGTGCTTATAGGGTATCGAATTGTTGGTCAGGCGCTACCAATTTAAGCGCCATAAAGCCAGATATTTCCTAGCTGATTACGAGTTGTTATGACATTTATTTCTTGTTACGAAAAGAATTTATATTGTGTGGTGGTACGGAACCCTTTGTACGCGAGTCTGACTCGCATTTGACAGGTTTTTTATCTCATAATAACTAGTGGTGCGCCCCGAACTGAGACTTCGCGGTATCGATAAGATAGTTTTCACTATATATTGTAATAGTTAACTTTTAACATTAGACGCAAACGAGCTAAAGAGTTATTGGAGAAACGTATAAAAAATATTTTGCTTCGCATCCGCTTCTATGAGCCATCTTCTTCTAAATCTAGAATAAAGATTTTTATAACTTTTTAAGCCATATTCGGCTGGAGGCCATTGGTTTACCTATTATATTTATCTAAATTTGAAGTAATTACGTTCAGTAATTCAAAAGTTATAAGGCTCTGACAGACTGACGGACGCACTAGTGCAAATTCAATCAAGTAGACTCGGAGACCTTCGCTTCGCTCGGTCATTAGGCTTTTGAGTAGAAAGCAACCAACGTCCAACAATAATTGGAAATTACAAATCATTGTATTACTTTTGTTTGTCTGTTATTGTTGTACAATTAGGTCACTTTCATTCGGCCGTACGTCCCGATCGGCAGTCGTTGGCAGTGCATAGCTGATTGACAGGTTAATTACACCCACTTATCTCGCTGTCGGTTAAATAACCTGGGGTGATTTTGATCGCGTTTTTGTTAGAGACTTGTTGTTATAGTCTTTTTCATAACGTCATGAAAGACAGTTGTTCGTCTGTTGAGATAGGTTGGGGTAAGAAGAACCTTGAAAGTTTCTCGAGGGACAACAAAAATTTATGGCTATTTCGGATTGAAACATAAATGGTAACCATGGTGAGGCTATCACCAAAATGTAGTACATTATCTTCTAACTATTAATCATATTTTTATGAAGTTACCACGAGATCTACTTACATAGTGTATGTAACCTTTATAAAGAAAAAGAATTGTCAAAATTATGAAGAAAATTTTCCCATAACTTTCATTCTCTATCCCGAAGGATTCGTTTTGATTTTGCGGATAAAAAAGAGTCGTTAACCCAGAGTTTTAGCTCGAAGTGTGCCAAGCTGCGTACAAATCCACATATAAGATTCTAAATAAAATAATTATGATCTGTATCTGCTCTTCCTACAGAAAAAAATATTCAAAACTTACTGTCCAGTTACAGTTTCATTTTAAGTAAAGTTAGGCTATTATTTGAGCATTGGTTGCCCTTACAACTTCAATTGTTTTCACGATAGCATTCCTTTTAAAATCAATAGAATACACAAATAGAATTTAAGTCTCCTCGTTGTTCTAAGGACTCCACAAAGCAAGTCGTTGGGATCGAATGAAAATGGAGAATCATATTTAAAGTTCTTTCTCTCCGTTTCAGATGAGGCCGTAGTGTTTGAGAGCGAGGGAACGGAGAGTGCTCCTCGTGTGCGCGGCGAGGCATGGGCCAGGCCGGCAGCCAGCCGGGCGCCGAGCAGCGCGCGCGCCAAGCCAACACCCTGCCGCACGAGCCGCTGCGACACGCACCCAAGGTGAGAGCGAGGGAACGGAGAGCGCTCCTCGCGTGCGTGGCTAGGCATGGACCTTCGTAGCGTCCACTGCTACGAAGGTCTCCACACGACACGGACACGGTTTAGCGGTGCTTGCTTCCAGCGGCTCGTCCATCTAGTGGTGGTTTGTCCAACACTTACCGATGTGAGGCCGCCAGACAAGCATTTCAGGTCTCACCAATGTTCTTCGAACATTATGCCCCGCATATTGCCTAATCAAACGGCTAGCTATGTCGGTGAATTCAGTTCTCCTACGGATCATTTCTGACTCTTATCACGTAGTAAAACTCCCAGCATAACTCTTGTACGATCCACAGTCCAACCGTACAATGTGCCGCGTCTTCATTCACCTACTTTTCATAATGCATTTAATTTAAACATAAATCACATAAAATCATCGGGACCATCACGCATGCCAGTCATTAAATCACATTAGCATTTTTATAATAGGTAATTATAATTATTGACAATCAATAAATTATATTTAAAGCAATTCTATCATTTCACGGCCCTAGAACGAACCATCACCATCGTCAGCGGAGTGACTAGAAGCCGTTTACTGTGGTAATATAACTATCATACCCTTAACAAACTAGACTTAATACTGCATCATCATCATCACTATAATCATCAGGTGACCCTGCCGGGCATCAAACTCAGGACCTCCTGCTTATAAGAAGGGTTGCTCTGCTCTTTTGTATCTGTATGCGTCCTCAAATGTGGTGTAACCGATTGCAGGTGCTGCCATCGCTAACGGAGTCCCCGCGCCTGCGCAGCACGGACAATGGTGCCATCCTGCACTCTGGGGGCACCATCAGCGGACGCAGGCCTGGCTCCCTGCTGCAGGAGAGCTCCAGGGTGCCTCACGGACACGTCGTAAGTGCTGTATGAGATATTTTAACGACCTCCTTGACGCAGTGTTGAGCGCTGTTGTTTTAACGTGCGGAGGAGCCGGTTTCAACCCCCGGCAGGGTCAATTTGGGAATTAATAATATCTCAATTTTCCCTGGCATGGCCTGGTGGGAGGTTTTGGGCGTGGCTAGTTACCACCCTACCGGCAAAGACGTGCCGCCAAGCGATTTAGCGTTCCGGTACGATGCCGTGTAGAAACCGAATAGGGGCATGGGTTTAATATAACTCCCATCCTTCTAATAGGTTAACCCGCTACCATCTTAGACTTAGACATTTACCGTCAGGTGAGATCGCAGTCATATCAAGGGCTAACTTGTTGTGGATAAAAAAAATTGTTACTAGCTGACTTCGTCCTTCGTCCCTTGACTTCGTCCGCGTGGATTGAGGTAAGCTAAAGAAAGACCATTTATTAGGACCAATCATCATACATTACTAACTAAGCAGTAGGTACTAGATACTAACTAGCCATCTGATGGAAAATCTATGTCCTTTAAAATCTAAAAGGTTTCCATTTCAATTAATTTCATTTATTAAAATCGTTTGACTGTTACATACTGATAATTTGACATAGTAGGAACTATACCTCTAACAGGTATACGATTTAGCAAGCTTAGAGCTGATAATTTAGTATAGTCTTAATACTTATTAATATTTGAATCAAACAATTGATTGATAATATTTGTTAATGAATGAACTAGAATTTTAATTCGCTATAATCCGCTACAGTAGACAAATCTGTGTGGTACAGTAACTGTCTTTCACCTGCAGCATGCGACACCCACCACCCAGCAATTCGCACAGGCACAACACCACACCACACAAATCACTCTCAACGTACGTTTCACTCCGACACCGGAGCATCTTCAGGAGATGTTGACTCGACAATGCACGATTGTGAAGTGACTATCGTATCGCAAGTTCCGGCTTATATACCTTTTTGGCATGGCTCATACTGAAGCCCCGCCCCCTCCCCTATTACTGTATAAATTGAGTAAAGGTGAATTTGATACGTTTATTTGTTCATTTAGCAACTCAAGTCCTTTATTATTGTGTTTAATTATTTCTAATTGCTCCCAAACGCACATTCGAAACCCTTTATTACATTTATGCAGGATTTTATATGAATGGTTATTGCCCACCTCATGTCCACTGTCCAAAAGATGTTTAGCGAAGTGGGACCTTTGTGGTTGATCGTTCCTATAAGCAGACATATGTTCTTTATAGCGCGTCTCAAAATTGCGTCCAGTTTGACCAACATATGTGGCACCACATTCAGGACACTCAAGCTTATAAACACCCGATTTTTGATGATTCTTTAATTTATCTTTTCCATTGCAAATCCTCCGAAGTGTATTATTTGTCCGGAACGCGACATGCACATCATGTGATCTGAGCGTCTTTGCAATGCGCTCAGATACAGGTCCAAAATACGTCAAACTGGCTTTATATTTACTAATAATTTTATCCGATGTAGCCATGTAAAGATCTTTTCTAATTTGTGCTGACTGCTGTTTTTTAATTATATTATTAACAATATTCCGATTGTATCCATTCGAATGTGCGATTTGGTATATAACCTCTAATTCCTTCCTATAGTCCTCTTTTGACAGTGGAATGGACAATAACCTGTGTACATAGCTATGGAATGCTGCGAGTTTATGTTGCCAAGGATGACAAGACGATGCGGGTATAGTTGTGTCAGTAAATGTAGGCTTGCGATAAATTTTGAACTCATGTTTATTATTCACCTGAGCTTGACCGTACAGGCTAGACTTTACATCAAATTGACTAAATTACATCGTGTCGCAGTTCAAAACGTTTGGTTTAATCAACAATGTAAACATTTGAAGGTTATTCCGAAATATATTAATATAAAAACAAACACGCACAGTCGAGCTTCTGATATTGCTATACGAAAAGCACAACAAATCTGGTTAAATGAGGAATCACGTCACTGGTTCACGGTCAGAGATAATCTGAAGCTCCATCTTAAAATACTTTATACAGAGCTTACATTTAGATTACATAATATTGAATTTGATCTTTTGGATCAGAAAGCAAGAGATTTGGCATCCCTAGAGGCCCACAATAAGTTTCTTAATCAGCAAAAGAAATTAGATTTACTTGTTCGTTCTACTAGAGTAAATAACTTAGACAATATGACAGACAGACTAGCACATAATTTTCACCCTCGGGTTAAAAATCTCACTGATACTGTGTTTACAAATGATGAAACGAAACTCTTAGAAAACGGTTTAAAATTTAATATTCCCACTAATGTTACAAATAAATCGTTAGAAACATTAGCAGTTGATGCAGAGTTGGCTATTGTCCTTAGTAAAAAAGATAATATCGTTAAAAATATTGTTGCACATCAAATAAAAACCACTGCTACTACCTCTCCAACTTCTAATCTGGACACAAGAGAGTTAAAATCACTGCAAAATACTGTTAAAGACAATAACCTTGTTATTACAAAAGCCGATAAGGGTAATGCGGTAGTAGTTCTGAAGCGTGATGATTATTTAAATAAAGTTAATGAGGTGATCTCGGGAGATGAGTTTAGTCAGTTGCCTTCTGATCCAACTAAAAAATTTGCTGCGAAGGTTAGATTAGCTGTTAATAAATCTGAATATATATTTTCAAAAAATGCATCAAAACAAAGGGTAATTTTGATGAATACCTATGCCCCAACATTGTACGGCTTGCCTAAAATTCACAAAGACAATATTCCAATACGACCAGTGGTTTCGTATATTGGTGGACCAGCATATGAACTGGCAAAGGAGTTAAATGATATAATTAAATCTAAAACATCATTTATGCCCAAATTTGCTCTTAAAAATAGCAGCCACTTGGTCACGAATATAAAAGATCTGATTTTACCTGTCCAATGTATGCTGTTATCATTGGATGTAGAAAGTTTATTTACTAATGTACCAGTGGGTGAAACTTTAGAAATTTTAAAGGGATTGCTAGAAATTAAACGGTTACACCCTAATGAAATATCAGAATTAATTGAGTTAACGCAAATTTGTATGGAGCAGAATTATTTTAAATTTAATGATCATTTTTACCATCAAAAAGAGGGGCTAGCTATGGGTTCTCCTCTAAGCCCTCTAATGGCTGAAATGTTCATGGATAACTTTGAGAATAAACACATAGTGAATGAGAACAGTATTTTCTACTACTACAGATACGTAGATGATATAATCATATGCTGGACGGGGACAGTGAGACAACTGGATGTATTCGTTAAAAAACTTAATAGATTGCACCCAAAAATTAAGTTTAAGTCAGAATTAGAACAGAGCAAATCTTTGAATTTCCTTGACTTGACTATATCCCGGGTGAATAATAAACATGAGTTCAAAATTTATCGCAAGCCTACATTTACTGACACAACTATACCCGCATCGTCTTGTCATCCTTGGCAACATAAACTCGCAGCATTCCATAGCTATGTACACAGGTTATTGTCCATTCCACTGTCAAAAGAGGACTATAGGAAGGAATTAGAGGTTATATACCAAATCGCACATTCGAATGGATACAATCGGAATATTGTTAATAATATAATTAAAAAACAGCAGTCAGCACAAATTAGAAAAGATCTTTACATGGCTACATCGGATAAAATTATTAGTAAATATAAAGCCAGTTTGACGTATTTTGGACCTGTATCTGAGCGCATTGCAAAGACGCTCAGATCACATGATGTGCATGTCGCGTTCCGGACAAATAATACACTTCGGAGGATTTGCAATGGAAAAGATAAATTAAAGAATCATCAAAAATCGGGTGTTTATAAGCTTGAGTGTCCTGAATGTGGTGCCACATATGTTGGTCAAACTGGACGCAATTTTGAGACGCGCTATAAAGAACATATGTCTGCTTATAGGAACGATCAACCACAAAGGTCCCACTTCGCTAAACATCTTTTGGACAGTGGACATGAGGTGGGCAATAACCATTCATATAAAATCCTGCATAAATGTAATAAAGGGTTTCGAATGTGCGTTTGGGAGCAATTAGAAATAATTAAACACAATAATAAAGGATTTGAGTTGCTAAATGAACAAATAAACGTATCAAATTCACCTTTACTCAATTTATACAGTAATAGGGGAGGGGGCGGGGCTTCAGTATGAGCCATGCCAAAAAGGTATATAAGCCGGAACTTGCGATACGATAGTCACTTCACAATCGTGCATTGTCGAGTCAACATCTCCTGAAGATGCTCCGGTGTCGGAGTGAAACGTACGTTGAGAGTGATTTGTGTGGTGTGGTGTTGTGCCTGTGCGAATTGCTGGGTGGTGGGTGTCGCATGCTGCAGGTGAAAGACAGTTACTGTACCACACAGATTTGTCTACTGTAGCGGATTATAGCGAATTAAAATTCTAGTTCATTCACTATCATGGACTTCCGCAAAGTAACGCCTGCTTCTATTCAATATATTTGTTAATTGTCAAAATTATTTATAAGCAAAGTTAATTTCTGTATTCGTTATTTTTGTCACGATTGACGATTAAAGAAAGATTGAATATTAAAAATAATGATGCTTTGATTAGTCTTCCGGTCCATAAAATGTTTTAACTACATCGTAAAAAAATATCGAAGGACAGGGAAAACAGTTTAAAACATAACTTTGTTAGTAATGTCTTGGTTGAGCCCCAGAGAAAGAATAGTTTAAAATAATTACCAAGAACCCAGACTCAGGTAGAGGTAGTTAGTTTGTAAGTAAGGGCTTAGACAATACCATCGTAAAGCTTTCAACGCTCATTTATGCGCTTTTCGCTTGTGAAATGCTTTTAACTGAGCGGGCGCCGTCTATCCGTGTCAAAATACAAGTTGCAGCTATTAGGTCGGTACAGTCAAACTCAAAATACAGGGTGAAAACAATCGCACAGCTTTTATCATTTATATAAACTTTTATTAAGTATATTAAGGTTTCTCACATATTAAACGCTCATTATTATTATTTTCGTACGTACGTACGTACTAATGATACTCAAAATTCCAATGTTATTCAAATAAACTTTTACAAGCGCTTGTGAATTGTCAAGTGAATCTACCACTGGTTCGGAATTATCCAACAAGAAACTCTCCGATTGCTCTTTTTTTGCACCGAAATTCTAAAAACTTTTATTGGCACCATCAGTTCCTATAGACTTATTGGTGTAGATAAGTTATTTTTAGTTTTAAAAATCTTAAAAACAAAAAATAATGACAAGATTGATGTTGTCTTGAATAATAATTACTAAAGAAACATCGTAGTTCTTAGTTTCAAAAACCGTCACTGCTTGCCTTTACTAACGCCTGTTTACGCCTATAAAGTATATGTTAGTACTGAACTAATGACGTGCAAACAAAACATTTGTGTAGAGGACTGCACTTAGAAGAGGCTTCCGTGTTCAATACTTTGTTAATAAGCCGTGTCAAACGCAAAATAAACATGAGACTTGAGAGCTGACCGTGTTAAACTATTTGCATACAAACTCAGCCCGGTTTTTTTATCATCACCATCTCACAAACATCATGAGTTAATAACGTCTACCTATCAATTACTTAGATTAATTAGATCTGTGATATATGGAATAAAACACGTACTATCGCACATTAGTACAATGGCGGACGTGAAAACAAATTGACAACTCAATTGTTTGACTACCTACATAACACTGCTCCTCTCTTAACTATAAATTAAAGCTAATAACAATGATAAGAGAATATATGTATTTCTGTTGACAGCACTCCAACGCACACAGGTCTCGGTCAGCCGGAGTACCAGCGGACACCGAGGTGCGGTCGAGGGAGCGGGACCCGCTGCATCGGTCACACACGAATCTGGATTTCAGGCATGACTGTAAGCATGTATTCTATCCGGTTTACTTTGAAACACATTTCCCATATGACGACCTCCCGGGTCCGCTGAGGTCTTTTTGTGGGAGGTCCCCGGATTTCCGGTCTACCCTAGATATGGGAATTTATTATTTTGGTCTGGTCTGGTCGACTTCGGCCGTGCCTAGTTACCACTCTACCGGCAAAGACGTACTGCAAAGCGATTTACAAGGGCTAACTGATAGTCGAATAATTTATTTTCTTTTTAAATTTCCAAAGTATCCCTATTGTTTACGATATAATTTTTTTTTAATGAGTTATTTAAACATCCAAGAAGAATCCAGAAATAAAAATTCTTATTGTTATTTTTGATTTATAAAGATTAGATCCTTTAGGGTTAACTAATTTTACTGTTTACTTTCTACTTTACAGCTAACGGTTTGAAAAGGTTTGGTTCGGAACCAGATCTTAGGATAGAAGAGGAGCAAATAAAACCAACAAGATGCACAAATAACAAAAACTTTCGGAAAAAATATCGAGCGCCTCCACCGCCGAGCAGCAATGTAAGTATTACTTTTTTTTTTATTATAGGCTTACGCTTGACCACAATCACACCTGATGGGAAGTGATGATGTGGCCTAAGATGAGACGCGCTTGCATAGAAGATGCCTATTCACTCTTGATTTAAAGATAACCCGATTGTAATTGGCTGGGAACACAGATCGTCAAATATTGCCCTATAATAATATTTAACTAAAACACAACGTAGTTAAAACTGTATGTTATTTATTTTTGCAGCACCGAGAAGGTTCACCGCCAGATTCCGCCGGGAGAAACGCGAAAGCAGAACCACAAAGAAAGCTCAGATTATTTAGAACTAGAAACGAAACCAAAAATCTTAATGGTCATATAGATTCAAAGATCCCCGTGTACAAAAACACGTACACTGATTTCAAGTCGTTAGACTTCAACGATAATTTCGAAAGACGATACAAATCTCCATGTAAAGATAAGGAACAGAATTTCAAATATAACGACAGTAAAGATATGGTGCAAAGTACGGCGTCATTGAAGAAAGAGGAACGATTGCTGCAGATGAGGCAAGATTACAGAGTAACGAGAACAGACAAGGTCAGTGGGTGTAGGGCTAAAACATCGAAAACAAACGAACAAAGTGAGGCGTGGAAAACACCTCTTTTGAGTAGAAATTTTAGGCATTCTGAAAGGTTCACCAAGGATGATAACTCACAACAATTACTAAGAAGAGAAAAGACTTTCGATGAAACCCTTATTATAAGTGAAAGAGAAAATGATTCACCTAGAGCTTTGCACGAAAATAGAATTAAAGCTATAGGTGAGGAGTCAAACAAGTTTGGTCCGTTAGGTCAGCGAAACGAACCATTGAGGAAATCTCTTCCTTCGTTACTGAACAAAAGCAACGAAGAAAAAGATGAGTTTCAAGAAGAACTTAAGAAGGCGACCAGTAGAATAAGAAAAGAGTTAGGAAATAAATTAAATGTAAGCGATAACAAAACTAGTCAAAACGATAAAACGAGTACACAGAAAACAAACCCAACGAAATCGGCGACAGAGAGCAAAGTCAAAGAGTCTAGTCTTAAAGCAAATAGTAAACAAGATTCTAAACCCACAACTCATATAACGAGAAGGCCGCTAAGTCGGATAAATGAATCTAAACAGAAAACAGTGCAAAGTAAGTTAACATCAAATGATCCAAGTAAGCATAAATTGGAAAGTAAAGAAAATGTAAGGACTATGCCTGACAGAGGACAGGCATCCGGAAAGGAGTCAACGCCGGAACATTCACCAACAAGAAAAAAGGAAGCAAAACGTGCTACGCAAGAAAAGTAAGTTTTTCTATTCATTAATCCTAACACCGGGATTTTTTTGCAGTAATAGTAACAAAAACCGTAACTGTGGTTATATTAGTACTTTTCTATATTTAATTTTTTTTTATTCAAGTAGATTTTGACAAGTGCTTTTGGATTGTCGAGTGAATCTACCATTGGATCGGAATGCTGTACCTACCGAAAAGAACCAGCAATAAACTAAATACAATTTAAAAATCACAAGTACCGATTCTGCTATCAGGACTGTTTAAAATAAATCGAAGTGATCCTTCGGCGAGGGTAAAAAAACAACCTACCTACAAAAAAAATCAAATAACGATTCTTATTTTATGCTTTAGTCAAGATTGTAAAGCCTTGGTGACTTTTATAGACTTTTATACGCCAATGGTGCTAGTTTCTAACACATTTTCCTACGTGAGCAACAAAGGCGATACCTCGACTCGATACGACGTGACGCGACAGTATCAAATATAACCTAACCCTTCACCTGGCCCAAATTGTCACGTAGACAAGTATGCCATTTTCTATGTCGTCGAATTGCTTCGCGTCGTGTCGCTTCTGTCTCTCTACTGACTCCAAGCTTCCACTAGACAGATTATAAGCATTATGAGTGTGCAGTGAGAACAGTTTTATCTGCTTTCAGGCAAAGGCCAGCACCGTCAAAGCAGTTCTACTTTGGCATGATCGAGACCAAGAAGACAGAGACTCAGGACCATTTAAAAGACTTCCCTGGCCTCGGCAGCCCTATCATAGAAGAACTGAGCGACTTCCACCTCATCGAGCAGAAGCTGTTAGGATATCAAGACGAGGACGAAATGGAGAAGTTCAATGAGAAATTTAAGGAAGATCGCAAAAGAAACTGTAAGTTTACAATTTAATTTAATTTATTTGAACTACCAACAGAATTACAAGTAGTAGGTATAAGAAATGTTGAATGGCTTAGGCAATAGGTAACAAGCAATTCAATTTATAGGTAGTTACATACTAGTCCATTAAAATGTTACATTTTTTAGGCCTTACCTTGCGTTTTTTAGAGGACGCAATTTTATTTTTTTGATGTGTAGGGGGGGTCAGTGTAAAGCTAAAAACAAGTTTGTGGGGTCGCAACCCTTGTCCCACGGCCGCCATCTTGAAAATAGGGGTTGAAATGGTTTTTACGATATATCTCTTAAACTATTTATTAAATTAAATTCTCTACAACTTTGGTTCAGCAACTTTTTGTCGTAAAACTATAAATAAAAAAGTTATAAGCGAAAATATTCAGAAATTCGAGAAAAAAAATTATATTTTTCGATGTATCTTTTTTTTAAATCATTTTACGAAAAAATTATATCTGACCATTTTTGTAGATGGTTTTTTTGAGGAACAAGATATTTTATTAGATAATTTTTGAATGGTTTTGCATTTCTAAATGAGAAGCCCAGCATTTTTCGCGTCGATATTTTCGATATGAACATTAAAGCGTAGTTTTTCATCAATGGTAATCCCTAGATCGCGGAGAGATTCCAGTTTTTGGAGCGGACTGTTATGTAAGACAGCCGTAGGATATTTAAATAGGATTGAGAATTATAATCATAATCATAATATTTATTTATCCATATCAATAAGAATCAGTATCAGACCGAGCGTTGCTCGGTATTTTTTTTTTGGTCAATCTTTTTTTTTTAAATTATATTTAAATACAAATTACATACTGATAAAATGTGATTAATATTTCTCGATCTTACAGACATAATAATAAAAAAATATGAACTGGAAAATATTATTTAAATCTAATTTCCAAAAACCACGATTTACCAAAATAAAAATACCGAGCAAAGCGCGGTCACCCAAATATTACTATTAAATTAAATTCTCTACAACTTTGGTTCAGCAACTTTTTGTCGTAAAACTATAAATAAAAAAGTTATAAGCGAAAATATTCAGAAATTCGAGAAAAAAAATTATATTTTTCGATGTATCTTTTTTTTAAATCATTTTACGAAAAAATTATATCTGACCATTTTTGTAGATGGTTTTTTTGAGGAACAAGATATTTTATTAGATAATTTTTGAATGGTTTTGCATTTCTAAATGAGAAGCCCAGCATTTTTCGCGTCGATATTTTCGATATGAACATTAAAGCGTAGTTTTTCATCAATGGTAATCCCTAGATCGCGGAGAGATTCCAGTTTTTGGAGCGGACTGTTATGTAAGACAGCCGTAGGATATTTAAATAGGATTGAGAATTATAATCATAATCATAATATTTATTTATCCATATCAATAAGAATCAGTATCAGACCGAGCGTTGCTCGGTATTTTTTTTTTGGTCAATCTTTTTTTTTTAAATTATATTTAAATACAAATTACATACTGATAAAATGTGATTAATATTTCTCGATCTTACAGACATAATAATAAAAAAATATGAACTGGAAAATATTATTTAAATCTAATTTCCAAAAACCACGATTTACCAAAATAAAAATACCGAGCAAAGCGCGGTCACCCAAATATTACTATTTATAAACACAGATAAATAATAATATATTTCCAGTGTGTTATTCATTCTATGTTTATAAATTTCTTTGATCAATAATCATTTTTATTATTTTATTTTTATTATTAAATTATCAACATGAATATTTACAATAACTTTTATTGTAATATTTAAAAAAAATGTTACACCGTCCAAATGATTGTTCATGGGTATCGTATTATAATTATTAACTAGCGGTCCTCCCCGGCTTCGCACGGGTAGCACTAATCATCATAATAGTCCATACCCAATAATAACTAGTCGGCCAGTAGCCAGTTTTTACAAATTAGCACTGCGATATAACCTCCAATATTGTAGGTTGCGGCTGCGCTTATTTCTGTTGCGCGTTACTTTATTTCTATGGTATCTTCTACGATATTCGTCTAAATGAAATGGTGTAAAAGGCGAATTTGGTCTATATTAAATACTTGAGATTTATAACAATTTTATTTTGATAAGGATTAATACTTGCTCGGTAAAAACACCTTCGCAAGTAAAGCATTGGTTTAGACCAAATTAGAAAATCATAAAAATGGTTGTTGTGAGTCAACCTTAAAAGATAGATATATGCTATCGCAGACTTTTTTTTAGAACTTTTTGAGAGAAGCAATTCCACCATACATTGTTTTGGTGTAACTGTAACTATTTACGCAGCGCACGCCACTTAAGCTCTCAAAAGAGACGATTTTTTCCGACTTAGTTCACATTATTGCAATTTTCGTAAGGATCACTATTTTTTCAAAATAAAATTTAGCCCTTGTTACTCGCTGATAATGTGGCTTTCTATAGGTGAAAGAATTTTTAAAATCGGTTTTGTAGTTTTTGAGTTTAACCATTACAAACAAACAAACAAATCTTTACGATTTATAATATATATTTTTTTATTAATAAGTGCATTATGTTGTGTTTCCAGTATCATCCGAGTCGGCGTTGTCGTCAGAAGGCTCTGAGGGCGAAGGCTCGGAGGGCTCGCTAGGCATCGCCCTGCGGCTTCGGCCGACGCTGCCCAAGAAGCTGCCAAACAATGCGCGCTTCTCCCCCGCCGCCGCCTGGAGGCAGCTGGCCAGTTTAGATGCCCATCTTGCCGGTAGGAACATGATTCCATTACAGCCTCCAATCTCATATGAGAGACGGAATAAGAGTTTAGACTCACCATGCTGCTCCAATGCGGGTTAGAGGGCTTTAACGACTATTGTCATGTTAGTGGTAATAACCGGGACCGACGGCTTAAAATGCTCTCCGAGGCACGGAGGGAACGAAAAGGCCATATTCGGTCACGCATCCAGCTACTTACGTGTCAACGTTGCTTAACAATCGCAGTCGACTGATATGGTCCATGAGAGCTGTGGTACTCCATGTAATATGTTTTCATTTTTACTTGTAATTTTTTTGGCTAAATAAAGGATTATTTATTTATATGCGTTTTTGCAACTAGGCCACTCGCACCGCAACCAGCTGAAAAAGTAGCCTATGTTTTTTTCTCGCCCCTCAACCAGCTTAAAAAGTAGCCTGTGTTTTTTATTTTATTGCGTGATAGACTTGCGCTTAACGACAATCATGCTAAGTGCAAAGCAATCATTTGCTAAGTTGGAACGCGCTTGCTTAAAAGTTGCTTATTTCCCCGGCATGTAACTTATTTCTGTACCAAATGTTATCAAAATCGTTTGAGTAATTGAACCGTGAAAGCGTAACTGACAGACACACTTTCGTATTTATAATATTAAGTATGAATTTATTTCTGTCCACAGAAACGCAACCATTAGCGGTGGAGACCAAGGTGTCGGCGGACATATCTCCGGAGTCGTCGCCCCGGTCCGACCAGTCCGCGGACAAGTCCGGGGACTCCGGGATATCGGCTGACCACGGACACAGCGACCATAGGATAGACTCGCCTAGAGAAGTGAGCTGTTTGAAATTATATCTCTAGTGGAAATTTAATGATAAATAATAATAATGTCCTCCCGATTGAATTTTGGCCATGGCGGTCATTCTTCAGAGAGATTAGCCATATTCGCGGGAGATACTTGTGTATGCGCAATTGCGCATACATAGGTGCACTCTCTGTTCCTTTACTTTCATAGCCCGACGGGACGGATAATCCGACACGACCGGAGAGAGATCCGCAGGACCGACGGCTTAACGTGCTCTCTGAGGCACGGCGGTGAAACACAACCAACTTTCTAACTCTGGTCTAGTACTGAAAATGTCTTGCTAGAAAAATCCAATACTTGTTTTAACCCGACCCAGGACTCGAACCCAGGAGCTCGTCGAGGGCAGTAGAACATGCTAACCACTAGACCAATAAGACAGATAAGTGTAGCAGGTGCGTTGCGTGTGAATGGGACACCAACTCATAGAAGTGTTCTCTTTCGACACCGTTTCTTCGTAAATACATCTTTTGGTGAAGCAAAAATTGGTTTTTAGTTACTACTAGCTTTTGCCCGCGGCTTCACTCACGTTAGGTTAGATTTTCATACATAAACCCTTAGAGGTTGACTTTTCAAAAAACCTTTCTTAGCAGATGCCTACGTCATAATAGCTATCTGTATGCCAAATTTCAGCCAGATCCTTCCAGTAGTTTGAGATGTGCGTTGATAGATCAGTCAGTCAGTCACCTTTCCCTTTTATATATTTAGATTTAAGCCATTATTATAGCTTACTATAAGCACTTCCCCTATATTTTCCTCTATGTTTACTTGCCAGTAGTGATCCCAGCCCATTTTTGACTTGTCATTGCAAAACATATCAAAAACCCTTTCTTAGCAGATACCTACGTCATGATAGCTAAGTATCTGTGCCAAATTTCAGCCCGATCCTTCCAGTGGTTTGAGCTGTGCGTTGATAGATCAGTCAATCAGTCACCTTCCCCTTTTATATGTTTAGATTTATAGTAAGCACTTCCCCTATATTTCTCTCTATGTTTACTTGCCAGTAGTGATCCCAGTCCATTTTTGGCTTGTCATTGCTAAACATATGATCTTACGCGTATTGTCGTATCCAGCCAACTGAGCCAGCAGCGACGTGGACCCCTCAGCAGGACCTGGGTGACAGTAGCTCTGAGGGCGCAGGGGCGGAGCACCCCCGGGCCGGCGTGCCCACGTACAGTCCGGGCGCGCAGCCCTTCAGCCTCAGCCTTCCCCGGGAACAGGACAAAGTGAGCACCACACTTGCCACAGTGCGCGGGATGTTAGACTTGATACCTGAGGTGAAGGCCGTAAGAGCTTATAACAGAAAACCAATAAAATTTTGGGCCGATTCATAGTGTTGTATGAATCTACTAGACGATGCCAGACACTACGTCTGCGTGGATTGAAGTTTTTTGGTTTCCACAGGAACTCTTTCATTTTCCTGCTTAAAACGTAGCCTATGTATTAATCCAGGGTATAATCTATCTCCATTCCAAATTTCAGCCATATCCGTCCAGTAGTTTTTGCATGAAAGGGTAACATATACATACAAACTTTCCTCTTTATAACTGTCTCATAGTTTAATGTGATGTCACGACAAATATGACGATTTATTCTGTAGATATTTTTGTTGACATTTGCATGCGACAGTACTGTCCCGTGGTGCAAATAACAATGAAAATGTCGACAAATCAAAAAAATCGTCTTATGTATCGTGGTATTTAACGAGTACGAGTAATTATTCGCACTTTACTAGGAGTATGGCGTTAAACCACGAAATAAGCCTTAAAATCATTTTTGAAGCTAACTATCCTAGATATAATTATTGCTGTATTCTATTTTGTTAGACTGGCTGCAAAATACGCTGCGTTCAACGCTCTTAGGTATCCCATATCTTTTAAAAAGATTTTGCAAGCGACCTCCCTTCTGACCCAGAATTCGTAAAATAATGAATTTCCAGAATTTTAAGTATCATCTACAAGCCTAATTTGCTACTATTATTATTTTATATCTACCTTTTTTATATTTTGAAAAGAATTTAGCCAATTTAGATAAAATAGGAACTTAATTTCTAAAGGCTTTTTTTTCTACTCTCTCATAGTTTATTATTTTCAAGTCTACACCTCAGGTGTCAATATGAATAATGTTGAATTTTTTTTTCTTATAATTAAATCACAATATTTAGTAGTTTCAATCAGTAGTTGTAACTAACACACTAACCTAACCTCCCGTGTACACTCCTGAGGAGGAGTAAAGATAAAATATCACGCTTTTACTTCTACTACTTTCTGTTTTTTTCTTCTAACTGCATGATACTAACCCTTTCCATTCTACCTATCAATTTAAGCTTACAACATACTAATTTTAAGTTTATTGGATTTACACTAATTTATTTGCTAACTTCGTTTATCGTTGTCTTTAGATTCCCTATGAATTTCTTATATTTCGCTTTAAGCAAATTTTTTTTTTACTTATACTGTATGTTACTTTTTGATTTACCTATGTTATTTATTGTAAATGATCGTCTGCTTTCTGATTTATCACTTTTCAAAAAAATCTACGCTACCTAATTCCTCAATAATGTTTATGGAACTTTTACCCCTAACCAAAATACTTCTATCAATCAAAATGATTTCAGTCTTGTACAAACTTGTTTTCCAAACTTATTCTTTTGATCTTCTTTGCGAATGAAACAAGTTTATTTTATCATTATTCCTCATCAGTCCATCAGCCAGAACATTAACATCTCCTCATAGTTTAAAGGAGTGTCGTGCTTCTACGACTGCTTCCAGGGTAAACAGCTTCAACAAGGATTCAACAGTCTGCAAAAGCTTCGAAAGTCGGTATCAGGAGCTTTAGGAGCCGCGTTGGGTTCCAGACGATTCGATCTGGAACACGAGCCGATGTTGGAGGAGCCTGAACAAAATTGGTTTTTGACGAAGTCTGCTCCTAACTCTTTGAGCAATCCGCTGCTATACCATCAGCAGTTGAGGACGAAAATTTCTGACGATGTCGGGAAGGAGACGCTCTCGTTAACGACGGATAAGGTGAATTCTTTTTAATTTTTGCCTGTTGACTTTGTAACTTTTGACTGAACTAGTGTTTTTTTTTCTGAGACTGGGTTTGGTGCGCGCTGTTGTCTTATAAGAGGGAGATCCCAGAGGCCCAATTGTCTAAGAAAATGGTACTGAAAGCGTAATGTATTACTCGAACTGTTTAAAGAGCTTATACATATTTTTTTTACATGCAGGCGTCTATTAACTCCTTAAATAGTTCGAGTTTTACGTTTGACAAACGTTTACGATTACAATTTTCTTACACAATCGAGACAATTGAGGATTGACAATCGCCAATTAATTGTTTTTGATATTGTCTGTAAGAAAGCTTTGACCGTGGCTAGTTATTACCCAGGCCCACTTGCAGAAACGCCGGATTATCCTTGTAACCCAAAGTTAGCTGCTACTTTGACAGAATTCGCATAAAATTTCTGTCAAAATTTCAAATTTATTCCTGGGCTACACGTAGTAGCCCAGGAATAAATAGTTTCCGTGTAGAAACCCATAATAGGGGTAACTTAAATTTTTTATTTTTGATATTTTCAATTTAATGCCAGATAACCCTTTGGCGGTTTATAGCGAATTAGGCTTCTTGTTCCTTGATCATCATGGTCTTTCGCAAAGTAACGCCTGCTTCTATTCAATACATATTTATATTTCAGGTAATATAATATTTATAACTTGTAATAATAATAATAATAAAAAATAAAAAGTGTGTTGTCGTGGGACACCAGATAGGAACGAAGTTCCTTATTACATAAAGTTGGGTCCATTTTAATAAACTATACATATATATTAGAATTAAAAGTAAGAAATAAATTAAAATCTAAATTAAAAACTAATTATATTTACAAAAAATACACGCCATCCAAGTGATCGTTAATGGGCATGGTGCCCAAAATACTGGCGCTATTACCTCGTTGAATGGCAAGGCTAAGCCGTTGGGCTAAATAAGCGCCAGCTCTTTGGTCACCAGAGGCGTGGATCAGTTTTTGGGACACAACATTTATAAAATTCTTCGTGTCCGATGACCATGGGCCCAGAGTCTCAAAAGCAAGCGCCGCAAAAACGTAGTCCTTAGTAATGGCTGAGTATTTGCGACGCTTAAGCAACTGAGCAGATTCAGCAGCAGCACCCGCCTTTAGGCACGAGCCTGATAGATGGGACGCTGCCAACGTATCAACGCAGGTTGCATCCCACACCAGTGCACGACCCATCGACCATGGTACTATAGTCATCCCATCCGGCCTCTTGCCGTCATCTCTGAACAAACCGGAGGGTTCCAGTTGTGCAGGGATGGAGGCAGTGGCCAGAGCGCGACGGACTATATCATTGAGAGCACCGTGGCGATACAAGCGGCCTGCGCTCCGAATGCAACTGAGTCCATGGTAACCAAACTGATCTACGCGGCTGCCACAAGGACAGTAATGAGGCTCACATACCTTTATTCCCAAGCGTAAGCAAACTGCCACACGAAGCGCTGTCCGGTCGAGAATCGTTCCCAGGCTATGAGATGGCAGAGCGTGAAGCCAGTGACCTGACTCTTTTTCGGATACGGCTAAAATACGGGCTTTATCCGTATCTGAGGTACACTGTGCTACGAGATCCGAATGTGTCAAGACAACACGCGGTTTGTCCCAAAGACCCTGACATTCCACAGCCGAAGGAAAGCTCTCCCCAGGACAAGAAGCACTCCAGGCCAGCCTCGCTTCCGACAGACTCTCAACCACAACATCAGTCCGACTAGACAGATTAAGGATCTGACTGATGAGTGTAATAGAGCCAGAAGCGGAAGATAAGAAAGCCGGGAGTGCTACACTTGAGATGGAACGTATGCCTAGGGGGATTACTAGGGAAATACGGGGGATTTCACAGGTAGACTCGCTTGGGTCCAGGTGCGGTCATCAAATTGTAAATTTAGAATTTTACATAGAGTGTCTTTAAGAGACACATCTAAAGTTGAGATCAAAGAAGGGTATTTCCAAAAGGGGCCGCACCTTAACAGATACATAAATTTAGGAGCAAATAAACATAACCGTAAAATATAAATGGCCATGTGTGGCTTTATGTCTAAAAGGCGATGCGAAAATTTATTGAAATTCTCTAATTTAGAATTTATTACAGAGGAAAATGCTTCATCAAATATTGGAGCACCAAGAAGGGTTAAATTTTGACTCGAAACTGTAGATATACCCGGTATCAAAAAACTCAAATTATGAAAAATTTCATTTTTCTTCTCAATGGGAATTGAATTTGGGAAGTAAGCCTCACACTTGGAAAAATTTAGATTTAGCCCAATATAAGAAAATTTTTGTATGATTGTTCTTAAATCTTGAAGAACTGACGACGCATCTCCTGCCAATGACCCATCATCTAGGTACCATAAGTTGAATTTTGAATTTAGGGACGAAATAATAGGATTTATAACGAGACTGAAAAGCGCGGGACCAAGTGGGTCACCCTGCTGACAACCTACTGCTGAATCCAGAACTTTTTCCCCAAACATTAATTTTGTGGGAGAGCCATAACATTGCCACAAATAGTCTAATATCTCAGGTATCTCTTTTTGAATTTCATCTAACATGGCTCCCCTATCGACCGAATTAAAAGCGTTACGAACATCAATTTTTATGAAGACGTCATAATCACTTGAATTTAAATAAGTTCTGGCAGCATGTACCGCTGCCTCGCACCCTCCCTTGACCCCGAAACCTAGTTGTTTAGGTTTCAGGATGGCCGCTGTTTTGTCCTTAAATGCTCGGCAACACATACGCGATGCTAACCTGCGATATGTGCTGCCGACAGCAATAGGACGAACCCCCCCATCTTTTTTGGTCAAGGCCACCAAGTTCGCTCCGTATAAGACTGGAACAATATATTGAGGCACCTGACCAGATAACATTAAATTGATAAGACCGGTCAACTCCTTCAAAAGAGATTTACTTTCATCACATGAAGGAGGACCCATCAAATCTTTAAGGTGTTGGGGTGACAGGCCATCTAATCCTCCTGCAGAACCGTTTGGGAATCCAAAGATTCCAAAACGAACTGCATCTTCCGTCACACGTAGCGGATTGATGGTAGCACTACATGGGAGGTTACGAAGTCGGGACGAAGGTAAAGGCAGAGGGTGTTTTTCCCTGAGAGCAGCCAAAGTCTCAAAAGAGTCCGCGGCCAAGACATCGTCTGAAAAAAGCAATTTGGCAGCATTTTTAACGTTCCCATCACTTACTTTGTGTTCAATTAATTTGGATACATTTTGAATTGATGATTGGCAATTTAGAAGTCTGTTGCATGTAGGAATAGTATTGATCGAAATATTAAGTTTTATCTTTTTTGTAAGGGATGTAACTGTTTCAATGCCGGATTCTATATTCAGGACTCTATATGGGAACGTTAATAAATACTCCCACGCTTCAGGTGAATTCTCAGACGAGGCCCTAGCAACACACTCTTTGAGGCTGCGAGCGACTGAGGGTCGAGCCCCTCTAGGGATGCGCTTGACCAACCTAATCCCGCGCTTAAAGGCTGCGAGCCTCACCCATAAAGGAGAGCTACATGAGGGCCCACCCCCACAACATGCATCGGAAAAAATACCTGATGCATGCTCTGAAACTTGGGCAAAATTCGGGATGTGACGACGGCTTTTATGTATATTAAGACCGCGTTGGCCCTTATACAGCTTGCCGTCGACACAAATGGAACACTCGAGTAGCTCTGAGTTGGACGACGCATCTATAAAAGGCATAAAACTTACATTATTATATTTACAAATTAAAATTAAAATAAAAAACACCAAGAGAACACACAAAAACACTGTTCGAGTTCAGCACAGCAAGCACTGGTAATATCTCTATTCCCTTATGGGAAGGGATGGCAATCTGACACTGCGATCGGGGAGTACCAGGCGCAGGAATGTCTCCGATGGGCAAGGTAAAGGCCAAACGCCTGTTGGGATTTTCTGCGCAGTGAAACCCAAATCATTTTTTTGCAAATGGACAGAAGCATTCTTTCTGTAAAACAAAATATGAAATGCCTACTGTGCAGCACATATACTAAACCAGAGCCCATTTTTAATTTAACTAAACTTTCAAATAACTAATAGCCATAAAAAATAAATAAGGGTATTATTTTTCGATTTTCATGAAAATTTTTCATGTTTGTTTACGTATTTGACATATGATATACAAATATTAATTTCAAGTTCTAGTCGAGGTAAAAAGAAAATAATTATTCAGGTATAAATTTTTTATCGATAAAAATCAAAAACTACTTTACAAAATTATCTTAACACTTATTTTATTCACAATGATTCATAAAAATACATAATAATATTAGCAGACTGAAATAATAATAATAACAGTCATCATGTACACTATACATTAGACACTGTGTAGCGATCATAAATATACTATACGTAAAAATCTTACTCCACGCATTTTCGTTACGGGCGGCTAGGGGACCCCTCCGCATCGTCCCATAGGGAACTTCGATCCAAAACAAGTGTAATATATTTATAATTTGTGTTTGCTTAATGAAATACTTCTTTTACCCTACAGAGAGTCATATTCGCCAAGCTCAAAAATAATATCTTAAAGATTAAAAATGAATGAATGACTGAAATGTGATAACTGTGCAGGCACAGGAGGAAGGCAAGCGATGGCGCAGTTCGTACGTGAACTGGGGCGGCCACGTGATGTACCTGCCGCCCGCCCCCGACCAGCCGCTGTCCGTGATGTCCACAGATCGACCCATTAGGTACGTGAACATTAATCTATGTCTGCGCATCTGTATCCACCAAATATTTAACCCGTAATCAGTCGTGAGACTATTATATAATCGGATGCGTTCTGCGAAGTTCACTGTTGCAGACCCTGGAAGCCATAGGCTCAGGCGTCTATCGTAGTACATCGAGCACGTTAGCTCGTTTTAATCTTTTGACTTTTGGGGCCGTTACTAATGACTTGGCAATTACATTTGGATGCTTAGTGGGCCGATTTTCATGCTGTATGGAGTGTTTCCTTTTTTCTTGATCGACGTTCCAGATACTGATAAATTATAAATGATAAATGATTTATTTATTTCATGTAGGACAACTTGTGTCACTTATGAAACATTAAGGCTCTACCACCGGTTCGGAAAGCTGATTCTACTGAGAAGAGCCGGCAAGAAACTCAGCAGTTGCTCTTTTCATAGAAAAGAAAAGGTTTATAATATGTAGACAACACAACACATACGTTACAAGTATTACACTGACTTGTGGGTCACTGGATGCGAGGCCGGTTGCTTCCATGCAACTTTGTCATTAATAAAATCATCGATAGTGTAATAGCCTCGACTTAACAAATGCTGTTTAACACAGTTCTTAAATATATGTAATGTTTGATTATCATAATATTGGATAGAAGCAGGCGTTAGGCGGAAGTCCATGATAATGAAGGGACAAGAAGGTTAATTCGCTATAATCCGCCAAGGCAGACAAAGTGTGGTACATCGTGTAGCTTACACGTGTAGTTTGCGATATTGACCGCCAAATGAGCCAGCAATTTGCATCGGCACAACACCACACGACTTGGTGATTAACATAAGTTTACAGGGGCCATACTGCCAATGCTTAAAGCCATATTGTTTCTCCTTGACTTTCATGTTTTACAATTATAATCCTTATTTTAGCAACGTCAAGGTACATGACATGAAACTGTCATTATGAGTAATATTGCTTAGGTATTGCTTTAAGCGCTGGCAAATAAATCCATGCAACCTTTTTATACGACTGCTTGAAAAAAAGAGTATATTGTTTTCAGGGTTCATGTATGTATGTATGTATCTGAGTTTGTATATTCCACCATAACTTCTATACGCCTGAACCGATTTTGATAAATGAGGTATCGTTAGAATCCCTAGCTTATTCCGGGTGACATAGGCTATTAAAATTGAAAAAAAAATTGATGGGGTGACCATGGTCCCGAATTAAAGACTAAAGTTGAAAAAAATATTCGAAAATAAGATTGACTATATAATCATCATCTAGAAAATGATGAGTAGATTCCAAAAATATATAACAGTATAGTTCAATATCCAGTGATTCATACAAAAATATCATTTAATAAAAATGTGAATAAGATTCTAATTTAACTAGATTAATCTCTATTCTATTGCCATTCTATCCTCCATTGTTGTTCGCAGGAGCAAGTCCAGCAGTTGCCTGGAGGTGGCGGCGCGGGCGGCGCGCGCGGCGGCGCTGGCGGGCGAGATGCGCGAGAGAGAGCGCTCCGCCTCGCCCGGCGTGGTGCGAGCAGCGCCGGCGCGGGTTCAGCCCACCGCCGCGGTGAGTATGAGGCCTATTACACTGCAAGCATGATCGTATAAGGAACACTGATGTTTTGCGGCGAGCTAATATAGGAGGCATTGAGTCATATCTAATGAACCGTCAGCTTACATGTTGCGCGGATGACAGACGATAGAATGGTAAAGAGAATATTCTATTCTGAACTCAAGGATGGCGAGCGAAAGCCGGGTGGCCAGTTCCTTCGTTACAAAGATGTTCAGAAAAGACACATGAAGAAATTTAACATCGAGCCTTCTACATGGGAAGACCAAGTATATAATCGCCAAGGATGGAGAAATCTGGTGCGTACAAAAATCTCAAAGTATGAGGATCGGAGAAGGTCGGAGCTTGATAAGAAGCGAATACCTGAAGGCCAGGCTACCTGCGGCCATACAATATAATTACGTGAACGGTGCCTTGACCACAATGCTCCCGTATATTTGCAGCAAAAATAGGATATGCCAGCCACATGAGGGCACATAATAGGGACTGCCCTATACTGTATGATGTACTGACATCAGACGCCCTCCAGATACTAGGAATTCTCCCCAAGCAGTCACCGTGGCCGAAATCGGCCTGAAGGACATCATCATCATTACACTGCACTTTCCACAGGGCCCTGTGGTAAGGGTGGGCGTGGCCGCAAGTTAGAGCGTCGCTTATTACATAATCTTATAACACTACACTGATTCAAAAGTAAGAGTCCCTGTGAAAAGTGCAGTGTAATAGGCCTATAACATATTGTTAGGCCCAGTCTAAGAGAGATAAAATAAGATAAATAAGATAAATTTATTTCATAAACTAGCTAATGCCCGCGACTTCGTCTGCGTTGATCAAGATTTTTTAGTTACCGCGGGAACTCCTTGATTCTTGATTTTAAGTAGCCTATGTGCTATCCAGACTATAATCTATCTCTGTGCCAAATTTTTGCCAGATCCGTTCAGCCGTTGGGGCGTGATTGAGTAACAAACATCCATACATCCACACATCCATACATCACTCACATTTATAATATTAGTAAGATTAATTTTATTTCAGGCAACAAAGCCCATATTATAAATTACTTAAAGTACATTAATACTTAAAAAATTTAAATTAAAATATTATCTTACTAATATTATAAGTGCGAAAGTTTGGATGGATGTATGGATGTATGGATGTCTGGATGTATGGATATTTGTTACTCAATCACGCCCCAACGGCTGAACGGATCTGGCTGAAATTTGGCACGGAGATAGATTATAGTCTGGAATAGCACATAGGCAACTTTTTATTCCGGAAAATTAAGGAGTTCCCGCGGGAACCAAAAATTCTCGATCCATGCAGACGAAGTTGCGGGCTAGTAAGATAAAATAAAATACAACCATAAAATACCATAAGTAGGTAAATACAATATTTAAAAAAACAATAAGTAATAAAAAAAGACTAATACTACGGTAATATTGTTAGGCCCCGTCTGAGAGAGATAAGATAAATTTATTTCATAAATATACAGTGTGGGACAACTAAATAACATTTATAGCCTTACACCTAGGATAAAACGAATCCTTACACCTAGGATAAAACTAATATAGTTGACATACAATCTAAATATTATTGTGCACCTGTTTACTGAACTGGTTAAAACTGTAAACTGTAACCTAAGCAAATTTACAACAATGCATGTGCGTGTAGGCTTGAGTTTGCATAAGTATGAGTGTTGTGCGTTGTGTCTGTAAGTATGTGTATTGTGAGTGTATGAGTGTTGTGTGTGAATGAGTATTGTGCGTGTGTGTGTGTTATTTTAAGTAAGTAGTGATTAAACTAGAATCTCCAAAAGTTCTTCAGTAGTCGAGTATGTTTCTTATGAAGCCAACTCTTCAGTGCATCTTTGTAATTATGGTGATTTAAAGAAAGCAGAGAAATAATTCTATGCAACTTATTATAGAGGTGAGGTCCAAGGAAGACAAAAAACCTGCGACTAAAACCTGTTTTTAGTTAACTATAGCTAGCAAATTGAGGTCTACGACGAGGGCAATCACGGGTGAAGCACGTCAGAGAACGTTGTTTGAGAACAGTAGCCAGAATAAGAGACAATAATATTATTACTCTACTGCTCTGACTAGTTGAGTCTGTGGCACGACTGGTCTATCGTACCTACTCTGTAATTGATCTATTAATTACGCATCTGTGATGGCTGCCGTGGTTGTGTTATGAATTGCTTATGGAGGGTAGAGGCAAGAAGTATCATCTCTTATGGGAGAAAAGTTGTAAAAGTGTCCAGTGGTTGCTATATATATATAACAGTTCAAAAACCTTCCACAGTGGCGCTGGTGTAGGCAAAAGGTATGGTATGAATGTAGCAATTGTAGATGAACTGAAGTATGCCAAGTTAAAAAAATTAATATTATTGTCGGCTAAAGTAGTTACTTATTGAAAATTTCTACAACTTACGTTGTAGACTTGTTTATTTCTCAAACCTACTCTAATAATATTTGGCGCTTCCTTGTTAAATTTACCCTGATGCTAATGTGTCGCCCCCAATTTAATGCATTTCGACGGACACTTTTCATATACAGAGATGTTCCTCCTTACCTCTTAGAATTGCTAAATAAAAGTTTATTTAAATGGATAACCAATGTTTACTTTTGGAAATATAGTATTTTATTATTTCAGACCATTACTTCTATATATTTTATTATTTAGACGAATTAAGTTTTTTGTTTAATTTTCCGGTATAAAAAGAAGCCTATTTCCTTCCCCGGGATTTAAACTATCCCCATACCAAATATCATCAAAACAGATGGGCCGTGTAAGCGTAGCAGACAGACACACTTTCGCATTTCTTGTATTCGTATGGAATTTAATGTAACTCAAAATAAGGTTTATAATTTTAATAAATAAATCTTATAAAAAATGAAAAAAATTATCAGGAGAACCTAACCTAACTATGATTTTACAAGATCCCGACGGTACCCCATTTGCTATGGTTTATGGACTTTCTTTTGGGGGCGCCATTTTGTGTTTATGTATTAATTCAGATTCCACAGTGATACTCGGAAGATATATTCGACATCTATTGGTGCAAGAATCTTCAAAATCGGTCCACACTCCACGCTTTTAGGTCCAATACCAAAAGTCAACCACTATTCTTCATAACCTTTTAGCAAAAAATACCTAAAAGATCACTTTCTTAGTCTACGATATAAATACAGACATACATACGTACTAACGTCATGTTACTTGAGCTGACATATTATGAACTCATTACCGGCATCATTAATAACTATTACCAGCGTTAGAATGACGCGTGAGATTTTAATCCTCTTATAAAGCATTAACGAAGTTACGTGTAACACATTATTACCACACGTAATCCGATTATGTTAAAAGTTAAAAATAAGACTAGACTCTGGTACAGTGGTGAGCCCTGTGGCCGTACAGGTGTGAGGTCCCGGGTTCGATCCCCGATAGGGTTAACTTGGGAATTTAAAATTTCCGAATTTTTTTTGGTCTGGTCTGGAGCGAAGCTTCGGCCGCGGTTAGCTACCACCCTACCGGCAAAGACGAGCCGCCAAGCGACTATGCGTTCCGGTACAATGCCGTGTAGTAACTGATTAGGGGTATGGGTTTAATATAACTACCTTACCCCTGACAGGTTACCCCCCTAACATCTTAGACTGCAGCATCACTTACCATCAGGTGAGATCGCAGTCCAGAGCTAACTTGTAGATGAATAAAATAAAACACTTTTACCTCAATCGACTTTCACTTTTATTTCCATCAGACTTTATACTTAATATAATAAATGCGAAAGTGTGTTTGTTTGTTAGTTTGTTGGTTTGTCCTTCAATCACGCCGCAACGGAACAATGGATCGACGTGACTTGACATGGGTAATGGGTATAGTTAAGGACCTGGAGAGTGACGTAAACTAACTTCCCGCGGGGATCAAAAAAATTATCTATTCAACCGATTTTGATTCAAATTTATTACTGGAGAATGTTGTATCCCGGGGAAGGACATAGGCTACATTTTATCCCGGAAAATTAAGGAGTTCCAGCGGGAATTTACAAAAACTTAAGACCCGCGGACTAAGTCGCGGGCATCAACTACTCTCTAGATAAACCCTCGACACAGCTTTTTCTACCTAACACCGTCCTTAATCGATGAAGATATTCTTACACACACAATTGTACACATATAATTGTATATCTGTTACAAAATCACCTTTTTCCCCCAAGTCTCGCCACAGCGCGGTTCCCACGAGTGAACACAATTAACAGACCGACTTCCGGATGTTTTTTGTTTGTGTTTTGTATTAAGAACCTTAAGATTTATGTCATCTCTGAGTTACGAAGTAATTAAGGTGATTCTAGTTACGCGGAAGCTATATGATGCAAGTAGTGTTTCAAACTCTGTGTCCTACATGAAACAAAATCAATGTTTATTTCACGTATTATGTTGCGGATTGCGTGTTGTTGTGAGTTGAAGCAGAATTGATACACACAGACACGGTGTTAATATGGTATGTATTTACAGATTAATCCTAACCTTATATACTAAGAAATTATGTACATTGGAGTGGGGGGAAACCTTGTAATGATCATGTAGTGCTAACTAAAATAGTGCTTTTGTGTACGACGTGACAAACTGTGAACTAAATATAATTAAATTGTAATAAATAAAGTAACCTAGTTTATATGGTCACGTATTGCTAAATGCCATATACTACATATAATTGCCACTTTTTATACGTTTTGTTTTGACTGCAACTGTAGGCTGTAGGGCCAGTGGTCGCATCGACTGCGCGTCGCGTGGATTAGTGCTCTCTTAGAACAGCCAATTTTGTATTCGAAAAAGAAATTTTTTAGTCTTGAAACAAAAGTTGTTCAAGGAGTTACTACCAAATCTACCAACGCTTAAAGCAGTATTACTTCAAAATGACAGTTTTATGTCACGTACCTTGACCGTCCTAAAAGGACACGTACCAACTGTGGACAGTAGGTACGTGTCCTTAAAATAGGGATTATAAGTCCAATACACGAACATCTCCGACGACCTCCGTGGCGCAGTGTTGAGAGCTGTTGCCTTAACTTGCGGTGGTCCCGGGTTCGATCGCCGGCTGGGTTTGGAAATTTATAATTTCTAAATTTTCCCTGGTCTGGCCTGGTGGAGGCTTCGGCCGTGGCTAGTTACCACCCTACCGGCAAAGACGTGCCGCCAAGCGATTTAGCGTTTCGGTACGATGCCGTGTAGAAACCAAGTAGGAGTATGGGTTTAATACAACTGCCATGCCCCTAACAGGTTAGCCCGCTGCCATCTTAGACTGCATCATCACTTACCATCAGGTGAGATTGCAGTCAAGGGCTAGCTTGTAGTGGATATAAAAAAACATCAACAATATTAAAACAATACGGCTTTAAGCGATGGTAGTATACGGTATGCCCCCAGTATATAAACTACATCACAGAAATTACCCTTAGATTATGCTCGGACTGCAAAACAAAAAAACAATGGTGACACTTTATAAGTGATCTATAGACGATCAATTAGTATTCCGGCAGTTAATCCACGACTGCCAAACACGTTGGGCCAAATCACGAGCGTGTAGCACCGGCCTGGTATTCACAACTTGACCTCGGTGCGCTGTTGGACACACTACGTACTGTTCATAACTGAGTTGAAATGACAAAGCTTCAAAAACAAAGAAGACGCAATAATTACAAAAAATAGGTAGGTATAGGTAATTACCTAAGTATTTGAAAAACTACGAAAATACCGATTACCGAAGTGATAGGTTCCGTTTTTAAGGTTCCGTATCTCAAGAGGAAAGAAGGAACCCCTATGGGATCACTTCGTTGTTCGTCTGTCTGTCATCACCTTTTTCTCGGGAACTTAAGAAGCAAGGTCTCACTTCTCCTACAAACTAAATGTATGTACATGCACTGGCACAGCTCAATCGGTTGAGGAATCTTTTAAAATTGAGTTAAAAATGACCTAAACAAACACAGACATTGCAAGTTAAATTAAAGCTTGTAAAATACTTACATAAAATCCATATAGTAGTAGTTTTATTGTATTTTTATGTCCGTGTACTTGTGTGCAATTAAAATTTAAATAAATAAATCCATACGTCTATTTACAACATCTATTTACCGTATCAATTGTATTTATAAACATCTAGTTAGCTTAGTATACCAGTCACGAAGATGTTATGAGGAACTCCTTCTTAGCATGCGAAGCGTATCTCCACCAAATTCCTCATTTCGGTTCAACTATTTTAATTTTAGGCTGATTTGCGATTAGATAGGTGATACATAATATGTATTAAAACGAAACTGAGTTTTTTTAATTCCACTACAGCTTACCTAGCCCTTGATTGTAACCTCTCCTGTACTTTAGGTTTTGAAGCTAGGTAGGCATTATTTAGTCAGAATACCTATTGCTAGCTATTGTAAGCATAATTCCAGAAGTGGGTGAATAATTATTAAATTTCTTTTAAATATGTTTGTACTCTCTTTAAAACTTGCACGAGCGAATGGTCACAACGTGTAGCGGTTTCACGAGAGATTTAATTTAAAAACTTGATTAAACTTTAAAGAAAATATTCATTTGATCCGGCCACGATTGCTATCGTTAAGCTCAAATCAAATTGCGGTCTAAATACAAAAGTATTCAATAATCGCTGAGTCTGCCGGCAGGAGACTAACTTCCAATTGTCAAAATACTAGTATTTATGCAAATTATTCCAGTATGGCTTGGGAACGCACTGACTGAAATACATCGAATGAGTCAAATATCAGTACAATCGAACCTTCATCAATAAATAAATTAACAATCTTTTAACTTTTGTAACAATTCAATTCAACTTTAAACGCAAAGCTGACGCATGTGATGAAAAATAAGCATTGACGTATATCCATTTGTGTAGGCAGTGCTTTTATGCCTCTATAAACTGCACGCCACTGCTCCTGTAGGGCTAGCATGCGCACAACGAGTAAAATTATGTCTATACCCGTTATCTCTATCGTTAAATCTACCGAAGCTAACATGGTTACTTTCGTCTCGTTACGTTAAAAGTATAGTTAAAATTAATATTTCTCATCAATGGTATTTTTCTCTACGAACCCTTACATGCCGACAATTTTTTATTGTGATATACTTACCGCATTTTATGCATCTTAGGGTAAACGAAAAATTAGCCGGCATCGACAACATCTTTCTCTCTCTCATCCCGAGATATCTCGTTGTGCGCATGCGCCTGCACGTCAGTCTAACTCTAGGATGATAGCGGGCTAACCTATTACAAATATGGCAGTGATATTAAACCCACACCCCTAAATCGGTTTCTAAAGACGGAATCTTACCGGAACGCATAATCGCTTGGGAGCACTTTGCCTGTGGGGTGGTAACTAGCCACGGCCGCAGCCTCTAACCGGACCAGACTAGAGAAAATTCTGAAATTATAAGTTTCCAAATATACCCTGTCGTGGATCGAACCCAGGTCTTGGGTCCTACTATAAGACCACAGTGCTCACCATTGCGCCAGGGAGGAGGGAGGGAGCTTAGCCATCTGTGCGGAAGGTGTGTGCCTAATACAGGTGCAACCCTTGTTCCTTTGCTCTCATAGCCAAATGGGACGGAAAATCCGTTACAACTGGAGTGAGAACAGGCGCAGGACCGACGGCTTTACGTGCTCTCCGAGGCACGGGGGTACCGCACACTTTCTAACTCCGGCCTATAACCGAGAATTCCTTGTCAGAAAAAATAATTATGGCCCGACCCAAAATTTGAACCGGGGACCTTGTCAACCTCAGTCGAATATGCTAACCACCTAGATTCTAGACCAATGAAGTTGTGGGTTACAATATCTTGTAGGTACACTATAATAACTCCCACGCAAATGGCGCCGTAGCCGAAATTCAGTAACGAGGACATTATAATATTGTGGTACTTCGGCTTCAAAATATTATTCTGTAAAGATCCACAACACAGTGGTCGCGTGCTGCGCGATAGCACGTCATTCGCGTCACAGTGGCTTGCGCATGCGCACCTTTTTCGCGCGAGTTTTATTTTATGTTTGTTATTACCGATACTTTATTATTTCTGGGATATTAAATTAATTAGTGTGTGCTTTTGATTTATAAAGGTATGTTTTATTTTTCTAAGGTTTTATTTTTGTTTGGAATGCGGAAAATTCGTGATTATAACATTGAATATAATAGTATTTAAACTGTAAAATGCATTGATTGGTATTAGTATTTGTTCCAAGGAAAACATAACAATTTATATATGATTTGAGAATATAGGAAATCTCAAAGCGTCTCCTCCGTGTTTTTTATTCTCAGAATACCAAATTAAACTCTATGTTATAGCTCATCTAAATATATAAAAGGAAAAGGTCACTAACTAACACTGACTGATCTATCAACGGACAGTTCAAACCACTGGACAGATTGGGCTGAATTTTGGCATGCAGATAGCTTAGCTATAGCTAAGAAACGATTTCTGAAAATTCAACACCTAAGGGGAAAAAATAGGGGTTTGAAGTTTGTGCAAAAGCTAGCAATTCATTGTTATTATAGTTGTTACATTCAGTTGTTATTATAGTTTATCATCATTGCCTTTATTTTCCTTATCAGTTATTAATTCCTTACAAAATTTCTATTCTATTGTTGTTATTATAGGTAGTTAGCGCTAATCGAAGTCGTAGTTGCGAGTGCCTATTTGCGCAGCTCATATACAAACTGTCGAAGTCAACGTACATACTACGTGCGAAAATATGCTATTGCGACGCGTCTTTTGGTCAACAGAAGCGACATATGGGCGCAAGCTATAACCAGAGTCGGTTTCAGTCCACATCGTCTGTATGCGTTGGCCCTTAGGCTGATCAGTGGACGGTATACCAACTTTCTTTTATTTAATTGAACTACAGGATGCCTGCAATCCCACATAGATGGTGAGCGATAGATAGATAGATAGATAGATAAATACTTTATTGCACACATGAAAAATAAAAGGTAAAGTTAAAAATAAACTAGGTATGCAAAGGCGGCCTTATTGCCTACTGAGCCATCTCTACCAGGCAACATTTGGTGAGAGGATCGAATAAGATGTGTAGGGTAGTGTGGCACAATAGCATACACGTTATTATTAATAGGTAAGCAAATAATATAAAACATAATAGACCGAAACGTATCGCATAATAGGTACACATTACATGTAAGTAAAATACATAAATATAGATAACAATAATCATTTTATGGTGCAGTCAAAGATGGTAGAGGACATAACTAGTTAACTAGTAACACAGCATCGTACAGGAACGCTAAATCGCTTGGTGGTAGGTATGGACGTTGTGGCGGTAACTAGCCTCTGCCACCAACCAGACCAGACCAGTGAAAATTAAGAAATTATAAACTCCCTAATAGACCCTGTCGGGGATCGAACCCGGGACCTCTCACTATAAAACCATAGCGCTTACCACTGCGCCAAGGAGGTCGTTAAAACGGACAGTAAATGTACATGAGACGCGCGAGGCTACGTTAGGGAAAACGTATGATTAGGTATGTCATAAAGTTATACTTATCATTATTGTGATTAGATGGATACTGTTTTTTAATGTAAATTGCTATACGATGATGACACTCACTGGTTGTTTACTTCACGCATGTTTATCGAGTGGGTGTTATGACAAATTTGAGGATGTTTAAAAATATGTACATGATTTACTATATCGCTATACGCGATGGTAGTTAGCCCCCCCCCCTCCCTGATGGCCTTTATACCCCCTGGGGGGTAAGAGTGGATTTTTTTTCGTTAAAAAAATCTCCCCGAGTTGAAGAACTTATTTTGATGCACTAGTTAGACAGTTAGCACTAATAAAACATAGACTAAGTACCTACATAATAAATAATTATTGCTTTCTCTACATTTACAACACTTAACATGGAGCATTGTCACTTCCGGCACATTACGGCGTCACGGGCAATAAAGATTGATCCATTGGTCATATAAAGCCTCCATAAAGCACCTGTATAGCACTAATTTGTTTTAATTTGTGCTATGGTATACGTCTGACATCACAATTTACTTAAGGGTCGACGCGTATATAGACGGAGTCGAATGTTATCTTTTTATTTACCATAAGATTCCATAAAAGATAAATAATCTGCGTAAAGTAATATTTTATAAATAAATATATACTTATTATTATTATTATTATATTATATAAATAATTTCTTAAATTAATGCCAGTCCATTGGGCCATTCGCTAAACAAATTTTTATGAAGTTGGTTACTAATTAGCTTTCAATCCGAAGTCGATTATGAACTACTTTTAACACGACTGTCCAAAAAAGGAGTGTAATTTTTTCAGGGTTCATGTCTGTATGTGAGTTTCTTTATTCTAGTAGATGTAATTTCTAAATGCCTGAACAAATTTGGATTGGGGTATCGTTAGCATCCTTGCATCATTACAAGAGACACTGGCTAAAATTTTTTGAAAAAGAAATATCCTTTTGACAGCAAAGTCGTGTTTTTAATTTTTTTAATAAATTATGGTTTGTTATCCTTAAAAAAATCAAACCTAATGGGGTTTTGAAAAACCTAAATCTACACGGATAAAGTCGCGAGCATCTAGTATAAATAAAAGATCCATAGCTATTTACATAAAACTTAATATAAATAATAAACATCAATTTAAATCGCCGATAATTGAAATAATCGCATGCCTAATAGCGATCATAATCACGGTTAATTATAATAAACCAGTTAACATTAACAGTTGTCACGTTCAACAAACACTGGTTTTAATGATCCTCATTGCTAGGACACTTCAGATGTCGTGAACTGCCTTCTGTCGTGACCTTATCATGCACAATAATCGCATCATAATGTGTGCCAAGTATTTTGTTCAGCAAGCTAAAACTAAGTGATAGACGTCTACCTATGTGAGTGAAGTGAATTTCTTATTTATTTCACTCTTTACACTCAACAAAAGTACTCGTAATTAAAATGATCACGTATAAAAATCACGTGCTAGTTTCATACGCTAGGGTGGCTTTTTTCAAACTCAAACTCAATCAAGTATTCCTTGGCAAGTGATTTTGAATCGTCGAGTGAATCTATTACTGTTTTGAAACGACACTGGTTCAGCTTTGTTTTTTTTTGTTCTTCGTTCGATGGATAAAATGTGTGGTTTCACGTACTGCGGCCGCCTGCGTCCAAGTGCGGAAAATAATCCCAGGATACAAAGAATATAATAGATAGAATGTAAAAAAAGTCGGTCAGTTAAGAATTTTAATACAGTATTCGGCTGATAGTTTAGATAAAGTTTAATAGCTAATATTTTTAAAAGCCTCGTTGCACCCCTTCATCGATGCGCCAATGCGCCAATGTGCCTTGAACCTCTTGAATTGCCATCGATAAAAACATGTCTACTTAAATAAAATCCGCATTTATACCTAGAAGTAAAACAATATATAAATAGATATATCTTCAAGGTACGATAATAATTATTAATAGCCTCACGCGTTACAATTATCAATATTGAATGCTCTACACTGCAGTGTTGTGTTGTTATTATGGCGTTGTCTACTCTATTATGAATTTTCGTCCTTGTAGCGTGATGTCACCATATGCTTATTATATATTCTGTGCCATAAGTAACAGAGAACAGAGCAGTAGGTTCATAAGGACTATAATCCACAGCCGTTAAACCAGTTAAATAAACAAGTCATAATTTAAAAAATTTAAAAATACGACTGCCCTGCCAAAAAACGAACTAAAAAGTTAAAAATCTAAATTAATCTAATTAAATCAGAATCTTATTCACATTTTTATTAAATGATATTTTTTGTGAATCATTGAGTGGATATTGAACTATAGTGTTATTTTTTTTTGGAATCTACTCATCATTTTCTAGACTAGATGATGATTATATAGTTAATCTTATTATACGACTGCCTGAAAAAAGGAGTATATTGTTTTCAGGGTTCATGTATGTATGTATGTATGTATGTAAGTATGTATGTGAGTTTGTATATTCCACCATAACTTCTATACGCCTGAACCGATATTGATAAATGAGGTATCGTTAGAATCCCTAGCTTATTCCGGGTGATATAGGCTAGTAAAATTTTAAAAAAAATTGATGGGGTGACCATGGTCCCGCATTAAAGACTAAAGTTGAAAAAAAAAATCGAAAATTAGTTTATCTATATAATCATCATCTAGAAAATGATGAGTAGATTCCAAAAATATATAACATTATAGTTCAATATCCAGTGATTCACAAACAAATATCATTTAATAAAAATGTGAATAAGATTCCAAAGGCTATACAAGGTGTAAGGTAAATGGTATAACATACCGGCGGCTACCCATGCAATTTTGACGTTATAAACACTATGGCGGTGTTAAAAATTCATAATTAATTATCTAAAACTTTCATACAAAATTAATTAGTTAATTAAGGAAAATAAATTTTGGCAACCCTGTGGCGATTAACAACCTAATACCTATTATTATTACGTAATACATAACTTACGCAACATCAATTTCTATTGCCCTAGTACAAACGACTAAGTCGACGAACTTTTGTTGTCCGAATGCCGCCGCGCAACTTTGATGTCACTGACGACCTGACCCAGCAGGGCGACCGCGTATCTTCTGCATCAATCATTGTTACAGTATCAATTGTCTTTACTGTCTAGTAGTGTTGTCATTGATGATAACGAGGTCTTGTGTTCGATTCCCGGGTCGGTTCAAATCTTGACTATTGACTAGGAATTCTCAGTAGGTAAGTACCTACCTGAGTTAGTAACGAAATTGGCGTTGATTACCTACCTACTCCCGTTCCTCGTAAAACATGTTAAGCCGTCTATCACTAGTAACGAGACCCTATCCTACCTATTTGTCGCTAAACCCACCAAACGCGGGTTAAAATGGAGCAGCATGGAAGCATGGATGTACTAATACATACTTCTGAGCTTAGAAGGTCTAATTTTAGCTCTTAATCACTACCTATTTCCTAGGTGCCTATTTGTTGGTGCCGGGTACTTATGAGAAATTCTGTACATAAAACTCAAACCTAAAAATGTTATGACCGAAATACGAATCGAACCCAGACTACGAGATTCGCAACCAAACCTGTAAACCACTGGTCACTCAGACGCATTACATGTAGGTACGCTAGTTCATCATATTTAAGAAAAATACAAAATGCTCTCCAAATCAACTTCTCACTACAGACAATCTCTTAAAATTTTATGTAAACCTGGTACATGCTAGAACGGATGGACGCTACCTACTAACACGCGGTATCCTCTTTGTAAACACCGCGCCTTTGATAGGTAGATGCCGCCGCTCGCGCCGCGGGCCGACTTTGCAAAATGAATGATATTTTTTGGTAAATTGTACCTACACCTAATTACGAATACTTGAATACTTCTACCTACCACTAGATACCTAACTACATAATAAACAGTTACTAGTTAGTACTACGTTTTTTTTGGTATCGGGAGGGAAATCTTTAAAAGATACCTAGTTTCTTGGGGGAGAAATCAGGTTATGTGAGATTTTTACTCACTGAAATCTCCTTGGTAGTCACCCTCAGCGCTGTGTTGGCCACAACCGAGCTGCCGACTACCAAGGGCAAGGTCAAGGGCAAGGGTCGTCCAAGGGTGAAACGACTGGAGCCCCCACTCCAGGCCGCTCCTGACCCTGATGTCCCTTAGACTGGGACTATTGAGTTGTTGGATCAGTGTGGTGGCCAGCGCCACAACAATGTCCTCGTCTCCGAGCGGGATCAGCTCGCTGACGGGCTCGCTCAGCGGCCTCCTTCTTAACCATTACGGTTTCACAGAAGGAGACCATTGCCCTCCTTGCTCCGACCTCCGACACCATTGCCGTTATCGCAGCCGTTGGAGAGAGGTCACTTCCCATGTGGCTGACTAGGACACGACGTTCAGGTTCCCAGACAGGGCATTCTTTAAGAGTATGCTGCGCAGAGTCCTGGCGGCGTGGTGTGTAGTGGTGGCGGTGGCTACAGTGGTGACACCGCGGTGTCACCACTGTAGCCACCGCGAACCTACTACCTACTTTCTCAGCATGTACTTCTAACTACTAGTACTACCTACTTACTCGTAAAAGGGATCCAGATACCAGCATCCTGATGAAAGATCACAGTAGCACACCTCTCACACACCTACACATACACACACACACGTACGACACAGGTCATACAGCAAAAAATGTAAGCTTGCTCACAGAAAGGGTTCAATGTGTGAACCCGCTTTTTCTGTGCACAATTCCAATCTGCGCAGCACTGAGCACATCACACGAGTAAGCAATTTGGGGTGTTACTGTCTGAAATGCATCCAGGATTCTTTGGCGCATTTCTTCACTACTATTGCACTCCACTGCGTATCATAAAATAGTCGGAATTTGAATAACTCATTGTCACTTATGTACTTGCCACCGTGACAGTTTACGCGCAACTGTTGAAATCTCGAAAAACTAATAAAATAATACGTTTCAAAAACAGGGTTTCCAGTCACGATTTTGATTTTACCCTACTAAAAAATATCCTTTATAAACCCTAAAAAAATTCTAAATTTCTAAATTTGGCAAGTTTACTATTTGTTGTAAGTAGACTTGGACTTTTTAAACGGATTTTTTTACGTACGATGTAAAAGTCGGTAAACTTTATTTTACAATTTTCTTTGTAACTTTACTTTACTTTTTCTTTGTAATAACTTTACTTTACAGTTAAGCTGAAATAAATATTTTCATTTTCATTATTTTAGTTATGTACCTAACAATTTAAACAGAGCATTCACAATTTTACCCAAAGTCGTTCTGTAAAATTCTTGTTTAATTTGTGTTATGTTTTTCCCCCAAGTTAGGGTAAAATTCCGAAAAGAAAACACTATCAAAAATTTATTTTCTAAAAATCTACTTTGTTCCATGCGTTCCTAGTACCGTTGGACGTCGCCCGTCAGCTCGGACAATACCTACATGTACGTACACAGGAATACGTCTAAACTCCGCCCTACGACAATATGGCCGAAGTATTAGGGTTCCATTGCAAGATAATTGCAATTATGAAAATATCTTTAGTCACGAAGAAACTAAGTACTTACTAGCTATCAAAAAAATATTGTAATTTGCGTAGGAGTTGAAGGGATTTTTGTTCACCAATTAATCCATCACTGTGCACTGCAGGCCTAATCTTTCATGAGAGATGTAGAAACTAACCTTCCACGCTGCTCCAATGCGGGTTGGTGGGTTCTAACGATTATTTGGACTTCAGGTTAAGTACTGATAAGTGATAATAACTGGGACCACCGTAGCATCGTGGAGAAAAATTCTTCAATCGACCGAAGAACGGGTTTCTTTTCTCGTTGGTAATAAAAATTTCTTGGCAGAAAAACTCAAATTCTAATGATTTGATGGCTGACGATCGAATCTGGAACCCCAAGACCCGCAGCCGATCAAAGTACTACCAAAGACCATTAGAAACATTAACAACTAGTTAAAATTGAAAAATACGGGACCCACCTCGTGAATTAAAATGATTTAATAGGTTACTTGAATCTCTTTAATAGTCATAATTTCCTGGTATCTCGATTAAGTTTACTTACGTAAATGCACTAGTGGCGGTGTCTTTTGTACCTAAAGTCGGAACTGTACTACAAGCGATAATATTAATTATTATTATTGTATCGTTATGCAATTTGGCAATTCATTACAATTTACAAATCATTCAAAAAACAAACTACTCAGAATAATTAATTATTGATCAAAACTTCAACGAAGTAAGTCGAGAAATTAATCACAGAGAAAGGCGGCTCATAAAATAAGGATAAGGGACTGAATTTGACTTACGAAGTCCGAAACTAGTCGGGCATTTTTTTTACAAAAATACGTGAGTTCTAGCCGGGCTTTTACTTTGAGAATTTTATTTCATGCCGAATAATGATTACTTAGCATCGCTATTGGATTTTATCGCAACGCTCGCGCTGGCAACGAGGCTTAAGATACGGTATTATTCGCAGTTCATTGGTATTGAATCAGCTGTTTTAAGGGATGCCACCTGAACATTTATGCAAAAATTTTGAAGTCCTCATAACTCCCCCAGGATATGAGCTACACGTCTCATGATATTTTTCCAGTATATCTATACACCATCTAACATAGGTAGCCGGCGGTATGTTATACCATTTACCTTACACCTTGTATACCTATGCAAATCGCTTCTTAAGGAGGTAAATTCCGAAAATAATATAGCAGGGCAGTCGTATTTTTTCATTCGTTATATTAATTTTTTTCGAATTTTTTTTTCAACTTTAGTCTTTAATGCGGGACCATGGTCACCCCATCAAAAAAGTTTTACTAGCCTGTGTGACCCGGAATAAGCTAGGGATTCTAACGATACCTTATTTATCAAAATCGATTCAGGCGTATAGAAGTTATGGTGGAATATACAAACTCACATACATACATACATACATACTTACATACATACATACATATATACATTCATACATTCATGATACATACATACATACATACATACATACATACATACATACATACATACATACATACGTACGTACATGAACCCTGAAAACAATATACTCCTTTTTTCAGGCAGTAGTTTAAAAAAGAACAGAGCAGAGTTAATTCCCACAAACTTATCTTACCCGGTGACCAAAATTGGAACTAATTTGTATGCCTGTTAGGTTTTTGTATTTATTTTATTTTTAACAGATACCAGCGACACTGACACGGGTCAGATAAGTTTGACGGACTGTAGTTAGATTATACATAAGTTCTTGGTACACCTGCCCCCCGATTGTGTAAAGAAATCGTAATTGTTTGTCAAACGTATAATTCGACCTGTTTATAGAGCTCATAAATGCCTCCACGTCTAAAACCATATATTTGCCTACTCCTAAAACAGTCTGAGTAATCGTTTTAAACTGTCAAATAATTTCGATTTGCTTAGATAATTAGGCCTATGATTATAATCTAGTTAATCTCCGCCTCGAAACCTATGTAGATATGTTAGTTTGTAACATTATAAAGCCTTTATATTATAAAGAAAAGAAGATACTTATAACACTCACTCACTCTCACTTCGCTTCACTTCACTTGAGTTATAGGTGTAGGAATAGTTGCGAAAATAAAAAAAGAAAGGATTTATGTCTAATAACTTTTGAGATTATCAGTTTTTATTTTATTTTTCAAATAGAAAACTTAGTCCTTCGTAAAATTCAAAAATCATATATACTTATTCAAAAAAATAAACATGAATTTAAAAAGTTTCATAGTCTAAAATGGAAGCGAGCTATCCTGGAAGGATGGCAGTTTTTATAAAAAATATGCTAGTTTCTTATGCATTTATGTCTACAGCCAAGTAGGGTGGTTATTGGCAACTAACCACGGCCGAAGCCTCCTATCAGTCCAATTCCGAAGTCTTTTTTTTATCCACTACAAGCTAGCCCTTGACTGCGATCTCACCTCATGGTAAGTGATGATGCAGTCTAAGATGGCGGCGGGGGGGGGGGGCATAACTTTTTAGGCGCATGGCAGTTATATTAAACCCATACCCCCTACTTGGTCTTCCACCTATAGACCACTGCGCCTAATAGTTCTTCAAAGTGATGACATACAGGCATAATTATTATTTAGTTGCAACACACGCAAGATGCACGGCTAATAATTTACAATGATTAGCATTCTTAATAGAATCGATTAATAGTTACTTAATATTACCTATACTTTAAAATAATCATACTAATATTATAAATATGAAAGTGTGTTTGTTTGTTGGTTTGTCCTTCAATCACGCCCCAAGGGAGAAATGAATCGAAGTGATTTGTGGCATGAGGAATTTTATACCGGAAAATTAAGGATTTCCCGCGGGAAAAATAAAAGCTTAATCCGCGCAATTAAGTTTCGGGCATCCTCTAACTTAACTATTTAGAGATATGTCCTTTCCCAGAATGCAACCTATCTCTATACCTACCAAACATAAAACCCTATTATTCTACTCCCAAACACCGTCTTATTTGATAGAACGTTTATTTTTATTAAAATATGTTGAAAAGGCGTGAAGCGTAGCAGGCAGACAGACAAACAAACACACTTTCGCATTTATATGATTAGTAGAGATAAGTATGGATGGATCGTATGGGTATGGCTATACAGTAATAGTTTAGCAATGTTAATAATTACCTGATATACTTTATCCAAAACCTTCGGAGGAAAACATCCACGTTATAAAAAGTAGTTAGCGGGTTAGTTAGTCAGTTTTTGCGGTTCGCGTGTGATCCGTCACCCCGCTTGACCGGCCTTGTGCTTATAATATTATCACTGATGTCATACTTTTATATAGACACCCTGTCTGCACAATCTGTTAATAATAATTTCTAATTCAAATGTTTTTTATTCAAATAAACTTGTTCAAGTACTTTTGAATCGTCGAGTAAATCTACCACTGGTTCGGAATGCCATTCCTACCGAGAAGAACCAGCAAGAAACTCGGCGGTTGCTCTTTTGAAAAAAATATTTTATAATCCTTTGAATATGTACCTTCATCAATCAGTCATGTGGTTATATGGTAAGCCTTAAAGTTTAATAATTATCCACCATCACTACAGCTCAGTAACGTCCCACTGCTGGGCATAGGCCGCTACTCTCATAGGAGAGAGGAAATTAGAGCTTAAACCCACCACGCTGCTCCAGTGCGGGTTGATGGATTGGCGGCTTTAACGACTATTATCATGTTAGTGATAATAATCGGGCTTAACGTGCTCTCCGAGGCACGGGGATGACTCGCCGAGTTCTGACCTCCGGGCTAGAACTGAGATTTTTTTATAAGAAAAACCCAATACTTTACAATTATTACTTTACAATTATACTTAACAATTACTATTTATATAAAGTTGGATTGGACTTGGATGAACGAGTCGTGGATGCTTGTGAATTAGTTTCTCACGACATAATATCATTTATTTTTTTATTTTATTTTTTCAAAAGTTAAGCTGTGAACATTTACAAGATTTTATTTATAAAACTATAAATATCTACCTTACGTAAAAACGTAAGAATTTGACCGATACCATTTAACCTCTAACCTGTTGGCCAAACGCAAACTTTAAGAAATACCTCTAATATTTTAGTTCTATGACTACGTTTAAGTCGTGAGTTCGTCTGCTTACAGAAATATTTTTAATGGTTGTTGACCGCCACTTCGTCTGCGAAAAACACTCCATGTTAAAAAGTGCTACGAGTTAATCTAATATCTTATTCTTAAAGAGATTTTTTAAAATCTCGTGGGAGATCTTATATTGCCGGGATATAAATAAGCCTATGTCGCTTTTTATATTCATGCAAAAAAATCACGACAATCCGTTGCTTGATGCGGAGTGATTGAAGGACAAACAAACCAACAAACACTTTCGCATTTTTGTTATTAGTATGATACTTAATAATTATATTAAAATAAAATACGAAATGTCCATCATCTCTTACTTAAATCATTTGCATAGAGATCACACTTTCAATTTCTAATGGCTGCGCTTAACTGATAAATTATAGTTATTTATAAGTATATTATGTTTAGATGGTGGACTTATACAGCTGCCTTGTTTGTCTAGAGGTTAGCATGTTCGACTGCGGCTGACGAGGTCCTCGGTTCGAACTTCGAGTCCCGTGTCGGGTCATAATTAAGTATTGGCTTTTTCTGACAAGTCAATTCTCAGTTCTAGCACTATTACCTCTCATTACCTATTCTGTGGTACTCGCATTAGCCCGGAGTTAGGATATTGGCGGTGTTTCACCCCCGTGCCTCGTAGAGCGCGAAAAGCCGTCTGTCCTGCGCCTGATAAATTCGTTCCGTCCCATCAGCGAGTGCACCTGTGTATGTGCACACACTTGGGCACTCTAATATCTCCCACGCAGATGGCTAATGTCTCTGGAGATTGGCCGCTGAAATTTGGTCGGGAGGACATTTTTCTTGAATAAAATTATAATTTTTTCTAGCTTTTGGCCTTGACCATAACGATTATGTACAAACGTAGTATTAAGATAGACGTGAATATGTTTTCGGACTAAGTTACACACAAATTTTAATTAATAGACACTAAAGATTATATTCGATTTGTTACTTTTTCACTTCAAGTTAGCCCTTGACTGTGTGTGGAAAATTACTTTTATTATTTTAATCTAAATCCCTTTACATATAGCAAACTCTTGCCAAAAATGACCACCGTTACATACATATCAGGACTTTTTAGTACTTTTTTATCTAATTCACAGTTGCAAGTTGTAAGTACCTAGGAACATAATATGTCAAATTACAAGTAATTAAAGTGTTTAACACGATAAGTACGACTACAGTTAGCGTTACGGGCTCGTTGGGTGCCACCATCTTAGATTAGCATTGATGACTGATGATAACAACATGAAAAATATACGGAGTCAACCCCAGATTGAGAAAAATATACTTAAGATTTTTTTTTATGTGACTACAAGTTAGCCCTTGACTGCGATGACACCTGATGGCAAGCAAAAATGTAGTCTTAGATGGTAGCGGACTGACCTGTTAGGTGTATGGCAGTTAGATTAAATCCCTTCGGCAACAGCGCTCAACCACAGAATAGGGAATAGTACTTTGCTCAACACTGCGCCAGGGTGGTCGTCAAAATCTTTGCAAGAACTTTAAGCAGCCGTTTTATCATACCAAAACATAATTCAAACAACTACGCTGCATTAAAAATAATTGAAGCATACCTCTTAATAGGTATGTCACCTTTTTTACCCATTGAAAAGTATAATTTACTGTTAAATTATTCACATTCACTGTATCGTTTTTATTAAAAACGAAATATATTTTTGTATTTTGTCGGTTTTTCGAGAAGCTTACTCATTTTCACCTCCTCCCGCACCACGCCTGCGCAATTGTTTTGATTTCATGAGATCAACACGCCTTAAATCTATAAAAGGTTTAATGATGGTCATCTACTAACAATAGTTCCAAAAAAATGTGATCAGCTGGGCGACCGCGTATCTCTGACAGCCACAGTGTAACGATCGCAATCACCTCTGATTGGATAACACTCTTCCACTATTGGACAAAATCCATTGACGCAGCAAGAATACTAAAAATTCAGCCAATCACAACAATTGATACTGTAACAATGATTGATTCAGAAGATACGCGGTCGCCCTGCAGGTATCCATTAGGCCGTGTAATGTATTGACAATCGACCAACGCAGCTGTGCAAGCTGTGTGTTTATCTGTTGCTCCACATAACGACGCACCAAGGTGTTTGACTAACGGGCTGTATGGTTTACTCAATAGCTAGAACTGTTTTAAAACAACTATGTGGAGGGTTCTTTCATCATTTCGTAGCATCTTCGAACGATGGTAATTCTTATAGAAAGCGTTTGTTTACTAAAGTAAACGAAATCGAAAAAGGAAACTTTAAAAATATGGTACCAAACTTGGCGGCGATCACTGATAGCTATCTAGTGGTTAGGACTTCGGGCTACTACTCTAGGGGATTAGGTTCAATTCAAACTCAAAGTCATATTTTTAAAAATAAACTTTAAAAAGTGCTTTTGAATCATCGAGTGAATCTAGTGAGTTTGGAATGACATTCCTACCGAGAAGAGCTAGCAAGAAACCAGGGCCTTTGCACTTAGAACATTTTTCTGTTGTATGGGGATGTTAGTTCCACAACTCCCTAAAGGATGGCGCTCATGGCGTTTATCTTGTACTGAAAGTATGTACACTTAAAAGTCTGTGATCAGGGTCTGTGATGGCGCTGAAATAAGTGTTCGTTCAGAAGCTTATGTTTTAGATAAATTATTGATTTTGCCATTTATATAAACACAGAGCTAATAATATATAAAACTTTTTTTTGAGCAGAACATGAGTTATCTTAGATAATTTATAAAGATTTATCTGTTATAAATTTAGTTTAGTGGAATGAGTTAGAAGTTTAATGAAACATTTGTGTTTTAATTTCCAAACGTGGACAGCCGCCTTTTTAAAGTTTGAAATTCGACATTGACATTGACGTTTTCTGGCATGCCGGATGCCGGGTGGACAAAATTATTATTTTTTTGATAAATTCGTTACAATGTGAAACTATAATAATAGAGTGTGTATGATGTGAAAAACATGAAACTGTGGAATAATTGTTATACTTTATGTATATTTTTTGTAATTGAGAATATAAGAGAAAATAATCAACATGCGTTTCATTTACTAACATCTGAACATCTTTACAGTTTGTGTTTATCGTATAATAATTTATCTTAATTATTACAAGGTCACATAATTCTATAGTTGCAGAATTAGGTGATCTTGTAATAATTAAGATAAATTATTATACAATACACTTTGTAATATATAGTACTATAGTATTGTGTTATGGTTATATATATTTTAGTTGGACAACTTCCCGATAGATGTCGCTGTACATGGAAAGTAGAGTAGCAACTCTATACCAGTATATATAATGTACTCTGTGCAAGAAACTCGGTGTTGCTCTTTTGAAAAAAAAATTACGATCATTACAACAATATGTAGATACATAAGTAACCGCAGTCCTAAATTAACTAATTCCCTATAATAATACTAGATTTTCTAACTTATAAGTGCGTATTAAAAAATTAAATTTTCCTTACAATGTTTTCTACAGCGTTAAAACAATGTAAGGAAAACTGCATGCCTGTGAAGTCTGATACCCCAGAGATGGACACACACACACACACAACTCACACACACACACACACACACACACACACACACACACACACACACACACACACACACACACACACACACACACACACACACAATTTGGTCGACCGAAACGGTTTTGCTCTACTTTTTTGATTCGAAGCGGTATGCGCATGTATATCTTGCCACGTATAATTACGTACCTTCAAGGCAAGAGTGAATAGACATCTTCTAGGCAAGCGCGCTCCAAGACCTCATCATTGTTTTGTATTTAGCATGATTGTAGTCAAGCGCTTCAAAAAAAGACATATTATGTTTACTGACTACTTACGACATCAAAACGATATTATTATATGCTACCATGGTATTTCCATATGTTGTAAAATGCAAATTAACGTCACCATTATATAATGTAGAGTAGTAAATAACAATGAATCGATGCCTGTACCATGTATATTAACTTCATTGTTCAACAAACATTCGGTAGCATTCCGTCTTTGTTTGTAGTTATATTCCTATAGAATAACGTGGTATAATGGATTGATATCCAATAAATTATTTATTGATACCATCGACTATATTATTATTTCCAATTTTGTTAGGCTTTAATAATACTTATATGAATTTTCAATTGTCGCTCTTTTTCCGGAAAATAGAAATTGTGTTGGGTGAATTATATACGTCGAATTCGTGTCGAATCAATAATAGCCCCCCGATTGTTTAAGGAAATCGTAATCGTAATCGTTTGTCAAATGGATAATTCGACCGGTTTAAGGGGTTCATAGTCCTCGCCTGCACGTCGAAAGCATGTATGAACTCCTTAAGCAGTTCGAGTAATACGTTTTGAGCTATCAAATGATTACGATTAACTTAGACAATTGGGCCTCAGAGGTGATTGCGATAATTTCACTGTAGTTGTCATATTTAGCCCCCTGTTACAGAGGTTTATTTACATAATGTTGTCAGGCCCTCTCAAAGACTCAATAGATACTTGTGCGTTGCCTTGTATTCGATTATGTACTATTTGAACGACACCATTTCAAAACCATTTAAAACATACTGAGTATATACAAACATTTATGCTTCTTTACCGTATGTAATATTTTCCATTTGTTTTAACAGAAGTTTCACTTGAAGACATACTTTGTACCTTGTGCAATATTATAAACTAGATGACGCCTGGAACTTCTATTCCCGCAGGAACTGCTTAATTTTCCGGGATAAAAATTGCCTATGTCCTATGTCCCCAGGATGCAAAAATTCTTTATACTAAATTGGGCCGTGATACAGACACACTTTCGGATTTTTAATATTACTACTAGACTAGATAGTATCAATTTATTGCAGCCATACCTAATAATGCTCTCAAAAGTGGGTGAAATTTGACAATCCGCAATTTGCCAGTTTGGTGGACTATATGACCTAAAATTGTTCTAATTCTGAGAGGATACCAGTGTTTAGTGGTAGTGATAGGTTGAGACGATGAAAAAATAATTAAGTACTTACTTGGACGTAAGTAGTTTTCATATTTTTTAGACATCTCTTATTAGTTCTGCCATTGTTTCATATTACGTCTAGCTTTCACGTTCTACTTTAACTCATAAATAGTGGATTTACGTTGCGTCTACGTCTGTAAAACATTAAAATCATTTCAATAATCATAATAATGCCTGTCATATTTCTACTTAATTAAACCGTGTTTCGTTACAACTTTTGTGTAACCTTTCGTGCGAGAATTGTTGAATAGAAATGGAAACAGAGAATTGAGGTTAGGGTTGGCAAATCGTTTGTTATGATCACTTCGCCGGATATTATATTTCTGATGTAATTCATTGCTAGCAATCAATTTATGAACGCAGACCTTTGGCGATACTATAGGAAGTTGTAAAGGTGTATTTAAATCCTTCTTTAGCCGCATTGAGCACTTTTTTGTAGGGGGTAAAAATGTGGTAAAAATGTAGGGACATGCTCGCGAACAGCAACATGCTCGCGTTGTTACGAAGACAAAAGGTCTTAAATATAAATATACTACATTCGAAATTAAACTTTACCGTCTTACTTTAAAAAACATCGTTTTCACTTCTATCGGCAGTCAATATGACTGACATTTTGTTTTTGGTTTACCTAGATGCCCGCGATTTATCCGTGTTAATTATTATTATTTTTGTTAAATCCCGTCGGGGTCTCTTTAATCCCGGAACATTAAAGTATCCCGTCGACGGGAGGCTAGATAGCCTACTACTCCGTCCCGGGAATGCATGTTGCGGATGATGGTAAGAAATAAAATGGGCTGTTGAAATTTTTTTTTTTATTCCACTACAACTTAGTCCTTGTAGAACCTTGTTCTACTTCTCAGTAAGAACGGCAAGAAACTCAACAGTTGCGCGTTTCCAAAAAAACCCAAATTAACCCTGCCGCGAATCGAACCTCAACACCGCACCGGAGGGGAAATATGAATAATTCTTATGATGTAGATACCTAATCGGCCCGTCCCAGGTGGATAGCAAAGTAATGATATAGCCTCTGCGTGATCATGCGCATGACATGATGATTCTCGTGGAACCTGCTTGGTTCAGAGTGCTTACAACTTTCGGCACGCAGCCATAACCCATTGACACGCTGCTAGCCTTTTACCACTGACGACAACGATGACTGACGATATCGACCCGATGTAGGTATTTGCACAGTTCACGATGGTATATGGCTCAACTTTACAACAACGTATTATTATTTATTTATAATCTAGTTCATTCTAGTAGAAGGTGATTTCTAAGCAAAAAAGATGAAGGACATTATATTGTAGGAATGGTAGGTAGTGAATACTGAATAGACATTTGCATTGTCGCATCTCGTTGCTCTGCCATTACCTTACTACGACTTCTATATGTATCATTTTTGGATCTTACCAGGCTTCATCATGCTAATATTAATTTTTTCTCTGTGTAAAACTCTAAACGCATGACTATCATAATCATTTAGTTAGTTGTAAATGTATAGGATTTGGTTGGTTTTTAAGAAAATTTATTTAAAAGTCCAGTCAAGGTTTAAATGAAAATGCGGACTTTAACCGACGACGTTACAGCTTGGCAAATTTGTCTGTGCGTGAAGCGAAATTCGGATGCAGAATCTAATGTGTGTTGATTCACAGAATAGTGAATTTAAAAAGCCAGTGGGGCCCACTGGCTTTTTAAATTCATTATTCTGGCGCCTGAGCCATATGCACATCAAGGTTTGTCGGAGAAACGCTAGGTACTTTTTTTTACGTAAAAAAACAATTTTGTACGTATTTCTGCTAGTTTTATGTTCGTGTTTAACTCTTATTTTACCAGATGACATTGGTGACATAGATATTTCAAACTCTACTTACATGTCGTGTGCCAAAAACGTCCTTCCATTTTCCGACACGTAGTCATCAGTATATGGGATGTTAGATGAAGGTTGTTGTTAACTATGATTCAAGAAAATCTGTTCGTCCGTTTGAAGAGAAGAAGATCATTTTTAATCTAATTCATAAAAGAATGTGATCCAATCGGCTCCAATCTATTCGAAATTTGGCATCCTGTTACTTCAACGTTAATTTTTGAAGTGAAACTTCTTTAGAATCGTTTTGATTTGAAAATTCTATGAAACGAAAAAGCGACACTAAAACGAGACAAACATATTCATAATAGGCCTGCGAGAGAATGAGATAGAATACAAGTTAAGTATATTTATCTGATTCTCTCATAGGCTACTTTTCTGAAGTTTCACTTCTGCCGTGGAGGAATTGCACACACACACTTTTTTTTAATTGGCAATGATGTCGCGAACCTGTCGTGTACCTAAAAGGGCCTCCGTCGTCCGACGCGCGCAGTCATCGGTCGGGACACGAGCTCGCGTGTATATCTGATGCACGTGACAATAATTGACGTGTAGCCATGTTCCACTGATGATTATCATCTCATTCCGTTCAACTCAACTTATCCACACGCTTCCTGTGGCTTCATTCAGCATTCCTGTATCAATTTTTTCCCCTTTCTCTCTAAAATACATATACAAACCAATAAATATACACGTCGTAATTATATTATTCGTCTAAATCATTCTCTCTGTTAAATATTTTTTAGTTTTTTAGGTAGGTATCCGTAATAAAATAAGGAATTATAGTTTCGTTCAGCCCTCTGTGTGTCACTTATTGACATAAAGCCCGACTGAGTTTGCCCTTTCCTTTCTTATCGGATGCCCACGTCATAAAAGCTATGAATGCCAATTTTCAGCCCGACTCGTCTAGTAGTTTGAGCTGTGCGTTGATAGATTAATCAGTCAGTCAATCACCTTTTCCTTTTATATATTTAGATTAATCATATTTGTGTTAATGATAAAAGAACAATTTTTCAAACAAGGCAATGTACCTAATAAATATTAGTGGCGCGGTTCAGCAGTTTAAAGATCGCTATCAGCGCCGTATCCTTTTTGCGTAAATCGACCTCACTCACTCACTTGGAATAATTGTTGCGCGTTATGTTATGGCATAACTATATTATAACTGATATAGAAACAACAACTAATTGTTAGTAATAATTAATGTTGTATTGGTTACACGAATCTTTAACTAGACTAGGAAAAATCAAGGTGATTTTTAGAATATAGTTCTTTTTGGCACGATAAAACATAGACCTTGCCTGAAAAACCGTATATGACAAGAAAGCGAAACTCTGTCTCTCTCCCTCTAAAAAGAAACGTGAGGATGGTGAGAAAGTCACTAATTTTTCTTCATTAAGAAAACTTTACTATACTCCATCTCTGTGAGAAACATCCAGATCCTTTCAGCCGTTCTGGCGTGATTGAGTAATGAACATTTATCCATCCATACATCCGTCCATCCATCTAAATTTTCGCATTTATAATATTAAAAAGTGTAGGTTTGCTGAATAATACAAGTTTTTAATTTATTTAGAAAACTCCGATATTCTATCGTCCCTTTCTTCCACAAATTATCTGATACTTAAATAAAAAAAACCTAATTCAGACCCCGAGATTTGTAGGTAATCATCTAACTTACTGAGCCTACAAAACATTAAATCATGCATCTACTTTATCTTCAGTAAAATTTTATGGCAGTCATCAGACAATGTACGATCTACGAGTACCTAAAAAAAAACCTTCCGGCCGCAATAAATTTGAAGTATTCAGTTATCAAGATCATCACGTAGTCTTTGATTGTCATTGTATCTAAGTCACTTCAAGATCATTATCCCATCATCTCCACTACCCGGTTCGCACGCTCTATAAACTCACCGGCAAACTAAATGTGCGGTCACCACATTCAATGACAAAAGGAATGCTAAAAAAGCCTTTTACTTTCGAAACCACATAATTACAGAGCTATTTGGGACGACCTCTACGATTTTGAGTCCCGGGTTTATGGAGCATGGTAAATTAATTTGGGTACATATTTGAATTTAGAACGTTTTTCAATGCAAGAATCATTTTAACGTTGCTTTATGCTGGATTGCTCTAAGCGGGGCAACCTTGCAAGGCATTACTTTGCAAGGTAATACCACCATTATATTATGCTAGTTGATGCCCGTGAATTCGTCTGCGAAGTTTAATTTTTTTTATTCCCGCGGGAACTCCTTAATTTTCCGGGCCTAATTAGCGTTTGTCGCTGTCCAGGTCCACAACTATACCCATTACAAAAATCACATCGATCCGTGCTTTGCTCCTTTGCGGCGTGATTGAAGGACAAACTTTTAAGGGAACACGAGTACATTGACTGTGAATTAATGGTCAATCCACCGTCAAGCCACACGTGGTATAGATTGACTGTATACGGGCCGCCTAAGATAGGTGATAATCGTAATAGGCTGTGGAATACAAAATAATGTGGGACATTCGGATATTTTAAACCCCAAAACAATAATATTTTGTGCCAACCGTACTAAAAACGGAAATGTGAAGTTGTGTCTTTGTGTCTCTTTGACTTGGCAGTGAACGTATGGTTTCTCTATCCAATTTGACAATGGAAACTGAGAACCTAAAACGTCCCCTAATGCATGAATCTGGACTACCGAGATGACCTAATGTTGTTATTCCCATTTCAGCGTAACTCGAACGCGGGCAGAGGCAAGCGGTTTACCTTCCAGTCAACAGTGAGGCAGCTGGAGAGGCGGAAGATTGCAGAGAAGCTGTCTCGAGAGGCGGACCTGAAGGAGCAACAGAGGAGGACAGAGCTGGAGGCCATGCGGAGGTAAGGTTGAGGGATAGACACAAGAAAGGCATGGTGATAGAAATAGGTTGCTTTCGTTTGGAGCTTTATGCTGCGCACAAATGAATTTCCTAACTTCATACTTACACAGCATAAGTATTTCAGTCGTAAGTTTATCAGCCGCAGAACGCGCGTTACGGACCAAGGAGTTTAGGTGTCAGTTGTTAATTTGAAACTTCTCCGTTTTTAGAGTTGAGGAGGAGTTCCAGAGGAAGCGTGCGAGGGAGAAGGCGAACATCAGACAACAGCTGCGACTCGTGAGCAGCGGCGCCAACAGCATGCCGCCTGTTGGACATCACAACAAGGTAACTGATGCAATTCCAGAATGAAACGATTTACAACATTAATGCTGTACGGGAGCAGGTGATATGGCTCAATCGTAACAATAAGATGACCATCCTCTGAGCGGGTGTAGTGCTCGGGGACCACTGGTCCTACCATTGATCTTTAGAAGTTGTATATATAAAGCGTAATTCAACGAAAACTTCGTAATCGCGATTCAGGCTCTTCGTGTTCTTCGTGCGCTACTAGTAGTGCCATCTATTGGATTACGTGCGGACTGCGAAGACCGCCACAATACACTGACGGTGATTCACGCGATATAAATCTTTACTCATGTGATATAAAAATTTGATCGTGAGTGTGAAATTCCTTTTTTTATTGTGTAGACGAGAGACGAGCCTGATGGATCGTGCCGCGAGTCTCCGACGGTGGAGAGGTCTCGGGACGCGCGTCAGAGACACAGCAACACCTCGTCTGAAGCCAGCGGCAGGAGCAAGAGCAATACGCCGGTAATAGGCCTATTACACTGCACTTTTCACAGGGACCCTTACACTTGAATCAGTGTAGTGTAATAAAATTTAGTGAGGAAGAGTTCCTAAATTGGTTCTTATTGCTGTGTAATAAGCGACGCTCTAACTAGCGGCCACGCCCACCCTTACCACAGGGCCTTGTAGAAAGTGCAGGGTAATAGGCCTATAAGCCCTGACCATATCCTATCTAGTCTTGCTTACTGATCTTACAGGATAGGGTCTTGCTAACTAGTCTTACAGGATCAGCAACCCTACCCAAGTTACATACGTTTCGTGTCTATTCTCTTTCTGAAATTTTGCGTTTTTTAATCGCATTCGTTAAAGCGTTATCTAGAAAGAGAATAGACACGAAACGTATGTAACTTGGCTAGGGGAGGGGCTGGACAACACTGTTAATTCGAGAATTCTTACCCCTATATTTTATGTCCTGAGGAAAATCATACTGAGGGTATCTAGTTATCTTAACTAGTCCCACTGTCCCAGGGTACCGCTACGTTTGTTGGAGATTTGTGACCTCATGCGGAAAGCTGATTGTTCTGACAAGAGTATTCAATAGGGATGATGACTGATTTTGAAAAATGGTCAGATTATGTTTGGAAGTATCTACTATTTCGAAAAAATATATTATTCCAGCTGAAAAATAAGGTTTGGTAGATAAAATGGCATTTGAAATTTAAATTTTAAAATTCGCGCCAAAACGCCCGCCGGTGTCATGGCGCCATTTGTGACGTCACTATTGTTTTTACCTATGTACTCTGTGCAGTGTGCAGTAAACAATAGTGCGATTGTCAAAGCTCGAAAACAAACAATTGTGACGTCATTCGCTTCTTGGTGTTTAATCCAATATGGCGGATTGCTGTATTTTATAGTTTTATTTTATCAAAATAAATAGCAATTTCACTCGAAATAGAAAAATTAATACGTTTTTTATAATCCATGAATCCTATTTCGTCAGATAAATTCATAACTTCATTGATTCTTGGTTACTGTCATCATGCCTATTATTAAAGTGGACTTATCTCACAGATCCGCTGCGTTGAGCTCTCTGAGTGGCGCACAGAAAGCGGCGCGCGCGTGTACCGCGACTGGGCCGTTCAAGCCGCACTCGCGCACGCGCACCCTCCCGCGTGCGCGCGCATGCCACTGTCCGCGCACAACAACTACACCGGTGAGTGACACCAACAGATCCGCTGCGTTGAGCTCTCTGAGTGGCGCACGGAGAGAAAAAAACTTCAGATGCGACTAAATGATTGGCGCGAACTATAGAACATAGTCGTACATTGCTCTGACCTATAACCTGACCTTACAAGTAATAACGCATTATAGCAGGCTACATTACAAAGTGAATAGATATAAACGATGCGCGGCGCCGGAAGTGGCGTCCATTAGAGGCGCTCCCATGACGTCCGGCGGCCTTGCCTCCCTGACACACTGCCCGTGTGAAATACGGAGGGGGAACTGTGTCTCTGTGTCAGCTGCGACACCGGAAATGTGTGTAGTGCACCATAGTGTACCATAGCAATCGTATTCATATGTGATTAAGGTGACATAACAGCTATTGAGCTACATGTTCTAGGATGTTTTTATAATTATTTGCGGTGAGAGAATAGAATTGGAACTTTTTGAGAATAATAAATGGACGACCACTCTTTTTACCGTTACATTTAGTTATTCAGTTCTCAATTGCTGTGATTGGCAGAATATACGATATCTTTGCTGATTTTAACCAATAGCGAAAGAGTAGCAGCCAATAGTAAATCAGAGGTGATTTAGTACAGGAATAGAAATTCGCGTAATTTTGATTTTTGCCATGCAAGTTATTCAGGATCTCATCTAGAAGTAACTCCTCAAAAGTCCCACTGACTGCCGGCTCCCCCACTCCTCAAATGTGTCCCGTCAACGATTTTCCAGAGCTATGTAAAATCCGTGAATGGCAAACATACCAAAACAAAACCAATCGAGTGAGGAAACCTCTCTTCCGTGATCTAGTTGATCAAATTATCTATTATTTTTATACCATTTAATATGTATGAATAGAAGCAGGCCTTACTTTGTGGAAGTCCATGATAATCAAGGAACAAGAAGCTTAATTCGCTTTAACCCACCAAAACAGACAAATCTATGACAACTATAGATTTGTCTTAGCCAATTATCTTCTTATTCCTCAAGCAATAGAGGTGACAGCGTTCAGTGGAAGCCCGCACTCGGACAGCTACCTACAAATATGTAGCCTTGACCTTATTTCATTAGGCAACCCATTCGCGGTATGTTCGATGAAGTATCATGAATTCATGATCGGTTTGCTTAATAATACCTGTTTGTTTCAGCAATGGAGGGGTCAGCGTTCAGCGGAAGCCCCCGCTCGGATAACTACCGGCTGGAGTTCGCGCGCGGGCGCTCGCCTCGCTCGCCGCGCACGCCACGCGCCCCGCGTCTGCTGCCCGCCACGCGCTCCCCCGCCTCCTCCACCAGCGGCTCGGAGCTGTCGCTGAGGCAGCCCATCAAGATCAGGTGATGGCATGTTCTCCTTACTAAATTCCAGCTGCGGCGGGCAAATTGGGTATTTGACTACTAGTGAAATAAAATATTTTTTTGCGATTATTAAATAAAGCATCTCCCAAAAGTCGTAATATCCACGTCCCTTGCTAGTTTTATTCTGAATAACCATTTTAAACTATAGATTAAAGTAAAAAAGTGCGTCGAACTTTGATGATGTCACAACTTAAAATTTCATACAAAATCCATACTGAGCACGCGTTTTGACGTTTGAAAAAAAAGTTGTTGATTTGACTAGTTGTCAAATACCCAATTGCTGCGTGGGTACGGGCCTCCATACCCGAGCGGGGCGAAGGGTACCCTGGTGGTTTTCTTTAAGCCGTGATTGGCTAGGGCCCACTTCGCAGGCTGAAGGTTCCGTTGGCTGGATGTCATCGTCGGTGTTGGGTCCGCACTTCGGGCGACGTCATCACAGCCGCGTGACCTGAGTCCTGACCGCCTGTCCTGTCATCTAGGCGCTGTGGGCAATTGGGTTTCCCTCGCGCTCCGAAATGGTGTCCAAAGCAAAGGGTCTTCTCCGGTTGGCATGTGAGGGCCAAGCGGGGGTACTGGTTTCGAGGCCTGGCGTCCTTACCCGGGTTGGGCACGGGGTAACTTTTAGCCGTGTGGTTGGCTAGGTAAACAAAACAGCGAAGTGGTGATCTACAACTACGAGTATACGCTAATAGATGGCGCATTATAGGCGAGAAGAAAATGATATTGACTTATCTTCCTATTGTTTCAGTCGAGCCATATCACCTCTTCCCGTATTGCTAACGAAAATAATAGACGTTGAGCGCGGTACTGGAGTGTCAAAAATGTGTCATAGTAAAATGGACCCAAACACAAGGTTTTAAATTCGCAAATTCAGTACGATCTGAATTTCGCAACGTATTCGCAAGTACTGAAGCCCTGGCAATATGGGTGAAGTTGAGCTCTAAGTCAAAGTAAATAATGTTCATTTTACTTTAACGCATACGCGTTTCGACTTTCAACGCTCGAATACGCTCATCGTCGGTTTGATTTAAAAACGTATGGTGAGGGTAGAATGCGGTCCTCGATCCTGGAATTTTATGTTTGCAATATAGAAAAGTAAAACGATGACAATTTTTTTATATTTTAATGCATGAGTAATTAAAATGTATTCATCCTATAAAAAAATACCTACTCGTAGTTCAATTTTAGTTTTAGTACCCTAGATTAATTGCACGAAAATATACTGCTTGCACTAATTTTTTAATTAAGATCTCACAAAAACCGAATATTTCTATTTGTTAACGCAATAAGGCTTAGACTCGTTTGTGTTGCAATGGAAGTTGTCTCTTAAAGGAATATAAGTGCACTCACTTAGAGATTTAATAATTGACACTGAAAATTATTAGGTTTTGGCCATTGATGTAGAATTATATTACCTATTCTATTTCGATGGTTTTGCCTGATACAACAGCTGCAGAGGGACGGACTATAAGATTTTGACATTTTTATTGACCTAATATACGGTTTTTGTGAGAAACAGTAGTACCATATTATATAGCATAATATTAGTTAACATTTTGATTCTTTCCCAAAGGTGGTGATCCCAGTAGTTGCTACTTAACACTAACCAAGCGACGGTGAGTGCTTACTAAAGCTTATATGACGATAGATACTTAAAGTCCCACAAAGTTATCTGACCCCCGGTGACAGTGTCGCTCGTTTAAATCTTACTAATATTATAAATGCGAAAGTTTGGATAGATGTATGGATGTATGGATGTATGGATGTTTGTTACTCAATCACGCCCTAACGGCTGAACGGATCTAACTGAAATTTGGCACAGAGATAGATTATAGTCTGGAATAGCACATAGGCTACTTTTTATCCTGGAAAATTAAAGAGTTCCCGCGGGAATCAAAAACCTCAAACCACGCAGACGAAGTCGCGGGCATTCGCTTGTAAAAAATAAAATCGACAACTAAACAGTCATAAAAATTTGTTCCAACTTCGGCCACCGGATCAGATAAGTTTGTGGGATTTTACAAGTAGATTAATAAGTTACGCTTTAGCAAATTACGGATTATAGTGATAAAGTTTAAGTCAAAGAAGCATGTTTAAAATATACCGCTACATTTTCTGACGCATGTACTATATTATACTTTACAGCAAAATTTTATTTTTTGAAAATCTAAATATATACAAGTGAACTTAATTTAACGAATTAAAAAATACGACTGCCCTGCTATATTATTTTCGGAGTTTACCTCCTTAAGAAGCGATTTGCATTATAGCCTTTGGAATCTTATTCACATTTTTATTAAATGATATTTTTTTGTGAATCACTGGATATTGAACTATAGTGTTATATATTTTTGGAATCTACTCATCATTTTCTAGATGATGATTATATAGTTAATCTTATTTTCGAATATTTTTTTTCAACTTTAGTCTTTAATGCGGGACCATGGTCACCCCATAATTTTTTTTTTTAATTTTACTAGCCTATCTCACCCGGAATAAGCTAGGGATTCTAACGATTTATCAAAATCTGTTCAGGCGTATAGAAGTTATGGTGGAATATACAAACTCACATACATACATACATACATACATACTTACATACATACATACATACATGAACCCTGAAAACAATATACTCCTTTTTTTGAAAAGTTGACTGTCTGATCTATCAACGCACAGCTGAAACCACTGGACGGATCTGGCTGTTGGCATATAAAGATATCTTTTATGACGTCTAGGCATCTGATAAGAATGGAATATTTTTCAAAATTAAAAAAACCCCTAAAGGGAGTTTCAAACTTGTACTTACTCTTAGTCGAGTCGTATGTGGAAGGACCTGGTAACCCACCCTATTATTATCTCAAGAAAACCCCTGCAATTAATGGAAAGGGGTCACAACCCTCAGCAAAGAGGAACACGACGCAAAGAGAGAGAGAGAGAGAGAATGTCTGCCTGCTACGTTTTCACGACCCATATTTTCAACCGATATTGAACAGAGTGAAAAGGATTAAGGCTGCATTTTACGATATTCCCTCCCTCCTCTAGAAATTTACAGTGTTAATTTTTGATCACCTGCAATAATTGTAGGGGTGGTTCAAAATCGATAGTATAAAAGTAAAAAACAATTTTGTTTTCGAGTTTTTTCATAACATTTTTCTAATAAAAAATAATGCATGGACACCCGCGCTTCACTGCAAGATCCAATCTATTTAATTAGTACACGAGTCTAGTCCTTGCAGTGGTAGATATACGCAGGTACCTATTCGAACAATGCGCGCCGAATTCGTAGAGTAGCCTTGCGTTTTTATCAATTAGGAATTTTGTGGGAAACTTCCTACACCGTAAGATTCACCATAAGATTGTAATCTATGTAGCGAAATTGTAAACTGTCGAAAGATTGTGAACCGTTCAATGTTCTGAGGGTAAATTTTTGAAATATTCATTGTATTTAATTTTTCTTGTATCTTTCTTGTAGGTTAGGTTAGGGTCCGACATAAATAATCAGGTAGTACCTGATTATATTCTATCGGGTTAACATACCTAACAGATTACAATCTACCGAAAAATAATGCGTTGAATTATAATCTTTCGACGGTTTACAATTGCGCTAGATAGATTACAATCTAACGGTTTTCACAATCTTACGGTGACAGCTAGAACTTTAAAACTACCGTGATTTATGACATATTATTCAAAATGTACATTTATTATGATCTGTAAATCTTAAATTCAGAAAATTGTAGTCATTGAATGGTAACCCTGTATTATGAGAAGAATATACTAACTGACATCTTCTCCGTCGACAGTGAGCCAACAAAAGAAGAAGAGGAAGAAGCGGAGGAGCCCGCCATAGTGCCCACGCTGCGCCCCACACGGCCTGCCGTTGCCACACGGTGACCTGCCACCTGCCACCTGCCACCCACATCCACACCTATACTGCATAAAGCCTGGGTGTCGAATTTTGACGGCATCACAATTCAGTATAATATCTTCAACCTTTTTTTACTTTTTTTTATAAGTATATGCGAAGAACTCAGCTGCAAACAGAGAGAATCTCTGGGGCTGTACTACCATCGTTTAAATCCGTATTGTTTTAATATTTTTGACGTTCGTGTTTCAGATTTATAGTCCTTATTTTAAAGACATCCAGGTCAGTGGCATAAAACCGTTATTTTGAAATACTACTTCTTTAAGCGATGGTAGATAATGTACGTCAAAATAAATACGTAAATAATGGTTTATCACTTGAAATGATTACGACCGAAAAATCGACTTGAATAGTTGGACAAACTTATCTGACCCGGTGACAGCGTCGCTAGTGGTCATGAAGTTTAAAATAAAAACAAAAACTAAACGAACATAAAAATTAGTTCATTTTGGCCACCGGGTCAGATAAGTTTATGGGAAATTGTACTGATAAGTTACTTAACAACGTTGTTAACTGTAAATATGTTACGGGTCTTTACTAATAACAACGTTGTTAAGGAAATGATTGACCAATTGTATTAGGTATTACCTGATTACGGCGGCAAGTAATAAGTATGTACCTAAATGTAATTCGATAATCTAATTATTCTATTTTAAATGTAATATGGTAGATTTACTTGTAGTATAAACAATGCAATATAGCTACCGTCTTCCATATGTAAGTTATGTTGAAGCTTTAATCTAGATTTAACTGTATTCTTACTAACTTGTAGGCTTAATAAAGGTGCTAAGATTAAATTATTTACTAAGTACCTAAGTAAGTGTCAAAATAAGGTAGCCGACAGCATGTTACGGGTTGTTATCACCGAAATACCAAAAGTGTACTATCTATACATGAAAAGACAATACGCGCCGGATTGAGAAACTCCTCTTTTTTGGAAGTCGGTTAAAATACACTACATTAAAAACTTGTAAAGTAATAATTTAGCTATTTACGAGGGTACGTACGTAATGTTTTTACCAACATTAAAAATAAAAATTGGTAAATTTTACCTACGAACTTTGGTATGCAACCCAACGTTTTAAATGAATAGAATAGAATATTCTTTATTTGCATAATAAATACGCAAAGGTGCCTTAAACAAGAATTACATATTATCTTCAAAGAGAAATCTTAAAAACTTAATTGCACGCGGACTGTCGCGGCCATTTTGTTACAAAATTGTATGCACTTGTAGAATGGCCGACGTAATTTACGCGACAGCATTACAAAAGTAGGTCATAAAGGTAATGGCCATACGAGTTGACCTAATAACCACCATGCTATAATCCTTACAGCAAGATTGTAAAGCATATAACGATCAGCGTATTCGAGCATCAAAACATATTGGCTCTAAACTTAAATTGACCATAATTTCCTAAGTCCTTAGTTTCGCGATATTAAAATCGGTGGCACTGAATTTGTGACTTTAAATTGATCACGTTGGGGTATATTTTCCTCAAACACAAAAACGATTTCAACGCTCGAATATGCTCAACGTCGGTGTTGGCTTTAAACTAGAATGTATCTTATCAGCTATGTTTTAGAACTCAATTTCATCCCTACGTCTGCAACTAGCTCTCTCAGCGGAAATGTTGCGATATTTAAATCGGTGACACTGTATTTGTGACTTTAAATTGATCGTGTTTGGGTCTATTTTACTCTGACACAAAATTGTTCCAACGCTCGAATACGCTGAACGTCGGTGTTATTTAAAATCGTGTGGTAAGGGCACAGCTGACCAACGAACGACACGGGTCGTAAGTAGGTTAACGTAGGCTTGCCGATTGCTATGCTCGTTTCCGGGATTAACTAGCTTTACCATCCGGATTCCGGGATACGGTCGCATAAAAATGGTTTTTGACGACATTCGTGCTGATAAATTATTTACTTATTTCACGTAGGACAAAAGTGTGTCACTTATGATAAGTCAAGACCACCGGGTTCGGAAAGCAGATTCTACTAAGAAGAACTACTCTGGCACTGGCATTTACCACCAATAATTACACCGCAATTCTGTGTATTTTTCATACAAGAGTTTAAAAACTGGCTGCTCTAAGACGGCATTAATAAACGCGACGCGCGGTCGACGATTGGTTGTCAATCGACACAAATCAGTGTCTAGAATGTGTAACGAAAATAAAAGTCATATAATAGAAGTTTTCCAGTAATGTGTAGAGGTGTCCCGTATTGAGTTTTTCTATCATTTCGGACATAACATGTTGTCGGCGCAATAATATATTAATTATTTAGAGAATAAACAATTACTTAGGTAGAGCATAGATACATTAAATAATTCTGGTGCAATATTCACAATAGTAGTTAGTTACTTTCGATATACTATGATCTATATCAATTTACAAATTTACAAATTGATATAGATCATTCACAATTTTTTTCTATTTATGCTATTTACTTATTTAGTAACTAGTAAGTACCTATTTACAGTCTTACATCATTAAAATCATAATACAGATAGTATTTATCTGCTATTTAAAACTGAAAAGTTATTAACGCTCAAATCTATATTTAAAATATTGTTTATATATGCAAAGTGTGTAAATATATAGGTAGGTATAACTATTTTAAAATGTTTAAAGCTAAGTTTCACAGAGTAAGCTGTGTCTAATAATGATATTAATGTTAAAAAAAATATTAATTCATTGGGCTATACTTCCACAATACTTTAATACATATTTTAATACGATACCTGTTCACTAAGTATGGCTAAGTTACGAAATTACGGTTATTTCTGTCTAATAGGTGCATACCTTTAAAATAATAAAAATCAATAACATAATACATATTTACATTAAATATTAATAATTAATGTAATTTAATTGTAATTACCCAAAGTAATGGAACGATATATTCATTAAACTTTAAAGCATTGAGTTTTGTTGGTGCAAAACGGAGCGTGTATATTTCTAAAGATCTTTTTAAAGGTAAGTAAAATTAAGTGGACTTAATAAACAATTTATTTTTTTGTATTTTCTTTTATTTCCAATCCAATTCCACCGACACTATAAGACAATACCAACCTGCTATTTACGATTTACGATGATGATTTAGCTATTATTAATAAATTATCTCTGGCCTCCCACCTATATAACTACTGTGCCAAGGAGGTCTTTGGCTCGACTGCGATGGCGTCAATCCACAGTGTTTACCTTCGAAATGTCTACCATGGAAAAAATTTACGATAGGTAGGCCGTAGGTGCCTCGTTGGTCTAGTGGTTAGTAAGTTCGACTCCGGCCCACGAGGTCCCAGGTTTGAGCCCCGGGTCGGGCCATAAATAAGTATTGGATTTTTCTTACTAAACATTCTCAGAATTATCCCGGAGTTAAGAATTTGGTGGCGAGTCACCCCCGTGCCTTGGAGAGCACGTTACGCCGTCGGTCCCGGTTGTTATCACTAACATGATAATAGTCGTTATAGCCCGCCAACCGACATTGGAGCAGCGTGGTGGGTCTAAGCTCTAATTCCCTCTTTCCCATGAGAGTGGAGGCCTGTGCCCAGCAGTGGGACGTTAGTGGGCTGTTAATGGTGATCGGTGAAATAGTAATGGGTTAAGTTAAACGTTGACTGACTAACGGAAGGAAACAAATATTTTTTGAATGCTAATGACAAATAAATAGCCCACACGAGTGGGGAGAGAGTAAGTACCTACTGTGTGTTTCAATTGAGAAAAGCACTAGGTACCATTGAAAAGTATTTACTTTTGATATCGTACAGTTACTACTCTACTACAGTACAAGTTAGCCTTGGATTGACGATTTGGAAGATAATAAATAAATAAAGCTATAACTATGGTACACTACATCTTGTTCTCATAATAACATTTATATTAATGGACTTAAAATAATAAGGATTAACAAAAGACCGGTCTAGTGCGAGTCAGACTCGCGCACAATTGGTTCCGTACCACCGCATAATATAAATTCATAAAGTAAATAACAAGAAAAATGTCATCAGCTGTGAAGTAACTGGCTTCCGGCGCTATTTAATTTGTGGCGCCTGCCAAACAATTCGAAACCCTATGAGGACGGAACCCCTTACTAACGATTTTCGGATTTTTTCCTATACTTGTACTTTGACAATTGAGACCCTGCTTCTTGCCAAATTTCATGGTTCTAGGTCAACGGGAAATGGATTCCGATTTTCCTCTGGAGGTACTCTTTTTCAAACTTAAAAAGCACTTCTAGGAAGTTGTATGAAATTCACAGTTGTGACGTCATAATATTTCAACGCACTTTTTTTCTTTAATCGATATTTTAAAATGTATGTACAAACTTAAAACTAACCGAGGGTATGAATTTTAGGTCTTTTGGAAGACCCTCTATTTAATAATCAGTTAGAAATAATTTATTTTTGATTTATGCATCATCCCTATTGGTCAGAAACAGCCTTGTGCTGAGTAAGTATTGGCATTAATACCCAGATTGCAGCGGGCTAGCCTGGTAGGGGTAGGTACTTACTTATTAGCAGTTATATTAAACCCACACCCCAATCGGTTTAAACGCGACATCGTACCGGATTTCTAAATCGCTTAGCGGCACGTGTCTGCCGGTAGGGTGGTAGCTAGCCACAGCCGAAGCCTTCCACAAGCCCTGTCAATTTATAATTTGCAATCGAACCTGGGACCAAAGGCGTAATTGTCTGAAGCAAATCGTAATCTTATACGTATAACTCGAACTGTTTAAGGACGTGACGCTTTGTGACGTGCATCTATGAACTTTTTAAACAGGTCGAATTATCCGTTTGAAAAACGATTACTATTTCCTTACACAATCGGGGGTAGGTAGGTACTTGGTCGATCGTCTACACTCTGCATAATTGAAACACATTGAAGCCTTTGAAGGAGCAACGTTCTGGAATTACCGTACACAAATTACTAAAAAAACAAACTCCTTTTTATGAAAAATCTAATAGGCGTTATGAATACCTATATCGTTGTACAATGCTCCCTGGAACTCACGGCAAATAAGTGCCTACTTAGTCCATTTCTAGAGCAGATGGAAAAATCGACAATTGTTTTTACTCAATACCTCAGTACCTACTTAAGTTGTTGCAAAGAACATCTACAAATGATTACCGACTAGCGAATGCCCGCGACTTCGTCTGCGTGGTTTTAGGTTTTTTGGTTCCCGCGGGAACTCTTTAATTTTCCGGGATGTGCCTTTGTGCTATTCCAGACTTTAATTAATCTCTGTGCCAAATGTCAGCCAGATCCGTTCAGCTGTTGGGGCGTGATTGAGTAACAAACATCCATACATCCACACATCCATAACCCATACATCCATCCAAACTTTCGCATTTATAATATTAGTAAGATTAGTAAAATAAATCAGTTATATTTTGGTAATTAACGGAATAAGTATATTGCTTCATGTCTAAAAAGAAACCTACCATAGAAACGAACTACGAAATCGTCTGAGCGGTCATTATCACTATTTACTATCATCAGTATTACTGCCACTTTACTGTTTTAATTTGGCATTCCTACCAAGGCGACCCCAGAGTATCAAAATAATGTGGGGGGTAAGTAATAAAAGCAGCATAATCGGCTGGCAACGGTCGTAACTATTTTTTTGAGTGAAACTTCTTTAGAATCGTTGTGATTTGAAAATTCAACGAATCGAAATTTAACGAAAAAGCGACACCGAAAAGAGACAAACACATTCATAAATAAAATTTAGCATGCGAGAGGATGAGATACAATACAAGTTATAGTATTTATCTCATTCTCTCGTAGGCTACTTTTCTGAAGTTACAAATAATTCAGAAGATGTGTGTGAATTGCACACACACTTTTTGAAGTGAAATTTTCTTTAGGCACGTTGACCACTTTTTGGTACACGTGGTAAAAATGTGGAAACGCGAGACAGACACCGTTCTTCTTAAGACAAAAGGTCTTAAATAGTACATTCGTAATTAAACTTTAATACCTTTGTTTTAAGGTTTATATTTTAATTATTTTAAAAGTGCTGTGTTGTTATTTTAAATATTCGTTTTCAATTCTATCGGCAGTCCCTATGACTGCCATTTTTTTTATTCTATTTTTCCAAAGAAGCAATGTAATATGAACAAATCTAAACATTCGTAGTTTGGGACATGCGCACAGAAAGGGGTAGAAAAGAAAGTAACGAAAAGTGTTTAGTATTATTGTGAGCTTTTGTAGCGAGCTTACTACAAGCTTAGCTAACGCCGCGTGGATAGTAGTTATTTCTTTATTTAAAACTTACGTTAAATAGTTTATTTTCTATGATAAAACTATTATTATTCATAATATTTTATGTAGTAGAAAGTTAGAATTCAATATTTTAGTTTACTTAGATTCTACTAACTTATTGTGTTTAAAGTATAATTGTTGATTATGTTACTATTATAATGTTTTAATAAGAAGATTTTTGGGTAGAACGTTGAAAATAAAATTACATTTCATTAATAATAATTGGAAGAAAGATGAAATAATTAACCATTCCGATTATAGAACTTTCATAAACCGTGATCTAAGTGTTGATATAGAAGGTAGTAACATTCCACGTACAAAAAAAATGTCTACAAAAAACAACTAATTTCAACAAATAATTTGTAAAAATACCTATTTAAAACAAAGCTGCGTAGCGAAAACCCAAACCGATATACCTAGTACAAGAAGTACTACAAAGAAACATCATATCTTTTTTTTTAAATGAGGAAGAAAGTAGAGCATCTTTTTTGAAAGACCCTGTTCCGACACCGAGGCAATTTCCGAGAGGCAATTCTCCAAATCTATCAGCAACAAAGCTAAGCTGTTACCCGAAATACCGGAGCCTGCACCCGCGCCGCCGGCTCCCGATGACCGGGACACCACCACCAAGCGACGGCTGCAGATCTTCCCGAGGAGGACCGCCATGGATAAACCTGACAGCGGGATCCGGGAGACGCTGGAAGACAGGGATCCTAACGTTCTCAACCCGCATATACAGGTGACTTAGACAAACTCAAACCCTTAATAAACTTAAATATTAAAAGTGCTTTCGAATCGTCGACTTTTAATATTTACCACTGGTTCGGAATGCCATTCCTACCGAGAAGAACCAACAAGAAACTCGGTGGTTGGTGGTTTTAATATATTAAGTATCCTTCAAACGTTAACCTTATGACAATCTCACTCAGTGGAGGTGGCATGAGGATTAATAGGCCTATTACACTGCACTTTTCACAGGGACCCTTACACTTGATTCAGCGTAGTGTAATAAGATTTAAGGAGAAAGGGTCCCTATATTGGTCCTTATTGCTGTGTAATAAATAAGCGATACTCTATCTAGCGGCCACGCCCACCCTTACCACAGGGCGCTGTAAAAAGTGCAGTGTAATAGAAATTTAACATCTTCACTATCTATCTACCACAGAAATCCGCCAGACATGTATCAAAGCTCAAAGCTTCTTTAAAACTTTTCCTTACGACAGCTACAAACCCATTCAAATAAATCTACCTTTATGAACTTAATTCTAAATATGTGAAAGTTTGTATCGATGGATCAAGACACGCGGAAGCGTGTCCAGCCAAAGTTCAAAAAAACTGGCGAGCAGCACCGTGTGTAATATTACACGAACCATTTGGAGCCACTTTTGACCCCCTCATAACTCAAAAACTATTTCACATAAACATGTCAAATTTGGCGCATATATTGAGACCCGTGAGATACATATGTGCTCCAAATTTCATAAGCACACCTCAAATGGTTATTTAGATATAAACGTACAAAAATCGTCATTTTTATGCTCTACCTAGGTATAGATCAAAACTCTGACACGGGGCATACTACCATTGCTTAAAGCCGTATTATTTTAATATTGTTGACGTTTATGTTGTAGTGTTATAATCATTATTTTAAGGACGTCAAAGTACGTGACATTCAACCGTTATTTTGAAACAATACTGCTTTAAGCGGTGGTAGTAACTCCTTAACTTTTGAAAATGACACATAAGTAATATTTTAATGTAAATAATAATGAATAATAATATAGTTGCATTAAAACCTTACCTTCGTATTCATGCATTTTGTGCAACGAAATGTCATTGACAGAAAAGAAGAAGAAACGTATTTGAAGTCGTCAGTTCAAGCTGTCCTCAGAGTACATTATATATACTGGTATAGAGTTGCTACTCGACTTTCCATGTACAGCGACATCTGTAGGGAAGTTGTCCAACTAAAATATGTAACCATAGCACAATACATATACAAAGTGTATTGTATAATAATTTATCTTAATTATTACAAGATCACCTAATTCTGCAACTATAGAATTATGTGACCTTGTAATAATTAAGATAAATTATTATACGATAAACACAAACTGTAAAGATGTTCAGATGTTAGTAAATGAAACGCATGTTTTTGTTATTTTCTCCTATATTCTCAATTACACACGTACACACTTAATACACACTCTATTAATATAGTTTCACATTGTAACGAATATAACAAAAAATAATAATTTTGTCCACCCGGCATCTATATACCTACCCGGCGTATATATCACAATTTTGAACTTGGCTCTCATTTTACATTTATGTTTTTGAGGGGATAAATAAATTGCAGGACTGACCATTGAACTTGGCACCCATTTAGATCTCACTTCTTTTGTCGCTGAAGTCAACAACCAAGGCATATAATATAATATCACAATTTTGAACTTGGCTCTCATTTTACATTTATGTTTTTGATGGGATATTTATTACTCAATTACAGCTGAACGGATCTATATTAAATTTAGCACAGAGATATATATAGTCTGGAATAACACATAGGATACTTAATCCCAGAAAATTAAAGAGTCCCGCAGGAACGACAAAACCTCAAGCCACGCGGACGAAGTCGCGGGCATCAGCTAGTGAAATAAATATATAAAATCTTTATTTGGGATTTAAATTTTTTAATACACAGAGAACAAACAAAATTACAAGAAAAACTTATGGACTAAACCCTGATGCTATAAACACAAATCATACACATTGGTAAAGGCCCGATGAAACTAATAAAATTAAATGCAATATCTGAACCTTGACTTGCACCGTATCCCCCAACTAATAATTATTTTATGTATGGATGGATGGATGTATGGATGTTTGTTACTCAATCACGCCCCAACGGCAGAAAGGATCCGGATGAAATTTGGCACAGAGATAAATTATTTATGCTACTTTTTATCCCGGAAAATTAAGAGTTCCTGCGGGAACCGAAAAACTTCAATCCACGCGGACGAAGTCACGGGCATCAGCTACGAATAGTTTATAATATTAGTAGTATGAAATATGATGATTTAGGTACACAGCAACAAGCTAGGTAAAATCAGATAAGCTTTTCTTTAAACAATTTGGCCGAGTACGTCCATTTACAGTCTACACTAGGTACATGCTAGCCAGTCACGCGATCCGCGTGTACCTACCTACCAGCGATATTTCATTTTCTTCTTTTCTCTGTATAGCGTGGTTATTACTTTTGGATTCTTTTGTTCAAAACCCTTGTGTTTCTTTTAATGGACGCCAGCCTGACGCAATAGGCATTTATTTACATACTGAATGTAATTTTTCTATTTCTAGAAACATTTCTATGGTAGCAATTTGCTGTTGGTTACCTGGAAATCTTAATTACTTATTTGCTGGGTTTATTTTATTGATCGAATTTTTAACGACTGGAACCGAGAGCCGTAAAGCCATTTATTTAAAAAAATGATACTTTTTAAAATAAAGTGTAAAATTGAATATCTTTGAGGGATGCATGCTGCAAGCATGATGTGCTATGGATGTGCGGACACAGACTCGTAGAAGACCTCTTAAATATAAAATCAAAGTAGAAGACGTGTTATCGTTCGATGTTGATTGGTTTGGCATTCAATCCTAAAAGAATTTTGAATGTAATACTGAAAAAATTTTTGTTTTACGACTTTTTAAAATTCTGAGAAATAATAAAATATTAAAAACTTGGCTAAGACGACACGCGGCGGACTGGACTGATATAATTGCTCGACTATAGTCGAATAAGTCGACTACTGCCTACGGAAAACACGGAATTGAAGAGTGTCTAGAGTGTACAGTGTAAAGTTTAATTTATTTTTTTAAAGATTTATCGAGTTTTTTTTAAAAAGTGGTTGAACAAAATATTTTCACAATTATGAAGAGACGTTGCCCTTAAGAGGTTATAAGTAGGTACCTATTTATATAATAATTATGTATTAAGTACATAGTATTTCTGTGTAACCGTTATATGTAACAGATAGTATGGGACGACGTGGTGGGCGAGCCTGAGGGCGCCCGGAGCCCCGAGTGCGCGTGGCGCCTCAGCCGCGTGTGTTTCCGACACGCGCGCAACGGCTGTTACACCCTGCTGGCCGTGGTCGCAGCCCCGCCCTGCGCCGCGCTGCTGGGCTGCGGCTTCGCCTGTCTGGCCTTTGAGGTATACCCATCTCTATACTAATATGATCTTAGTTCTCATCTTATAGGCCTATTACACCGCACTTTTCACCGGGCCCTGTGGGCAGATTCAGTGTAGTGTAATAAGGTTCAGGAATGAAGGATCCCTGTTTAGGGCGAACGGGTGGTCCCGGTCTGCCTCACTGCCTGAGCGCTCTGCAGACCGGGTAGTGTAATAAGCTTCAGGGCGGTTAGGGAGGTCAGTCGTCGCACGGCCATCTTATAGGCCTATTACATTGCACTTTTCACCGGGCCCTGTGGACATATTCAGTGTAGTGTAATAAGGTTCAGGGAGGAAGGGTCCCAGTTAAGGGAGAACGGGTGGTCCCGGTCTGCCTAATTGCCTGAGCGCTCTGCAGACCGGGTAGTGTAATAAGTCTCAGGGCGGTTAGGGAGCTCAGTCGTCGCACGACCATCTTATAGAGCAGTTGTCTCTGGCTCGCGCGTGCATTTTGTCAATATATCGTGTGCTAAATAAAAATAAGTTTTGTTGTTGTGATTGACATGTACAAAGAAATGCCTTATTTATGGAGAAAAGAGCATAAAGACTATATGAACTATACTATAGAATAGTATAGTAATTTACTATACTATATGAACTACTAGCTAATGCCCGTGACTTCGCGCGCGTGTATTGAGATTTTTTTGATTCCCGCGGGAACTCTTTAATTTTCCGGAATAAAAAGTAGCCTATGTCTTTCTCCGGGACGTAAACTACCGCTGTACCAAATTTCATCAAAATTGTTTGAATATATGGGCCTTGAAATCGTAGCATATTATTAACGCGATCCACGCGGACAAAGTCGCGGGAATCATCTAGTTTATAATATTAGAATGGATACTACTTTTTTTGCATCGATAGCATGGGTGCCATAATCAGTGACCGATAATAAACATACTAAGATACACGTCCAACTCTCTTGACGTTCTCGTTCATACTGAGTTAGGTACCGGTAGTCAGTGCAGTGTAATAGCGACGCCAAAACTTCACGCCCACGCCAACCCTTACCACAGGGCCCGGTGAAAAGTGCGGTGTAATAGCCCTATTATAGAGTAGTTGTCTCTATGGCTCGCGCGTGCATTTTGTCAATATATCGTGTGCTAAATAAAAAGAAGTTTTGTTGTTGTGATAGACATGTACAAAGAAATGCCTTATTTATGGAGAAAAGAGCATAAAGACTATATGAACTATACTATAGAATAGTAAAGTAATTTACTATACTATATGAACTACTAGCTAATGCCCGTGACTTCGCCCGCGTGTATTGAGGTTTTTTTGGTTCCCGCGGGAACTCTTTAATTTTCCGGAATAAAAAGTAGCCTATGTCCTTCTCCGGGACGTAAACTACCGCTGTACAAAATTTCATCAAAATTGTTTGAATAGATGAGCCTTGAAATCGTAGCAAATAGACAGACACACTTTCGCATCCATACTAATATTATAAACGCGATCCAATCGGACGAAGTCGCGGGAATCATCTAGTTTATAATATTAGTATGGATACTACTTTTTTTCCATCGATAGCATGGGTGCCATAATCAGTAAACGATAATAAACATACTAAGATACACGTCAAACTCTCTTGACGTTCTCGTTCTCGTTCTCGAGTGTAATAACGACGGCAAAATTAACGCCCACGCCAACTCTTACCACAGGGTCCGGTGAAAAGTGCGGTGTAATAGGCCTATTACTAATATTATAAATGCGAAAGTTTGGATGGATGTATGGATGTTTGTTATAGTCCTGTCACAGTAGACCTTACACTTGTTTCAGTGTAGTGTTATAAGATTTAGGGAGTAAGGGTCCGTAATTTGGTCCTTATTGCTGTGTAATAAGCGACGCTCTAACTAGGCCACGCCCACCCTTACCACAAGGCCTAGGGCCTTGTGAAAAGTGCATTAAAATAGGCCTATTACTCAATCACGCCCCAACGGCTGAACGGATCTGGCTGAAATTTGGCGCAGAGATAGATTATAGTCTGGAATAGCACATAGGCTACTTTTTATCCCGGAAAATTAAAAAGTTCCCGCGGGAACCGAAAAACCTCAAAGCACGCAGATGAAGTCGCGGGCATTCGCTATAGTAAAGAGATAAAGTTTGTGAGGTTGTTGGGGGGTAAACCCTGGATCTACTGAACCGATTTTGAAAATTCTGGTACCAATAGAAAGCCACATAATTTGTGATTGTCATAAGCTACGAGTATATATTAATCCGAAAAATTTGGGATTCCCGTGGGAATTTAAAAAACTTATTTCAGGCGGACGAAGTTGCGGGCATCTGCTAGTTATATAAAAGTCCCACAAACCTATCTGACCCGGTGACAGCGTCGCCAGTATTTATGAAAAATAAAATAAAAACAACAACTAAACATGGCATACAAATTAGTTGAAATTTTTGCCACCGGGTCAGATAAGTTTGAAGAACTCTAGTGCCACAGATATCTCTAACAAAATCGACCTCTAAAAAGACAATTCTAAAGAGTGCAACATCACTAACATGCGATATACTAAGCCCCTGGCCTGCATCCCGCTACAAAAACATGCAGGAAAAGCAAGCAATTATGCACCACCAATGTACGTTTCCTCCGATGTTAGTAAAGTTTTCTGTCTTATCTAGTTTTCTGAGTTGGATTATCTGTTTTAGCGGATTATTATAAGCGTCTTGATCCTTGGTTCCATTCGCAACTTAACGCCTGCTAAATAACCAATCTCTTGTACATCTTGTAGAACAGGTCCGTACCTACTTTAGATACTTGATAATTTTTGTTTGCAGCAAATCTGGTGTTCAACACCTTGCCTGAGATGCCTGAAGATCTACTGGGCTTCGTTCAGGACCTTCGTTCAATCGTGCATGGCCGCCACGGTGGCGCCAACTATGGACGCCGTCGGCCATGTTTGTCGTCACATTCGCGTCAACGTGCGACGCGACGCGCCAGAGGAACGCGATTTATTAATAGTCTAGTAAATTCTAGGAGAGTCTATTATGTGTAATTCTAATAAATAAGAAAAATAAGTTTCAATAGCATAATAATAATAATCTTAATTATTACGTAATGTGTAATTTTAAGTTCAGATTAATGATTATGAAATCTTAGAAGATACGATATAATATTTATTATTGAAAATTAGAACATCATTGAGTCTAAAGAGAGTCTGCCTAGTGAAAGCTGAGTATAAAATGGCGGGAAATTAAAAAATATATAAGTACCTAAGTCGGGATATCCCATACATATTACCCATAGAGGATTTTTTCTTGAGTGTTGTGTGGTCCAATGCTGCTAGTATCAACAAAACAGATCTAGCCGATTCTCAGCTTCCACTAGACGAATATTTTTTGGAAACTCACATACATACATACATACATAAACCCTGAAAACAATATACTCCTTTTTTCAGGCAGTCGTATAATTAAGTACATACATACTATTTCTATATAACCGTTATATGTAACAGATAGTATGGGACGACGTGGTGGGCGAGCCCGAGGACGCCCGGAGCCCCGAGTGCGCGTGGCGCCTCAGCCGCGTGTGCTTCAGACACGCGTATAGCGACCCTTAATTTACCACACATTACCAAGGTTGGGTAACTTTGGAATATTCGTTAACAATGGATCTAATTAAAGTTACTTGGCCATTGCACAAAAATCCGATAAAAAGGGGAATTTATCTTCTTGTTTTAATTGTATGAAAACAAACAGTAGGTACATTTTTGTGATATTCAGTAACCTCTAGAGAAGAACACTTAAACAATGTCATTTATAAGTATATATGTATAATAAAACTATGAATTTAAATGGCATCCATAAAACTCCCGCTAGTATTTAAAAATCCGTGTTGACTGAATAGCTGATGCCGTATGTGCCTTTTTGAATGTCCTAAAATATGAAAGTCTTTAATAGCTATAAGTAACTAGGTACAACACAAAATGTTTCAAAACTTTTTTGTTTTGAAAATAAAAAAAATTCCAGAAGATGTAAAGCATACTCACTCGTAATTTGAGAGATGCATAATATGTATCTACTTATCTGTATTTAGATTTTAAAAATACAAATTAAAATAAAATTAAAAATATTTCACTTACTTTTTATTTTGTATGGGTGTTTTATGCATGTCTTAGCTTAGCTTAATAATTAAGCTTATCGGAAAAGAAATACGACTGGTAGAATTTGCCTTCATTTAAAAATTAATACAGAAATGAAATGCGACTGAAAATAGGCTTTGCCTTCATTTATAAAAAATAATACTGAAAACAAACACGTCAGAATAGGCTGTAGCCTGTATGGTCTCAGATCTTTGCCTGTCCCGAAAGGGGATAAAATGAAAACAACAACATAATTATTAAGCTCAATTGGCGCGAATTTGTTTGAAGTTTACCAGACTTCTTTGTTCGTTGCAATTTAATTTTAAATGAATTATTTATTACAAGATTAGTAATTACTTAATAAAAACATATTTTTATTAGCTTTTAATTAGGTAAGATATTTTAATGACGAAATGGATGAAAAAGATAATGTAATGGCACCCGCACAGGCGCGCTCCACAAATGAAGGAACGTCTAGCAATGTTCTAATAGCAAAGCATACTCGAATTAAGTAAGTTACATATTATTACATTCTAGAACTAGATGATGCCCGCGACTTCGTTCGCATGGATTAAGTTTTTTGTATTCGCGAGAACTCTTTGATTTTCCGACCCATTGAAGTAAGTAGGTAAATAAGCCGTGACCTATCTCTGTACCATATTTATCAAAATCGGTTGAAAAGATAGGCCGTTAAAGCGTAGGAGACAGACAGACACACTTTCGTATTCATCATTTTGGTATTTTTATAGTGCAGTGTGTACGTAAACACAGGTGCAACTTGTTCCTTTACTCTCATAGCCCGGAACTGCTACCACAGTATTAAATGGGACAGAAAATCCGACACATCGACCATGATCCGACACAACCGGAGAAAGATCAGGCACAGGACCGACGGCTTTACATCCTCTCCGAGGCTCGGAGGTGAAACACCGACAATTTCCTAACTCCAGGCTAGTACTGTGAATTTCTGGTCAGAAAACCCAAAACAATAATTAAATAAAGGCCAGCCCCGGATCTTCAATTTTTTCGAAGCGGGGCAAAAACTGAAAGATGCCGCCCCCGCCCGCCTATATTTTACCTTTGATTCTCATGTTTAAAAATTTTTTATATTTGCTATTTTTTAATTTAAAAAACCGATTTTCAGTTTATTTTTAATTAAAATTCAAATTTTTTTTTTCTATCTGGCCAGTTTTTCTCCTTGTAGGGTATATCAAAATATTGATTTTTGCCGAGTTACAGCTGCCTTTTGTTTATCAGCGCGCGGCCGAAATGCTCACGTCAGCCCTTTTCTTAATTTTTTTTCTGTTTCTATTAGTGATCGAAACTTCTAGTTTGCTTCAGTTTGTATATACTAATTTGATTTGATAACTTCTCAATAGATATTTTAATTACCATCTTATTTTTTTATTAAAAAATAATTGCCGCCAATAAAATTCTTTTGAACTTAATGTGTAGTTTTTAATTTAGATTTTAATATATTTCGTAGTTTTAAGTTGAAAAATATTGTTCTTTATCTGTATTTCATCTAGCGCTCCGCCCGGCTTCGCACTAATCATCATAATAGTTCATACCCAATAATAGCCAGTAACATTGGGCAGCAGTCAGCACATCAGGTTTTACAGTAGCACTGTGGTATCTCCGCCCGGCCGGCCGCCCCTATTTCTGTTGCGCGTTAATTTATTTCTATGATATCTTCTAAGATATTCATCGGAATGAAATGGTATAAAGAGTGAATTTGGTTAATATTAAATACTTGAGATGACCAACCATTTTATTTTGATAAGGATTAAAACAATGTCAGTAAAAACACCTTCGAAAGTAAAGCTTTGTGAGTCAAGAGATTTTTTTAAAACTTTTTGAGGGAAACAATTCTACATTACATTGTTTTCGTGTAACTTTTACTATTTACGCAGCGCACGCCACGAAAGCTCTCAGATGAGAGGATTTTTTCCGACTTCATTCACATTATTGCAATTTTCGTAAGGATCTCCAATTTTTTGTAAATAGAAGATAGCCTATGTTACTCGCTGATAAAGTAGCTATCTATAAGTGAAAGAATTTTAAAATCGGTTGAGTAGTTTTTGAGTTTATCCATTACAAATAAACAAACAAATCTTTCCTCTTTATAGCTCCGCGAAAGCGAAAAATAATTTATTTTATATATCTTATTGTCCATAAAGTACTGGACGTCTCAGTGGTCAAAGTTAATGATGATTTGTGTGTGTGTGTTGAGCTGCCAAATTTGAAATTGCCGCTCAAGGTATGGGTGCCGCCCGAGGTATGGGTGCCGCCCGGGGCATGGGCCCCGGCTTGCCCCCCCCTAGATCCGGGGCTGATAAAGGCCCAACCTTGTCGGCCGCAGTCGAACTTGCTAACCACTACACCAGCGAGGCAGGTAGTTAGTAGATATACTTTCGTACTATGTCTCTCTCTTCGCGTCGTATTCCTCAATACTGAGGGGTATGACCCCATCCCAATAATCACATAATGGCAGGGATTTTATTGGGATATTATCCCTTCCGCATAAGATGAAAAGCGGAAGGGAAAAAAAGGAGAAGCGGTCCTTCTGCATAAGACTCGACTAAGGACCTACCATGTTCATATAGCAATGCGGCTGGGACGTCAACCGAGCAAACTACGGACTACAGATGCAGATCTACAGATGAATCCACGGAAGAATCTGAAACCGAAGAGGTAACTAACAAAGAGTTCCTAAGTAGATAGTTTTTGAAGCATAATTATTCGCTTTCATTTAAAACAAAAACCGACTTCAAAACTATACCTATAAGTACCAACTTAAACTAAAAAGTAAAAAACATTATCTGGGTACTAATAATTTTTTTGTTGATTTTCTCAAAAGAGCTTAATCAGTTTCGATAAAAGTTAAATGGGATGTAAAATTTAACAACAAAAGAATCATCAAAAATTGATTCATAATTGGCGGAATGATCGCGTAACATACGTTACGTTGAATCGAAATGAGAACCTCCTTTTTAAAAATCGGTTAAAAAGTGATTTCCATTGTTAAACAGCTAAGCAATCTTAACCGGTTTTTGATGACCTCCCTGGCGCAGTGGTAGGCGCTTTAAAATAGATAGATAAAACTAACTGATGTCCGCGACATTGTCTTTTTGACTTTGACAAAAACTAAAAAGGCATAAAAATTTGTAACAATTTTGGCTACCGGGTCAGATAAGTTGAAAACGTGGAGGGCTTAATGCAAACAATCTGATTAAAGCATAGTGACCCCAAAAACGGCAACCTTATTAATCAAGTCACGCAAGTTCAAAACAATCATAATCAACTTGAGTACACACTCTTACTTGATTGCTACAATTTTCGGGGCATATTAAATTTTCATAATAGATTGACCTAACCTAAGTTATTTTTATTAACGAACATTTTTTAAATTCAGTTTTTTTTCTTACCAATACTTGACGACTTGTTGACTCTTGACTGCAGGGCATATTTTCCTAAATCTGATTTATAAGTGCGTTTTAAGCAATTCAAGTATCGCGGAAAAACATCGTGAGGAAACTCCTACTTCCATGAGAGGAACCCTGTACGACTGACAGTTCAACTCGATTGTATCTGTACTGTACTTGACAGACTTGGCCAGCGTGATAATATAAGACCCAACTCTTCTCAGTCTGAAAGAAGACTCGTGCTCAGTAGTGAGTCGGCAATGGGTTGAAGTATGAAGAATGATTTTTTTTAGGGTTGATACGAAATATTTGATAAGGTTCACAACTTCGCATATTCCAGCGTCTTCTGACAGTATGCTGCAGATCTGGGAGGCTGGGAGCCGCTAGTTATACTTTGCAAACTGGAGAGGTTCGATTTTTATTATTATAAAACAAAAAAAAACTAGTTAAAATAATCAAGATTGCAAAATACATTGAGGCCAATTCTGCTATACACCATCTCGTAACTAAAATTACAGCTCTATTTGTATTGCTATCCCTTTCAATTATGAATCTAAAACTAGTGTTGCCTCTTTGCCCAGGGAGTTAATACTCCCTACCAGGCAACATTAAATTAAATTAAAAAATCAACCACAGTACTATCTAATAAGGCCCATAACCTACAGGGTTACATGTAAAGTAGTTGTGACCCAAAATTAACTGAATCAAATCTAAATAGTTAAATATACGACAATTATTGAATTGGGGATTTTATCCGAATCTTGGAAACTTCTTAAGTCAAGTCACACTTCTAAGATTTCCTGCAACAATTATTTATTGGTACCTAACAGTTGATCTATGAAATATAGATAGAATATTGCGTCTATGCTGCACATTATTTAAGTATGCGTTTGGAATGGAATATTGAAGTCTCATTTCATCCAACAGCTCCAAATCCTGGAAGAAATAGTAGATCGTGCTCCAGAACACCAGATATTTGTGTCCCTGTTCAACCAAGTGGACCCAGTCCAGGTGATATTGGACGGGAAGGGTCAAGGCACTTTCGTGAGCGCCGTCAAAAGAGTTGTCATGGCCAATGATACCAATGAGAGCACTAAGTGCAAACTGGTGTTTATTTCGTCTAAGGAGTACAGTAAGCTAGAGATTTTATTCTTATGTTCTCAACCGCATGTTCTTATACGCCGTTTCTAATTTCATGTATTAAATATTAAATGTGCGGGGAATATTACACCAAGAACCTACCAGGTCATTTCTGGCACGTACCTGCAAATTATGGAACCGGCGGAAATATCTTCTGTATTCCCTCATGATTACGATATGGGGCTCTATACAAAGACGGATAAACAAATTTCTCATAAGCCGGCAACGCATTGGCGGTTCCTCTGGTGCTGCAAATATTCATGGCGGTAATTACTTAACATCAGGTGACTCGCTTGCTCGTTTGCTTGCTATATACTTATTACTCAAATAAAGAAAAAAAAGAACCGGTAGCCGATAACCGAATGGCGAAACCGCCACCCTGCCACCGGAAAGTTCAGCGTTCTGGCGCAGCATTAAGCGGCACAAGACCGGCGGCTACATGACCGTAGCCCAGCTCTGGACATTCATCGGTTGAGATAACGAGCACAGGTTCTGATGGTATGGAGTTTTACTTTCGTCTTTAAAAGTAATTAGAATACGCTTTTGACAAAAAAATATACATTGGCTACAATGCTCGTCATACAAATCGATAGTAAGTCATTTTCCTCTAAGAAGACACAAGCAAATAGCACGATAAAATTCCCACCATGTTCATGCTCTTGTCCCAAGTTCTTGTGTCACTTCATTTAATAGGCAATTTGAGGTTTCCCAAGTATACCAAGTTCGCGAAATTCTGATCTCTAATTCAAGACAAAACTTAATAAATTATTGTTTATTCTATCTTCTTTTCCTTTGCTCTTCCCCCATAAGATTTCGAGGCATGCAAGCGTCGCATCCACTCTCTTAGCTTGCCTCACGAGCCCACCAACTGCTCAGATGAGGAGCGCATTGTCTTCCTGCGTACTGTCATAGACTTCTCCCAAACACAAACTGTGCACGCCCTGGGTGCTTTGCTGCGTTACCTGGACCTCAACTGGTCAAACCTGATCATGGATTTACATGGAAAACCACAGTACCTGGCCTTGACCAGGATTTCACTGTGAGTAGAGCTTTTCAAATTAAAATTTTTGTATGTCAAAATTAGTTCCGGTTGGTTAGATAGAAATAAGATTTTAAAAGACACAGAAATTTTGTATCGGCTTGAATAATAGCCATGAGGAGGAAACCTGTGGCAGTTACTCATGTCAAGATCAAAAGAGTCCATCCAAAAGTCTATTGCAAATATTGCTTATAGAATCTAGGAATCAGATTAATAAAATTTTAGCTTCAGATAGTGCATGTTCCCAATTTAATGCGTCTTTTTTTCCAAAATATTTTGTTCCACCAGAGCTGATATAGTAGCGATGGATGAGGACACATACAGGGGATTGCAAGTGTTTAGCTCTTTAGCACACCCGAGCGGCTTCAAAAAAGGCGTGCAGGGCAGTAATAAGGAGGGCTTGAGTCTTTACCAGCTCTTCAGTAAATGCTCCTCGAAAGTTGGACATCGGAGAATGAGGTGGGTGTGATATGATGTAGACAGAATTTTTTTCACATGATTAATCTAAGATTAATTTATAGATTTTAGACTATGATTCTAAGGCACATTTAGAAAAGGACAACGAAAATATTCTTGCTCTAAAGATAGAGCGCATAGCATTGTTGTACCGATGCTTAAGATTTTGCATGGATATGTTCTCATAGACCCCAAGGAAAGATTTTCAGAAACTCCATCCTAAGGTATTACTTTAAACTACAAAGTGGGCAAAATCACTGGTTAGAAGGAAAAATTAAGTTTAGAATGTCAATAATTATAAATTCAATGTCTCATTAGGATCCTCCTCCGGCACCCTATCAAAGACCTTGAGACGCTCAGGCGTCGTCAGGACGTGGTGGCGTACTTCATGCGGCCTCAAAGCGACGCCATCTTGAGGAACATCTGCGCTTCCATGAGGTTCATCAAGAATGTTAATGTAAGACTACGATGTCTGAAGTTCTGAACTACATCTTAACCGTACCCCATTCATATTCAAGGCTTGACAGGTCTGCTTATTAAACTCACTTAACGAAGCTTATTTAGATTAGGAATGTCAAAATTAACGATTGACATCTTATGAAATTGCATACAACTTAGGAGTCCAATGCGGTTGCAACCACTATGGCCTCCTTTGCATTACATTAAATTAGCTACTTCCAGCTCTTTTAAAATTTCTTCTCGTTCAATTTCAAGGTAACACTGATATATGTTGTTATATATTTCTGGAAATAAGTAATTAGGAATTAAGAAGAAGAATTTCTTCTTTTTCAGGGAATTCTAGCAAAAATAAAGGCTTTGTCAGCCAAATCTTACCAGTGGAAGTCCCTATATAATGTTAGTATTTCTTTGATGTAATTTAATATTAATTTCAACGTATGATAGTTCATTTTTACCCCAATTTAAATCGTTTTTCCTAAGTTTCTTCCCAATTTTCCATTCTAATTTCTAATAGGCACAGTCAAATCTTAATATATTGTTTTTTGAAATTTATTGTTGTCATAACAGACACTCTACCATGTGGTTCTCATATCTGAGCTGTGTGAAAACGCAGGACAGAACGAATATCTGGAGCGATTAGCCAATTATGATACTGACAAGTTATATGAGGTCAGTAACCCGAGTCAACTGTTTAAAATATACCTTGTTTTGTCTATAAACTAATAGCTTTTTGTGTAAATCAATTGTCATTTACTTAATTTAGTCGTTCGAAATATTCAACAAATCCTATAATAATTAAATTGTCCTCCTCCTATATCTATTGGGTAACCTGAAAAGCGTGGTGGACTATGGCCAAACGCCTTCTCATTATGAGAGGAGACCTATAATCAGTAGTAGGCTGAAATAGTGATGATGATGATGATAAACCTTGGTTACTAAATAGAATTACATTATATTCGTAAGAACTGAATCCCAGTGATATAGATGGTGATGGCATGGAAATATCATGCAACGTAATTATTTGTGTGCCATTACAAAGCATATAACTAAATTGTAAGTATGCCCACTGAGATACGCAAGAGGCACTGCTTATACATACTAAGTCTTTTTTTGTTGTGAATTCCCTTATTATGGGTATCTAATATTGAAAAGTTTAATCAGTACAATATAAAATTATAGATGGCGCTATACATGAATAGGATAATCGATTTCGATCTATCCAAATCAGAAGGCAAGTTTACAGTTAAAGCTGGCGTAGACCACGATCTTGATTTGAGTAAGTTGTCTATTATTTATTAACGACGCACATATATTCACACACAGACACACATACGCACGCACATGCACGTAGATACAAATCCCAAGCTACATCATGGTCATCACACGTACGAAAATACACACAAATTATGATTTTATCTAAATTGGTGTGATTTACATTAAAGAAAAATAAATTTTGTTTGTTTTCTTTCATATCTTCCCGACCATGCCATCCATTGCGCCTGTACTTATGCCAAACACGATTGGCCTTACGATTTCCATTACGAAACGGGTTATGGGTCCAGTTTATGCACCTAGTACGGACAAAGTTGCAAACGTTTTTTAAATCTATTGACTATTTCTTCACATTAGTAGTCACTTTATGCAACTTGTAGAGAAACAAACGATGGCTAGTCTCCACGGGCTGATGTCGGAAACAGCGCGAGTTGAATTGGAGCGTCTGCCGCCATTCATAGAGGAGTGTGCTATGTTGTACATACCACACCTTGGCTACTTACTCGGCGTTAAGGCCTGGGCCGATAACCTCACCATGGAGCAAAAGGAACTCCCTAATATGAAGTTTATGGTAATTTATCTAGCTTGTAAGCGTAAGATAAGCGTAAGTAGGTATAATGCATACCTGACGCATAAATTGGTAGAAAACCTTTACAAAAATGTACAACGTACAAATTCGAATTCAATCCAAATGTTTTTTATTCAAAAAAACTTTTACAAGTAGGTACTTTTGAATCGTCAAATGAATCCACTGATTTACACCACGGAATGCCATCTCTACCGGGAACGTTCTTCTAGTAATAAATTCTGTACAAAACTACAACAACGTATAATACTTTTTGTTTCGATAAAATAATATAAATACTATTGACTGTATAGAATTATTGAAATCACACAATTTTTTAATTTTGCAGTTTCAAAACAATGACTACATACACTACAAAAGCAAAGGATGCGAAGGTAACTCCATAGCTTACTAAAAACTAAACTTAGTTCAATAGAGAAAAAAGACATCTACCAAGTTAAAACTAAACTAAATGACTGTTCTAGAACTAGATATGATGATAGGGGACACATACCCGGAGATAGTAGCCCACGAGACGCGCATCATGATGCGACTCACTTCCACTATCCTGGAGAATTTGCACACCCTAGCGGCCGCCATTGATATTTGCGCGGAGCTGGATTGGTAAGAGTTATTAGTAGAAATTAGTTAATAGTCGTTCATTCGCGCAATGAAACGTGAGGCCAGGAAAGGTCGTACGTGACAAAAGAGACATCCACCTTCAAAGTCTTCAAAACTTTCAACAAACAATAACAACAAACTTCAAACAAAGCGAAAGTAGCTATGTTCATAAGGGGTATCCAATGATAATCACAACACGGCCTTGTTGTTTCTATCTATTATTATTGGCCGAAGAAAATTTAGATAGTAACTGACATCAGAAGATAGAGCTAGTGAAGGAAGACACAGCCGGAGGTCCCAAAAAAAAACTAAAATTGATTTAACTTTATTTAAAATAAAAATTAAAACTAGATTACAACTAATTTGGTCTTAAGCTACTCGATGTAACTCTAAGAATGAATTTAATTTAATTACAATTTTAAAGGAAAACTAGAATTTGGGTCATGATGATGAAATAGCTGACTCCGCTACTCGTGCCGTGGTTGCATCGTAGAGTCAGCGCTACACCTAGAGCTATGCGATATAATTCCTCCACCCTGAGATCAGCAACTATTTGAGAACGGTGTGATAAAATGTTGCTGGAAACTGCTCCTGAGTTTTGCCGGGACTTCCCTCTTCTTGATGATCCTTTTCCTCACTGGTTTTCATTCCAGTCTTCACTTTGGATGCGTTCTTATATCGGCGAACTGTGACTATACCAATGATGAGTGCAAGTGTACTTGATAGTATGATATAAAATGGTATTGTCGTGTGATAGATTGTTGAAGATTCCTTGTCCACGTGCAATGTTGGCTGCAGCATGACTTTATTCTGAATGGAATGCAGGTTTCTTAGATCAATCGATTTCAGAGTTATGTGGTCGAGGCTCGCACGTTGTATTCCCTTCTCATAGTTGATGTCCAAAATTTTAAGGGGTTGACCCGCAATTTTGTCTTCAGTGTTGCTTATTGAAAATTTTCTAGTATGAAGAACGCAGTCCAGAGGTATTGTAGCCAGAAAACTTCCATTGAGTGTAACGAAATCTTCTCTTTTGCATATGGTGTGAACTTGCGTAGGGCGTGGAAATGACAGGATATAATGACGTCCGTCTAGTTCTTCCATGGCCTCTTGAGATAGGGTTATCGTAGTTGTACCGCAGGTGTGGTCCAAAGTTTGATTTGTAATCAGATTCTGGATGCAATCCGATGACGTTCGTAGCTGATAGTTCTTCTTTTCGCAGAGGTACCATTGGTTGTTGTACTTCGGGCATTCAGCCTCTATGTACAAGAACATTTGCCTGTTGGATAGGATGTAGGGAGAGGGAGGAATGAGAGCCTGCATGTTCCTATTTGGAAATACAGCTAACTTAAATAAATCGAAAGACTCTAAAGATACTATAGGTACTTTAAAAACTATTATAATCTGTTTATCATAGTAATAGTAACCTGGTTTTATAATATCATAGTACTGTCTAAGCTCTAATTCTATAACGTGTTCCCTATTATAAATTTTCTTAAGCTTCTCTACCATTTTATCCACTACGTCTATCCTTAACGTGGAATGATGCGTACTAGAAGCCCTGATAAAAGCTAAAGAATTTTCAATATTTGATAACTCTCCTAGCACGTCGTCTACATTTTCCGTTATGATAGTAAGGAGTTGAGCAAATTTAGCGTATTTTATTAAACTAGATTCCCTATAACTATTCTTATCTAAAAGTAGCAAGAAGGTAGCGTTAATCTTTCCTTGGTTTTCGACTAACTGCGAGATAACGTTGCTATGATAGCTCATCCATTCTTTACTGATGCTAATGTGACTATTTAATTCGGAAATTATGTTAGTTTGAGCGTTTTCTAACAACTTAATAGCATTGTTATACTTAATCGCGTCCGTATAATCTAGGTTTCCCGAAATGCTTTTTATTAAGGACCCTAATCCGTCAATGAGACCTCGCTTTGATCGATTTGGTTCTAAGGTTTTCAGCTGGATCAACACTTTGTCCAACTTGCTGTTAAGATAATCGATTTGTAATTCATATAAAGTGAAGGTGTCATTTTCCAAGGATCTTTTAAAGTCGGATAGTTGGGTCTGTAAGGTCGAAATCTTGTTCTCAATGTCGTCAAGTCGAATATATTGTAAAAATGAATGATAGTGCGTTACTAATCTCGCAGGTCCAAGTTTAAATGGCAATAGTCCAGGTCCATTTTCCAAGCTCTCAAGTTGTATTGTCTGAGTCGCTGTCACTTGAACCGTCAGGAGGGTCATTGGGATGACAGTTGAAAGAAGTATCCTGCAACAATTTAGGATTCTTAGGAAGTCGTTTGATTCTATGTTTCGCGATCGGGTCTTTCTTTTTGGATGTATAGATGTGAATTGGTAGGTCGGCTAGGACTTTGTCCTGGATGTACCGCGGAGCTAATTTTTGCCGGCTCGCACAAGGGTTGCTTATGAATACACGTTGGTCGGGTTCAAATTCAACTTCTCGTTCTCTCGTCTTATTCCGATTTTCTATAAGAGCCGTCCGGTCTCTCAGAGAAAATTCGTTAATAGCGTCGTATACAGTTTTCATCTGTTCCCTATGTGTCCGAACGTATTGTTGCATGAGGTGTTTTGTGAGGTCAATTTCTAAGGGGTCACGGGGGTCAAAATGTCCATTTATTATGTCATAAGGTCGGCATTTCGTAAAACTATGCACAGAACTATTGTAGGCAATTATAGCGTAGGGCATTAGGGTAGTCACAGTGTCATTCTTATTTTGTAATCTTAAAATGCGAAGGTGTTCAAGTAAAGTTAGGTGAAGTCGTTCTATATTTCCGTTACTGGTGGGACAGTAGGGTAGCGTTTTGTGGTGGTTTATTCTATGCAGTTCGGTAAACTCGGTGAAGAGTTGGTTGCTAAATTCGGTTCCACCGTCGCTTATAATTGTCAAAGGAAAATTATGATGAGTGCAAAATTGTAGCAGAGCCTGTAACACGCTGATTGCTGTTGCATCTCTTAGGTGATAGGCTTGAGCGTATTTAGAGAAGACGTCCACTATGGTTAGGTATTTCTCGGCTTCCACAGTGAATACGTCTAGGTGTACGATTTCGAACGGCTTGGTCGCCGGGGGCACTACACGGAATTGTTGTTTGATCGGTTTGCGATCATATTTCGCCTGACCGCATATCGTACACTGGTTTATGAACTTAGTGATATGATCCCTCATTTTTGGCCAATAATAACGTTTGGAGAGGGAAAGATAACACTCGTTTATACCACGGTGGTTGGTTTTTCCCTCATGGTATTTTTGGATGATGTCCTGCTGTTTGAGATAGTCGTTAACATTTTCTAACTCTGTTTTTGCTAACACTAAGTTCATGGAGGAGCTCCTAAACTTTTCCTGTATAATAGGGATGATATCGTACATACTAAGTGCCGGTTCTATAAATAAAGCTGTCTTTATTTTTGGATTGACAAATTCTTTTATTATATCAACTATATCGTCCTCCAGATGAGGCTGGCGAACTTGGGCTGCTATGCGGGTGTGAGTTTCGAAGGGTTTTGACGCTTTCGGTTTACGTTTGATATCGCCTACAACTGTCAAATGTAACTGTCTGTGGAACTTGTTGAGTGGTTCGTCGGTTATAGGTACTTCTAGAATTGGGTTTTCCCTACTGGTATGAGCAGTTTCTGTGGATGAACTTATTGAAATATGGTCCACCGAAGGGTTCGCCATAACAGAACTAATCTCCTCATTATGAATTTGTATTCGCGACAGGGCGTCGGCATTGGTATTCGTCGTACCTTTTTTATACACAACTGTAAAATTGTACTCGCTTAATTTGAGCTTCCAACGAGTTAATCGTGCGTTGGGTTCTTTCATGCTCATAACCCACTGTAAAGGTTTATGGTCGGTTATGATTTTGAATTTTCGACCAAATAAATAGGGGCGGAAATACTTTGTTGCCCATACGATAGCTAACAATTCTTTCTCGATGGTGCTATAGTTTAGTTCGGATTCATTTAAGGTTCTTGAAGCATAGCAAATAGGCTTGTCGGAGCCTACGGGACCTTGGGATAGTATGGCACCGATAGCTACATTAGACGCGTCAGTAGTGAGGATAAAGTCCTTACTAAAGTCGGGATACTGTAATATAGGATCATTAGTTAAAATATTTTTACATTTTTCGAAACAGTTTACGTAATTCGAGTCCATAGTAATTTTATTTCCCTTTTTTAAACATTGCGTGAGGGGCTTTGTCAGTCGAGCGAAGTCGGGAATAAATTTCCTATAGTAGCCTAATAGACCTAAAAACTGTTTTATTTCCTTAGTTGTTTTCGGAATCGGGTAGTTTTCTATAACTAGAATCTTATCGGGATTGGGTTTAATACCTTCTCTAGAGATAATGTGGCCTAAGTAAGCTGTTTCTAATTTTAAAAATTCCGATTTATCCATTTGGATTTTGAAATTGGATTCCCTTAATTTTTTAAATACTTTTTCTAAGTTAACTAGGTGTTCCTGCAAGGATGTACTAAAAACGATAATGTCATCGAGGTAGACTAAGCATATGGTGTTCTGTAATTCTTTAAGGACATTATCCATTACGCGCTGGAAGGTCGATGGTGAGTTTTTCAATCCCATCGGCATTCGTAAAAACTCGTAGTGTCCATGTTCGACATTGAACGCGGTCTTAGGGATATCATCGGGGTGCATCTCTACTTGATAAAACCCACTAGCAAGATCCAAAGTGGTGAAGTATTGGCAATTACCTAGTTTATCGAGAACATCCGTAATGTTCGGGATAGGGTATTTATCGTCTAAGGTCTTTTCGTTTAATTTCCTAAAATCTACAACGAGGCGCCATTTAGTCTTACCGGAGGCGTCTGCCTTTTTGGGAACGACCCAAATAGGTGAACTCCATGCGGATTCCGAGGGTCGTATTATTCCCTGCTCTAACATCTTTTTAATTTGATCCCTAACCTCCTGCCTATGAATAAAAGGATATCGATAGTTTTTTCCATGTACCGGGATTTCGTCGCTAGTTCTAATGCGATGCTTAATCTTATTAGTAAATGTTAATGCCTCTCCTTCAATGTAAAATATGTCGGCGTACTTGGAACATAAGATCTCTAAATTAGTACGTTCTTCGGGGTTCAAATGTTCGGTACGAAGTCGCGATAGTACTTCTTTAGCGCGGGATGATAAATTAACCTTTTGAAAACTTTCTAAATTGTGAATTTCAGTACTGATCGTTCTATCCATGGAGAAAATTACGTCATGCGGAGTTGGGTTAAAGACCTCTATAATTCCTCGATTATTTCTTACAGCTGTTAGGCAACTAGGTATAATGCAATTTGATATTACTTGCTCAGGAATTAAAACATCGCCGTCTTGACTATTAATGGGTAACCTGAGTAGTTTTGATGAGTTCGCAGGTATCACGCCTTCGTAGTAATTTACATTACGTGAATTGTACATTTCTATGGGGTTTACGGCATTTTGTGTGTATAATAACTTGTCTTTAAGGTCTATTTTAGCTGCCCACTGTTCAAGTAAATCTAACCCTATGAGTCCGTCAAAATAGTTGTGGAATCTGTATATAAAGAATTTCATACAGGTCATGTCGTTGAACTCTGTGAAGGTCGGTATCGTAATCGAATAGTCGCTACGGGTTGTCGCATGTACATTAGTCACTTCAAATGGGTCATAATTTGGTGGAATATGGGGAAAGTATAACTCAACAGCTTCCGGGCTAATAAAAGATTGGTTAGCACCTGTATCAATAAGTAGTTTAATAGGGGGGTTGTTAATTTGAATATATGGAAGCTGCCTTTGCGTTTGCATATTGACCTCTATTTTGGTCTTTTTGATTTGGGGATTTCCTGAAAATCCGATTTGCGATCATTCGTCGAGGGTTGTTCGTCAGGTTCTGCATTTGTAAGCCCGTTAGTCGTGTCATAGTAAGTGTTAAAGTCAACTTCGTGTTCGGTTTCGGAATGGTCAGTGTATGTGGGGTAATAGTAATATGGTTCCGGGTCGCTGTAGTATTCGGGATAATCGTCATAGTAATTTTCATGGAAATTGAATTCATGGACATTCATCTCGCGGGGATAGCTACTTGAATGTGGTGTGAATCCACGGTTGTTAAAATTCGTGGGTGGTAGTTGTTTGGGTACGTAGCTAACAACTCCACTCATAGGCTTTTGGAATTGATTCTGATTCCTAGGGGGAAGTCTAAATAAATTACTTTTGGGGTTGTAATTGGGAGGCGGCGCGCGGAACATTTGTTGCGTGCGAGTTGGTTGGTGTTGATTCGCCTGAGCTACCTGGTTTTGCTGATTATGTCTCCAAGGCAGTGGTTGCTGTTGCTGTGGCTGCGGGGAAGCTTGTTTCTGTATTGGAGATACAAATGGAGAAGAATGGAATGCTTTTGGTATTGGTGGTGGGAACACCATAGGAGTCGCGGTAATGGGTTTCTGTGTCGCGTGTTTCCTATCGTTGAATGACTCGTTCCTACTTTGCATGTAGGTAGCATTCAATTCTTCTTGTACGTACTCTAGTGCCTTTTCGATGCTTTCGGGCCGCATGCAGCGAATCCGAGAGCCGAGGGGCTCTTTTAGCCCGCGTATATAAGCTTGCATAGTAAGCTTCTTATAGAGGGCGCGCTTCGCTTCTACTGTTGATGGAAGCGTCTCGTGAAGTACTACGTATGTCATTATTGTGCTAAATAAGGTCTGACATTTTTCGTAGTACTCTTGTGGAGTGCTATTTCCTTGGGTAGCTAGGGCAAGGTCATTATAAAGTGCGGTCTCATCGCGTTGGTCCGAGAAGTTATTGATTAGGGCCGTCCTAATCCCTAGCCAATTTTCTGAAATTCCGTTCGAATTTATGAATCGCGCTGCGGCGCCCGTGATTTTGTTCAAAATACAATTAATAAGACTTAAATTAGTAAGTTCTGAACCGGGTTCGGTCCCTATATAATGACCTACTATCTGGTCGCAGATATTTATAAACCTAGGTAAGACGTGCGGGTTCCCGTCGAATTCGGGGACCGCGCGTACGGCCTTAAGAATTTTATCTGGATCGTGGGCCATGGTGGCTTCACTAATCGTCTCTAACCTTCTACCTATATCTAACTTATTCCTACGAGAGGTCCTACTCGATGCAGGCCCTCTTGGGGTAGATTCCCTAGGATGGAAAATCTTGGAAAAAGGCTAAAAATTAGGGGAGTAAGGACACAGGCTAGTTCTATGCACTTACTTGAACATTCTCTGCTAGTCTTCTCTGGGTAGAATCAATGTTTGGATTCGCCTCGGCTTGTGCTTCTAGTAGGTTCCGTAGGATCTTCTTGAAGTGGTCGCGGTGACGGCTTCTTCTTGAATATCCTACCGACTGCGCCAGTGAAGGAAGACACAGCCGGAGGTCCCAAAAAAAAACTAAAATTGATTTAACTTTATTTAAAATAAAAATTAAAACTAGATTACAACTAATTTGGTCTTAAGCTACTCGATGTAACTCTAAGAATGAATTTAATTTAATTACAATTTTAAAGGAAAACTAGAATTTGGGTCATGATGATGAAATAGCTGACTCCGCTACTCGTGCCGTGGTTGCATCGTAGAGTCAGCGCTACACCTAGAGCTATGCGATATAATTAGCTCAATGGGTTGAAAGACGGAAGTGGCAACTGGCAATGGTCGAAGCACAAAGGTTCCAAGTACCAATAGACGCTGGGGTCTCAAAGTGCTGGAAAGGGATCAAGAATCGAAAAGGGCGACGTTGGCAGAACACCGACTAGATAATACCGATCATTACCAAGCGAGTTGCATTAAACCAATGAATCCAGGCGGCGTAAAACCGCGGCTTGTATCCAATACTAAGTCTTCACAAGAGATTAGTATTGGATGTCTAATGTCTATCGGTAGAAGACGACAGTTTAACCATTAAAATAAAAAGACATTACTCACATCATAACACGTCCTTTTTTCAAAAATACAATCCACAGCCTGATAACAATATCGAAAGTATGCAAAGAGTACAGCTTCGTGAAACCAACCCTGACGAGAGACAAAGTAATAAGCATACATCAAGGCAAACACCCGTTATTCATTACCACTATGGATAATTTTGTACCTAACGACGTCGAGTGTAGCCAGAAGGCGGGGTATGTCAAGATCTTGACCGGACCCAATTCTAGCGGGAAGTCTGTTTATATGAAACAGATAGGTAAGTCTAAGCCTGGAGACATCCATTTTTACAAGTTAAGGTTACATAAGAGTCGGAATCGTATCGTAAATTGTCTGAAATACCATTTTGAGTCACTAGTCAATCCTTCTGAAACAATAAGTAGTCATTTCAATTTAATATTGGCGCTAATTCAATTTAATTTCGCCGAGAAACGCCAGTACCACCTGGTTGTTTGGGATTATTTCTTCATTTTCTTTTTGTGGGGTAAATGAATTCTAAAAAACCCACATCACAAAACCAAATCCACCAAAAAACGACATCACATTAGTGGCCCTTCTAATGCTGCTCAATTCAGATGATTAGCTCACAGTTCCATAGAAGCATAGGCTCATGAGATAACATTTAGCACTCTTGGTTTCCAGCGAGTTTGGTAGTTTTATATCTGGCAAAAAGTGTACTTATGTAGTACCTAAATTTAACTTCTTTGACTTTATCCAGGTCTCATAGTGTACATGACACACATCGGCAGCTTTGTCCCGGCCGAATCGGCGACTGTAGGAATAGTGGAACACATTTACTCCCGGATTCAGTCCACGGAATGTATTGCCGCTCATATGTCAGCCTTTCTGATAGATCTGAGGCAGGTAAGACCTTTTTATTTTATGTTGCATCCGATTTCCTTATTATGTCCTTAATCTTTGTAACCATTCTTATTTGAATCCACATTTTTCCCTATCTTCCAACTTCTAAAGGAAATATGCTTATCAGATCATTTAGGACTTCCTAAAATACTTATAGGAACGCTTCAGAACTCTTGATTCCTGAAAAGATCTACAGTGGTTATCATGATTCCTCATTTCGGAACAGTCCATTTCCATCCTCTTCCAATTTTGGCTCTCTCAATTTCATGGCTCTACCATAAAATATATCCGTATCTGGACCAAAGAATATCACGTAATCTTAAAGACTTTTCTACCTCCATTTTCAAGAAATTGTCAAGGATCATAATTGACGGGCCTCGAAAGGGAATATCGGAGGGGCCGTTGCTTGATTAACTATGGAACTCATTTGTACTCTTCGAAGATTCCCAATGTCTGAAGTCATGATTGGGCTCGTTTCAGTTTAAGTTTAAATTAAACGACCCTTGATCTGATGCTGCACCCAGGAAAGGGAATTTTTGGGATATTGCAGCCTGAGTGGCGACCACATTGCTTGATATCACAAGCATTTGTCAACGATGACTCATTTTGTCCAAGATGGCGCTATCAGTACGGGAATCGTCCAGCAATTCCCTGATCCTAGTGGACGAGTTTGGCAAAGGGACATCAGAGACGGACGGGCTCGCGCTAATGTCCGCGTGCCTCAACACGTTACTGTTCCGCGGAGCCGCGTGCCCGCATGTGCTACTGTCCACGCACTTCCTCAACGTGCACGATTACATTGTGGACACGCAGGTTGTCCGGTTCATGGTGAGTCATACACATAGCCGACAGTCCGGCAAAGGCACGTCAGAGATAGTTGGGCTCGTGGTTGTGGACACAAATTTTGTTCGGTTTATAGTGAGCCCAAGGTGACCCTGATGTCGTCGTCACTAACAATAGACGTCCACTGCTAGATAAAGGTTTCCAGATTTATAAACAGCAGGGCGACCGCGTATCTCCTGCATCAATCATTGTTACAGTATCAGTTGTAGTGATTGGCTGAATTTATGGTATTCTTGCTGCGTCAATGGATTTTGTCCAATAGTGGAAGAGTGTTATCCAATACGGTACGATTTCGATCGTTACACTGTAGCTTTCAGAGATACGCTGTCGCCCAGCTGAGTGACAAACTTATAACAATATTTTAGAATTAATTTTGCAACAAATGCCAATACAATATTATACCTATGAACATGCTCACATTATTTTCAATTAAAATTTTGCAGCCCAAAATTAAACCCGGTGGGGGGTCCAACACTGCCCTTTCCGGTGCCAGCCTGATGTAGATCAGACAAAAATTGCAACTTTCATTCTTTCAACGTCAGAGGTTCGAGCATATGGTTCAAGACGGCGAGCCGGTGTTCCTGTACCGCGTGGTGGAGGGCAGCTCACAGTCGAGCCTCGCGCTGCAAGTGGCGGAGAGCTGCGGCGTGGAGGCGCGCCAGGTGGCCCGAGCTAGGCAGGTGTTGGAGGCTGTGACGTTGGTATGTTCCGCGTCACCGAGGGGTCGGCAATTCTTTCATTTTCAATAGGCATGATGACAGTAACCAAGAATCGATGAAATTATGAATTTATGTAATGAAATAGGATTCATGGATTATTAAAAACGTATTTATTTTTCTATTTCGAGTGAGATTGCTATTTATTTTGATAAAATAAATCCATAAAATACACCAATCCGCCATAATGGATTAAACACCAAAAAACGAATGACGTCACAATTGTTGGTTTCGAGCTTTGACAATCACACTATTGCGTACTGCACACTGCACAGAGTACATCGGTAAAAACAATAGTGACGTCACAAACGACGCCATGACACTCGCGTGCGTTTTGGCGTGAATTTTAAAATTTAAATTTCAAATGCCAATTTATTCTACAAAACCTTATTTTTCTGCTGAAAAAGGATATTTTATCGAAATAGTAGATACTTCCGAACTTAATCTGACCATTTTTCAAAATCAGTCATCATGCCTATTCTATTAATTTTTTTTTAATTCAAATAAACTTTTACAAGTACTTTTGAATCGTCGAGCGAATCTACCACTGGTTCAGAATGCCATTCCTACCGAGAAGAGCCGGCAAGAAACTCGGCGGTTGCTCTTTTTGAAAAAAAAAATTACAATTTCATTAATTTGTAGAATACAGAAACAGCTGTCCTTAGCATACCTTAGCTTTCTACTCTTTTTAATCACAAATGCGTTGTAAAGCATGCGATACCCTCCCCAGTAGGTACTCGGGTATAAGAGTGCTTTTCCACCACAGGTCATGCTGCATTTGGGCGTCATTCCATAAAGTACGTCACACTAATGTCGTGATTTTTTGACCCCTCCCCAATAGAGTTGGAAATATTTTTAAGTTTTTCGTTAATAGTTCAAATTTGGCATTTTAACACTTACATGTTTAGGATTTTGAGATCTGACGTCACGAAACTTAGCACCCCTTCCACCCCTACGACTGTGATAAACCCACCAATAAGATCGTAGGATGTTAAATCAACCTTTGAATTCTTAAAGTTTGGCAGCCCTAGCTACTCTAGGTGAGGGGGGGAGCGAAAAAACTCCTCCTACGAGAGACAAATCGCGATGTGACGGCATTTCGGCATTTTACTTCTTACTAATATTATTAATGCGAAAGTTTGGATGGATGTACTTATGGATGTATGGATGTTTGTTACTCAATCACGCCCCAACGGCTGAACGGATCTGGCTGAAATTTGGCACAGAGATAGATTATAGTCTGGAATAGCACATAGGCTACTTTTTATCCCGGAAACTGAAGCAGTTCCCGCGGCAACCAAAAAACCTCGATCCACGCAGATGAAGTCGCGGGCATTAGCTAGTAAGACTATAAAATTCTTATACTTTCCTGACTTATCGTATAAAATTAGTTCACGTCTTAGCAAACTTATGAAACTTTAAATGCTTCTAATGTAACATATTATTAATTAAAATGATTATAATTTTATATTTTAGCACATCCTACCACCGCCTGACAAGAAAATAACATCGAAACTCAAAAATGTCACCGAAATAATGAAAAACACACTTCTCACAGAAGATATTTAATTTATATAAAATTCTTATAATATTAAAAACAGAATGATATCCCATTTGCTTAGCACTAACAACAATATAATAAATAGGTATATTAATATTGAGTATAAAATGTAATTAATGATAATTTGTAAAAAAATTAACTACCTACTTACATACATGATACAAACTTACTGACTTTTCTAAATGGCTTGTTTCACAAATTATAATATTATTGAGACTGGAATGTAACTTATTTTTCATAAAAGTTTGTTTTTTTTTTAATTTTATATAAATACAAAAAGTACATTTTTCATTTTAAGGGCCGATTTTTCAATCGTCAGATAAACGACTAGATAGTAGGGGAGAGTCGGGTAATGGGAGTCAGCGGGCAATGGGAATCACCCTCACATCCACGAAACAGTACATGCGAGCGACGCGTAAACAGCGTCTTCACCCCCCCCCGCTCTAGAAATAACATTTCTATTCGGAAACCGGAGGCGACCAGCATAAATAGAATCACGGCTTTTAATAAAACAGAGATAAGTCTGTTCTTTGAGCTACTTGGGCAGCTGATCGAAAAACACAGATTTGTTGCAAAAAATATTTATAATTGCGATGAAACCGGTATTTCAACGGTTCAAATTCCTGAAAAAAATTTGGCTACAAAAGGACAGAAGAGAGTGGGATCAATAACCAGTTGGGAGAGAGGAAAAAACATCACCTTGTTGTGTGCTATGAGCGCTGCAGGTGGGTACATTCCACCTATGTTTATTTTCCCTAAGAAAAGGTTGACTCCTCTACTCGAGAAGGATAGTCCAGGAGGAGCGCTTTACAAATGCTCAGACAACGGTTGGATCAATGAGCATCTTTTTGTTGAATGGTTGGCGCATTTTAAACAGCACGCTAAGCCGTCTGCAGATGAACCCATCCTTTTAATACTAGACAACCATGCCAGTCATATTTCTCTTTCCGTCTACGAATATTGCAAGTCCAATCACATTCATATGTTGTCTCTCCACCACACACGTCTCATAGACTGCAGCCCCTAGATGTTTCTTTTTTTGGTCCACTTAAAATGACCTACAAAAAAGAATGTGACTTATTTTTAACAAGCCATCTTGTAGAAAAGATAACTCCTTATGACGTAGCATCCTTGGTAAGGAAAGCATTTAGTAATGTTGCGTCTATTAGTAAAGGAGAATCGGGGTTTAGATCAACTGGAATATTTCCACTAAATCCGGAAGTATTCACTGAAGACGATTTCCTCGCTGCAGAAATTCTCCAATCTGAGACCATTGCAATCCAAGAATGCAATGAATCTCTCGCAGCTACCAGTATGATTCCCAGCACATCAAAAGAATTTCCCTCACCAGTTCCGAGCACTTCAAAACGAATTGATTCACCAGCTCTTAGGATTTCTAACCAATTAGTAGTCGCACTTGATTCTGAACTAGATGTTGTACCACCATTTCCTGGGACGCCAAACCGAATCAGTACTACATTGCATGATTTAATCAAGTTGCCAGAGAAAACACCTGTTATTAATACAAGACAGGGCCGAAAGAAGCAACACTACAATTTTGACTTCAACAACAGTAAAATAAAATCTGTTAGAAAAAGAAAATAATAAAATGAAGAAAAAAGGAGGCAAAGGAAAAGAAAAGAGATGGAAAGGCAAAGGACAGGGAAAAAAGACTAAAGATACAGAACTAAAGATACAGAAGAAGGGTACTGAAAAGGCAAAGCGCCAAGTGTTACAAGAATCAAACGAAACTTTTGTATCAGATGTTGGCACTGACGACTTATGCCAGGACGATGAGGATGACGATGCAGAAGATGCTGGAAACAGATGCCTAGTTTGTGACGGAAGAAACAACGAGATGTGGTTCAGATGTACCTCATGTGGGCTATGGGCTCACGCGGAGTGCACTGGATGGAACTCAGCTGAAGGTTATGTCTGCGATATGTGCTAGATTTTCTTTGACTCCGGTTGCCCCCAGGGTGATCACCATTACCCCTATGTTGGTGTAATAGGAGTCAAATCTGTTTTTTTTTTAACTTTTATAATTTCCAAAGTTGATTACCAAAGTGACTGAAATTGATCTCTAATGATAGTTCAATAAGTAAATTATGTATAAAGGCGGTTGCAATAAATACTTTATTTTTAATTAAAATTTTATTTGAGTTCTCGCTTAAGTGGCCCCGATTACCCTCTCTTACCCTAGATATTCGATGGATAGCGCAAATTCGTATTTATTAATAGACAGATATGAGTTAACTGTCGAATAAAGTCTATAACGGACGCATATATTTATCTGCTTCTTTGAGAGCCGGATAAAGGGCTATCTGCCTGTTTGTTATGACGTTTTCTAGTTTTTAGGTTATATTGTATAGCTAGTAGGTACCTATGACTTAATATGTGCCTAGTTTTTATAATATTCTTTCATTCAGAACTATCAATTTTCATTCCGTGTCCACCTTGTACCCAATATACGGTCATTAGTGGTAGATACTTAATGATAACAATGGATATTTTACACACTTGTTCCACGCTGCATCTTTTATTTTTTTTATTTTCTAACTAGCTGATGCCCGCCCGCGTGGATTGAGGTTTTTTAGTTTCCACGGGAACTACGGGAACGGGACTATATATAGTATATACATTGACCGGTATTTCGTTACAAGTTATAAGTTTACTTCCGACTTTTGAAAGTTTGACGCACTATCACGTTTTTTTACTTGCTCCATATTTTTAAGAAAGCACTTTTATGTGGGAACCTGTCTAAAATAAAATAAACACAAAACCAAATACGAAATGAAAATTGCGTAAATTCGAGGTTATGAATTCTTGCGATATACGTCATTCGATAAACAAATGTCCTTTCCCAGTCTTATGCATTGGTCTATCTCGCTTGCACATATCTAGTGTGAAGTTCCTTCGAAAAGACCATAGATAGCTATCCCTTGGTTAAAAAGTTACTGAAAAATGGAAAAATTATAATCCTTTGATAAACTGTCAGATAATTTTATTGTCACGATAGTTAACCAGTCGTTTATCTGAGCATTGAAACATCGGCCCTAAGTAATAAAATGTTGACATTATCCCGCCCGATTTATACATATAAGAGATATGAATAAAAAAAATATGTTAATAAAATATATAGTTGTACTTTTTGTGGTGTTTTCATTGTAGACCTTTATTTTTTATAATTTAGTGATAAAATATGTTGCAATGTAAAGTAACAAATATTATATTCGGGATATGTGAAGCATAGTTTTAATATTCGTATTACATAACAATATTTTAGTTCGAAATATTTTGAATAGATTTTGTAGTGAGACAAAAAATATTGTAGTTAATAATAGTAATTTTCGGGTGATAGTTGATAGTCATTGACTTTCCCATTATAACTTATATAGATCGCATTACACTAAAAAATAAAGTAACAAACGAAATTTAAAAAATAAACAACAATTTTTTATTTCTTTGCCTAAAACTTAAAACGACATAGCTAAATAAGCTTTTCACAACACTAGCACGTATTACCTATACACAAGGATATTTATTGTATTTTTTTTTTAAATTATACTTTTGCATATGATTTAGCTGCGGAATGAATTCTATTTACTTGTTATACTTCTTTTGAAATTGACGTATATAATTATAAATACAAGTGGTAAATTTTTATACAGCGCCCAATATTATTTGGTGGTTCGAATTATCTCTTACTTTTTCTACGTTTAGCCAGGTTATGAAAGGAACAATTTTTCTGCACATTTCTTTAATATTTTTATTCTACATTTTCGACCCCAGAAAAAGCAAATTCATGGGCACGTTACTCGTAATAAATTATTATAATAACAAAAAACTCCAGGGGTTGGAGCTCGCAATACAACAAATGACGAGCGACCAGCCCCCCGATTATGTAAGGCAATCGTAATCGTTTGCCAAACGGATAATTCGACCTGTTCGAGGAGTTCATAGATGCCTGCACGTGAAAAGCATGTATGAACTCCATAAACAGTTTGAGTAATACGTTTTAATCTGTCAAATAATTATGATTTGCTTACATATTGTGCCCAATCGCCTAAGAAAATCGTAAACATTTGAGGGCTTAAAACGTTCGAACTTTTTTTACATTCTTTTTCATATAATATATAGGCATCTATGAACTCCTTAAACAGAGGCCCAATTGTCTAGCAAATCGTAATCATTTGACAGCCTAAAACGTATTACTCGAACTGTTTAAAGAGTTCATACATACTTTTTGACATGCAGGAAGATAGGCAATAGTCAGCCGCCATTTTGTTATTTTAATCAAAATCGCAGTCGCATCTTGAAACTTTTATAAATCATTCGATGGCAGATGATCTTATGATGAATATTGTGTTTAAACTACCAGTTTCAGAGATATATCATGTCAAAGATATGTCGGAATGTTTTAAAATTATATCTCGGTTATCTATTATTTTTTTTTATTGCCCAAGGCTCTACTCTATCGATAAAAGTTTCAGATTACGACACTACTCCTTGTTGAAAAATCAAGATGGCGGCCGAACCATAGGCCGCTAATTTTAAAATCCCTTTGGGGGAATAGCTTAATAGATATTGATAATTTTGTTGTTAAATTCTACTGGACGGGGCCATTTTATAACTTAACTTAGCATTCGAAATAAAACTTGGTTTACTCTGAATGCGATATCTCACTCATTTTTGTAGGTAATAAAAAGAAGTACGAGTTCAATTTTACAAAAAGCCTTACTTGCTACGAAATAAGATACTTAATTTAATTAAATGCTTTTAATAGAATATTTGTTTTGCTCAATTACTTTGAACGGAGCAAAAGCCAGAGCACATTCTAAGCACAGGCCCATATAAGATCTATTTGTTGGTAATGAATGTACTGCTGACTAATAGGCTTATTACACAGCACTTTCCACAGGGCCCTGTGGTAAGGGTGGGCGTGGCCGCTAGTTAGAGTGTCACTTATTACACAGCAATAAGGATCAAATTAGGCACCCTTTCTCCCTAAATCTTATTAGACTACACTGATTCAATTGTAAGGGTCCCTGTGAAAAGTGCAGTGTAATAGGCCTATTACTTAGTCACGCGAAATTGTACCCAATGCATTATGAATGTAACTGTAACTTTTCGTTATGTGCGTGTTAAACAATTATAATATTACTAGCTGATGCCCGCGACCCTCCGCGTGGTTTAAGTTTTTATTTATTCCCGCAGGAACTCTTCACTTTTCCGGGATAAAAAGTAGCCTATATCCCCGGGATGTAACCTACCTTTGTGCAAAATTTCATCAAAATCAGTTCAAAAAATGGGCCATCAAAGCGCAACAGACAGACAGACAGACAGACACTATAATATTAGTACGGTTACTGACAGAGGCGTGCACAGGACTTGAAGTAAGGGTAGGCATTAGTTAGAAGAGGTATTTACTGACTATTATAAAGAAATGAGCATGTATAATTTCCATTTGGGTAAGCGATGCTTATGTGCCTCTATGATTCGCTCGCCTCTGGATGACGCCGACGACATTGTTCGCTGACTGTTACAAAGAAATGAGCATTGACGTATTTCCATTTGGGTAAGCAATGCTTATGTGCCTCTATGATTTGCACGCCTCTGGATGACGCCGACGACATTGTTCGCTGACTGTTATAAAGAAACTAGCTAATGCCCGCGACTTCGCCCGCATGCATTGAGGTTTTTTGGTTCCCGCGGGATCTCTTTAATTTTCCGGGATAACAAGTAGCCTATGAGTTATTCCAGACAATAATCTATCTCTGTACCAAATTACATCCAGATCTCTTCAGCCGTTCCAGCGTGATTGAGTAACAAACATCCATCCATACATTCATAAATCCATCCATTTCGCGTTTATAATATTAGTATAGACGAGAATTAACGTATTTCCATTTGGGCAAGCAGTGCTTATGTGCCTCTATGATATGCACGCCACTGGTTACCATTTGTATGGTCGTGGTCTCACAGTTCACATGCTCTTCATCTGCTGCATCAGCTCCTCAAGAGACAGCTCCGAGGCCGCCACCGCGCCGCCCGTGCTCGACTCCGGAGTGCCGTTATCCACTGGGATGCTGTACGCCACCTGATCAGAGGTGCGATTAAGAATGTAAGAATAGGCATGATGACTGATTTCAAAAATCATGATGATCATAGGCATGATGATTGATTTGAAAAATGGTCACATTATGTTCGGAAGTATCTACTATTTCGAAAAAATATATTATTTCAGCAGAAAAATAAGGTATGGTGGATAAAATTGGCATTTGAAATTTAAATTTTGAAATACACGCCAAAACGCTCGCCGGTGTCACGGCGTCGTATGTGATGTCACTATTGTTATGATCAATGTACTCTGTGCAGTGTGCAATAAACAATAGTGTGATTGTCAAAGCTCGAAAACAAACAATTGTGACGTCATTCGCTTCTTGGTGTTTAATCCATTATGGCGGATTGCTGTATTTTATAGTTTTATTTTATCAAAATAAATAGCAATCTCAAAGTATTGTTTTATATTAATTACACTATTGTATATGTACGAGTATACCTAACTAGATGATGACTTCGAGAGCGTGGATTAAGTTTTTGATTCCCGCGGGAACTCTTTAATTTTCCGGGATAAGCCTAAAGTAGCCTATGTCCTTCTCCGGTATACAACCTATCCCTGTACCAAATTTCATCAAGATCGGCTGAACGGATGGACTGTGAAAGCGTAGCAGACAGACAGACTTTCGCATTTTTATTAATATGGATTAGTGAACGCGTTTTACCGACCTTATTAATAAAACGCTTATTAATAATGGCATATTAATAATGAGTTATAGGCACCGATTATATGTTTTTACCTGTACGCCGTCCACAAGTTTGAGGTTGGGGGTTTCTTCCTCGGGCGAATTCTCATCCACTAAGCATATACCTGTATAAAAGTTTTATTTGTTTATTACATTAAAATTTGTTTTTTTAAGAAATGATAATATTTGTATTTCTTATTATTGTAAGATAGTTTGGCACTAATTCTTGCATGCGGCACTGATTCTTGCATCTATAAAAAGAGATAACTAGCTGATGCCCGCGACTTCGTCGGCGTGGTTTAAATTTTTCGATTCTCGCGCGAAATCCTTAATTTTCCAGGATAGAAGTAGCCTATTTCACTCTCCAGGTCCTCAACTGTACCCATGCCAAAAATCACGTTGATCCATTGATTGAAGGACAAACCAACAAACACACTTTCAAATTTATAATATCAGTATGATATCTAGTGCAAGCTGAGAGTCGATTATTCAACGTTTATAAATGCTGACAACACTGGCCATTTTTTATTGTTAAAAAAAAAGATTATGGGATATGTGACCTAATTTTTTCCCCCCGCCATTTTGCAATTTATGTGAATGTGCAAAATGGCAGACAGACATTAGCTAATCATTTTTTGTATGTTGTTGTAATTTTTTTTCTGTTTTAATTGATTACTCATCTTTCTAAGTGAAGGCAATCTTAAAGCAAGATAAATAATAATAACTAGCTGATGCCCGCGAATTAATAAAGTTTAAGTTTTTTTTATTTCCTCGGGGAAAAATTAGCCTATGTCACTCTCCCGGTCTTAACTATATCCATGCCAAAAATCACGTCGATCCGTTGTTCTGTTGCGGAGTGATTGAAGGGCAAACCAACTATCCAACAAACAAATAGACTTTCGATAAATAAATGATAAATTATTTATTTCATGTAGGACAACTTGTGTCACATATGAAACGTTAAGGCTCTACCACCGGTTCGGAACTTCTACTGAGAAGACCCGGCAAAAAATTCAGCAGTTGCTCTTTTCATAGAAAAGAAAAGGTTACAATATGTAGACAACACAACACATACGTTACGAGTATTACACTGACTTGTGGGTCACTGGATGCGCGGCCGGTTGCTTTCATGCAACTTTGTCATTAATAAAATCATCGATAGTGTAATAACCTCGACTTAACAAATGCTGTTTAACATAGTCTTTAAACCTATGTAATGGCAAATCCAGAAACTCTTTGGGAACCATAAGCATATACAATATTTCGCATATACAATATCGGTATGATGATACTGACCCCACTCGTTGTACGCGTGCACGGGGCCGGCATCCTCTGTGACCTCAGTGGCGAGTTCCACCACCGGCTTAGCCTGGAACTCCGCCTGTCTTTGTCTGCAGTACGAATCGTCGCACTGGGGGTTCGGCTGCGGACAACGTGCCAAAGTTTTTTTTCCTTTTATTCATTATAGGCTTACGCTTGACCACAATCACACCTGATGGGAAGTGATGATGCGGCCTAAGATGGAACGCGCTTGCCTAGAAGATGCCTATTCACTCTTGATTTAAAGTCAAAGTATTGTAAGCGACAATCCAGAAGTACATTAGATTATTGAGACACTTTTAATATGTTTGTACTCTCATTTGGAACTTACACGAGCGAATAGTCACAACTGTAGCGGTTCCACGAGAGATTTAATGTAATTAATGTAATAAGATAAATGTTAGCTAAACTTAAAGACAATATTCATTTGATCCGGCCACGATTGCTATCGTTAAGCTCTATACCAAATTGCGATCTAAACACAAAAGTATTCAATAATCGCCGAGTCTGCCTGCAGGAGACTGAATTACCATCGTCAAACACTCGTATTTATTATACGACTGCCTGAAAAAAGGAGTATATTGTTTTCAGGGTTCATGTATGTATGTATGTATGTATGTATGTATGTATGTATGTATGTATGTATGTATATATGTATGTATGTATGTATGTATGTGTGTGTGTGTATGTATGTGTGTATGTGTGTATGTATGTATGTATGTATGTATGTATGTATATATGTATGTATGTATGTATGTATGTATGTAAGTATGTGTGTGTGTGTATCATGTGTGTATGTGTGTATGTATGTATGTATGTATGTATGTTTGTATGTGAGTTTGTATATTCCACCATAACTTCTATACGCCTGAACCGATTTTGATAAATGAGGTATCGTTAGAATCCCTAGTTTATTTCGGGTGACATAGGCTAGTAAAATATAAAAAATAATTGATGGGGTGACCATGGGTCCCGCATTAAAGACTAAAGTTGAAAAAAAATTCGAATATAAGATTAACTATATAATCATCATCTAGAAAATAATGAGTACATTGCAAAAATATATAACACTATAGTTCAATATCCAGTGATTCACAAAAAAATATCATTTAATAAAAATGTGAATAAGATTCTAATTTAACTAGTTTTTTGGCAGGGCAGCCGTGTTTTTTAATTTTTTTAATTATGACTTATACTAACTATTTTTAATATAGCGGCGGTATCCGCAGATTAAATCGAATGACATGAAATGAGTCAAATTGACTGATATTATACTTCCTGTTTCATGAGATATAATGACAAACAGTAATAATGCTATGAGGGCTACCGCTTTTATGCTCACTACTTGGCGCCACTGGCGAGTAAGGTCCTTAGTATAGCTGTAAATTCGGTGAACAAGTATACTTTTGACAATAAATACGTTTTTAAATAGTAAGCACACAGGAGCCAGGGACATAATGTACTAACTTCTGAATTCTTCTACTTTCAACCCGCTTAATTTTGCACTTTTTTTTCTTAGCTCCGCTTTCAAAGCGCAGAGCACTGACATTCGTTGACACGTATCTTACATCTTGATTTATTAATCCGGTATTGCTAAATACATTAATGAAATAATTAGACCCGCGATAAAGGTCCAGTGATAATACCTATTTGACATTTCTGAGACCTCACTCTACACTAGCGCCTCTAGCGGCGAATTTAGACGCGGTAGCCCCCACTTAGGTACACTGTACACTTATTGACGTCCAGTTAATTATAAAGCAGGCTAACTTATTGAGAGTATGGCTAGATGTCGTCACAACGTAAAAATTATCTTTTTCTCACCCTTAAAGTCATGGTGGGGAAGAAATCCGTCAACGCGCTGTATCCAAGATAGTGACTGACGTTGCCGAAATTAAGTAAATACTTCAATGTGTTCTGAACTGGAACAAAAATTATATATGTACTCACATCTCTCTCTGTGTCGTATTCCTCATTGCTGAGGGTCGTGACCCCTTTCCATTAATCACATAATGGCAGGGGTTTTCTTAAGATAATAATGCGGTGGGTTTCCAGGTCCGTCCGCATACGACTCAACAGAGTGCTATTTAAACTCTTAGGTTTCTAACGAAGATGTCAGTGATTAATAAATATACCTAGTACCTACTACAATACGCCAAAAACATCACTCTCAGGATAAAAAATTGCCTATGTGTAATTCCAATCTAATCTATCTCTGTGCCAAAGGTTCAGTCCCCATACAACGTTCGCCTAAGAACCAACCGTCATAAAACATTGATTACTGGGTTCAAATTAATACCTTTATATACTTGAGAGCAGATTAAAACTACGGACACTTGCTAAAAAATAACTAATTACCAAAAATATTTTCAATTTTGAGGTTATTTCAGCTATCACGATCAATCTGCTTGAACAAATAAATATCATCTTTATTCATTTGTAATAGAGCTGTAAACAGTATGAAGATAAGATCGTCATAGTTCATCGAGACCTTCACAGATGGCGTTAAAAATATTAAATTATTGTACTTTTAATAGATGGCGTACCGAGATTCAGAATATTAGCGCACTCAGCACTTTAAGCAACTTTTATCTTGTTTCTTACGATATCGATCTAGCGCTCAGGCGGTTGTATTGTATATTACTTTAACCTGTAAGATCCATAGTTAATAATTCAGAAACGGAAACGTATAGTAATCAATTAAATACCCATTTATTAATTTTTCAATTAATTTGAAGTGTCCGCTAAATTCTAATATTTGGAATAAAGGCTATAAAATAACCTAAGAATTACTGTATATTTCAAACGTATGTTGATTCTTAGGCGAATTTGGTCAATGTCCTTTCATCCAGATCCGATTATCCTTTCTGGCGTGATTGAGTAACAAACATTATTCCATCCATCCATCCATCAAAATTTTATAAGTATTACGTAATGTAAGTAGTATACATGCACCATAAAGTTGTAAAAACCGTTAGATTGTAATCTAATGATTGTGAATCGTAACATACTGCTTACAATTTAGCGCATTATTTTTCGGTAAATTGTAATCTGTTACCTGATAGAACCTAACCATTTATCTAACTACCTGATTATTTATGTCAAACCCTAACCTAACCTATAGCTCGCGCGCGAGTTGAATGCAGAGTAAATGTATGGCGACACATACATTTACTATGCATTCAACTCGCCCGCGAACTGTACAAGAAAGAGACAAGAAAACGTAAATACAATAAATATTTCAAAAATTAATACTCAGAACATTGAACCGTTCACAATCTTTCTACAGTTTACAATCTCGCGGAATAGATTAGTTACCGATTAGTAGAAATTTACGGTAGAGTTTTACAATTTTACGGTGACTTATATATGAATAGAAAGAAAGAAATCTTTATTCAGAGGGATACAAGACAAAAAAACAGACTTATAAGAAGAAAAAAAATGGCAAAATGAGACTTGATCCCCAAAATGGTCTTCACTCAGCATCTGCTATACCTGTTAGGATACCGCTCTGACAGCGTAATGGTCTTATTACACTGCACTTTTCAAATGGCCCTCAAGTAATGGGCATGGCCGCTTGTTAGAGCGTCGCTTATTACACAGCAATAAGGATCAAATTAGGGACCCTTTCTTCTAAATATTTAACGGATTTTTATCTGAAGTCCCCCCCCCCCCTAAAGATGAAGTATGGATTATTTGTTAGAGGCAATAAATGATATTGAAAAAAAGCAGTCATACCTAAGAATCCAGCAACAATCCCCATAGTGGTGGGCAGACTGGCGGCGCAGACTCCCTCCCTCTTCAACGTTTTCTCGTCTATTTTGGACGCCACCACCAGAGGCGGGGCGCACTGGGAAACATTACTTCTATTCTCAAAATCAAATAATGTTTATTCAATTTAGGTAGTACTACTACAATTATTGACGTCCAGTTATTTTTAACCTATAATGGTGATAATCAGTAACGGTATCTTAAGACTAAAGCTACGAGGGTTCCAAACGCGCCTGGTCTGAGAAAAGCCCAAAACAAACTCAGCCGGTTTTTTTTTTATTATCACCATTTCACAATTAATGAGTTTAAGTTTTACATAACTTTGAAGTTATTCAGAGACATCTTCAGCATGTCTTGTGGGAGCTTATTGTAGAAGCGGAGACATTTCATAATTTCCAAATACGCATCTTTATGTCGAAAATATTTTTTTAAGGATTGTATTAAATAGAGCGTCTTCGAAACCACGTCAAATCCACAACATTTGTTAGTTTCTCAAGTTTCAAAGGCAAAGAAAAAAGAAATTGGTACCCACACAGTACACTTTATGAACGTCAAGTATACAAAGTATAAGACATGATGGTGATAATTAACGGTACCTTAAAACTAAAACTATGAGGATTCCAAACGCGCCCTAGTCTGAGAAGAGCCCACAACATACTCAGCCGGGTTTATTATGGTAGTGGGAGCAAGTGGGAGAAAATAATATTACCGCAAAGCACGCCGTCTCCCCGGGTATAATAAACTGTATGTGTCCCGACACCGCGTTCTCGCTGACCCCGGACTCGAACCAGCGCTGGTTGAGCTCGTTACAAGCAGTATTGATGGCCATGCGAGCTTCGAAGTTGTCCACACAACTCAGCACTAGCTCCACGGGTCCACCGGTCAGGCTGCCTGTGCTAAAAACAATAACAATTTAGACTGCATCATCACTTACCATCAGGTGAGATAGCAGTCAAGGGCTAACTTGTAGTGGATAAAAAAAAGGATGCGGAACGAAACAGCATTAATAACTAAACTAGCTGATAGCCACGACTTCGTCCGCGCGGATTGATATTTTCTTGGTTCCCGCGGGAACTCTAATTTTTCGGGAAAAAAAGTTGTCTGTATGTATCTAATCTATCTCTGTGCCAGAATTTTTCAGGCGTTCAGGTCTGATTAAGTAACAAACATCCATCCATCCATCAAAACTTTCGCATTTATGATATTAGTATAGATCAGATGACAAAGTCGTCAATGAAAGAACTGGAAGTTTAACTCGCTATAATAGGTAAATCTATGTGGTACAGTGCGTATCTTGCGATATTCACCACACCACACAAATCTTGCAAATTATTCTCAACGCACCGCAAAGTCTCATCCGCAAAGTAACACCTGCTTCTATCCAATATGACAAAGTCGTCATCTAGTTATGTATGTGGGTCTTATAAATGGGAGGTTCTGGGTTTGGTTGCCGGCAAGGGCAATGTGGAATTGTATGAGTGATTTCTAAAACGACTCATGTCTTTGTGACTTTGGCCACAGCCTTGACCATATTTTTGAAAACTTGTTTGCAATTACAATTTGTTGTTTTACAGTGTGTTGTTTACAATAGGCATGATGACAGTATCCAAGAATCAATGAAATTATGAATTTATCTAATGAAATAGGATTCATGGAATATAAAAAACGTATTTATTTTTCTATTTCGAGTGAGATTGTTATTTATTTTGATAAAATAAAACTATGAAATACAGCAATCCGCCATATTGTATAAAACACCACTGAAGCGAATGACGTCACTATCGTTTTCGAGCTTTGACAATCGACCAACAATCTCTATAATCAATATCTATTTGCGTTTTAAATGTTTATCAAGTATTTTCGTGTTTTTTTGTTTCCCAAAGATCATTTCCTTAATCTAGTTTTGTTTTACCGAATCCAAAGTTAAGAAATTAAAAATCGTTAGCCATGGATCAAGGATTTACCAAAGCTACTAGCTCTAATTTGCCCAGGATTGATTTGTTGATGCTGGGTATCATAACATCAAACAAAAACTTTTGTTCAGCAGAATTTCGCAACGTCAAAACTTCTATGTAAGTACAATCATAGCATAATAATTTATAGGTTCTAAACCCGTAAAATCTGCTATTTTATTTATTAAGCACTTCATGATAGGTATTAGAGGTATGAAATGTTGTTTTTTAAAACTATATCGTATAACTTAATATGAGCGGTGATTGCCTTTTATGACGTTTGCCTCCTATTCGGCGTATGGGGTTCGATTCTTGGTACGCATCTCTAACTTTGTGCAGTTATTTGTGTTATAAGCAAAACAGCATCACTACATAGTATAAAACAAAGTCGCTTCCCGCTGTCTGTCGCTATGTATGCTTAGATCTTTAAAACTACGTATCGGATTTTGATGCGGTTTTTTTAATAGATAGAGTGATTCAAGAGGAAGGTTTAAATGTACTTTTTATCCAGGAAAATTAAGGAGTTCCCGCGGGAACCATAAAACCTCAATCCACGCGGAAAAAGTCGCGGGCACCAGCTAGTATTAGAATAAAGCAAAAACTTACGTCAATGTGATCTTCGCAGAAATAAATAGTAGAATTTAGCCCTATAGCTGTAGGATCTCGCCGTGCAAGATAAAGCCACTTAGATCGCATTGTTTTTTTAAGTGGGGCGTGAATAAATAACTTGTTTGGAGTTCATTTTGATGTGTTATCACACTGGGGGACCGCACACGACTTACACACTTTAGAATTCATGTTATCCACACAAAATATCTAAATTGCTGTACGAAGACTTATTGTTTACTGCACACAGTACATTAGAGTACATTGGTAAAAACTATAGTGACGTCACAAACGACGCCATGACACCCGCGAACGTTTTGGAGTGATTTTTAAAATTTAAATTTCAAATGCCAATTTTATCTACTAAACCTTATTTTTCTGCTGAAATAAGATATTTTTTCGAAATAGTAGATACTTCCGAACATAATCTGACCATTTTTCAAAATCAGTCATCATGCCTATTGTCGCGTATCCCGCCGTATTCAAAGGACATGACCAGTAATTGCCCTCCGATTCGGGACAATGCACAGGATTTCCGTTTTTACAGTAAGGTTTAAAAATTCAAAACGAAATTATTATGGATTTATTATTCCAAATAAGGTCAGGGTTCAAATGACAAAAAAAAACAGTACGTTTATTGTTTAAATCTTGAGCGTCCGCTTTCCTCTTTAAGCACTACTCCATTTTGACGTTCCATTATATCCATGCCTAATAATTATCTTGTAACCCTACATGAATACCATTTAAGTACCTTAGTCATTATATTATGAATGATTTATTTTTGATCAATTAAATAGTAATGGAAAGGAAATGTACGTTTTGTTTATAATTATTTTTATTTTTTGACAAGTCTCAAACTAAAAGATCGAACAAAGCATTTTGAAATACTGCGTTTAAAGGAACGCCCTTTCACATTGCATATGCTGCCATCTGTGGTCGAATAGTTGAACTTGTTAACTAAAAGTAGTGAGCAATACTTTAAAATATTTTCTAGACTCACCACAATAACTAGCGCCATCTAGTGTGGGAAAGCAGTTTTTGGTGAAACTTTTTTTATTTATTTTCTCAGTTTTCAGAGCCTTCAGACTCCTGAAACTTTTTTATTTGAAAACTATAAAATATAACAATTACAATAATAAAGAAATAATACTTGAAAATATTTTTTTAGACTCGCTCAACACAATAAATAGCGCCATCTAGTGTGGGAAAGCAGTCTTTTGGTGAAACTTTTTTTGTTAATTTTCGCAGTTTTCCGAGCCTTCAGACTCCTGAAACTTTTTTATCTGAAAACAGTGAAATATTACAATTACAATAAAAAAGAAATCATTGCTGAACATTGATTTTTGACACCTAGGCAAGCTGCCATAGTTCCACCGGTCAAGTCCTTTGCATACGATACGCGACTTAGGTACAAAACTTATGAAGGAACTAGAAGTTTAATTGGCTATAACCTGCCAAAACAGATTTTTGGCGGATAAATTAAACTTCTTGTTCCTTCATCATGGACTTCCGCAAAGTGACACCTGCTTCTATCCAATACTTACAAGACTGTTTGCATATCGTAAGTTACTCATATACGTGAGTTACGTAAGCGGCAGCTAGAAGGCTCACAGAAGGACACAAAGACGAATTGACTACTAAAGGACTTGACCGGTGGAACTATGGCAGCTTGCCTAGGTGTCAAAAATCAATGTTCAGCAATGATTTCTTTATTATTGTAATTGTAATATTTCACTGTTTTCAGATAAAAAAGTTTCAGGAGTCTGAAGGCTCGGAAAACTGCGAAAATGAACAAAAAAGTTTCACCAAAAGACTGCTTTCCCACACTAGATGGCGCTATTTATTGTGTTGAGCGAGTCTAAAAAAATATTTTCAAGTATTATTTCTTTATTATGGTAATTGTTATATTTTATAGTTTTCAAATAAAAAAGTTTCAGGAGTCTGAAGGCACTGAACTGAGAAAATAAATAAAAAAAAGTTTCACCAAAAACTGCTTTCCCACACTAGATGGCGCTAGTTATTGTGGTGAGTCTAGAAAATATTTTTAAGTATTGCTCACTCACTACTTTTGGTTAACAAGTTCAACTATTCGACCACAGATGGCAGCATATGCAATGTGAAAGGGCGTTCCTTTAAACGCAGTATTTCAAAATGCTTTGTTCGATCTATTAGTTTGAGACTTGTCAAAAAATAAAAATAATTATAAACAAAACATACATTTCCTTTTCATTACTATTTAATTGATCAAAAATAAATCATTCATAATATAATGACTAAGGTACTTAAATGGTATTCATGTAGGGTTACAAGATTATTATTAGGCATGGATATAATGGAACGTCAAAATGGAGTAGTGCTTAAAGAGGAAAGCGGACGCTCAAGATTTAAACAATAAACGTACTGTTTTTTGTTGTCATTTGAACCCTGGCCTTATTTGGAATAATAAATCCATAATAATTTCGTTTTGAATTTTTAAACCTTTCTGTAAAAACGGAAATCCTGTGCATTGTCCCGAATCGGAGGGCAGTTACTGGTCATGTCCTTTATTAATTAATCCTTACATCATGACTTAACCTAACGTTTGCGTCAATATTGGATGCAGCGTCATTCATCATGACGACCTAAAGCTTACTTAAGCTATCCTGACTAACATTCTGCGTCGATGTTAGACAACAGAATTAATGAACGATCTTCACATTATATCAACATTACATTTTCGTACTAAAATCTAAGTGATGTCACGTTCTTCGGACGTGATGCAATTCCGCGGAATTCACTGACTGCATAACTGTTACCACGATCTTTTGCTGGCGGTGCAAGGATGAGATCTTGAAACGTCATTACCATGACGCCATATCAATACGTAACTCGCGACATACGTGAGTAAAACTTACAAGTATAATCGTAGCCTAAGAAGAGAGAAAATCTCTAACCTTATAGTGTCACAAAACTTCTGAAAGTTGCCCATAGTAGTGATGTTATAGTTGTAAGCATCTATGGCTACGTCTGGGTTGATGGCCTGTAAAGTTGCCGCGGCCGCGTCCACTTTGCTCAGGCCTGCCTGGTGCGGCTGGAAGAACAGCCTGTTCATATTCGCTAGTTCCACCTTGTCGTAGTCAAATAGTATTAGCTGGAACAAAACACCATTTATAAGTGTATTTTTGGGGTTCTGTCTCAAGGGGAAAAAGGAACCCTCATAGGATCACTTTGTTGTCTATCTGTCTGTCAACACTCTTTTTTATCGAGAACGCGTGGAAAGTGGAAATTAATATCAAATACTTAGGTGTATGGTCCCTTGGAGCTGTCAAAAATCAAGCTTCTAGGTCAACACAATCAAAACCCTTTATGCCGCATATATACCATATTTTGACACTGGCCAATAAATCAAAACCTATAGAGTAGGTACTTCCTTTTAACCTAGAACCATGAAATTTGGCAAGAAGCAGTGTCTTACAGCACATGTATACGAAAAAATCCGAAAATCGTTAATTATGGTTCCCTAAATATAGGGTGTCGAATTGTTTGTCAGGTGCTACCAGTTTAGTGCCATATGCAAGCTAGTTATTTCACAGCTAATCATTACATGTTGTTATTATGTATGACTTCTGTTGAGTTGATTTCTGTCATCCTCTGTGGAATAAAGATGGTGCAAAAAAGTATGGACTAAAAAAGTTATGAGTTCGTCATCACTTTTTTAGGTCTGTGGTATTTACAAATTATAAATATCACCCCTACTAATAAGTCTCAACAAGTAGCAAACAAATTCAGGCAGAAATTGTATCTCAATGGCAGAGTAATTCCATGTTTTCTTCCTCCATTAAAATTGTGAAAATGCAGAAAATATTAAGAACAAGACTGGGTACATGTTAAGAGACTGATGAATTTACCAAAGTACCTTACTGCTGCAAGAAAGTTCATTCAAACTTTTTATTGTTCATTTAATTTGTTAACTTTGGCTGATTTCAAGCTGTAACTTTTGTTGAATGTATTCTAATTTAAAGGGAAAGTTTGGATGTTTGTTACTCAATCACACCAGAACGGCTGATCAGATCTGGATGAAATTTGGCACAAAAATATGGAATATCACTTAACCTACTTTTTAGTCTGGAAAATTAAACAGATCTCGCCAGAATCAAAAAACCTCAATCCACATGGAGGAAGTTGCAGGCATCAGCAGGTAAATATCATTTTTACCTTGCCAATCCCACACCTGGTGAGCATCTCAGCAGTGACACTGCCCACTCCCCCCACCCCCACCACCGCCACTGACAGCTCTCTGATCTTCTCGTAGTTCTCCACTATGCCCATTCTCTTCAGTGCCATCAGACGACTGAAAAGTTACAAAATCTTGCTGAAAAATACTAAAGTAATGTGTCAGATTTATTATTAAAATTAAAGTGGAAAATATAGAAACTATATATTATGTTGTCTTTGTGTTCTTAATTAAGTTCAATTAAAATAATATTTAACTCATTTGATGTATTTACATTAAATCACTATTAAATAAGAAAATTCTCAACCAAGATTTTGCCTGAATATTTGAACAGAGCAACTGCCAAGTTTCTTGTTGGTTTAACAGTAGGAATGAAGTAAGTAGTAATCTTTTCAATTTGATTAGGTATAGTGAATGAAATATGATATGTACTTAATAGAATCAATATTAGTACTTTTAATGTGAAACTATTTTGCGCAGCCCATCAGTTTAACCAATTTTGATTATTTTGATGATTTGGTACAGAGATAGCTTGTATCCTATGCTACACAAAGGACAGGATTTTTAGAAACCTCGCAGACGAACTTATGGGCATCATTTCATATATATTGAACCTAAATACCTTTAAGAGTAAAAGCTGACTGACTGACTGACTAACTGATCTATTAACACACAGCTCAAAAGCAGGCTCAAGTTTGGCATACAAATGGCTATTATGACGTAGGCATCCGCTAAGAAAGGATTTTTGAAAATTCAACCCCTCAGGGGGTAAAATAGAACTATGAAATTTGTATGAAATAGAACTTAACGTGAACGAAGACGCGGGCAAAAGCTAGTTGAATTATAATTCACTCTCCGGTAAAACTAAATACAATACCCTTTTACAATATATGATATCTGCTAGCTAGGGTATTTACCGAAATTTTAAAAAGAGATAATGAACATTTCTGAGTGCCTAAGCGCTTACCAAATAGTTAAATGCACATACATCCATCCTAAAGCTGTAAATAAACACAAATTCCAGTAACATATGTTGCTGTATGATCAAATACCTGTATGGATTCGAGTCCACAACTTCGGACGACATAACATCGATTTTCTGCCGCACTGGGCCTGCATTTCCTTGAGCAGCGGCTAGTTTAGCTTCCAATTCGCTCACTTTCTTCTGTAATTCCGCTACAGTTGCCATTTTTCATACAATATTTCTGAAGATTTTTACAATAAATTCAGTAACACTTTGATTCACCTTTGATTTTCTACAAAATTGACAATTAATGTCATCACACGTCAATGGTCAATGGCACGAATGCCACTAAACAACTGACAGACACGTCAAACTGACACGTTCTCAGGTGCGTTCATTTCAAACGCATTTGATTTTTCTCTTTGAAGCAGTCATACTTTTCAAATTCTACCATTTTCTTCCTTACTCTATGATTTTCTTACTTGTGCAAGCTTATGATTAATTATGGACAATGGATCGAAGTATTTTTTTAATACACTTGCTTGAAAAATGCACTTACAGAGGCAGATACAGAGCAGCGCCTGTAAGAATTTACTGCGCTCGTGCCATATTTTTTTTTTATTTTTGTAAGTCCTAAAAGTCTCGATTTTATTTCTAAATATAAAGTTTTCTCACAAGAAGGTTCTTAATGAAAACCTACCTAGAAACCTACTGTGTACCTAGAAAACCTACAAAATAATAACGTATTCATGAAATTAAAAATTGTATTTATTATAAAATTAAAATTCTTTTAAGTTTTTTAAATCATAAAAGTACAGGCTGGTGGGCTGAGTAGTCCATTCTGGGAGCTAGAACCTAGAGTTATGAAGGTAATTTAAAAAAAACAAGTAGATTCTAGATCTTTAATCTGTGCGCGCCATATAAAAAAATTTCATTGAGATAAAATATTAATTTATAATAAGAGTGGTTTAAGTGGAATAACAAAATTAAATCAACAAAAAGGTATTTTAGATTTAAAAATTAATGTCTTAGTTTTAAGGTTTTATTAATTACAAATGTACTATAAAGAGCTTTTGTCTTCGTAACAACGCGAGGTGTCAGTCACGGTTACACATAACTTTTAAGTATAAACCTTAAAATTAAGGCATTAAAGTTTAATTACCAATGTACTACTTAAGACCTTTTGTCTTAAGAAGAATGGTGTCGCATGACCGACACCGTTCCACATTTTTACCCCCTACCAAAAATTGCTCAACGCGCTTAAAGAAGTTTTCACTTCAAAATAATAATAACAAAAATAAAAATATTTAAAATACTTAAAATATAAACCTTAAAACTAAAGGGTTAAAGTTGAATTACGAATGTACCTACTATATTTATATTTAAGATCTTTTGTCTTCGTAACAATGCGAAGTATCGGTTACGCGTTTCCACAATTTTTACCCCCTACCCCCTACTGCTCACCGCGGCTAAAGAAGTTTTCACTTCAAAAAACGTACTATTGCCTACTAACCGCCAAAAATCTCAAAATAATTAGGGGCGTGAGAAACCATTTTCTATTGAGTACCTACCTACACCTAGTACAGGTCTACCAACTCGAGTTTTATTTCAAGTTTTCTCACAAATGTATTGAAGAATATTGTACTATGATGTATTGTTTAACAAACTCGTGACAGCCCTCGCTTGGCGGCATCATATCATGCTGACATGAGTCAACTCGTATGACGTAAAAACCTACTTACCGCTCTTATTTCACAAACTGCTATTGCATGGGTATAATTGAGAGAGTGACATAGGCTTCTTTTTATCCCGGAAAATTGGGGAGTTTACGTGGGAATTAAAGAAAAATTATTCCACGCAGACGAAGTTGCGAGTATCCGCTAGCTTAGTTATCGATATAATTATAGCGGCATGTTTAATTAATCATTCTTTAATTTTGTCTTTTGTAAATTTTTCTTGTGTTTTTAGTTTGCGTACATATTGCATACCTTTTCTTTCTCATAACCGTGCAATTTTTTATACGACTGCCTGAAAAAAGGAGTATATTGTTTTCAGGGTTCATGTGGTTATGTATGTATGCATGTCTGTATGTATGTATGTATGTATGTGAGTTTGTATATTCCACCATAACTTCTATACGACTGAACCTATTTTGATAAATAAGGTATCGTTAGAATCCCTAGCTTATTCCGGGTGACATAGGCTAGTTAAATTAAAAAAATAATTGATGGAGTGACCATGATCCCGCATTAAAGATTAAATTTGAAAAAAAAAACGAAAATAAGATTAACTAGGTATATAATCAACATCTAGAAAATGATGAGCAGATTCCAAAAATATATAACACTTTAATTTTTTTTGTTCGCTGACTTTAATTCAATATCCATTCACAAAAAATATGATTTAATAAAAATGCGAATACGATTCTAATTGAACTAGATTGATTTATATTTTTAACTTTTTAGTTCGTTTTTGGCAAGGCAGTCGTATTTTTGAATTTTTTTGATTATGACTTGTTCACATCACTAGATGATGCCCGCGACTTCGTCGACATGGAGAGTTGAGAAGTACCGCTGATAATTTTTGAAGATTGCATCATAACTCATAAGTAATTAATTAATAAATAATATTAGTAAAGTTCTCAATAATAAGGTAATTATAGTAATTATATTATTTTATTATTTTATTCTTAGTATAATTCGATACTAGGTAAGTGCTAGGTAGATCGGCGTATTAGTATTACCTATTCTATGGTATTAGATACAATAATGGCCTTCATTATAAAGTCGACAGTAATGATTAATAATGTAAGTACCTAAGTACTTACTTTAAATGTATATGCCTAACGACACTTCAAGTTCCAGGTAAATCATGCGATATTAAATTTATGACATCAATTTGGTATGAAATCGATACTATACATGTACCTATAGTATTTTTTTTAAATACTTATTATTAATGTGCGTGAATAATCTATGTCATTAGGCTACAATTCTTTTTAATTTTATAACTAAAGATCTTGTTTACCTGACAACCTCCCTGGCGCAGTGGTGAGCGGTTTGGTCTGATCGTGGGAGGTCCCGGGTTCAATTCCCGGCAGGGTCAATTTTGGAATTTATAACTTCAGAATTTTCTCTGCTCTGCAGCCCGATTCTGTAACTCAGTGGTTATCAAAAAATGAAAGCCACTGACTTATATTTTTTATCCATTGAAGATTTACTACGAAATGTTCTTTCATTTTTTCATAGTAAACCTTCAATGGACAAAATATATATGTCAGTGGCTTTCATTTTTCGATAGCCACTGAGTTACAGAATAGGGGCGCTGGTCTGGTGGGAAGGCTTGGGCCGTGGCTAGTTGCCACTCTAGCGGCAAAGACGTACCGCCAAGCGATTAAGCGTTCTGGTACGATGCCGTGTAGACTAGAAACCGATTAAGCGTATGGGTTTGATATAACTGCCGTAACCCTAACAGTTCAGCCCGATATTAATCTTAGATACCATCAGGTGAGATCGCAGTCAAAGGCTAACTTGTAGTACCTAGAATATAATGAAATAAACCTACTCAGTGAGTAAAAAGCTCTCAGTTTTTCTACTTAATTACGTAGGTGTAAATGTATGGTGATAGGTACATACATTTACTCTGCATTCAACTCGCGCGCGAACTGTACATAGCTTCTATCTATTCCTATATCATAACCTGTACGTCATAGAAGCATTACAACTGCTATATAGTATAAGAAGCATTGCAAGCAGAAAAGTGATTTTCATAACTTAACGGCCAAATTTCGAAACCAGTGGCGTGCCACACCACGGTATTGCCACCTACTCATAATTAATTTCATATAAAATTTCAAAAAAATACCAGAACGAATGATCTCGAGAGCAAGAAAACTTATTGACACTCCGGGAATCGAAGAACGAACCCAAATTTCATTACTTCACTTAACCGTTACTCTTCTTAGATACCTAGTAGGTAATTTATATTAATATTATAAATGCAAAAGTTTGGATGGATGGCTGTTTGTTACTCAATTACGCTGAACTGGAATCTGAGTCTGAAATAACACCTAGGCTATACTTATACTTTTTATCACGGAACATTAAATTATTCCCGCGGGAACTAAAATATAACTTCAATCCAAGCGGACGATGTCGCGGGCGTCATTTAGTAATTTGATAATTAGCTAACTTAATGGGTCTTTTTTGTGCTTAAAGGGCTTCCAAAAATGGATATTCGAAACCAATACATCCATATCATATAATGTATCGATGTCACGAGTTAATGTGAAGCAAACCCGAGTGAAGGCTAATGTATTATGGCACTTCAGTTGTGCGGAAGACATTGAGGTTGGCGGTTGGATTGACCGCTTTGGATTGAGTTTAAACTTACTGTGACCAGTGCTTGATGTATGACCATTAAAAAAAGGTTATTTTTATAAGTTTAGGAATTACAACATCAGAAGTTTTAGTTAAACTGATCGCGGTGAGTGTTTTTTTTAACCGAATTCCATAAGCGGCGCGTTTTTTAGGGTTCCGTAGTCAACAGGGAACCCTTATAATTGATTTATTTATTTCACGTAGTCACTTGTGTGACTCTACCATCGGTTCGGAAAGATGATTGTACTGAGATTTTCTATAGTTTCGCCATGTCCGTCCGTCCCATAGGTTGAACACCCGATTTTGATGAAATTTGGTACAGGGGTAGGTTATATCCTAGGGAAGGACATAGGCTACTTTTTATCCCAGAAAATCCAAGAGTTCCCGCAGGAATTTTAAAAACAAGTATCTCTTCAACCGATTTTGTAGTTTGGTGTAAGGATAGTTTGTATCCAGGGGAACGACATAGGCTACTTTTATCCCGGAAAATTACAGAATTCCCGCGGGAATCTAAAAATCTTAACCGAAGTCGCGGGCATCATCTGGTAGTATAAAACGGGCATCATCTAGTAGTACTATAAATCTATCTGCATTAGGTTTTATAAGGAAACGAGTAATAGCGACCTATATAGAAAATGTCCGTTAATTGTGACGGGCAACTACAGATAAGAGGTGTTAACATATCGCTAGACGGTTAAACGGTTAACGGCTAATGGTTGAAAATATAAGTAAACAATATTTACTCCTGTGCACTAGCGAGTGAAAAAAATATAGCTTTTTTTTTACTACCGTTTGTTAAACAGTTAGCGGTTAACAGTAGTAAACGATCTTTACTCCTGTGAATAAAAACATTGTTTTTTTACTACCATTTGTTAAACTGCTAGCGGTTAACAGTAGTAAACGATCTTTACTCCTGTGAATAAAAAACATTGTCTTTTTATTACCGTTTACAGCCGTTAACCGATAACCGTTTAACCGTTTAGCGATATGTTAACATCTATACTACAGAACCCTGCACCGCGCGTGGCCCGACAGTCGACACGCACTTGGCCGGGTCTTCGAATTTTCCTTACATTTTTGGCCGAAACTAAGAGGAGGTTCTGTATCTATGTTGCTTATACTTATACAATGGAAAATTTGGGATTCCGTTATTGATTTGCCTATTTTACTGAAACTGAATGCATCAGATTATACTCCAAAGTACCAAAGTAATCTAGGGTACCTAGTAGTTACTAGGGTTTACAATACCGGTATTGGCTAATAGAAATGGGATCCAAGACTTTTTTCATACAGTTACTTTCAAAAAAGAATACTTTAAGTTTAAAACAATCTATCTAATTTTAAGTGTTTCCCGGGATACCGGTCCGGAAAAAAAATATTCCGGTATTAATACCGGTATTCGAAAGCCCTAGTATGTAGTTACCATGGTATCTGAAACAATACTTACTAGAAAAACGTTAAATCGTATGAATGATAAATGTTAAACGATTTATTTATTTCACGTAGGACAACTTGTGTCACTTATGATAGGTACGTTAAGACTAAGGACACCGGTTCGGAAAACTGATTCTACTGAGAAAAGCCGGCAAGAAACTCATCAGTTGCTCTTTTCTTAAAATATAAAAGGTTACAATATGGAGACCATACCTACGTTACAAGTATTACACTGACTTGTGGAACACTGGATGCGAGGCCGGGATGCAACTTTGTCATCAATAAAATCATCGATAGTGTAATAACCTCGACTTAACAAATGCTGTTTAGTCACACAGTCTTTAATGATAGGTACTAAAGTTGAATCTTTTACATCTTACATACTAAATTGGGCAATTGAGAACTATTCGAATAAATGTTTTTTTTTTGTGATTATTAGGTAATAGAGGATCTCCCAAAAGTCGTAATTATCCATTATCCACGTTCACGTGTTAGTTTTATGTTTCAAAGAATATTTCATACAACATCTCATACGCGGGCGTTTTGGACTTTTGAAAAAAAGTTGCTGATTTGACTTGTCAATAATATCCAATTATAATCCGTCAAACTTATCTGATCCGATGACAGCATCGCTAGTATCAATTAAAAATAAAATAAAAGCAAAAACTTAACATGCATAAAATTCATTTCAATTTTGACCACCGGGCCCAGACAAGTTTGACGGATTAGATATAAGTAGTGGCCCTGTTCTATGCCTTCCTATAAATTAATAGATACAATTGTGAAATCATAAGAATTAATCTTCCTCGTACTTAAATCCTGAAACTCAAAATCTGTATCCTCAAGATGTTTTCCTTCACCGTTTACCAACTCCGATAATTTATAATGCCTGTCTAGAGCCTATATATGTAGGTACATTATAATTTTGAAAAATAACCTCAAGGTCAATGGTCAAATAACATAAATGGTATACCAATCATCAATATAAATGGTATAGCAAAAAATATTATATTATTATTATAATAATATTATTTGCGAAGTTTCTCACGGTCCTAGTATCCACTAATAACAAAAATCAGAAAAAAACATTGATATTAAGGAAAATAACAATCTACTTATTTAATAATGTAAATAAATTATGTAAATGTGTGACTCGATATCCCAGGCACGCTTCTAGATTTTACTAGGCAAACCTCAGGTCCGGTAAAGAGTCTAAACTCGTCATTCACCCAGTTTCTGACTCGGGTCAAAGTTGCTTACCCAGCACAAACGGCTGCTTTGCAATTTACATGCATACCTATAGTCTGTTCGTACAGAGATGCGTTTTTTTCAACTCCTTTAATGTCTTATCAAGTCATCTTATCTCTCACTTGACCAATAATGATGGGAATATTGAAAGATGACGAGTTTCTAGGTTTTTTCATTATTTGTCGAATTGCAGATGAGCTTACGTGATCAGAAGTTAATAAAGTTAAAAAAAACTCATCTCTATTGAAACAGACTACCAGAAGCTGCGCTAACGCACAAACACACTTATATGTGCAAACTTTACACACCTTTAAAAACATTATGGAGAACTCAGGCATGCTGGCTTCCTTACGAATCGTGTCAAGCATTGCATCAAATGAATAAGTCTTAACTCAAGAGATATCGATATCGATATCGCCTCGGATATAGCCTGCTCAATTTAAATGTAAGTATTTATAGTAATGTCAACATAAATATCAAACAATTAAAGTTATGTATAAATAGTTATCATTTGATTGCATGGAAATAAAGTCTTTATTTATTTATAAATAGTTATGTCTCTATGACATAATTAATAAATAATTGATTGATAAATAATTGTTAATTTATTCTGTCAAGGATGCGCACGAGACACGAGCACAAAAACCGGAACAAAATATATTCAACGTGCATACATCCTAACTGTAGAGCTTAGAATTGTAATCTCGTAATCGTAAATTATACCCATCGAAAGTCAAAGTAATTTTTTTTTTCAAATACATCTGCTTTCGAATCGTCTTCCACTGGTTCGGTATGCCATTCCTATTTCCTACCGAGAAGTACCAACCAGAATTTTTATTATATACATATATAACATCATTGTCAGAACCGCAAAGAAAATTAAATGATTTATTTCACGCGGGACCACTTGTGTCACTTGTGATAAGATGTAAAGACTCTACCACAGGTTCGGAAAGCAGTTCTACTGAGAAGAACCGACAAGAAACTCAACAGTTGCTCGAATTCGACAGTGTTTAGCTTTAATACACAATACAACGGAATGTAACAAGAATTAGCCTGACTTGTGAGCTGCCGAATTTGAAGCCAATTTCTGCCATGCTAGAATCGTATATAATAGCCTCGGCTTAAGAAATGCTGATTTATGCAAAAATCTTTAATCCACGTCGATGAAGACGCTCTAATAATATTTAAAGGAGACCAGACTGGTCTAAACGCTAAACCGGACGAAAGACGGCATAATGAGATTGTGGGGTTTCTTCCAATTATTGCTGCGACGTACGGACCTCAATATCAGTTCCTTGAACCAATTAATGCGTTCATACTCGCAGTTAACCTATAGGATATACCTACCTAATAGTAATTGCAACGTTAGGTATAGGTACGTTGTTTTGTATAAAGATCCGTCCCTTCCATCGTTTGTCCCTTTCACTTTTATTGCAGAAACCTTCAAATCAAGAGCGAATAGGCATCTTCTAGGCAAGAGTACCATCACCAATTGCCGCTGTCAGATAGTAGCCAATCGTTATCCTATAAATAAAGAAAACGCGCGCTCCACCTTAGGCTGCATCACCATTTGCAAGCAAGTCTGATTACAGCCAAGCGCTAGCCTATACTCGTATATTTAAAAAAAAACACTTAGCTAAGTCTTTGATTATTACACTCTGAGACCTGTGTCAATTAATCATCATCATCAGCCCAAAACATCTCCGATCCACTGAGCACGGGTTTTTTCTCAGAATGAGAGGGGTTGAGACCATAGTGTGCCACGTTGGCTAAAAGCGGATTGGCAGACCTCGTACAACTTTGAGAACTCTCAGCTAGAGAACTCTAGGACCGTTGGTAGATACTTAGAGCTGGTCTCAGAGGTGATAAGCGTGTTTGCTGTTTGTTAATATTTGAAAGCGTTTTATTTAATGAGATCATACTAATATTATAAATGAGAAAGTGTGTTTGTTTGTTGGTTTGTCCTTCAGTCACGCTTCAACAAAGCTACGAATCGACGTGATTTTTTGCATGGGTACCTATTGTTGAGGACCTGGAGAGTGGCATAAGCTACTTTTTATCCCAGAAAATTAAGGAGTTCCCGTGGGAATTAAAAAAATACTTATTCAACGCGGACGAAGTCGCTGGCATCATCTAGTCTAATCATAATACTGGGTGTATAGCCAAAATTCAACGAGGAAGTAACTAGTTTTCAAAATAACAGACTTGTCAGGCGAGATACAGGTTACATACCAGTTTACCGAAAATTTATGCGCATTAGCATTTTGATTTTTGAGTTTTTTTTATTACCCTGATGACTTGGTAATTAGATGAGAGTTCGTCTTTTAAATAACGACATTTTCGTTCTCATGCTTCATACACTTTGTACGAAAATGTCCGAGACTTATCACCATCATCTTTTCTATGTTTCGGACGTCAAAAAGTGTACGGTGTAGGTACCTAAATTTCTGCGTCCCTCGACTGCGGCTGACGAGGTCCCGAGTTCGAGTCCCGGGTCGGGCTTTAATTATGTATCGGGTTTTTCTGACTAAAAATTCTCAGTACTAGCCCGGAGTTAGGAAGTTGGCAGTGTTGCACCCTCGAGCCTCGGAGAGCACGTTTATGCCGTTGGTCTCAGTTATTATCACTAACATGATATATGGCATGAACGGGAAACTTTGAGAACAGGTATTGAACTATTATATTACGCAGCTCCTCGAATAGAATTGCATAACACCCGATAGGAACAACTGGCAGCTTGGACTGATATTACCTATTAAAAACAGCGGAGTTCTTACTCTCGTATTTTTCTGTTTCCTCCTCCAAAACAGAACCGATTTTTTTTCAAGAATAATTTAAGAAGGACTCAGGCTATGTCGGTATGTTTCTTTTAATATTATATTCGTCAAATTTATTTAATTATTTGCGGGTTAAATGACGATAACGCGAAAACTGGGTCATTTTTTGTAATTTTTCAAAGGTTTTTTGTAAAGGTTCCGTATTCTTAAAATTATTAATTTAACGAAAAAAGCACGCAACATGGCACGGACACACATAGATTTTATGGTGTAAAAATATTTTCTCTATTGTAATTATGCACGAAGACTAATACGATTGTATGATGAAACCGCCCTTCCGTATCGTCTTAAAGCTTGCCAACCCGCATTGGAGCATCGTGGTGGGTCCAAGCTCTAATTCCCTCTCTCATAGGAGAGCGGGGGCCTGTGCCCAGCCGTGGGACGTTAATGGGCTGTAGTGGTACCTAAACTGACTAAATATGTATTGATTGGTTGTCTCCCCAGGGCCAGCAGGCGCCAGGTCACAATGCAGAGACCTACAACGAGCTCGGAGCGGACGCCGCTGGTGCAGCCGACGTACATGTTTGAGTCCAGCGTCTCCCGCGGCTATCAGAAGCGGCTGCGACACTTCCAGTGCGCCATTTGCGTTATCCTACTGTACGTGAGTTTTTTTTTTATGTTTCGCACCCAGTTATCCTCTGACGATATAGCGTCAGAGACCTTTTTTGTTGCGAGTTTTTTTCTGTGTACGTGAGTTACCAACAATAATTATTCATTACTAGCTGATGCCCGCGTGGTTTAAGTTTTTTTGATTCGTGAACTCCTTAATTATCCGGGATTAAAAGCCTGTGTCACTCTCCAGGTCTTCAACTATACCCATACCAAAAATCACGTCGATCCGTTGCTCCGTTGCGGTGTGATTGAAGGACAAACCAACAAACCAATAAACCAACAAACAAACACACTTTCCCATTTATAATATTAGTATTATATGATTAGCTAATGCCCGCGACTTCTTCAGCGTGAACTTGGTGTTTTATTCCCGCACATACTTAAATTTTCCGGGATAAAAAGTAGCCTATGTCCTACCCCGGGATGCAGCCTATCACTTTACAATATTTGTCCGAAATCGCTTGAAAATACGTGATGTTAAAACGTAGCAGACAGACAGACAGTCCAGGTAGGATGGTAACTATAGCCACGGTCGAAGCCTACCACAAAACCAGACCAGAGGAAATTCGGAAATGATTATTTAATTCCCAAATTAACCCTGCCGGAGATCGAACCCGGGAACGTTAAGACAACAGCGCTTAACAATGCGACAGGGAGGTCGTCAAAATAGACTTTGAAACCTCGCTTCACGAGATCAACTTTAATATAAACTTTATAGGGGCACGTGCCGAACCGGTTCCATCGTAAGAATGATGAATTAGCATTTAGCATTGATCCGAAAAATCTTCGTATATCAGACACCATGTACCTACATAATAACTTCCTTTACATTCTTGATAAACAAGGTTGTAAAACCGAGATGGACACGTGCCCATTATATTAGGGCAAATTTATTTATTTATTCACAATGGTTAGGTATTTCAGTACATCGTTAACAAGATATTTCATAATAATTTACAACAGGTATTTTATGGTAAAATACAAGCCGACGCTCCCCGGCTTCACTTCACTTTATTCATTGTTTTACTGAAAAAAAGAGAAAGGTCTCTCTAAAAATAGTTTTTATAACAGTAGTAGGTATAATTGGGGCATCTGGATCACAGGAGATCCAGATACCCCAATTCTACCTACTACTTTGAAAAGAGGAATTTTGTCCATTCTAATAGATGAAAATCATTTATTGAAAAGGTGTTCTATTTGAATAAAATGCATTGCCTCTATTTGAAAAGATGCAGTTTGTCTATTTAAATATATGTTAATGAATAAATGATACTAATTGTATATTAAAATAGATGAAAAATGTATTAATTAAACAAAATATGAGTATTAAAATACAACGCATGACATCTATTTGAATGATGCATTTTGTCTATTTAAATATATGTTAATGAATAAATGATACTAATTGTATATTCAAATAGATGAAAAATTTATTAATTAAACGAAATATGAGTATTAAAATACAACGCATGACATCTATTTGAATGATGCATTTTGTCTATTTAAATATATGTTAATGAATAAATGATACTAATTGTATATTCAAATAGATGAAAAATTTATTAATTAAACAAAATATGTCTGCATGAATACGATCTATTTTAAAGATGGATTTGTCTTTTTAAGTGAATGAAAATATCATGTATGTATTAAATATATTAATGTTACATTCTATTAGAATATACCATGATGCTCTTTTGTTTATGTAAATGAATATATGATTTTGAAAACACACTTAATACTTCGAAAAGATTAAAATTAATTTATGACTTCTTCAGATAGGATGCATTTATAAAAATAAATTCCTACTTGTCACATCAGAACTATTCATAATTTAATCAATGAAATTTGAATTTGTAAAACTCAAGTAAAAATAAACATAAATGGAAGAAATAAAACATTTGCATAATTCATCATCATTTATTGCAATTTAGATTAATTTAAATTTATACAACATGTTATTTGCTCATTGATTTTCCTAAATCTTCATATATTAGGTTTACAATTTCTTTCGTTTTTATGTACACATCGTCGAAAATATTGCTTTTGACGATGTGTTGTGCCGAAACGTTGAGCTCTAAATCTTTATTGTCCTTCACATCGTATATTTCTATTTTTATTATTTTTCCACCACGAGCAGGAACTTTTATATAATTGTAGTTATTGTCGTCTTTACTCGTATCTTCTTGCCGAGATCGCTTTCGGCTCGGCTCAGTCCGCGCCCTTTCAACAAAATTGAAGAGATCCTGATCCTAAAAGAAAGTAAATATTCATCAGTGAAATAAATAATTGCTGAATTATTTGTGGTATAAACCAATAATTAGAAAATCTTGATGCTTACTTTGGAGATATATAAAACAAGAATATTTTTTATCTCCGAAAGTCGAAATAAAATAAGAATACCTGATTTAAGTTTATAAATTTTGCTTACTTACCGAAGACATCACAACACGTCCTTAGCTTTCAAAGTAACAATGAAAATATTAAAAATATTAATTTTAAGTTAGTACCTAACAACAAACAATACAAAAATAAAAGAGGTTTGATTTCGTAACATTTCTTGATTCGGGCTAAATGCCAGAATAAGCTATTTTTATTCACACATGCATTGTTTCGTCGAATTGTCGCCTGACTCGATGATTTCGACCACAATTTCGACACAGTTTAGCACTTACTTTATTAACATACAACTTGATTGGATACATTTGTCTGTACATTGAATATTTTTGTGAACTAAACTTGGTAACTAATTTAAAAATGGTGGCAAGCAAATCTAGCTACAAATCATATTACAAGGACTACATTATTGTTAAAGTTAATCGATGGGTTTGTTAGTTTGTTTGACATCCACGAATGCGAAAATGTGTTCGTCCACCCGTCTTTTACTAATTCACAGTTGATGAAATTTGGAGCAACGATATTTTCAAATGTATTCCATAATTCAATATGTGAATTCAGGTACGAGTCGCTACAGGTGGAGTCGCGAGCGAAAGCTTGTTACAAGTATTGTGATAACTTCAGCGTAATCGCTGCATGAAAGTCGGGAAAATAGTTATTTAATCTTTTACTTTAAGGTCATTATTTTATGGGTTATATTCGAAAATCCGTGGAAATGGGAATTCACTTACATGCAAAACCTACCACAAACAATAGGACCCTGTAGTATTAGTTTTAAGATCGCAAATTTCGTTTCGATTGATCGGAACAAGGCATCAAACTAAAATGAACGTAAAAACCTTGAATTAGAGTCGCAAATTTAGTACAATCACTTTTAATTTTAATACGTTTTCGTTGGAGCTCTGATCGTGAATGTATACATGAAATCGAACTCTAACAAAATGCAATTGATGTTCATTTTACTTTGACGCTAATTTGAACGCTCGAATCGAATTTGCAATCTTGAAACTTAGACTAACCGTACTGAGATGAGCATAATATAAAATTTTATACGAGTAAAAGGGATAGGAATGTTTTTTTATGGAATGTGTGTAAACTTTGAGCTATATTAAAACCTTGTAAGTGACATATATCAAAAACGTGTGTCCATATTAATCCATATCTAATATTCGATATCAAACTAAGTCTTATCGAATTGAAAACATTCGCCTTTTTTATCTCCACTTTCACTTGCGATAAAATGTGGTTAATATTAAAGTTAAATTAAAATATGACTTTGCTGGTCATTGGGTTAACAAAGACTCCAAAATATGGAGTCATTTGCTTTAATGGGATAGCAAAAGAAAGAACATTTACCCATTTTGTGTTAACAACATATCTATGGATGTAAATTTTCACTCTATTTGGTAAGCAGGTAAACATAAGCCAAGAAAAACAAACTCGCAAATTTATACTATTAGTACTTAGGTAGGTAGTGGGCGTTACAACTGGCTTTTCTCAGTTGATCATAAAATACCATCGAATGAATAAGATAATATACATTTTAAGGATTACCTTGATTTATGTTTTTTTTCATTTACATGGTTTTTGTAGTGCATAGTCGTATGGTTATTTCCAAATCAATGCTTAGGGTTTCGCGGAAACTGTCCATTGTTCAAAGTGATTGCAACACCGTTTACTAACACGAACAAATACGCGATACATATTTGTTGAGATAATAGCTGTGTACGTCTGTTTATTTAAAATTTTATCATATAAACTTCATCGATTTGGTAGTAAGAAAAGCCAATGCGAGATGTAGTATAAATTCTTATAAATTATGCATATTCTAACCCTGACCTTATTTTTTCAACTTAAGAGCTAAATTTGAAAATCATATTTTCATTTTGAATATATATTGCTAAGAAAGCAAATTTTTATTCACACATTTACACGTTTCCCGTGTTATATTTTGTCATTAAAACGTAGGAGGTTTATTCCCATCGCTATTGTCGCCACACGCTGAAGTCCTCGAGTGCTCCAGTTTTTCGTACAAATATCTCCTCTACGGTCTACGTCTATTAATACAACCATCAACATGTAAGTACTTTTTTAATTATTTAAATAATTTTAATATGTATTCCCATGCAAATAGATGTAGGATAAATGTGCTAAATTCAATAACTTTAATGATTCTGAAGTAGTGTAATTAATATAGCTACTCTAGTGGAGTAAATTGTAATAAGGTCATATGAATTATTAATTTGTTTATTTATTATTATAGACTATTACAATAAAGAAATAAGTACACCACTGCTGTATTTCATACTAATACTGGTATATTTGACATGGTGAAGCATTTTTATTATACAAATAGGAACATTGATAACTTCGTTATAACACAGATACATACGAAATTTAGAATCTGGTGGAATTCGAACCCAGTCTCTCTCTCTCGCTCTAGCTATTGCAGCTCATGTTCTGTATTTGAAATGTATTTAATTTTATTGTTTTTTTACAGGTCTGAGAACGCAGATATTCTTTTCCCGCGGTCGGATGCATCGTCGTTGTCGTCGTCATCATCCGTCTCGCGGGACAAGAAAAGAAAGGCAGATCGAGGCGCCTCATCCACGAGCGTGAAGAAACCGACAAAAAGTACAGCTATCGAGCTGTTCGGCAGCGACACTGATGAAGAAGGTAGTACTTTAGAGAAGGTGCAGGCGTCGAACAATAATAAGCCGCAGTTAATCAGCTGCATCACTCGTCGCGTGGCCAACGGCCACGCACGTCAGACAAACGAGAACAAACAGGGGACCCACTACGTGGAGATAAAAGTTTACAATTATAGTGAAATTGAGAACACTCCACCGATGAATAGATGGCGTCAGGCCGTTGTCGCTGTAAAAAATCGCAGCGATACAGACACGGAGGCCTGGCGCCATCTTTCTGAATATATATCGGCCGTAAGGAAGGAGTTTAAGGAATGCCCCCCGAGTTTCATTAATTCTTATTTTTGAATAAAATTATTCAAATTAAAAATATTTTTCAACGATATTATTCAAAAATAAGAATTAATGATATCGTCATTGTTGTATACCTATAATATTACATTTTAAATTCATTTCTGTATTTATTTATGTAAGTAGTAATAAGTTCTGAATATTAGGCTTGTTGTTTTAATTATTATCTAGGTACATTTTAATAAAAGAAGTAATATTTCATCATTTTTAATTTGAGTTTTATATCTTATATAGTGTCTGAATTTTTTTCTAAGTTTTGTTATAGTAATTATTAGGTATAAATAAATAATATTTCATAATTTGTAATTTGCGTTTTATTTCTTACAGTTACTGAGCCGAACTTCGTTGCACCGCAAAGAGCATATAATAAGCATAAAAATGATAATATAAAGATAATGAATAAGATAATGATTGAATGTGAAAAATGCAATATTTTTATACCGAAAAACAAAATGTCACATCATTTGAGAACAACAGCTCACAAATCTAAATGTTTAGTCCGAACTGATACTGAGAATATTGAATTGATATCTACAGCTTTTAAAAACCGAATTGTAACGTATCGTTTAAATATCCCACAGAAAAAGGAGTATGTCGATCCTGATTCCTTTCTGTGTGATAATAAACTGAAAATAATAAATCTAATAAGAACTACAATAAATGAACACAAATGTATTAAAATATATTTCGAACTTTTTGCATACTATACTTTACCCGAGACTCAGGAGCTAGAAATGAAATCATTTAATACCAAATACGATACATTGTTTTGTAGCACAGATTTATCTTATTTTTATAATAACCTTGTTAACACGCTTACTAGTAACATGTCTGAATTCGAAAACAAAGAATCTGGCTGGACTTTTCATTCAATAAGTCACTTAGAAATTAGTATAAATAAATATAATCCTTTAAGAGGTGGAATGTACATTGACTTACCTGATAAAATAAAAAATACGAAGAGTTGTTTAAACATTAAAAATAATGATAATTGTTGTTTTCTATGGTGTATAATGGCTGCTTTGTTTCCATCGAAACGTAATGTATGTCGTACTTCTTCATATCCACATTATGCAAATATACTTAATACGAGTGGAATAACTTTTCCACCATCATCAAAAGATATCAGTTTATTTGAAAAGAACAACAGTAATATAAGTATTCAAGTATATGGCTTAGACAATAAAAATAATGTGACTGGACCTTTGTATGTTACTCAAAATAGAAAAATGAATCATATTAATTTATTATATATTGAAAAAACTGGTATCGGCCACTATTGTCTCATTAAAGATCTTAAGCGTCTAGTTCGGAAACAGAATAGTAAGCATAAGGGAAAAATGTTTTTGTGTGATGGATGTTTGCAATTTTATCATGATAAAACTAAATTTAATCAACATAGTTGTTCAAAAGTACTTACTGAACTACCTGATAAGAACAGTAAACTAAAATTCAAGAATTATGAAAGAAAACAAAAAGTGAAATATGTCATTTATGCTGATTTTGAGAGCATATTGCTTCATGTCGATGATGCTGATGGTGCATCTACTCAGCGCACGCGCAGGGTTAGACGACATCAAGCGTCTTGTTTCGGATTTTATATATGTTGCTCATATGATTCAAGTTTAAATAAGTACGTTTCATACAGAGGTTCAGATTGTGTGGAAAAGTTTGTGCAATATTTAATTGAAGAGGTATTAAGAATATACAACATTTTATCGGATAAGAAGCCAATGATACCTTTGACAATTACGCAAGCAGATGAATTTAAAAATGCTGTTAATTGTCATATTTGCGACCAATTACTATTCGATGATAGAGTTCGAGATCATGATCATGTTACTGGCCAGTACCGAGGTGCAGCCCATTCTTATTGTAATTTATTGTATAAAGAGTGTTCATTTGTTCCAATTGTTATTCATAACTTGTTGGGATATGACAGTCACATGTTTATTGAAAAATTAGCCGAATATCCTGGAAAAATCGAAATTATTCCTAAAAGCAAAGAGAAATATCTTTCAATAACAAAATTTGTGCCAGTTCGTGATCATGAGACCTTAAAAATGAGATTTATTGATTCGTTTCAATTTTTGCATTCAAGTTTAGAAATACTGAGTAACAACTTATCAGATATTGACCTTGCTCATTTTATGAAAGAATTTCCCTACAAAAAACAGTTTAACTTGTTAAGAAAAAAAGGAATTTATCCCTATGATTATATTGATTCATGGAAAAAATATGAGGAAATTCGGCTGCCATCAAAAGAACACTTTTATAATAGTTTGAAATTAGAACATATCAATGATAGTGAGTATGAACGAGCTAAAATGATATGGCATATTTTTGATATTCATTCGCTTGGCGAGTACACAGACCTTTATTTAAAGTGTGATGTTATCTTGTTATGTGATGTGTTTGAGAATTTCCGAAAAAATTGTTTGCTTTATTATAAGTTAGATCCGTTGTATTATATGTCTTCTCCTGGCTTAAGTTGGGATGCAATGTTACTATCTACCGGCATACAGTTAGATTTGATAAACGATTTAGAAATTTACGAACTTATTGAAAGAGGTATTCGAGGTGGTTTAGCGCAATGTTCACTTCGACATGCCCAGGCTAATAATAAATATCTTCCAGATTATGATGATTCTAAACCAAGTACATATTTGTTATATCTCGATTGCAATAATCTTTATGGCTATGCTATGACGAAGAAATTACCGATAGCAGATTTTCGCTTTTTATCTCAAACGGAAATTGCATGTTTTGATCCTAGAGATATTTCCGATGATTCTGAATTTGGATATATTTTAGAAGTGGATCTTGTCTATCCGGATACTTTACACGATGTTCACAAAGACTTACCATTTGCCGTTGAAAAGTTTACACCACCAGGAGGAAAGACATCAAAACTAATAGCTAATTTATATGATAAGTATAAATACGTCATTCATTATATACATTTAAAAGAATGTCTAAAAAATGGTCTGATATTAAGAAAATATCATCGAGTATTATGTTTTCGTCAGGATAATTTTTTAAAAAAATATATTGATTTGAATACACAATTACGAAAGTTAGCAACAAATGAATTCGAAAAAGACTTTTTTAAATTATTAAACAATTCTATATTTGGAAAAACTATTGAAAATAAGCGGAAACAGGTTTATGTTAAATTAGTCACAAAATGGAATGATAGTGATAATAAAACAAATAAATCCCTTTGCGCTGAAAAATTGATTGCTCGTCCTAATTTAAAAAATATATCAGTATTCTCTGAAAATTTTGTGGCAGTTCAATTAGGAAAAGAAAAAATAATTCTCGATCGACCTATTTATATAGGTTTTACAGTATTAGAATATGCTAAGAAACACCTTTATGCATTTCATTACAATTTTGTTAAAAAACTTTATTCCGAAAGAGCTAAACTTTGTTATACTGATACAGATAGTTTAATGTACTTAATAGAAACAAAAGATGTTTACGCAGATATTAAGAAAAATATTTTTAATTTTGATACAAGCAATTATCCACCGTTAAATATATTTGATATCCCAAAAGTGAATGAGAAAGTACCCGGTCTTTTTAAGGATGAATTAGGAGGTGACATCATAAAAGAATTCATTGGTTTAAGGGCCAAACTTTACTACATCCATAGTATAAAGTGTGACATAAAGAAAGCGAAAGGTATTTCAAAAGCTATAAGTAAACGTTTAAGTTTGAATAGGTATAGAGATGCTTTGAAAGAGGATAAAGATTTAAGGTGTAAAATGAATATAATACGATCTATAAAGCATGTGTTATATACACAGCAAATAGATAAAATAGTTTTTAACAGGAATGATGACAAACGTCAAATTTTGACTGATCAAATAGAAACCTTGCCTTGGGGTCATACAAAGACTATTTTTTAGAACGAACAATATAAGTACTAGGTATTTTGTCTGAAACCTATTATTAATAAAATTTGTTTTAAGTTTTAAATTACACATATTCTCACTTGTATGATGAAATAAGTGAAATTCTAATCATTCATATTTCTAAATTTACTAATGTGAATAATTGTAATAATGATTTTGTTAATAAATTATTTATTTGCAATAATACATATATGTTTTACACTTATATAGTTTTTTTTCACAATGTAAGAGCCTATAAATACTCTGCATAAATTAGTTATGAATCAAATGGCGTAATGAAGTTAATTAAACAACCCCTTTCATTGGATATAAATGCCATAGATGTGTGTGAGAACAAATCATGTGTGAAACACAGTGAACTTCTACCCAATTCTATCCGCTGTATAATTTGCGGTCCATCGGATTGTGGCAAAACAAATGTTATGCTAAGTTTGCTGTTGCATTCTAATGGATTGAAGTTTAAAAATATATATTTGTATTCAAGAACCGCTTTTCAACCTAAATACGCATTTCTGGCTGCTGTGTTAAAAAAGATTCCAGAAGTAAAGTTATTCATATTTGATGGTAGTAACATTATTCATCCAAATGAAGCTTTACCGAACTCTATAATTATTTTCGATGACGTAGTCTGTGAAAACCAAACGAACATACGCAACTACTTCGCGATGGGAAGACATAAGCAATTAGATTGTTTTTATTTAACACAGACTTATTCCAAAATTCCCAAACAGTTGTTACGTGACAATGCAAATTTATTGATTTTGTTTAAGCAAGATGATATCAATCTAAAACATGTATTTGAAGAACACGTTAATACAGACATATCTTGGCATAAATTTAAAGAAGTATGTACGACTGTGTGGAAGAAACCTCATAGCTTCTTAGTGATTAATAAAGACTGTGAAATGAATAAAGGAAGATATAGGAAAGGTTTTGACACTTTTATAATGTTAAGTTGATGTTTTTATAAGTAAAGAAAACATATAAATATGGAAAAACACACAGAGAAATTCATTTACACACATCATTGTTTAAACTAACATACAGGAGTTTGGTATAATGGAGCAAAATATTAAAAAACAATTATTACATTCAGTTGATGCTATAAAAAATAAATTAAAACATATACGTGACGTCGATGACAATACTAATTTGACCCTTAACAAAATGTTGAAACCAATAACAGAACCATTGAAAATATTAGTTGATAATCCCAAACCTATTAACAATGATGAGAAAGTAAGTAAAGAAACAAATGAATCTCTCGGTAATTTAAATAAGCTAATACTAAATAAACATTTTACTGGAAAAAATAATGAATTTATAAACGAAAAATATAATATTATTAATAATGATGAAAATATTGACAGTTTTGACAAATCAAAAAATACTGATCTCGATATGTCATTAGAAAAAGATGATATCATCGATATTTATGACAATATGGATATTCCTTTTGGAATACGAAAGGAACATGATAAGAATATAATGATTGGAAATTCCGAGGTACGGTTTACTAAAATTGAAAATTCTGTAACAGGAGATAAAACTATTATAGCAAACATTGGCGGGCGATCATATGAATTAACTCCAGGCTTAAAAGAACTATTATTACGAAAGAAACCTGACTTGTCACTGATACAAGATAAAGATAAACTTGTATACAAAGATATATTGTATCACACGAATGCACATAAAAGGGATTACCATACTCATGGACAAATTAAAGGAGATAAAGGTGTAAAGTATCGAGAAATAATAAAACCTTTATTTTTTGATTCTAAAAGTAACCCAAAACTAGGCGGTGAACTATCAACTTTTAAAAAGAAATTTAAACCAAATACAGATTTTATTTATTGGGATGATCCCAATGAATTGGTTGATAGGTTAAAATTGCTTATAGCATCAAAGAATGCTGGCAATACTAGCCATGATAATGAGATAATATCAATAATAGAAGAACTCAGAGAAGCTGGTATCATTAAAGAATAAAAATAATCGTACATATCGCAGTTGTTTAGTTGAAAGCGAACACTTTAACATGAACGTTGATAAATTTGGACATTACTTGAATAAAAAATCAAAATTTCATGATACTGGATTTATAAATAACTGTGCTCTTAGAGTATTAAGTGATGGAAATTTAGATGCTGAAAATAAAAGAATAACAAATCTAAATATACCCTTAAATGCCGCTGATAGTGTTACGAAAGAATATGTTGATAACTTAACAACCGACTGCAATAAAAAAATTACAGCTATAAATGACTTAGTCACAACCGTATTATGCAGATTAACTAATCTGGAAAATCTGATAGACTTTGCCAAATCTAAAAAGAAGAATGAGCAAAGTAGATGTAATAAACGAAATACATAAATATGCTAGAATAAATTTCCCGAGAAGACAAGTTATAATGAAAGATATAGATGACCTATGGCAAGCTGATTTAATTGATATGCAATCCTTTTCTAAAGAAAACTCAGGTTATAAATACATTTTAGTCATTATTGACACCTTTTCAAAGTACGGCTGGGCTTATCCACTTAAATTTAAAAAAAAAGAAGTTGTGTGCAATGCATTTCAAAAAGTATTAGACAGAGGTCGAAAACCTATAAACTTACAAACTGATTTTGGTACTGAATTTTATAATGATAAATTTAAACAATTAACTAAATCGTACAATATAAATCATTTTTCAACTTATTCTACAAAGAAAGCATCGATTGCAGAACGATTCATTAGAACATTAAAGTCTAAGTTATATAAAGAATTTGCTGTAAAAGGAAATTATAAATGGGTTGATGGTACCTTAGATAACATTATTAACGATTATAATAATACTATTCATCGTACTATCAATCGGAAGCCAAGCGAAGTCGATGGAAATAATAAGAAAATCTTATTACAAAGATATAATCTGCATAAACGTACGTTTCATTTAGTAAAGCGTTCGAGGCGATTGAAGGTTGGAGATTCTGTGCGTATAAGTAAGCATAAAGGAACATTTGAAAAGGGATATACACCTAACTGGTCAACGGAAATATTTACCATCATAAAAGAGAATAAAACTAATCCTGTTACATATTTACTTAAAGATATAAGAGGTCAACCTATTTTGGGATCATTTTATTCTCAGGAATTACAGAAAACAAAACATCCAGACATATATCTTATTGAAAAAGTATTAAAAAGAAAGGGAAACAAAGTGTTTGTAAAGTGGTTGGGTTTACCTTCTCTTGAGAATAGCTGGATTGATAAGACAAACATCATTCTCTAAATTGAATACTTATTTAAGGGGTTCATTCTAACAAAATATATTCATTACATGTAAGGACATGGTCAGGACAAGTGTCTTAAATTGGTTTATTAATCACTTACCCGTTGAGCTTCATCTACCTGGATACAATTATTGCGGACCTGGTACGAAGTTAGCAGAAAAATTGCATAAGAACAAAGAAGGAATTAACCAGTTAGACGAGTACTGTAAGGCACACGACATCGCCTATCAAAAATCTTCAGCTTTAACTGATCGTCATAAAGCTGATATAATACTGATGAAAATGGCAAGAAACCGCATAACGGCACCTGATGCCAGTTTAGGGGAAAAGATTGCAGCACATATTGTTAACAAAGCGATGTTAGCCAAAGTTAAAACCGGTGCAGGTTTGAGATATAATAAAAATAAACGTGCAAAATCTAGTTCTGGAATGGGCTTAAAGAAAAACTTGAAGTTTGTGATTGCACATGCAAAAAAACATCTGCATAAATTAAAACCTACATGTAAGAAAATGGCAATAAAATTAGCAGTGGAAGCAGCTAAGGAACTAGCTTCAAATGCAGATATAACAATTCCTCGCATCATTCCCATTCCAAAAACGGGTGGCTATATGCCTTTAGTTCCTATTTTCGCCGGGTTATCTGCTAGTGGAAGTTTATCTGGCGGTAATGCTGGCATCTCTAAAGCTATTAATGATTATAAAATTGCGAAAAGACGCTTGGAAGATTTGAAAAGGAAAAATAAAAAAGTTCAATCTCTATCTTTTGGAAAAGGATTGAACATAGAGTCATATAAAGAAGGTTTTGGAATAAATGTATCTGATAAAAAAAACTGAAAATGTGGCTACCCAAAAGGGCTCTCACCAATATAGATATTATGAATTATTCAAAAAAAAATATACCTCATTTCCGAGGAGTGTATATGAGAGATAAATTACCAAAGTATCCCTACCAAAAGGAATGCGGTATAATTAATTTAGATGATTCAAAAAATCCCGGTACTCATTGGGTAGCCTACGCGAAATATAATAATTATATTGAATATTTTGATAGTTACGGTAACTTAAAACCGCCAAAGGAATTAATTAAATATCTTGGATCAAATATTTATTATAACTATGACAATATTCAGCAGGACCATCCTTATAATTGTGGGCATTTAAGTTTAGACTTTTTGCATAAATTTTGGTTTAATTGTAATAATAATTAGAATTAAGAAATAGTTAAGGCGAGTTAAACGTATTTTGAGATTTTATTATGAGTAAAGTAATAACATTTACCAGAAAAGAGTCTCTTCTGGAATCGCATTTCCAACCTCCTTTAAATATAGAAGATAATAATTATGAGTGCGGCTTGATTTACTTCTCAGTCATTAATTCTATACCAAACATAAATCATAATAACAATACTTTTGCTTATGGAAAAGATAAAAAAATCATAATTCCAGACGGTGCTTATGATTTATTGGACATAGCCGACTACCTTATAAGCAAAGCAGTGGACTGTGATATAAAAATAAGACCTAATAATAATACTTTAAAATGTTTAATATTTTGTACTAGTACAATAGATTTCGATGTAGAGAGCAGTATAGGTGGTGTGTTGGGTTTTAAAAATATTAAATTAGAAGCAAATAAATGGCATGAATCTGAAAACTCAGTCAACATTTTATCCTCATCCGTGATACGAATCGAATGTGATTTGATAAACGGTTCGTTTACTAACGGGTCACCGTCTCACGTTATATATGAATTCGAGCCTAACGTGCCCCCTGGTTATCCATTCAAAGAAGAGCCCCAAAATATTATTTACTTTCCAGTTAGTAAAAATATCATAACATCGATAAATATAAAAATTGTTGATGAACACGGTAAGAGAATTGACTTTAGAAAAGAGAATATTAACTTACGCCTACATTTACGAAAGCAAAAATGATGGTATTTAATAAAAACTCAAATAATGTAATTAAACGTAGTACTACACCGCGAGTTGTGAAAGATCGTAGACGTATCAAATCCTGGAAGACGAACAAGCTTACAAAAATAAATAAAGAATTTCTTCGCTCCCTTGGATATAAAATATGAATATACTGAAGATCGCTGAGTTACCGCACTATGATAATTCGATCGAAAGCTACGAAATTCATACTTACAGCCCTTATAATAATAGTTTTAAAGAAAATGATGAAATTCGGATTCCCATACATCAACAAGATATTTACATTCTACCATCCGCTAGTTCTTTAAACATAGAAGGAAAAGCAATGATTATTGGTAAAGATCATAAATCTCTTAGTGCACCTGTAGAGTTTACTAATAATGCTATTATGTTTTTATTTCAAGACATCAGATATGAATTAAACGGTATTGAAATAGACCGGGTTAAGAATGTTGGAATAACAACAACAATGAAATCATATGTATCCATGAATGTGGGGCAAAGTAAAGTTGCAGCTATATGGGGTTGGAACTTGAATGGAATTAAAAGTAATGACGGGTGTTTTAATATTGTTATTCCGTTAAATAAAATAATGGGATTTGCTGAAGACTATAATAAAATCATTATAAATTGTAAACATGAGCTTATTTTGAATAGAAGTAACACTAATATAAATAGCGTTAAAATAGACGACACTACCAATGTACAGTTCACAATAAACAGAATACAGTGGCGAGTACCACATATCAAAGTATCAGATCGTGAAAGACTTACATTACTTAAACTTTTAGAAAAAGATAAACCTATACAGATAGCTTTTAGAAACTGGGATTTATATGAGTATCCCTTTTTACCTAAAACTACAAAACATTCTTGGTCTGTTAAAACAACTTCTCAGTTGGAAAAACCTCGATATGTTATATTTGGTCTTCAATCCAATAGGAAAAATAATAAATCGAAAGATTGCTCTTCGTTTGATCACTGTAAAATAAATAACGTGACACTGTTTCTGAATTCACAATACTTTCCATATGAATCCCTTAATCTGAAATTTGATGAAAATAAATATAATTTATTATATGAAATGTACACTAGATTTCGTCAGTCTTATTACAACCTTCCAGCGGATCCGTTGCTTGATTTGATGACATTTAAAGAAAAAGCTCCGTTATTTGTTATTGATTGTACAAGGCAAAACGAAAATATAAAAACTGGGCCGGTGGATGTTCGAATAGAAATAGAAAATTCTGAGGATATCCCTGAAAATACAACGGCATTTTGTCTCATTATAAACGATCGACTCATAGAGTATAAACCATTAAGTAATATAGTTCGAAAATTATCATGAACGCTATAGTGGATATCCAAGGTTTTAAAAATGATAACAATGAATTAATTTTAAAAGAACTTGCTATTATTTGTAACAACCACATTCAAAGCTTTTTAATAAAACCACCATTTCCATTTTATGATTTAACAAAAACTGAACGAAGACATGTAAATTGGATTGAAAAAAATAGAGGAATATACTGGAATCAGGGTTATATACCACATCACAATTATAAGAATATCATTCAAATGATTTTAGATGGTAAATCTATATATGTTAAAGGAGTTGAAAAACGTGAATGGTTAATGAAGATGTTTAAAAACAACGCTGTTTTTAATTTAGAAGATAAAAACTGTCCTAGTTTAATAAGTTTACATCAAAAATATATGTTAAGCGATGATTTATATTGTTGTATGTATCATTATGATATTTGTGCTGTTAGAAATGTAATATGTTTAAAAAAATGGTGTTTAGAAAATAATTTAATCAAAACTAAAGTATATTGTACTAAGTAATTACAATAAATATGTTTTTATTAGAAATAAATTTTTTTAACAATCTTGTGTTTCATTTTTATAATCTTCGATTATGTGAACCACATAAATAAAAAATTAATAAGAAATAAATTCCCTATTCATCAAATATGTTTTATATGCATTTGTGGATATAAATGAATCTATTTTATTGCATCTATTCAATTACGTTTATGCAAGATTTAAAATGGATAAACCACTGTGTTGTATACTAATAGAACATTTATTTAATAAATAAATTTGAATCTTTTAGAACAAACAAATTTCATCTATTCATTTACATCTGTCTAAGTATTCTACAAAAATGCATCTTTCAAATAGATGTCATGCGTTGTATTTTAATACTCATATTTCGTTTAATTAATAAATTTTCATCTATTTGAATATACAATTAGTATCACTTATTCATTAACATATATTTAAATAGACAAACTACACCTTTCAAATAGAGGCGATGCATTGTATTCAAATAGAACACCTTTTCAATAAATATTTTTTCATCTATTAGAATAGACACGTTTCCTCTTTTCAAAGTAGTAGGTAGAATTGGGGTATCTGGATCTCCTGTGATCCAGATGCCCCAATTATACCTACTACTTATAACATCGATTGCGCTACGTAATATAATTACTTTTTTTATTATTTTATTTAGGGGCTTCTATAATTAATTACATGTCAGCCCCATTGTAATCTAAATAAGTAAATAAAACTGCAATGGTTATTTAACAAAATAAGAAAAGGAAAACAAAAAAAATAACAAGTTAAAAAAACGATCCTCAAGAAATTTCATTTATTTCAAACAGACTCCTATCATCCTTAGATGCATGTTGGACAAGTACTTAAATATCTACAAACATGTATACCCGAATCAAATCTGTTCAAACCCATCAGATAGCTATTTACTAAAGTGTATAAAACCCTGTCTTTTGTCCAGCAGAGTCCTGCTCTCCATTTCACTGCTGATCATGATCTCATACCACCTCGGCAGCGACCCAGATGCCATCGGGAATGGAACAGCTCCTGGGAACCTCACCCTTCCCAGGCTGGGCGTTGATGAGGATCTGCTGCCACTGTTTAACAAATCTTGGCCTTTGAATGGTAAGTGTTTTTATCCAGTTCACCCTTCCCAGGCTGGACGTTGATGAGGACCTGAGTTTTTATCCAGTTGTGTCCTGCTTTTTATATTATCTCTGAAATACTTTTGACTGCCTTGTTTGTCTAGTGGTTAGCATGTTCGACTGCGGCCGAAAAGGTCCAAGGACATTATTACCTCTGAGCACATATAACCTCAGCCAGGACTTGGATGATAACGGAAATAAAGGAACATACTGCCGTGTTTACCTTAAGAACCTTCAAGGCAAGAGTGAATAGGCATCTTCTAGGCGCGCGCGCGCTCCAACCTAGACCTCATCATTGCTTTGTATCAGGCATGATTGTCGTCAAGCACACGCCTATAAAAAAAACAGCTCATGGGAACCTCACGCTCCTCAAATTTGGTGTTGCATGTTGATGAAGAATGTTAAACAAAACTTGGAGTTTGCAGTTTGGATGTAAAGTAGGTAAGTGATTTGTCCAGGTCAGCTGCTCTCTAAATCGCTATTAGTGATGGAATCATACAACTTCAGCCACATGACAACGGAAATTAGGAACAGCTCCTGGGATCCTCAAATTCCTTAGACTGGGAGTTGGGACTCGCTTGGGGCGCAAAAGGAAACTATAATCCGTGCTAGAAGCTAAGTGAAAAATGATGAAAGAAAACCAACGTCTATTCCAATAGGGATGATCTATATTTCTAGCGTCATCGTAAGTTCCACATAACCAATACTGATGGGAATATTGAAAGTAGACGTAGATATTATTCCCATCATTATTGGTCGAATGGCAGATGAAATCACACGTTTAAGAAGTTGATAAAATATATCATCCCTATACCTATTAGAACAGACTTCAAAAACTTCATTGGTTGGGCTTGAGAACAGGGCATTTTCGTTTCCCATTTATCAAAGTTCCGTTGTCAGCAAACGAGGCTCAAGCGTAATTCCTATTTCATTGTTCCACTACATATAATCCCCTCTTCTTTTTCCGCGTGGATTGAGGTTTTTTGGCACCCGACGAAACTCTAATTTTCCGGAATAAAAAGTAGCCTATGCGTTAAATCCAGGATACATAAAATCTATATCCATTCTCAGCCAGTAGTTTTTGCGTGAAAGAGTAATAAACATACACACACACAAACTTTGGTAGTTACCTATAGTAGTTAAATATCTATTTGGTCTCATTAGTTATGTATATGACGAAATTACGCAATTATAATAATTAATACATGGATCTTAAATCAATACAAGAGTTTTTAGGGTTCCATAGTCAACAAGGAACCCTTATAGTTTCGCTAAAACTGTCTGTACCTACCTACGTCCGTTCGTCCGCGTCTTACTTAGCTCAGAGGCTTTCAGTACTAGAAAGTTGTACTTTGGTCATTATCAGCCACTATGCATTCACTGTTGGACATAGGCCTCTTTGAGACTGCGCCAACGTTGCCTATCCTTGGCTGTTAGCATCCATTTGATGCCAGCCATACCATTTTGCGATTCTAGGATCCGTTTGAAAAATATTTAACTTTAAAATGCTATTTTTTGTCAGAGTCAAGTGTCGTCGTCCCCCGTCCCGTCCCCCCACTGCCAGTTCCAACGGTTGTTTTTGGTGACGTGAAAAAATTCATGGCAATAGTATAATATTTACATAAGGAAGTTCGGAGGGAAACTAAAACAGGCAAGTGGGCTTTACAAGTTAGCGAGTAATAGTCCAATCTCGTGTCAACTTAGAAAAGTGACGGGTCACGGGTAACTAACGGAAAGCGGAACCCTACACTGAGCGTGATCCGACACGCACTTGGCCCGTTTTTCCCATATACATTCTTGGTGTGTTTTGAAAATAGTAGATTTTATCAATAATATTATTATAGGTGCCTGTTCACGACAAGGAATTAAAAATTCATATTATAGTTAGCAGGTTATTTCATCCAAAGAAAACAAGTCGTCCGATCCACCAATGGAAAATTTAAGAGTAAGTCTCTTAAGGTGTGTCCAAACAGCGTGCGGCGGCTGCCGTGCCGTTCTCCCCACTGTTATTGCTCGTCTGCCGTCGGCTGCATTTTATTCCTGGGTATGCTCGTTAAGGACTGAAACAGTAACCGAAATAAGAGGTTTTAACACTGTTTTTTGAAACTATTATAAAACAGAAACACTTATAACGGAAACAGGAACGATACTGTAACCCAATCAATCTGTAACCGTTTATTTCTGTTAACAAGTGTTTTTATCTGTAACCCTAATAAGTACATGCCCTAACAAACTGCACGGGGTGACAACGCGTTCTTCTCACATCATTGGACTTTACACACACTGACACAACATGGCCATGTTTTTCTTAAAACAATTACAAACATCGGTGCTTGCATCTCAGGCTTTAATTTGAATACGCGTCAACAGTAAATGTGGCAACGTCTCTATTTCGGTTACACTTTAAAACAATTTGAACCCTTTATTACTGGTACAGGTACGTTTCTGTTACAGAAATATAAGTGTTTCGGGTTAATTAAAAACACATTCAAAAGGCTTACAGCTTCGATTCTGTTACACTTTCATTCTGTAACACATCTATATCTGTAACGTATAGGAATCTGTTTTTCAGTCACTAATGCTCGTCAAGTCTTGCTTACTAGCGCGCGGCAGAATTGTGTACTCAGTGAGTCAGTACTGCAAACGACGCCGCGCACTTGCCGCTCTATGTTTGGACACACCTCTTCGAAATTTATCAGGAGTCAGGACTGGCGAATATACTGTTATATTATATGTGTAGTACAATATTCAAAACCGATAGTGAAAACAAAAAGATACCATTCATTGAAACTATCTTTATCTTTTTTTATTTAATTTTAAGTGTGCTTCGTTGTTTGAGTACAATGAAGATGTCTTGATCGCTTTTCAAACCCGGGAGAGATAGAAATCATTAAAAGTTATATAAAAACTTAGGTCAATGCACAGGAAACGCATACCATAGATACTATTATAAGTTTTATGACCTGGTCTCGACCGTCGACAGTATTTTTTCGCTTATTTTGAAATTAAATCAATAAAATATCTGCATATTAATAAGTCTCAGAGTGCAATGGACTCTTCGGAAGATCCAATCCATAAAATAGACCTAGTTTTAAGTTTCACATTATAATCTTATCGACGATCTAGGTATGTACATGAATATGGTTATTTAGTGCAAAGTAAAACGATAAAACCTGATTGTCTAACAATCTAGGTATACTAATACCTACTAGTGGGCCCGGCAGACGTGGTCCTGCCCTGAACTTAGAACCCGATTGTACGTCAAATGTTTGACAGAAAAGTAGGTAGAACAGTTTGTATGGGAAAATGAAATTGTTGTTTTTACTATCTTCCTCGCAATTTTTCCGTATTTTCTCACCGTTGGAACCTTCCCTGGAATCAGCAAAATCGGCCCAGCCATTCTCAAGTTTTAGCGAGACAAACGAACAGCAATTGATATTTATATAAGTACATAGAAGAATACATTGCGAAAATTTGGATGGATGGATGGATGTTTGTTACTCAATCACGCCAGAACAGCTAAACGGATCTGGATGAAATTTGGCACAGAGATTTATTATAGTCTGGAATAACACATAGGCTACTTTTTATCTCGGAAATTTAAAAGGTTCCTCGTATACCAAAAAAACTCAATACACGCGGACGAAGTCGCGGGCATTTACTAGTACCTAATTAATATAATACGATGTTATATTTCAGGGGAACCTCCGCCATCCTGGTCAGCTCCAAACCTGACATCGCAAGCCATCGCAGCAGCCGTAGTCCAAGGCAAGGCTGCGCTCAAGAGAAGAAGGCTCATAGAGAAGAGCCTTGTCCCCTTAGCCCTGGATTCACCAGCATCCCGCGCGCAGAGGGCGGCGGCAACGTCCGCCACGGTCAAGCCTTTGGCTGAAACGGCTTTTGCTGCTCAAGAAGCTACTAGGGCGTTGCTAAATGGGTAAGTTTGGACGACCTCCCTGGCGCAGTGATGAGTGTACGGGTTTATTAGTGCATTCCAGGTACGAAACGATCCCCGGCACATTAGTAGGCCTATTGCACTGCACTTCCAGGGACCCTTACACTTGAATCAGTGTAGTGAAATAAGATTTAGGGAGAAAAGGTCCCTAAATTGGTCCTTATTGCTGTGTACCTAGCGACCACGACCACCCTTACCACAGGGCCCTGTAAAAAGTGCAGTCTAATAGGCCTATTAAATTTCTCAGGTCTGCCCCGCGATTGTGTAAGAAAACGTAATCGTAATCAATCTCGAAAACAATTACTAAATAATTCGTACTTACCTTATAAGCGAACTTAATAACTAATAATCAGTCAACGTAAATTATCTGCATAATTTATTTTTAATTTTTAAGATATTTGGTACTTAAGTACTTACACTTTAAAAAATATTTCCAAACAAAGTAGGTAAGTACCTAACTATCAAATGTCAATAGTTGTACATCGGGCAGGATTCAAATCATATTATTGTGTTGTGTCGTCCCTCTAGGAAAAAATTATAATAATACATCAATGTAATTTTTGTACTTAGTTTGTTTAGGTAGGTAGTAGATACAGGTCATTATTGATTTACCGAACCGTACAGCATAATCAGGAGAATCAGATTTTTTATTATTTGATTAGTAGGTATCACCCGTGAGATTTCTCGTGAGACCTTACGAAGAAGGTCATGAAATATTAACTTTAACTAGTTAATGATGAATATGTCAATAAAATTAGATCACAGTCTAGCAGCTACAGTGTAATTCATATTCCCTAGTAAAACCTCTTCCAGACTGATTACAAAAAGCAGCAGCTCGCAACCGAGGCAATGCATGATAAATATAGAGCTCTACGCCGATAAGTTCTTATAATCAAAACTTTTTCTAGATTAGGCTTATCGCTAGAGGGGTTAGCATGGAAGTTGTACAAGTATAGATTATGTTCAATAAGTCAGTTTACATACAAATTTTAGAAAAAAACAATCATATTCTGACGATGTTTCTAACATTTGATTGATTCATTATTCGATAATTCTTTCATAGTGTTGCTATAAACTTTTATTCAATTATTTCGTGATTTACCCATGTAAACTGACTTATTGAACAGACTCTGACATCGTTATAATCAAAATTGGCTTATAATATTCTTGCTACAACTATAATTATCGATTCATCACAATTTATGTCTGCATTATGCATCTTCATAATCATCACCATTGCTACCAATATTGTTTGTTTGACCAAATTTTAATTAAATATTGTGGATTTAAATACATATTAATAGGATCGAATGGATGTGAAAGCGCAGATTCTGGGTCAGGCTGATTAAAGCAAACTATAATATGACGCACGCGATTCTAATTAGATTTTTGAGAAATTATCACATGTAATGACATGAGGCCCCGTCAGGGCATTGCAATTTTTATATTAGTATTTGAACTAACAATCAAACAATCATAAATTAACAATTTCAGTAAGTCTAACACATTAGATTTTATTTATCTACCTACGTGTACTAATTACAATGAGAACAACAATAATATAAGTATGGATTAATTGTTGTATCTTGTGTATTGTATTATCTAGGTCACGTCCTCTATGACGGAATAAAGGACACAAACCGTTCCGTTGTAAACCGCGGCGACCGCGCTAGTCGTGTGACGAGCGCTTAACCGCGAAATCCAATCCGCCCCAGTTTGGCTTCACTGCGCCGCGTGAAACTCAATATGAATAATAGCCTTAAACTAACGAAAAAATATCGGTATCTACTTTAGCATTGATCTATTGCGCAAATTTTCCATTTTCGTAATGGCCGTTGACGTCCTACACTCAAGCCGCGAAAGCCTTTTGTTCTGCAGGGTTGTGTCGTGCTTTTTGTCATTAGTTACTGCGACCACCGATTGCCAACCCCTTAAAGCAATACCAACAAGGAACCTTTAAAAATAACCCATAAAGGAGTAGCATTATTATTGGACATGAGACATGATCAGTTACCAAAACCTTATGCGTAAACAACTTATACCTACAGTAAAATATTAAAAGATTTAAACGAAAGTTTAAACGGGGGTCAAAAAAAAGCCTATGTGACTCCCCAAGTCTCTATGTATATGTCACCGTAAGATTGCAAAAACCGTTAGATTTTAATCTAACTAGCGAAATTGTAAACTGTCGACAAATTGTGAACCGTTCAATGTTCTGAGTGTCAATTTTTGAAATATTCATTGTATTTACGTTTTCCTGTCTCTTTCTTGTAGATGGTTAGGGTTCGACATAAATAACCAGGCCGGGCACTTAGGTTTTATCGGGTTAATGTACCTAACAGATTACAATCTGTCGACAGTTTAGAATTTCGCTAGTTAGATTACAATCTAACGGTTTTTGCAATTTTACGGTGACATATTTAAATATCACGTCGACCCGTGGCTCCGTTGCGGCGTGTTTGGAGGACAAACGAACAAACCACTGAATAGATAAATAAGGTATTTAAATAAACCGACAGACAAATTCACAACCGTAATAATATTATTCATGCGAAAGTGTCTGTCTGTCTGTTATCTGTATATCTGCTACGTTTTAACGGCTTATCTTTTTTTCCGATTTTGACTAAGTTTAGTAATGCCGAGAAAGGGTCATAGGCTTCTTTTTATCCCGGAAAGTTATGGATTCCCGCGGGAACATAAAAAAACCTAATCGACGAAGTCGCGGGCATCATCTAGTTTATAATAAGAGACTATTTAAACTCGGTCAAAAGCCCTCCAGTTATTGTTCTTCAACCTTATAAAAGTTTTCATCCTACAGAACCGATCGCTCCAACACAAGTGGCATAGGCTTCGGTCCACAAACGAACAGTTCCTTCGAAGAGCCTGCGTACTGCCGCCCGCCCACTGCCCCCTGCCCGCTCTCCAAGTACCGCAGCCAGGATGGCACTTGCAACAACCTGGACCATCCCATCACCTGGGGGGTGTCCAATACGCCCTTCAGGAGAGTGCTGCCAGCTGCGTATGGTGATGGTAAAATTACTTTTAAACTTTAAAGTAGGTATTTCCTAAATATTCTCTTGGAACTGATTTGGATGCGCCTTGATCTAAATCCTCGGACTGCGAAAATTTAATAGCAATTGTTATTTTATACAAATAAGAAGGCAAAGATGTACTCTTATATATGTCACCGTAAGATTGTAAAAACCGTTAGATTATAATCTAACACGCGAAATTCTAAACTGTCGAAAGATTGTAAACTGTTCAATGTTCTGAGTGTCAATTTTTGAAATATTCATTTTATTTACGTTTTCTTGTCTCTTTCTTGTAGGTTAGGTTAGGGTTCGACATAAATAATCTAACGGTTTTTACAATCTTACGGTGACATATATATGCCACCGTAAGATTGTAAAAACCGTTAGATTATAATCTAACTCGTGAAATTGCAAACTGTCGAAAGATTACAATTTAACGCATTATTTTTCGGTATATTGTAATCTGTTAGGTATATTAACCCGATATAACCTCAGTTCACTAGGTACCAGATTAAATATGTCGAACCCTAACCTAACTTACAAGAAAGACACAATAAAACTTAAATACAATTAATATTTCAAAAATTGACACTCAGAACATTGAACGGCTCACAATCTGTCGACAGTTTACAATTTCGCCTGTTAGATTATAATCTAACGGTTTTTACAATCATACGGTGACATATATAATCAAAGAAGATGTATCGTCGTATTTCATGTACTTAAAATATGGTATTTCCCTTCATTTTGAGCATTGTGGCTGTCAAGGATTTGTCAAAATAATAAACCGGTAACCCTCCAATATTATGTTGCAGAAATTACCTCTCTTCACAGTCGAATGACATTACAATTTAATATAAAAAAAAACTAATAGGTAAAACTCTTATTACAAGTGCTTTTGAAATTTGAATCGACAAAAGAATCTGCCACTAATTCGGAATTCCTTTCTTATCGAGAGGACCTAGCAAAAAATTCGACGTTTATTCTTCTCAATTATAAATTATATTGATGTCAGCGTAATTTTTTCAATACAAAAGCCTGTCCAAAATTGTCGTGTTAAAGGTGCTTACTAACTCGGAAAACAGAACAATGTATTCTGAGCCTATTAAATTCCACGTCATCCTAACCAATTGCGATGAAAGACTACCAATTGAAATCCATATATTCCCATTACAGGCATCAGTTCACCGCGTGAAGGAGTGGACGGAGCGAGCCTACCCAGTGCCCGCGACGTGAGCGTCACAGTGCACCGGCCGAGCTACGCGCATGACTCTCAGTTCACCGTCATGCTGGCTGTGTGGGGACAGTTCATAGACCACGACATCACGGCCACTGCTCTTAGCAAGGGTAAGCTTAGTGCCCGCGACGTGAGCGTCACAGTGCACCGGCCGAGCTACGCGCATGACTCTCAGTTCACCGTCATGCTGGCTGTGTGGGGACAGTTCATAGACCACGACATCACGGCCACTGCTCTTAGCAAGGGTAAGCTTAGTGCCCGCGACGTGAGCGTCACAGTGCACCGGCCGAGCTACGCGCATGACTCTCAGTTCACCGTCATGCTGGCTGTGTGGGGACAGTTCATAGACCACGACATCACGGCCACTGCTCTTAGCAAGGGTAAGCTTAGTGCCCGCGACGTGAGGGTCACAGTGTACCGGCCGAGCTACGCGCATCACTCTCAGTTCACCGTCATGCTGGCTGTGTGGGGACATTTCATAGATCACGACATCACGGCCAATGCTCTTAGCAAGGGTAAGCTTAGTGCCCGCGACGTGAACGTCACAGTGCACCGGCCGAGCTACGCGCATTACTCTCAGTTCACCGTCATGCTGGTTTGTGGGGACAGTTCATAGACCACGACATCACGGCCACTGCTCCTAGCAAGGGTAAGCATTAAGACTTTTAAGCTACTTTGAACAATGAAACTTTACAGACGCCTGGCAAAATGGGTAAGCTCTTAGAATTTAACTTAGATTGATAAACTTGAATTGATTCATTATCATCGTAAGCCTACTCGTCTTGGTAAGAGAAGTTTCAATTGTTTTGTCTATTGCGACATAGATCCTTATAGGTTCCATGCGTAGCATTGCGAAAGCAACGTTGGCAGACCCCAATAGATGATCCAATGGCATCCTGACCTGCATCGGCATGTGAAAGTCCATACAAGATACCTGTTTCTACCAGTGGACTTCTGTCGGTTGACGAAGATGACTACGTATTTACGTTCTCTTGTCTGTTCACTTAAAGCAACAAATTAATTACTTCTAGGAGAGAACAGCAGTTCGCTGTCGTGCTGCGACGAGAGCAACGCACACCCGGAGTGCTTCCCCGTGCGGCTGGACCCTGAGGACCCCTACTACCAGGGCTATAACCTCACTTGCATGGAGTTCGTGCGGTCAGCGCCTGCGCCCACCTGCCACTTCGGTATGTACATTTTTCAAGTGAAAACTTCTTAAGCCGCGTTGAGCACTTTTTGGTAGGGGGTAAACTTGTGGATTCGCGTCACCGACATGCTCCTAGTCACCGACATGCTCGCGATGCTACGAACACAAAGGGTCTTAAATATACTACATTCGTAATTAAACTTTAATGCCTTGGTTTTAAGGCTTATATTCAATTTTTTTTTATTAAAAAAAATTATAAACAATTAAAAAAAAACTTTTTCACTTCTATCGGCATTCCTTATGAGTGCTAATTTTTTTTTCTTAGGAAGAGTAATAAATCCCTTCTTTCCGTTGGCAGGGTGTGTCTTATTTACACGGACACCATTGACTAAAATAACTTCCCATTGTCTGCAAGACCAGGACAGAACCGAATTAAATTACTTCGTGCTGACCCTCAAGTGGTTCACTCTCCCATTTTTCTTGTTTATCTTGAACTGTGAACCGTACATCGTTACATATGGCTAATGCCCCATTTGTTTCTCTCTTGGCTTTTCTTTTCTTCGTATTGTGATTGCCCTTAGCTGGGTATACTGTTGCCTCGTGTATGGTGATAAGCTTGGTAAGAGCTCTTAGCATGTTTGTCACCCGATTTGTATCATGAAGTAAGCATCAAGGTATATTGGGCGGTTAGTCGCGGGGATGCTTGTCTGCACACCAATTTATGGTTAAACACGCTGAAGAAACCACAGGTTCGCGACCTAAGCAATCACGCGGAAAAAATCGTCACTTCTTATTACCAAAAAGATCGTTCAAATCTCTTCCCAGAAGATCATTTTCTCCATGTCTTAACTTTCAGGACCCCGTGAACAGCTGAACCAAGCAACAGCCTTCCTCGATGCGTCAGCAGTGTACAGCTTCTCAGAGACCAAGTCGTACCAGCTGCGGGAAGGCATCAACGGACAGCTTCGCATGCTGAAGCTGGGACCCTGGGAACTGTTACCTCCCTCCACTGACCCAAACGACGGCTGCAATACTGTGGAGATGAACGCTAAAGGACGATACTGCTTCGAATCTGGTAGGTATCATTTTGAAATCTTTTTGATAATGTGATGATTTTAAAGATGCATTCAATATTCAACTGGCAATAAGAATTTAAACTACATTCCCTGTTTTAATTGGTACTCAATTTAGAAACGTTTCTAAAATTCTATCTGGTGCCTAATTGATGTTTGATTGAAGAATTTTGTTGTCGCCTATTCACTAAGTTAGAGGTACCGATTAGGACAGTAGTAGTATGGGTATAACAGCCTTAACAGGTTAGCCCGCTACCATGTTAGACTGCATCATCACTTACCATCAGAGATCGCAGTCAAGGGCTCACTTGTAGTGGATAAAAAGAGTGGTTTTAGTATCTCGCAGCCAAAAGTTTCATTCCCAATGACCTAAACACTGACCTAACACTGATAAAAATGGCAACACAATATCTATAAAAGAAATCGATTGCGATTGTGAGTATATCGAATGAGAATGTACGAACATTCCACAAGGGCTTAAAAACCTAATACCTCCTGATGCTTTTACTACCAGGTGACGACAGAGCCAACGAAAACCTCCACCTAACAACAATGCACCTGATATGGGCGCGGCAGCATAACAGACTGGCGGTCATCTTGAAGAAGCAAAACCCCTCCTGGGACGACGAGACCGTATTCCAGGAAGCGAGGAGGATCGTTGGCGCTCAGATGCAGCATATCACTTACGCCGAGTTCCTGCCTGCTATACTTGGTGAGTCTTGAAGAAGCAAAACCCCTCCTGGGACGACGAGACCTTGTTCCAGGAAGCGAGGAGGATCGTTGACGCTCAGATGCAGCTTATCACTTACGCCGAGTTCCTGCCTGCTAAACTTGGAAAGCAGCTTTGGCAGACCCCCTACTCGGTGAACGGACGACATCAGACGAGTCGCAGGGAGTCACTGGATCCAGCTGGCGAAGTTCTTGTAAGGGACCTATGTCCAGCTGTGGACGTCTGTCAGTTGATGATGATGTTAATGATACTTGGTTAACCATACTCTTTATCCATTAAACCCCTAGCTCCAAGTTCAGATAGCTACTGCAGCAATCACCTCTGATTGGCTGACACTCCCTGGCGCAGTGCTGAGCGCTGTTGTTTTAACATGATAAGTCCCGGATTCGATTTCCGGCAGGGTCAATTTGGGAATTTATAATTTCTGAATTTTCTCTGGTCTGATCGAGTGAGAGACTTCGGCCGTAGCTACCACCCTATGAGGTATCTCTTTATATCTCCATTCATATAGAGAGACGATCTGCTTTCTTATGATAGGGTCAAAACATGACGTAACTTAAGAAACACTTGTTCTAAATGGTTTAAATAAATTGAGTTTGAGTTATCATTTAGGTTGCATGGAAGAGATCACTTGTAGTTATAAGACCGCCTTTACACCGTTACAATTTGTAAATGTCACCATTTGTTTTACCTCTGTTCTGTTACCTGTTTGTGTACAAGATGTTTTACTTACTTGCCTTGTGTCCAGGTCAAGACGTGATGTGGGCGTTGAATCTAACGCTGGTGGAGTATGGGCACGCGGACGTTTACGACTCCACTGTGGATCCCTCCATCGCAAACCACTTCGCCGCGGCTGCCTTCAGATTTGCTCACACGCTTCTTCCGGTAAGCTAAGAAAGAAAATACCTTTAATCCACAATGATGTTACAGACAAACATTTAACATAAATTCTACATAAGAATAATATGTTGATTCCAATAATATTTTTTTATTATTGGAATCAACTACCTAATGTAACAGAACAATGAATTCCTGACCCCTAAACTAGGACGACCCGTATTTTAGGGGCCTTTTTTGCCTTCCTAAACGGCAATTAAAAATATCGTAGGGCTAATGGGTGTACAGCTCAGCCTTGTGCCGGGTGCTGATTTTATTTTCAGTTATGACCCAGGTGACGTTACGGAATGAACGCTTAATAATTTTTGACAGACTATAGAGTTTAGGCTGCAAGGGAAAAGAGTTACAAAATTATATAATTTACATTATTTGATTGTAATACCTAAACTCCATCATCATAATCTAATCTACTAATAATATTTGTTGGTTTATCCTTCAATCACGCCGCAAAAGAGCAACATATTTTAAAAAGGAGAATGGTTGATACTTACATAGTAGTAAACGTGATCTCTATAAAGCCTTATAATCCAGCAAAGGACGCAAGCTTATAGAATCTGACTTCAGTCTGAGACTGTTCCCATCTATGCTAAAGGAAATTCTATGATTTCTGCTTTATATTTGAGCAAATTTTTAACATCATTAAAATCTTGTTCCAACATCGTCATGAAAGAACACCATTCCATAGAACATCTGAGAACAATACGGAAGCCAAAATGAATAAAATATCATTATAATTCCAGGGCCTCATCCACAACGTAGACGCGAGCACGGGCACCGTTAGCTACACCCACCTGCACGAGATGCTGTTCAACCCCTACGCGCTGTACGCCGACAAGGGCCCCAAGTACGCCGTGAAGTCCGCCCTCAACACGCCCGTGCACAGTGTCGACCCGCACATCACTACTGAGGTAAGCTACACCCACCTGCACGAGTTGCTGTTCAACCCTTACGCGCTGTACGCCGACAAGGGCTCCAAGTACACCGTGATGTCCGCCCTCAACACGCCCGTGCACAATGTCGACCCGCACATCACTACTGAGGTGAGCTACACCCACCTGCACGAGATGCTGTTCAACCCCAACGCGCTGTACGCCGATAAGGGCCCCAAGTACACCGTGAAGTCCGCCCTCAACACGCCCGTGCACAGTGTCGACCCGCACATCACTACTGAGGTGAGCTACACCCACCTGCACGAGTTGCTGTTCAACCCTTACGCGCTGTACGCCGACAAGGGCTCCAAGTACACCGTGAAGTCCGCCCTCAACACGCCCGTGCACAATGTCGACCCGCACATCACTACTGAGGTGAGCTACACCCACCTGCACGAGATGCTGTTCAACCCCAACGCGCTGTACGCCGATAAAGGCCCCAAGTACGCCGTGAAGTCCGCCCTCAACACGCCCGTGCACAGTGTCGACCCGCACATCACTACTGAGGTGAGCTACACCCACCTGCACGAGTTGCTGTTCAACCTCTACGCGCTGTACACCGACAAGGGCCCCAAGTATGCCGTGAAGTCCACCCTCAACACGCCCGTGCACAGTCTCGACCCGCACATCACTACTGAGGTGAGCTACACCCACCTGCACGAGTTGCTGTTCAACCCTTACGCGCTGTACGCCGACAAGGGCCCCAAGTACGCCGTGAAGTCCGCCCTCAACACGCCCGTGCACAGTGTCGACCCGCACATCACTACTGAGGTCAGCTACACCCACCTGCACGAGTTGCTGTTCAACCCTTACGCGCTGTACGCCGACAAGGGCTCCAAGTACACCGTGAAGTCCGCCCTCAACACGCCCGTGCACAATGTCGACCCGCACATCACTACTGAGGTGAGCTACACCCACCTGCACGAGATGCTGTTCAACCCCAACGCGCTGTACGCCGATAAAGGCCCCAAGTACGCCGTGAAGTCCGCCCTCAACACGCCCGTGCACAGTGTCGACCCGCACATCACTACTGAGGTGAGCTACACCCACCTGCACGAGTTGCTGTTCAACCTCTACGCGCTGTACACCGACAAGGGCCCCAAGTATGCCGTGAAGTCCACCCTCAACACGCCCGTGCACAGTCTCGACCCGCACATCACTACTGAGGTGAGCTACACCCACCTGCACGAGTTGCTGTTCAACCCTTACGCGCTGTACGCCGACAAGGGCTCCAAGTACGCCGTGAAGTCCGCCCTCAACACACCCGTGCACAGTGTCGACCCGCACATCACTACTGAGGTGAGCTACACCCACCTGCACGAGTTGCTGTTCAACCCTTACGCGCTGTACGCCGACAAGGGCTCCAAGTACGCCGTGAAGTCCGCCCTCAACACGCCCGTGCACAATGTCGACCCGTACATCACTACTGAGGTGAGCTACACCCACCTGCACGAGATGCTGTTCAACCCCAACGCGCTGTACGCCGATAAAGGCCCCAAGTACGCCGTGAAGTCCGCCCTCAACACGCCCGTGCACAGTGTCGACCCGCACATCACTACTGAGGTGAGCTACACCCACCTGCACGAGTTGCTGTTCAACCTCTACGCGCTGTACACCGACAAGGGCCCCAAGTATGCCGTGAAGTCCACCCTCAACACGCCCGTGCACAGTCTCGACCCGCACATCACTACTGAGGTGAGCTACACCCACCTGCACGAGTTGCTGTTCAACCTCTACGCGCTGTACACCGACAAGGGCCCCAAGTATGCCGTGAAGTCCACCCTCAACACGCCCGTGCACAGTCTCGACCCGCACATCACTACTGAGGTGAGCTACACCCACCTGCACGAGTTGCTGTTCAACCCTTACGCGCTGTACGCCGACAAGGGCTCCAAGTACGCCGTGAAGTCCGCCCTCAACACGCCCGTGCACAGTGTCGACCCGCACATCACTACTGAGGTGAGCTACACCCACCTGCACGAGTTGCTGTTCAACCCTTACGCGCTGTACGCCGACAAGGGCTCCAAGTACACCGTGAAGTCCGCCCTCAACACGCCCGTGCACAATGTCGACCCGCACATCACTACTGAGGTGAGCTACACCCACCTGCACGAGATGCTGTTCAACCCCAACGCGCTGTACGCCGATAAAGGCCCCAAGTACGCCGTGAAGTCCGCCCTCAACACGCCCGTGCACAGTGTCGACCCGCACATCACTACTGAGGTGAGCTACACCCACCTGCACGAGTTGCTGTTCAACCTCTACGCACTGTACACCGACAAGGGCCCCAAGTATGCCGTGAAGTCCACCCTCAACACGCCCGTGCACAGTCTCGACCCGCACATCACTACTGAGGTGAGCTACACCCACCTGCACGAGTTGCTGTTCAACCCTTACGCGCTGTACGCCGACAAGGGTTCCAAGTACGCCGTGAAGTCCGCCCTCAACACGCCCGTGCACAGTGTCGACCCGCACATCACTACTGAGGTGAGCTACACCCACCTGCACGAGTTGCTGTTCAACCCTTACGCGCTGTACGCCGACAAGGGCTCCAAGTACGCCGTGAAGTCCGCCCTCAACACGCCCGTGCACAATGTCGACCCGTACATCACTACTGAGGTGAGCTACACCCACCTGCACGAGATGCTGTTCAACCCCAACGCGCTGTACGCCGATAAGGGCCCCAAGTACGCCGTGAAGTCCGCCCTCAACACGCCCGTGCACAGTGTCGACCCGCACATCACTACTGAGGTGAGATAGACAGATAAATAGACAGACAGAAAGACAGATAGATAGACAGATAGATAGATAGGTGGATGGAAATATAGGTATATCGATAAAATCTATATTGCACACACTTAAAACAGAAAAAATAGATAAAAAAGTAATACAGAAAGGGTAAGAAGACAAAGGCGGTGTTTTTGCTATAGTAATCTCTTCCAGACAACCTTTTAGGAGCTTTTTGATGTCCTTAAGTTTATTTAAGGCTAAATAGGTAACTATTTCTCACAAAGGTAAAAAATTCCAAGACTTGATCAACCGGGTCCCCATTTTTTAACAATGACATCAGAAATGCTGCGATATCATAGGACTTGCATACAATGTGTCATATTCCTACACCATACACCTTAATTGTTATACTGACTTAAGGTGAGGAGTTCCAGGATTTTAAATATAAATTAAATAAACTCCAACAACTCCTGACACATTTTTATTCGACCACCATCAAGTTCTAAATAACTAACTCTAGTTTTTATTAAAATAAAAAAAAAGATACGGGCCGAATTGAGAACCTCCTCGTTTTTTAGTATAGCGTTATTTAACATAGCTTTTATAGTATTGTATTGACAATTAATGGCCTCTATTGCCTCAATAAAGAAAAATCTATTTCCATTTATTTAAATACTAGCGAATGCCCGCGACTTGCGGGGTTTGAAGTTTTTATTCCCGTGGGAACTGGGATATCGTATCGTTAGACTATCGTTCAGCCGTTGGGGCGTGATTGAGTAACAAACATCCATACATCCATACATACATCCAAACTTGCGCATTTATAATATTAGTAAGATCTGTTTTCAGCTAAGCGATCACCTGTTCGAACGGGCCCCTGCCAACGCATCATCAGCAGTGACCCCCGCGCCGCACAGCATCCCCTGTGGTCTGGACCTCGTCTCGCTCAACATCCAGCGCGGCAGAGATCACGGGCTACCAGCCTACCCTGCCTGGAGGGAGCACTGTGGCCTCTTCCGACCGAAGAACTTCACCGACCTCAATAAGATCTTCGACCCGCTGTCTTTGAGCAGGATTTTCAAGATTTACAAGTAAGTGGCCTACTTTATTTGCTCATTTAATAGCCCAAAGTTCCTCTTTGTTTAGACCGAGTTTCCCCGTATTATCTAATATTGAAGGTTTCAAATAGCCTAAGAATCCTTTACTTAAGTTTATTTATTGCATAGAAGCAGGCGTTACTTTGCGGAAGTCCATGATATAATCCGCCACAGTATAGGTAAATCTTTGTGGTACAATGTGTATCTTGCACTATTTATAGCTTGCGATATTCACCCCACCAAACAAATCGTGCATTGTCGAGTCAACATCTCCTGAAGATGTTCTGGTGTCGCACTGATACGTCCGTTGAGAATAATTTGGAAAATTGTGGTGTGGTGAATATCGCAAGCTACAAGTGCAAGATACTCACTGTACCACATAGATTTACCTACTGTGGCGGATAATAGCGATTAAATTTCTAGTTCCTTCATTACGGTTTATTTGTTTGAACGTCTACTGGAAATTGGGTTACATTTTCACACCTCCATCGAACTCTCCCAGGAGTGTGGACGACATAGACCTGTATACCGGAGCCCTGGCGGAGGAGCCGCGCGGCCGCCTGCTGGGGCCCACGCTCACCTGCCTCATCGCAGACCAGTTCCTGAGGCTGAAGGTCGGAGACAGGTTCTGGTACGAGACGTCCGATGAGATTGTTGGATTCAGCGTCGGTGAGACTACACCATTAACTTATTTAATACTAGATAATCAGGCCTGAGCCCACGCTCACCTTTTTTTTAATCGCCGGAAAAATACTTTCACACATACCGCACTAAGCTGTTATGGGCACTTCACTGAATTGTGGTAAAAACGGTAAAAAAAAAGATGGAACTCACCTCTTTTATCTTCTTGATGAATGACAACAAAGAAAATTACATTAAACCTGAGTTAGTTTTAACCTACGTTCTCCAGCTTAGGACATGCTTTTTACCACAATTCAGAGAAGTGCCCACTAAAAACCAGTGGCACAGTCCGCGTCGAGAATGAATCGTCTCAGGGTCCCAAATCTTGGATACGACTGAGACGACTCGACTTTAACCGGCATAGGGTGATTGACACCTACACTATAGCGGGAGAATCTGAGCATAATATCCTTATCCTCTTCCTTCTTCTTACCATCTACCTTCTTCCTTGATCCTTATCTTATCCATACCTTCCTCCCCCCTGTCTTCTTTTGCGGATCGGTGGAGCATTAGCGTCCAGCTCACGTCCCCGCTCCGCACCCTCCTTCAGTGCGATGACTCTTTCACAAAAAGATGTTAGTAAACTCCAGCGCAGCTGTCAATCATATAGCCCACACTCACATGACTGAATGCCGACCAGTTCCTACAGCTCAAGGTCGGCGAAAGGTTCTGGTACGAGACGTCGGATGAGATCGTTGGCTCAATATAAATATAGAACATTCGTAATTATACTTTAATGCCTTATAACTACTGTATGTAATCCAGAAAAAGATAGTATTGAGACACTTTTAATATATTTGCACTCTCATTTGGAACTTGCACGAGCGAATGGTCCCAACGTGTAGCGGTTCTACGAGAGATTTAATGTAATAAGATAAAAGTTAGCTAAACTTAAAGACAATATTAATTTGATCTGGCCGCGATTATCTATCGTTAAGCTCTAAAGCAAATGGCGATCTAAACACAAAAGTATTCAATAATCGCTGAGTCTGCCTGCAGGAGACTGAATTGCCATCTTTTTTTTTCGGATTGAGTATGCTGCATAGGCCCTACTGGCCGCTACAGCGTCACCGGGGGGATGGGCGAGCGCTAAGCGTCGCCGAGAAAAGAGCCCTAGGGCTCGATGACATCGGGGGAGGTAACGACTTCCTAAGGGCGCCTCCTATGAGGCTCGGACCACGGCTTAGGATGACGTTGGGATGAAAGGGAGGTCGGTTGGACTAGATTAGTCCACACGCCCCCGAGGCCGTGGGTTAAGACCACGTCCGGGTGACGTAAGATATCGGGGTCCTCGTCTTCGCCGGCGAAGACGCTGTGTTTGACAGGTGTTGGTGTGTAGCCCTAAGTAGGGTGCATTGTCGGTGGTGATTTTGTCGTCGGGGTCGTTAAGGACGTGTTTGGGACGTCTTTTGTCTGGTGGGTCATTTCGGTCGGGGGTGTAAGATGCAGTCTGAACTACAAGAGGGTTAGGATGTCTAACTGCCTTCTCAGAATAATTTTTGGAGAGCTGCTTGAAATATTGGGCTATGGTAGGGAGTTCGAGATCTCTATGGAGATCGACGTTGCGTACGAACCACGGGGATCCCATGGCCATACGCATGAACTTGTTTTGGAGGACCTGGAGACTGTTAAATCGAGAGTGAGGGAGGTGTGCGAATAACACGCATGCGTAGGACATAATAGGGCGGATGCACGTTTTATAAAGCGTGACTTTGTGTCGCAGGGACATTTTGCTTTTGCTGCATATCATGGGATATAGGCGGAATAAAACATAGCTAGCCTTGTTACGGACTCTGCGTATGTGGGCGTTAAAGCTGAGTTTACTATCAAAGGTTACACCTAAGTATTTGGCATTCTTTTGCCAGGGAATGGGGCGACCGTATAAGGTGATTTCGGGGAGGTCTAGCCTCTTCCTACGCTTGGAGGGACAAAAGAGCAAAGCGGCGCTCTTTTCGGGGTTGACTTCGATTCTCCATCGGCGGAACCAGTCACCTAAACTACTAACTGCCGCTTGAAGACGGGATCTAATAAAAAGGCGGTTTGACGAAAAGCTATATAGGGCGGTATCATCCGCGTACTGGGCCGTGCTGACATGAGGGAACGCGGTTATATCGCTGGTGAACAGCGAGTAAAGAAGGGGGGAAAGTACTGAGCCCTGTGGGACGCCAGCACGGATCGGTCTGGGGGAAGAAAGGGTTCCGTCTATCCGATAGCGGAAGGTACGATTTGAGAGGAATTCTCGTAGCAGACGTACGAGTCTTATCGGTAAGCCTAGATGGTGAAGCTTGTAGATTAAGCCGGCGTGCCAAACCCTATCGAACGATTTTGCAACGTCAAAGAAGAGGACTCCGGTTGGGATGCCTCTGGAGAGGCGATTGAAACCTGTGTAGATATGTTCCGTGAGGCGGTGCGCTTGATGAACGCTAGAGTGTCTGGCCCGAAAGCCGAATTGCTCGTCGTTTAGGAGCTTCTTCTCTTCGACGACGGACTTAAGCCGGTTGAGGATAATTCTCTCATACACCTTTCCAAGCGTGTTGAGTAGACTTATAGGACGGTAGGTAGTTGGTAGGTTACGGGGTTTTCCCGGTTTAGGGATGCCTATCACTGTTGCTGAGGGAGAGGTTCCTCTTCAGGAGAGGGGGAGGAGGAGAAGAGGATAGCTAGTTCGTTATCGACTAACTCTACGTGGGACCTATCAAGGGAGGGTGTGCTTGGAGAGCATTGGGCTTCTAGGCTATCAGCTAATAGCTCGGCCTTATCGACATCTTCAAAGGCGGGCGGCTGGTTGGGACGTATAAGCGGAGGGGTAGCTGAGACAGGGTCGGCTTTGAGAGCCCTAGCCAACCTGTAGTACGCTACATGCGATGGCGAGAGCTCGCTCAGCTTCCTGTCCCATTGTTCGTCGCGGAGTTCGGCAAGGCGAGCCTTTACCTCCCTCTGGGCTCTCCAGAGTTCTCTCCGGTTGTCAGCGGTCGGACATGCGTCATGAGCTCTACGTTTGGCGTTTTTATTTGTGAATAATTCTCTAGCGTTGCTGGTGGATGAAACCGTTAGGCATTTCCCGGGAACAGGCGCTAAGAGCGTTGCGGATGTGATTGGTTAGGTGTAGTGAGGCTGCATGCGCTTCGTCTAAGCTGTTGTCATGTTGTCAGGAATTTGAGAGAGGTGCACTGATTCTATGGACTTAAGATACTCGGAGAGTTTCTTGAAGTCAATGACTGTTTTGGTCGGGGGGGCTGCCTTGGGCGGGGGTCCTAGCCGGAGTAGGACGGGGCGATGGTCTGAACATAGTTCGGATAACACTCGGATAAGACTCACCTGTAAGGTGATGTTCTTTAGCAATGCTATCTAGTATGTCCGGTCGGTCAGTAGTCCGTTCTGTTTTTGGGTAACGAGTCGGTGTGTCAGTGGCCAAAAGTACAAAATTAAGGTCCTGTCGGTTTGTCAGTCTTTCGAGTATAACTCCTCGTTGGTTTGTGGTGTTACAGTTCCAGCGGCGGTGTTTGGCGTTAAAATCTCCTGCCAGAATTACGGAGTCTCCGAGGGAAAAGAGTGCGCTGATTTCACTCTCTAGGAGCTGTTTTGTTGGAGAGAGATAGACAGATGCTAGTGTGACCGTCGGAAGGCCGGACAAACTAACCTGACAAATAGATGCTTCCATGTTGGTAAGGGGAGGAGTGTCAAGAGGAGTGCAGTGAAGAGCCCTTCTATAGTAAATCGCGGTACCGCCGAGGGCGGTTGCTCTGTCGTTTCGTATTAAATTATAATTGTCAATTCGCGGATTGCTTCTACTAGGTTTTAAGAAGGTCTCTTGCACTAGGAGAATATCGATTTGATGCGCGCAGACAAATTCACGTACTTATTACTTATTACTTATCTATTTGGTCAATAAGGCCGGCAGCATTGTAAAACGCGACCGTTAGGGAGTGTGGTTTGATTCTACTATTATTTGTGTTGGCCATTTAGAGAGTCAAATAATTGCTTTACCGGAAAGAAAAAGTCCATGTGTTTTTGGAGGACTGCAACTACGTCTGGGTTTGTCCTAACATCCCAGATGAATCTGTGCAATTTTATAAGGTCTATCGTCAGGAGAAGTTTGCTGAGGATATCGATGTTAGTGCTTGCATATTATGCATAAGCAGAGGCATCAGAATACTCATCTGAGTTGGCCTGATTGGCCGAATTGGGCGTTGTTGGTGAGGCCTGGGTCGGTGTTGGTTGGGCAGGCTTAGCCGCGGAAGCTGGGCGATTGGCTCTGGGAAGAGGTTTGTCCCAAGCGTTGGTGGCCGGAGCCGGGGCCGGGACGAATGTTGGAGTCGTTTTGTAAGGGGTGGCAGGTTTGCGGCCGGCCGATTTGACCCTTCGCTTGGGTTCCTTGGGGGCTCTAGGGCATCCGCGATAGTTCGCAGGGTGCCCTTGAGACCTGCAAAGAACACAGCTTGGGGGCTCCTCGGTCGGTTGCGTCCTAGCGCAATCTGCCGTGCCGTGGTCTCATAGGCACTTGACGCATCTAGGGCGGGCGAAGCAATTCCTAGCGGAATGGCCGTATAACTGGCAGCGATGACACTGCCCTAATCTACGAGGGGATTCGACCTTGCCTGAAATGCGACGAGGCCTGAAAGACGACATATTGCCGTGAGATTATAGATTTTCTTACCCTCTGGGGTAAGGTCTAGGATGACAAGAATCATCTCATAAGGAGATTTGGATTGAGCGTGCTACATACGATGTACCTCCTGAACTGGAACCCTTGGGATACGAGATCGTCTTTAATTGCGTCGGTGTTCAATTCTTTTGGAATGTTGCGTACTACGACGCGGAGGACGCGCTCTTCGGGCAGAGCGTACGTGTGGAACCCTACGTTCTCTTGTCTGAGAACAGAGGTAAGACTCACCGGGGTTATTAGAGTCGAATGCCCTACCTCCCAAGACCACTCCATGCCTATGGCGGTGGAGCGTGCTTCAGAGAAGGTTATGCCTTTCTCTGTTAGGATCGGGAGGATACGCTGCCAGCTCAGCTTCTCTCTAATAAAGAGAGGAGGGACTTTTTCCCTTACTGGTTCCTCCATCGGGGAGTCTTCCGACTCCTCTCCGGAGGAGGACTGGGTGGCGGAGGATTTTGAGGCCTTTAGCTTTCGCTTTTGGCTTTTGGACTGGACGGGGGTAAAATCGTCCGATTCGGATGAGGCGGGAGAGGTCTCATTTTGAGGTTCCTCGGATATCGCTGGAAGAGCGATTCGGGCTACGGGACCAGGGATGGTCTTGGGCAGGGATGGTCTAGTGGGGGTGGCTGAAGGTCCAGAGGGGGGCAAGGAGAGAAGCTCCTTGGGTTTGGGGGGCGCGGGGGTGGTCTCCATGGCTGTCACCTGGGAGAGAGCTATTGACTGCCTGAAGGGCGGTTCGGTTGGCGGCATGACCGGGGGGACCGATGCAGGAGAGGAGCTATAAAAATAGCTCAAATACTCAGGACTGCGTTTTTGCAGGTCCTCTAATAATTGGATATTAAATTTGTATTTAACTTGCTTCATCGGGACCCTAGTGGCCCCGAGAGCTGGTCGGTCGGTGGTTCGGGGGTCCATAGTGGACCTGGGGGCTAGATTTGTCCCCCCTGACGGGGCAGGGAGGTGGGTACCTAAGGTGAATACCCTAGCTGAATTCCCGTCCTTTGGAGACGGGGGTGTGGACCTATGCTGCGCTTAGAAAATAGTGTACTCACGAAATCCTAGACCCTGGAATTACACTATACTATACTATACACAACGCTGGAACAATGTCCATCCACAACACTAGCACAATCACTTTTGGAGTCGTGCGGCACAACACTTGCGCGAGAGGGAAGTCGGAGCACTGTAGACCGGGCATGGGAGACGTCCGCTCGGGGCGAACGCTATGCACGGAATGAATTGCCATCGTCAAAACACTCGTATTTATACTTACTATTTTCAATATGGCGTCGGTATACATAGATTAAATCGAATGACATGAAACGAGTCAAATTGACTGATGTTATACTTTCTGTTTCATGAGTGACAAACAGTAATAATGCTAACATTACTATATTTATATTTAAGACTTTATGTCTTCGTAACAACGTGAGGTGTCGGTCACGGTGTCGGTCACGCGTTTCCACATTTGTACCCCCTACCAAAAAGAGTTCAACGCAGCTATGGAAGTTTTAACTTTAAAAAAATTAAATAAACCCCTTAATTTCAGAGCAATTGGCTGAAATCCGCAAAACGACCCTCGCGGGCGTGATCTGCGCCAACGAAGAGTTGCTGGACCAGGCCCAGCCGCGCGTCATGGAGGCTCTCAGCGCCACCAACCCCCTGGTCGACTGCAAGGAACTGCCCCAGCCTGACTTCAAGCCCTGGAAGCTCCCTGGACCCTCCACCCCAGCGCCGCAGCCCCGAAAACCCGCTACCAAGAAACCCTCGATCAATATATCTATGACTGGGTATTGAAAAATAATAATAAGGTCATAGAATTATTTACTTGGTAACTTGATTGAAAGGAGGTTAAAAAGTTTTAATTTTTTTTATTGCGAGATATGCTTGCGCTTGACGACAATCATGCTTAGTGCAAAGCAATGATAAGCTCTAGGTTGGAGCGCGCTTGCCTAGAAGATGCCTATTCACTTTTGCCTTGAAGGTATGTACCTAAATTATACGTTATAAGTTACAATGAAAGAAGTACAAAACAGGGTAAAAATTATATGAGTTCTTGTCATAACTTTTTCTTATTAGTAGGTAAGGGAACATTCTTCATAAGACATTATATAAGTCAGATTACTTAATAGCTCGCATTCTACCTGAGTATACCTATGTAAAAAATTATTTTGTACCATTAATTTCGAGTCAATCAAAAATTATTTTTGACTCTGATTAGTGAATTACAAAACTCAGTCAAAAAGAAATAATAAACATATGAACTAGGTATTGATTTTATTGTTATTAATAAAATAGGTAGATCCTTTGTAAGTATTACAATAAAGTCCTCGCCAAAAGTATTTATTATAATATATATATCGCTATAAGTAAATACTAACAATAAAAATCTACAACCATACAAATGTTAACCAACTTACTTAAATATAATTTTTAATTTTTGTTAAAAATTATATTTAAGTTACTAAGGAGGAGGATGGACAGACACCTTTAAAAATTTGCACCTGCAAATGCAAATGCATAGGACTAAAATAATTTATTTTAAGATTTTATTAAAATTAAGTATGTAGTATACTAGGTAGGTGGGTACTTATTTAAAAGCCAAGGTTTTGTTCTCGTCTGGGATTAATTTGGTAAAAGAGGGAGATCAGGCTAAATGGACAACTCAGTCTTTAAGTCTAAGAAAATCGTAATAATTTTTGACAGCTTAAACCACCACCACCACCACTACAGCCCATTAACGTTCCACCGCTGGGCACAGGCCTCCACACTCTCATAGGAGAGAGGGAATTAGAGTTTAGACCCACCACGCTGCTCCAATACAGGTTGGCGGGCTTTAACGACTATTATCATGATAGTGATAATAGCCGGGACCGACGGCTTAACGTGCTCTGTGAGGCACGAGGGTGAATCACCGCCAACTTCCTAACTCCGGGCTAGGACTGAGATTTTCTAATCAGAAAAACCCAATACTCAATTATGACCCGACCCGGGACTCGAACCCGCGACCTCATCGGCCTCAGTCGAACAACCACTGGACCAACGAGGCAGTTGTCGGTGAGCCCCCTATTCTATTCCACTGTCTGCTTAGGCTCATTTAAGGCAATAACATATGCTCATTTACATAATCTAAAGTATAGATATAACGGGATGTTTTAGTGGAACAGAATGTTGCCGATTGAATACACTATCACATCGGAGTCATACCTGCACATTAGTCGTAGGGTGCCCGTTGCACCTGCTCTATTCCCATTTTTCTCTCCCTGCATTCTCTTACCGATCTCCCCCTGCCTCCTTCGTTGTCTCGGTGACCTGCTCGTTTAAATTAACTAAGACATCACCATTGTGATGCCCTAAAACCTAGCGGATTATCGTTATAATATCCCTAGCCGTGGATGTGTAAAGGTTACAATGTACGATGGCCCCAGAATCGCTAAGTTCCCCATGGAATCCTGTAGGAGGTCGTGGATGAGATGCTTACTTCCACCTTTCTATCTGATTATGTTCCTGTTCCCCGTTGGAACTCGCATGGACAGGCTTTACCATACGCTCTCGCGTCTACCTAACCGTGCGTCCGACTTTATTTTAACACTACACTACAGGCGTTCACCTGACCATAGGACACAACTTTTACCCTTCCACGGCACGCCTTATTAATACTTATGAGAGGGCCCTCAATGAGTTGATCAACAAATAGATGCTTGGAAATTCCTATATCTATACACATAAAAGAGGCCTAGGTACTTAGCTTTGATTTCACCATCTCCGTGTGACGCGGGGATCACGGCTTCCACCACACTTCCAGACCGAAAACAGCGTGCCACCATCCTCTCTAACCGACATTTTGAAAAGGAGCTGTTATGGCGAAAATTCCACAACTAAAGACCCATCGACTAATTCCCGGTACGTCATAGACAAAAGATATGTAATTCTAGCATAGACTAAGGTTGCCATTATTTTTACCATAGACTTAGGTATTTCGTGACAGTATGTATGAACTTCACGACAACAGTCATACTAGCATTTTGACGTGCAAGCGTCTATGAACTCTATTTAAAGGTTGAAATATACGTTTGACAAACGATTACGATTATGATTTCCTTACACAATCGAGGGGCAGTTTTGTTACTGAATAACAATTCATTTCATTGATTATCCAGGCTTCCTAGTTTTGTAGGTACTTACGCATTTTATAAGACATTGGTGCCGATTCTGTAATGTAACATCTCAAAACTAAACTAATATGGCAGCTTTAAATCTAGTTCTGTCCCTTTCTGTAGGGAGTATTATGAAAGGGTTAGCAATATTTATAATGCTCTAATTTTAGTTTAGTTTAGAGATTGTGCTCTACAGAATCAGCCCCATTGATTTGTTTCCTTAAACAAATCAATTACGTAGAAATTATAATATACAAAGAATTTAAGTATAATTCTTACAATTATAAAATAATCTACTTATTTTATAGTACATAGTTAAAATAGTCTGTGAATTACAACTGTGCCAAAATTACAAATTTTGTACAGTCGATCAATTAATGTACCTAATAATAATAATGTCCTCTCGACCGAATTTCGGCCACGGCGGCCAATCTTCAGAGAGATACCTAATTAATGTACCTAATATAATTTCGCTTATATATTTAATATAAGCGAAATTTTCAGGACTAAATTTCAGAAATAATCGATTAATTAATTTCCATTACAGTGTATTCGTTTTGTAAGTTGACATGTCGTCTTTTTAAACGACTTCTATTTTTATTCCTGTTAATTACTAAGGTTAGAAAATTATCCTTAGATAATATTGTTTGGAATGGTAGTTTTATAAATAGTGCCTAAGACCCTCTCAGTCGAATATAATGCTACAGTTATTTATGCTAAGATTAATTAGTTTATGAAGTTTTATATGACTCTGTATTCTATATTAAAGTGTTTTTGATTTTCATACATTTTCAGTTTTATATTCGAACCTTCACTTTACTTCTATACCAAGTCCAATTTATTGTGAATAATGATGCCAAATTAATGTATAGTCCGTCAACTTATGTGACACGGTGGCCAAAATTGGTTTTTATGCCTGTAAAATTTTTGTTTTTATTTTGACACCGGGTCAGATAAGTATGACGGACTTATTTACCAAAATTTCAGCTGAATGACAAATCTTTCTTGAATCCTCCTTCTACCTATCAAGACACGCGGAAGCGTGTCCAGCCAAAGTTCAAAAAAACTGGCGAGCAGCACCGTGTGTAATATTACACGAACCATTTGGAGCCACTTTTGACCCCCTCATAACTCAAAAACTATTTCACATAAACATGTCAAATTTGGCGCATATATTGAGACCCGTGAGATACATATGTGCTCCAAATTTCATAAGCACACCTCAAATGGTTATTTAGATATAAACGTACAAAAATCGTCATTTTTATGATCAAAGGATAGATCAAAACTCTGACACGAGGCATGCTACCATTGCTTAAAGCCGTATTATTTTAATATTGTTGACGTTTATGTTGTAGTGTTATAATCATTATTTTAAGGACGTCAAAGTACGTGACATTCAACCGTTAGTTTGAAACAATACTGCTTTAAGCGGTGGTAGTAACTCCTTAACTATTGAAAATGACACATAATTATTATTTTAATGTAAATAATAATGAATAATAATATAGTTGCATTAAAACCTTACCTTCGTATTCATACATTTTGTGCAACGAAACGTCATTGACAGAAAAGAAGAAGAAACGTATTTGAAGTCGTCAGTTCAAGCTGTCAGTCATTGTGATTTGTATTCATTGTTTATAGTGGTTTTAGTGATATCGACTGTTTACCGTGCTTGTTTTCAATGTTTCACAAAAAACTTTTGATTTTGAACTTTTGCAATCAAAATTGATGAGATGTAGAAATGTGCTGTAGAGGTAGTCTGACCATAGATGTAATCTGTCAATGTCAGTGTAACTCTAGGTACACTATATATTTTTCTTGAGAATTCTCGTCTTTAATTATCTTGTACAATGAGTCGTACAATAGAATTACTGGTGGGTGACACACTGACCTTACACCAAATAATAAGTACCTACTAATGTAAAACGTAAACTAAACTAATAGAAAAGTCCTATTACAGTGTAAAGGATTATTTGAATGATAGCAAGGCATGGGTATGAATTGTTACAACGGCTGATTATGTAATGTTATATTATAAGTACATATATATAATTTCAAATATTTGTGAGATGGTGATTATAAAAAAAAGGGGAGTTTATTGCGGGCTCTTCTCAGACCAGGGCACGTTTGGAACCCTCGTAGCTTTAGTTTTAAGATATCGTAGTTAATTATCACCATCACGTCTTATGCTCTGTAAGCATGACGTTCAGAAGGTGTACTTTGTAGGTACATATTTTGAATAAATATGTTTTGAGTTTGAGATTGAGTTCAATAATTTCTGTACAAAAAGTAATGATATCCCATCAAAAACATAAATGTAAAATGAGAGCCAAGTTCACAATTGTGATATATATGCCTTGGTTGTTGACTTCAGCGACAAAAGAAGTGAGATCTAAATGGGTGCCAAGTTCAATGGTCAGTCCTGCAATTTATATATCCCATCAAAAACATAAATGTGAAATGAGAGCCAAATTCAAAATTGTGATATATATGCCTTGGTTGTTGACTTCAGCGACAAAAGAAGTGAGATCTAAATGGGTGCCAAGTTCAATGGTCAGTCCTGAAATTTATTTATAACAACATATAATATTTTATAACAACTTAAAATATCATTTCTTCTTATAACTTAGTATAAAATGTTGAAGACTAAGGCTTTGGCTTGGCTAGTTTCCATATACGAATTATTATTAAGTAGGTACCTAAAAGTACAGTTTCTACCAGCAAGCCAAATTTTCGGAAGAATAAAATAAGAACTTACAGCTTTACAACTTGTGAACGCTATAATTCGTATATGAAAACTAGCCAAGCCAAAGCCTTAGTCTTCAACATTTTATACTACGTTATAAGAAGAAATGATATTTTAAGTTGTTATAAAATATTATATGTTGTTATAAATAAATTTCAGGACTGACCATTGAACTTGGCACCCATTTAGATCTCACTTCTTTTGTCGCTGAAGTCAACAACCAAGGCATATATATCACAATTTTGAATTTGGCTCTCATTTCACATTTATGTTTTTGATGGGATATATAAATTGCAGGACTGACCATTGAACTTGGCACCCATTTAGATCTCACTTCTTTTGTCGCTGAAGTCAACAACCAAGGCATATATATCACAATTGTGAACTTGGCTCTCATTTTACATTTATGTTTTTGATGGGATCTTATCTTCTCTCTCAATATGTACGATAATACATGTACCATGTTTATCAAAGGATATGACAACAGCTACTAAAATATTTCTGGCGGAGAAAATTGGTAAATTGGCTTTGACACACTAAAAGATCTGTCTTTTACGTCTGGCGATTTTTATACAAATATAATTTTATAAGCTTATAAATCGTCAAGTGAAACCTACGACTAACAAGCATACCCTTGGTTCAAGGATGTCACGGTTTGGAATGTCCTATCTCGAAGAACCTATAAGATACAATCATTGTAGAGAATGGTAGTAAATATTATAATTATATGGATGTATAATATATATGTACTAGATGATCCCGCGACTTCGTCCGCGTGGATTAAGTTTTTTTGATTCCCGCGGGAACTCTTTAATTTTCCGAGATAAAAAGTAGCCAATGTCCTTCCCCGGGATACAACCTATCCCTGTACCAAATTTCATCAAAATTGGTTTAATAGATGGACCGTGAAAGCGTAGCAGACAGACAGATGTATTTATAATATTAGTAGGTATGGATCTATCATGTTTTAGACCGATTATAGTAGACCATGAGATACACTTGTGAAAATCATAATGTACCATAAAAATCGTGCCATCTGGCGACACCTTGTTCAAATAGTTAGGTACGTTTTAGGAAAATTATTAGAAAAAAGCTAAGGTCTCTTTGGAGTAGTTCTGCAATAAAAAACAAGCGTATTTTCACACAATTTTCCAATTTCCCACAACAGAACGTGACCTTCTAACTCATTTGCTATATTATTATGTCCCGAAAGAGCTTTCCAAGGTTCAGGATACCGAACCGCCAACCCATATAATGACGTCATCAACATTACAGAGTTCAGCTTAATAATTATTTTTACCCATCTAGCTCTTATTGGAACGATATAAGGGTGACATTTCAATGTGTTTTCGTTTTCGTATATAGAATTATGTTGGATTTTATATGGTGAGCCCACAGATAACAAGAAAAGTAGACAGTGATCTGGCTAACAATCATGTTATTAGCAAGTATAATGTGGCGTGGCACGCGCATATTTTAGTAAACATACTTACAGCGACTTCTCATCGTCGACTTTTTCTATGAGTAGTTTAAGGTGCACATAGAAAGTAAACTTATTTCAGTCATAATTATTATCAGAATCGGATTAACGTAACAAAAGCCATATATTTCACTGATATTTTCGTATGTAATCGCCAAGGGTACAGAAATCGACAAAAAACCTGCATATGAGAATATAAAGGAGAAGAGCTTAAAAGTTAAAACTTCCTCATGGGGATCCTTTCCAATAAGATCGAGGGATGAGCTATACAATGGTGAATATACAAGTACAAATATACACTGTGACTACTCTATGTAGAGAGGCTATTAGTGAATATTTTAAATGCCCGCGACTTCGTCCACGTTTATAGAGGTTTTTTGGTTCCCGCAGGAACACTAATTTTCCGGGCTAAAAAGTAGTCTTTGAGTTATTCAAGACTATAATCTATCTGTGCCAAATTTCATCCAGATCCGTTCAGCCTTTCTGAATTAATTGAATAACAAAACATCCATCCAAACATTCGCATTTATAATATTAGTATAGATTAACTCTGTAGGCATTTTCCAGTTAGTCTGTAGCTGCAAGGTCATCTCCTTCCTACGGATGGCCAAATAAAAATGCTAAAGGTTTCTGAGTCACCGGTTGCTAGGATCTATACTCTAACCAAAACTAAGTTTTTTTACACTAACTACTTTACAAGAAAGGTAAGTAGTCTTATACATAAGTACCCAGTGTTTGTTTTCATGAATACCAAAACCTTTTTGTCTTTGTGGTGTTAATATCATAGTTAGCATAATTATTAAGTATGTTGAACTGTTAACTATAGGATCCGATATCAAAGTCCAAGGTTCGATTTTCTCTAAGATAGAGGAACTGAAAACTATTCCAATAGTCTATCGGAACAGTTTTGGCTTTTAAGAAGTTATCCTTTCTATTGGTATTCAGAAACGGAAACCCAAACTTTTGCTGGTATATTTAATAAAAGTTGGTCCTTACACAGTAATTCAGTTTGCGAATGTTGCGAATGTTAAGCAACATAGACCCATATCGGTAACTTGATGGATGACCTTTGGTTTAGGTTCAAATTTCGCCTTTTCGTTTCCTCCGTGCCTTGGAGAGAACGTTAAGCAGTCGATCCCGGTTATTATCACCAACATCTGATAATAATCATTACAAAAACCTAAGAGTTTAAATACTCTTAACCATCACACAAATATCGTAAATTAATTAGATTAGATTAATTAGCCACTGGAAAAAATCATACCTATGCTTTTGTATCATTTAAATAATTTTATCATAAATCAATTATATAGTTTACTTCCTTATTCCTTATTATAAAGGTAAATAATTTTGTCATACCAATTGACTTTCTGCCACCAGCACTGAGCGGGCCCAGAGACACAAACATGAGAACCACCATGGAGGTTTCATATTTGTACCTTTCGGAGTGAAGAGTGGAGACCCTGGGACCCGGTGCCTCAAGCGGTTTTTTATAAACTTTCAAAGTTATCGAGTCTACCGGAGATACACGAGCTGGCAGCGAATTGGCAAAAAAATGAGTTTGACCTTCCATACGGGCAATGTTACCAAATGCTAGCATCTTGGATTCTATGCCTCACTGCGGTGGAATCGACGAGGTTTCAAGGACTTAAGATTTGAGTTTTTAGTTCATTTTAAGAGAGATATAATCACAATAATCCAGAAAGCCTTAGGCGTTTAAACTACTATTATTCGGCTAAATTCAACTACTGCGGCAACGCAAAGAGCCTGCGATAATAGAATAAATTTATTAAATAATGTCAAATCAAAAGTCAGAGTATTTTCACAAGTTCCTTTACTAGTTACTAGGTACATACTTTTAACAGGCAAGTATATCAAAATAAAATAATTATTGATTTTATAATTAAATACCAATAACGAATCGTCTAAGTACGTATTATAATGTAAATTAAGTATTGGTGTCTAATTAGAAGAGAATATTAAAACGTCATTGTAATCCATTCAGTCTATGAAACTAAATTAAATCTTCAACCCGAAGAGACATCACATTACATTGCATTTTATGAATATTTGAAGCAGCCTATAAATAACAGTGTGTAGGTGGCGGTGTAATATCTAATGGCGAGTAATGAAATTGCGTGTGGCCCACGCGACCCGGCGCTACTCTAACGACACATATTGGCAACAATGATAAGTGCAGTACTTGAAGCTCCGGGTTCGGTTCCCGGTACTATCATACTTATAATATTATAAATGCGAAAATGTGTTTGTTGGTTTATTGGTTTTTCCTTCAATCACGCCGCAACAAAGCAATGGATCGACGTGATTTTTTGCATAGGTAATTATAGTTTTTTTTGGAGAAAAAAAATATATTTCGGAAAATTAGTTCCCGTAGATTTAGAGTTAGAGAAACAAAAACTTTATCCACGCGGATGAAGTCGCGGGCATCATCAATTTATAATTTCTGAATTTTTCTTGTCTGGTCTGGTGGGAAGCGTTTAAGCGTTCCGGTACGATGCCGCGTAAGAAACCGATAAGGGTAAGTAATAAGTATGGCTTAATATAAAATTATAACTGCCGTACCCCCAGCAGGTTAGGCCGCTACCAACTTAGACTGCATCTTCACACACCATCAGGTGAGGAGGTCAAGGGCTAACTTATACCTACTGGAATAAAAAAAGAACCTAGGCGACTCTACATAGAAAGAAAACTTCTAATAATTATTTTCTCTTTATACCCGGATTGTAATTAATGGGAAACACAGTTTTTGGTAGTGTTCCAGTCCAGACCCCAGCCGTGCGAATGAGGAATGACGACTCAAAGCGTTTCGTTCGTGCGGATGGAACGTAGAATAAATAAGGGACTTACTAAAAATTAGTTATTTTAATCACTTTAGGTAGTTACATCTCTCTCTGCGTCGTATTCCTCATTACTGAGGGTCGTGACCCCTTTCCATTAATGTGTATGGTAGGATTCCATTAATGGTAAGACTTTTCTTCGGATAATAATGCGACGGGTTCCCTACGTCCTTCGCATACAACTCGACTAATTAAACTCTCAGGTTTTGAAAGATTATTATCAGATTTTGGTGACAATAACCGTGACCGACGGTTTAACGTGCTCTCCGAGGCACGGAGGAAACGGAAAGCCCAAATTTGAATCTTCAAATTGGGTCACCCATCCAGTTACTGGCTTGGGTCAACGTTGCTTAACATTCGCAATCGACTAATATGCGTTGTCACAATTAGGCCACTCGTCCCTCAGGTAGGTGCTGTTTTACGCACGTAAAACTACAAGGGAATCCCTTAGTCAAATACTTATCAAATCGAGAGAGACCAAGCTTTGAAATGCGATAACGGAACTAGCAATCCAACCTTGGCATTGGCCGTCGTCAATAAAACTAATTTGGCATTAAGCGCCACTGCCGGATTGGCATTTGGCGTCGATTGGCGCTAGGGCAAAGTTATGAATCTTTGGTAGATATTAATATGCGAAATAGTCCGCCGCGGGCACGAACTTCGAATGGCGGTGTTGAGATATATTTAGGACTTGGAGATTTAAATTCGATTGCGGTACTGAACTATTGACGACTTCACGAGCGAGAAGTTCCGGGTTCGATTTTTGTGATTGACGCTAACCAGTTGTCCTAGATGAGCGACAGAAGTAACTACTGTTTGATACTGTCATGTCGTATCGAGTCGCGTTTGTCGCTCACGTAGAGGTAATATTTTCCCTGCGTCGAATTAGCTGAGCTGTTAGTAATGGATGTTATTCCATTACTAACTTGCTAGGGGTTTTCTTGGGTTAATAATTGAAACTGCCTCGTTGGTCTTGTCTTGTGTTTAGCATGTACGACCGAGGCCAACGTGGTCGCCTGGTTCGAGTCCCGTGTCGATTAAGTATTGGGGTTACGTTTACCGTCCTACGGTCCTTATCTCTCTTCGGTCGTAAAGAATCTTCTGTCCCATCAGGCTTTAAGAGTAAAGGAATAGAGAGTGCACAGGGTCTGTGTATGCGCAAACACCTATGCACTATAATATCTCCCGCGCAGATAGCTATTTCGCTGGAAATTGGCCGCTGTGGCCGAATGTTAATAATGTGGTGGTGACATCGGATGGACATCGGGCGGGTCCTTCCGCATGTGTTTAAATAATCCGAAGCAGCTACCTTTATTTCGACTTTGGTTTCTCTGTTAGGTATGTATACTTAATGTTATAATCAGTAGTGATATCAGTTTTCGTTAACTGATAATAACGGGGCCAAGAGCTTAAATTTTTTTCCGACAAGACTACGAGTTGCTCCGAGGCAGTCACGCTAAAAAACTGACCGATTAGTCCAACGTTTACGTAGTATGGGTACGTTGGTAGACGGAACACGCCGCGCGGGCGTCTCGTCTACGTACATTTTCGTGCTGTTGAAGAAAACCACACGTGCAGGATTTCCCTTTTTTTTAAATTCATTACAAAAAAACCTATTTGAAAGGATGATTTCAGGGGGCATACTACCATCGCTTCAATCCGTATTGTTTTAATATTGTTGACGTTCGTGTTTTAGAATATCTAACAATAAAAATCCTTATTTAAGGGACGATAATGTGATAGGTACTTGATAAAAACTGTCGCTTTGAAATAATATTAGGTCTAGATATTCTAAGTTTTACGTCAGCTGCCGTTATTTACTATGTTACAATCAGCGACATCAGCGATACAATAATTTACATTACAAAATATGTAAGTAGGTATAAATCCCAGGTAGATAGTAGATATACGTGACTATAGGTGCAAACTACAATAGCGCGTAATCTCAACGTAACTAGGTATTTCTAACTTGTCACGCGTCATTCGTTGCATAAAGGAAACCATGGACCTAATAGGTCCATGTAGGAAACATATACCTACCTACTTACCTCCAGATAGATAGGTACAGTAACTGTACTACAGTAACTTCGTATCGTGATATTGATTGATCATCATAATAAATAAATAAATAAATAATTAATAAGTAGGTAAAGTACTAAAGTCTAAGTAAAGTTATAGACTGTAATTTAGGATACCTATTACTTAGTTCTTAACATTTTTATTCTTGCTTATCCTTATTGAAACGAAAAACATTGAAAGTCTTCGATTTTCCGGGATAACAAGTGAAATTAATTTAACGAATTAAAAAATACGACTGCCCTGCCATATTATTTTTGGAGTTTACTTCCGTAAGAAGCGATTTGCTTATACCTATAGCCTTTGGAATCTTATTCACATTTTTTAATAAATGATATTTTTTGTGAATCACTAAATATTGAACTATAGTGTTATATATTTTTGGAATCTACTCATCATTTTCTAGATGATGATTATATAGTTAATCTTATTTTCAATTTTTTTTTTCAATTTTGGTCTTTAATGCCGGACCATGGTCACCCCATCAATTTTTTTAAAAATTTTACTAGCCTACGTCCCCCGAAATAAGCTAGGGATTCTAACTATATCTCATTTATCAAAATCGGTTCAGGCGTATAGAAGTTATGGTGGAATATACAAACTCACATACATACATACATACATACATACATACATACATACATACATACATACATACATACATACATACATACATGAACCCTGAAAACAATATACTCCTTTTTTCAGGCAGTCGTATAAAAAGTGGCCTCCCCCAGGATGCAACCAACGTATTTCACGGAACTAATTTCGTCAAAATCGGTTGAACAGATGGGTCGTGAAAGCGTAGCAAAGAGAAAGACAGACGCACACACTTTCGCATTCATAATATTAGTATGGATAAGGTTTTCTTCTCAAATTCATACCGGTATAGAACTCACGAGAATAAATTAACACATAAATTCAAATAAAATTATTATTATTTAAGTAGGTACTGATACGCAAAGAGCGTGTTATCAATGGCACGTGCGCCGGCTGCGCGGAGTGATAACAGCGAGTACTTCCAGAACCATCTGTTCACACGTGAGCTATCTGCTACGGTACCACTCAGAGGCTCGAGCTAAGCTGAAAAGCGAGCTCTTCCAGTCACCATCTTTTATTAACTGGCTTTACGGCTCTGGGTTCCAGCCCTTCTGAGCCTACTAACCATCTATTCACATGTGAGCTACGGTACCCCTACCTCGGGTCAGAACTCACACTCAGTGCCACGTACCACTCAGAGCCTCGAGCCCGCTTTTCTCTTAATTTTTTTCTAGGCCTTAGACCAGGATAGATTAGCATAATAATTGTCTATTGCGAAAACTTGATTGCAACTTGACTAATGACCATTGAAGTTCAACTTCTCTGAATAATACTGAAAACTTATAAAAATAAATAAATAGAAGTTTATTTCAATTACTAGATACCAGACTGAATACAACCAAACCAGCTACAGATTAGACTAAGATTAGAAAATAAACTAAATTTTACTAAATAAATCATTACTGGTAAGTGGAAGTATACACTAAAGTGAGTGCAAGGTCCACCGACTGCGCATCGCTTAGAAGTGAAAGCGTAAAGACGTCCAAATACACTGGCACTAAGCTCAGAGACGACTATTTGATAGGCGCTAACTAGGGTAGGTACATAAATATTTTTAAATTAACTCTGAATTTTGATTGACACCCATGGACGTACCATCCATCCATCTTCCGTCTATGGTGTTACCGTGTGATTAGTAACGTTGTAAGGTACCATTTACCTATCTCCCTCCCCGCAAAACGACTTCAATAATGGTTGCACTACTCACTACTGTCATAGTTGCTGAACTGTGGTGCAATTTATTTTAATTTAACGCAAATTAACAACAAAAACCTATTGTATTTTAAATAAGGCACAATATTATGTACCTACCTAATATTTTTTTATTTATTTTCGAGTAGACGTAAGTAGTTTTTCTAAAATTAAAAGCTATGAAATTTAAATTAGATTTAATGGAACAGATTCTGGTATATTCTTGAAAAATCCCTAGCTAGTAGGTAAATATATTACAATAAGCATGATTGTTAACAAAGTTTATTGCTGTAACCTTGTGCATGACGCGTACGTTGTTGCCATTAAAACGATACCACGATAATAAACATTTTTCGCTCACTTTTAGTTGTGAATTGTGATTGATTAGTCTACAAACATATGGTAGGTATGGAACTTTTAGAACTGAGGCAAGTTTTCCATCTTTTCGTCCTGGGAATCGAACCTGAGTCTAGGACTACGTTTTAGTAACCTAGATGCTATTGAGCACTTTAGTCCAAAATCCTAAGCAAATCGTAATCATTTAACAGCTTAATATACCTACTCGAACTGTTTATGGAGTTTATACATATGCTTTTTGACGTGCAGGCACCTATGACCTCCTCAAACAGTTCGAATTATACCTACGTTTGACAAACAATTACGATCACGATTTCTTTACACAATACAGGCAATCGGAATAGATCGGACGAAGGCAGGCCTTGATTCTGTCACTATCCCGATTCCGAACAAAACGTCATAAATTCCGACTGCTTTAGGTATCTCATCTTTAGGGAAATTTCGACACAGGAAAATTGCTATTCTCGCAATAGGCAAAATTTGGGTTAACAAGCCTTCGCTTGACCTACCTACTTTTATAGCGAATCTCGCATTTTAACAAGGTCATGATTTCTATTCCTGCAATTTCTAGGTGAAGCTTTGTCTGAAAATATTCATTATGACGAAGGAAAAGTTACATACCTAACTAAAAATATTTTCAAAGACTTTCCAAGCCCCTTATTTTGTAAGTAAAATAATTTAAGTAGGTAAGTACCTACTTACGTGATTGCAGACATCGATCTTGCTAAATAAAGAAATAATCATACAGTTATGGTAGGCCGCAGTCATCAGTGATGGTACACCGCAGCCACCAGTTGTGGTTGCGTGGCTGCTGTCACCAGTCAGGGAAGGTTTCCCCAACGAAATAAAAATCTTCTTTACTTGACGACGTTTATTGACGTACCTATTAAATGTTTCAATTATTTGTTATCACTTTTATATCACGATCGATTATTAATTAATTACAATTAATTACGATTAATTACGGGTGCGAAGTGTGAGGGGAATTGTAGCTTCTACGCGCGCGGATGAGAGCTTCAGTCGATTGGAGACTGATTGTAGAATTGCAATAACTCTATAACTGTACAACTCTATAACTGTACAACTCTCTAACTCTATAACTCTGACTCCGCTCCGAAGACTTGAGTTTATATATCCTGCTGAATGAGCTCTGAAGTAGGGAGGCATAGTACACGTGCACGCAGGCCGTTTTCTGGAAGTTTCCTCAGCTAACAAAAGTGTCTTCATAATTTAAGGGTTTGGTCCATTTGTAGACAATAGTGCATCCCACTAACATTCATAAGTTGTGCTATGAATGTTTTTAATGGCTACGTCCGGGTTGCTTAATTGCATCTATTTATTGTTTACACCGGAGCGAGGGTCTTGTCGTCAATTAATAATATTCTAGAAAGATCTAATTCCCTTGTATGGGTTTTGTGCTATTCGGATTCACAGCAGGGTTTGGGTCTTGGGATAATTGACAGATGTTTGGGTAATTGACAAATGCTTTCGTTCCACGAAGTTATTTTGAAAGTTGGTTTTATGGAGTCTCTGGATCCTTCGTTAACAATACTAATATTACTGGTGGTTCGCCCCGAACTGAGACCTCGCGGTATCCATAAGATAGTTTTGACTATATATTTTGTAATAGGTAGTTAACTTTGAACATTAGACGCAAAAGAGCTAAAGAGTTATTGGAGAAACGAATAAACTTTTAGAGAGCGCCATCTATTGATATCATTGTGAAGTTCTGTTAAAAATACTGAAGCTCATTAAAAATTAAATAATTTCGTTTCCTTATAATATTTATCTTATTTTAGTATTTGTTGTTCAAGTACAGGATGTAATTCAAATATGTAATTGATTAAGTTTCAGGCTCAGCTTTTTAAAAAATTGAGAGTTCTGAGGTCAACTTTGGACGTAGGAAAATCTCCCCTTTGAAAGCCCCATTTCGTCAATTTTAGGGGAAAAAATAAATTTTGTACTCTATTCCTAATTATCTTTAAAATGATATACCGCAACCCTATGTAACGCTATAAAAAATATTTTACTTCGCATTCGCTTCTATGAGAGCCCCCCTGAAATAAAGATTTTTATAACTTTTTAAGCCATATTCGGCTTGAGGCTCGGTTTACATAATATATTTAAATTAGAAGTAATTACGTTCAGTAATTCAGAAGTTATAAGGCTCTAACAGACGGACGGACGGACGGACCGACGGACGGACGGAAAAGTGCAAATTCACTCAAGTAGACTCAGAGACCTTCGCTTCGCTCGGTCAATAAATGCGAAAGTGTGTTAGTTTGACAAACCAATAAAGGTTTGTCCTCCAATCACGCCGCAACAGTGAACGCAACGGATTAGGCTACTTTTTTATCCGGGAAAATTAAGCAAATTCCGTGGCAATTTTAAAAAAACTCGCGGGCGTCAGCTAGTGAGATAATAAAAAAGTCAATGTACAATACCTATTCGGTAAGACTAATCTGTAAGAGGCGACCCGCACAAATTACGAAGGCATCAATTTATTCACAAAACCAGCTCAACTGAGGTCTCTCCAATTAGTCGAGGTAGGTAGACTTCGGGCATCGTGTTTCGGTCCGTTCGGAGCACGTGTACGGATTTTTTGTCAATGTCACCCTATGTTGCTAGTTAACAAATTTTTTCCATTTATGTGGGAAGAATACTAGGATAATAGGACTTCCTAGCTTAAAGTATATACAGCCCCGTTAATTATACTTAATGCTTCATCAATTGTTCTGATTGTCTGATTCTATAGTATTCTCGCTGCGACATTGTATTTTGGCCTATATCGAAAGAGTGTTAGCCAATCAGAGGTGATAGCGATTGTTAGGAACGCTATAGGAATCATTTTACCATAATAGACCAAGCGAGCCCTGGCATAGCTAGATAGGGAGGGCATTCTGAAACTGTTGTGGGGCTGTATTCTGTACCTTTGACAATTGTATTTGGTCATTTAATTGAGTTGAGTATAAGACTAAGGAGATAGGCCACTTCAACGGACATGGCTAACTATGACGTCAGGCGTTTTTTTAGTCCAAATCTCCGTCGGTGGCTATGAACTGTCGGTCTATAACTAAAACAAGAAAGGAATAAAAACTAGCGATATCAAGTGGCTTTAAATAATATCTAAATCCAAGCCGCACTTAAAACGTCCCAGCGGAACATCACTAGCTAATTAAGACCTCTGTTATTAGTTCTACAAGGTCAATACTACTTATCTATTTTACCTATAAACATAATAAAACTTGTATGGAACCGTATACATAATATAGTAACAATGTTACTTTTTTACTTAATCTCATCATCATAATATTGAGTTCTTAATGATAAATGATAAATGATTTATTTATTTCATGTAGGACAACTTGTGTCACTTATGAAACGTTAAGACTCTACCACCGGGTCGGAAAGGTGATTCTAGCATTTTTCCAATGTGTGTGCTGACTTCACTAATTGCAACACAATGCAACTTTCGGGGTGATTTAAACCTTTTCGTTGGCAGCACACTGGAGTCGTTATAATCGAGTATGTCGGTCAAATACCGGTTCGCAGTCGCAAAGACTCGATTGCCGCAAAGTTTCTCGAAGGAACTTGACGGCCGCCGATGCAATGTCTCGTGTTCGAGTAATTTCATGATTTGCTGTTGCTAATTACTAGTTTCTAGATTAGTAGCTACATAGTGATCTTCATAGTGGCATAAATTCATATAGACACGTCTTTTTATTTATAAAAACCGCAATATTAATTATTGAATAGAAGCAGGCGTTACTTTGCGGAAGTCCATGATAGTGAATGAACTAGAATTTTAATTCGCTATAATCCGCTACAGTAGACAAATCTGTGTGGTACAGTGCCTGTCTTTCACCTGCAGCATGCGACACCCACCACCCGAACCGTGCGAATTGCTGGGTGGTGGGTGTCGCATGCTGCAGGTGAAAGACAGGCACTGTACCACACAGATTTGTCTACTGTAGCGGATTATAGCGAATTAAAATTCTAGTTCATTCGCAATATTAATTATTATGTAGGTAGGTACTCCTATGTTATTTCGTCAAATTGTAGATTTAAATTATTTTAATTTGTATTTTAGAGCGATCATGGGGTTTCACTTGGTAAATGATTACCGTTGTCCTTAAATATTTGAAAAAAAATCCTAAACATTTCATTTTTTTCAAGGTAAAAAGTGCCGAATAAAACCCCTTGAGTGATCCTACCTGCCTTGTTGAAAAGGTAACTTCTTATTTATAAGTCATTATCTTTGGTTTTTAAACAAGAATATCGTTTACAAAATAATTACCTATTTTAAAGCCAAGATATGCTATCTAGTTTAAAGCCAAGATTAGTATAGTATTAATCGAATTTTATTTTATTTTATTTATTTTAATCCCTAGTGTAATAGGTCTACGGGTAAATAAAATTACCCGTAGTCCTATCAATGGGTCAGACCAGTGGGACCACGGGTAAATGCTCTTAAGTTTTGGAAAATATTCAGATTACAGAACCCTACCTTAAAAGTGTTCTTACTTGACAAGTTATTACAGATCCCTAACTATAGCTACCTAAGTAACGAAGGCTCCAATCCATTCTACATAAAAGCCTCCATGAGAGATTAATTTCATTGGGAGTGAAAGTGGTCTTGATTCAAAGTCGTACAATAATATCCTACATCCCAACTTGTAGAGTATGAAATGTCAGTGCCTACGTCGAGAGATTCCAGGAAAGAGATGAGCTTACGGAAGACATTGTAAGCTATAATAAATCACCACGGACGTTTTATTTCAATTTTTAACAGAAGAGATTCTACTAGTTACTTGGTACGTGAGTATGCACTTTTAAGAAATGATTATTTAATAAGAAACTAATCTTGGTTGAACGGAAATATAGGTTAGTTAGACTGTTATACCTACACTATACGAGTTACGATCTATATTGAAATGTGAGCAACGATCGTTCATCGACCTATTTTATTTAGAGCGCCCCAGTTACCTAGTTATGGGTCAATACAATTGTATGTCTATTTCCTGTTTCATGTAAAACGACGTACGTAAATAAATATAGATGGTAGATATAAACAAAGCATAAAAAAAATTCGACGTTTCTGGAATTCTGTTATTATTGTAAGGATACCGCTCAAAGAATGTTAAAAGTATGATTTTTTACTGCTTTTTCTATATGTGTATTGAATACGTGGACAGGGGGAATCTTATATATTTTCTTGAATGGTGCAAACGATATGCCTACATGGGTATATTGAACCATTAATGGTAAGGGTTAATGGTACAAATGGAACCACGGGGAATTACATTTAAATTGTTTGGTATCCATCGTACTACTTTACCGACCATCTCGCTATGAGAGTGAGGAAATAGAGAATGCCCTATATTACTCAAGTACCTGTTAGATATTATTTGTAGTTGGCTACTTTCCGCCCCATCTCTAGCGTAGTTAGCAAGTCACCGCTGATATTGGACAGGGGCCATCGTTGCCGTCAAGAAGACATTTATCTCCTTTTACATAGAAAAAATTAATTATTATAAAAATCGAGAAGTTTTAAGTGTGAAATGAACAGTAATCACGAAGTAATATCTTCGAGGCGGCGCCGCTGGTATTTTTACTTGTGACGCAGCACGCCTCAATGTCCCACTCGTCTTTAAAGAGGCCGCTAAAAACGCGTTTTTCATGACAAGGAGATTTCAAATACAAGGCAAAAAACACGTGGCACTCGCAAAAATTTCAAGTGACTACTACGTACTAAAGGAACAAATCAGTGAATAACAAGCTCATTCCGTATTCATTTTTTATGGCTACGGATTTGGTATACATTTTGACATTTTAAAATCCAGCTGTCTTCGTGATGTGAAATCTTGCGTTTTAAGTGGTCATTAAATGTGAAATTTGTACGAAATTGCGTGTTTAATGGACTCTGTATTCCAGCCCGGCCTGCGCCAAGGCCCTGTCCCCCGTGCCAGCGCGGATGACGCCACTCCCATTCCACCACAGCTGTTTATACTGGACGACACAACGCCCATTATATTGAGTCCCCGGTAGATGAATTTAAGTTTTGATGCGTTTTAAATTATTTTGAACTTGGAATTAATAAGATGGTAAAGTTCAGCTCACATTATTCCAGTCTAGTAGGTAATCCACTGACTCGATCGCTCTATAGCGACCGTTCACGCATTGTTTCAGTAGTTTGACCCATTGATGTGACCACGGGTAAATAAAATTACTAAGTGGTCTCAACTCCCACACACACACTAGGGATTACTATTTGATTCATCGTTAGAATCTTGGCTACACGCTTGACCCTATAGATAAAATAAAAATCATAAACTAAGATTATTATATTTTAACATCAAGTCATTAAGTAGGTACATTAACATCAGACTTCCAGAAATTCAATTCGGGCCGATGTATTTCCATGTGTGTACGTCGATTTTTGGGCTGATTTGCATAATCATAAATACGTAATCGAAGGATGTAGACACGCACACGTGATCTCCATGAAACCAACTTTGTCAATTACCCAAACATCTTTCAATCGTCCCAAGACCCAAACCCTGCTGTGAATCCGAAGAACACAAAACCCATAAAAGGCAATTAGATCTTTCTAGAATATTGTTATTTGACGACAAGACCCTCGCTCCGGTATACAATAACAGATGCAAATAACCAACCCGTCCGTAGCAAATGGGACAGTTACGACACATTCATATGCAGAACTTCTGAATGCACGTATTGTCTACAAATGAACCAACCCCTTAAATTATGAAGACAATTTTGTTAGCTGAGGAAAGTTCCAGAAAACGGCCTGCGTGCACATGTCCTATGCCTCCCTACTCCAGAGCTCATTCAGCGGGATATATAAACTCAAGTCCTCCGAGCAGAGATATAGAGTTATAGAGTATTATAGTTATTACCTACAGTTCTACAATCAGTTTACATTCAGTCTCCAATCGGCTGAAGCTCTCGTCCGCGTCGCGTAGAAGCTACAATTCGCTTCACACTTCGCACCCGTAATTAATTGTGAATAATAATTAATCGTAATTAATGAATATAATCAATCGAGATATTATAAAGGTGATATCAAATAGGTAATTGTAACATTTAATAAATCAATAAGCGTCGTCAAGAAAAGAATATTTTTATTTCGTTGGGGAAACCTCTGACTGGTGACAGCGGCCACACAACCACAACTGGTGGCTGCGGTGTACCATCACTGGTGACTCCGGCCTACCATAACTTATATAAAATTCTCTTGTCAATGTTAGTTACCATACTCCTCCGAAACGGCTTGACCGATTTTTATGTAATTTTATATGCACATTCAGTATCTACTTATTATTTTCATACCCCTAAAACACCTCAATCCACGCCGACGGAGTCGCGGGCATCAGCTAGTAATACATATAATTGCTTCCTCTATCGTGCGTAATAGTAAGCTCACGAAAATCGAAATTGTTACTTATTATTGATGTCGACTGACGTTTGTCTCGCAGCCTTTTGCCTTTGTTACATGTTGCCTGAATTGTTGTACGAAGTCAAGCGACGTCGCTGAAGATATTTTATCCCCTGGTGAATACGAGGCTTAACTGATAACAATATTTGGTGGCTAACCAGCGCCGTATTGATCTGGAGACATAGTAGTATCGCTTAAATCCGTATAGTTTTAATATTGTTGACGTTCGTGTTTTAGACCTAGAATCCTTAATTCCTATGAAATAAGGATTCTAGGTCGTATAAAACGTCGTTTTGATATCTCTGACAGCTACAGTGTAACGATCGCAATCACCTCTGATTGGATAACACTCTTCCACTATTGGACAAAATCCATTGACGCAGCAAGAATACCATAATTCAGCCAATCACAATTGATACTGTAACAATGATTGATGCAGAAGATACGCGGTCGCCCTGCTTTATGCGATGGTAGTAACCATCCTGGATGATATTGGTGCCAATTCTCTATGCGTTTCTCTGAATTTAAAATCTCATAAATTAGACTTAGAGACGTCTGCTATTCTGACAACACACATATTTGACAGGTCTAACCTAAAATTAAGCCTGACAGCTCTAACTATTCAATTTAGCGATAAAATTGTTTTTAGGAAGGGCGGTATCTAGTAGCGCAGCGGAAACCAATCCTAAATCTATGGCTCGTCATTGCACTTTGGTTTTTACAATCTTACGGTGACATTTACACTTCAACGGCTTCAAATTTTTAGACGATAAATAGCTAATTTTATGCGGCAACTTCATAACGTAGTGTGTATTGACTATATGACAACATACAGTCTTGTGTGCTTGAGCAAATAGTGTTGACAGCTTCTAAAATTTTACTAAATTAATGGGAAATATTGTTTTATATAGTTACTAAAATAAAAGTATATATCTATTATGAATGTAACTTAGAAAATTTAGGTAATGTCTAAGCAATGTGAAATTTAAAATTAAGGGGAGTAAAAAATGTGTTAAATATTCTGAAAAATAAGTGAAAGCATTCTTGTTTATGAAATAAGTCTTAGTTATTTATACACGAAATTTTAATGATGATTATATACAGAAAAATAATATACATTTGTTTATGCGTGAGTAATGCATAGTTAGAAATATATTCGTTGTCAAACATCCATAGTAATAATTACAATAGGTATAAGAATTACAAACAAGAAAAAAGTTTGAATATACACCCAATTACTAGCAAGCCGGCATACATCTGTCTGAACTTGCAAATTAACAATATTTGATTTATAAATACTCATATTTTTATTGTTACATATAATTTTAGTGAGCAAACTTATCTTTCAAATAAAGTGAACTGTAAGAATAGATTTAAATTTTGTTATCTATACTTCAATACTAATATTAATAAAAATGCGAAAGTTTGGATGGATGGATGGATTTTTGTTCCTCAATCACACCCCAACGGCTAAACGGATCTGGATGAAATTTGGCACAGAGATAGATTATACTTACCTCTAGATTAACACACAGGCTACTTTTTATCCCGGAATATTAAAGAGTTCCCGTGGGCACCAAAAAACCTCAATTCACGCAGACGAAGTCGCGGGCATCAGCTAGTAATAAATAAATAAGTGATATTATTAGGACAATAAGAAAATAACTATTAATCACGCAAGTAGGTATCATTTGAGCAATACCTATTACAAAAGGAGATTAAAAATATCACAATAATAAGTGGTCTGGTATTCCAATTCTGCGTAAAATATACTAGTTCTTTATAAAAATATTTATAACAGAATTATAAAAATCGCATCCATGGGGTAACGGATTTCCCTAGAACGTGGTAGCACTCAATGGCGTCTTACGGTTCTTGTTATATTTTACATTGAAATAAATAAATTATTCAATAATTAATGATGGTACTATGTGATTTCCAGTGTCTGTATTATTGTTTGTTGAATTATTTTTACACAATTTCGATACACAAGCCGGTGTATTACATTGGTTTATTACCAAAATTCCATAACAGACATGGCACGTCAGCGTCAAACATCTGTTGCTACGAGACTGACCAGTGTGACCGTTTGCGGCAGATTTGGCTCCTAAATTTTAACTCTGGCAGAATAAGCTGACGATTTAAGAAAGTAGCAGAATGTGGCAGATTTCAAGGAAATAATTATTATTTTTGAAATAAAAAGAGAAAAATCATGATTTTATGTCTATTTTTAATTTGTGTATGACTTAGTAGGAAATTTTATTTACTAAGCTGGCAACTTTTGTCTCGTGTCGATGGTATGGGGATTTCCCGTTTATTCAATTTTGTGTTAGTACGGTACATAAGCGGCAGAAAATAAAGTACATAACCGTTTATAATGATATTTCGGCTTTGTAGAGCATTGTCTCTGTCATTATTACCAGTATTATTGCCAGTAAATTTCCCAATATAGTAGACGAAAATAATCTACAAAAAGTCGACGACGAATTTCGACAAATAAAATTTGATTGAAAAGTTTATGCGATCTGTTAGAATCTGGCGGAAGTGGCACCAACACTACTTAAGTGTGGACAAGTTCTGGGGAGCGATTGGGAAAATGTGTGATGCAAATGGAGCTCCAAAATACCCGAATATTGCAACCTTTGCAAAAGCTCTCCTATGTTTGCCATTGTCAAATGCCTCATGTGAGAGAATATTCTATCAAGTAAACTTAAACAAAACAAAAACAAGAAACAGGTTCTTAAATAAACATGTATCTGCGTTAATCACATCAAAAGAAGGTATTATAAAACATGGAGACTGTATTTCTTTTAAGCCAACGAAAAATATGATGAAAAATATGTTAATAAAATCATTGCATAATGAAAATGAACAAAATGAAGAGTTAGAAACAAATGTTGACGCAATCGTATAATAGTATAATATAAAAATAATAAGACTGATATTTTAAAGGCGTTTAAGTCTATAAAGTAAAGTTAAAGTATTTGAATCAATTGTTGATATCACAGCTCCAGTACTAGTTTATATTTTTAATAGTTGTGTAGATGAAGGAACTTTTACGAATTTAATGAAAATAAGTCAGGTGGTTCCCATATTCAAATCTGGGTGTATAACAGATGCATCCAATTATAGACCTGTGTCAGTGTTACCTGTTATCAGTAAGATATTTGAAAAAAATTTGCTAAACCAGCTATATGTACATTTTAGCATGCATCGAATTCTCCACACTCAACAACACTCAAATTCGGATTTACTTACTAAGGGAAGATCTACGACTCACGCAGGAGCTGACCTATTAAAACATATATTTCAAGCCTGGGAACATTATCAAAATGTGATCGGTGTATTTTGTGACTTATCAAAAGCATTCGACTGCGTAAACCATGAGATACTGCTTCGCAAGTTAAAGTTTTACGGAGTTGATGGTATTTCCCTGGATTTAGTTGCGTCCTATTTATCGAATCGACAAATGAATATATATGTGGATGGTCAAATATCAAATGGAGTACAAATTAACGTAGGAGTCCCACAAGGATCCATTCTAGGTCCATTTCTATTTCTTGTCTACATAAACGACCTGCCGCATGTAGTAGGCGACAGGGCAGAATTGGTCCTGTTTGTTTGAAAGTTGATAGGAAAAACACCACAGTAGAAAGTCATAACCCAACTCTTTGCCTAATTGAAGAATGGTTTTCTATAAACAATCTGTGCTTAAACCCAAAAAAAACTAAATGTGTTTATTTTGCACCCCCAAATACACGATCGAATACGGAAATGGATATGTATCTGTCAAACGAGAAACTTGATGTGGTGGACACTACTAAGTTCCTGGGAATTAATATCGACCAGAGACTTCAATGGAGTCCTCATATTAATAATCTTGCAAAAAAGTTAAGTTCAGCAATCTTCGCAATACGAAAAATTAAAATAATGACTGACGTGGCTACCGCTAAATTAGTATATTTTGCATATTTTCACAGTCTGATGTCGTACGGAGTGTTATTGTGGGGGTCTGCCTCAGATGCTAAGATGATATTTATTTTACAAAAAAAAGCTATTAGAGCCGTTTATGGCATGAAACCAAGAGATTCTCTGCGGGATTTCTTTAAAGAAATAAATGTTTTAACCTTGCCATGTTTGTATATACTCTAAAATATAATGTACGTCCGACAAAATTTACACCTTTATAAGAAAAAATCTGATATCCACTCAATTAATACCAGAAATAAAAATAAACTTAGCACGAATTATATAGGACTTACAAGAACCAGTAAGTCATTTATCGGACACGGTGTTCGGTTTTATAACAAAATACCGAGCAATATAACAGATCTGCCAGATCGTAAATTTAAAGAGTATGTTAAAAATAAATTAATAAGTAAGGCATATTAAAGAATCGATGACTATGCAGATGATAGACAAGCTTGGATTACATAAAATTATGTAAATAGATCTATTATACACAAATTGACGATTGATTCTCAAGACTAATTTACGAAATTATTAATTTTATGACATTTTGTATATTTTGTGAATTGTTTAATATTTTTTTTTATTTTGTAATTTTATTATGTGTTTTTATGTTTTATTTTATTTTTGTAAATTTGTAATCTTAGTTGGCATTAATTAACTATAATTTTATATGACATTCGTAAGAGCTTTATACAAGCCAAAATCGAAATAAATAAATATAATAATAATAATAATAATATATATATATCACCGTAAGATTGTAAAAACCGTTAGATTATAATCTAACTCGCGAAATCCTAAACTGTCGAAAGATTACAATTTAACGCATTATTTTCCGGTAGATTGTAATCTGATAGGTATTTAAACCCGATAAAACAGGCCGGGCACTACTTGATTATTTATGTCGTAAATACAATATTTCAAAACATTGAACAGTTTAAAATCCTTCGACAGTTTAAAATTTTGCGAGTTAGATTATAATCTAACGGTGACATATATATATAGTTAAGGTTGGTTTAAGAATTTTTTAATACTTATTTTATTTATTCATTCTAGTCCCCATAGGAAGTAATAATAATATGATGGCATATTTTTGGCATTTTCAGGAATCGAGTTGGCAGATTTTTTGCCAGTGTCGGGCAGATTCGCCATTTTTGAAATGGTCACACACTCATATGCCGGCTCGGCACATGTTAAATTGCCGCAATTTGCTAGTACGCCGACGGTATCTAGTTGTAGCGCAGCGGAAATCAATCCTAAATCTATGTGACGAGCGTTTACCCGAGCCCCCACCAGCGGAACCACGGATAAACGATCGAGAAAAATACTATTACAGCACAGGTTATAAAATAAGAAAAATAAAAAACAAGTTTCTAATGATTAATTTTGTTTATTTTTCACAGTAATTATAAGTAATAAGTTTTCTTTTGTCACCTATGAAAAAGTCAATGCCAATTAAATATGTATTGCTATTACCACTAAGTTAGGGTCGCTAAACACATTCAAATCTATCATGCAAGCTATAGTATAAGGGTATATTAGTCTCATATACACTGTCCAATTAATTTTTAATGCACACTTAATATGCAGGTTGTATTGCATGGTAGACTTGAAACATATATAAAGTCCCGTATTGTCACTGAAAAACAATTCGAAAACATGTCAACTATTTTAATTATTATTATTACAATCAGTCAAAAAAAATACTACAAAACCTAAAACTTACAATCACTGCACAATCAATCAAATATTTACATTTACAAAATATTTACAACTTACAAAATTAAATAATACAGTTAACAGTCAGTACGTCACAACCTCACTGCTTCCTATTCTAAAACGGATAGAAAACACTCACACACACATTAGCTAAATTAAATTGAACTTTCGAACTTCATACAGATTTGCCAACATGGTGGTTGTAAACATACATCCCAATCCAGCAGAGTTAACATTCTGAATTTAAAAGTGGTCTCCATCAGAGTTAACAAGTTGGCTAGTCTGTAGATATGCTTTACTGAAAGTTGAAACAATTTTAATAACAAATAATTTCTATTATTGTGAGATTTGCTCTTGTAGTTACTTGTTTAAGGTTAATCTCTATACAATCAAAATTGCTTGACAAACAGTTTAATGATTGACAACTTGCTTGATGCAAGCACTGTCAAGTTATTTTGACTTGTACTGCAGTGCTTGACAAACAAATCCATTCAATGAATATCAAGCATGTGCTTAAAATTGAAAATATTTGCTTGACAACCACACCAAGGATGGCTCTGACTTGACAAGCATTTAAACTTGTAAGTGCTTGTCAAGACTTTAGAAGTGCTTGCCAAGCATGCTTGATCATCTGGGACGGTTTTAAGTTCCTGCCATTGTATGAAGACATAGCAAACTCCTTATACACTTGACAGATGACTATGTCCAAACTCACAAACAAATTATATTATGAGTAAGTAACTAAATTATTGAAAACCTATAGGAATGTCCCATTAACATTTTGAGCATATTCCATACTCTTTGGGGATAATTCAGTTGCATTCAAATCCTAAACACACATAAAATACACTTTGTTGATACATTTTCTTTATATTCTGATAAGTTTATATTCTGATAGTTGCCACTTGACTACAACTGATAGTATGTGACAATTCAATACAAGATGGAAAGAGATTAACAGTCAATATAGTATCAGTGTATTTCATGCATGGTTATGATTTCATGCATAATACAGAGCCTAAAATATAAGGAAACCTTAAACAATGGTGTCAAATTTACACCCTTATATTTAAGGTGGCCTCATATTTTCAATGCTACTCCAGTAAACAGCCAGCAAAAAATTCCCCCTATGTTGCTAATGAGGTACCCAGAAGTCTTCAATTGTAAACTAATTAGGTAAAGTGTCCATGAGTATCTCTTTGACACCTGTGCTAAGTCGGTCGGGGAATTTAATGTCAAATGCAACTAGCAGGTCACCCTTCCGTGTAGGTTCCTTGGGGAATGGCAGCCCATAACCTGGGAACCTCTTCACAGTGTATGGTTTAACAATTTCTCCTTGAAGGTTGACTGTTAGCTTCTCACCTGACATTGTTGGTACTTCGATGATGGTGCCACACAGTGCCTGCAACAAAAGAAAACAAGTTTAGTTAACAAGTACTTTCTAACTTTTTTCTATGATATAAGTTAACTCCTAACGTCAGAATGTCAACCGTTGTGATTGTTAGTCTGTTTCAAACTTCAAAACATTGTGAGTTTCAATGTGCAGAATACAATATTTAGCTATCAGCAGGATGGATTCAGTTGACGGTACCTACTCAAACATACACTTGTTGCTAACTTCGGAGATGTCATAATGTTTGAATTGCACTGTACATTTATAGCAACACTTTTATAAAAATAAGGCCCCTGGCTAACTAATGATAAGTATACTTAATGTACTTTGAAAATATATTGAGGTGAAAAGGGTGCAACACTCTCCAATCTCAATTATTGGAGGGTGCAAAACTGTACCTTGCATAAATTACTTCATATAAGCAACCTCTGTTATGAAATTAATCAATGTCAATTAACAGTAATGTTAAGTGTACAGATATGATGTTTCTAGATTGTTATTATACCACATGTTTATAAGTTATTAACATGCATGCCAGATATTATTGACTCATCACAGTCAAGTGGCAATAAACTATGATTCAAACACTACCATTTAACAGTAATTCCCATGGAAATATTACAATTGAATTATTGTCTTAAGGAGGAAAAAACCCAATATTGTTTCAATCCCAGTAAGTTGAAATAGGGTTATCTCAAACTCAGCAAAATTGGTCATAAAACCACCATCAAATGGTCAAATGACAACCCTGCCAAATTATGAGTTCAATGAACTTAAGCGTGAGTAACCCCTAAATCTATTTAAAATTGAACAAATTTTGTTTTGCTGAACAGAGCATTTTATGGAATTTACTGCTTGTGTATGTTTTGGTAGGTGTCAATAAACATCTGCAAATAAACCTGAACAAAGACCAGTATACAATCATAAACAAAGAGCAAACAATAAACAAATAAAAACATACCTGTTTCAGTGATATCTTGGCTGTATATCTGATGTCAGATCCCTCCCTCTTGAATAGTGGGTTGGGCTTGTCCCTGATGATGAACACTATGTCTGCTGGGATCTTATTCCTTCCCTGGTCTCCTTCCTTCTGGAACGTGATCTTGGTTCCCGCCTTCCAACCAGGTTTAACATGGATGGTCAAAACTTTGTCTTCCTTTTTCGATGTGCCATCTGGTTGGATGACGCGGCGGGAAATCTTCATCTTCTTGACGCATCCCCGGGCGATGTCCTCTATTGAAACGTATAGATCGTGTTCTATAGGCGGGTCTTGAGTTTTCTCCTTCCTGTTAGGAGATCCATGGAAGTTAAAGCTGTGACTGCGGAACGCGCCGCCCGGACCGCCGGGCCGAGCCTGTCCCATGCCCATGTTAGCGAACGGATCCATATCCACGTCCATGTCGCGGTCGAAGAACATTGTGGTGCCTCCTGAACCGCCGTTGAGGTCGAAGAACGCTTGGAACGGACTCGCAGAACCAAAGAACTGCGCGAACGTCGCTCGAGGGTCCCCGTGGTACGAGTATGAGAAGGACTGGCCGCCACCTGGCCCGTTCTGTCCCCCCATTCCACCCTTCAAACCTTCTTCTCCATGAGTATCGTATATTTCCCTCTTCTTCTTATCCGAAAGTACTTCGTACGCTTCCGCTACCTCTTTGAAACGCTCCTCCGCCCCGGCAGCTTTATTCTTATCCGGGTGGTATTTGAGTGCCAATTTCCTATACGCTTTTTTGATTTCGTCGTCTGTCGCGCCTTTCGCTATTCCCAATATTTTGTAGTAATCCTTTCCCATTTTGTATATTTACCTGAAACAAAGAGGAACAGTCCTTTAATATTCGTTGGCACCTTTTTTGGAGATATAGATTTGCAGAGTTCACGCAATCCTACACGTCTTCCGAATGTTCGCAATGAGTTTTAACCGCGAATTTATAACACAATTAGACCAATTAATCAAATGTTAAGAAAATTAGCACTATAGGAATACTTACAAGATTGGTTTTTTTTAATGAAAATCCACTAAAGCTAGATGAAAGTTTTAAAATATCCACAATTTCCACACACAACACAACTCACAAGTTCACACTATCTACTTCACAAATGAATGAAACGCAACGCTGCTGTCGCGGCAAAATATATACATTAAAACGTCTAGAACATTCTAGGGCCTTCATTCGATGCGCAAGGGAGACCTAGTACGAAATATGCTACCCGAACGCATGCGATAGAAAGAGATAAATATAATTCTAGCTATTCATCGACAACCAAGCATTGAATGTAGGATTTGACGTCGCTTCTAAAAACAGTTTGTTTTCAATGTCCCCTTTCTGATTGTGAAGCAGTATGAATCGCACCTAACCAATGAAAAGCAAGTTTAATAATACAGACCAATCACAACGCAACAAAACAAGAAGCGTATTAATGAAAAATATTGTAACATTTGAGATGTGCTCAACGAAAACTGACCAATTCACACATGCGCGACGTTCTTTTCATAAAGAAAAAGATAGGCAACAAGGGAATAATGATCGGTTCCAGAACATACTTAATATTGTTACGATTTTGATCCATAACCATCAGCAATACGAGTTAAAATTGAATAAAATTAATAACTTTATCAAAGATTAAAGTACGGTTAAGAAATCCCTATCTACAACTACCTACATTTAACATTATAAAAAAAACAATATATAGACCAAACTATTGCTTATTTTTTATTGTTCCATGAATGGCTCTAAAATTATATTACATTTAATGAAAATTCCAGTAATTTTTGTGTCTGAATGGAAAGTCGCCAAACAAGGCCTTCAATATTCAATAATGAGCAATTACAATGATCTAGACTGAAGACATGTTTAATGTGTACTAAACACGTGAGTGCGATAAAACGGGATGTGGGTCAAGAAATAGGTAGTTATGCCGCGAACTCACGTGTTGTACCTACATATGTATATAATAGAGGAAAAATAATAAAAATGAACGAAAATCTGACGTCGCGAAGAGAATCCTTTATTTTCATATTTTTTGTGCCTAATCGGGATTTGATTTTCAAACTCGTGCTTTATCTCGTATTTACCTACCTACTTCAATAGGTTTGTATCTTTTGGGTACTTACTTAGTTATGATAAGCAAGTACTTACAGAATTTAAAAAAACTTGCTTGACACTTCCAGAACGATATAGAATTTACCAGAATGAGAAAGCGCAATGCGTATTGCGCACTCCTATAATATTGTATCTACAACGCGGCAGACCGTCCACCCGTCGCGCGACGCGATTGTTCCATAGAACAAGACCACGCGGCCTGTTGGCCAGGCTGGAGTCTGGCACAATTGCGCACTGACTGGTTTCCAACAGCCGATTTTCTTGCGTAAATTATCTGACAAAAATGATGTTTGTACAGTCCCACAAACTTATCTGACCCGGTGACAGCGTTGCTGAGTGTTAATATTAAAAATAATCGCTAATAAATATTAAAAATAAACCAAAACTATAAAAATTCGCCAGCCAGATAAGTTAGCAGGACTGTACTTTATTAGTACACGTATGCATAATGCTGTCAGCACTCAGCGTGCACACCTAGTGCTGATAAACTGGTGCATTGCTGGGCACAAATGGCATTTTTTAATTCCCGTGGGAACTCTTCAATTTTCAGGGTTAAAAAGTAAACTATCTCTGAACCTTTCGGTCATAAAAATCGGTTGTAGTAGGGCCGTAAAAGCGTAGCAGACAGACAGACAGAAACACTTTCGCATTTATAATACTACTATGGAAGTATGGATATACATACCTACCTTACTCGTAATTAAGTACTTACCTTAGTACTTACATAATTAAAGTACTCGTCTCCATTTTCCAGGCAGGTTGAGCCAGTTGTACTTGTCCTCTGAGCCGCCTAGGGACAACAACCCTATAACTTATAACTTCAAAAGGGGAAATTAAAATATTTCCCATGACTAAACTTGAGTAACTAGGTAGACTAGATACTATATAGGTAGGTACTAATATAATATCTAGACTCTATACGATGTCTCAGTCTCACATACTTAATGCATAGATTTTAATATTATGCTAAGGTCAATGGCGTCGAAGAGAAAGATGCGTTACCTACCTAGGTATATCACGGAGCACGGACCACGGTACATTTGCGTTTACATTTTTTGACAATATCTACTGTTAGTTCAGTTCATTTGATTTACACTATTATTCAATTGCATCCAAAGAAATACAATTTTTTCTCCTCTGCGTTAACCTGCAATCAGTGGCAAATTTTAGCAAATGCTGTTTAGCAAGAAATACAATTAATAGAATAATAATAAACTTATTATACCTACTGTACGTAGTGAAGTCGCTATGTCGTTTTTACCTATGTACCTATTTACACAGTAAACAGATACAGATTTGTATCTGTTTACCTACTATTTATTAGATTATACTTTACTAGCTGATGCCCGCGACTACGTCGGCGTGGATTGAGGTTTTTTGGTTCCCGCGGGAATTTCTTAGTTTTCCGAGATTAATAGTGCCTAGCCTATGTGTTATTCAAGACTATAATGTATCTCTGTGGCAAATTTCATCCAGATCCGTTCAGCTGTTCAGGCGTGATTGAGTTACAAACATCCAAACTTTCGCACTTATAGTATTTAAATTTGATATTGTGATGTGGGTAGGACTAGCAATAAGTTAGTTCGGAATAAACGACCGTTGAGCGAACATCGTCTGCGTCTTATTGTTCCTTATAAACCCTTAGGATATCACAGTGGCTAACGAGGATTGGATTTACAGTTTATAGATAGTGCGTGCGTAGTTTATTTAGTTTTTTTTTTGCACCATGTCGATCGGCAAAGTGAAGGAGTTCGATATGAAAACGGGGGTGTGGTCGTCCTATATCGAGCGGCTCGAAATGTATTTCACGGTCAACAACGTTAAGAGTGACCTCAAACTGCCCACGTTAATAGCGGTGATGGGGGACGAGGCATACGAACTTCTGGTTAACTTGTCCAGCCCAAAGAAGCCATCGGAGTTGAGGTATGAGGACGCGATCGACCTATTACGTCGGCATTTGCAACCGGCGCCGTCGGTTTTGGCGGAAAGGTTCAAATTTAGGCAGAGGAGACAGGCAGCAGACGAAAATATCGCCAGCTATGTCGCCGAGTAAAAAAAATTAACGCGCCATTGCAAACTAGGTGATAATCTGAACGAAAACTTGCGGGATCAGTTCGTGTGCGGATTAAGAAGCGATCTTATCCGTCAAAGATTATTCGCGGAAGAGGAAAGTATTAGTTTTGCAAGCGCGGTTAAACTAGCAAATTCGCTGGAGGCTGTGGAGCGGGACGCGGCAGCGGTGGATACGGCGGGGGCGGCGGGTGCTGCGGGCAGCGCGGACGGCGCGGGCCTGCATTCGATGGTCGGAACGAACGGGCGGCGGCGATGGCGGGCGGCCACGCGCGGCCGAAGCACGCAGGGCGCGGGAGCGCGAGGCGGTGGAGGTGGTGCTAGGCGGACAGAGGGAAGTGCACGGGAAGACAGGTGTAGGGGGTGTGCATCCACTCTCCATGGCTATGAAGAGTGTAGATTCCGGGTTTACGTGTGTTCCCGGTGCCACTCCCGGGGCCATATCCGGCGCGCCTGTGTCCGGAAGACCGATGACGCGAGAGGGTCCAACCCAGTGCATTACGGCGAGGCAGAGAACTTGGGGTCGGAAGAGGAGGAGAATTCCGGGGACTACTATAACGATTTCCATCACCTCTGCTTAAACGATTACAAGGCGGTGAGTTTGCCAATACTTATAGAAAATATCGAAATTAATATGGAAGTGGATACGGGGACTGCGGTTTCGTGTATTAGTAGTCGGACATATGAACAACATTTTAGTCGAATATGTTTAGAACCCACGAGTATAAAGCTTAATTTTTACGATGGGTCAATGCTTAAGCCATTAGGAGTGATCAAGCCCATGGTGGGTTACGGGAATATTAGGAAGAGGTTAGAGTTATTTGTTATAGAGGCGGGACAACATCCCTCTTAGGTAGGCAGTGGTTAACGGAGTTAGGAATTAAAATTCCGTTGTTCACTAGTTGCCACAAAATTAGCGAAGCCGGCGGAATAAATGGTTTAGATAATGAGTTAAGAAATTTGGTCAACAGGTATAAGGAACTATTTGATGGCGGTCTGGGTCGGTACACCGGAGGCAAGGCAACTTTAAGAGTACGCGAGGGGGCGACTCCCGTCTTCCACCGAGCTCGCGCCCTACCATACGCGTTGCGGGAACGCGTCGAACTCGATGCAATGCTTCGGGACGGAGTCATCGAACCTGTGGACTGCTCGGACTGGGCTTCGCCTCTGGTACCGGTAAATAAAGCAGATGGTTCATTGAGAATTTGTGCTGACTATAAGGCTACGGTTAACCCTGTTTTGTTAGTGGACCGTTACCCCTTACCCAGAATCGACGATTTAATCGTTCGCTTAAGCGGGTCGAATTATTTTTCGAAAATAGACCTCTCACAAGCGTATAACCAGATTGAGCTGGACGATACTAAAAACATTACCGTAATCAACACTCATAGAGGTTTATACCGGTATAATAGATTAGTTTATGGGCTAGCGTCAAGTGCGGGGATTTTTCAACGTATAATGTCTAACCTACTGCGCGATATACCGAATGTAGAAGTATTCCTGGATGACGTGGTAATTGGAGGGAAGAGCAGGCAGGAACACTTGCAGGCGGTGGAGTCAGTCTTTAGTAAGTTACATCGGTACGGATTAAAATTAAAAAGTAAAAAGTGCGTTTTTCTTGTTAACGAAATAAAATATTTAGGCTATGTGTTGAACAAGGAGGGTATAAAAACGGACCCGGATAAAGTGGAAGCCATCACTAAAATACCTAGGCCCGGTAATGTGACAGAATTGCGTTCATTCCTAGGTTTAATAAACTTTTACGCGAAATTTATTAAGAATATGAGTGGTAGGTTGGTACCTTTATACGAGTTGTTAAAGAAAGATAAGAAATGGTTTTGGTCGAAAGATTGTGAACGAGCGTTCAAGGAAGTTAAGGCCTTATTAACTAGTGCGGAGGTGTTAAGGGGTTAAGAAGGCCGAATGACCTTGACGAAACGCAGACCAGCGGGACTTTTGCCGACGGTAATGCCGTATAGCGGCCACGCCCGGAACTACGCAAACTAGGCCAAAGACTAGACTGCAGAGGGAACAAGTGCTATTTTATGGGATAATGCCTATATTTATGTTTGCGCATAAATATCATAGGTCACAAATACGTAAACTTTCTTTAATACCTACCTTTAGCTTTACCTTGAGACCTTGCCATGAAATGTTCGATATCGTATCCGAATTCCGATACTAAATATTGTTTGCGCTTGCAGTAGGCACAGATTTAGGTATAGGTACAAGTAATATTTCGTATTGGATCAATGCTAAAATGTAGGTAGTTCAAGTTAGTGTTGCAGAACTATCGATAGTTGACATCAAGCTAAAAGTTTTGAAACGTGCTACCTCCACCGAGGGATGAGTGGGGTACAGGGAGAGGAGATAGAGAATCAGGTACTAACTGCTCCCAATAAACCCCACTTGCCGGAGCTGCGTAGTTTTTTTGTGAGTTTACTCCTTTAGAATCAATTTTCATATGTATGAGCCTGTGGTATGAAAATTTATGTGCAGTACTACGTCATGCGCAGCTCTGAGCACAGAGTCACTTAAAAAAAGTCAGCGCCATTTTGAAATTCTTTGTTAAATAACCGATTTCGTTCAAAATTGATATTTACGGCTTTCTGGGATCACAAAACAGGAAACTGTTACCAAAATTTTAAAAAGTCGGTGCCATTTTGAAATTCTTTGTTAATTGACCGATTTCGTTCAAAATAGCATACGCACTACGAGTAAAATTATGTCTACCCGTTATCTCTCTCTGTCTACCGAAGCTAACATGGTTACTTGTCTCGTTACGTCAAAAGTAGAGATAAAAGTAATATTTCTAATCTGTGGTATTTTTCTCTACGAGCCTTTACATGTCGACTACTTTTTTCTTGTAATATACTGCATTTTGTGCATGTTAGGGTAAATGAAAAATTTGCCGGCAACGACAATATCTCTCTCTCTCGTCGCGAGATAATCTCGTTGTGCACATCCTAGACCTACTGGGATCACAAAACAGGAAACTGTTACCTAAATTTAACAAAATTAGCGCCATTTTGAAATTCATGTTGTTATTATGTTTCCATGACTATGTAATGTATTTTGATGAATATAAAATATATGGTAATTAATATATGATGATAGCCACGGAGTTAGAGAATAGGAGTGCAGGTGTTCCCAGCTTGTCATCACGAATTTCGATTCCATATTATGATATTATCGATAAGGTTGTCTAGAAGAGATCGCTGGTTAGCGATAAGACCGCCTTATTGTACCTACATTTTAAGTTTTCATGTTTGTTCTTATACATACATACATACATACATACATACATACATACATACATACATACATACATACATACATACATACATACATACATACATACATACATACATACATACATACATACATACATACATACATACATACATACATACATACATACATACATACATACATACATACATACATACATACATACATACATACATACATACATACATACATACATACATACATACATACATACATACATACATACATACATACATACATACATACATACATACATACATACATACATACATACATACATACATACATACATACATACATACATACATACATACATACATACATACATACATACATACATACATACATACATACATACATACATACATACATACATACATACATACATACATACATACATACATACATACATACATACATACATACATACATACATACATACATACATACATACATACATACATACATACATACATACATACATACATACATACATACATACATACATACATACATACATACATACATACATACATACATACATACATACATACATACATACATACATACATACATACATACATACATACATACATACATACATACATACATACATACATACATACATACATACATACATACATACATACATACATACATACATACATACATACATACATACATACATACATACATACATACATACATACATACATACATACATACATACATACATACATACATACATACATACATACATACATACATACATACATACATACATACATACATACATACATACATACATACATACATACATACATACATACATACATACATACATACATACATACATACATACATACATACATACATACATACATACATACATACATACATACATACATACATACATACATACATACATACATACATACATACATACATACATACATACATACATACATACATACATACATACATACATACATACATACATACATACATACATACATACATACATACATACATACATACATACATACATACATACATACATACATACATACATACATACATACATACATACATACATACATACATACATACATACATACATACATACATACATACATACATACATACATACATACATACATACATACATACATACATACATACATACATACATACATACATACATACATACATACATACATACATACATACATACATACATACATACATACATACATACATACATACATACATACATACATACATACATACATACATACATACATACATACATACATACATACATACATACATACATACATACATACATACATACATACATACATACTATTAAATCGAAACACTCGATAACTATTTTAATCATACTTTATTAGCAATTTACACACAAACACTGTACAGCCATTGCTTCACATCCCAACATAGATTATTATATCCCGCCATTTCATCCCGCTCTCCCTCTCTACCGCTCCAATCGCCCGTCACGGTCGAGGGCGCTGTAGAGGAAATCAGACCATAGATGGACCATAGATAGATCCGCCAATTTCAGTCTAACAGTTCGGCCATCCTGCCTTTACTTCGCCCTCGAAGTTCACACCCGTCACACTTTGAACACTTAATTAATTGAACTCACGGTGATTGCTGATGCTACTCTGTCCATAGTCGTATTGATATTGGTCCTTATCGTATAAGGCTACACTTAAGGCACTGACTTCATAAACCTTCAAGTTCAGTTCCAGATAGCAATATTATATTTGAGGTTACAAGAGCATCAGTCTTCATCGCTTTTTTTTTCATATTACAAGACATCATCTAATAAGTAAGTACGGATTTATCACCCAAGACAGCTCATCATATTAGGTATTCTAGATAAGTTGACTCTGATGGATTTGAGTGCGGCAACATTCTGAAGCAATTGAATGGCCATATTTCACATACAACAAAAGCTCCCCAACCATGTACATTTGTGAACTCACTTATTCAGAAGAAGCTCCCCAGCGTTACAGAATTTCGCTAGTTACCCAAACACATAATATAAGTAATAACTTTCCCTTACTCATTTTGGTTAACCCAATGCAATTCAATGACAATTAGTCTTTAGGGATCTAAATGAGGAACTAACTTTAACTTTGTCTGATCTATAACATCATACATTTTCTCACACTTAACCCAAAGTTTTAATTCGATAAGGGTAATTCGTAACAATTTCAATATTCTCACAGATATGAGAATACCATCATTTGATCAAATGATAATAAAATTCTTATCATCTAGTATTATTATACACCTACAATTAATTTTCCTAAATACTCATATATAGTATACTCATGTTCACCTTGTTACTTTCCAGAATGGTTATTAATACTCATTCATTACACCTAATTATACTTTCCTCTTTACACATGGCATAAATGACGTATACCTATTCTGTAAGCCTCAACCAGGCTAGCTTATGTTAAGATTCACCCCAAGAATGTTTATCTGACAATCGGTGACAGTTAAGTTACAGAACTCACTAAAACTCGAAGACCCGAGCCACGTTCTCTATAATGAGCCATTTCGTACACTTTGCACATGCTCCATCTTTTAAGCAAATCTCTACGTTCCTAATTTAATTTGAAATATTGCATAAGCACCTTATTCCCACCGGAAGAATAGATTAACATTATACGGTGGCCCTGAATGGTATTGTTCGTTTTAACTTAACACAACAGGCAATTCAACTCAGATACTGATGAAGGCAGCTCTTGCCAAATTTCGACGCTTCGTAAAACCGAACTCAAATGTTGATACTATGCAATACATTATACCTTGGCATCTGCTTGGCCACTAATATCATTTTGATTTGTGCAGTAGTGATACTGTGGTGAAAACATATATTAATATAATTTAATATCATAATATAAATATAATATAATGTTATTAAAATATAAATGTGTAATAGTGTACTTGGTTGTTCAATATTTTGTTTACTTTTCACTGTTCCTCCTCAATCTAATTCTGGTAGTCATATCACTTTCATAAATGAATATCCCAAGGAACATCATAGAGCGAGTCTCTTTACACGATAAGTAAATCTCTTTACACGATGTTTTGTTACATCGCTCAACCGATATAAATCGCGTCCCGTAACTTGACCCAAAATGGCGGTCGTCTGCGCAGGTATATTGAACTACAGGACCATGCGTAGCATGCGCGGGGAGCGAGGGATATGGTAACGCGCGGCCCCTCGTGACGTACCTCATACCGCACTTCGTTTGACACCCGAAATGCGTTTCTGTGCATAGTTCAACTTACACGGCGGCTACAATACTTGTTTGCCACTCAGTGCCTCGCATTATAACAATAGTTGAAATCAGTCAATACCATCTGTGCATTTTACAGACCTATTAGGACTTTATATCACCTAACCGTGATACTCACTAAACAGTATCATCAGCACTGCGCTTTCGCCTGATAAACAGCTGTTTTGCTACTTCCATACTATCATGCGACCAATGGCGAGTAATAGATTCAATAAGCCTGTCTAGCCCCGTGGGCAGGTTACCTAAGCTTTGCTTTATTTTGCAACTCTCGCTACAGGAAATCGAAACGTAGCAGCCTCGCAGGCTAGACTTTCCAAGTCTACTGGCATCATGGCCCCTGTTTTCCACACCAGCGATATATTCAAAATGTAGTAAAATATAAGAGGTACGGAATTAACTTACATGAGCGGTGAGCCCCACGGGCAAGAAGCAACCACATGAGTGATGCGGTCAACGTACATGAGCTCCATGTGTAACTTACTAGTAATTCACCATCTACTCAGAATCCGACAGGATATTCATCCCAGCCCCAGGGGCGCTACTGTCCACACTTGAAAGTATATAATATAAGCCCCAAAGGCAGCTTGTGTCCATTCTTGCAGAGGTATAATTTCACAGCCCCGAGGGCAAAGCCTTTCTCAGCTTTGAAGCATTTCCAATAGACCTGACATTAACTTGCGTCAGCTCCGAGAGTAGTATTATTTATCTCAGCCCAGAAGGCAATGTATCCCTCAACCCCGAAGGCAGGTGTCTCTAAGCCATGTAGGCAATGAATATCGGCCCCGTGGTCAAGATATGTCCGCCCCGAAGGCGAGGTATGTCGGCCCCGAAGGCAAGGTGCGTTGGCCCCGAAGGCAAGGTACATTAGCCCCGAAGGCAAGGTGCGTTAGCCCCGAAGGCAAGGTGCATTAGCCCCGAAGGCGAGGTATGTCGGCCCCGAAGGCAAGGTGCGTTAGCCCCGAAGGCAAGGTACATTAGCCCCGAAGGCAAGGTGCGTTAGCCCCGAAGGCAAGTGCGTTAGCCCCGAAGGCAAGTGCGTCAGCCCCGAAGGCAAGTGCGTCAGCCCCGAAGGCAAGTGCGTTGGCCCCGAAGGCAAGTGCGTTAGCCCCGAAGGCAAGTGCGTTGGCCCGAAGGCAAGTGCGTTAGCCCCGAAGGCAAGTGCGTCAGCCCCGAAGGCAAGTGCGTTGGCCCCGAAGGCAAGTGCGTTAGCCCCGAAGGCAAGTGCGTTGGCCCCGAAGGCAAGTCCGTTGGCCCCGAAGGCAAGTCCGTTGGCCCCGAAGGCAAGGCGACACCCACAATGGCCAACTGCCCCTTTACTGAAAGGTAATTTAAATTATACATACTATAAATCCTCAGGCATGTGGTGTAAAACATGACGAAGCCCCGAAGGCATGTGATGATAGCTATAGGATTACTCCTCAGACATGTTCTATCAGCCATGTGCCCCGCAAGCTGATCCGTTACGCTGTAGGCATACGCTATACGTACTGCAGCCCCTTATGGTATGCGCTCTGTCACCCCAGATGCGCATGCTATCATTTGCATTGGAGCCCCCTTAAGACATGTGTTCTGTAGCCGCTTAGGCATGTTGGATTATCTGCGCTGTAGCCCCTTTAGGCTTGTTCTGAAACTGACCAGTAGCCCCACAGGCATATGCATGAATTGGCACTGAAGCCCCTTAGGCGTGTTTTACCACTGTACCATACGCCCCTGTTAGACATTTTCCTGAAACTGATCTGCCACCCTGCAAATCTATGCATTAGTTTGTACTGAAGCCCCTAAGGCATGTTACATTTACTGTTCTGTATTCTGTACTGTTCTGCTGTGCAGCCCTGCTGGCGCATGCATTAATTTGTTCTGAAGCCCCTTAGGCATGTGATATTTATAGTAAGTGTACTTCACCTTTAGGTATTTTCCTAAAATTGACCCATGGCCCTGCAGGCATACTTGTTTCTATTTTGTTTTTATCTTAACAAAAAATCAAACCAAAATATCACAAATGAGTCACTCCCAAAAGAGTGTTATTTTCTCACATTATACAGCCTGTTCATCTCAACCATATCAATTATTTGCAATATTATTATTACCGGTGCGCCAGTACCATTCCACTTTATTTTGTTTTCCTCCAGAGTAACATTTCAATATTCACATTGTCTGCAACAGCCAGGCTTTAGCTTCCAAATCCACAAGAAACAATTTTACTCTTCTCAGTCCATGGCGCGTTTGGAACCCTCGTAACTTTAGTTTTACGATACCGTTGTAAGTCATCACCGTCACCATCGTCTTATACTTTGTATAATTGACGTTCTTTCAGTGTACTGTGTAAGTACCAACTTCAAATAAATATATTTTAACTTTGACTCTTCAACTATAAAAGTTAAATCTTAACTTTGCATTATTCTTGTACCTCTTGCACATTGCACATCTTGCACAATATCTGATGAATATAAAAAATCTCCTTGCACTAAAAGGTACCATCGCCTTTTACAAAATAGACAATCTCCTTTACTTTCCCTCTAAACAAAAGTCATAATCTTCCTTTTTTTTCAACAATGGGCATCCTCCTTTTAATTTTCTTCTTTCTTTTTTTTTTTTTAACTTATCCCTTTTGACTAAAGAGTCCTCATCCATTACAATTAAATTGGACTTTAAAATAATTACCACTTGGTTCCTTTTGCTTACATGACTACAAGAAATGCGATAGTCTTCAATCAACATACACATTATCCATACCATTGTTATTCAAGGTGCAGGTTAGGCAACCAGCATAATATATTATAATATGCCACTAGCTTTTGGTCTTCGCCATAGAATAAGACCTCACTAAAAATCAAGAATTAATTAGTTAATCACACCTGTAAAATTAAAAATAATATTATTATCTCTTCAACACCTCGGCTATCTTAACAAGCATTAGCCAGTACATAGCACCATAAATCATGCTACACCAAGCACAATCACTGATGTGATATCTCCTCTTCAGTATCTCCTCATAATGAGAAGTCAAATGCAGGTCATATTATGGTCATGTGCTCTACCAGGCCAATAAGCACACCACTCCAAACAGCCACTGTGAAATACTTGAGACAGTCACACTTATTAAATACCAACTTCAGTTGAACCGGGTCTCAAAACCAGTCATATCATCCCTGCAGATTTCCTATTATTTCAATTTTATTCTTTGCTTTATTTCAGTTCACATTTTACTAAACATCTATACACCTGAACTAATGTATCAATGCCACACAATCTTTTATAATGTACTCAGTTATATTATTGTTGTAACCCCTCAAACACCCTATTTATACTAGACGGCTATTCTTTTATCCACTATTTTAACTGAGTATCCATTCCCTCCACAAATGCAATTTTCACTTGTAAGGACCTTTGTCGGGTTATGCTTGCTTTAATGGAATGTATCATATTACCGTTACCCTTAACCTCTGTTCATATAAATAACATCATATAATTCAATAACTCTCAGAATAAATTGAATATTCACTCTCAATTTAAGTACAAGATTATCAATGAAACTAAATCCCATCTGAGTAGGTTAGTAAATACCTCTTCAATAAGTTACTTATTACTTATACCAGGTTATGTAGTCGACCCACTACTATCCCTTAACCTTTTAGTGTTAACTTATAAGTCTGAATACCTCATAGGTAGCTTGCATAATATTATAACCACCTACCAATGTAATTCACTTTGATTTTCATATACAATTTACTTAAATGTAAGTAAATACTACCTGTAGATACCTTTATAAACCTTTAATCATTTCTCTCACTTATATAGGTATTTTATCTAACTCATTTACCTAAACACAGTACCAGGTTTAACTAAATGCAAATGGTAAACTTACCTAGTCCCCAGATAGGATTAGATAACACATAGTATACAACCTTATTTACGTTTGGTAATTTGTATGCAAGTACTTGATAAGTACCTACTATTCCATTGAATACATCTTTTTAAGTTTTCCATGCCACTTTTCCAAAGCAATTCCGATTGCAACAATGTACCTACTTAGGTACGCATCCTCGGCTCTTGACACAAATTAAGTACTTACGACCATTTCACAGGACGAGATAGTTGTTTGTCTAATAGGCACATTCTCATATGATTCTCTTCGTGTTTCTTTCATGATGAAGAATCATTAATTCAACTTTTCCTTTTGTTACACATATTGCGTCGCGGCATCAAATGCACTAAGTACCTACTATTACTTTACTCTGAATTCACATCACTTCTATGATCGGGCCGATAATTAATTATTTGGCGCGTGAAAGTCCATCTCACTTCTGAATCTATTAAATCGAAACACTCGATAACTATTTTAATCATACTTTATTAGCAATTTACACACAAACACTGTACAGCCATTGCTTCACATCCCAACATAGATTATTATATCCCGCCATTTCATCCCGCTCTCCCTCTCTACCGCTCCAATCGCCCGTCACGGTCGAGGGCGCTGTAGAGGAAATCAGACCATAGATGGACCATAGATAGATCCGCCAATTTCAGTCTAACAATACATACATACATACATACATACATACATACATACATACATACATACATACATACATACATACATACATACATACATACATACATACATACATACATACATACATACATACATACATACATACATACATACATACACACATACACACATACACACATACACACATACACACATACACACATACACACACATACACACACATACACACACATACACACACATACACACACACACACACACACACACACACACACACACACACACACACACACACACACACACATACACACACATACATACGTACGTACATACGTACATACATACGTACATACATACGTACATACGTACGTACGTACGTACATACATACGTACGTACATACATACGTACGTACATACATACGTACGTACATACATACGTACGTACATACATACGTACGTACATACATACATACATACATACGTACGTGTCTCGGTAGCATAATCGATTTACTAAAACAAAAGTTGTTAGAATTCAAAAATGGCACATTTACATCTGAGAAAGACAGACAGAAAGACACACTTACGCATACATTATAATTATTATTAGTATGTATTTTAGTTATTAGTAGCATTAATATTATTAGTACGTAATTTTGCATTAAAGATATTATAATCTATTCCGTCGGGTCGGAGGAAAAAAAATCAAATTAAAGCTTATAAGCTTTAAAAACAATCAAAATATGTAGCGAGTGCAGGTAGGTTGTTCCTCATCAAAATCATCTTGATTTGAATTTTTACAATCACTTGTCACTACAGAACCTTATTTAGTCTTTGCACCTACTTTGCACACTTAAAAAGTTAAATTCTTAAAAAATATATATTTACACCTACTAATTTACAGATAAATACTGAACTAAGTATTTCTAAAATTTTAAATATGTACAAATGAGTATAAACCCTTCAAAATCGAAAATTAACTTTAAAAAATTCGCTCTGACACCGACGTGCGGTCCACCTTCGACAATGTCCCGAAACGGACTGCCGAAGGGCTCGCGGGTGTTTACAGGGCGACGGAGCAGCCACGTTCTCACTAATATACTTAAATTTCGGGGCAAATTACTTTACACGAATGTTATAGGGAGTAAAAATAAAACTCTCCGTTAAAAATATTGTAATTCTTAAGACCTATTTTTGTGTGCAAGAACTAATTAAAAAGCTTGTGCCGTTTTGCAGAACATTTTCAAAGTATGACAAAAGTAGATACTCTTTGGGGATTTTTTTCTGAAAGAGGGTTTGAAAAAAGTAATTTTTTTTTACAGTAGAAATGTTTATTAAGCCTATATCTTCCGTTACATATTTTTTCTTTACGGATTCATCTATCAGTTATTAAGACAATTTGACTTAAACATCCTAATACTGAGGCAGTTTGTCATCTCTTAAAGCCTTAACGCATTACGATCCTAGCCAGCCGCTTATCGTAACGTGCGACGCGAGTGCGAAAGGGATAGGTGCCGTACTCTCACAGCCGAGTCGGAATGACAACTGCGAGAGGCCTATAGCGTACGCGTCGAGAACGCTGAATGAAGCAGAAATAAACTATTCGCAGATACATCGGGAAGCACTTGCAATTATATTTTCTGTCAATAAATTTCATCAATACCTATACGGTCGACATTTTACCTTACGGACCGACCATAAGCCTTTGGTGTCGATATTTGGGCCGCATACAGGTATACCGGCGATGGTAGCTAGCCGTATGCAACGTTGGGCTATCATTTTGTCTGCATATACTTTTGATATTGAGTACGTGCGTACCGATGAGAACGGAGCGGACGGATTGTCAAGGTTACCGTTGACGAGTAAGCAACTCGCGACGACGCAGGCGCGGCCACTACCGGAGCAAACTTATTTACACTTTATTCAGGAAGCTTTACTATTAGATTACAATGAGATTAAGAAATACACGGCTAGGGATCCGGGTTTATCGAAAGTATTAAGTTACTTACGGGATGGCTGGCCGGAGGAGAATGGTATGATAAATTTACAACCGTATTTTAATCGCAAAAAGGAATTGTATGAGGAGCTGGGCTGCGTGATGTGGGGCCATAGGTTAGTGGTCCCAGAAGCGTGTAGGGAAAGAGTGTTAAGGATGATTCATGAGCCTCATATGGGGATAGTGAAATCGAAATCGTTAGCACGCAGTTACGTTTGGTGGCCTTCTTTAGATGAGTCGATTCAGCGTATGTGTCAGGAATGTGAGATATGCGCTGCACAAGCGGACGCACCACCGAAACAGACGGTACGTATGTGGCCGTGGCCTAACCGACCGTGGTCAAGGGTTCACTTTAGACTTCATGGGCCCTATTTTTGGGAAGACATATTTAGTGGTCGTCGATGCGATGTCTAAGTGGATAGAAGTGTTTCCGGTGCCTAGTACTTCGTCGGCGACAATTATTGACAGGCTTACGGAGCTTTTCAGTAGATTTGGGTTAATAAAGCAGGTAGTGACGGACAATGCTAGTTACTTTGCCAGCGTGGAGTTTAGGGACTTTACGCAAAGTCAGGGGATTGAGCATATTTTTACAGCACCGTACCACCCTGCCTCCAATGGTCTAGCAGAAAACGCGTTAAAAACCTTAAAACGCGTAATCAAGAAAGCGGTTTTAGGTAAACAAAATGTAGACAGAGCACTCTGGACTTACCTCATGCATTACAGAAACACGGAACATTCCACTACTGGGGAAAGCCCGGCTATGTTGATGTTAGGTAGGCGGCTTCGTACTAAATTAGATATGTTAAAACCGGATAGGGAGAGGAAGGTAGCTAAGGTACAGCATCGTCAAAAAGAGTTAGCGAAAGGTGTGGAAAGGGAGGTGAAACCCACGGAAGAGGTCTGGTATAGACAGTATTTAAAGAGAGAAAAGTGGGTCCCAGGTCAGGTTGTTGAGTCTATGGGTCCAAGCAATTATAAAGTTAGAGGTCAGGACGGGGACTTAGTTCATAGACACATTGATCAACTTAAGAAACGTTCCACAAGATTTTCTCTAGTTTGCCCTACCACAAGTTTAGATCGGGAGCCTGGCACAAATTCTCAATCAGTAGTTTCACCGGGGCAAGTCCAGCCGGAGCAGTCTACGGCAAGCGACGTTGAATTATCGGTTAAGCCGAGCAGCTCGGAGGGGTCGGGTAAAGCTCATACGGATACTCCGGCTTCACCGGAGTTTCAGGATGCCTTGGAGGAGACAAGGTCTCCGCCTCAGACCCGCCATATTGCCTCACCGATTCATCCGGGTACACCTGCTGGGTCTCGCCCAGTGAGGCAGTGTAGAATAAGGAAACCCTATACTAAGTTGTAACCATTTATAATTATTATTCAAATAAGAATTGTATTTTTATGGGATAAGTTGATTGATTATAATAATTGTTAGTATTAGTAATTATTAGTTAGTTTATTATAGTAATAGTTAGTATTAATTTAGTGTGGAGGTGTGATGTGGGTAGGACTAGCAATAAGTTAGTTCGGAATAAACGACCGTTGAGCGAACGTCGTCTGCGTCTTATTGTTCCTTATAAACCCTTAGGATATCACAGATATGCATGAAGAATGATCGAGACCATGCCTCGAATCTCGATCTTTCAATCATTGACTTCAGCTTTTTGTACCTCATCCAAAGTCTCATCCATAATACTCTATGACCTCATCTATTTGGGGGCATTACATATCAAGAACGTCAGCGCCATCGTTTCCTGTGAGAAACTTATAGGCCTATTACACTGCACTTTTCACAGGGACCCTTGTACTTACATCAGTGTAGTGTATTTGTCACCGTATGATTGTAAAAACCGTTAGATTATAATCTGACTCGCGAAATTGTAAACTGTCGACAGAGTGTGAACCGTTCAATGTTCTGAGTGTCAATTTTTGAAATATTCATTGTATTTACGTTTTCTTGTCTGTTTCTTGTAGGTTAGGTTAGGGTTCGACATAAACACTACCTGATTATTCTCGGGTTCTATCGGGTTAATATACCTAACAGATTACAATCTACCGAAAAATAATGCGTTAAATTGTAATCTTTCGACAGTTTGCAATTTCGCGAGCTTGATTATAATCTAACGGTTTTTACTATCTTACGGTGACATATTAATATTTAGGGAGAAAGTATCCCTAAATTGATCCTTATTGCTTTGTAAAAAGCGACGCTCTAACTGGCGGCCATGCCCACCCTTACCACAGGGCTTTGTAAAACATGCAGTGTAATAGGCCTATTAGACCTAATTATTTATGCACCACTTTCTACGGGAAATCAACTAGGTACCACTTTCGATCAATCTGACGAGTCCTGTCACCTGTGTATATAGTGAAAACGGGTAACTTTGGAAACGAAATTAACAGTGTCATTGAATATGGATGTTTTTAGGAATTTATCGAAGACTAATAGGCCTATTATACTGCACTTATCACAGGGCTGTGTTGAAAGGGCAGGCGTGGCCGCTAATTATAGCGTCGCTTATTAAACAGTAATAAGGACAAAATTAGGGGCCCTTAATCCCTAATTCTTATGACACTACACTGGTTCAAATGTAAGGGTCCCTGTGATAAGTGCAGTGTAATAGGCCTATAAAATAAAAACTGCGTGAGTAGGTACATCTTTTAACTCATCAATTTTTTGTGTATTCAAATTAGCATTCAAGCGTGTGAGTGAAACGAAACATGGCTGTTTGTGTGGCTCCATTCAAAAACCGAGTCGAGTCGTCGGCCATCACTATTTAGTTTGGCACTGAGTGACAACTGACATTTGACAGAAGTATTTTTGTAATTTGCCAGTTGCTTTTATTTCTGTGGCCTAATTTGTTTATTGTTAGCACAGAGTACATTAAATTGTTAGCCATTATTTGTAAACTGTTGTCGCAATTCTGATACGTTACTAATGTAGCTTTAATATTTTTTAAAAATGAATTAAGTAAATAAAACACCCAGTCACAGCAACACAATTTATTCATCGTATTAACCGCAGAAACAGGGCGTGCCGGCAACCTTTGTAGTCAATATCGTAGTATTTTTCATAGAAGTCTTGTATCAACTCCTCCACCTGCGAAACAAACAATGGCCTGTGATTTACTGCAAGTAAAATGTGATATATGCAACGATGTAGCTCACGAACCTTACATCGAGTGTTGTGAATGTGAAATGAACTTATGCAGTACATGTTTCTCGTCAGGCAATGAGAAAGACTTGCACAAAAACGATCATAAATATGCGATAAGAAGAAACGATTTTCCTTTGTTCGATAACTGCAATTGGTCAGCAAAAGAGGAATGTAAGTTGCTGTCCGCTCTTTCTTCATATGGTTATGGAAATTGGGAGGAGATATCAAAAAATGTACACTCAAGAACAAAATTAGAATGTCAGGAACATTATAAGAAGTACTACATAGAAAAAGTACAATATGAGGAACTGGAATTATTACCAGAGACTGATCAATCACTGTTTCCTAAACCTCTAACTCCTTATCTATATAATACAGAAGTAAGTTTTAACCCACCGAGGAATAACCAATCAGATCAACTTTTAGCAGGATACAATGCTTACAGATCTGAGTTTGAACTTAGTTATGATCATAACGCTGAGAACATATTTAATTTTGAAGACAGTTACTCTGATGATGAAGATGAGTGTATGGATGCATTGAAAGTCAGTTTAGTTAGCGCTTTAAATACTAGGTTGAAAGAAAGGCAGCGTCGCTATAAAATAATACAGAACCATGGTCTAATAATGCCAAACAAATTGTTATCATGGCTAAAAATGTTTGACTCAACACTACTGCGGGTGAAATCTGAAAAGTTGCTGTCGTTTATGCAATTCATGTCAGGGATGCAATTCGATGCATTCATGGAATCTCTAAGTTTAGAAGAAGAGTTGTTTAGTAAAATTGTGAGGTTGTGTGAGTATCGAAAGAATGGTATTAAAACATTGTATTCGGCAAAATTGTTTATGCAGTTGAGGCAACAAAATGAATTGGCGTGTAAAGAACAGAAATACGCAACTATGGTCATGATGAAGAAATTCGACAGTCAGTCACCAGTCAAATCAAAATTATGGCAGGGAATCAGGAGAAATAGAAAAACATCTCTACCATTGGATATCATGGATTTACCGGGCTTCCATCTTTTAACGGAAAGCGAGAAGAATCTATGTTCATCAATACGACTTATACCCCAGAATTATGTAGAAATCAAAAGGTTACTAGTTGCTGAGAATAATAAGATTGGATTCCTGCGTTTGCTCGATGCAAGGCGTATAATTAAGATTGATGTGAACAAAACAAGAAAGATTTATGATTATCTTCTGTCAGAAGGATTTATTTCTAAACCATAGAATAAATATTATACAAAATACAGTATTATTTAATTACACCATTCATTATTTACTGTAATCATCTCAATCCACTACTGAGCATAGCTTTCATTTAGATGAGAATGAGAAAGTTCATGATGCTGGACGAAGACTTCTCACAGTTCTATGAAAATTTTTGAGAATTCTCAGGAGTGCAGGTTTTTTCATGATGTTTGTCTTAACCATTAAGCAGTATTCAATTGCTTATAGATGATAAGATGTATTGCTGGTACTTGGATCCTAAAAATTTTGATGTAGTCTTATTTATTTGTGTCACTTTGAATAACTTACTTTGAAGCCAAACTTTTGGTACAGGAATATGGCAGGGTTTGTCGGTGAGCAATGCAGTGTTACATCTTTGTCTGAACATGTCTGTAACAATATACAAATAATAAGAGATCTGCTGCCTATGGCTAAGGATTAGCATGGTCAACTGTGGATCACAAGGTCCAGGACCTTGTGATCCACAGTTTGATTTCCAGTCGGGCACAAAAATTGTTAGTATTGTAATTGTTGTATTTTTTCAATGAAGAAATTTAAGAATTTCTTAATTCCGGAGTTTGGAGTTGGTGGTGTATCATCCCCATGCCTCGGAGAGCACGTTAAGCCATCGGTCCAGGGTATTTCACTGACATGATAATAGTTGTTACAGCCCACCATCCCGCATTGAAGCAGCGTGGTGGGTCTAAGCTCTGATTCCCTCTCTCATATGAGAGTGGAGGCCTGTGCCCAGAGTATGTGTGTGGGTGGTAGTACGACTTCACTTTTTTTTTATTGCTTGATACGCTTGCACTTGACGAGAATCATGCTTATAGGCCTATTACACTGCACTTTTCACAGGGACCCTTACACTTGATTCAGTGTAGTGTATTAAGATTTAGGGAGAAAGGGTCTCTAAAGTGGTCCTTATTGCTGTGTAATAAGCGACGCTCTAATTAGCGGCCACGCTCACCCTTACCACGGCCCTGTTAAAGTGCAGTGTAATAGGCCTATTAGTGCAAAGCAATGATGAGGTCTAGGTTGGAACGCGCTTGTCTAGAAGTGGCCTATTCACTCGTGCCTTAATAAGTGGCAGGAAACACGTGCGCTGGGAGGGTGTTCCACACCTTAGCGGTTCCAATCACTGTACCTAAAGACGACCTCCGTGGCGCAGTGTGCAGCGCTGTTGTCTTAACGTGCGGAGGTCCCGGGTTCGGTCCCCGGCAGAGTCAATCTGGGAACTTATAATTTCTGAATTTTCCTGGTCTGGCCTGGTGGGAGGCTTCGGCCGTGGCTAGTTACCACCCTACGGGCAAAGACGTGCCGCAAAGCGATTTAGCGTTCCGGTACGATGCCGTGTAGAAACCGAATAGGGGTATGGGTTTAATATAAATGCCAGGTTAGCCCGCTACCATCTTAGACTGTATCATGTGAGACTGTATCATGTACCATCAGGTGAGATCGTAGTCAAGGGCTAACTTGTAGTGCTAAAAAAAACACTTACCTGTAGCAAATGGTACAGCATAAACGTGGCGATTCTGGCACGGCGCCACTCGGGCCGCACCAATATGAAAGAAATGTACGCCTCGCTGTGGCCACTGTCGGGCACGAGGAATGCGCACGCGACCACCATCCGAGCGTACGTCACCACGCAACTGAACTCCGGGTACTCCAGCGCTTCCGACACTGGGGGCACAGATACAAACTGGCTGAGAAGCGACGCCACGCGATGCGACGCCATAGAAAATGAAAGACGAACAGTCCGTCAAAGTTATCTGACCCGCAGGGCGACCGCGTATCTTCTGCATCAATCATTGTTACAGTATCAATTGTTGTGATTGGCTGAATTTTTGGTATTCTTGCTGCGTCAATGGATTTTGTTCAATAGTGGAAGATTGTTAACCAATGAGAGGTGATTGCGATCGTTACACAGTAGCTGTCAGTTTTAGCCGGTAGCCCAGCTGGTGGACAAAATTGGAGCTGATTTTTGTGCCTGTTAAGTTTTTTTTAAATTTTACATTTCATATCTACTAGCGGAAGGACAACGGGTTACAATAGTAATAATCAGACACAAACGCGAGTTTAGTCATGTTTAATTCAAGTTTACGTAAACACCTGTTTACTGATCTGTCATAACTGAATAACAAGCTGAGCCATTTAACTCATGTAAGCAGTGCTTTTCCGACATGCACGCCACTGATGATTATAAGTTAAAATATAATTTTGTATATCAATAATTAATTATTAGGAAATTATTATTAGGAATTAAGAATACATGATACTGTATTCTACTGTATACTGTAGTCCCACCAACTTATCTGGCCTGGTGGCCAAAATTGGAACTATTTTTTATGACTGTTTTGTTTTTAGAGGGTAGAGTAGAGGAGTAACATCTCTGTATATAAAAAGTGTCCGTCGAAATGCATTAAATTCGTTTGCGCCACATTAGCATCAGGGTAAATTTAAAAGGAAGCGCCAAATATTATTAGAGTAATTTTGAGAAATAAACAAGGAATGAAAACATTCATCATTATTTTGTACAACGTAAGTGTTTGAAATTTTCAATAATTAACTATCTACTGAAAAATAATGCGTTAAATTGTAATCTGTCGACAGTTTACAATTTTGCTAGTCAGATTACAATCTAACGGGTTTTGCAATTTTACGGTGCCATATATACAAACTGCCTTGTTGGTCTAGCGGTTAGCGTAGTCGACTGTGGATCACGAGGTCCTGGGTTCGATTCTCGGTCGAGCATAAAAATTGTTAGGGTTTTTCAATTAAGAAATTCTCAGTGCCAGCCCGGTACCCCCGTGCCTCGGAGAGCACGTTAAGCCGTCGGTCCCGGTTATTTTCACTAACATGATACGTCGTTAAAGCCCGCTAACCCGCATTGGAGCAGCGTGGTGGGTCTAAGCTCTAATTCCCTCTCTCCTATGAGAGTGCAGGCCTGTGCCCAGCAGTGGGATGTTAATAGGCTGCAGTGGACATATATACAAAGGCGGCTCACAGTCGATCCCGGGCCAAAAGAACTGCGCACACAAGTTGTTGACTGCGGCGATGTGCTGCGGACGCACGTAAGAGAACTCGAGCGGCGCGCGCGCAGCCGGCCTGTAGTCCTTCATGTGCCTGCCAACAACGAGTATTGCTTATAGGCCTACTAGCGAATGCCCGCGACTTTGTCTGCGTGGTTTGAGGTTTATTGGTTCCCGCGGGAACTCTTTAATTTTCCGGGATAACTTTTTAAGCCATATTCGGCTGGAGGCCATCGGTTTACACATTATATTGTGTTATAGTGGTTTCGATGTTTAGTCTCCTGTTTGATTGGTCGGCGGTTCAATACTCTGGCACGCACTTTTATTTTATTTATATCTAGCTAATGCCCGCTTTAGTTTTCCGCGATAAGAAGTAGCCTATGTGCTATTCCAGACTATAATCTATCTCTGTGCCAAATTTCGCGTGATTGAGTAACAAACATCCATACATCCATCCAAACATTTAAGATATTAGTATAGATTACACTTCAAAGGGCCCTGTGAAAAGGGTGGGCGTGGCAACTAGTTTTGGCGTCGCTTATTACACGGCAATAGACATGATCACAACTCAATCAAAACAGAAACTCTTTATCAAATTTAAAAACGCGCTAGAAGCGCGTTTTTAAATTATGGAGGTATGGAAGTTGTATGAAATTCACAGTTATAAAGTCATCAAATTTCAACGAACTTTATTTCTTTAATCTATATTTTAAAATGGTTATCAAACTTAAAACTAACCGAGGTTGTGGATTTAGAATCTTTTGGAAGATCCTCTATTTAATAATCAGTTATTAAATAGTTTATTTTTGATATAGGCATCATCCCTATTATAGGCCTATTATACTGCACTTTTCAAAGTGTGTTGCTTATTACACAGCAATAAGGACCAAATTAGGGATCTTTTCTCCCTAAGTCTTATTACACTACACTGATTCAAGTGTAAGGCCCATAACTTAAACTTGATAAAAAAAAATACCTATGAGTTTTCCTCATCAGTTCGTCCATGACCTTCAGCCAAAGCGGCGTGGAAGTGGTGTCCATCCGGATGTAGGGCTTGAGCGTGGTGCCCGAGTACGCGGAGCGGAAGGGCGCGGGTTCGATGCGCGACAGAAGCAGCGTGCCATAGTTAGTGCTCGCTATCGTGCCGCACAGGTTGTCTATTAGGTACTGGAACAGAATTTATATTGTGGGCTCTTCTCAGACCAGGGCGCGTTTGGAACCCTCGTAGCTTTAGTTTTAAAATACCGTTACTGATTATCACCATTATATTTTATAAATAACTGGACGTCGATAAGTATAGTATACCTACATAAATGGAATAAACATTATTTGAGTTTAAGTTTTTGAGTTTGTTATCCCGGTTATTTAAAGAGTTCCTAGGGGATACAGTGATTAGGCTAGCTAGCTTTACGTTTTTACCCCCGAATGGAGACAGTATTAGTCTGCCCTAAGAGGTTGTGTGTTTGTTTGTGCACTTTTCCTATACCATTTTCCTGGACAACTCTTGAATCGATTATAATGTGGTTTATTGCATTACATGTGCATAGCTTCTGAGAAGGTTCTTAGATATATTTTACAGCCATAGTCCACCACGCTGCGCTGCAATCGTGATTTATTTATTTGTACCGTTCAATAGACCAAAAAAGTTCGTCTATCAGCCCATTGCTATTTATTAAGCACAATTCTAAGAATGAGAAGGGTTTGGCCGTAGTCCACCACGCTGGCCTTGTGCAGGCATCACATAACCTTCGAGAATAATTTTGAAGAACTATCAGACATCCAAGGTTGGCTCACTATGACCTTAGCCGTTACAACAAGTGATTTTAATAGGTGCACATGATTCAGAAAAGTGGGAAGTGATTTTGAAGTGATTGCAGCTAAGTACTAGCGCTAGCCTATAATATCTAATCTATACTAATATTATAAATGCGAAAGTTTGGATGGATGGTTGTATGAATGGATGTTTGTTACTCAATTACGCCAGAACAGCTGAAGGGATCTGGATGAAAGGACATTGACCAAGTTCGCCTAAGATTCAACACACATTTGAAATAAACAGTAATTCTTAGCTTATTTTATATTTATTCCAATTATCAGAATATAACGGACACATCAAATAAATTAAAAAATAAATTAATGGGTATTAAATTGATTACTATACGTTTCCGTGTTTGGATTATTAACCACAGATCAATAACTTACAGGTTAAAATAATATACAATACCACCACTTGAGCGCTAAATCCGTATCGTAACGTAAGAAACAAGATAAAAGCTGCTTAAAGTGCTAAGTGCGGTAGTATTTTGAATCTCGCAACGCCGTCTATTGAAAGTACAATAATTAAATATTTTTAACGCCATCTGTGAAGTTCTCGATGAACTATGATACCTGCATTCTTATCAATAACGCATCTGTAATGTTTTTGATGAACTACGGCGAAACTTGTCTCATCTAGATAATTTTTACAGCTCTATTAGAAATGGATGAAGATGATATTTATTTGTTCAAGCAGATTGATCGTGAAAGCTGAAATAACCTCAAAATTGAAAATGTTTTTGGTAATAAGTAATTTTTTAGCAAGTGTCCGTAGTTTTAATTTGCTCTCAAGTATAAAAAGGTATTAATTTAAACCCAGTAATCAATGTTTTATGACGGTTGGTTCTTAGGCGAACTTTGTATGGGGACGGAACAATGTCCTTTGGCACAGAGATAGATTACACTCTGGAATAACACAGAGGCTACTTTTTATCCCGAGTTCCCGCGGGAACCGAAAAACCTCCATCCACGCGGACGAAGTCGCGAGTATTCGATAGTAATGCATAATGTATGCTTGTAAAAAATAAAGTAATTGTTTTATTGTATTGTATTGCCTTACCGATCTCTGGAACCGGTCCAATACTCGTTCAGCGTTCATGACAACTCTAGGATCCTCTGTCACATAGCCGCCCAGTATTTTCACAGTCCTAAAACAAACAAAATATGTATTTACAACATAAAACATGTGAAACAGTTACCATCACCTTTATCAACCCATTTCATCATTCAACCCATTGCCAGGTAAGAAAACTGGTATGGCCATAGTCCACCAGGCTGGCCGAGTGCACACACACACACACATTTGATAACATTAAGCTTTTTCCTTATGATGTTTATGGCTGAACCCTGCTCATTCAGAGAGGAGATTCGTGCTTAGCAGTGAGCCGGCAATAGGTTGACTATTTCTGTTCTGGTCTTTTTTAAAAAAAGGCATTCTGTAGTTACATATTGCCGACCTCCCTAGTGCAGTGGTGTCTTATCCTCTCCAGCGCCCGAAGGTCTATAATCGCAACGACCGTTGACTGCCCCGCCCCTCGCCGCGCCGCCCGCTGTTTCCTACCTACTATCAGATTATCGCCTATTTCTTCGAATATTATTATTATAACTTATTAAATGATATATTTTTAGAAACTAGATGAAATTTCCTACCTACCTATAGTTATTTTATGTTTCAAAATGATATTGAATAAAAACAATCCTGGATGAAACCTGAAAGTTTCGTAATTTTTACCATTTTTTTAATTTAAAACCTGTGTTAAAACCAAAATTGTACACCTACATGCTATAACTTACATTATTTGCCTAGTTAGATACCTGGTCTACATGAATTAGTAACGGAAAGAAATCGAATTAGTTATTCATTCACTTTACTTACTTTTTAACGGATTCCAAAGCAATTCAATCACTATATACACCCACCAACAGCAACTAGTACGAAGTGACTGAGAAACGAACATTCGCGAGGTTTACTTCGGTCCTAGAATTATTTTCTCGACGATTTTAAGTCAAAGTATCAAACATATAGGTAGCCTGTTTCGTCCCGAGCAATATTCAAGTGGTAGAAATGGGATAGACATAGTTGTTGTCACAACAGACCGTTATATATTGGCGCCAACGTTTATGGTCGGCCGGCAACCATGGGCACTCCGGCGTTCGCGTTGCTATGGTCCGCCGGCGACCAAAAGCACTCTAGCGGTTATATAAGGGTAATGTGGTAAAGTTTTTTTTGTATCTGCCTCGTTGGTCTAGTGGTTAGCATGTTTGACTGCGGCTGACGAGGTCCTGGGTCGGGCCATAATAAGTGTTGGGTTTTTCTGAGTAGAAATTCTCAGTACTAGCCCGGACTCTGGAGTTAGGAAGTTGGCGGTGTTTCACCCCCAGTGAACAGGTTAAGCCGTCTGTCCCGGCTATTATCACTAACATGATAATAGTCGTTAAAGCCCGCCAACCCGCATTGGAGCAGCGTGGTGGTCTAAGCTCTAATTCCATCTCCTATGAGAGTGGAGGCCTGTGCCCAGTAGTGGAACGTTAATGGGCTGTAGTGGTGGTGGTGGTGGTAAAGTTTTGTTTGTATCAATAGTTTTAGTGTACGAGCGCCGCAAAGTCAATTCAACACGCGTTTTGGTCAAATAACTCATTTCCTCAATTGATTTTACGTTAAAAACGGTAACTACATAAACTGTAGGAAATTTTCTCTAGTTGAATTTATTATATAACTATTTTCATTGTAAAATGAGAAAGGAGTTATTGTCAAAAAAACTGTTTAGGGCGCCATTTTTCCAATACGGCGGCGCGAGCAAAGATACGAGGTGGCAAAGTGAAAATTCGAAAAGAGCACGTCGAAATCTACAAAATCACCAATTTTTCAAAACTCCCGGAAAACTTTCCAGGTAACCCCCTTTTTGAGCACCAAATGACTGGACTAATAAGTGTAAGTGTAAAGTTGGCATCCTCATGCATTTGTGGTGAGGTGGTGGAAACGGTTCTGCTCTACGTTTCTGATTCGAACCGCCAGGACTTGGAATTGGGTATTTGACAACTAGTCAAATCAGCATTTTTTTTTTAAATGTCAAAACGCGTGCTTAGTATGGATTTTCAATGAAATTTTAAGTTGTGACGTCATCAAAGTTCGACACACTTTTTTTACTTTAATCGATTGTTTAAAATGGTTATTAAGAATAAAACTAGCAGGAGACGTGGATATTACGACTTTTGGGAGATCATTTATTTAATAATCACTAACAAATAATTTATTTCACTAGTAGTCAATTACCCAATTCCCTTCCAGTGCATAATATATTCCCTGCTATAATAACTTAAATACCTTGGCCAGCGTGGTTGACTATTGACCTAAAACCCTTCTCATTTGGAGAAGAGACTCGCTCAGTAGTGAGCGGGTAATGAGTTGAAGCGGATAACTTAGTTACCTTCAAGGCAAGACTGAACAGGCATCTTCTAGGCAAGCGCGCTCCAACCTAGACCTCATCATTGCTTTGTATGTAAATTGCATAGGCTTATTACACTGTACTTTTTACAGGGCCCTGTGGTAAGGGTGGGCGTGGGCGCTAGTTAGAGCGTAGCCCATAACACAGCAATAAGAACCAATTTAGGGACCCTTTCTCCCTAATTTTATTACACTACACTGAATCAAGTGTAAGGGTCCCTGTGAAAGGGCAGTGTAATAGACCTATGAAGCATGACTGTCGTCAAGCGCAAGCCTATTCTATGATTTAAACACGTCAGAATTAAAAAAAATTAAAAAACACGACTGCCCTGCCAAAAAACGATCTAAAAAGTAAAAAATCCAAATTAATCTAGTTAAATTTGAATCTTATTCACATTTATATTAAATGATATTTTTTTGGGAATCACAATATATTGAACTAAAGCGTTATATATTTATTTTTTGAAATCTACTCATCATTTTCTATATGATGATTATATAGTTATCTTCGAATCTGATTTTCGAATATTTCTTTTCAAATTTAGTCTTTAATGCGGGACCATGGTCACCCCATCATTTTTTTTTTAACTTTTACTAGCCTATTTCACTCGGAATAAGCTAGGGATTCTAACGATACCTCATTCATCAAAATCGGTTCAGGCGTATAGAAGTTACAAATATGGTGGAATATACAAACTCAGATAGGTACATACATACATGAACCCTGAAAACAATATAGTTCTTTTTCCAGGCAGTCGTATAAAAAGAGAAAAATTAGTGATTCAGTAGATGTACATTACTTACTTATCCAAATCGAAGACGGGCAAATGGTGGTGCCTCTTGAGCCGCCTCAGCGCGAGTTGGGCCCTCAAACGATACAGGTAGGCCTTCTTGTTAGCATCCTTCACTTTGGGTATCAGGTTCTCCACATTCTTCAACAGCTGGATTTCCTCGTACGGCGTTAGTTCCACCTGTTTCATTAAATTAAATCTCACTAATATTATAAATGCGAAGGTTCGGATGGATGTATGAATGTATGGATGTATGGATGTTTTGTGGGAGCAAGCTAACCACCAGGCATAAGGCGCGCGCGGCGCCCGCGGCGGACCGGTCTTACTTCGCCCCGCGCGCGCGCCCCCCATATAGCGGTGCACCGGCCGGCAGCGATACTCGCTTTCGCTCGGACACGAGCAGTGCGCGCCCGACAGTCCCACGCGAAGCCTGTGCCGCTCGCGGCAATTTCTAACCGCCATCCGCTCCGGTATTGTCGCGTCATCTTATTTTTCTCTTGTAAAATATGTATCCTTTCTTTAATATACAACTTAACTTCTATCTACTGTTTCTCACAAACTATCCAACTATCTATTTCTACAGTTTGTTACTCAATCACGCCCCAACGGCTGAACGGATCTGGCTGAAATTTGGCACAGAGATAGATTATAGTTTGGAATAGCACATATGCTACTTTTTATAGCGGAAAATTAAGGAGTTCCCGCGGGAACCAAAAACCTCGATCCACGCAGACGAAGTCGCGGGCTAGCTTAGTAACACATAAATAACATAGTCCGTTGTCTGCCTGCCTGCCTCGTTGTTTTAGTGGTTAGCACGTTCGACTGCGGTCGACGAGGTCCCGGGTTCAAGTCCCGGGTTGGGCCAAAAGTATTGGGGTTTTCTGACTAGCAATTCTCAGTACTAGCCCGGAGTTAGGCAGTTGGCGGTGTTTCCCCCCCGTGCCTCGGAGAGCACGTTAAGCCCGGTTATTATCACTAATATGATAATAGTCGTTAAAGCCCGCCAATCCGCATTGGAGCAGAATGGTGGGTATAAGCTCTAATTCCCTCTCTCCTATGAGAGTGGAGGCTTGTGCCTAGCAGTGGGATGTTAATGGGCTGTAGTGGAAACAACATAAACTGGGAGACTTTGACTGCACCCAACCCCCGCCAAATCTCCAACTCAGTTGCTATCAAAAAATTAAAGCCACTGACATATTAATAAAAATAATGGGTCGACAAAGTGCTTAGATGTTAAGACGAAAGAAGTGTGGTGTTGATTTTTGGGAAAGCCATGTCCAGCAGAGGACTTTCAGACGCTGAAATTAAAATTCAGTGCATACCAGATCCGATTTTTCTTTTTGTTCCTCTTCTTCCTTGTCGATCCAAGGCATGTCGACGGAGTTGGGCAGAGTGGAGAACAGCGATTCGGCGGGGAAGCTGGGTTTGTCTTCGGGCTTCTTCGGCTTTTGGTCGGCTTTCTTCGCGTCGGGCTTTTCGTCCTCGGATTGCGGCTCGGCGGGCGTGTGCGAGCCGAACGATTCGCAGTTCGATAACGTGCTAGATGTGTCACTCTGAAACAATAACGGGTAGTTTTTATAGGCATATTACACTGCACTTTCCACAGGGCCCTGTGGGCGTGGCCGCTAGTTAGAGCGTCGCTTATTAAACAGCAATAAGGACCAATTTAGGGACCTTTTGCTAGTTACCACCCTATCGGCAAAGACGTGCCGCCAAGCGATTTAGCGTTCCGGTACGATGCCGTGTAGAAACCGAATAGGGGTATGGGTTTAATATACCTGCCATGCCCCTCACAGGTTAGCCCGCTTCCATCTTAGACTGCATCATCACTTACCATCAGGTGAGATCGCAGTCAAGGGCTAAGTTATAGTGGTTAAAAAAAGAACCATGTTCAATGTTTTGGTGATTGAGATATTTTAAAAGTTTTTTTTACTCATTCAGCACTCACTAGGACTAATGCTTAGATCTATAGAGCGTACTTTGACTTAGCTCAGCCTTTACTTAGAGTTAAAACGAGATGGACTTATGTGATTTACATAAACCTGTCTCACTAATCGATCGATCTCACTAACTGTCCATGGTACTAGCACGGCCCATTCGTTCATTCGATTTTGATTAAACTTGTTACGTCGATTTATTACTTGTTTGATTAAACTCAGCCGGGTATTTTTTTTTATTATCACCATCTCACAAATCATCTTAACTAAGGAACTATCAGAGCCATAGAGCAAATCATTGCCAAGCTTCCTTGTCGTTTTAGTAGTCCTTTACATGGTAATAAGATTTTTCAATGAGTTTAAGTTTTACATTAACTTTGATATTTGTACACCATACTGTGGTAGAATAGGAGCACTTGTATACTGATACCACCTCCACTGTACTCTATTCTCAAGTAAATAAATGAATTAAATTGAATCTTATTCAGAGTCATCATCAACACGTCTATCTTCTATATCTTCACTAACTTATATCTCACTCTCAATTTCCGTTCGCCTCGCCCGATCACACTTTTTGTAACGCTCGCGTCACGCATTCACCAGCTTACTCCCCAAGTCAAACGTGCGTAAAGAAGTTTACTTCAAAAATTTGATGCACTCACAGGCTGCACCATAGCGCCGGCCGGCGTGAAGCTGAACCCTCGGAAGATGCTCTCCACGTCATTATAGTTGTCTTTGACCGTCACGTATGTGAGGGAGCTTTCCGTCGGATCCTCGCCGGTTTCCCACTCTTTGCCGCGGAGTTGCGCACGGGAGACGTTCCTGTTAAACATCCAAAATTCTAAATTAAAATCTTTTTGAAGTGAAAACTTCTTTTTCTAAAAAATGATATGAAATGTGCACATTTCATACCCTGTAAATGAGTTCGAAAGTTAAACTTCCCGGCCTAGGCCAGTAAAGAATGTATGTATTTTCATTACATAGCATAAGTTTGAATTTGGAATCTTTCTGCCTGAATATCTTGTAACTTGTTATAATGTTCTTTGGCCTAAATAGTTTAAATTTGGAACTCTACCGTGTTACGCGTTCAACACTCACAGCGCAAAAAAATAATTACAAGTATTTATACTTGTAAAACCAATTACAATTTCAATTAGTATATAATAATTCAAATATAACTAATTTAACTTTTAATATTTCTTAAGTAGGTTGCTTTTTTATTTACTTTCTTTTAATGACATAATATAATATATTTAAAAAAAGTCACTTGTTTCATTTTTTAGAAAAGCACTATACACACCTCGACCGGGAGAACATTTCTGGTCTCGTATATAGGCGGCCTCGCGTAGCTCGGCCGTCTAACTAACACTCGACCAGAAACGGCGTACTTCCCGGTCTCGCGATGTAATTTACTATAAGCGCACTTTGCACTTTTTGGTAGGGGGTAAAAATTTAGGTCACGCGTGTTCGACACCGTTCTTCTATAAATATAGTATATTCGTAATTAAGCTTTAATACCTTAGTTTTAAGGTTTATATTTAAAAAAATATTTTTATTATTTATTATTATTATTATTATATATTTTTTTTTATAATGAAAAAAATATTTAAATATTCGTTTTCACTTCTATCGGCAGTCCGTATGACTGCCATTTTTTTATTTCAGTTGACTTTGACAAGTGCTTTTAAATAGTCAAGTGAACTACCACTGCCGAACGCCGTTCTTAACGATAAGAACCAGAAAGAATGTCGGTGGTTGCTCTTTTGAAAAAAATAATTTACAATTACATCAGTGTGTAAATACATAAGTAGCCGCTGTCGTTAGCATTGCTTGAGCGAGTGAAATCCATGCTCTTTCTTCATCTACTTAATCTTCAACAGTATAAAAAGCTATTTTAACTTTTACACTATTGTGAGTGATATTCTTCGCTCTCGCAGAGAGCTTTACGGGTACGGTTTACGGTTTTCATGAATAAGGGCCCCGAACGGGTTCGAAACTAGTCGGGCATTTTCCGACATAACACGTGAGTTCATCAAAGTCAAAGTCAAATAAAGTTTATTCAATTTAGGTCCAGTTATTTATAAAATATAATGGTGATAATCAGTAACGGTATCTTAAAACTAAAGCTACGAGGGTTCCAAACGCGCCCTGGTCTGAGAAGAGCTCACAACAAACTCAGCCGGGGTTTTTTTCCGGTACTTATGTATAGTTAGTATTATGAGCTTTTTTCAGGATTTATTAAAGTGTAACATTCTAAAGCGGCTCGAAGGAATCCCCAAGAAGCTAAAAACACTGAAGTCAAGTGTAAAGTCCCACAAACTTGTCTGGCCGGGTGGCCTAAATTGAACAAATTTTTATGCCTGTTTGCCGGGATTTATAATTAATTTTAAATTACCGGGGTTAATTTTCCGGGATAAAAAGTAGCCTATGTGCTATTCCAGACTATAATTAATCTCTGTCTCTGTTGGGGCGTAATTGAGTAACAAACATCCATACATCCATCCAAACTTTCGCATTTATAAACGCATTTAGAAACTTTGAACTTCGATTCAAAAGCACTTTTCATAAGTTTATTTGAATAAAAATATATAAGTTTTGAGTGAGCTCCATTGCATTCTTGTACGGCAGAATGAAGGTCATAGTTAGCTTAGGTACATTTTGTCGGGGTCCAACAGTTCGGGTGTGTCTGAGGACGGCCCCTGGTCGTCTGTGTGGAGCCGACGCCGCTTCCTGGCGCCTCCGTCTAGCGGCTTCAGTGGAACCTCCGTCTCATTGTTTATGTACTCCTGGTAGCCTGGAAAGATTTTTTTAAAATTCGTACGCTTACGCTTGGTATATTGTAAATATATAGGGGATGAAAGTTTGTATAGTATTTTTAGGAACCTGATTCCACGGAGCCGTAAGCAAAAGCTAGTATTGCATATGTTAAATCGAACTCATGTGTTTTATTTATGTTTTCAAACATATAACTTACCCAGGCTGGTGACTTTAGCGACAAATAACGCCTTATCCAGCGCCAGTTGGTTGCGCGAGCGACCCTTCGGCCGGTCGCGCGACATCTCCTGATCTGAAACGAAGCCAAACTCACAAATAACGCTTTTATATTACGAACAGTTGGTAATTATTTTTCTTCTTTAAATTCACCCCCTGATCTCTTTCCGGTCGTGTCGGATTTTCTGTCCCGTCGGACTATGAGAGTAAAGAAACAGAGAGTGCACCTGTGTATGCGCACACACACGTGCACTATAATATCTCCCGCGCATATGCGTAATCTCTCTGGAGCTTACTTCCTAAATCTTATCACACTACACTGATTCAAGTGTAAGTGTCCCTGTGCAGTGTAATATAAATGTGCAGGCCTATTACACCTAACACGAAGGTAAACTAGTTAACAAAAACAGAGACCTCATGTCCACCATCATGCGGAGAAAATTGTCTTTCTTCGGACATTTACAAAGAGCAGCCCAATTCTCACTTTCAAGACTAGTGGACTTATATACTTACGTATTATAATATATTGTTTTTAAAAAAAGAGCAACTGCTGAGTTTTTGCCGGCTCTGCTCTGCTTTCCGAACCAGTGGTAGAGTCAAAACATGACGTAAGATAAGAGATATGTCCTACATGTTATAAATAAATTGAGTTTGTCTTTTAAAATACTAATTGCTTGTATTCATGCCAGATATTGATTATTACAGGTTTTATGAGTGGCCGTTATTTAAAAAAATAGAAAAACGGCGGAACGGTAGGTAGGCCAGGGCCCATACTAAAATATTAGAACCCCTTTGGAAAAGGCGTCACATGGTAATTATTATTTTATAATTGACATAATATTGTGCTTCTCCAGTGATGTACTCAGATATTAGTAAGTAATATTTTTTGGTTCATAGTATTGTTGCTTAAGTAAACGTAAAGGCCCCATTATGATTCGTTTTAACTGTAATAATCAAGACGTGTCACATAATCTAAGCCTATAGGGACTCCTCCTATCAGACTTCAAAATATTTACTATCTAACTGATGGAACTAATAATCTAACTATGAAAAAGAAAATTTATTTTTATAAAATAACTAACATCCATTCATCCATACATCCATCCATTTATCCAAACTTTCGCATTTATAATATTAGTATAGATATTATTTTGTACACCACACTGGTAGAATAGGATAGGTTACTGTCAGGAAAGTTAGACAGTTTACCGATATTGAAACGGCTAGGCTTGTCTACTTTGCCTACTTCCACAGTGTCATGTCGTACGGCATTTTATTGTGGGGCAGAGCAGCTGATATCCAAACAATTTTTATATTAAAGAAAAGAACCATCCGTTCTATTTATAAACTCGGATCACGCGAATCTCTTCGTGATAAATATAAAGAGATTGGTGTACTTACTGTACCTTCACAATACATTTACAATAATATAGTATTCGTCAGGCGGAACATTAATCTTTATAAGCGAATAAATGATACTCACAATCGATGTACTAGAAACCGCCATAAGCTTGTAACAGCATCATATCGTGTGCGCAAGGTGCAGAAATCCTTTGTGGGGTCGAGTGTACGCTTTTATAACATGGTTCCCAAAGAGTTTCTAGATTCCATTAGAGTTCCATTACATAAATTTAAAGAAAGTGTTAAACAGCATCTGTTAAGTCGAGGTTATTACACTGTCAATGATTATCTGAATGACAAAGTTGCATGGAAGCAACCGGCCTCACATCCAGTGACCCACAAGTCAGTGTAATACTAATTGTAACGTAATGTATGTGTTGTATTGTTTACTTTTGTAACCTTTTTCCTTTTTAAGAAAAGAGCAACTGCTGTTTTTCTTGCCGGCTCTTCTCAGTAGAACAGCTTTCTGACGAGTGGTAGAGTCTTATAAGTGACACAAGTTGTCCTACATGAAATAAATAAATCATTTATCATTTAGGAGCATTATTTATACTTATTCCGCCTCAAATGTACTCTACTCGCTAATAAATGAATTGATTGATTGTCATACTTATATGAGCAGCGACTGCGGGTGAGAAGGCGTGAAGCAGCTTCCACCAGCCCGTCTCTCCGAGCGCCACAGAGCCGGAGCGGAAGAACAGGTTGCTGTACACCGATAGGGCTCCAGCTATTGTGCCGATCCAGTTCTTCTTCTGTTTGCTGAAATAACGTCAATGGGGCCTTAACATTTGGCTATTTGTAGTGGTGCTTTTTGGAGCAGAACCACAGAATTTTTTGGTAGTATCAGACTCCCAAGGCTTCATACAGACAAACTTATTTAATCACTTGTTTCTTATATTGTAAGTAGTTAATATGCAGGAAATAGAGATAACTATATAAAGCGGCACGTCATCTTTGCCGGTAGGGTGGTAACTAGTCACGACCGAAGCCTCTCACCAGGCCAGACAACAGAAAATTAGGGAAAGGAATTACTAATTCCCAAATTGACTCTGCCAGGGATTGAACCCTTGAACTCCCATGTTAGGACTAGTGATGTGCCGGATCGTAAAAAATGAATATCGGCGGATACGTATATTTGGTGTCAAGATCCGCGGATACGGATACGGAGATGAGATTTAAAAAATGTGAAGTTTAGTAGTGTAGGTATACTTCACACTAGAGTTATGTAGTAATGTAGTAATAGATGACGCCCGCGGCTTCGTCCACGTGAGTGAGTTATTTTGGTTCCCGCGGGAACTCTTTAATTTTCCGGGATAAAAAGTAGCATGTGTTATTCCAGACTATAATCTATGCCTGTGCCAAATTTCATCCAGATCCGTTCAGTCGTTCTGTATATTCATAATATAAGTGTAGATTGGTATAGTTGGTAGCTCACTACGATAAACGTTTGCAATATAAAAATGGTGTCAAATATTTGATTTTAAGAAATAAAAAATAATCTGAATGGAATTTAATAGTTTTTCATTGCTACTCAATCACCTCCAAATAGAATTTCATCCATGTATTGAAAATTAATAATGTGAAAGATCCGTCTAAAAAGTAACGGATACAGATCTTTTTTCTACCTCGGATATCAGCAGATATGGATACGGATATCCGGAACATCACTAGTTAAGACAACAGCGCTCAACACTGCACCGTAGAGGTCGTCAGAATTTACTTGTTATTCAAGGGGGCATGCATGGACACTTAGCACAGGGTCAGCATTAAGCAGTGCAACTCACCATTGGGATCCAAACAGCAGCCCCCAGTATCTGTCAATGAAGAAACAGATGTGTGTCTTGTAGTGGAAGAAGCCATTGTTGCTAATGCCTTGCATGTGGAGGCTGAGGTGGTTCAGAGTCAGCAACAGGACATTAACCCTGAAATAATAACAAATAAAGAAGAAATAAATAAATCTACTACAAGTTAGCCCTTCACTGCAATGGTACGTGATAATGCTGTCTAATATGGTAGCGGACATGATGCAGTCTAATATGGTAACCTAACCTGTTCTTCTTCTTCATGTTGATGCAGCTTTGCAGGGCTCTGTAGCGAGGCCCAGTATCACTTTGACTGTTGCTGATCTATTGTGATCGCCACTATCTAAAGTTCCTGGCCAATACTGCTTGCTGCTAGGAACAGCAGCAGCTTTTTGGCCGGGATGTTCTTTGCCTCCTCAGGGTCTACGGAGTGTTTCCCTAACCTAACCTGTTAGGGGCATGCCAGTTATATTAAACCTATATTCTTAATCCGTCTCTACACAGCATCGTACCGGAATGCTAAATCGCTTGGCATCACATCTTTGCAGGCTAAATAAAAAATATATAAGTAATTAAGTTTTAGACTACAAAACCTTTTTCTTATAAAATGTTACATGTGTTTCTAATTGTCAAGTAAAACTACCGCTGGTTCGGAAGAGTCAGTAAAAAATTGGCATTGGTTTCTCTTTCAAAAAATGTAGGTACATCTTCAACAGCATAAGCTTTTCATAACACATATTCATGAGAGTATGTCAATCATCCATGCATACTGAAAATTTTGGATCTGTAATAATAAGAATAATAATAAGAATAATATTTATTTTCATAAATGATTGACATGATTAAATAACGGTCCCTACCCTCTACGCTAGGATAACCTGTATTGCAGAGGGTAGTTCCTTCCAGTGATACATGTGAAAATATAACTAAAAACGAATTACTTATTTATGTGTGGAAAACTGAGCGTATCTGCGTGTATATGTGTATGTGTGTGTGCGTGAGTGTGTGTGCATGTGTGCGTGTGTGTCGGTAGGTGTGTGTGTGAAAGTGCAAGTGAAAGTGCAAGTGTAAGTGCGCGCAATGCTATTTTGTTATTTTTAAAATATTTTCAGTTGCATCATAGCCCTTGGGTGCTAGCCAGCTTCAAAGAGATTTAGCTAGGTTAAATTTATTAATTTTATTCAAATTTATTTCTTTGTTAGCCCTACTAAATATATTATATGCATATGATGAGCTGAATTCAAATTGCGATTGGGCAAAACTTGTGTTAGCAACTGATAATGGAAACTTTACTACTCTTTTGTTATTATTTATAGTGCAGTGATCAAATTTTGAGTGAAAACGTAAAATTATTGAAACTAAGTAATGTTGACGAACGTTGAGTAGACTGCATTCTCTGTATAACTGGTCAGTTGGGTATCTAAAAGGTTTTTTAAAAATAGTTTTGAGTAAGGTTCTGTGCGCTCGTTCTAACTGAAGCAAGAACGTAATGTCTTAGCAGTGCACGTGTGGTTTCTTAGCAACCTCCATCTTAGTGCTTTAGATCAAGTATTTAAAGATCTATAGAAAAGACCTGCATGCAATGAATAGAATGTATTCATTGCCTCTTGCGAGAGTAGCTTTCTATCCTGGACTATTGGGAGCTATGCTGGGAGTCTTAAAGATTCTCAATCCACATGGACAAAGTAACAAGCATCAGCTATTACAAACTATATAAGTACTAAAGAACATTGACCAAGTCCTATTCAGGCTTACAGTCTGGCTCAGGCATTATGTAGAGATAATTCAACTTAATACAGTAGAATTGTGCAAACAAATAAGTAAGTACAATTCTTTTGCTTTGAGAACATTTTTTGGGTAATCTGTACCCATTACTGGAACTTGGCCAAGACTTTATATAGGCTGTTATCTTAGTTGTTTTTCACCATTCGGTGGTGAAAGCCGGCTGGTTCTCGATCGAAGTTTAGCTAACTTTGTACGAAGTTTTAAGTAATTTAAGCTAACACTTACCACGGAAACTTGTTACGTTTGAACACCTCTTCCTTACACAGAGAGCAGTCTTCACACAAGAAATCGAAGAAAACATCGCAGGCGAAGTCTCCCGGCGTCCCTTCCCGTCGTAAACAATCCAAGTGCACAAAACATTTACAAATCTCACATATTAACCCAGGGTGGGTCTGCTTATTCTCGGGTTCGTTACAATACTTGCAAGTAGGGCTCATTTTTTATTTGAATAGCAACGAAAAAAGTTATTTTCTCAAGAATTTATTTTTGTTTTGGTAATTTTTTGGTTAGAAACACAGACGATCAGCAGACGATTAACAAGTTTTTTAATGTTATTTGTTGTTGTTATGAGATCTGTCACTTTGACGTTGTCACTTTCATTTTTTAAATTCAAATTCAAATCATCTAATTATTTTATTAATCTTCAAAATAGTTTTTAGTTTATTTTGATAGAACTAATAGTTTCGGAAATATGGCTGCCTAACTGGAATAAAAAACTAAACCTTTGTAAAATCCGTAAATATTTTTTATAATTTCAAGAAAAAGTATTAGTTAGGAGAAAAGCTGTCAGGACTTAATACAAAGATCATTTATTAAAATACCTAGTGTTTAGTTTATTTTGATAGGACAAATAGTTTTCGAAATATACCTTGCTGTTGTGTAAGAACCGGTGGTAGTCATGTAGACTTAGTATAATACTATGCAATAAATAGTAATTAACCCATAAATAAATAACGTATTTTTGATTTTAGGCACAAATGATGTCTTCTTTTCTCCCCACTCCCACAACCCCCCTCCCACCTCCCACAACACCCCTCCCCTCTACCACAAACCCGCAACACCCCTCTCCCCCTACCACAACAAATATTGAATCGTCCAATGAATCTATCATTGGTTCGGAATGCCGTTAGCAGTTAATAACAGTTATTACAGTAAATCTGATAAAATTATTTGCAAGATGGCTGTTGGATGTTGGTGGTTATTAGCACTACATTGTTTTAAGATAAATGCATATTACATACCTACATATTGTTGAAAGGACTTCGAGACATAGGTATTTATTATTATTATATTAGTAGGTATTATTAAAGCACATCACCATGGTCATCATAATCATCTTCTTCCCCATAATTGTTAACATTTACACACGACCCATGGCATTGTCCACACATAAAACTGCATTTCAGTCCAGCACGTACGCATTCACATTTATTGCCACACGTTTTTTTGCAGTTGCATGACACCAGGTTCAGTAGATGGGCTGGTGCGGGTGGAAGGTTTGTGGTAATAGGCATCAAAGTATTTCTCACAATCTTCCACCCCCAACCTTCTGGTTTAGGGAATTTCCCAGCCACTCTTGCACTTGTAAGTACACTCGTAAATAATGCTGTTCACACGCAGCAGATGTGGGTGGCGGTGATGCAAGCTGGAACGAAGCGGTGACGGGCTGAGTAGCAATTTTTCTTCGGCCGACGTGAGCCTGGTCTTTGTTATAGGCCTATTACACCGCACTTTCCACAGGGCCCTGTACAAAGGGTGGGTGTGGCCGGTAATACAATAAACTAATAGTAATAATCATGATATCTTTATCTACAAAACAACACCACACTTAGTAAATAAAACTTGCTTAGTACACAGTTTCGCGAGACGTATCCGGTAGTTCCTCTACCTACTCAGTTACTTTAACATTCATAATGGGCAGTCTCTCAAATTAATGGTGGACGTATTGATTTACTGCCTCGTTGGTCTAGCGGTTAGCGTAGTCGACTGCGGATCATGAGGTCCTGGGTTCGATTCCCGATCGGGCATAAAAATTGTTAGGTATTGGGTTTTTCAATTAAGAAATTCTCAATGCCAGCCCGGAGTTGGAAGTTGGCGGTGTTTCACCCCCGTGCCTCGGAGAGCACGTTAAGCCGTCGGTCCCGGTTATTATCACTAACATGATAATAGTAGTTAAAGCCCGCCAACCCGCATTGGAGCAGCGTGGTGAGTCTAAGCTCTAATTCCCTCTCTCCTATGAGAGTGGAGGCCTGTGCCCAGCGGTGGGACGTTAATAGGCTGTAGTGGGTAATGATTTTAATGCCATTTGGTAGATTATTTTCGCCACAGATGGTTTTTTCCTAGCTGTAATAGTTTTTGAGAAAATTACAAAAAAACTGCGGTCGGGGAGACGATTGAGGGCGTAGGGAGGAAAGCGCGGCATAGGAGGGGGTAATTTTTAAAAAGTGCTTCTCAGACCCCAAGGAACACTTGTGCCAAAAATCAGCTTTACATTTTTTTATTTTAGGGTTCCCATACATAGCTTTCACAAGTAGCCTGAGCTATAAGTTAATCATCTGTGGTTTTAACATAGAGGGTAAACTCAGGAATCTCAGTGGGTTTTAAGCTTTCGACTACTTTCGACTAACGGAATCAGGTTCAAAAAAGCTATCCCCCAGAGCCGTAAAGCCATTGAAAATATTTAAAATTCGATCGATTAAAAGATCCTGATTCAAAGTCTAAGCATTAAAGGCGCGCTGCTCAGTTAACAAATCAAACAAAACAAATTTTTTAAATAATAATGTGTATTATAACAATAAAGAAATAAACAATAGCTACGAGAACTGAGTAGTAACATTTTCACAGCATCTCACTGGTTTTTGGTTAACAAGTATTTTCATTTTTTATGTCACTGTCTCTTGGATCTTTCCTCGCGGAAGTCCCTCAGCCACTTATCGATGTTCTGGCGATGGATATTCCTGGCCATCCTGACGGACTCGGGGTCCTGGGGGTTGGCGGCCATCAGGTCGAGGTGGTGCGCCGCGTCGATGATCACAATTGCTGTTACCGTACTGCTGATGCTGTTGAGGATTCCACCTAGAGAAGAAATAATATTTTAGACATCGGTTTGTTTTCTTTCGTCACCTAGGACCACGGGTTAGGCACTTGTGTGACACTATTATATAGATAGACATAATAAGTCGATGACGTACGAGTATTATTAATATTGTACGGCCACAAGTATTATTCGCACCTGACTTGAAGCAGAGCTTGGGAATGTGCTGGTGCTCTGACCTTATTACTGACAGTCATATCGATAAATTACAAAAAGAAGCAGTGGTCGTATTATTTTAAAAACATTTAAAATATTTATTGAAACAATAATAAAGTACAAAATTTACTTCATTTCTTATGTAAAGAAAATAAAATCATTCGGACAAGTAGGGACGATTGTTTTATTTAGATAAAAGTCTTCTATAGTTTTGTGAATTACACTACGATTAAAATCATCTTTTTTACGAAGAACGAAGAGGTAAGGACCTCTGCGTTATTCGTATTTAAATAAGTATAATGCTAGCGAGTACCGACGCTGTCACCGGGTGAGATAAGTTCGTGGGACTGTACATGTTGAGTACCTACCGCCAGCCCAAGGATCCAACAGGCCATTACTGAAGACGATATTCGACGCCGCCTTTATCCTATCCCCTCCATACTCTATCCTCGCGGCGTCTGGTCGAGGGTACACGTTGTATTTCTTGTGGCAGTCTGCCGCGTACTTGGTGAAGTTCCACGGCGCCGGCTCGAACATGTCGTCTTTGCCCGTCGTACACATCGGCATTATCATTTCTGTGCACGCCTGCAAATATATTTATATGGTTACTAGCTGATGCACACGGCTTCTTCCGCGTGGAATAAGATTTTTTGAATTCCCACGGTATCTACTTCATTTCTCGAGATAAAAAGTAGCCTCCAGGTCCTCAACCCATTTTGCATACCCATGCAAAAAATCACGTCGATCGACGTAGGCGACCTAAACGGACTTTTTGAAGACATGCAAAAGTTGTCACTGGAGCACCATTAACATTAGAAAGACTACATCAGCATATACATCACTAGTTACTATTCAATGATATCGATATATAATTTTGTTGAAAATAGTATTTAATTTCATTCCATGAAGACTAGAAACAGGGTGGAGTGAAAAAAGTTAATATTCGCTTTCTGTATCTTGTTACTGATGTTTCTAGTTGTCACTCTCTGGAGAAAATCTTAGAGAAAAAGGATTGTAACACATTTTATTTTAATAAATATTTTTACTTAATTGGGTTATCAGTGGTTTTTATTAAATTTACCTGATAGTCCCAGCCACTAGCATCAAGGTTGGTGTAATCACTGTCTTTATAGTCAACGCACTTGGCTTTCCCGTTGTAGTTTGCGTAGACCTGCACCACTTTTCCTATGGCCTGAAAAATTATCATTTTAATTTGAAAGATATATAAAAGAAAAAGACTAACTCACTGACTGATCTATTAACGCACAGCTCAAACCACTGGATGGATCGGGCTGGGCATACAGATAGCTATGATGTAGGCAACCGATAAAGGATCTTTGAAAATTCAACCTCTAAGGGGGTACAGGGCTTTGGTATGAAAATCGAACCTAACGTGAGCGAGGCCGCGGGCAAAAGCTAGTTAGGTATAGAATAAAGTGGTTTATTTTTTCCCCACTAAAAGTTAGCCCTTGACTGCGATCTCACCTGGTAGTAAGTGATGATTCTGTCGAAGATGGTACCGGGCTAACCTGTTAGAGGTACCTATGGCAGTTATTATTAAATCCATACACCTATTCGTATTCTACACGCCATCGTACCGGAACGAAAAAATTGCTTGACGGCACGTTTTAAGCCGGTAGGATGGTAACTAGCCAGGGCCGAAGCCTCCCTAGCCTAGCCCAGAGAAATGATAAATTTCCAAGTGGATTCCGCCGGGGATCGAACCCTGCTTATAAGACAACAGCGCTTACCACTACGCCAGAGAGGTTGTCGTCAAATTCTCAGTTGAATTCAATTATGCAATAAAAAAATGTTGGATAAAGCAGGCGTTACTTTGCGGAAGTCCATGGTAATAAACTAGAGGTTTAATGCGCTATTTAATCCGCCAAAGCATACAAATCTATGTGTTTTGTATGTGGTACAGACAGCGAGTAGCTTGAACGTGCAAGCTACACATTGCACCACAAAGATAAATGTCTCCTTTGGCGGATTATATAGCGAACTAGCTAATGCCCGCGACTACGTCTGCATGGATCGATGTTTTTTGGTTCCCGCGGGATCTCCTTAATTTTCCGGGATAAAAAGCCTATGCCTATGTGCAATTCCAGACTATAATCTATCTCTGTGCCAAATTTCAGCCAGATCCGTTCAGCCGTTGGGGCGTGATTGAGTAACAAACATCCATAAATCCATCCAAACTTTCGCATTTATAATAAATATTTGTGGGATTAAACTTCTGGTTCCTTCATAAAAAATGATTCGGTTTTTTACCTCAAAAAGTTGTGTTTCATTCAATTTCTCACTCAAATACTGGCAGACAACCCTGACAGGCTGCGCTGGTAAGGGCATCAGGAAATCCGACTGGAACGGATAGTTCACCATAGCCAGGGTCTCGTACATGGACTGAAGGTAGTCGATCAGGGTTTGCACGTCTGTGGAGTTCTTGACAGGCTCGCAGAGCTTCCAGTTGGTTTTCAACCAATCGCTGTTGTTTTGGTTTCCGAGAAATGTTCTGTGGGCGTAAATACATATGGTTTTCAAACTCAAACTCATACTAAATTATACTTATTGAAAGTGGTTTTGAATCGTCGAGAGAATCTACAACTGGTGCGGAATGCCATTACTGGCACTGCATTCTCAGCACTATTTCAGCACTGATCTATGATTTTTGTCTCGCCTCGTTGGTTTAGTGGTTAACGTGTTCGACTGCGGCTGACGACGTGCCGGGTTCGAGTTCCGGGTCGGGTCATACCCAATTAAGTATTGGGTTTTTCTGTCAAGAAATTCCCTGTACTAGCCCGGAGTTAGGAAGTTGGCGGTGTCACGTGTGTCACCCTCATACCTCGGAGAGCACGTAAACCAGTACTCTGACACGACTGCGCAGTCGTGTCGGAGTATTTTCCGTCCCACCGGGCTAGATGAGTAAAGGAACAGAGATGTGCAAGCACACACTTGTGCACAATAATATCACCCACGCAGATGGCTAATCTCTCTGAAGAGAGATGGTATCTCGACTCTCGCAAATCTCGACTATGGCAAATTCGGTCGGGAGAACTTTATTAATATTTGTAAACCTTCAAAGTATACCTCAACTCTGTCCACGAGCTCCTGATATTGTCCACGCATTTCTGGTTGACAATCTTGAAGCTGGAGGTGACGATCCTGTGGAAGACCTCGCAGGGCACCATGTCAGGGTACATGTGCACCGGCGCTGACGCTGCGATGGCGCCCGTCACCAGGTGAGGGTACTTCATGCGCAGGTAGGCTGACAGCATTCCGCCGTACGAACCTGGAACGGGTATCAGAAATGTTGAACAATAGTTATCAATTGACCATCACCGCCTCCACTGCAGTCTACTTATTACTCCAAGATGGCAGTCTAGTGATATGGACGGTCTACTATTCGGGTGATCCACTGAATAGGTTTACCTATTCATTAAAGAGAGTAAGCCCCGTGCACGCACTACGAGTTATGTACGTTTTAAGAAATTAAAATATAACTTGCTTTCACGGTGAAGGAAAACATCGTGAGGAAATCTACATGTCTAAGAATTCTTCATAATGTGCTTCAAGGTGTGTGAACCCTGCCACATTTGGCCAGCGTGGTTGACTATTGGCCTAACCCTTCTCATTTCGAGAGGAGACTCACTCAGTAGTGAGCCGGCAATGAGGTGAAACGTATAACTTAAGTACCTTCAAGGCAAGAGTGAATAGGCATCTTCTAGGCAAGCGCGTTCCAACCTAGACCTCATCATGGCTTTTCACTTAGCATGATTGTCGGCAAGCGCAAGCCTATCTCAGTAACAAAAATATGATGAAAATATATGTTATAATTGATATGTTATTTATGTTACAGATGACGAAGATACATGTAATTTACCTCCAAAGGCAATGACAGGGTATTGAGGCTTCAACTTATCGCCCTGCAGATAGTTGATCAGATCAGCGTAGTCCGCTAACGCTTGTGAGGACGTCAGGTACCCGATGTGCTCGTTGTCCATGGACTTATTGCCGAAGGGCATGGATTGTCCATAGTACCTGGACAGAAAGTCTTTGGACTTTAAAGGAAGTCAAGCATCCATACTAATACTAGTATATAAACGTGAAAGTTTGTGTGTCTGTTTGCAATGCTTTCTTGCAGATATAGGCTAATCTTAGGATTATTCGAAATTTACCCAGACGTAATTTCCAACAATTCATAATGTCAAATCATCATACTTACTAATATTATAACTGCGAAAGTGTGTTTGTATGTTGGTTTGCCTTTCAATCATGCCGCAACAGAGCAACGGATATGCATGGGTATACTTGAGTTCTTGTGGGGGGAAAAAAAACTGGGCATCAGCTAGTAATAATTATCTTATCTAGCCTGTAAGTATAAGAAGAATTAAATAGTATCAATAAGTGTATGCGGTATGCAGCTCTTGTAATATATTGAAAGGCATTCTGCATTATGCTGAGCTGATGCCTTTTTTCAGGTTGTAGCACATACGACAAGCTTTTTCCTGGTGCTTCTGTTTTTTGATTATATAATGCTCAAGTACTGGAGGCGCCGGGGTAACTTAACTTTAACTTTTTTTATTTCAAATCTCCGTAGCTCTATATAAGAAAAGTCAATGGGGATCTGCGAGAAGGCTTTGATAAGAGAAGATGTCAAGGAAAAAGAATCTCACTCTAATCCACTAAAGCAATAGCGAATTAAGCTTCTTGTTTCTTGATTATCATGGACTTCCGCAAAGATACGCCTACTTCTATCCAATAAATATGGAGATTTATCAGAGGCCCAATTTTCTAAACAAATCGTAACCATTTGACATTTAAAAAACGTATTACTCGAACTGTTTTAGGAAATCATACATGCTTTTTGACGATACGTTTGACAAACGATTACGATTCAGATTTCCTTACATAATCGGGGGGCAGAAACAATAAAAGCGATATTTCTTCACACCTGTGCTCCGCGAACACCAGCTTGGCGTGATAGTGAGGCGCGATGTCCCACATGAAACCCGTGTGTTGCGCGAACGTCTCGATTTGACCCTGGATGGCAAACAAAATGTAAAAAGATGGATTTTATAACTATTGGACATTGGATTTGTAAGTCACCCGGAGGATATTTATTATAGGAGCTTCTTTCAGACTACACTTCAAGACTTTTGGTAACCATCGCTAGGAAGGCTGATTCAGTATTTGGTGCGTGTAGGGTTTTGCTCTGGTGAGTGGTGAGATTAGTGACGGTCTGCCCGCATGCGGCTGGGCTTAAAGTACTTATCGCCGCTCGAAGACTTGTTATGGTTCGCGAAGCGAATGATTACGTTTACTTGGATGGATAGGCAGTTGTCTGTCTGTCAAAAGTCAGAACCATAGACGTAGAAAAATGTATAGTGCCATAGTCAGCCTTGTCTTTAGTTGTAAGGCTCTGCTTAATGATACAATTTTATTTATTTCACGTAAGACAACTTGTGCCACTTATGAAATGTAAATCGCTTGGCAGTACTTCTTTGCCGGAAGTGTGGAAAGCCAGGGCCTAACCATTGCAGACCAGGGAAAATATAAATTCCCGAATTGACCCCGCTGGGAATCGAACCCGAGACCTTCCACAGCCCTCTCCACTACGCCAAAGAGGTCCTCAAGCTACCTAGGTTGAAATGCCCGAGGTTCACATACCTAAACAAATAATATACCGTTACATAGTGATGTAATAAAGTCACGATCGATAGCAGATATATGCTTGATTGTTTAGGTACCTATTTCAACTAAAAACGATAACGCATCGGCGAACACATTGTTGAAAGTACATTAACCTATTTAAATACGAATAAAAGGTTTTATTTTTTCTCTTAACCTACTCTACATGTTCCTACTTCATAACATGTCAACTAAACTTTGCTTAATAGTTACTTAGTCTATCAAATCAATCTAATAATCATGAATCATTTTAGATCTCGAATTGGAGAAGTTAGTAACTTAGCAGATAAACACATTAAATCATGCTAATAATACTTATAAATGCGAGAGTGTGTTTGTTTGTTGGTTTATTCGTTTGTCCTTCAATCACGCCGCAACAGAGCAACGGATCGACGTGATATTTTGTATGGGTATAGTTAAGGACCTGAAGAGTGACTGGCTACTTTTTATCCTGAAAAATTAAGGAGTTCCCGTGGAAATTAAAAAAAAAATTATTCCACGCGGACGAAGTCGCGGGCATCAGCTAGCATTAATATAATACCCACACTATGTTTTGTTTGTAAATTGTATACTTTTAATAAAAATACCTGTATACAAAGCATAGGCTCAATTGTCTAAGAAAATTGTAACCCTTTGACAGCTTAAAACGTATTATTCGGACTGTTTCACTGTTTTAGGAGTTCATACCAACCTCATAAATACATAACGATACCAACATGCTTTTAAACGTGCAAGTATTTATGAACTCCATAACCAGATCATAGATAAATACTAACTATGTAACTACAACCTGAACCAGATCGAATATTATCGTTTGACAAACGATTATGATTTCCTTACTATCAAATCCCAAATGTTCGTTTAAATAGCTTTATTCCATATAATAATATCCCTACCTAATTTAATTAAAATGTACAATCTTTTTATTAATCCGTTTTCATTTTCGTCCTTCGCGCTCAATTGGCGTTAAAACACCATATAAACTAAATATAGGTACTTACCTAGATTTGGAAGGTGAGGTGTGAGAACTGAGTGACCACTGACCACTGTTCAGGCAGCATAATATCTAATGACTTCTTTACAAATTCCAATATGCGTTTTACCACAGTAAACAGATACAACGTTTTACTAAGCATTTTAGTCACTAAAACTACAAAATCCATTATATCGCTCAGTTCCGTTGGCACTAATAAGGCTAGGTATAAAAATAAATAAAAAAAACTTACCTCATTGCCCGTATAAAAAAATATGGGTCCATCCTCGTTTTTATTCCAGTGATGTTCATTCACCAAATACCTTATATTGAAAGTTTCATTCTTTTGATACCCGAAATGATCCAATGGAACGTTAAACAATTTCGTTTCATACTTATATTCACACTTCACCACACTTAGTAGTAATAAAAAACTTAGAATTTTTAAACTTATCATGATTATGTGATAAGTGCGGTTTGTCCATATGTCGTGTACGAATGGCGATTGGAACTGCAATAATAAACAATGAGTGAGCCGGTAGATCGTCGGTTGTAGCCGGTATGTTGTGACGTAATGTACACTGGTTAACAAAGTGTCATCCGATAGCACCGATTCACTTTACTATACCAACATCAATCAAACTATATGTCACCGTAAGATTGTAAAAACCGTTAGATTATAATCTAACTCGCGAAATTCTAAACTGTCGAAAGATTAGAATTTAACGCATTATTCTCCGGTAGATTGTAATCTGATAGGTATTTAAACCCGATAAAACCAAAGTGCCCGGCCTGCGGCCGGGCTCTACTTGATTATTTATGTCGAACCCTAACCTAACCTACAAGAAAGAGACAAGAAAACGTAAATAAAATGAATATTTCAAAAATTTACACTCAGAACATTGAACAGTTTACAATCTTTCGAAAATTTAGAATTTCACGAGTTAGATTATAATCTAACGGTTTTTACAATCTTACGGTGACATATACATACCTACTAGGTATACCTAGAGTATTCGTCAGTGGATTGGATCATAACATCGTCAAGGACAAAATACCTATGTGATATTGCTTGCATTCAATATTATAATTTACCTACTAGGTAGTTAAGTACTTTCGTATTAATGTAAAAACTGCTCTATCAAAATGAAAAAATTCAACATTTATGAATTATTACTATACTTACCTACATTATTCAAGAACTATGTATATTCGTGCGAATATTTTATGCTGTACGAGTTCTATGATGCTCACCGCATTCGCAGTGCGATTTGCGAAGTAGGTGAAACCCGTAAACGAAACAAACCACGAGAATAAAATTCGCACGAATGTTTTTCGCAGTACGAACGTACCTTTTAGGTAGAACAAGTACGTAGTACCTAACAAGTGATAATTAAAAAAATTAAAAAACACGACTGCCGTGCCAAAAAACTAAAAAGTTAAAAATCTAAATTAAGTAAACTAGTATTAGAATCTTATTCACATTTTTATTAAATTATTTTTTTTGTGAATCACTGAATATTGAACTATAGTGTTATATATTTTTGAAATCTACTCATCATTTTAAAGATGATGATTATATAGTTAATCTTATTTTCGAATCTTTTTTTCAACTTTAGTCTTTATTGCGGGTCCATGGTCACCCCATCAATTTTTCTTAAAATTTTACTAGCCTTTGTCACTGGGAATAAGCTAGGGATTCAAACGATACGCCATTTATCAAAATCGGTTCAGGCGTATAGGAGTTATGGTGGAATATACAAATTCACATACATACATACATGAATCCTCTAAACAATATACTCCTTTTTTCAAGCAGTCGTATAATGAAGGCCACAAAGGTCATTGTCCTCGACTTGTCATGTACAATACAATGTAGTTACAGTTAAGATTCAAATTCATGGAATAAACCCGACAGTCGTCGACTGTACCTGATTCTGTTATCAACAAATTTGACCTTTGGCTGGGAGCGGGATACGTAAGTTCATAACGGTTAATACTTATGTATCTACCTACTCACGTGTATTTACATTTTTGAAGTAGGTAGCTATAGTCTTATCAAAATGGAATGGTGGTCAAAATTGGAAATAATTTTTATACCTGTCTAGTTTTTGTTTTTACTTTATCTATACCTACTAATATTATAAATGCGCGAAAAGGAGGATGGCGAAAATGAATGTATTTTGGGACCCACTGAAAAAGCGTTTATCATGGAAACTTATTAATAATTGTAGAACGTAACAAAACTAAGAAAAAACCAAATAGTAAGTAAGTCTAAAAATGAGGGAGAAAAAAAAATACACCTAAAAGTAGAATATAACCTAAAAATTATTAATCAAAAACTATTGGGCTATTGTTCAATCAATAATTTGTATCAGTATTAGTATGAATGAGTAGGTAGGTACTTATGTCTGCGAGAATTCTGCAATAATTCTACTCACACCATAGTCCTAAATAACTCTTATCTGCTTAGATCTTTCTTATCTTTTAACAAATTGAGTAACAATAATATCAAAATAGATCTCTTTGCACTACTGGTACCTCTATGCGGATTCTGGCCAAAGAATTCTTCGACACCTATAGCTCAAGTTGAAGTGATTCGCTGACCAATAATTCAGATTGTTTTCCCATTCTATAGCCTGATCTTCCCTACATTAAGCGTTTTATTCCTCTATATACTTTGATTTACACTTGCATTAAGTACTTATTTACTTTTCCTATGAGAGCTTTTTTATTTCTCTTATTATCCAAATCCATGAGAAGGAAGTGGCGGGCATCAGCTAGTGTCATATAAGTAGTGATCACTGATACTGATAAAATCATTTACATAAAAATTAAAAAGTATCGATACGATTAGGTATCGATACTTTTAAAGTACTCGTGTTAGTATCACAAGACGATAGTAATATTAAGAATACTCATTTCAGTAGGTATCGATGATACATCGATGGTGTCAGAGCATCCCTACAAAAATAAATAATGACAAGTGTTGTCATGTCAACAAAATGTATATCTATGTCAATTGCGTTCCGTTAGTGCAAGATGACTTATTTTTTAATAAATTATAATAATTTCTTTCTTTTGAATCCCGTATCTCAGAGTCTCAATATTTTTTTATATAAACATATGATTATAAATAATATAAACTTGTACTTGAACGATGCCTCCTTAATTTTTAAATTATGTGGGTCCAATTTCGCCATTGTTCTTTTGCTGGATCGATGTTTGTTACTCAATCACGGCAGAACAGATCTGGATGAAATTTGGCACAGAGAGAGATTATAGTCTGGAATAACAGGTAGGCTAGAATAGATTTCCCGCGGGAACCAAAAAAGCTCAATCCACGCGGACGAAGTCGCGGACATCAGGAAGTTTTTCATAATATATAAGTACCTACTAACGACGCGGTCCCCGCGTCAGATAAGTTTGTGGGACTATATTTATTACTAAGAAATTGCCCGAGCGAAGTTAATGGTCTCTGATTCTACTTGGGTGGATTGACACTTTCCGCTTGATGCTCTCAGAGCCTTATAACTTCCGAAAAGATTACCTACCTACTTCAAACTCACACAAAACTCACATAGTATGATATTATGTAAATCGATGGCCTAAAGCCGAAAATTACAAAGTTATAAAAATCCTTATTTTACTTAAATTATTTTTTACTAGATGATGCCGGCGGGCCGCGACTTATCCGCGTGAACTAAGGTTTTGAGATCCCTGCGGGAACTCTTTCATTTTCTGGGATGAAATGTAGTCTATGTTGAGGGTGTTAACTATCCCCATATCCTTATGAAAATTTCACCCAAATCGATTCAATCGTTGCGGCGTGACGGCGAACTTACCATACAAACATCCACACTTTCACATTTATAACATTAGTAGGATAGGATGATAAGATTAGAGTAGCGCTAACATGTTAGATCCGAGGTTTTCAGCACATATATTTTATTTCATGCAAGTGTTTACCTATATTTACTAAAAGAAATCAATTTCATTAGCGTATATAAGAGTAATAAGACCCATTACCATTGAAGATTGTTTTCCTATTTTTTTTTTAGATCAATTGAATTGAAAATTATTGATACGGTCACTAATTGGTAAAGTTTTGTTGCTCAGTGGCGTGCACTGTATTCGGAGCCAGGGTAGGCATTGGTTAGGTTACCTATTTCAGGCAAGGCATTATGAAAAAAGGCATTGAGCTTTTTCAGCTAGGGCAAGCAATACTTTTATGCCTCTATGTCGTGCACGCCACTGTATATATCTATAGGTATAGTCTATGGATGTCTGTCAGTCGCGCTCGCGGTGGATGAGGATCCGAGCCACCAGTCGAGTCATCTCCAGATCCTGCAGGTGTTGTCCTTGGACGCGGTGATGATGGCGTCGCCGGCGTACGAGTACGCGCACGAGAAGATCTCTCCTTGGTGACCTGACAGAACCTGAAATAGGAATAGAAAAGGATAGAGACAGAAACAGATGTAAAGAGAGAAACAGCGCCAGAAAAAGCAACTGAAATGGAAATAGAAATAAAAATACAAACAAATAGAAACAGAAATAGAAACATGTATAAATTATTTTCCAGAATTTAGTAGGTTTAGGTACGTCACCTAAAATACAAACAAAAATAGGAATCGAAATATAGATATGGATACAGAGAGAGAAACAGCAACAGAAAAAGCAACAGCTGAATAGAAATATAAATACATATAGCGACAGAAATAGAAATATTAAATTATTTTGTAGAATTAAGTAGGTAGGTAGGTATAAATATATTGGCCTGGGCTTAAAAATATGGTTAACAGATTTCCACCTCTGCATCTGTCCATACCTAGCATTATTTTAAGTCTGCCGGCCTTACCTAAGCCGTGGTCCGAGCCACAGGAGGCACCCTTAGGAAGACATTGCCCCCCGATGTCTTCGAGCCCTAAAGAGCTCATTTCTCGACGATGCCTGGCGCTCGTCCAACGGTTCGCAGTAGGTAGGGCCTACGGGCCGCTAAGCGTCCAGTAGGGCTACCTATTGCGAAATTTTTGACAGGCTGACTTACCTGTACACAGTTGCCCGTGGTGGTGTTCCAGACCCTGGCACTACGATCCGCTGACGCGGTCAGCAGGCAGCCGCCCGCCGGGCTGAAGCACACCTGATTCACACAGATCATTTATACTATCATTACCTCGTATAGTATGTGATTTAGACTTTGGTCCAACTCATAGCTAATCTTTAAAAGCGATACAATCAGAAATGAGGAGATCCGTAGAAGACCTTACGGTTTGTCTAATTTAGGATGATAATTTTGGCAACTAAACTCGATTGCTCTTGCATGTGGAAAAACCCTAACATGAAGATTATAGATAGAAATAAACATAATAATAAAAAACAAAGATACCTTAGACACTTCCTCTCTATGTCCCTTCATAACCGCCAGCTCCCTGAAATCGGCACGGACATCGTACACGCGCGCTGAATTGTCACTCGATGACGTTGCCACGCGCTGCCCAGCCCAGTCGAAGCAAATGTCGAGCACCTGTGGAAACACGAAAGGAAACTTAATCAGGAACAAGTTGTGACGACCTCCGTGGCGCAGTGTTGAGCGCTGTTGTCTTAACGCGCGGAGGGTTCGATCCCTGGCAGGCTCAATTTGGGAATTTATAATTTCTGATTTTTATCTAGTGTGGCCTGGTAGGAGGCTTCAGCCGTGGCTAGTTATCACCAAGCGATTTATCGATGCCGTGTAGAAATCGAATGGGGGTATGGGTTTGATATAACTCCCATGCCTCTAATAGGTTAGCCCGCTACCACCTTAGACTGCATCATCACTTACCATCAGGTGAGATTGCAGTCAAGGACGAACTTTTAGTGGATAAAAAAATAATAAAATAAATGAAAACCGATTTCAATAACTACAAACACTAAAAAAATATTTTAATTTATTACCGAATATATCAATATTTTTTATACGACTGCCTGAAAAAAGGAGTATATTGTTTTCAGGGTTCATGTATGTATGTATGTATGTATGTATGTATGTATGTATGTATGTATGTATGTATATTCCACCATAACTTCTATAAGCCTGAACCGATTTTGATAAATGAGGTATCGTTAGAATCCCTAGCTTATTCCGGGTGACTTAGACTAGTAAAATTTAAAAAAAAATTGATGGAGTGACCATGATACCGCATTAAAGACTAAAGTTGAAAAAAAAAATCGAAAATAAGATCAACTATGTAATCATCATCTAGAAAATGATGAGTAGATTCCAAAAATATATAACACTATAGTCCAATATCCAGTGATTCACAAAAAAATATCATTTAATAAAAATGTGAATAAGATTCCAAAGCCTATATATGCAAATCGCTTCATAGGGAGGTTAACTCCAAAAATAATATGGCAGGGCAGTCGTATTTTTTAATTCGTTAAATTAATTTCACTTGTTAGCCAGAGTCGGTGCCAAATGCTAATTATTAGCCGCTTACTTCCTGGCAACCTCAGGGTTGGCAGTGACAAGCCAATGACAGGACATTGCCGAGTTTCACAGAAAACACGGCCAATTGCAAGACTTCCCCTTTTTCAAATGTTTATGTCATTCGTTTTTTACTTTCCAACAGGGTCCCAAATTCTTGTGCACCCAAGGGCCCCTTCACGGCGTTGGTTGTACTCCCAAGGTTTGCGTTACCTCGTCAGTGTGCGAGGCGACGGTGGCTAGGCAGGCGGTGCTGCGCGCGTCCCACAGTTTGGCGCTGCCGTCCAGCGACGCGGACCCCACGAGAGAGCTGTCCCAGTTGAACTGCACGTTGGAGATCTCGCCCTCGTGACCGCGGAGTACCGATACGCGACTGGAATTAGTATAATCCTTTTTTTATTTTCAACTAGCGAATGCCCGCGACTTCGTCTGCGTGGATCGAGGGTTTTTGGTTCCCGCGGGAAGTCCTTAATTTTCCGGGATGTAGCCTATGTGCTATTCCAGATTATAATCTATCTCTGTGCCAAATTTCAGCCAGATCCGTTCGGCCGTTGGGGCGTGATTGAGTAACAAACATCCATACATCCATACATCCTTACATCCATACATCCATACATCCATACATCCATACATCCATACATCCGTCCAAACTCTCGCATTTATAATATTAGTAAGATTATATATATTTTATTTTTTCTGATGACTGCTTTGTACACCCACAACACGCTTTTTTCACACCTTACAAAGGTCGACTGGGAGATCTTTAAGCTCTTGAGCTTTACGTCCGCCTATTGTACATAGCAGCTAGTTCTGGTTGTGCAATAAAGTAAACAAAAACAAGCCAAGTCAAAAGATCTTAAATTTCCAAAAATTCAAAAGAGATTCAAAGAAAATAGCCCAAATCATATCCAGGCCCAAATGAAACGTATCTCATAAATAAGAATAATAATTATGATAGTATTCATCGCCATTTTTACTTTCCTTGATTTTGGTGGCTAACTGTTTTTTTATGCCAGGAGAATTTTCTAAAGACCCCTTTGGTACGCAGTAAACTTTTTAACGACAATAAAAATAATATGTAAGACGCGTTGGTAATAAATAATTAATGACGGAATCTTAAAACTAAACTAACGAGGGTTCTAAACGTGTCCTCCTCTAAAGAAGACCTTACAACAAACACAAAGGTTTTTTAGCATTAACATCAATAAAGGTATACACGGTATCCAGGCATCTCGGAGTACCTTCGAAGAAATTTCTGAACATATGGTAATCTGACATAAGGTGAAACCTCAGAAGGGGTATTTAAGGTTCACTTTCAATCTGTTCTATGCTTTTAATGTCTACAGACAACCTTTTCCTTTGCCATTTTCAATCATTCCTTGAAGATACTTTAGTGACATGATAATAATATTACACTTTACTAACTCTTTGACCCTGGTATCCCACACAGAAATGGTTCCATCAAAAGAGCCCGTGATGAGTCTTTGTCCCTCATTCGGGTCGAACTGCAAGGCGATCACCTCTGCCGTGTGTCCCGCATAGGTTTGTATTTCAGTGCCTATTGATATAAAAGAGGAAAAGTTAAATAAAAAAATCCAATAATATCTGTGGGCTTTGAAGCTAATAATATGTTTTTATGATTGGTTCGCCACACTATAATCAGATTGATTGAACCGAATACGTTTTAAACTAAGTAAGATATAAGATTAAGAGCACAGACTTGACTCGCTCCAGCGATGCTTATGATTGCGGTTACTTATAAGTATATCTACACATCGATGTAATTGTAACTTTAAAAAAAAAGAGCAACCACCGAATTTCTTTCTGGTTCTACTTGGTAGGGATGGCATTCCGAACCATTGGTAGATTCACTCGACGATTCGAAAGTTTATTAGAATAAAAAACATTTGAGTTTGAGTTTACCTATGATAGCTTAGTGGTTAAGACTTCAGTCTCATAGTCGGGGGGCGTGGGCTCGATCCACGGGCACGCACGTCTAACTTTTTGGAAGTGCGTGCGTTTTGAAAATTGAATAACAAACATCCATTAAAACTTGCGCATAATATAATATTAGCAGGTACCGAATATTCTTATCATACCAAATATTGGATAGAAGCAGGCGTTACTTCGCGGAAGTATGATGAAGTATGATGAAGTATGATGATAGTATAATTTGCTTTCATACGCTACAAGTGCATGATACACTCTGAAGTCTGTATTACAGAATTGTCTACTGTGGCGGATTATAGAGAATTAAACTTTTAGTTCCTTCATTTCCATGGCCCTTACCAGTCTCAGCATCGAAGAGTTTGGCGAGATGGTCCATAGAGCCGGTGGCCGCATGGTCCCCCTTAGCGCTGAACTGTGCCGCGACCACCTCCCCAGTGTGACCGTACAGAGTCACCAGGCACGAACCGGATTCAGGGTCCCAGATCTTCGCCGTTTTGTCGAACGAACCGGTTATTATGCGGGTGCTAGGGAACAATCATATATAGTAGGGGAGTCCAAGAGGGGTTTTTGGATTTACTCCAGCGCGGTAGATTAATTATAAAGGGGGATTCTTTGGACCCTGTAGAGTACCTTCACCATAATATATGAGCCCTGTATATTGGTGGGTCTGTCTAGGAAAAAGATAGACAAATAAAATCGAATATCAGAAATACTTGAGCGCGTCAGATTAAGGTAGAGTGAGTTAAATAAATGCTGAAACACTTTACATTCAAATAATCTGACGATTTGAGTGAGACCCAAAGGAGTTGGAGAGAAACTTTAAAAGCTCCAACTCCTTTAACTTTACTTCACTTTGTCAATAAAGTACACTTTAGTTCACTTTGTAGACAAACAAAGTAACCAAGTACCTAGACCTACCCTCACTAAAACACATACCTAATAGCGATACTGCATATTCATTACATAAATGGAAAGAGCTCTCGACCCTCAGCAATGAGGAATACGACGCAGAGAGAGAAGAACATCCCTAACTTTTTGTAAACTAAAATATCTTACTGCTTTCTTATTTTAAGACTATCTTTTCTAAATCAATACTATACCTAAATATATAATATTATAAATGCGAAAGTTTCAATGGATGGATGTTTGTTACTCAATCACTTCAGACTCAGAACGGTTGAACGAATCTGGATGAAATTTGGCACAGACATAGATTATAGTCTGAAATAACACTTAGCTGCCTACTTTATATCCCAGAAAATTAAAGACCTCCCACGGGAACCAAAGAAACCTCAATCCACGCGGACAAAGTCGCGGACATCAGCTAGCCTTTTCTAAATCTATAGACATTAAGTTCAATGCAGTGGTTTGAGCTGTGCGTTGATAGATCATAAGTCGCTGCTTTGTATCCCAGTTCATTTAAAAAAAATTGAAAATTAACAGGAAAATATCCTAGGTTAGGTCAGATTAGGCCTTTACCACGCTGGGAAATTGAAGCCAACAGAATAGACGACGTTCTGATGTCCCGTAAATGTTTTGAGCTCCTTGCCTGACTCCACGTCCCAAATCTTGCACGTCCTGTCGTAGCTGCCTGAGAGACATCTGTAAAAGACATCGATAACATTATAACTAAGTGATATTTTTTTTTTCTCTGGGAGGAATGCCCGCGATTTATTTAAATCAACTACAACTTACAAAGAACCACCACCACCACTACAGCCCACTAACGTCCCACTGATGGGCACAGGCCTCCACTATCATAGGAGAGAGGGAATTAGGGCTTAGACCCACCACGCTGCTCCAATGCGGGCTTTAACGACTATTATCATGCTAGTGATAATAACCGGGACCGACGGCTTAACATGCTCTCCGAGGCACGGGGGTGAAACTTCCTAACAACTTCCTAACTCCGTGCTAGTACTGGGAAATTCTAATCAGAAAAACCCGATACTTAATTGTGGCCCGACCCGGGGACTCGAACCGGGGACCTCGTCGGCCGCAACAAACATGCTAACCACTAGACAAACGAGGCAGTTCAAAGAACACAAGAACAAATTAGTGTCTATTTGCAACAAGGAATACTCAGACATTGTGCCACACACTTATCTGACCCAGTGACAGTGTCGCCAATATATTCATAAAATTCTTTCCAAAAAACCGACTTCCAAAGCCACTGTAAAGTAAAAAATAATTTTGATTTCTACACACTATGTTCAAGTCGGGCGAGCCTGATACGTCAACTTTGCCTATTGTTATACCCGCCCGACTTCAACAGTGGCTTTTGGAAACAATTTTTATTTTTAACTTTTTAGTGTATTCTTAATCCCCACGGCGTAGGAGTGCAGTACCCTGCAGCATCAGAGTCGATGAGTTGGGACTTGGGTTTAAGTATGTAGTCGTTGCTTGACATTATGAATTACCATAAAAAACTCCTAAATCGCTATTTTGAAGGAATTATGTACCCTGCAGCATCAGGGTTGAGGAGTTGGGGCCCAGAGTTGATTCGTATACACGTGACTTGATACTTACTATATTAATTCACCATCAAAATTTCCTAACTCCCTAGTTTTGAGGATTTCATGTAGTGCGGTACACCTACAGCATCAGGATTGAGGATTCCAAGTCAGAATTTCTCAAATCGGTTTAGAAACCACGGAGATATACACCGGCAAACATTTAAAAAAAATCATACGTGCCGAATTGAGAACCTCCTCCTTTTTTGGATGTCGGTTAAAAATAAAATAAAACAAAAACTGAAGAGGCCAAAAAATCGTTGCAATTTTGGCCACTGGGCCAGATAATTTGGAGGGACTATAAGTTCTACTTCATTGGACAAATTCTTAGAAGGTTATAGTAAAAATACTTTTAGCCATAGTCTGACTAGAATGTAATTAAGGCTTTACATTGGTACTCAATAATAGAAAAAAATTACAACTAACAGACTACGATCGTACCTGGTGGTAAATTATAATGCAGTCTAAGATGGTAGCGGGCTAAACTGTTAGGGGATCATAATTGGTGTCTAGATACGGCATCGTAATTTTATAATGTTATCATTTTTATTTTAATATAATTGACATAATATTGTTAAATGGATTGTATATCTAAAATAATGAATAAGAACTTCATCATTCGCTGTAATCCACCAAAGCAGACAAATCTATGCGGTACAGCGTGTAGTTTGCGATATTTACTGCCTAATAAGCCACTAATTCGCACCGGCACAACACCACACCACACAAATCATCCAAATTATTCTCAACGTACCTTTCACTCCGACACCGGAGCATCTTCAGGAGATGTTGACTCGACAATGCACGATTTTTAAAAAAAAAATTATATTTTTGAAAATCGTGCATTGTCGAGTTGAATAATACCGGTACGCTAACCCGGGACCTTTCAAGATAACAGCGCTCGACACTGCGCCAGGGAGGTCGTCAAATCTGGATGGATTCATATTTACCTGTTCCCAATCTTATTGAAGCAAACGTTGGTCAGGGGCAGAACATGGGTCTGCAAGGTCTTGTATATGTAGAACCTCTTCCCTGCCGGGCCCTCGTGTTCGATCCTCTTTCTCAGCGTCTCCAGACATTGCTCCAACTGTTCTTGGATCTCTTCGGTGAGCAGCAGTTCCTTTTGGCAGAGGCGGTTGGCTATCTCCTTTATATCTGAACTGTAAGGCAATTAATAGTAAGACGATAAAATGTCATTACATCTTGCGCCCTAAGAGGGTTCCATGCTAGAGATTAGGTTAAACCTAATATTTTATAAAAAGATTGGAATTCGGAAGTAGGTACTTTTATGGAAGGAAATGAAATTCAACTGACTTTGGTAACTTTTGGTAGAGATAGGATCCATCCCTGGGAAGGACTATAACTATCTGAAAGATCTGAGCTATTTAAGCTATCTTTCAAAAACCTAAATCTATACGCGGATGGTGTCACTAGATGATGTCATCTAGTACTTAAATAATAATTATTAAACTCTAGAAAAGTCTATATAGAACTAGACTATTAAGCCATCTCAGGATCAAACGGTAGAAGTTTGTCTTTTTCTATGGAGTCGTATCGCGTCACGTCGCTTTCGTCGCTCACCTAGGAAAACGGGTTAAGATGTTATCGTCCAAAGCTTTAATACCTGAAACTGCAACAACTCGATAGAGCGCGAAAACTGACGTTTAAATCGCACCGAATCGAACCCGAGACCTTCTTTTCAGGCAATTAATGGTTGGTTATATAATAAAACTTTTAAATAATAGATACTAATATTATAAATGCGAACGTATGAATGGATGTATGCATGTTTGTTATGCAATCACGCCAGAGCGGCTGAACGGATTTGGATGAAATTTGGCACAGATATAGTCTGGATCCTGAAATAATACTACTTTTTATCCCGGAAAATTAAAGAGCTACCACGGGATCCAAAAACATCCATCCACACGGACTAAGTCGCGGGCATGAGCTAGTCTTTATATTTATTAGAAATCTTTATATTAGAATATTTTGATCTTACTTGCTGTTTAAATCTAGAAGATCAATGTCCTTATTCTTCACAACACCCTTCTGTAAATATTCTAGAACGATCCCCGGCGGGTGGTAGCGCAAATGAAACTTTAGCAACTTCATTATTATTCAAATTAAATGTAGTTTATATGAACGCCATTACTGTGTATTTTTCAGGTCATAATGTTTCTCTTTGTGTTTGTGTTTTTCTTTTACAGTTTGATTTCAATTTTCAGTTTTGTAAATGAATTTCAGAAATGTGTCACATTTTGTCAATAAGGTTGTTTCCATGGCGATGGCGTCGGAAGGCTCTATTTCAGGTTCACAAGGAGGTTCGTCGGAGACACGTTTCGTCACGCGACTTCGTCGGTTTTTTCCCCGTTAACACTATAATCTTTGAGGAGCCGGCAAGAAACTCAGTAGTTGCCCAGCCTCTCTGGTGGAAAAATTATGATGTTATGTACTTCGGTCACGTTAAGTACGATTTTCAATCAAACAAATCCTTTTTTTCCTATTATGGGTTGGATTTTCAAAATCCTTTCTTAACGGATTATTTAAGAATTAGACATTCTAGTCTATTTATTATGCAAAAATATTATGTGGTATATCTTCTATATGTCATCGTAAGATTGTAAAAACTGTTAGACTATAATCTAACTCGCGAAATTGCAAACTGTCGAAAGATTACAATTTAACGCATAATTTTTCGGTAGATTGTAATCTGTTAGGTATATTAACCCGATAGAACCTAAGGTACTACCTGATTATTTATGTCCAACCCTAACCTAAGCTACAAGAAACAGACAAGAAAACGTAAATACAATGAATATTTCAAAAATTGGCACTCAGAACATTGAACGGTTCACAATCTGTCGACAGTTTACAATTTCGCGAGTAAGATTATAATCTAGATATATATAAATCAATTGCATATACGTTTGTCTCGCTAAAACTTGAGAACGGCTGGACCGATTTAGATGGATTTTTTTGTGTGTGTTTGAGTGGATCCAGGGCTGGTTTATAATCGGGTTCTATGTTTAGGGCAGGACAACGTCTGCCGGGCCCACTAGTTATGATTAAGAATGTGTGTCTTCAGTTCTTGCACACTGTCTGTGTGTTTTGCAGGCTATCTGCTAAACTGATGGTACAATAAAATGGATGGAAGGTGGTACAGAGATAGGATGGCATCTGCACCGGAAAATGAAAGAGTTTCCGCAAAATATGTTTAAAAATATATTTTTTTAAATACATTATAAATTATGTAGTTGTACCTTACATAGATATCAATTTTGTATTCTTTAGATTAGGTGGCAGAAGATTTAATTGTGTGTTAGATATCTATACTACTAATGCGAAAGTTTGGATGGATGTATGGATGGATGAATGGACGTATGTTACTCAATCACGCCAGAACGGTTGATCGGATCAGTATGAAATTTGGCACAGAGATAGCTTACTTATAGTCTGGAATAACACATAGATTACTTTTATGCCGGAAAATCAAAGAGTTCCCGCGGGAACCAAAAAACCTCAATCCACGCGGACGAATTCGCGAGCATCAGCTAGTTAAATATAAAAGTACGGGTGCTGTAAATGCATTACTGTCAGCTACCTAATTGATTTGGTCAAAATTAGGCAACTAAACTTACAAGATATTATACTAAACCTGAAAATGAACGCGAAGTACCTGTCATTTTAGATAAGACAAAATAAAAGAACCTAGGCATCGGCTGTGAGGCGTCATGGCCTATTTGGCGCTGATATAAACTGGGCCATCCTTTGTGCTCGCCTTAAAAGTAGCGCAGTGTAAAGAGTGTGCCAGTAACTAACCCTAACCCGGGGACGGCGTGGCAAGCTGCCTTATCATACCACGCATCTTCATCAGGATCTGAAAAAAGGTTTATAAGATATTTTTTATACGGCTGCCTGAAAAAAGGAGTATATTGTTTTCAGGGTTTATGTAAGTATGTATGTATGTGAGTTTGTATATTCCACTATAGCTTTTATACGCCTGAACCGATTTTGATAAATGAGGTATCGTTAGAATCCCTAGATTATTCCGTGTGACATAAGCTAGTGAAATTTTTAAAAAATTGATGCGGTGACCATGGTCTCGCATTAAAGACTAAATTTGAAAAAAATATTTGAAAATAAGATTAACTTTATAATCATCATTTATCATCTTGCTTTATATCGATATTTTTATTTATTTTATTATTTCTGCACCATCTACCGGTTGATTCTGTGGCTATGTCCTTTTAAACCATTGGTTGCCTGGAAGAGATCGCTGTGAAGCGATAAGGCCGCCAAATTGTATACTTCCTTTGTTATTAGCTAGGTTTACTGTTGTTATTGTTTTTTGGTGTACAATAAAAGTATATTCATTCATTCATTCATCATCTAGAAAATGATGAGTAGATTCTAAAAATATATAACACTATAGTTCAATGATCTCCTCCAATCTCCTATGAGAGTGGAGGCCTGTTCCAAGCAGTGGGACGTTAATAGGCTGTAGTGGTAATAGTTCAATATCCAGTAATTCACAAAAAACTTTCATTTAATAAAAATGTGAATAAGATTCTAATTTAACTAGATTAATTTAGATTTTTAACTATTTAGTTCGGTTTTTGGTAGGGCAGTCGTGTTTTTATTTTTTTTAATTATGGCCTGTTTGATGACCTCCCTGGCGGAGTGAGCGCGTTGGTTTTATAGTGGGAAGCCCCGGGTTTGATTCCGGCAGGGTTAATTTGGGAATTTATATTTTCTGAATTTTCTCTAGTCTGGTCTGGTGGGCTTCAGCTGTAGTTATAGTACGACGTACCGCCAAGCGATTAAGTGTTCCAGTACGATGTCGTGTCGAAACGGATAAGAGGTATTGGTTTAATAATAATATCCCCTGTACCCCTAACAGGTTAGCCCGCTACTATCTTAGACCGCATGATCAAAATCACGATTAACTTGTAGTGCAATAAAAAAAACTAGGTATAGAGGTATAACTACGCATAACCCAAACCGATAGGCTATTTTAATTTATCTGCCTGATTAAAACAGAGTTATTATAGTTTCGCATAGTCTGTCTGTCTATAGTATGTAATTGTAAAGTGTGTACCTACTTTAATTTCTAAAAAGGTGTGGAATGTAGGACTATTATGTTTCACCAAATGAAAACAGTAAACATAGGTCTTCATTCCTTAGACCTAGGTATGTACCTGCTAAGTAGCATTAATTACTTAGACTTAACAATAGAGCTTCCTATACTTGTAGATAGGTTAGATTAAGGCAGCATTAGCCCGTCACTCGTCGAATATGCAGCCATACTTCCGATAGGGTCACAAGGTCGATTGTTTAGGATTCAAGGATCCTTTTTTCTTGGTCAGTGATAAAAATATCATCAAAGGCGTAACTAAGTAACTAACATACATTTATAATATAACTAGTTGATACCCGCGACTTCTTCCACGTGTTTTAAGTTTTTTTTAATTCCCGGGGGAACTCTTGGATTTTCCGAGATAAAAAGCCTATGTCACTCTCCGTCTTCAACTACGAATACTCGTAATGGATATACTCCATGCAGAAAATCTCGTCGATCCATTGCTCTGTTGCAGCCTGATTGAAGGAAAAACCAACAAACAAACACAGATTCGCATTAATAATATTAGTATGAAGTATGATTAGTATTTAAATACTGTGCTTATATGTTTTAAAGCTTATTACTTGGAGGAGTAAAACCAAAGGCTTACGTGAAAGAATAAGTCTTAAAAGCACTTTTAAAAACAAGCTTTTATTGCCCGCCATATTGAATTTAGTGTAACGTCATTTTATTTTTCGTAATCTTCTTAGCAAACCCTTTTAATTGATACCCATTATCATAGGGGTTCAAAAAAATAACTAGTCCGCTATCTTTGGGAGTCTTCCATATTGGATTTAGAATTACTTCACTAATAACTTAGCTATCCATGCAAATTGTCATCCAAACTAAACGTGTATGTAATGCTGTTTTATCTCGATGGATTGGGATAACTGTTTTAAAATACAAGATTCATGAATAGCAAGATGTATCCGAAACAAACACACAAACATAAAAGCTTGTATAGTCTGACAATCTTATCTGACCCGGTGACAGCGTCGCTAGTATGTATAAAATAAAAACAAAAACTAAACAGGCTTAAAAATTACTTCCAATTTTGGCCAACGTGTCAGATAAGTTTGTGGGACTGTACAAAAATTATAATAATAAGTAAGTACCTAAGTACGGTACATAAGTACTATTTACAATAATACCTGTAATTTTCCTAATTTTAATACTTCTGTACTGTGTAATAGCCTATTAAAGTTCGCCGCCAGTCGGAATGGGCAAAGAATGGTTCTGAAGCAGCGAAGCGTAAAAATCCATAATTTTCCCGTACGTTGAGCCACCCTATACATATCCGGTCAAACAGGTTGCACCGCGGTCCTTTGGCAGTGAAGGGATTGAAGTATATCGATATTTGTCCTGTGAATTATCGATACTCATCTCAGCTTATAACGGGCTCACTACTGAGGGATCTCTGGGTTTCTTCTCATTATTAATCAGGATTATCATTTTTTTAAAAGCGATAATCTATTCTTAATTTAAATACGTTGAACCACCGTAGATATCCGGTCAAACGGGTTGCACCACGTTTCTTGGCCAGTGAAGTACATATTTAATTGTCCAGCAAATTATCGATTTCTTGGCGCAGTGATGAGTATTTTGGTTTTATAAGTAGGTCTTATTCGATCACCGGCAGCGTCAATTTTCTCTGGTCTGGTCTGCTGGGAGACTTCGGTCGTGAAAGGTGAATTCGGTTATTGTTGAAAAACTCAAGGCTCGACCGTAACAAAGGATGATCATCCTCCGAGCGGGTGTTGTGCTCGGGGACCACTGGTCCAACCGTTCATCTTTGGAGGTCGTATATATAGCGTAATTCGGAGAACGGTTCGTAATCGTGAGTTGGGCTCGTCGTGGTCGCGTGAGTCGTACTAGTAATGCCATCTATGGGATTATGTGCGGACTGCGAAGACCGCCACATCATAAAGCTCCAAATTGTCTTTAAATTCGCTAGCTGAATTATCTCAATAGTTTCCATAGTTGAAGATGCGCTGTGATTAAAGTAGGGAATTATGCGTGGTTCAATCAATTTACAAGTCTGCCGAGTCGATCTGAATGCAAATTAGACAATAATGAGGTTTAATTACAACAAATACAAAAACATGTCAACAACATTAAGTCTTGAACATTAGCATCTAATGAATATCGACATTACCTGTTATATCACCGTCACATCACTACCGGCGCCCGCGCTCCACAGTTGACCGCGCGACAGGTGAAACGTCGGACGTGTCGTTCACCGCAAACGTCAAATTCAAAATTCGAACCGCGTTCGACTCGCGCGCATTTCACTTTTACTTTTTATTACATAAGTGTGTCACAATATAATCTGTGTCTGTTGTGTTTTTAATAGTGCCTTTTTACTTGGTTTTGTATCCGTTTCGTTTTTGCGGATTGCGAAGGATGAAAAAGTGATTAAAAAAGGTAAATACTTTCATTTCAGTTGAAGGCCTTTCACTTTAAAATATGTTATAACAATATGAACAACTTTATTACTACCGCAATACAATGAACCGTCTGGACCTAACGAGCCTATAAATTCATGCTAATACAATAAATATACGAAAGTATGTCTATCTTTTGCATTTACACGGCATCCCGTTTAAGGACTATGATCTATATCATAACAATAGATTTAGATAAGATTATTTAAAGTAGAGCCTGTAAAAGCAGTGATAGTGTAGTAGTTAAGAGGCTGGCCTTCTATTCGGCGGGTTAAAGGTTCAAGGGCCCTAATTTTATCTTGATTACATCAGTTAGAAATTACCTACTCTCCTTTTATCAAACGGTAGAGGTTGTCATCTTGAAGAAACCGACATGTCTGAGAGATCTCTATAATAATTTCGATGGTGTGTCACCGAGCATGGTGGACTATGGTCTAATTTAAGTGGAGACCGATGCCCAGAACTAACAGTTATTAATAACCTAGCTTACAAAAATTCCTACACATTGTTATTCTATTTTACATAACTTGGTTTTCCACAAAAGAAAAATGAATACTAATATTATTTTAATGCGAAAGTTTGGATGGACGGATAGATGGATGTATGGATGGATGGATGTTTGTTACTTAATCACCCCAGGATACTTAATGGATCTGGATGAAATTTGGCACAGAGATAGTTTATCATCTGGACTAAACACATAGGCTACTTTTTATGCCGGAAAATTAAAGATCCCGGGGGAACCGAACAACCTCAATCCACGCGGACGAATTCGCGGGCATCAGCTAGTATGTTAAACAAAAATCCCAACAATAGTTGATCTAATAAGATAAAATGTTTTTAATTGTTAAAAAAAACCGTAATCGATTTTCTGTAACGATCGATTATTTCCGCACATAATCGATTTCAACGCGGGCGCAGCTGCCACGGTGTGTTAGTTTCAACATTCATATTGCTTCTAGAATAGTACAACTAGGTAAAAAAATAGTGTTAGCTCAAAGGGAGAGTACATCTTATTTAGATTCCAAAACAAGTTTTCCCTTGACTGCGATCTCACCTGGTGGTAAACTGATGCAGTCTAAGATGGACGCGGGATAACTTGTTAAATTAAACCACCCATAGTTCCATACTACGCATAATTGATTTCTAAACGGCATCGTACCAAAACGCTAAATCACTTTGAACGCTTTGTCGGTTGCTCCCCCCAGACTAGACCAGAAAGAATTCAGAAATATAAAAAAATCAAATGAACCCTGCCTGGAACCGAACCCGGGACCTCTCCCTTGTGAGACTAGTAATTTAAAAGATTACTTAATATATAGGCCCCCGTTCTTTTGTAAAGCCTTCTATCACCAATAGTATTGTCTCCATGGCTACGATGTTGTACCACAGAAAAGTACAGGTAGTTGTACCTATAGGACCGAGGTAGTAGTTACAGGTAAGACACACGTCGTTTTTTGAAATCCTGATCATTATTTTCTTTCTTTTTCTTGATGATGATATGAAGAATATATATATATATGTCACCGTAAGATTGTAAAAACCGTTAGATTATAATCTAACTCTCGTAATTGCAAATTGTCGAAAGATTACAATTTAACGCATTATTTTCCGGTAGATTGTAATCTGATAGGTATTTCAACCCGATAAAACCTAAGTGCCCACTACTTGATTATTTATGTCGAACCCTAACCTAACCTACAAGAAAGAGACAAGAAAACGTAAATGCAATGAATATTTCAAAAATTGACACTCAGAACATTGAACAGTTCATGATCTTTCGACAATTTACAATTTTGCGAGTTAGATTATAGTCTAACGGTTCATATGAAGAATATGATTGTTTTTGCATAAACAAACGAAAATTTTTTGCTAAAAGTTAAGAATTTTCTCATCAAATTCGCTTTAAATTCTTCTTAAACTAGTAACCGTTAGGTTAACATAAAGAAAACAGTATATTTTGAGCAAAAGTATGACATTAATAATTCATAAGGCCTAAGATAAACCTGAGGAATCCGCTAGCTGTAAATATTATGTCCGCTTGCTCTAAGACTACACAGATTAGCAAATTTTCGAACACTTAATCATGATTCATGACTTAATAGAAGACTAGCGAATGCCCGCGACTTCGTCTGCGTGGTTTGGGGGTTTTTGGTTCCCGCGGGAACTCTTAAATTTTCCGGGCTAAAAAGTTGCCTTTGTGCTATTCCAGACTATAATCTATCTCTGTTTCAAATTTGCCTTTGTGCTATTCCAGACTACAATCTATCTCTGTTCCAAATTTCAGCCAGATCCGTTCAGCCGTTGGGGCGTAATTGAGTAAGAAACATCCGTACATCCTTTTTTTTCCCAGGAGGAAATTCTTATGGATGCCACCATAAATTGGTGGTATGTCCGACTGCACCTTTCTCGGTGCCCTACGGACTAAAACCTACTCCCTTCACTGGCCGTCCTTCCCGGTACTGCAGGTGTGCAAAGATTCAGGAGGGAGGCTGTCAGGCTAGGCTTCGTTACTCTTTTGCCTATCCAGTTTTTCCTTTACCCGTCTAGCCATTATATTGCGCAGCATATTCGTACCTTTTCTCCATCCTTCAACACTGCTCAACATCAGCGGCACTAGATTTCCTTTAGTGATAGGTTCACCATCTTCACTTGCGTTTCTCCTTTCCTCTTCGAACTCCTTGCACTCAAAAATGGCGTGATTAGTTTTGAACGTAACTGCACGTCTAAAACTGACCCATTACACTTTAATTAAACCAGTTTGTGCGAAAAAGGTGGCAAAATTAGGATTACAGCGTAATGTATGCATAGAGGTTGAATGACATGAATTTATTCATGGTTTGCGGACGGCGACTGTGAACCCGATTGCCACTGGCTTGCCACACCACCTGTGCAAACTTGTAATTTACGTAATATCATGTTATTTAATGTAAACTAGATGTTACATAGGTATTAGAGAACCTGAACTATGCAAAGAGCGTGGAAAGGTTAGATTTATAAACTGGTTATTTGACAAATAGTCAAATCTGCAACTTTTTTTCAAACGTCAAAACGCGTCCAAGTATCGGATTTATATGAAATTCTGAAATGTGACGTCGTTAAAGTTTGAAGCACTTTTTTAATTTAATCGATTGTTTAAAATGGTTATTCAACATAAAACTATCAGGGGACGTGGATCTTACGACTTTTGGTAAATCCTCTATTTAATAATCACTAAAAACTAATATAATTGAATAGTACCCAATGGGGAGGGACAAGCAAAGCTAATCTCAGATGGCGCCACCCTCGCTGCTAACTGTGAGGTTCATTTGCGTACATATTTGAGGTAAGCGTCCGATTTGAAATGAATCTGGGAAAAAAACCAATTTATGTGCTCTCGCCATAAAAATTGTCAGCACTAAAGAGAGCGCTACATAACCTAGCCGATGAACTAGGTTTTCATATTTTTTGGCGCAAGGCTTTGTATCATAGTCTTCTTCTTTCCTCATCAGCAGGAAAACAGTGTGCGCCTTTATTAACATATTTGAATGCACAACATTTAGGCGATACAATGGATTAATCTAAGAAAATTAAACTATCGCGTAAAAAATATATGGTATTTGACAGGTAAACAGCACCAGCGACGATGCGACATCTAGCGGGATAAATTGGCAGTGTCCCTCCCCATTGTAACAGTACCGAGAAAGAGATGGGAACAAAGCTACATATGTTCGCCGCAATGAGAAGAGGGGTTATTACCATCGCTTAAAGCAGTATTATTTCAAAACGACAGTTTAATGTCACGTATCTTGACATCTCTAAAATAAGGATTATAATTCTAAAACACGAACGGCGACAATATTAAAACAATACGGATTTTAGCGATGCTAGTATGCAAAACTACATATTATGTTCGCCGCAACGAGAAGGGGGGTTATTACCATCGCATAAAGCAGTATTATTTCAAAATGGGAGTTTAATGTCACGTACCTTGACGTCCCTAAAATAAGGATTATAATTCTAAAACACGAACGTCGACAATATTAAAATAATACGGATTTAAGCGATGTTAGTATGCCCGCAGATAAAATCAAAGTACAGAGTTTTAAAAAATTTTAGCTATTGAATAAAACTTTCACTCAAGTACTTAATATTTTGTACAATTTCAATTAAGTATCTACGCAAATTACAGAATTAAAAAAAACCGAAAACCTCTTTGGAAAATGAGCATTTGGAACGAGAAAATTGTATCGTGTTTCTATCACATAATAGATTTAGATACTCGTAAAAGACCGAAACATAATTTTAGATGAACTACCTAAAAATTACATATTGAAATATCAAAATGATTGATTTATAAGTAGTTTTTATATAAAAATCTTTCAAAAACCTCAATAAAACATAGGCCATAAATGTTTTTGGAAAGGTTAGCAACATCTTGAGGTCTACCTTATATTTATTGTGCCTATTCTTCTTTTATACTACTTTTCCCACTGCTTAGGGTCAGCACTGGAGACTGGAACTGGAGATCTCTTGTAGAGATAAGTGCTTCCTTGTGAACGCTTGTGCTTCCGTACATGAAATAACATGTAGGACAACTTGTGCGGTTCGAAAAGCTGATTCTACCGAGAAGAGCCGACAAGAAACTCAGCAGTTGCTCTTTTCATAGAAAAGAAAAGGTTACAATATGTAGACAACACAGCACATACGTTACAAGTATTACACTGACTTGTGTAAGAAATAAAATATCTAAATAAATAAAAAAGCTGGTGATTCCACTATTAATGGTTTACCCATAAATTTATACGAAAGAGCGATCAATAAATAAATAAAATATAATAATATCATGCCATGTATCCAGTCACGCGGTACTGTGTGACGTCACAAATACTAATTAAATAGAAAGGTGTACACTGAGCATAGCGGTTCCCATGAGCTTCATATCATAACGTGTGCTCTATTGTGTATTACGTGCATGGAAGGAAATGTATAGAAGTGGCGAGCACTTTCAATGGGAAAGTGCATGGCAGGGTTGTAATAAGTTTGTCATCAACTTATATAGTGGTTTAAACTATTTTAACAACTTTTACAAACAGAAACAGGCAAAAATTAAACGAGAAGTTTTTTGCTTTCGACCGTTCTTATTAGCTTCCTACAAAAAAATTACTCAAAGGTACAGTTACTGTCTTATTGTAGATATTTCATGTTGGTATAAAAGCTAGGGCTAGAAAAATAGTAATAATTATAAGTTCAGGTCAAAAGGAACAATCTTCGCGTACTTTTCGACGTCACAAAAATTTAAGAAATTCGAAGAAGACAACAAGCAAGGAAACACTGGTTTGAACTGACCCTTATGAGTGGAATTTGAAGTTCGGCACATAAGGCACAGAGTAGGTAGTAAGTACACGCTTATGGTTGGAAAGATATAGCAAAATCATTAAGAAATTAAGTAAATCTGGGGCATCTTAAAAAATTAGGCACTTAGCTTTTTTTTTATTTGTATGTATTATTTTTAATTCCTTCCACTAGATGTTAAATTCCTTAATATTCCGGGATGAAAATAGCCTATGTCCTTCCCTATTATATAACGACCTATTTATTGTTGTACTAAATTTCATCATAATCGGTTGAAAAGACAGACCGACAAAAACACTATTGCGTTTATCCTAAACCTAGTAGGTATGGATTTAATGATGTTGGTTACTTACATGTACCTTTACAGGTATTTATTTTTGTTATTGGTGTACAATAAAGAATGTTTCATTCATCTACATGCCATTTTTACTTTTGTTTCAGTGTACTTACAATGTTGGGCGAGGACGCGGGAGGCGTCATCAACAAAGCCTTCGAGGGTGTGGACGATGGCTTCCAGACCATCGACTTGCGCGCCAGGAGGGAAGATGGCACTCTTAGATCGGTAATTAAGAGGCTGTTAGTAGGTATTAGGGGATCATCCATAAAGTACGTCACACGTTAAGGGGGCTAAGTTTCATGACGTCACATTTCAAAATGTTATTACATCTAAGTGTTAAATTGCCAAATTTGTACTAACTTAAAAATATTTCCAACTCTATCTGTATCTGTAAGGTTGAAATTGCTTTGTGGGCGAGTTTTCTAGATGTTTCTAGATGTAAAATTACAAAGATATGTAACGTCACCCAAGGGGGGGGTGAAAATATCACAAAATTAGTGTAACGTACTTTATGGACACGATAACGTTATGGATACTCCTATAACTATAACTCCTATAACTCCTAGTTACCCTAACACTGCAATAGTTACCACTGGTTAGCCCGCTACCATAATATAGTATTAGAAGACTGCATCACCACGTACCACCACGTGAGATCGCAGTCAAGGGCTGCCTTGTAGTGTATTAAAAATCTATACTTCTATACTAATATTATAAATGCAAAAGTTTGGATGGATGTATGGATGTGTGGATGGATGTTAGTTACTCAATCACGCGCCAACCGCTGAACGGATCTGGATGAAATTTGTCACAGAGATAGATTATAGTCTGGAATAACACATAGGCTACTTTTTATCCCGAAAAATTAAAGACCGCGGGAACCGAAAACCCTCCATCCACGCAAACGAAGTCGCGGGCATTCGCTAGTAAGGAAATAGATGATGCCCGCGACTACGCCCGCTTGGATTTAAGTTTTCTCACAATCTTAATGGTTTGTTTTCATCCACTATAAGATGTGAAGATGCAGTTTAAGATGCGTAGCGGGCTTACTTGTTAGGGGCATGGCAGTTATATTGAACTATCTAAACTAATCGGTTTCTATACGGCGTCGTACCGGAACGCTAAATCGCTTGGCGATTTAGCGTTATAACTAGCCACGGCCGTAACCTCCCACCAGGCCAGACCAACAAACAAACTCAAACTCAAATTTTCATATAGGCCGACAGACAATTATTATTCTTGTTTAGACTCTACCACCGGTCTGGAAAACCATTTTTCCAGCACTTAACTCAGCAGTTGCTCCTTGCATTATTCTATAAGCATCTGGATATGATAGTACTGTTGTGACTAACACCAATCAAATTGCTCTCAAACTAATCGTCACCCCTGGAAGTGTTAAATTAAGCGTTATAACGACATAGAATGTATTAGACCGAAACAAAACGAATTTGTGAGCAAAATTACCATCTAACTGCAAAAAGCTAATTTGGTTTTAAGTAGCCATTTTCCCATTTCTCTCCACAACCCCATAAATATGGCGCTTTTAATTTCGTTCAGGAATCAAATTAAACTCGCATCAAGTTAGTGGCACGTGCGCAGTTGTACGCGCGGCTAGCATGGGCAAAAGAAACAGATAAAACATTACTAACCGATCCTTAAACCGATTAATCGATTTTTGAAACTATAGTAGGCATTAAATTAGTGAATTAAATTCTTCGAAAGTTCCGTGTTTTTGTGAGGCTTCTTAATGAGTGTTTTTTAAATAATCAGGTTAATTACTGACTGATTATTATTTATTAAGGACTGTATATTATATTGATATCATGTAAAATGTTTTGAGGGAATTGTATTTTATCGATTAGGTAGTAGGTACTATGACGTTGCCATAGTACAGTGGTTCTTGACTGCAATCTCACTTGATTAAGTTAATAAGTTACTATAATCTATACTAATATTACAAATGATGGATGGATGGATGTTTTGTAACTCATTCACGCCAGAACGGCTGATCGGATCTGCCAAATTGTGCTGCGACAGCGATATATATTCTCTTTGTGCCTAATTTTATCGGTACAAAAATATATTATAGTCTGGATTAGCACAAAGGCTATTTAAAAATATTAAGGTGTTCCCGCGTGGTAAGTACAAAGCGAAACTTGGGGAAAATTAATAATTGCCTTACCATAATCAAAAATTGAGTTTTATAATTATATTAAAAAAGGTAGCTTAGTGGACTGTATTTAGCGTGTTTTTCCCCTAGTGAATTATTGGTCAGTTTTTATGATATTATATAGGTAAGGTAAATGAAATGGAACTTACGGATGATTGCATTAATTAATGTCACTCACAAATTCACTGCAATTCCACTTATTTTACCTGCGGCCGCAGCTTATTTTATAGGTTGAACACAATAATGTCACAAAATGCTTATGATTTTCGTGGATTATAATTGTTCACGTGTCGGATTAACTCGGAATGGCGTCCCGATAGGTAGGTTTTCCACTAGATGCGTGCACGTCTCATTACAATGCAGTTTTATACGGAACTAATTAGATTTTTGCGAAATGCAATTGACAAAAATGGAAAGAGAGGGAGATAGGATGTAGGATGGTCAATGAGTGCGAGAGAGACAATATCATAGTACGTCTGTCATAGTTTCCAAGATTCTACGAGTCTATTTTGCGATAGATCACAAATTATAATTTTGGTATCAAACATCCCCGCCTGCATGAAGTCTTGACTTCATAAAATTAAATTAAAAGATAGAGTTAAGGGACAAAGAGATCATAACTCATTAACAAAGCCCTACATCATACAGGTGCGTAATATTGCAGTGAATTAATAACTAAAAAACTAAGTATAAGTAACTAAAGTAAATATAATAAATAAATAAATTTATTGAGTTGGTAACGGACAAAGTTTTACTACAGGTCTATCATACGTTCCAGAATTAGTTCGAACCTGAGCGACACGAACGACCCCGTCTTTACCTGGCATTACTTTGGTAATAACTCCGATTGGCCATTTCAATGGAGGTGCGTTTTCAACTAGAATTAATACAATAGTCCCTACGGTAACAGGATTACTAGGCGTATTCCATTTTTCACGCGATTGCAAATTATGTAAATACTCCGTTTTAAACCGTTTCCAAAACGATTGGACAATTGAGTCCAATAGAGAAAACCTAGTTAAAAGGTTAGCGCGTTCTCCTGTAACATCAGGAGCGGGAATAAATTCCAATGGTAGAGTAGAGAGAAAATGCGATGGCGTTAATGCAGTGGGTTCAGAAGGATCTGAACTTAGAACGTAGAGAGGACGACTATTTAGCACAGCCTCAATCTGACTAAGTACGGTAATCATCTCCTCGTAAGTCAAAATTTGTTTTCCTATCACGCGAAATAAGGCCGCCTTTACACTCTTAACTTGACTTTCCCAGGCCCCTCCGAAATGGGATGCCAAAGGCACGTTTGGTTTCCAGTGGATACGATTCTTTGTTAATTCGGAGCTAATCTCCTTGTAATAGTCTTCAGAGTGTAAAAAGGTATGTAACTCATTTAAATAAGCCTTAGATGCCATGAAATTACTCCCTCGATCGGAGTAGAGCATTTCAACGGTTCCTCTTTTTGAAAGAAATCTTTTTAAACAATTTAAAAAAGTCGCGGAGCTAAGATCGGATGCTAATTCTATATGAATAGCCTTTGTGACTAGGCAAACAAATAAGCAAATGTATGCTTTCTGACTACGTACGCCGCGTTTTCTCGTTAAAGTTATGTAAAGCGGTCCTGCATAATCAACGCCGGTATGTAAAAAGGCTTTACTTTTTTCGACTCTACATTTCGGAAGATCTGACATAAGCGGAAAAGTAGGCTTAGGATTTTGCCTAAAACATGCGTTGCATTTATGAATGCGGTGGCGTACCACACGACGAGCGGACAGTATCCAATATTTTTGCCTTAATATGGATGTGAGTAATAGAGGACCTGCGTGTAACTGAGTACGATGATAGTGATCTACTAAGAGATCAATTATATGTCCATTCTTGGGTAATAAAGCTGGATGCTTATGTGAGTAATCCAAAGTGGATTGAGAGAGTCGTCCGCCTACGCGTAAAATGTCATCAGAAATAAAAGGAAATAATTTTTGTACCTTTGACGAACATGGTTTATTATTTTTAATATTGTCTATATCAGACTTAAAGGCGGAACGTTGTACTGCTCGAATAATCATTAATTCAGCAGCTTCGATATCTTCAACTATAATAATGTCTCTTCGCGGAAGCCTCTTCATGAATCTGAGTACATAAACCACAGCGTGGACGAACTTAGTCCAAGAAGAACATTTTGATCCTAGCGTAATGATTGGATGCTCGTCCTGAGAAATAACTACGTGAGTCATAGTTTTCTTCTCAGGTAGAGAAGAATTGTCGCGAGGTGAGAATTTGGTTATAGGCCACTCTTCCGATGGTAAAGAAATCCACGAGGGTCCTTCAAACCACAGTGCGTGTTCCAAAAACTGAGTGGGCATAAGGCCACGTGATATACAATCAGCGGGATTTTGAACTCCAGCGATATGATAAAATGTTACATTAAGTGGCGACAATAGCGTGTGAATTTGAGAAATGCGATTAGCTACATAAGTATTAAACTTATGTGGCGAAGAAAGTGCCCAACAAAGGGCGACTTCTGAATCTGAGAATGCGAGTACTTCATTTATTTTTATGCGAGAAGACAATGTATAATACACTGAGTTTACTAGACGAGCAAGTAGTACTATACCGTTCAACTCTAGTCTAGCTAGTGTTACCGTGGGCTTTATGGGCGCTACACGCGATTTCGAACAGATAAGTGTAACTATAGGCGGTTTATTTTCATTTTTAACGTGTAAATACACGACACAACCATATGCCTTTTCGCTGGCATCTGAAAATGCTAGAAGTGAGACTTGCGAATTTTCCTCAATGCCCAAGTGGCGAGGGAACTTGAGATTAGAGATAATAGGCAATTCGGATATATAATCCTGCCATTTATCGATTATGTGTTTAGGTGGGGAATCATCCCATCCCATATTCAGAAGCCACAAATCCTTTATGATTAATTTAGCGGATAGGATAACTGGGCCAACGAGGCCTAGGACGTCATAAAGGCGCGCGGTTGCGGAAAGAATGGCTCGTTTTGTACAAGCTTGAGGCGGTTGCGAGACTTTAAAAATAAAGTCGTCGGAAGCGGGAAGCCAATGGAGGCCTAGAATTTTAAAGGAGCTATCTGTGTCGAGAGAGATTGACTCAGACTGGCGATGAGACATAGGAATGTGACCAAGCAATTCAGTGGAATTGCTGGTCCATTTCACTAAGTCAAATCCACCAGCCTTAAAGAGTTCTATTAACTCATGTGCTATCTTTACTGCTTCATCGAGAGATGAGGCAGAAGAAGCTAAGTCGTCCATGTAGACGTCTCTCTCCACAACAGAAGCAGCGAGCGGCCATCTCTGGCGCTCATCGCTGGCCAGCTGCCGTAAAGTACGCATGGCTATGAAAGGTGAAGAACGTAGACCAAAGGTCACTCGAGTAAATTCATATACTTCGAGCGGGTCCTCGGGCGAGAAGCGATAAATAATACGTTGATATTTGCGGTGCGGTGCGTTAACATAAATACATAAATACATTTGCCTAACGTCGGCAAAAAATGCGATGCGGAATATGCGTACATTCAAAAGAATGTTAAAAATATCTGATTGCAAATTGCAACCAGTATGCAAAATATCATTTAGCGATAATTTTTTATCAGAGGAGAATTCTTCTATATTAAGAAGAGAAGAATCAGTGGGGCAAGAACCATCTAGAACGATGCGAACTTTCGTACTTTTGTCCTCCCGAATCACTGGGTGGTGCGCTAAATAATAGCCTGATGAGATAGGCTCACCAGGTGGCACGCGTTCAATAATGTGGTTTTCTATGTAACTTCTAATTACATCGTTATACCTAGAGTGAAGCTCAGTATCTCTTTTGAATCTCCTTTCTAGATTAAGAAAGCGTTTCTTAGCGGTTCTGTATGAATCTCCTAAAACATCAGGATCAGTATTAAAAGGGAGATTCACTGAGTATGAGCCGTCCTGATTGCGGATGGTTGAAGAAACATATATATCTTCACAGTTTTGTTCATCAGAACTTAAGAATTTGCGTGCGGGGGGTTCTTCAATAGTCCAAAACCTCTCTAATAATCTATCTAACGGCTCGCTTGTGAAAAAGCACAAGGCGCGAGATTTAATATTTTGAGAAATAATAGGTGCATCGCCCATAATTAAATAGCCTAATGAGGTCTCGAATGCGGAAGGCGTATTTATATTACCAACTATTTTATTATTTAATGCTATTTTACAGTAAATATTAACGCCCAGTAATATGTCTATCGGACCAGGTTCATAGAAGTTATCATCCGCTAATGGTAAATTTTTTATCAGATCGTCAAACTCTGCGATATCGACGTGTGAGTCTGGCAGTTGTGAAGTGATTCGTTCTACCACCAGAGGGCGTATCGAGTATTCCTTCCCGTTATCAAACCGTGACTCAAATCTAAACTCGGAAATACCTAGTATTTTTTGCGAAGATCCGCCGATACCTTGGACTTCAGCAAAACGGTTTTGAGAATTTATGGGTAGTGAATACCTTTTACAACAATCGATAGATATATAATCGTTTTGCGACCCTGGGTCTATTAGACACCGTACAAGATGTGGACGATTGTTACTGTCATATAATCTTATTTTTGCAGTGCCTAACAGCGTCGTAGTAGCAGTGCGGTCTATACAATCGTAAGACACGTTACACACAGAAGTATTATTCGTGCTACTAGAACTAGATTTAATTTTATTGGCGTTATCACTAGAGGAGGGCGTAGGTTCCGTAATATTAACAGAGGATAAGCGTGGCGATGCTATTGCGTTTGAAGTTAAAGATGGATTATCTAACTTAGGTTGGGACAATTTTGAGTTATTATTGTTATTATTCTTTCGTTCAAAATGTATCGCTGAATGATGCGAAGACGATGAACACTTGGAGCAGATTCCCTTAGATAAGCAATTCATAGTGCGGTGAAGGGTTGAAGTACAACGATTACAAAAAGAATTATTTTTTATAAATAAATGCCTATCTTGAGGAGATAATTTCATGAACGAGGGACAAGAATAGAGATGTAAATGTTTATTATTGTTACATAAACTACAAGTTTTACTCTCTGACGGATTGAGAGATTCAGTGTTAACAAAACTCTTAGTTGAAGGCTTTGGAAGCAAATTAGTCTTGCTGCGGTTTTTATTTTGTTGAGATTCAAAACCTTTATCAATGGAGCGTGTTATCACCTTATTTTGTTCCTTAACAAATTCTATTAAATTTTTATAAGTCGGAATTTGTTTTTTACGATTGATAATCTCAAACATTTTGACAGTTTCTGCGTCCAACTTAAGCGTGGCTAGATGAAAAAATATGAAGTCAGTTAAATCAATCTTCAACTGTTTAAGTGCTTCCACTGATGAATCAAAAGTATTTATAAAATTATCTAGCGCGTTTGCATTAGTGTTTGCGAGCGGTTTAAATTGTAATAATTGATTCAAATAAGCGCAGGCGAGCGAGCGAGGGTCATCATACTTTTGAATTAACCTTTCCCATATAATAGAATAATTTTCGGCAGTGGTTGGCAAACCTGCGCAGATGGAAGCGGCTTTATCCTTTAGGCGACCAACTAGATAAAAAACCTTTTCACTATTTGATAAGTTAGGATTGTCATGAATCATGCTTTTAAATTGTTGATAAAACAAGGGAAATTTAGTTATCTCACCATCAAAAGTCATTAAGTCTATAGGTGGGAGATGCGATTTCAATTTAGGAAAATTTGAGATTGGACGTGAGGCGTCAATCTCATTGCTAGCGGAATTTCCATTATTTTCGTTTAGCGTTAAAATCTGTTTGACATAGCAAAACATTTCTTCGAATGATGTCCATGACTGATAGTTAGGAATAACCTTAGGATTTATTTTAAATTGAGCTTCATTATATAGATCCAAATTTCGTTCGAATTCCTTGCGCAAAGTTTCTAAGTTGGAAGCCTGCGTAATTAAAGAAGGCAGTTTTGATTTATCAACTTCAAGTTGAGTTGCGATATCGTACAATCGTTGCATTCTTGCGAATATAACATCTCTTTTACTCTCCAATAATAATAACGTACATTCGTCTTTATTATATGGTTTAGAAGAAGGAGAAGCTTCACCCTTACTCATTTTGAAAGAATAATAAATTTAAATTATAAAGATATGAATTTATAATAATTAATAGCGTTTATTTTTTATATATAGCGTAAATAATGCGCGAGGTATAGATATAACGTTGTCTAAATGCGTAAGATACAAATAATAATATGCGTTTGCAGTTTTTATGTTGTAAAAAAACATACAAACACTATTATTTGCGTGCGTAAATAGGTGCGATGAGTTCCGAACAAAATATAGTTACCTACCTACTGAGATACGCTGCAAGCGAGCGATCGGTGCATTCAATTTAAATACCTATCGAAAACAAACTGAGCCGAGCGGAGTTAAATACCTAAATATTGCCTTGTTCGATGTCGTAAACTTATTATAGAATTTTACCAACTATCTATACGTTTGTACATAACTAGACATGCGGAGATAAGTATATATACTTGTATAAAATGAAGTAATAAGTGCGTGAATAGGAAAATATAAAAATTATAAATCTTATTACTTCTATCTAGTAGTAAACGATAGAATTACGTAAATATAATAAAACAATTCTGCAATATTACGACACAGTACAATAATTAGGGCGTTTTTAAATGTTATGAATATTAAATTTGACCAAAATTTTGTTTAGAAATTACAAAATTAATCGTAAATTCAAAGTTATGTTTAAATTTACTACAATTAGATCAAAAAATCCGGCTCGTAAGTGGCCAAAATTATGGTAAGTACAAAGCGAAACTTGGGGAAAATTAATAATTGCCTTACCATAATCAAAAATTGAGTTTTATAATTATATTAAAAAAGGTAGCTTAGTGGACTGTATTTAGCGTGTTTTTCCCCTAGTGAATTATTGGTCAGTTTTTATGATATTATATAGGTAAGGTAAATGAAATGGAACTTACGGATGATTGCATTAATTAATGTCACTCACAAATTCACTGCAATTCCACTTATTTTACCTGCGGCCGCAGCTTATTTTATAGGTTGAACACAATAATGTCACAAAATGCTTATGATTTTCGTGGATTATAATTGTTCACGTGTCGGATTAACTCGGAATGGCGTCCCGATAGGTAGGTTTTCCACTAGATGCGTGCACGTCTCATTACAATGCAGTTTTATACGGAACTAATTAGATTTTTGCGAAATGCAATTGACAAAAATGGAAAGAGAGGGAGATAGGATGTAGGATGGTCAATGAGTGCGAGAGAGACAATATCATAGTACGTCTGTCATAGTTTCCAAGATTCTACGAGTCTATTTTGCGATAGATCACAAATTATAATTTTGGTATCAAACACCGCGGGAACCAAAAAGCCTCAATCCACGCGGGCATCAGCTAGTAATTAATATTTTTAAATAGTGAGGTAAAAATATATTATTTAAATAGTAACGTTCACTGGACTATTTAGTTGATTGTCTTCTTCTTTAAGAACGAGATACGCGTACTTTATTTGGTGCAACTTCATCAGCCCTTGTGTTTCTCTGGCCAATCCTCTATATAAACCCCAACCATTCTCTACCGGCCACTATTTTTATTCTAGATCTTCCGCTTTCCCGCCTGCTCCATTATGTCAATAGAATTGGGATTTATGCATTTGATGCAATTTTCCAGTTTTATTTTGAGAAGCCTCTAAAAACGCTACATATTCTATCCTCCGGATGTTTATATACAGTTGCGCAATATATGAACCCTCAGTTTCCCGCGTGGGGTGAACCGGGAGACACCGTTATATCGCTCCCGATTATAAGGCAAACTTTTCACGATCAAAATTACGTTGAAAGTTTTTTGTGAATTCCATAGTATGTTCTGAATACAGATCTTTGTTTTTGGGTTGAAAAAGTCAGTCGAGGAGTTAAAATGGTAGGTATTGAATTTGTTAAAAGCTTTTTTTAATGTAGACCTGAATTTTTAAGCAATTTCGCAGAATTTTTCTGCCGGAAAGGTGCGCTATGCACGTAACACTAGACTTATCTGTGGTTTAAATGCTACAAAAATATAAGAATAATAAAATGATATTGTAAATAAAATAAAATAAGTGATTAAACGGACTTACAAAGTGAAGTTATATCATAATTATATTAGTCACTTCATTCGAAGATAGAAGAGTTTTTTAAAATACGTACCCGAACCCGAACTTTACGTGCATCCGCACATTTTTAATTGATATTTGATAAAGTATAATACCTTTATAAAAAATACTTCCGGCTACTAGAATTTTTTTCAGTTAAATTAACCAAAAATAAAATAAACTTTCAAGCAGTATTGTTAGTTTTAAACTTGCCTCAATTAGCCGTAGTTCAAGGATTTTCAATGCGTACATGTCGTAGGCGTCAAGCTGTTTACCTACACATTTATACATAGGTCAAAGGCATACCTTTGAACTCAGACAGAAGTATACCTAAATAATGTGTCCATGCTTTATTCAATCGTAAGTTGTCAATATTTTTATAACATTTGGACTATTCAAAATTTAAAATAAACTAATGTATCTCCATAAATAAGTGGAGCACTAGTTTTGTCTTTTAAAATGATTGAAGTGCTTAAATATATATCAGAAGACGATTAATTATTTTTGAGAAAATTTTGTAACAAGTTTGCTGAAGTAAATAAATAAAAGACATGAAGAAATAAGGACAGAGGTTTAGTACCTAAAAATGGTTGCTAATTTAAGGCGGGATTTGAAGAAAGGGAATTGTATGGTTGCTAATGGAAGGATTTTCACATAATTATAAATGCCACAGATCTTCGTTTAGAAAAAAAACCAGTCGTATTGATGAATGTAGAGATTAATTAAAATCTAAAATATACATGTGCCCTTCTATTCAAGCTTTGTATTCACTAAAAACCATCAGTAGACTATGTGTCGTGTGCAACTTATAATCGAATTTTTTCAAACCATGTCACGTATGTTTGAACTAACTAAATGGAATGTGCTCTACAATGGACTTACAATAACCTCAGCTAAACACTGATTATATCACTATGGTGTGGAAAAATATACCTTAATATTTATGTGATAAAGATCGTTTCATCACTCTTAGTTCAGTGAAGCTTTAAGGCTATGAGCTTCAAAAGGCATCCTGTGCTTTATACTAGCTGGTATCACGCTATAATCTGACCGCTGCTGTGCAAAGAAGCCTTTAACTATAGTTGAATGATATAAAAGGGTGCTACTTTAGTATATTTTGCCCACCAAGCATTTAGCAAGTAGTAGATTAAGAGGTAAATAAACGTGCATAAACTGCTGGATCTAGGAACTTTTTTGTAATAGCGAATACATATCTCGACTACGTAAGGCTTAAAAAAAAACAACACATAGTTTCATAAAAAAATAATTTCTTATATAATCATTAAGATTAAATTTCTACTGCTTAAGACTATTTGCAAGATTTGCAAATTCAAAATTCTTCGAAGAGCTATATTAGTTCGTAGGTATTACCTCCTTAAATGTATTGAGTTTAAGTACCCAAAAAAAATTTTTTTTGCTTATTTTTTTTCTTGTTCATCAATCATCAGGATCAATATTGTCAAGTTACATGATGCAACGGAGTTTTTGTTTTCAATAATTAGTACTCATTAAAAATTCCGTGGCTTCACAGACGAAGTTAATAAACGAAAATAATAACTCCAAGCTAACGGAAACTTAGCACACAGAACAATGGCTTCTTTGATTTATGCGGATACACGCAAAGTAGTGTCAGTGTGCTAGCTAAAAATAGTTTCTCTGGAAATTACAGCTACTAAATAAACATCTATTTTAAGGCCCCTTATACAGATATCATACTTTTTCAAGTACCATTTATAGATAAATGGAATAACAGCTGTTGGGATATTATGGTATTAAATTAAAGGTAATGTATTCATCTCTAGTTAGACCCCATAAAAAATGAACACTCCCATACAAATTTTCGGAATAAATACGTTTCTACGAACGCAAGAACTGCTGAAAATGACGAAAAATGGGTCTGGATAGGAACCCATAAAGCTAGATCAGCTACATATTTTAACTTGAAAATAACAAAAGAGTGGGGCTTATATAGTCCTCTACCCAAATGCTGGAACATTATGCATACAAATAAATACTTTGTCATTTATGTGTCAACACAAAAAATTCTTCATACATTTTCTATAGAAAGAAGCCGGCCGCTTGGCGTTTGGCGCTCAGTACGCGCTGAGATGCGCTCGTGAACGGGTGGGTGTATCGCTTTTTTGCATGAAATTTATTACGATAAAATTAACACCGTGTTGTATACTGCGCTTGATAGGGTACGAGATTAGGAGTCTATGTATGCCTATGCGTGTGTGTGTGAGTGTGTATGTATGTTGGATGTATGTAAGAATGTATTAATTGAAGTCTATGACACTCCAGAGCCCTTATCTACACTCAATTATTATTATAGCCAACTATAACTATGCAAAAAATTAGGTCAATACGTTAGTCTGTTACGGCGTGATTGAAGAACAATCCTACTAACATACTTTTTCCCAATAATTTTAGTACGGTAAGCGCCATTTTGAAATTCTTTTTTATCGTCCTGATTTCGTTCAAAATCGATATCTGGTGTTCCCTGGGATCACTGAACAGAAAACTTTACCCAAAATTAAAAAAAAAGTCAGCGCCATTTTGAAATTCTTTGTTATCGTACCGATTTCGTTCAAAATCGATATCTGGGGTTCCCTGGGATCACAAAATAGGAAACTTACCAGAATTTAAAAAAAGTCAGCGTCATTTTGAAATTCTCTGTTATTGTACCGATTTCGTTCAAAATCGATATCTGAGGATCCCTTAGACCACAAAACAGGAAACTGTTACCAAAATTTAAAAAAATCAGCGCCATTTTGAAATTCTTTGTTATTGTACCGATTTCGTTCAAAATCGATATCTGACGATCCCTGGGATCACAAAACAGGAAACTGTACCAAAATTTAAAAAAAGTCAGCGCCATTTTGAAATTCTTTGTTATCGTACCGATTTCGTTCAAAATCGATATCTGGGGTTCCCTGGGATCACAAAATAGGAAACTTTTACCAGAATTTTAAAAAAGTCAGCGCCATTTTGAAGTTCTCTGTTACTGTACCGATTTCGTTCAAAATCGATATCTGGGGTCTCCTAGGATCACAAAATATGAAAATTTTACCAGAATTTAAAAAAAGTCAGCGCCATTTTGAAATTCTTTGTTATCGTACCGATTTCGTTCAAAATCGATATCTGAGGATCCCTAAGACCACAAAACAGAAAACTGTTACCAAAATTTTAAAAAATCAGCGCCATTTTGAAATTCTTTGTTATTGTACCGATTTCGTTCAAAAGCGATATCTGACGATCCCTGGGATCACAAAGCAGGAAACTGGTACCAAAATTTAAAAAAAGTCAGCGCCATTTTGAAATTCTTTGTTATCGTACCGATTTCGTTCAAAATCGATATCTGGGGTTCTCTGGGATCACAAAACAGGAAACTTTTACCAGAATTTTAAAAAAGTGAGCGCCATTTTTAAATTCTCTGTTATTGTACCGATTTCGTTCAAAATCGATATCTGGGGTTCTCTAGGATCACAAATTATGAAACTTTTACCAGAATTATAAAAAAGTCAGCGCCATTTTGAAATTCTCTGTTATTGTACCGATTTCATTCAAAATCGATATCTTAGGATCCCTTAGACCACAAAACAGGAAACTGTTACCAAAACTTTAAAAACTCAGCGCCATTTTGAAATTCTTTGTTATTGTACCGATTTCGTTCAAAAGCGATATCTGACGGTCCCTGGGATCACAAAGCAGGAAACTGGTACCAAAATTTAAAAAAAGTCAGCGCCATTTTGAAATTCTCTGTTATTGTACCGATTTCGTTCAAAATCGATATCTGAGGATCCCTTAGACCACAAAACAGGAAACTGTTACCAAAATTTTAAAAACTCAGCGCCATTTTGAAATTCTTTGTTATTGTACCGATTTCGTTCAAAAGCGATATCTGACGGTCCCTGGGATCACAAAACACAAATTAAAAATGGCGCTGATTTTTTTTAATTTAAATACCAGTTGCCTGTTTTGTGGTCCTAGGGAACCCCAGATATCGATTTGGAACAAAGTCGGTACAATAACAAAGAATTTCAAAATGGCGCTAATTTTTTAAAATTTTGGTACCAGTTTCCTGTTTTGTGATCTTAGGGATCCTCAGATATCGATTTTGAACGAAATCGGTACAATAACAGAGAATTTCAAAATGGCGCTGACTTTTTTTAATTCTGGTAAAATTTTCATATTTTGTGATCCTAGGGAACCCCAGATATCGATTTTGAACGAAATCGGTACAGTAACAGAGAATTTCAAAATGGCGCTGACTTTTTTAAAATTCTGGTAAAAGTTTCCTATTTTGTGATCCCAGGGAACCCCAGATATCGATTTTGAACGAAATCGGTACGATAACAAAGAATTTCAAAATGGCGCTGACTTTTTTAAAGTTTGGTACCAGTTTCCGGTTTTGTGATCCCAGAGAACCCCAGATATCGATTTTGAACGAAATCGGTACGATAATAAAGAATTTCAAAATGGCGCTGACTTTTTTTAAATTTTGGTACCAGTTTCCTGTTTTGTGATCCCAGGGATCGTCAGATATCGATTTTGAACGAAATCAGTACGATAATAAAGAATTTCAAAATGGCGCTGACTTTTTTTAAATATTGGTACCAGTTTCCTGTTTTGTGATCCCAGGGATCGTCAGATATCGATTTTGAACCAAATCGGTACAATAACAGAGAATTTCAAAACGGCGCTGACTGAAATCGGTCCAATAACAAACATTTCAAAATGGTGCTGATTTTTTTAAATTTTGGTAACAGTTTCCTGTCTTGTGATCTTAGGGATCCTCATATATCGATTTTGTACGAAATCGGTACAATAACAGAGATTTTTTTTAAATTTGTTACCAGTTTCCTGTTTTTTGTTCCCAGGGAGCCCCAAATATCGATTTAGAATGAATTTAAAAAACGATAGTTCCGGTTTTGTTGAAGCAGAGTTCAAACAGCCGTATACTACGCAATACACTCCTTGCATTTTTAAAAATATCGCGGAAATAGATTTATACGTGACCACTCGTCATGACGCGGCAATCACTACTGACGGCAATGTCGATGCGCATGTTTGTGTGAGTGAGCTGTTTCAAACGTTTCTAGGTAGTTTCATCCGTTTACTGTTGTCTAGCGTAGAGTATACGTGCTTGCAGAAATATTTTGTATTGTGGCGAGTTAAATACCTAAAGATTTTTACTATAGGGATTGAAACACGTGTTTCAGGATTTTTGGAAATCCGACCTCCAAGGAATTTTTAAAAATTTCACCCGAGCGAAGCAGGGGTGCGTCTGCTAGTATTTACTATAATAATGTGGCGCGGAGGCATAGATATTAATGTGTAGTAAATAAATAATCAAATATTTCAAGTTACAAAATTGATTAGTTGGCTATAAAATCGAGCGTAGAGCGTAGTGCTATATATGCGTACAGATATATGCTGTAGTGTGGCGAGTTATATACCTAAAGTTGGCTGCGGCCTGATTGTATAAGGACCCTTAAACAACTTCTTTTTTTACAAGCGAACTTTTCTGCGTAACTAGGTACGCGTTTGCCACATGACCCCTGCAAATACTTTATTAAAGGCATCATGTTGCATCCAAAACACATCGGGTGTATCGAAATAAAAAGGGATTGATTAATAGTTTATTCAATCAATTATTCATCAAATATCATTTTAAATTATTAACTAAGTAGCTAAAACTTGGTAATCAATCAAATATTAATCTTTATGTTTAGATATGTATTAATCTTTATGTTTAGATATGCTCCGGTATGTATCTAAATATATAAAAGGAAAAGGTGACTGACTCGGGCTGAAAAATGGCATCCGCTAAGAAAGGATTTTTGAAAATTCTACCCCTAAGGGGATAAAATGGGGATTTCAAATTTGTATGAAAATCGAAACTAAAGCGAGCGAAGCCGCGGGCAAAAGCTTAAAATATATAAAAAAACATTTACATTTGTCTTTAGTTAATTTTATACAATATCCTCTATCTCCTTTACACATAATAGCAACCAATCGGATTTCAGTCCATCGATGAACGATTTAGCAATCAAGGATTTTAATTTGTTTCAATTATAGTCGTCTACCCAACCGTAGAGGGCTCTTTAGCAATGTTGAATGCACTATGTTACTTAAGGGATATTTGATTACTAGCTACCTATTATACGCGAGGACGCGACGCGTTATCCATGTGGTTTCAGGATTTTTTTATTCAGGGGCAACTCTCAATTTTCGGGATAAAAGTTTCCATGAATACGGCGGCGTCTTGAAGGCGGACATCGGATACTTCACTATTATCTCTTTACGCTTTAACAGCCCATCTTTTCACTGATTTTGATGAAATTTGGTACAGAGATAGGTTATATCTCGGGAAAGGACATTGGCTACTTTTTATCTCGGAAACGAAGTAGTTTCTGCGAGAGTTAAAACCTTAATCCACATGAATGGAATCAGGGGCACCGTCTAGTTTATGAAATTAGCATGGATGGATAAACTGCAGTCATAAATAATTTTGAGTGACAGTAAAAAATTGCGGTATGATTCAATGCATGTATCCAGCAATCTGACACGCCTACTACATCCTGGCATTTGCTTATTGTCATACTTTTTATTGCTTAATAGACTTGCGCATTGTTGTTATATGAGTTGCACCTGTCTGAAATCGTTCTCGGACTTGTATGTAATTACTTACCATAAAAGTTCAGTTTTATATAGTCATGTTTTCAGAAAAGTAAAGGGGGATCGAGATTATTTCGCGATACATGTAGATTTTGCACGTGTAGGTATCTAGCGTCCTTAATCAACGCGGACGAAGTCACGGGTATCATCTAGTTACTCAATAAATATTTGATTTAATAAGTGTTTGATTTTATTTATTATTTTTATACGTCATTATTTATCAAATCAAATACTCTAAAAATTATTTAAATTCATGGCAGACATTTGAAATTCGGCTATGACTCGTGATACACAATTTTCTTACAAAATTTTATCTAACATCTTTCCATAGACTGCATCATCAACAGCGAAAAATAATTTGAAGAAGCAACTGAACGACAATTATTATTAATTGCTTAAAGATTAAATCAACTAAAAAAGGAACAGATTTAATAAAAATATTGTACTGAGGTAGTTCCAACTTTGACAACTCGTAATATTTAGACAAATAATTCTAAATCCTCATTCCCAGTATCTTTGAAACACTATATCTTCAAAATTGATTATCTGTGGGCAGTCATACCCTGGGGGAAATTAGATAACGCATTAAATCATGATCTAAACGAAATCTGACAATATTATTAGTTCCGGTGCTTTGTTGGTTAATCCACTTTAAATCGGACGACCCGTTTGACGGTAAAAAGATAAACTTTACTCGCTTGATAAGAACTAAGTGGGAATATTAAGGTTAAAGGATACTAAAAGAATGTAAGATTGGTAGATAACCCCGTTTTTAGGTTTTTGTAATAAAATGGGAAATTTGTGGATGGATGTCGCGTAAGCGCTTGCGCTCGGTCCCGGAAAAAACCGAAGCCATCGAGTGGACGGCGATGATTTGGACCTATCACCTTCACAATTGAAGGGGTCAGGATAGAACTCAAAGACAAGCTGAAATACCTCGGCGTGTGGTTCGATAAAAGCCTCATTTTCCGGAAGCACGTCTAGAAAGTATCGGAGAAAGCAGAACGCATCACTACAGCATTGAGCCGCTTAATGCCTAAGCAAGGAGGCCCTAGAGCCAGTTAAAGGGGAGTGTTAGCCTCAGTCTCCCACTCTGTAATGCTGTATGCAGCTCCAGTGTGGGGTAGAGCTCTTAACTGCGCTAAATACAAACATGCCGTGCAAGGTTCAGAGGCAGATGGTTATACGAATCTGCGGTGCGTACAGAACCATTTCGCTAGATGCGGTACTGATTAGTACCCATCGAAAGATTGGCGATGGAACATGGCAATATGGGATATGGATGGCATGAGGATGTAGAGCCGCGAGGACCGCTGGATGCCAAGGGAGGAGCGGAACCGCACCGTTGAGGGATGGCAGGCAGAGTGGGAGAAAGGCGGAAAAGGGAACTGGACCAGAAAACTTATCCTTGACTTAAAGCCCTGGATAGGTAGGAAACATGGAGAAGTGGATAAGTACTTAACCCAAGCATTTAGTGGACATGTTTAATACCTACCTTCACGCAATAGGCAATGCCGAAGAGTGAGTTATACGCATACGCACAAGGTACGCCAGAGCACGAAATATTTCAGTGCGTGGAATTTGAGGACAAACGAAAGGAAGCACAGAAGGCGAGCAAATGACCCCTATAAATGATAAATGATTTATTTATTTCATGTAGGACAACTTGTGTCACTTATGATACCTACGTTAAGACTCTCCCACCGGTTCGGAAAAATATTCTACTGAGAAGAGCCGGCAAGAAACTCAGCAATTGCTCTTTTCTTAAAAAGGAAAAAGGTTACAAAAATAAACAATACAACACATACATTACGTTACAATTAGTATTAGTATGAACCTCATACCCGTATGCTGACCTGCGAAGAACAGTGGGAGGTATGCGCTGAAATGCTGCGTGCTATCATAAAAAAGAGAATTAAGGACGAGTGGGAAAGGCAAAGACAACGTCTAAAGACCTAAATCTTCCAGACGGAATGCAGAAGAATTTCCTCCTCCCCAGAGAAAAAAAAAGAAAAGAGAAACCTATTTTATCCAGTCCGGTTAATTTTAGTTTAATTTTTAAGACCTTTTAAACCGATTTTCACTACACAGGCACATACTTTTTTTTTCTCACATACCTAAATCTTAATATAATTTCTTTTTTTCCAAAAAACCGACTTCCACAGCAATACAACACATACAAACAAAGTAACAAATAAAGTAAAAATTTATTTTGATTTCTACACACTATGTTGAATTCGGGTGAGCCTGACGCATCAACTTTGCCTATCTTTGTTATACTCGCCCGACTTCAACACAGTATGTGGAATTTAGTAGAAATCAAAATTATATTTTACTGTACAGTGGATTTGGAAGTCGGTTTTTGGAAAGAATTTTTATTTTTAACTTTTTAGTGTACTCTTAATCCCCACGGCTTAGGAGCGCAGTGCCCCGCAGCATCAGAGTTGAGGAGTTGAGACTTGCGTTTAAGTATAAAGTTGTTGCTTGACACCTACTATATGAATTCACCATTAAAACATCCTAATTCGCTATTTTTAAGGAGTTCTGTTCCCTGCAGCATCAGGGTTGAGGAGTTGGGACTCAGAGTTGAATTGTATACACGTTACTTGATACCTACTATATTCACCATCAACATTTCCTAACTCCCTAGTTTTGAGCCGTAGGTACACCTACAGCATCAGGGTTGAGGATTTGGAGTCTGAATTTTTTATGGGGCGAGCTTTCTCTAACCACTGAAAAAAAATTTTTCAAATCGGTTTAGAAACCACGGAGATATGCAGTAACATACAAAAAACTAAAAAAATGCGCTGAATTGAGATCCACCTCCTATTTTGGGAGGCAGTTAAAAAGCAAAGCGAGAGCCGAAATAGTTATTTGTGTTATATGGGGCCAAAGAAAATTTTTGTTCCCCGAGGGCGCTATTTTGAATTCAGAGCGAAGTGAAGGATGCTATAGATGCCTCGCTACGCTCGGGATTCTAAAGTAGAATCCTGAGCGTAGCGAGGAATTCAATATACGCCGCCCGAGAACAAAAAATTTGGCCCCGAGTGACACACACTATTTTTCATCATTACGTATGAGAAAAAGCTCGGAGTATCAACGTACTATGTATGGACATTACCTATACGTTTAAGCACCAATCAGAAACACGAACGCGGACCAATCAGAACAGAGAAATGAAAAGTCTACTAACAAAGTTATTAACACGTTAACTTTAAAGTTCACTAAATGTTTAACTAATGAGTTATTTGTTAATAAAAAAAAAAATGTTATTAAGCTGCAAAATAATTACTGTTATTCCACATTAAGATACTAATTTCTGATTTAGAAACAAGACAAAAAGGTTTAAAAATATTTAACCCGACTACGGGCGTAAAATTGTTTTTCTGTCGCTTGGTATTTGTTTAAATTGTACTATATTCATATTTATGAACTCAGAATTTTCTCCTCTTTCATATGATTTACCACTCGATATATATTGAGTGGTATATCATATGAAAGAGGAATAATTTTTTTATTAGCAAAAAAATATATCAAATCCAGGTTAATATGAGTGTATACTTGTACTGTTCAGGTGGACGGGAGGGAGTGGGGCTCGGAGCACTCGCTTCGCTGCGGCTGGGGCGTGCTGCGGCCGGCGTGGCTGCAGCGGTTCCGCACTGCTAAGTGGGCGCTATTCTGGCTGTGCTGGGCGGGCGCTATACAGGGTGAGTGTACACTGTTCAGGTGGACGGGAGGGAGTGGGGCTCGGAGCGCTCGCTTCGCTGCGGCTGGGGCGTGCTGCGGCCGGCGTGGCTGCAGCGGTTCCGCACTGCTAAGTGGGCGCTATTCTGGCTGTGCTGGGCGGGCGCTATACAGGGCGAGTGTACACTGTTCAGGTGGACGGGAGGGAGTGGGGCTCGGAGCGCTCGCTTCGCTGCGGCTGGGGCGTGCTGCGGCCGGCGTGGCTGCAGCGGTTCCGCACCGCCAAGTGGGCGCAGTTTTGGCTGTGCTGGGCGGGCGCTATACAGGGTGAGTGCACACTGTTCAGGTGGACGGGAGGGAGTGGGGCTCGGAGCGCTCGCTTCGCTGCGGCTGGGGCGTGCTGCGGCCGGCGTGGCTGCTGCGCCAAGTGGGCGCTGTTCTGGCTATGCTGGGCGGGTGCTATACAGGGTGAGTGTACACTGTTCACTGCACTCTGGCTTCACAGTGCAGCTGTGCGTGTTGTTACTATATAGGTAAATTAGCGATACGTCCTGGCTTCGCACGGGAAGCACTTATCATAGTAGTCCATACTCAATGTTATAACCCGAGTTTTGTTGCCCACTGGCAACAAAACTCGGGCCGTGTTTTTTTTAATTTTTTAAACTATTTAAGTAAGTACCTAAATGTTATTTTTAAGTACGCGTATATTAAAAAAATATGGCGCTAGTAGACTACACTCCATTTAAAAATAGCATGACTATTGAACAGCTATAAATAGATTAATCTGCTCCGCCATGTTAATTTACCGTTGGAAAAAAACTATTATTTTTGCATCACGCGTAATAGGTTAGGAGGTGGACGCTTTGTCGTTATTGATGAAGAAAATGTCAGGAATGCTACGAAATTATTGACCGAGCGAAGCGAAGGTCTCTGAGTCTACTTGAGTGAATTTGCACTTGTCCGTCCGTCCGACAGAGCCTTATAACTTCTGAATTACTGAACGTAATTACTTCAAATTTAAATATAATATGTAAACCTCACTATAGCCCATTAACGTCCCACTGCTGAGCACAGGCCTCCACTCTCATGAGAGAGAGGGATTAGAGCTTAGACCCACCACGCTGCTCCAATGCGGGTTGGCGGGCTTTAACGACTATTATCATGTTAGTGATAATAACCGGGACCGACGGCTTAACGTGCTCTCCGAGGCACGGGGGTGAAACACCGCCAACTTCCTAACTCCAGGCTAGTACTGGGAATTTCTAATCCGAAAAACCCGATACTTAATTATGGCCCGACCCGGGAATCGAACCCGGGACCTCGTCGGCCGCAGTCAAACGTGCTAACCACTAGACCAACGAGGCAGTTGTATATGTAAACCTTATTTATTTATTTATTCACTTCTTACATCATCTTTACCTAATACGATGGTGCAGTTACAATATCTATACATATCTAGCTTAGCTTATACAAATGTGTAAAACCTAATATCCTATTAAAAAATGAAAAATAAAAAAACAAAAATATCACCTGTTTACTTATAAGTAAGTTATAACTTATAGTCCACATTGCTACCTTTGTGAGTTCACTCAGAGAACAAGAAAATAAATATGTCCATCTCTACGGCTATAACATTAAGGGCGTGGAGTGCGCGCGTTAGCGGCGCCTTCTTGAGGAGGTTGGTGCGCCCGCACGGTACCGCCAGCAGCGGCGGCCGGCGTCTCTGCTCCACGTACCTTTCTGGGGCACACAGCCTCACCTGACCTATGGCCTCCAGCCGAATATGGTTTAAAAAGTTATAAAAAGCTTTATTTCAGGGGTGCTCTCATAGAAGCGAATGCGAAGTAAAATATTTTTTATAGCGTTACATAGGGTTGCGGTATATCATTTTAAAGATAATTAGGAATAGAGTACAAAAATATTTTTTTTTAAAATTTTCCCCTAAAATTGACGAAATGGGGCGCTTTCAAAGTAAAGATTTTCTAACGTCCAAAGTTGACCTCAGAACTCTAAATTTTCTGAAAGGCTGAGCCTGAAACTTGATCAATTATTTGAATTATATCCTGTACTTGAAAAAAAATACTAAAATAAGATAAATATTATAAGGAAACGAAAATATTTAATTTTTAATGAGCTTAAGTATTTTTAACAGAACTTAACAATGATGTCAATAGATGGCGCTCTGTAAAAGTTTATTCATTTCTCCAATAACTCTTCAGCGCTTTTGCGTCTAATGTTAAAAATTAACTATTTTACATTTATATAGTTAAAACTATCTTATGGATACCGCGAGGGCTAAGTTCGGGGCGAACCACTACTTATAATAGACCACAGACTAAGGATTAGTCTCCGCTTAATCTATGGAATAAACACTGTTTAGCGCCTTGACGAAATTGATCGTTTAATGTGTCTGTCTGTCCTTCTATTACACTTACACACTACCTTTGGTATACAAAGATACTGATAATGCTACATTTTATCCAAAAAAATCTGAAAATTTCCGTTCCAGTCCGCTGGCTGGATCTAGTACTTATTTTTTTTATTAAATGACTAGCGCTTGGCTGCTATCAGACTTCCTAGCAAGTGGTGATGCAGCCTAAGGTGGAGCGCACTTGCCTAGAAGATGCCTGTTCATTCTTGATTTGAAGATACCCAGGACCCAGAGAATCTTCTTCTAAATATTTAAGTAACCGTAAGATTGTAAAAACCGGTAGATTATAATCTAACTCGCGAAATTGCAAACTGTCGAAAGATTACAATTTAACGCATTATTTTTCGGTAGATTGTAATCTGTTAGATATATAAACCTGATAAAACCTAAGGCACTACCTGGTTATTTATGTCGAACACTAACCTAACCTACAAGAAACAGACAAGAAAACGTAAATAGAATGAATATTTCAAAAATTTATTCTCAGAACATTGACCGGTTCACAATCTTTCGACAGTTTACAATTTCGCGAGTTAGATTATAATCTAACGGTTTTAACAATCTTACGGTGACATATAGGTACATAAAAGAAAAACGTAACTGATTAACGCACAGCTCAAACCACTGGACGCGGACGGATCGGGCTAAAGGCATACCTACAGATAGCTTCTATTTAACGTCGGCATCCGCTAAAAAACGATTTTTGAAAATTTCACCCTTAGGAGCGTAAAATAGGAGTTTGAAAATTGAATTTATCGAGAGCGAAGCTGCGGACAAAAGCTATTTTTTTTTATCCACTACAAGTTAGCCCTTGACTGCGATTTTACCTGATGATAAGTGATGATGCAGTCTAAGATGGTAGCGGGCTAACCTGTTAGGGTCATGGCAGTTATATTAAGCCCATACCCCTATTCGGTTTCTACAAGGCATCGTACCGGAACACTAAATCGCTTGGCGGCACGTCTTTGCCGGTACTTAATCATAAAACAGTATCATAGTTCAAACAGCTCTTAGACTACTGCCTTCACGCGTAAATAGTTAACTCTTAGTCACGGAGCGGTTTGTTTTAATTAATTATTTTCACCTTAGGCATATTTTCCATGTATAAGCACATAACTGTTTAACTTGAAGATTTTCTCTTAGACTTTTTCAATTCCCAGAAATGTGTTACTTTATTAATTTACTACTAAATTAAATTTATTACTTTTTATACTAACTTATCGATGTTACTCACCAAATATCTCGCACAATGGCACAAGTCAGTATTCTTACATCCATAATAAAGATTTTAGTCAAATTTTCGTAAAAAGTGAAAGAACTGACTTTTTATACCCAAAGCGGTAATTTTAGGTGGTCTTTAACAATGACCATCAACATCGATGGTGCCGTCCCTAAAAGTACATATGTACCTAATAGTTATTTTCTGCTTTAAATATCTCTATTTGGAAGTGGAAATCATCTTTTGTCCATTTTCTGTCAAAAGATAAAATTTTAATTTAGTTAACTGTTTAGTTAACTGTTTATTTAACTGTCAAATTAGCTAGCGTTTGACGTGCGTCTGACATCCTCTTTGCAACTGCAATACAGATGTCCCGACAAATATTTTGAAACAGTAATCTTTTTACGTAAACAACATACATCGTCGTCCACTTTGACAGAACTAATTAAAACGCCATGTTCAACTAATACTGTGTATAGACACAGTATTCGGTACAGTACTTAGTATAGAATAAGCCTAGTTTGACAGTTGCTAAGGAATGTGGAAAAAATATCGGCAAACAACCCAAGTCAATAGACACCCTACTGGGTATTTTTCAAATAAATTATTTTTTAGTGATTATTAAATAGTGGATCTCCCAAAAGTCGTAATATCCACTTCCCGTGATAGTTTTATATTTAATTTAATAAACATTTAAAACAATCGATTGAAGTAAAAAAGTGCGTCGAACTTTAATGACGTCACATTTCAGAGTTTCATATAAATCCCATACTTATGACGCGTTTTAACGTGTGAAAAAAAGTAGCTGATTTGACTATTTGTCAAATTCCCAATACAAGCTTTCTGGTACCATACTACCGACCCTTATTTAAAGTAATACAACATTACTTAAAATGTCATTTTCATGTCACGTACCTTGACGTTCCTAAAATCTATACTAATATCATAAATACGAAAGTTTGGATGGATGGATGAATGGATGGATGTTTGTTACTCAATCACAAGGGCTGAACGGATCTGGATGAAATTTTGCACAGAGATACATTACCTATATTACCTATAGTCTGGAATAACACATAGGTCAAGTCAAATGTTTATTCAATTTAGGTAGGCTATGTACTTTTTATCCCGGAAAATTAGAGTGCTTGCTAAAAAACTCAATCCACGCGGACTAAGTCGCGGGCCTCAGCTAGTAAGGATTATAATTCAATAACGCGCAAGTCAACAATAGTTAATTAAACAATGGGGCTGATTCTGTAATTCACAATCTTTGAACTAAAATGACAACATTAAAACTATTGCTAACCCTTCCATAATACTCCCTACGGAAAGGGACAGAACTAGTTTTAAAGCTGTTTTTTTAGTTTAGAGATTGTATTACACAAAATTATAGCTACAATATGGCTTTAAACGGTGGCAGTATGACTGCAGTACTATCCCATTTTCTATATTATTGACCTTTTTCTACCCAGGCTTTAGTTTGCAGTTCCATTTGCGGTACCAAAAAAAAAATGCTGGAAATGGGTGAAAGTCAATGTTTTTAAATTAACTTCACACTTTACAACCGCCATTCGAAACCCATTAGTTGTGTGTCATTGTGAATATGAAACCGGGACGTAGACCCGCTGGAAGGACTTCTTTGTTTTATTTGTAAATAAACTTACTCTTTGATCTCTTTTCTGCTCTTAGATCTATCATCCCTTCCACATGCTTAATCGCACAAGTTAGCTCTTGACTAAGATTGCTTGAGCGGCGTTAAAAAAATGACATAATCTTCAGGCAGACAGTCAAACAAGGACAGATAACTGTATATTATACTCGTCAAACTTATAACAATACTGTAATTTTTTACTGTAATAAGAAAAGTCTTGACTCAGTCACACACTCATCTACTGCCCCGCCCTTGAAGCTAAAAAGCTGAAATTTTGCACAGAGGTTCCCTTTATTATTTAAACTAGCTTTGGCCCGCGGCTCCACTCACGTAAGGTTCGATTTTCGAATTTTAAAGCTCTATTCATACAAATTTAACCCCTTATGGGATAACCTCTCAGGAGTTGTATTTTCAAAAATCCTTTCCTAGCGGATGTCTACGTCATAATACCTCAAATTGTAAGTACCTACTTACTAACATTAGATAGGATTATATTATTACTAACACTAAAATAAACCACGAATGTTGTCCGACTTAACTTTAGTTTTAAGATACCGTAATTAATTATCACCATCACGTTTTACATGTAAGTAGTGGACGTCAATATGTGTATCTATAGTGTAGGTACCTAAATTGAATAAATGAATTGAATTAAATTGAATTGAATTGAATAAATAAATGAAATGAAAGAGCTATTCGTCCGGATCAGGCTGATCAGGTGCCGGGTGGAAGCTGTATATATATTAGGTACTAGCTGATGCCCGTGATTTCGTCTGCGTGGATCGAGGTTTTTTGGTTCCCGCGGGAAGTCCTCAGGGATAAAAAGTAGCCTATGTGCTATACCAGACTATAATCTGTCTCTGTGCCAAATTTCACCCAGATCCGTTCAGCCGTTGGGGCGTGATTGAGTACATCCAAATATATATCCACACATCCAAACATCCATACATCCATCCAATCTTTCGCATTTATAATATTAAGTAAGAAGTAAGATATAGGTAATATCTCCCTCGCAGATGGCTATTCTGTATGGAGGTTGGCCGTCACAGCCAAAATTCTGTGGTAAGAAAATTATACATGTCACATCCAGGCTCCGTACAGCAGTGCGGTAAACTTGGCGTCATAAATCTGGCTTAAGTTGGCTCAGAGTTATGGCCGCCAACAGGTGTACGCGACTCGTGCTATTGTTCCACCACTGCTATTTGTTGCCTGATATTAGAAGTTAGAACTGCACTCGAATTACAACAGCAATATGGGAATTGGGAGCAATGGTTTAATTAGATTTATATGAGTTCCCATAGAGTTCATATAGAGCGACGAGTGTCCTAGGTGCGACAACGCATATCGGTCGATTGTAATCGGTACAAAAACCTAAGAGTTTATTTACTCTTAGTCGACTCGTGTGCAGGAGGACGTGGGAACCCACCGCATTATTATCCCAAGAAAACCCCTACCATTATGTGATTAATGGAATGGGGTCACGACTCTCAGTAATGAGGAATACGGCGCAAAGACAGAGTTCTCAACCCAATACTTACCCATTCATTGAGCCATCGTGAGGCGACATTAGTATAGTTTGACGATTATTCCCTCTCTGGCGCAGTGTTGAGTACGTTTGACTTCACGTGGGAGGTCCTGAGTTCGATTTTCGGCAGGGTGAATTTGGAAATTTATAATTTCTGAATGTTCTCTGGTCTGGCTTGGTGGGAGGCTTCGGCCGTGGCTATAGTTACCACCCTGCCGGGATAGACGTGCCGCCAAGCGATTTAGCTTTCCGTGTAGAAACCGATTGGGGGTATGGGTTTAATATAACTGCCATACCCCTAACAGGTTAGCCCGCTACCGTTTTAGACTGCATCATCACTTACCAACAGGTGAGATTGCAGTCAAGGGCTAACTTGTAGTTGAGTTCAAACATGCTTTTTGACGAAGTATACGTTTGACAAAATATTACGATTGTGAATTCCCTACACAATCGGGGGGCAGAACAAAAAATCAGAAATACAAAATACCCATAATTTACCCTGCCGGTCATCGCAAAACATTTCCTAACAACGAGCCCATATTTTTAAACGGCGCGGTGTACAAAGTTATACCGAGTAAGTAATGCCCTTCTTTGCTAAGAAGTTAGGGATAGGGGAGGCTATAAAAATGTCCAAAGTTTAATGGAGTGAGAATCGCACCTGTTGTTCCTACGAGATAGAGGCGCGGCTGAGCCGGGCTTATTACTTAGTTGAGAATACGAGGTTTTGTTTCAATAATACTTTAGGGTTGCTTTTGTTGTGTTAATAAAATGTTTTGTTGTGAATTTAGGCGGTATCTTCTGAACTGCATCGTTGGTCTAGCGGTTAGCATGGTTGACTGCGGATCACGGGGTCCTGGGTTCGATTCACGGTCGGGTATAAAATTGTTAGGTATTGGGGGTTTCAGTTAAGAAATTCTCATTTCCAGCCCAGTTGGCGGTGAGTCACCCCCTTGCCTCGGAAAGCACCGATCCCGGTTATTATCACTAACATGATAATAGTCCTTAAAGCTCGCCAACCCGCATTGGAGTAGAGTGGTGGGTCTAAACTCTAATTCCCTCTCTCCAGCGAGAGTGGAGGCCTGTGCCCAGCAGTGGGACGTCAATGGGCTGTAGTGGTAGTATCTTCTCTGCTTGATACTTTGTAATGGTGAAAATAGTGTAAGGAAATCGTAGGACAGAAAGATAGACTAAATTATGCCCGATTTTGCCAACGATGCCTAAACTTTAGAGAGTACCTAGAGTTAAGACGTGATAGTTATCACTTACAATAACTGTCACATAGTGAGCTTAGATGTAGCCTTAAGCATAACATTGTTGGTGAAAACTTGCATAATCTTTTATTTAATTTGGAAAATAGATAAATAGGTACAAAACATTAGTAATGAAGTCACTGGGTATCCGTTGAGTCTTCTGATTTTATATTTAGAATTAAAAACAGTTATAAAATATATACTTTTTAAAAAAAACACCTAATTAGTTTACTTAAATAATAGTTTTAATTTCAGAAAATCTGCATGCACATTTGCTCTGTAATCAGACCATAAAAATTTGATCTTTTAAATATTTAAACGAATAATAAATCTCTTTTATTATACTTAAGTGTTTTTTTTTGTTTAACCAAATGTAAGGGACAACCCAGAAGTAGGTATTAATAAACACTAAGTATATTTGTACTCTCATTTGGAACTTGCACGAGCGAATGGTCACAACGTGTAGCGGTTCCACGAGAGATTTAATGTAATAAGATAAAATTTTGCTAAACTTAAAGACAATATATTCATTTGGTCTGGCCACGATTGCTATTGTTAAGCTCAAAACCAAATTGCGATCCAAACACAAAAGTATTCAATAATCGCTGAGTCTGCCTGCAGGAGACTGAATTACTATGGTGGTATCGATAATCGTATCGGTATCGATGGTACTATATAAACTAACTATTTTCAATATGGCGTCGGTATCCGCAGATTAACTCGAATGACATGAAACGAGTCATATTGACTGATATTATACTTCCTGTTTCATGAGATATAATGACAGACAGTAATAATGCTAACACAAAACTCCTGCAGTCTACCTAATATTTTTGAAGTCAGTCAAATGATAAAGCCAGACGTAGGATGTTGTTATCATTAAACATCGCAAAACAAAACATCTCTGCAAATATCATAATTTTAAAGCAAATAAAGCAATATGATGGCCTAAATGTAATTAAGTATGCACTAGTGTAAAGGTAGGTAAAGGTGTATTATATGTAGTATTATATGTTTGAACTAGCTTATACATAATACATATATCAATTTAGCTTAAAAATTCACACAAACGGAAAATTTATATATTTTTTATCAATATCTTAAATACTTATCTTATCTATACTAATATTATAAAGAGGTAAAGTTTGTGAGTTTGTGACTTTGTAGGGGGCAATCTCTGAATCTACTGAACGGATTTTGAAAATTCTGGTACCAATAGAAAGCCACATTATTTGTGAGTGTCATAGGCTATATATTATCTCGATCGAAAAAATCGACACAGAAAATTTAGAACAAGAAATGTTATTAAATTACTTCAAACTATAGCCAACCACATTAGTTTTTAGTTTTTATCAACATTAGTTTTTAGGGTTCCGTACGTCAAAAGGAAAAACCGAAACCCTTATTCCTCACTTTGTTGTCCGTCCGTTTGTGCGTCAAGACCCTTTTTCTCAGGAATGCATGGAGTTATCAAGCTGAAATTTATATCAAATACTCAGGTCTACTGTCCCTTGGACCTGTGAAAAAATCAAACTTCTAAGCCAACACAATCAAAAGATAACCGTTTATGCTGCAAATTTTCGACACTCGCAAGCGAATCAAAACCTACAAGGTACTTTTCGTGAACTCAGAATCTTGAAATTTTGTACGAAGCAACTTCTTATAGCACACATAAAGGAAAAATTGCGAAAAGCATACATTCTTAGTTACATCATATAATAAAAATATTTTTATGCAAATTTTCGACACTCGCAAGGGAATCAAAACCTACAGGGTTACTTTCCGTGAACTCAGAAACTTGAAATTTGGTACGAAGCAACGTCTTATAGCACCGATAAAAGAAAAATTGCGAAAAGCATACATTTTTAGTTACATCATATAATAAAAATATTTTTAATAATTTTAATCTTACTACAGGTTTGTACGGAACCCTCGGTGTGCGAGTCTGACTCGCACATGGCCGGTTTTTTTTATAGACGACCACAAATGAAAATAAGTATTAGTTCGTTTTAGAATTAAACATAGATCCATACTAATATTATAAATGCGAAAGTGTGTGTCTGCTCGTCTGTCGGCTACGTTTTCACGGCGCAACGACGCAACCGATTTTGATGAAATTAGATACAGAGACAGGTTACATCCCGGGAAAGCATATAGAAAAATTGAAGATTTCCCGCGGGAATAAAATAAAAACCAATCCACGCGGGCAAAGTCGCGGGCATCAACTAGTTTATTATATTTACTACATTGGAATTAAATTAAGTATCCTAATTGCATAGCTGGGCATTAACTCGTTAATCCGTTAATCGTTAATCGTTAATTAACGAAGTTAACATTTTGATTAACGGATTAACTTTTAAGTTAACTTTTAAAAATGTTAACGGACACGTTAACTTCCGTTAACATGCAGAAGTCCGTTAATCGTTAATCCAATGCCTAATAGTTAGTAGTTACCGCACGGCACCGACAACTTGACAAGACAAGTGCCGGGCGGCGCGTGGCAGTGAGTGAAACAGAAACTAAACTAGATATATTTTGCCGGCGCGTGCGAGTGAGAAAGAAAACTGTGAAGAGATTTGTTTCGTTTGATCATTTCATTACTTAGTGCCGGTGCTTAGAGTGACGAGTGTTTACTGTTTTGTTTGTTTGTTTGTTGTTATTATAAATTACTGTCAGTGCGTATGTCATATTTTGCGTTTTGATAATTGATAAAGAAGAGTGCAGTGTAATTTAGTTAGAGAGAAAAAATGTACTGTGCTGTGGTACTGTGTAGTAATTATTAAAATAAATTATAAAACCATATGATAGTCGATAGATTTTGGAATACATGGAATCGGATCGGATTCCAGCGTATTTTGTTTTATTCCTAACCTGTTAACTTCCAGAACCTAAAGGCTAAACCAACAGGTTTTATAAATTCACTAACGCAACGATATAAAGATGCAATTTTACACATATTAACGGATTAACGATTAACGTTAACTTGCGTTAATTCTTCTGAAATGTAACGCTTTAACGTTTAACGAAGCTAACTTTTTTTGTAGCGGATTAACGATTAACGAAGTTAACTATTTGATTAACGGTGCCCAGCTATGCCTAAGTGTTATCCTTTATTATTCATTTAACCACCATTTGACAGCTCGTCTTGTCAAAAATCTTTTGTATTTGATTTTAAGAAAAGAACCGCATTATTTTTATTTTATGCATCCAAGAAAGCTAAATGTTGCTCCCTGAAAATATAATTGTGGTTTTATCGTGATTAAATATTATAATTAAGTTAAACTGTGTCAGAGGAATACGATACGAAACTTAATTTAAGTCAAGTCGGAGCTTAAATATTTCGTAGCTAATCAAAACTTGTAGGTACGTGCCAATTTACACGTGTTAATTAATTTCGCACCATGGACGACTAAGTTAATTAAAAAAGTTCCCCTTTTAACAGGGGGCTACCCACGGTATTATGACAGTTCTTAATTAGAAAATTATGATAAACTTTTATTGGTTAAAAGTTAAATTTTTTAGATCTATTTTTAAACTTAATTTCTTTATCTATCATGTTGCGTGTGGGCATCAAAAACGCAAGGATACTAGTAAATCAGGAAAGTGATCATCCTAATATTACAAATGCGAATGTGCGTTTGTTGCTTTGTCCTTCAATCAGGCCGCAACGGAGCAACGGTTCGACGTGATTTTTGCTATAGTTGAGGACCTGGAGAGTGACATAGGCTATATTTTATTTTTATTTTTACTAAAATTAAGGAGTTCCAGCGGTAATAAAAAAAACTTAATCCACGCGGACTTAGTCGCGGGCATCAGCTAGTATGCCATATTTGCTAATAATAGCTCATAACTATGTTACCCGTTGTCCTAGGTGAGCGACAGAAGCGACGCAACGCGATGCGAATGATACAGCGCCATAGAAAATGACAAACTTGTCTACGCGACAAAGTAGGCCACGGGAATAGTCAGCTACTGTGTGATACTGTCGCGTCGCGTCGTATCAAGTCGCGGGGTCGCGTTTGTCACTTGAGTTGGAGCTGCTTTACTCCGTTGAATTCGCAACCGCGGCGGGCGACGCAGGAACGCGGCGTGTGGAAATCCTTGCAAGAGACCTATGCCCAGCGGTGGACGTCTATCGGTTGACGATGATGATGAATATCTCTTTATTTTTCCAAGAAAAGAGGGGCCTCAGGCATTATTTCGAGCATTGATGGAGCAATGATATAATATGTTAACCGCGTTAATGTTGTTATAGTGGTTCAACTCAAAACTCGACATGTAAAGCTGTTCCTAGTCACATTAGGAGCTCGTTACTGGCCGGTGGTAGTCAAGGTTTAATTGCAATCAAAGGGCGCGCGAGACCCGGCGACAACTCAATTAACGGATAAGCTACTGAATGCACCGGAAGTATCCACCTACCGACCAATATGGCGGCGCTTCCGGCTTAGAATAACTGCTATAAATGCATGATCAATCATGAATCTCTGATCCTAGAACTTTTTATTCACGATTAAAATTTTTAATAATATTTTATGGCTGTCATTAAAATACCTGTTTCAAAATAGAGCTCCATAGTTAATAACAAAAATCAGGATTGTTTTGTTTCATGAAGGCCAACTTAAACTCAAACTTACTTTTTCAAATAAACTTATTGAAAGTGCTTTCCATTGGTTCGGAATGCCATTACTACCGAGAAAAACCAGCAAGAAACTCTGTTAGGAGTTACTTTTATGAGGATCCTATCATCGCTACCGAAAGCAGATTCTACTTAGGAGAAAACTTTTGAAAAATATAAAAAAACAGATTTGACTCCCATTCCACCGAGGTGAGTATAATTGTGGTCACCCTGCGGGCAATGAGGATCAAAGATAATCTAGAAATAATCGCTGACATAACCTTTGGCTGTCTCCCGCCCAGTACACTCCGCGTGAGCCCATGAGCCGCATGAGGTACGTCATTTATAACAATTCATTATTTCATCCGAATTCGCCGCAGATTGCGCATCTATTTTCTGTATCATTACTAACATCATCATCATGATGATGATGTTAGTAATGATTATCCCGGCATAAATCATCTGTTCCCACATCTGATACAGAGGTATCATTTTGATTCCTGAAGACCTGGTCTCTTTGATCCCTTCTTCAGCACTTTCGTCTTCTTTCCTTGGCCCTTCATTTTTCATATTTCATTTCACTTACGGACAATCAAGGTCAACCGACTCTCATTACCCGCAACTACAATAGTGAGAAAAATTAACTCTCATTACCCCATTTTCCCGTACGCGCGGGAACGGTCCCTCGAGTCCCGGTTTGATGTGTAGCGTTTTAGAATAACGCATGAGGACTCCCGGAGTGTCAGATCAGAGGGTTGCATGCTATATAAATGCCTCGTGATGGGTGGCGCAATCTCTTCGCGACGTTGCCAGTCCTTACCTACCTCTTACAACTCTTTATACTTGGACACCGATAACAAAATAAAATTACAAACACAAAATATTAAGATGAGACATCTAAATAAATTAAAAATTAAATCTTAAATAAATACGCGACGAATTAAGAACGTCCACCTTTTTTGGAAGTCGGTTAAATTACTCCACGCCGCTCAAACCACAGAAATTAGTGACATCCAATTCAGCACAGTTTGCAGATATCGTTGCTCTAAACGCAGAAATTAAAGCCAAAATTACTTCTCCTCTAAATTAAGTTAAGGCTCGCGATTAAAGTTAATAAAAATTCGCCACACAATACACTACCTCATTAAATAACCTCGGGGCCATGAATGTAAATTCACCGAGTACCGACCCCTCGCAATAAACAATCGTTAAGGCTGCTGTGTACTGCGTAGCGAAAAATATATCTATCTATGTTTTACACTTAGATACCTTATATATTTCTCGCTTCGAGATAACGAGGGTCAAATTCTTAATCTAATGGCATTTATTCAAAGTGGATAAACCTAAATAGTGGATTAACTCATTGTTATTTTGGAAGTTATTTATTATTAATATGTTAATATTCTGCAGTGTATAAGTGTTTGCGCAGGTGCACTCTCTGTTCCCTTACGCCTGATATGACGGAAAATGCGACACAACTGGAGAGAGATCAGGCACAGGACCGACTCTACGTGCTCTCCGAGGCACGGGGGTGTGTCAACGTTAACTTTCTAACTCCTAGTATTGATAATTTCTGATAATACTACTAATACTTTACTCACTTCTGTCATTACTAAGTTACTGGACTATGGCGACGTTTGTCATGCTAATCTGCCTCAAGAGTTTCTAAACAAGCTATAAAGGTCACAGCCCGCAGAATATGAGCATTCCCTTCATCTTTAATCTAAGAAAATATGATCAGTGTCCTTTGAAATAGAATGAGTACTAAAATTCTACATCAATGTCAGTGTCTCAGTACTGTACTCAGCTAAAATGGCTGTCTGTTAGCCAAACGGAGAAACTTGCACCTTCTATCGCTTCTCTATAAGGTATAGCTGGATCACGTACAAACTCCAATTTTTCAACAAGTCAAATCACGCAACTATTTTTCAAACGTCCAAGTGCGCGCTTAGTATGAGATGTTGTATGAAATACTGAACAGTAAAGTCATCAAAATTCGATGCACTTTTTTACTTTAATCTTACATAAGATAGTTTAAAATGGTTTTCGAATATAAATATAACAGGAGACGTGCATTTTTGAACGTGGACTTTTGGGAGATCCTTTAATTAGTAATCACTAAAAAATTATTTATTTGCATATTAGTCGAACAACCAATTACTGTTACGGGACCCCAATAGTAGCTTATCTTTTGGTGGACAGTGGCATACAATGTCTCTATAATCGAGCGCGTGCAGCCGCGTGGCGCGTTTAATTTTATAAGCTCATGATTTGTGTCCCTGTCGACGGGCGGCGGAATTTCATTTTTGCGCAGATACCTACAATATATTATTATATATACCAACTCGTACCTATGACACGTTTTGTCCCTGCTCCTTATAATGTGTCCCGCTTCCGGTAAATTGTTCCTTTGATTAAAAAAAGGAAGAAGAAAAACTTCCTCGAAGCGATTCGACCCGCTATGGAACGATGGATGGAACGAACGCGAACCGAGTATACATTATACCTCAATGTATGGAATGCCCTTCCGACCTTCAAATCAAGATTGAATAGGCATCTTCTAGGCAAGCACGCTCCACCTTAGGCTGCATCATCACTCGCAAGTCAAGTCTGATTAAAACCAAGCGCTAGCCTATATATTTAAAAAAATGGTTACCTACAGTTTGTTGGTTTTTTTTTACAATCCAAACTCCGAACTACGCCAATTAGGTCACAATAAAGCAAGCACTAAAATCTATGGCGCCGCAGAAAGTTGTCGAGCAGAAAACTTTGCCCAGCCGTGTTCCTTACCTACATCTTTATTTACAGAACACGGCTATGGGATAAGCAAACCAACCATACAGGCTTACGTATCTAAACTTAAGTCATATATTACTTACCCTAGGATTACCTATTGTAACTTGCCTGAACGGGGAAGGAAAAGGCATGCCTTACTCCTGAGAGTTCTTCATAATGTTATCAAAGGTGTGATGGACTATGGCCAAACCCATCTCATTATTAGAGCAGTCTCGTGTTCATAATGATGACATGATGATGACCCAAAAGTTGCAGTAGAAAACTTAGGTTAGACAACTTACCTAATTTACCAGAACTTTATAGTAAGGTTATGACGTGGAGTCATAACCTTACTATAAAGTTCTGGCTGATGCACGTTCGCGTGGATTGAAGGTTTTTGATTCCCGCAGGAACTCTTTAATTTTCCGGGATAAAATATAACCTAGATGTTACGTCAGGTTATAAGCTATTTCCATTCCTCAGTCAAATCGGTTCAATCTTTGCGGCGTGAAGGAGTATCAAACATCCAAGCTGTTTGGTCTAGGACCGTTGGAATGATAGATTGATTTATATAATTTATTGCTTGCAAATAATTATAATTATTCTAACGATTATATTAAACGCTAGATGCTAATGGGGTTGAATGAGTGGCATGCGTCATAGTTGCGATGATGTTGTGGGCACTGATTTTTTGTTAAACTAGCTGATGATCACGATTTCATCCGCGTGGTTTAAGTTTTTTTTACTCCCGCGGGAACTCCTTAATTTTCCGGGATAAAAATGCTTAAGCTAAGCTAGCCGGGATGTAACCTATCGCTATACCAAATTTCATCAAAATTGGTTGTATAGATGGGCCGTGAAAGCGTAGCAGACAGACAGACAGACGCACATTCGCATTTATAATTATTAGCATTTATTTATAATATTAGTATGGATTAAATGTATTAAGAAATGTAGGTTAATGCTGAGTCTAGGGCTTCCAACACCGGGATCCCGGACTTTTTTCGCCCGTTTTCAATACCGGTACAGAAATGTCTAATACTGGGATACCGGTATTGAAAAATACCTTTCCAGAAAAACCGGTATTCGTAAGCCCTAGTGCTGACTGCTGACGGAGCCAGTTGTACGGTTGGACTGTGGATCGTACACAAACTTACAAACATACTTGAAACTTAAAAACTTACAAACATCCAAACTTTCACGTTTACTATATTAGTAAGATTACAAGTGTATGCTATTTTCACATCGTCTCAGCTATTTCCATGTTCATATTTAACATAGGTACCACCCGGTCCGCCCCTCGCACGCTAGCGGAGCGGAGCGTAGTAGAGTGAGCTCGAATTAGCAGAAACATTAATCAAGTTAGCGATACTCGAGACGGCTCGGATTCCGACTACGTACTCCTCAACCGCTAAAGGTACTAGCCCCACTACAGATGCAAGGCGCGGGGCGGCACGTAGCGCCGTATATTCTTTTTTTTTTTATCATAATCATAATATTTATTTGCTGATTGTAGGTTACATGAGAAGTTCTTACAATAAAGTTACAGTATCCAGCCACAATCTACCAAACATATGGTGTGCAAATTAACGTCAATACATTATTATTCATTAGTACTTAAAAAAATTAATTCAGTTTACCACAATTATTTATCTATACAATCAATTAAAAAAAATTAAAAATAATAAAAAAATATATCAGCTGTAACATATAATATAATTTGAATTTGAATTTATTTATTCCTTTAAACACAATATACTATGAGTTTGCATGAAGCTGGGACCACATAAGCGAAGTAACACAGAGATGCACTGCGACGTGATTGTACTAAGAATACTGACCGTTATGTGTCACACTGCGCCACGCCTCTGTAGTGGGGCTAGACCTTTATGTATAGGTACCCGCAACGTACGAAACCGTGAACCGCTTCAAACGGTGAAGGAAAACATCGTGTTTTCCTTTTGAAGCAAGCGATATTTAATTTCGTAAAATAATTTCTTATTTAGGTAAACATTCTTCTTTATTTTAGGTGAGCGCTCTAGTCTTACAAATGGGATGTCTCGGGTTCGATCCCTGGCAATGTCAATTTGGGAATTTATAATTTCTTCTCCGTTCTGGTCTGGCGCGTAAATTTGACCATGCCTTGTTAACAGTTATCACCCTATTGGCAAAGCCGTGCCCTATGATATTTGTATAAGTCGTTGGTGCCGCCAAGCAATTTCGTACCGGTGTAGAAACGGTTTCTAGACGGTTTCTAAGAAAACAGTAAGGGGTATGGGTTTAATATAACTGCCATACCTCTAACAGATTAGCCCGCTACCATATAAGATGCCGTCGTCATTCATATGCTTACTTGTAGGAGAATAAAAAGACATTCTAGTTTTGCAAGTTTGTACCTACGTGTATCATATCATAGAAACTCTTAACAATACCGGTAAGTAAATAGGTAAAGTAACATTGTACAACTACCTTCACACAATGCCGTAGGAGTACTGCTATTAAATACCTACTGTGCGGTTGGCGATGGTAAACAGCCCCGTACACTTGAGTTCACGCACGGTTTAGCCAAAGACTAAAAGCATTTACTGCATAACATTACCCGCGATAGGGTGACCAACAGCTGTTCAAATAATAAATACAACTTGAGACTCCAGAAAACTCCAGTTTAAAGGGGTGTTATAAAATGAATTGCATGTCTAAAGGACTAATATCAAAAGCTCATAAGCGCAAGTTTAAATTAATACCAGCCACGAAGTCCCAAGCTAAGAAAACGTGTCGAAGCCGACAAAACCAGGTGAAGAATGTAAATTTAATATAATAGTAAAATCACATAATAATGTCATAATCTAAATAATAAATTTACTCCGGTTCGGCTAATATGTTGAGAATCTGTAACTAAAATAACCATCTTATATGTACACATATTAAGCAAATAAAGTATCTGAATCTGAAGAACAACGGGTAGGACGTCAAGCCATGGGGCCCATTGTCCCGACTAGACTGACTTCCGGCGAAGCAGGAATGTGCCCGCATTTTACAAGTATTTAACCCCGATTCCCTAACTTGTAAAGAACGGGCAAGTAATTGTAAAAGTCATGATGACGGAAGTCAAACACGTAAGACGATTTCTCGCAAATGAAGAACTTCGTTTCAATCCACATTTCGTTTCTAATCTTTTAATCTACGTACATTAAAAAGTTACTCAACGACTTATACTTAGTGATTATACACCTACGAACATCTGCAGCTAAGCATTTTTTTTGGAAACAAAAATACTTTGATTATCGGGACATGGAAAAACACTAGACATTTCACATAACGTAAAATTAATATCGTCAACCAATGACTCACAAAAATAACACAACCCAGAGGCACACTTCGCAAGTGGCAGAAAAAACTGCAGTAACGGGAGATGGAAGAAAACTTAGTAATGCCTTCAGGGTGGTACGGACGAAATTTGCTTAAGTTGTTTGTATGTAGTTTTGTGTTTTGTGTTTTTAATTCCGGAAAATCCATTACATTTCCGGCAGCTTGGTCACCCTGCATCCGAGTCTAACAGGTAACAAGTCGGTATCAAATCCAATAACGTAGTAAGTGAGCCCAACGAACCGGTAGCACTCCATACTGAGAACACAGACCGGTATATTGCATTTTTCAAGTACCGGTATATTAAAGGTATAATAAATTCCAGTTAGAGCTAATTTTGTTATTAGAAATTATTATATGAAGGCTTCCTTTCGGTTGTATACTACGCTGTTTAGGGTTCCTATAGTCAAAAGCTTTCAAAAAAGTCCACCGCTTATATTATTTGCCTGGTAAGTTTAGAAGGTTTGACATTCATAAGGAGAGATTTGCATCCTCATTTCTAATATATGCTTCCGTTTTTCAATCGCTTGGTACCTTCAAATCAAGAGTGAATAGACATCTTCTAGTTCAGCACGCTCCACCATAGGCTGCATCACTACTACCAGCAAGTCTGATTGCAGCCAAGCACTAGTCTATGAATTAAAAAAACACATTAAAAAAATTAGTTGCGAATGAAAGAGCTCTCAAAGCATCCTAATATTCAATCCAAATGCCTCAATTTTTAACATCGACTTTGAGCAGAAAAATCCCACAATTATTACCACCGAGGGCGCCATTAATAAGAGTTAGGAAACAAAGTCCACTCCCGGACCAGATTAATGTACGGAGTTAGAGTTCTGGATATACGGATATCCTGGGGAACTATGGAAGGTTTTTCCGGAAGGACCGTGGGAATTTACGGCCATACGATTTAATAACGCCTGTGATTATGGGGTGATTTGTCTTAAATAGGTTTTATTGTTGTTTATTGTGTTTGTTAAGATCGGTATTTATGTTTACGATACGGTACGATGGGATTTCCCATTGGCAACGTCTTAGGAACCACTAGACTTTTCTTAAATGTTAGTTTTTGGGTAACCAGTAGGTTAATTATGTTAAACATGCACCAATCATTGTTACAGTCTCAATTCTTGTGATTGGCTGAATTTATGATATTCTTACTGCGTCAATGGATTTTGGCCAACAGCTGGGGAAAAATGTTAAACACAGAAGTGATTACGATCTGTAACCGTCAGTTTTACCTTATTAGGTGGCTGGGCCTTGTTAAAGAGCAATGTAACCAGTCATTTTTACGTAAGGAAGTTCAAAATTCTATATGTTTTTTAAACTAATGAATTTATTTAAACATAATTTAAGACTACATACGAATAGTTTTCGAGCAATTTAAAATCAATGTATTGATTCAGATTTTTTAACTGAACCATCGCGCAATGAATCAGTGAAAAGTTTCTCCACGCATTGCTAAATTTATAATATTTTATTAATAATACTAGTAGTTTTTCAGGAAAATGGTACTTAGCAAAAGCGCATTTCTGGTAAAATTAAAAATTACCACATCCAAAATGACAAAAGCTTCCCGAAAGCTTTTCTCAACTGGTGTACGGCACCTGTCCACAGTTCAGTGTCCAAGCATTCCACATTCAGATCTAAATCCGCGTGGCCGGAAACTGATATCTTGAGAAATAGGTATCACGCATTTGTTCTTATGAACATTATACTAAAGGGCAATTGGTGACTACTAGGTATTTAATATAATAATACTGAATATAAAAACCGCGTAATCCTTTTATACTTATGTCAATATAATGATATTGAATAATCTGTTCTATATCTCTTGATATTTCTATTTTCCGATAAGCAGATTAAAATTCAATAACAAAATGTGCAATGTTCATTCCATTATCCTGTTATGCTTTTATAAGCCGTTAGCCGATAACCAGAACGATATTATAGACAGTTTGCAATTCCGCGAGTTAGATTATAATCTAACGGTTTTTACAATCTTACGGTGACATATACAACTCACATACATACATACATGAACCCTGAAAGCAATATACTCCTTTTTTCAGGCAGTCGCATATAAAAAATCGATAACCGGGATAAAACATGTCCATTTAGGAACACGGAATTCACGGAATACGTCTTACGTGCAAAAAGTACCTAAAAGAATATTCAACATTCAAAGTTCACAAAGCATGCCTGAGATACTCGCAGCTTCTGATAGGATCACGTTTCGCCAAAAACTAATATGAGCGAACTGTTGAATTGTGTGATGAGGTTTCCATGAATTTTGGATCACACGTCCCGACTATGAATTTGAGTTATTCTCTGTTCAATCATTTATTATAAGACTGCCTGAAAAAAGGAGTACATTGTTTTCAGGGTTCATGTATGTATGTGAGTTGTATATTCCAGCATAACTTCTATACGCCTGAACCGACTTTGATAAATGAGGTATTGTTAGAATCCCTAGCTTATTCCGGGCGACACAGGGTAGTAAAATTAAAAAAGAAATTTATGGGGTGAAATTGGTCCTGCATTAAAGACTAAATTTGAAAAAATAATTCGAGAATAAGATTAACTATATAATCATCATCTAGAAAATGATGAGTGGCTTCCAAGAATATATAACACTATAGTTCAATATCCAGTGATTCACAAAAAAATATAATTTAATAAAAATGTGAATAAGATTCTAACTTAACTAGATTAATTAAGATTTTTAACTTTTTAGTTCGTTTTTAATTTTTGTATTTTTTTAATTATGACTTGTTTTACTTTTGGCAGCGAGATGTTTCTAATGTGTTACCGATTTTTAATCGTTAGCACAGAATAGATAGCGCAGGTAATAGTGCGTTGTATCGTTAGTATGGGTCGGGTGGGATATAGTTATAAAATTTTCCCAAACCATGGGGATTGATTAATTAGTTCAAAACAATTTTCCTCCGCCATTATCTCGAAACAATAACATAAAAACCAAAATCACGATGATGCGCAGGAAATGTTGTAAACAATGAAACAACCAATTTATCATCCCGCTGTTCGCACGTTTAGTAAAACGCCTCGGCCATTTTACAAATCTTTTGAAATTGATCCTGAAGATGGTGGTACACTGAGAGGTGCAAAATAAATAACCACTTTTATACTTACATTTAAAAATTTTTATTGACGTATCACTATAGTTTCAACATCGAACAAGTAAATGTAATTACAATACTGACATCACGTTGCGGAAACCATACACCATAGTATAGACATTGTATCTGGGATGTTCCACTTATTCTAGACTAGAAGTCGAAGTAGGTGTAATTTCTTTTAAATTAGGTTCATTTTTTTAAAAGTTTTATTTGTTTCTTACTCATGATTTACCTGTAAGCTTGGCTGAAGTTTTACACAAGTTTTTCATGAACTTTACTATAAGTACTTACTTAAATGTAAAAATACGTGTAGAACACATCTTTGGTTCTAAGGTTAGATTGTAATACCACTTGACTGCTTAGTTTCTTGCCGGCTCTTCTCAGTAGAATTAGTTTTCCGAACCGGTGGTCAAGCACGTATCCAGACTTTTGGTTCGGGGGGGGACAAACATTGAAACAACTATGTGAAATCTGTAAAAAATTGCTGTAATCACTGTACTACAATTTTTAATAACTTAAATTACCGTAGGTACTATAGTCACACACAATATATAATAATATCTAAGTATTATATAAGTATTTTTCTATTTCCGCTGGCAGCCATTACATCTAGTACTATATCAGGATCTGGCACCAAACTGGAATGAATAGACAATAGAGCAAGACCAGTAAGCCGCTCGCCCGCCATTCTATTCCCTAGGAAGGATTTTATTCTCTTTAGGCACGAAAATGACCGCTCGACAGACGCCATGGAAACTGGAAGAGTGGCCAAAATATGTAATAACCTTTTAATATTTGGGAAAAAAATATTGTCACACGTGTCTAAAATTTCCATAATTTCCACTGGTTTTTTTTCTGTGTTCTTCCACTTGACACACCACATACTGTACTCCGCCTTTATTTGTGAGTGTCCAACACTTTCTTCCCAATAAATTTTCATATTTTCTAGCTCGCTTATCTTCCTCTCGTCCACATTTTTCGGAAGAATAATTTCTAAAGAAGAAAGCAGCTCTCTTTGATTAGCAAATCTATAATTCATGCCAGAAATCAAATCATCCAAGCATGTTATAAAATAGTTCTTCTAAAGTATTCTTCAGAAGTATCACTGGGAGGGTTGCTTCGTGCGGTTTGGCGGACAGTAACTCGAGGACGCTGAATTTCTACTTGCAAGACATCTTCCGCTATTTTGCAGCAAGCATTATAAATTTCCGAGAATACCGGGTTAACATTGTCACGTATCCCTTTTAATTTTTCGATTATGTCGTCGGAAAATTTCATAGCAGAGGCCAGATCGTGTGTAGGAAATATGCGGACAGTGGAAGAGTGTAACTATAAAATAGTTCACAGGTTTTTAGAGAAATCAAGAAACTACTCTTTTCCATCGCAGCTATGAGTATAGACGCAGAATGAGCAACAGTTCTGTTTGTGCGGGAGAGTTCTCTCAGTGTAATGACAATAGGTTCGAGTAACTCACAAAATACATTTAAAGAGTCGTGACGTTCTATAAATCTAGTGTCACACATGCCGACCAGTCTTTTTTTCTTACTTTCTGGTGTGAGTTTTTCCACATTTTCTTTGAACTGTTTCCCAGCCATTGCATTGTTGCGAAATAAATTGCAGACTTCTTTCACAACGCCCATTGAATTTTGTCACCTCTGGAACTGAAAGGGCTTTCGAAAGAACTAGGTTCAGACGATGAGCCGAGCAATGTACATATGTGGCCTTAGGATATTCTCTTTTAATTCTCATCTGCACACCATTGATGTGTCCTCCCATGGTAGCAGCTCCGTCATACCCTTGACCAACTAGTTTATTGAGGTTTAAACCAATCTCACGACATTTTTTCATAATTTTGTCACTTATATTTTCAGCAGTTAGGTCGTAGACTTGAATGAAACTGAGAAAGTCTTCCCTTAAAATACCTTTATATACGTATCTCGCACACAAAGAAAGCTGTTCAGTTCCACTCACATCCAAAGTTTCATCGCCAAGGAGAGCGAAACACTCTGAACTATTTATTTGAGTAATAAGTTTTTCTGAATTAACTTTCCGCAAATATCTATTATTTCATTTTGAATAATAGGACTAAAATACGTTGCATTTTTGGGGCTTTTGACGATATGATCTTTTAGGATATCATCATAGCATGCTCGGTATCTCAGTAGAGCCCTGAATTTTCCATCTTTATTAATTGGCTTTTCTAAAGTTAATGGTCCACTGTCTTTGTCTCCACGAAGCGGCAACTCTTGCTCTCCACAAAAAATTACAGTTTCGATGACTGGCTTTAATGCTGTTCTATTTCTTTCCTTTTCTTTACGCCTTTGATCATTTAGCTGCGATGCAACGTCTATAGCTGCTGAACTCATAACTTTTAAGAAATTTTCTGCGCACAATATCGAAAATTGGTGATATTTAGCAGCAGAATGTTCGCGAAACCTTTCTGTTGCATCTTTCCAATTATCAAATGGTTTGCTGACAAAACTCCCAAGTGTCTGATGGGAATCTTTTTCAGCAGTGCCTGATGAAAAGACAGTGCAGAAGACGCCGTTCCTCGTCGGTGAATATGTTAACCATTCCCAAGATTCAATCCATTCTCTTCGAAATCTAAGTTTCCTTTTCCCAAAATCACGAGTTGGAAACGAAAATGACGCATCTGGGACAAACGGCTGTGTGATAATACTTTTTTTCTGTTCATCTGTGAGTACAAAGTCAAGAGGAGAATATTGTGCGTTATATATAGCATTAGAAACCACGCCGATATCAGGAAAAGTTTCACTAATAATAATTTTATTTAAACCGCATGTTTATGAACACTCTCCTACATCTCTAAATTTCACAGCCGGTTCGCATGGAATCTCATTTTTTTCTGATGATGAATCTGACGAAGTTGTTTTTTCCTCACTAATAGCAACTTTTTTGTCACTGGTTTGAAAAAAGTGTCAATTCTCTTCATGTTAAACTATGTTAAAATGTAAGTAATAAAATCAAGCTCTATGTTTTTACTTATTGAGAACACACAAGCGAATAAAAAAACGGGCGGCTAAACACACGGCTAACTCCCTGTTAACTCCAATTAAACGGACAATGTCCTTTATCGATAGCAAATTCACAATATGGCACTATTAAATACTATGGCACAACACTATGGCAAATTCTGAGGCGTAATCCCATCACTATTTCACTGTTCGGCTTGATTTTCTCTTCTTTTCACCTTTTTCTTCTTCTTCGGCTTGTCCGGATTATTCGAAACTGAATGACTGGGTGCGGGGCTCGCCGCTTTATATATGGCTCGTAGCTTACCCCCACTACATACTCATCAGATTGTCGTAGCGAACGTTCTAGAAAACTATTTTTCCAGAAATGGTGATCTAGAAATTTCTTGACGTGTCGTGGCTTGGCACACAAGTTCCAGAATGTTCAATTGTCTTAGTAAAATACAAGTGGCGTTATCTTTTATCGAATAGATTAACTATTTCAAGCAGTGTCATCTAGTGTGCAGTAGGTAAACTACGTCGTGGCGTAATATATTGTCGAGTAGAGTATACGCGAGTACCTACTGCAGACAAAACAGTCAAGATTGAGACAGGGCGATCGCTATGACCTACAAACGTCTATCTTAAGCGCTAAGCGCATTGTCTGTTTCTTCATACTGAAGTATGGCAACGTCACGCGCACGCGCATACTATCAAATCAATAAAAAAAGCCGATTAGTTGTTTTGTTTGAGCGACCTATACCTACTTCGTACTTCACAGTGGTTATGATCCCGTTTATTTTATGTAACGTCAGGTTTCGGGAGGGGATAAATCCCAACTATGCCCCCCCTTGCATACGTGCCTGCCGGTGGTAGAGTTTAGACGTATCATGAGTGACACAAGTAGTCCTACGTGAAATAAATAAATCATATGTTATGATTTATCATCACAAAACCATATTGGGTAGGCTTTGATAGGCACTACTTTTCGGTTACAATAAAAAAAAACTAAATTTATCTCGGTGTGCTCAACACTTACATAATTTCGGTGGTACGTGACTGGGCATAAGTTGACGTCCATCCGCGTTCAGATCTATGAGGGAGACTCACACCATTGTTTGGAGTGTTCAGTGAAATTGCAACGCAGTGTATGTTTTCGACGAAATATATGTAGGTATATGGTTTTAATTTCCATAACATTACCTATGTTAAATGTTTTTGCGGGCCATATATTTATTACTAAACAAGATGATGCCAGCGACTCCGCGTAGATTTAGATTTAAAAAAGTCTAAAATGAGGCTTTTGTCACTCTCCACTCTCCAGCAGCGCTGGCATGCGCACGAAGAATAAAATTATGTCTACCCATGTTCTCGAGTTATCTCTATTTGTGTAACGAAGCTAACATGGTAACACCTATGACTTGTATCGTTATGTGATATATCTGTCACCGTAAGATTGTAAAAACCGTTTGATTATAATCTAACTCGCGAAATTATAAACTGTCGAAAGATTGTAAACTGTTCAATGTTCTGAGTGTCAGTTTTTGAAATATTCATTTTATTTACGTTTTCTTGTCTCTTTCTTGTAGGTTAGGTTAGGGTTCGACATAAATAAACAAGTAGTGTAAGTAAACACTTAGGTTTTATCGGGTTTAAATACCTATCAGATTACAATCTACCGGAAAATAATGCGTTAAATTCTAATCTTTCGACAGTTTAGAATTTCGCGAGTTAGATTATAATCTAACGGTTTTTACATTCTTACGGTGACATATCTAAAATAAAGATAAAAGTAATATTTCTTTTCTGTGATTTTTCTCTACGAACCCTTACATGCCGACTATATTTTATTCGTAATATAGGTACCGGATTTTGTGTATTTTAGAGTAAACGAGAAATTAACCGGCAACGACAATCTCTCTCTCTCCTCGTGAGAAATCTCGTTGCTGCTTTTTGCAGCATGATTGAAAGTAAAATCAACTAACAAACCTACACTTTCGTATTGATCATAAATCATAATATTGTTATCGACTACACTAGTTGATGTCCGCGACAATGAACAAAAATCGTAAGGAAAGTTTAAACCATACCTGAGAGTTCTATTATCATTATAAAAAACTCTAATAAAACATCTGCCAAGAAGAAATTGGCCAGCGTGGAGAAATATATGGCTTAAATCCTTCTCATTCTGCCATGCCTAACAGCGGGTTAAGCTGTTAGGGGCATGGCAGTTATATTAAACCCATACCCCTATTCAGTTTCTTCAAATCTATTAATAATAAGTAATATATCTATATTTTACCAATTTTTAAAGTAATTATCGTCATCATTGTAACCGATTATCGACCCATAGTAACTACAAGAATTTAAATGTCAAACCTAAGGCTGCACGCGCCGCGTCTGAAGGGATAAGAGTTACGCGATAGAAAGAGATATAAAGAGGTAGGTATTTAATTATTTTCACTTGCAGCGCTGTGCGAGCTGAATTGGGCTTTATTACGACGTTACCTGAGTCGCTGATTGTTAAAAGGTCGTCGAGGAGTAACATTTCTCAACAGGTTAGCTGGCTGTCATCTTAGACTGCGTCACCACTTACGATTAGATTAGATATCAGTCAAGGGCATACTTGTGGTGGAATAAAAGAATTTCAATCTTTTTGATTCAAGTACACTTTTACAAGTGCTTTTGAATAGACGACTGAATCTACCGGTGGTTCGGAATGTTGTTCCGTTCCGAAAGAAAAATGTATATGATGAATACATAACCCCGTGCGTAACGCAGTCGAGTAAATAAAACTAACAGACATGAATAATGTACATGTCACCGTAAGATTGTAAAAACCGTTAGATTATAATCTAACTCGTGAAATTGCAAACTGTCGAAAGATTACAATTTAACGCATTATTTTTCGGTAGATTGTAATCTGTTAGGTATATTAACCGGATATAATCTAAGCACTACCTGATTGTATATGTCGAACCCTAACCTAACCTACCAGAAGGACACAAGAGAACGTAAATACAATTAATATTTCAAAAATCGACACTCAGAACATTGAACGGTTCACAATCTCTAGACAGTTTACAATTTGGCGAGTTAGATTATGATCTAACGGTTTTTACAAACTTACGGTGACTTCCACTGGTTCCGTATTTACAATATTAGTATGGATTTCTTTATCCACCCCTTGAATAACCCATATAATATTGAAATTCAAAGCGTAGCAAGAACGCTGCATAGAAATAAAACGAAAAATTAATGCAAGCACATACAATGTGTCTCATTGTGTTTTAACCCATATATGATTTGTTTATACAGAACGGCACGTAGGTATTTGCGCTGGAGTTATGCGTTGGCACGTCGCCCGGAAGAATCTGCTAGCGACACTATTGCCGGATTGCCTCTTATCTCTATGTGTTTATGCGGAAATATGGGTTTATTATTTATTTTATTGTACCTACTAGCTGATGCCCGCGACTTCGTCCGCGTGGGTTGAGGTTTTTGGTTTCCGCGGGAACTCTTTTATTTTCCGGGATAAAAAGTATGCTATGTGTTTTTCCAAACATAATCTAGATCTGTTCAGCAGTTCTGGCGTGATTGAGTAGCAAACATCCATCCAAACTTTCGCATTTATAATATTAGTATAGAATATATATACCTACTCAAGTATTTCACTACCTGATGAAGCGTAAATCATGATATCTTTAGAGACCAGCGTTTAACCACTTTGCTTTTAGCGTTTTTCTTGATTTAGGTCGTGACTTAAAGGTCGGGGTTCGATCCCCTATTTTCAGAGCTGTATAATTTGCAGCCACGGCGAAGGTCCAATATAATATGGAATCATTAAAGGCTCTATCAAACGTACCACCGTAGAAAATTGCAGATTTGCTGCCACTAATCGTTATGGCCATGGGGCATGGAGTTGACACGCCATCTGAATTCAGTAATGTTAGTTAATAGGTTTTACTATTTATGTCGTCATACTAATATTAAAAATGCGAAAGAGCATGTTTATTGGTTTGTCCTTCAATCACGCCGCAACGGAGCACCACCTGATTTTTGGCATGGTACCTGTATTTAAGGACCTGAAGAGTGTCATGCCACTTTTAACCACCCTGGAAAATTAAAGAGTTCCCGCGGGAACCAAAAAATCTCAATCCACGCGAAGTCGCAGGCATCAGCTATTTTTAGTATAATATTGCATGTAATCAGACCTACAATCAGATAAATGCCCTTGAACCGAATAACCTCATCGTGATCACATTATCGCGTGTGGTGGTGAAGAAAATTGTGAAAACTAATGTAAACCACATAAGTACTTATAATTGGACGAGATTTACATTTTTTTTCCACTATAAGTTAACCCTTGACTGCGATATCTTTCTTTGAAGATGCAGTCTAGCTAAACCTGCTGAGCGACCGGCTAAAACTGACAGCTACAGTGTAACGATCGCAATCACCTCTGATTGGATAACACTCTTCCACTATTGGACAAAATCCATTGACGCAGCAAGAATACCATAAATTCAGCCAATCACAACAATTGATACTGTAAGAATGATTGATGCAGGTTTTACACAATCGCCCTACTGTTAAAATTAAACCCATACTCTTAATCGGTTACACGGCATCGTACCAGACGCTAAATCACTTCGCGGCACGTCTTTGCCGATGGATGGTTACTAGCCACGGCCGAAGCCTCCCACCAGTCAACGGTTAACCTTTATTAATTTTGATGAAATTTGATAAAGAGATACCTACTAACTTAAGATTTACCCCGAGTTTTCAATGGACGAAGACGCGGGCATCATCTAGTCTATACCTAGTCAATATTAAAAATTGATACTTATGGCGTAGGATGGCACATCCTTGCCGTATGATGTTAACTATAGCCACGGCTGGAGCCCCCTACCAGACTAAACCTACTTAGAAAGCGTAGACATATTATGGGGCACTACAACTTCGACTTTTCAAGTTTAAAAAAAACGAGAAATCTTGGATTTGCCGGCAAATAAAGCTACCTAAACAAGGTTTATCAAAATTTCTTCAAAATTAATTACGTTACACACATAATATTTGTACGCCACATTGTGATAGTTCGTTTGTCTCGCTAAAACTCGAGAACGGCTGGACCGATTTAGATGGATTTTTTTTGTGTGGTTTGAGTGGATCTAGGGCTGGTTTATATTCTTAACTAGCGGTCGCCCGCGACTTCGTCCGCGTACAATTTCTGATTTCCTATGAGATTTTCCCGCTAAATTTTCCTAAAATTGTTTATACAGTTTATTATAACTTAAAACCTAAATCCCGATTTTCAAGTCTCTAACTTCAAAAACTTGGGAGTCCTTATATAAGCTTCCAATCCCCATTTCACCCCTATTGGGGTAGATTTTCGTAAAAATGCTTATACAGGTTTTTATTATTTATAACTAATAACTTGATTTACAATTTTCATGTATCTAACTTCAAAAACAAAGGACTTTCATATAATAAACTTCCAACACCCATTTCAACCCTTAGGGGTGAATTTTCTCAAAACTGTTTCTTAGCGGATGTCTACACCATAGAAGGAACCTACCTTCCAAATTCGTATGCTTTATAGGTCCTGAGATATCGTGATGAATCAGTGACCTTTCGCTTTTATATAATATATAGATTGGACCCGGTAGGGGGCGCTACAATCGGGTTCTAGGTTCAGGGCAGGACAACGTCTGCCGGGCCCACTATAGTATTAGTATATTTTAACACTTTGTTGTACTGTATTTACAAATCAGTAAATAATATGATGAATAAGGAAGTGACTGTGAAATGAATGCAAGATCGACGAACAAATAGATACACTGGGGCTGATTCTGTAGTGCACAATCTCTAAACTAAACTAAAATTAGTACATTATAAATATTGCTAACCCTTTCATAACACTCCCTATGGAAAGGGACAGAACTAGATTTAAAGCTGCCATTTTAGTTTAGTTTAGAGATGTTACATTACAGAATCGGCACTATTTTCGCATTAATAAAATTTATTATGGTGGGTGGAATTAGTTTTTTTTTATTCCCGCGGGAATTCCTTTATTTTCCGGAATAAAGAGAAGCCTATGTCACTCTCCAGTGTGCTTAGCATGCGCACAACGAGATTATCTCGCGACGAGAGCTAACATGCACAAAATGCGGTATATTACAAGAAAAATTGTCGACATGTAAAGGTTCGTAGAGAAAAATACCACAGATAAGAAATATTACTTTGATCTCTACTTTTTACGTAACGAGATAAGTAACCATGTTAGCTTCGGTAGAGAAATAGAGATACCGGGTAGATATAATTTTACTCGTTGTGCGCAAAAACAACGTCGATTCGTTGCTCTGTTGCTGTGGTGTGATCGAAGGACAAACCTTATTGGTTTGTCCTTGACAAACACTTTCCCATTTGTAATATTAGTATGATGGTTGTTTATAAGTAGGGACTCTTTGATGGTACCTACTTACTTCAGGTTATCACATCGCAGTACCATGATATTTTTATTGGTACTTACCTATATCACTTGCGTTATAATGCTGGGTAATATATTTTTTAATCTAGAAGTTTACATAATCTGAAGATAGCATCAAAATAAATTATTGTATTATGCATGGTTTATGTTTGAACTGCCTCGTTGATCTAGTGGGTAGCATGTTTGACTGCGGCCGACGAGGTCCCGGGTTCGAGTCCCGGGTCGGGCCATAATTAAGTGATGGGTTTTTCTGATTAGAAATTTTCAGTACTAGCCCAGAGTTAGGAAGTTGGCGGTGTTTCACCCCCGCTAACATGATAGTAGTGAAAAGTCGTTAAAATCGCCGACCCGCATTGGAGCAGCGTGGTGGGTCTAAGCTCTAATCCCTCTCTCCTATGAGAGTAGAGGCCTGTGCCCAGCTGTGGGACGTTAATGGGCTGTAGTGGTGGATGTTTGATCTAGACATAGGTATTATAATTAACTTTTAGATATAGAGGACGATCATAGAGTTATCATGCATCATATCGTAAAGACAGACCTGTGTTAATATAGTCTGGCATATCTGGCAAAGCATACTATACACATATTATGTCCAGTTTCACCTATGTAGCAAGAAACTCAGCTGTTGGTGAAATTTGAATGGAATTGGAAATGTTTTTTTCATTGTACAAAATGTTTGTAAAACACTGATTAGTACATTAAGTACCTACCTATTACTTGGAGCGCCGATATCTAAACTAAGTGCTTTTCAATAGATTCGGAATTCAGTATTCTTGCTTATAGCAAGAGTCTCGGCACCCGGCGGTTGCCATTTGAAATTAATAATTTCCTTCCTAAAACCAGCAAGGAATTCGGCGGTTGGTTTTTGAAATGTGTAATTTTTGTATACAATAATTCCATAACAAAACAAGTTCAAATTTTGAAATGCGCTCTTTCAAATAGAAAATGGTTGTGACACACAAGCGGACAGATGGACAAGCGTGCAGATGAATTGAACGAAGCCATGTAATATTACACTTACTTGAGGGATGAGTGTCCTAGTTGCGACAACGCATATCAGTCGATTGCGATTGTTAAGCAACGTTGACCCAAGTCGGTAACTGGATGGGTGACCGAATTTGGGAGCCCAAATTTGGCCTTTTCGTCTCCTCCGTGCCTCGGAGAGCACGTTTAGCCGTCCTCCCGGTAAATATAACTACCATCATTTAATAATCGTTAGTAACGTAAGAGTTGAAACTAAGAACTAACGTAAGAGTTATTCGAGTCGTATGCGGAAGAACCTGGGAGGGACCCCACCGCATTATTATACCAAGAAAACCCTTTATATGATGTATGGAATAGGGTCACAACCGTCAACAATGAGGAATACGACGCAGCGAAAGATAGTTTTACTACGAAATTTAAAAAAATCAGTAGGTACGTAAAACAAACAAAAAACGGACACGATAGCGGTCTATTTCAGAGCATTCTGTCGGTCTGTCTGTGCACGTGAAATATTAATAGGTCCGGATATTTCCGGATGAAGCCTCCGCCCGATTTGTCATCGGAATTGATTTGTTTAACATCCAACAATTGGACGGTTGCAGAGCATTCTCCAATTTCATGCTAGGAATATGTCAATGATTGATAGTGGGAATCATTTATGGGTCCCGATATATTTTTTGCATAATTGATTTGATTAAATGTCAGCCGAAGTGTTTTTTTACAATAAATAGTTTATGTTTATTTATTACTAGACTAGATGATAAAAAGTAGCCTACGTCCTTCCCCGGGATGCAAAATTTCATCAAAAACGTTGGAAAAGATGGGCTGTGAAAGCTAGTGACAGACAGACACACTCACTTTCGCATTTATAATATTAGTATGGAAGTATGGAAATGGATTAAAAAAACTTAAATCTATCCTTACAGGATAACCTAATGCGATAGATGAGCGTACAATACTTTTATAGTATAATTATAGACCCACAAACTTATCAGACCCGAGGACTGGCGAGGATATATTAAAAAGAAAACAAAAAATTTGTTCTAGTTTTGGCCACCGGGCCAGATAAGTTGGTGGGACTATAGGCCTTTGGAAATATTGGAGCTGATTCTGTAGTGTACACTCTCTTAACTAAAATGACAGCATTAAAAATATTGCTAACTCTTTCATAACACTTCAGAAAGAAGAAAGAAAGGGACAGAACTAGATTTAAAACTGTCATTTTTAGTTTAGTTTACCGATTGTGTTAAACAGAATTGGCCACATAGTCATGTTTTGTCTATTGCAACTTCAATTAACTTTTGTAGCTCTCACTGAGCAGGGAATATGTTATTTCTAATAGCTGGTATGCATCTGACACAACACGCTGATGACACAATCTTCCACCCTCAATCCACAAGGCTGACTTCATCCACCAGTGGATTGAACAACATTAGCTTTCAACGTATACACACACTTATCTGACCTCATTTTTATACCTGTCTAGTTTTAGTTTTTATTTCATTTTTCATTTAAACTAGCGAAGTTGTAACCGGCTGGGTGACCAAGTATCTCTGACAGCTACAGTGTAATGATCGCAATCACCTCTTATTGGATAGCACTCTTCCACTATTGGACAAAATCCATTGACGCAGCAAGAATACCATAAATTCAGCCAATCACAACAATTGATACTGTAACAATGATTGATGCAGAAGATACGCGGTCGCCCTACTGGTCAGATAAGTTTGTCAGACTATAAAAAATAGTTTTAAAAGTTACTTCTGTTATCTATTTTCGCGAACACATGTTTTATGTTGATATTGAAAGATGCAAGTAAATAAAACGAACATCTCTTGTCCACAGGCATGGTGGTGAACGGGTTCGTGAACGTGATCATCACCACCATAGAGAAGAGGTTCGGCCTTCGCTCCATGCAGACTGGACTTATTGCCGGAGGGTGAGTCTTAACTACAACGCTGCTTTTGTATACTAATCATATTATAGTCCCACCAACATATATCTATCCCGGTGGCCAAAATAGTAACTTTTTATGCCCGTTTAGTTTCTGTTTTTATTTTATTTTTAATATATGTATGCTAGCGACGCTGTCACCGCTTTAACCTATTATGTATACAAAAAAAACTTGCCAAATGTGCCCAGCAGCACAGGTATGATATTTTTTTGTCGTTGTCGTTTTGACGACCTTCCTGGCGCATTGTTGAGCGCTGTTGTCTTATCGTGGGAGGTCCCGAGTTCGATTCCCGGCAGGGTCAATTTGGGGATTTAAAATTTCTAAAACTCTGGTCTGGCCTGGTGAGAGGCTTCAACTGTGGCTAGGTACACCACCCTACTGACAAAGACTTGCCGCCAAGCGATTTAGCGTTCCGGTGCGATGCCGTGTAGAAACCGAATAGGGGTAATAAAACTGCCATATATCTAACAGGTTAGTCGGTACTATCTTCGATTGCATCATCAATTTCCACCTTGAGAGACCACAGTCAAGGACTAACTTGTAGTGGTATTAAAAAAGTAAGTACCTAATATTCTACTACACTAATAATTTTAATTGGCATATACTTGCGCACTTTTATATCTTGTGAACAGTTTTTCCGTTGATGTGACCAAAATTCATTCGGAAGTATGTATAGTCCGCGCGTAAGCTCTGAGGAATCGGGGGCTGAGGTAGCGGGCGGGTGCGCCCCGCGCCCAACAGTCGCTTCATACCCCGCACACTCCCATACTAGTGCCGACCGTGACGCGAGAATACGCTTTATCGAGTCCTGTTTTTAATTTTGCAATATCAGGGTTATATCATACTAATATTATAAATGCGAAAGTGTGTTTGTTTATTGGTTTGTTGGTTCGTCCTTCAATCACACCAAAACGGAGCTACATATCGACGTGATTTTTGGCATGGGTATAGTTGAGGACCTGGAGAGTGACATAGGCTATCTCGGAAAATTAAGGAGTTCCCGCAGGAATCAAAAACTTTAACCACGCGGACAAAGTCGCGGGCATCAGCTAGTTGTACTATAAATAGTACAATACTTAAAAGTTTCTTTGTCTGTGCACAAATAGCTATTTAATTTTTTAAATTCTTAAGGAATGATTCTGATTATTCTGATTGCGACAGATTAATGAGATTTTGTGTTCATTTTGTTCATTATAATTAAATTTTATGATACAATTTGTTTTTTCTTCCATAATGCACTTAATATTCTCATAGAATTATTATTTAATAATTAATTCAATGCTCGCGCACAGATACTAAAGATGTGTTAGTATCGATAACGTAATATCAACTTAATCACAACTCTATCTCATTACGTCAACATTCCTTGAGATTCCTCGGACCTCACGCGCGAACTGTACATTATTTAAACAAGTTTTTCCCTTTACCAGATATGACATGGCGTCGTTCGTTTGCCTGGCGCCAGTGACGTACCTGGGGGGTCGGCCCGCAGCGTCCAAACCGCGCTGGCTGGGCTGGGGGGTCCTCGTGATGGGCACAGGCTCCTTACTGTTCGCTCTGCCCCACTTTCTGGTGCCGCCGTACAAGATAGCCGGCGAGGAGCCTGACGACCTCTGTGTCACCAATGGGACCGTGGTATGTGTCTTATTTCCTATAGTTTAACTATCAAAATAATCCAGAAACATCGAAGTATCAGAGTTTCGTAAGTTTACGGACTCCACTGCTGAGTACTTCGCACTGGCGCAGTGATAAGTGTGGTTGTTTTACAAGTGGGAGGTCCCGGGTTCGATCTTCGGCAGGGTCAATTTAGTCATGCAATAGAGCCGGCGAGAATAGACTTGCGCGCTGAAGACCTTTGTCTTAATCAATGGGACCGTGCTATATATCCGATTTCCTATATTTTTCCATTTTTTGATTATCATTTTTTCAGGTTGTGCCACACACAACAAGCTTTATCATGGTGCTTCCAATACTTGATCATGAGTCTAATGCTCAGGGTACTGGAAGCGCTAAGGTAACATTTATCGGTATTGTTCTGTGTGCCACAATGCTTTCAATATAGTACATGTCATTTAGTAGTTTTACCTGGAAAGTTTCTCGGGAGTTTTGAAAATTGGTGTATTTTATAGATTTTGACGTGCTCTTTCCGAATTTTTACTTTGCCACATCGTATCTTTGAAGCCCGCGTCGCCATATTGGAAAAATGGCACCCAAAATAGTTTTTTGACAATAACTTCTTTTGGACTAATCTTACGATTATTATAAATAAATTTTAAATAAATATATTATAATTATTAAAAGAAATAATATTTACTTAATTAGTGCAGTCAGGGACAAACCTTTCGTCGAATAAAAAAACAAAATAAATGAACTATATGCACGCCCGTATTGAGAGTAAAAGAAGCATTCAGATTTTGTCAGACATAAAGAAATGAAGCGAAAGCGAGTTTTCTTTACACAAGCAAAACCCTTCAGGCTCTGACTACTTTTTGTAATGCGATTAAATTTCCGCAACAAAAAAAACTGACAAATTCCCAGACGATCTCTTTTAATAAAAACACAAAGACCTCGGCGATCAACGCAGGCGCATTGAAACGGTCTAATTCGCGCACAAAGCCCTCCAACGAACCTTGAATGAGATCAATGCGTTCACAAGTGACAATAGCTCGATGAGCCGGTCCTCGCACGCCCTATTCTAGACTGGTCAACCTGAACGATATGATAAAACGATTTGTTCGATTCGATTGATAAATCTATAGCGATAGATTGATTGCAACGCGGCGCTACTTTGGGTGTGTGCAGCCTAGAATATAGACTCCTTGTGTGGATACAGAAATACATTAACCGACGAAGCTCAACGTGTTACGAAGCGAGTGGCAATAGGCGGTGCACATCGTTAGAAGTACCGAAAGACGTTGGGGTCCCAATTTACTTGAATGGCAGCCTCGTATAGGATAGTACAGCGTTGGATGACCCCCACTAGGTGGACGGACAATCTCAAGCGAGTAACCGGGAGCGGCGCAAGACCTGTGTTCTGTGGAGATCCTAGCTGGACATTTATTGTCAAGAAGTGGGTCTATTAGTTACGTTAGAAGCGACGGCGTTCTTTGAAACTCTATCCAAATTGGTCTTATTTTCCAAGCGTATAAATAATCATAATAAATGTCTTTGGTCCTAGCCTATAGTTCCCATAGCGGCATATGAAGCCTCATTGACTTGACTTGCTCCAGCAATGCTTTCTTGCTGGCTCTTCTCGGTAGGAATGGCATTCCGACGATTCACTCGACGATTCAAAAGCACCTGTAAGCGTCTACTTGAATAAATAAAGATAGAACTTTGAAGTGTTAACGAGCGATTCTTTCTGTCCTAGTCCAGCTCCCTCGACGGTTCGTCTTCGGAGGGCGGTGCGTGGGCGGTGGGCATCTTCGTCTTCGCTCAACTGTTGCACGGCGCCGGCGCTACTCCGCTCTTCACCCTCGGAGTTACGTACATTGACGAGAATGTCTCTAAGAAGATGTCTTCTGTTTATTTGGGTAAGGAATATTTGTTGTTACGCCATCGCATTGTAAAGTTTTAAAGAAGAATTGACGATCACCAGGGACAGAAATCAAGGAATATGTTTGAAATGTACCTACTAATAGGATATTAATATTTCGTTACGTCATATAACCCTTATTCATTTAGAGCTGGGCTATGAAAGTTATTTTAGGTACCCACCAAAAAGGCTGGCTTTCCATGATCAAGTATCACACGTTATTTGAGGTTTTTAGTCAGACAGTTTGCTTGATCGTGCCTTTGTGTTTCATAATTAGGTAGAGTCATTTACCTGCCCAATTATCCAAGAAACAATCGACAGTAGGTACATTATTTTTATCAGGCACTTATTATTCGCATCAGCATTATTAGCATCATGTGAAACTGGCTTGGGAACGAGTAGGTATGTAAATTTCGCACTGAAAAATACATAATACATAATATATGTATATATAATATAGGTATTTTTAGGGATATATATCTAGATTCTAAATGAGGCGTGCTAGGTTCTTCCTCTGCGTGAGCTTAGGTTTTTGGAAAATCTCGCGGGAACTATTTGATTTTTCGGGACAAAATGTAGGTTACGTCCTTCCTCGGGATGCTGCCCAAATTTCCTCAAAATTAGTAAAACAGATGGACCGTGAAAGCGTAGCAGACAGAAAGATGGATGGATACGGATAGACATAATTTATAATGTTAGTATGTATTTTAATGACGGAGGAGTGGCCTAGTAGCGAAAACTCATATCAGTCGATTGCGATTGTTAAGCAACGTTGACCCAAATCGGTAACTGGATGGGTGACCGAATTTGCCAGTCCGAATTTGGCCTTTTCGATTCCTCCGTGCCTCGGAGACCATAAGCCGTTGGTTTCGATTATTATCACTAACATCTGATAATAATCGTTGATAATAAACCTAAGAGTTGAAATAGTAGTCTACTCTTAGTCGAGACGTATGCGGATGGACCTGGGAACTCACCTCATTATTATCCCAAGAAATTCTCTTATAATGTGCAATAGGGCTTAATGTGATTAATGGAAAGGGGTCACGACCATGTTATGAGCCATTCCTCATACGTCACGAAGAGAGAGAGAGAGAGATCATGGGATTTAATGTTCAAACTTGACGGCTTTTGACTCCATCCGCGTCATCTAAATTCGACATAAATGATCCGTGTGGTACTTATTACCTGCTTACCTGTATGTAAATTCCACATTACCTGATGTATACCATGATAAGAGTATAATAATATAACATTACGGAAAATTACTTGGGAAAGGCGTAAAACGTTAATATGTACACATTAGCTTTTAATAACACTATTAGGCCGCGAGGAGAGTGGCTGACACAAGAAACCACTCGCTACAATGTTATCATTAACGCTATGACGCGGTTACTACACTTGGGTTGTAAAGAATAACACCCACTCAGCATATTCATAATTCAGATACCAAAAGTCAAGTTGTAGACTCTGTAATATGACGAGATCTACGAAGTAACGTCTGTACGCAGAAACTATAGTTGTAGAAGACGCTTTGCTATCAAGTGAGCGTAGAGCTTTAACTTAACGTGACGTAAGGTATTATGGCGGGAAAGCTACAAGGCATAGCATTCTCACGAAAGGCTTAGGTAGGTACAATAAAGAGTCATGCTTACAAAGTATGTATTCCGAGGTTCCGTATACTTAACTAACATAGGAATAATTTTATTATGCTGCATTATCGCGAGGAATTTGCATTTAATGTGCTCAGGAAACTAAAAAGAATTACATTTTTATCGTTCAATGGTAAATAATAATGGTAATAAACCTTCTTAATCAAGAGTACAATAGTTAATTACAAAATAGTCGGCAGAAGAGTACTTAAATTATGTACTTATTTGAAAAGATAACAAAGTAAAAAAAATATTATGTAGTAATTTTTTTAAAAAGTTTAATGGTTTTATTGAAAAGAAAGATAAGTAATAATGATGTAGATAATTTACTTACTAAAAGCTAAAAAATAATTATGTAGGTCCTGGGTACCAGTCTTCATACCACTCCCCTCGTCAATCTAGAGAGGGCATTGATCAGACTCAATAATAAAATTGTGAGGCGCGTGAAATTACTATTAGCAGCATTATAAGATATGCTATTTACATATTTACGCAGGTTTACGCTATAACTGCCTCGTTGGCCTAGTGGTTGACATGTTCGACTGCAGACGACGGGGTCCCGGGTCGGGCCATAATAAGTGTTGGGTTTTTCTTACTAGAAATTCTCAGTACTAGCCCGGAGTTAGGCAGTTGGCGGTGTTTCACCCACGTACCTCGGAGAGCACGTTAACACACGTTAACACACGTTAACACACGTTTGCTGCGACAGTAACTTTTCAATACTTTCCATTCCTTCGGTACAAGGCCTATAAACCTGGTAATAAAACTTCCATTGTGGCGGCACAAGGCTTATAGACCCTGTAAAATTTAAGAAACTTAAATCCTTTTTTTGGCTTCATGTTATATATTTGTTTTTTTTGCTTTGAATATTAATAATAATGAATTAATTGACATACACCTGAAGGCGTTCGTTAACAACTTGTTTAGTTTAAAAATTATAGCTATATTGAAAATACAGGGCTTAATCACCCTGTGCCGCACTGAATAAGGGAAGTCTGGTGCGTATTTTGAGGATGTGAAATAAAAATATCGATAGCTGTAATTAAGTTTTAATATAATGGAAAAAAAACAAACATGAATTAATGTTTTTCAATAAAACATGGGTAGCAAAAGCTTTTTTTGCACTGAACGTATTTAGTTTAAAAAAAAAATAACTTTTTTTTGTCAGCTTGGCGACTGGTTAAAAAGGTTCGGAGTTTTGCGTAATATCCGACACAATTCCTCTTCTTATCACCATTTACCAAAGTGTGTTTGTCAAGTTTTTGTGCGGGTTCTGAAAAGATAAATTTATTAATTTATTATTATTTATTTGTATGTGTATGTGTGTGCACGTGTGAGCGTGGATTGGATGAGAATGTGTATATGTATGTGTAAGTGTGTGGACTCATTTACGTCTGCGTTGAAATTACCTGTATCATTGTCAAAGTCTTTTTTTGTAAAATCTTTGATAATTTCCTCCACAAATTGTAGTTTTGGTATTTTATTCCCATCATTAAAATAAATAGTAATGATGACTCACCTGTCTCTGATAAATCAATCTATAATAAGACTTAACTTTCACTGCATCACTGTTCTCGCAAACATCATATAATATATTTTTTTGGCACCGTTTTGTTGGTCTTGACGCCATGTCGACACGTGCGTTTCTCACGATTGCAAGCCAACACTAGTCGCGCGAAGCTAACGCGGGGTGCGGTACAAGGTGCTTCGACTTGGTTTCGCAAATTTTATTTCTTCCGTGCGGTGCCAGGTGTAAAAACCTGGTATTAAAGCCGGCCGACCCGCATTGGTGCAGCGTGGTGGGTCTAAGCTATAATTCCCTCTCTCCTATGAGAGTAGAGGCCTGTGCCCAGCTGTGGGACGTTAATGGGCTGTACTGGTACGCTCGACGATTTTATTTTTTAGATCAATGCCCTAGATCACTTCCCTTTTGACGATCTCCCTGGCCGGTGGTGCGTCCTGTGGTCTTGTAAGTGGGAGGTCCTGGCTTAGGGGCCGGGTTTAATCCCCGGCAGGGTCAATTCGGGAATTTATTATTTCGGAATTTTATACGGTCTGGCCTGGTGGGAGATTCCGCCGTGGCTAGCTATCACCCTACTGGCAAAGACGTACCGCCAAGCGATATAGCGTTTCTATACGATGCCGCATAGAAACTGATAGGGTATGGTTTAATATAACTGCCGTGCCTCAACAAGTTAGCCCACTACCATCTTCGACTACCATCTCGAGATCGCAGTCAAGGGCTAACGTGTAGTGGAATAAAAAAAAATGATGAGGAGAGTGGTGTGAACCTGGGAAAGGAGAGTTCGCACGGAATTTCTCAAAAGCCTAGATCAACTTGGACAACGTCACGGGAATTATCTAGTAAAAAAATAGGTACAGTGGAATCTCCAGCGAATTAGATTTAAACTCAGCCAATTTAGATCAAACGATTTGAGTCTGTGTGCGACGTTTGGCGAATTGCACCGATCATAATATTAGATTAACAATTGCAATTTCATATTTTTATACGACTGCCTGAAAAAAGCAGTATATTGTTTTCAGGGTTCATGTATGTATGTATGTATGTATGTGAGTTTGTATATTCCACCATAACTTCGATACGCCTGAACCGATTTTGATAAATGAGGTATCTTTAGAATCCCTAGCTTATTCTGGGTGACATAGGCTAGTAATATTTAAAAAAAAAAATATGGGGTGACCATGGTCCCGCATTAAAGACTAAAGATAAAAAAAATATTCGAAAATAAGATTAACTATATAATCATCATCAATGATGAGTAGATTCCAAAAATATACACTATAGTTAATTATCCAGTGATTCACAAAAGATATCATTTAATAAAAATGTGAATAAGATTCTAATTTAACTAGATTAATTTAGATTTTTACTTTTTAGTTCATTTTTCAGCAGGGCAGTCGTGTTTTTAATTTTTTTTAATTATGACTTGTTAGGTAAGCTTCTTTTTACAATAAAGTAAGTCCTTTAGTCTAATCTCAATTTAATGTAACTGCACGAAGTAAAAATAATATGAACTATCTTGAATATGGAAATGTAATAGTTAAAATCAAACCAAGCATCTTATTTTAAAATTGTAAGCTATAGGCTTATGCTTGACGACAATCATGCTTAGTGCAAAGCAATGATGAGGTCTAAGTTGGAGCGCGGTTGGATATTTTGAAATAGGTATAAAACTTTTAGTAAACCCAATATTATTATACTCCGTGATTAAACCCGTTCTACCTCTATTACAGTTTCTTCTTTGTAGAATCGTACCGTAATATTGTAGATCCCATGGCGGCATGTAATTGCTAGCAGGGTGGTAACTAGCCACGGAAAATTACGTGAGCGGTAAGTACGGGTATATAGTCTGTTCTAATAGAGCTATGAGCAATTTTTTCAACTTATTTTTCGGCTGATCACATCACTTTGTATACCACTTGACCAATGATGGGAATATTTCTACAAAACTTGTCGGCTTTCAATACTCCCATCAATATTGGTCCAGTGGCATATATTTTGACGTGATCAGACGTTAAATAACTTACTAAGTAACTAGCCACGGAAAATTTGTATGAGGGTAGCACGTGGAGCGGTAGGTATACGGCTATAGTCTGTTCCAATACAGCTATGAGCTATTTTTTTTCAACTTATTTAACATCTGATCACGTCAACTTATATGCCACTTGACCAATAGTGAGGGGAGCATTGAAAGCCGACAAGTTTTGTAGAAATATTCCCAATTCCCATCATTGGTCAAGTGGCATGAGGTAATCACACGTTAAAGACGTTGATACGTCTGATGAAGTTGAAAAAAATAGCTCATCTCTATTGGAACCGTTAAAGTAGATTGTTTAGTTTACTATAGCTAGACAAAACTGTTCCCGAACAGGGGTTGAATCATTACCAACCGACATATATATTAATTATCATTTACTTTACTTCCAAATCACACGCAATCATTAAAATAACTTAAGAAAGCATTTCCCACAACTACAGCGTTTGATTTTTTTATATACACTACAAGTTAGTCCTTGACTGCGATCACACCTGATATTAAGTGATGAGTGATGCAGTCTAAGATGGTAGCGGGCTAACCTGTTAGGGGCATGGCAGTTATATTAAACCAATACCCCTATTCGGTTTCTATACGGCATCGTACCGGAACGCTAAATCGCTTTGCGGCACGTCTTTGCTGGTAGGGTGGTAACTAGCCCCGGCCGTAGCCTCCCAGGCCAGACCAGGGAAAATTCAGAAATTATAAATTCCCATATTGACCCTGCCGGGGATCGAACCCGAGACCTCCGCACGTTAAGGCAACAGCGCACAACACTGCGCCACGGAGCTCGTCACAACAAACACAAAACCGCGTAAGATTGGCCTAAAAAGTTTGAAGCAAGCTGTAAAGTGCGCTAAATATTCAAGTGTCACTATATGCACACATTGTATGAGGGCAGAAGTGGAGCGAGTGGCACCGCCGGGGGGCGCTTGTGAGCCCTTCAGAAGTTCACACACGCCCTGTTTTCACAGCTAAAAGCCACCGCAGAATAGCTTTAAACCTTGCTAAACAATGAAACTGTCAAGCTATACTATTTATAGCTGTGGAAAACATCGTAGGTGTATTCTCGAGATAGATACTTACGTAATGAAAAGACCGACCGTAAAAACGTAGGTCCTAACACCAAAGTATTTATAATCCAAATGTTTTTTATTCAAATAAACTTTTACAAGTGCTTTTGAATTTTCAAATGAATCTGCCAATAGTTCGGAATTCTTCCACTCCTACCGAGAAGAATTAGCGAAATCGGAAAAGACAAAGTCAAAGCATCTTTATTCAAAATAGGTACTTACAAAGTAGTACCACCTTATCATCATGTTGTCATGTTAACAAGGAATAAGACTTGATAATTAACTACGGTATCTTAAAACTAAAGCTACGAGGGTTCCAAATGCGCCCTGGTCTGAGAAGAGCCCACAACAAATTCAGCCGGGTTTTTTTTAAATTTTATTATCACCATCTCACAAATACAGGATTACTTAATTATATTTATAATTTTAACATAATTAGCCGCTGGAACAATTCATACTCATGGCTGCCATTCAAATAATCTTTTAACACTATAATAAGAATTTTCAGTTAGTTTACAAAAACTTTGAACTTGTTGAGAGACGTCTCCAATATGTCTTCTGGGAGTTTATAATAAAAACGTATACTTACTGCTACCGACAAATGAATTACTAATATTACAAAGTCTAGAAGCAGTCACTACAATTTTATTCTTATTTCTTGTATTAACATTATGACAGTCACTTTTTTTCTCGAATTTATGCACATCAGCGGTAGCTCAGTTACCAAGCTATTTCGGAGAGTGTTCCCAAGAACTTTGCGATCTTGTTTTTCTTACACTTTACTACTATCGTACCGCAAAGTATTGTCTGAGTTGGGTTTGTAATTAATAGTCGAAATTCCACGGAAGCGTAGGTATTTGCTTGCTCATTTCTAATTTGAACCGCTAGAATAAGAAATGCTCTTCTAGTTTCCGTCTTCCTTTCCGCATTTAATATTGGTACCTTCTAATGATTATTGAATAGGCATCTTCAAAGCACGCACGCTCCACCTTGGGCTGCATCACCACTGACCAGCAAGTTTGATTGCAGCCAAGTGCTAACCTATAAATTAAAAAAAAACAACGAATTTTGCCCGTTTATCTCAGTTCATTCGAATTGAATAAAATAACAGTACCTACGTAAGGACCGCTCGCATAGCATAGCTTCGCTGTTCAGTGTAGTTTGCCTCTGCATCTCGATATCAGGAGAGGGCTCCATCGCGCCTCTAGTCCTCCGTCCTCCTCGCCGGCACTCTCAGCCTCTCACGGCCGGAAGTGGCGCGGCGGGTAATGGTGGGCTCATGCCTTGTGTGTGCAGAATTGAGATCATGTGATCGCTTTTCTTGCTTTATTGCAAGCTTTTTTTATATAACTTGCAATGTTTGTGGGTTTATTTACCAAGTAAAATATTGCAACTGATTTTTAGGACAGTTGTCCCCAATCGATTGAGTTAAACCTATATATCTTCAGTTTGGAATTTGGATAACCATTAAGAAAAGTCATTTTAAATCCAATATGGCGGACTCCAATAGATGTCAGATTAGTGAGTTTTAATGCATCCCATGATAAGAGTATCAATTAAAAGGGTTTGCTGAGAAGAATAGAGAGAGAGAGAGCTCCCCCTACTTAGGACAGCTGTTTTTCCTAGTTCAGTTATTTCCAGGTATACCAGTAAAATGCCCGAGTTACTTTGCAGTTAATTTAGTAAAGTTCACGGAAATTACAATGGCGTAAAAACGAACATACTTTGAACCACTGGGTTTCCCTAGTTCAGTTAGTCTAAGTTAATATGCCAGTGGAGTGCCTGAGTTACTTAATTACAGTAAATGTAGGAGAGTTCGCGGTCATTCTTAAAAATAAAACATGGATCTTTTTATACGACTGCCTGAAAAAAGGAGTATATTGTTTTCAGGGTTCATGTATATTTGTATGTATGTATGTATGTGAATTTGTATATTCCACCATAAGTTCTATACGCCTCAACCGATTTTGATAAATAAGGTATCGTTAGAATCCTTAGCTTATTCCGGGTGACATAGGCTAGTAAATTTAAAAAAAAATTCATTGCGTGACCATGGTCCCGCATTAAAGACTAAAGTTGAAAAAAATATTCGAAAATAAGATTAACTATATAATCATCATCTACGAAATGATGAGTTGATTCCAAAAATATATAACACTATAGTTCAATATCCAGTGATTCACAAAAAATATAATTTAATAAAAATGTGAATAAGATTCCAAAGGCTATATATTATGCAAATCGCTTCTTAAGTAGGTAAACTCAAAAATAATATGGCACGGCAGTCGTATTTTTTAATTCGTTAAATTAAGTTCACTTGTTTATTATACGACTGCCTGAAAAAAGGAGTATATTGTTTTCAGGGTTCAAGTATGTATGTGAGCTTGTATATTCCACCATAACTTCTATACGCCTGAACCCATTTTGATAAATGATGTATCGTAAGAATCCCTAGCTTATTTCGGGTAACATACATAGGTTAGTAAAATTAAAAAAAATTGATGGGGTGACCATGGTCCCGCATTAAAAACTAAATTTGAAACTATATAATCAATAATAATCATCATCTAGAAAATGATGAGTAGATTCCAAAAATATATATCACTATCTATAGTTCAATATCCAGTGATTCACAAAAAAAAACATTTAATAAAATTGTGAATAAGATTCTAATTTAACTAGATTAATTTAGTTTTTTGGCAGGGCAGTCGTGTTTTTTATTTTTTTAAATAATTTCGCAGGTGTGTACTACACCATGGCGGTAGTGGGTCCAGCGCTGGGCTACGTGGTTGGCGGACAAATGCTCAAGATTTACACAGACTTTGTCACCGTTAGCTCTGACACGTGAGTGTATTATAATTTATGATACTACCTTTATTATTATATACTAGCCGATGCCCCGGTTGAGGTTTTTTGGATCCCGCAGGAACTTTTAAATTTTCCGGTATAAAAAGTAGCTTATGTGTTATTCCAGATTATAATCTATCGCTGTGCCAATTTTCATCCAGACCCCGTTCAGCCGTTCTAGCGTGATTGAGTAACAAACATCCATATCATCCACATCAAACATTCGATAGCAGTTTGCCCTTCAATCGGAGCAACTGATCGACGTGATTATTTGCACGGGTAATAGCTAAAGATCTTCTTAATTTTTAGATAAATACCTATTTGAAGAACTCTGAGCGGACATGCAGGCTTACTCACGATGTTTTGTTTCGTCGTTAAAGCAAGTGGTACCTATTCAATTAGGTACTACAACGCACTTGTTAATTCTCTAACTCCGAATAGATAGAATTGCTCATGGATTTAACTCCCTACTACCGGTCACTTCTATATTTTTTATTTTTTTATCCACTACAAGTTAGCCCTTGACTGCGATCTCACCTGATGGTAAGTGACGCTGCAGTCTAAGATGGTAGCGGGCTATCCTTCTAGGGATATGGCAGTTACATTAAACCCATACCCCTTGTTGGTTTCTACACATCGTACCGGAACGCTAAATCGCTTGGCGGTACGTTTTTGGCGGTACGTTTTTGCCGGTAGGGTGGTTACTAGCCACGGCCGAAGCCAGAATATTCAAAATTCAGAAATCATAAATTCCCAAAATGAGCCCGCCGGGTACCGAACCCGGGACCTCCCATGTTAAGATAACAGCGCTCAACACTGCGCCAGGGAGATCACGCTACACCTACTGATTACTACATTTAGGTACATTCCAAAACCGAATGCATTAAAATGGCTTCGAAAATAAAATTATGACAATCTCGAACACAATCAATTTAAACACGTTATAGGTAAATTTTTATTTACTCCCAGTTAATTTAAAAGTGAAACCGTATAAAGGAGACCGTTCAAAAACTCGTTACGCTGAAAATGATATTTCGTTACGGAAGCCGTGGGAGTACCTACGGGGCGCGGTGGAAACTGGAATTAATTTGGCTGAAAAGTTTCTCGAGAGCCACAATGAGATGAAAGCGAGAGGGAAAGGTGGCTGAATGAAGCCGTGCCGTTGCCAAGTTGAGATATTAAAAATGCGAGCAAGACACACCCCAACATGATTAAAAGAAATATTTGAATTTCATAAGTATTGTCGTTGATGCATGGATGTATAAATCTATACCTAAATTATTAATAAAGCGTCATCAGTTAAGAACAGGTTCTTAAGTTTCGGTCAATCTGCTCAATTGCTTTACCGATGCTTGACCATAAGCATAGATTGACCGAGACTTGAGAAATGGGTCTTTAGGGGAAAAGAATTGGGAATCAGCGTAATATATTATACCAAGCAAAATACTGTGCTCGAAAACTGCTTATTGCTATTTTTGAGATGACAAATAAATAGAACGTAAATACCTATTAAAGAAAGAGATTATTATTATACATAAAAAACTGAGTTTAAGTTATCCTAAGCCAGCAATAATAGATGGTTGAGGTTGGGTTGCCTATAAACAGAGGGCACGGCAGTGCCACCGCCAAATATCGGTAGGCCTAAAGATCCCGGCTAACTTAAACTACACTAATAATTAAAACATCTTTGTTTATTAAACGGAATTAAAATGAAAACAAATCCATACTAATTTTATAATTGCCAAAATGTTTCTGTCCTTCTGCTACACTTTAACGGCTTACATTTTCAACCGATTTGGTATAGCTTCATATCCTGGAAGATTAAGGAGTTCCCGCGGGAATCAAAAAATCTTAATCAACGCGGACGAAGTCGCGGGCATCATCTAGTAGGTAAGTTAAAAAAATCTCACACAGTTGAAACACTGCGAAGTTCGTTAACAGAGTAGATTTCGAAATGGCGTCTTCAAAGGCATCCACTAACTTCTTTTATTTAAAAACTCTATTCATATTTGCCACACTCAGGCTACCTACTGTAAATACCCCTACAAAAGAGTACCCGACCAACTTTAAAGTTAAGCTACGCAGTTATAATAATTTTATTTCATTCTTCTCGAGCAGCCGCATTATACAACGCTTCACTCAAAGCTTGAGTCTATTTTTCTTGGCGTTTTGCTGCGAATATTTTTCAAATTCTTTTGTAGTGTAACCAGTGTCAAAATATTATGCCTCTTGTTTAAAATATGTTTGCAAGATATTTTTTGCGAATGAAATAACTTTGGAACTGAAATAGCTTTCCTTTTTTAATGAAGTGAAAAAGCGTGAAAAGCGATTTGGGGAATTCCCAAATATTAGATATTAGATGATGTGACTTTGATTCCCTCGGGAACTTTTCCAGGATAAAAATTAGTCCCATACCAAATTTCATCACAATCGGTTGAACATATGGGCCGTGAAAGCGTTGTCCGTGACAGACAGACAGACGGACAGACAGACAGACAGGCAGACACCTTCGCATTTATAATATTAGTATTAATTACCTACCTATTTACTATGGCTATCCCAACAACAACTCGCGCATTTCAGCAGCTGTTTAATGCGGTTTTTCCTGCGTGTTCATTTTTCCTGTGAACATTCTAAGATTTTTCAAGATAAAAATGCACTTCAAGATGGTTTTAAAGTAGCCTGTGTTACAGTCTAAGTCCTCCATAATGTGACCTGGACTGTAACATAGGTTTTATTTTGTTTTTTATTATCCTCTACAAGTTAGCCCTTGACTGCGATCTTACCTGATGGTAAGTGATGATGCAGACTAATATGGTAGCGGGCTAACCTGTTAGGGGCATGGCAGTTATGTTAAACCCATACCCATACCCATTTGGTATCTACACGGCATCGTACCGGAACGCCAAATCGCTTGGCGGCACGGCTTTGCCGCCGGTAGGGTGGTAACTAGCCACGACCGAAGCCTCGCACCAGGTATTGATATTTTTAAGGATACATTGGTATATATATATATAGAGCTGTCTTAGAGATGCATGCGTCCCTAAAAGTATAAATTGTACTCTGTTTCAGGCTAGGCATCACTTCAGCCAGCTCGGCGTGGATCGGCGCGTGGTGGGTGGGGTTCATCCTGTCTGCAGGACTGTGCCTGCTCGTGGCGCTACCGCTGTTGGCCTTCCCCTTCGAGCTGCCTGGTAAGCAGTTGATGGCTATAGTTGTTTCTTTATAACAGAGAGTGGGTAAAGAAGCAACAAATTTATTTATATACTAGATGATGCCAGCGACTTCGTCCACGTGGATTAAGGTTTTTGATAGCGTATGTCCCTCCCCAGGATACAAACTATCGCTATAACAAATTTCATCAAAAGCAGATTGAGATTGAGTTGAGAGAGATTTTTTTATTCCCGCGGGAACTCTTGAATTTTCCGGGATAAAAAGTAGTAGTATAAGACAACCTATCCTTGTATCAAATTTCATCAAAATCGGTTGAGCAGGTGGGCCGTGAAAGCGTAGCAGACAGACAGACTGACAGACACACTTTCGCATTTATAATATTAGTATGGATCTATCCCAAATAAATATGTGTGACCCTTCGTAATTATTGGATAGAAGCGGGCGTAACTTTGCGGAAGTCCATGATAATGAAGAAACTAGAAGTTTGATTCGCTATAATCCACGACAATAGGTAAATCTATGTGGTACAGCGTGTATCCCGCACTTAAAGCCCGCGATATGCACCACACCACAGAAATCTTCCAAAATTACTCTCAACGTACGTTTGACTCCAATACCGAAGCATCTTCAGGAGATGTTGACTCCACAATGCACGATTATGAACACGTTTCCGTATCACTTCTAGTTTCTTCCTTCGTTATTTTCACCCAATGCTTCCATCCAAACCCATGCTCGGAGCAGTAATGAAGGACCGAAATACTAAAACAACGCACTTCATTTCCAGGCGCAGCAGAAATCCGAGCATCCAAAGTATCAGAAGCGCACGAAAGTGCAGCGACAAAATCCAGTGCTTTCAGCGCTTTAAACGAGCTGCCCCGAGCGGCTGCAGCGCTGTTCCGAAACCCCACGTTCATGTTCCTCAACCTGGCGGGAGCCAGCGAGGGCATGCTTATATCGGGCTTCGCGGCGTTTCTGCCCAAGCTTATCGAGAACCAATTCGCCGTGAACGCGTCGCAGGCTGCTTTGTTGCTGGGTAAGATTTTATACCATTTAGTTCGCTGTTTGAAGCCAAACGTTCATGTTCCTCAACCTGGTTGGAGCTAGCGAGGGCATGCTCATATCGAGCTTTGCGGCGTTTCTGCCCAAGCTTAACGTGTCGCAGGCTGCTATGTTGTTAGGTATGATTTTAAACGGAGTTGGAGATTCCTTCACGTCACCTCAGTCGTCAGCCAGCCGCTATATACTAGTGAAGAAATACGCGAAATTTCATGATTCTATTTCAACGGGAAGTACTATAAAGGTTTTGATTGATTGGCAAGTGTCAAAATATACGGCATAAACGGCCGTATCTTTTGATTGCGTTGATTTAGAAGCTTAGTTTATTTACAGCTCCAAGGGACCGTAGATCTTTATTTGATAGATATTAATTTCAACTTGAAACCTCCACGCGCTCCCGAGAAAAAAGGAGTTGACAGATCGACAGATAAGTTGATGGACTACGAAGTGATCCTATAAGGGTTCTTTCTTCCTTTTGAGGCATGTAACCCAAACCTAACCGTACCTGTAACCTTAGGATAATGATTGCAACTTATAATTATGTTACCAGGTGTTATAACGGTACCGGCGGGTGGAGGAGGCACGTTCGTTGGCGGCTGGCTGGTGAAGCGATGGCGCCTCACTTGCGCCGGTATCATCAAGCTGTGTGTAGGGGCCACGTTGGTAGCGGCTCTGTTCAGCCTCTCCTTCGTGCTCAGTTGCGACGACTACCCCTACGCTGGCGTCACCATCCCTTACAACAGCCCCTCTGTTCCAAAGTGAGTGCTTTTGTGACTGAAAAGAATGCCATAACTCGTCAAAAAAAAGTTTCCAGTTAGTCGGATTGTTGGTTGGAAACACGACTGCCCTGCTAAAAAACAATTAATCTAGTTAAATAGAATCTTATTCACATTTTTGTTAAATGATATTTTTTTGTGAATCACTGGTTATTGAACTATAGTGTTATATATTTTTGGATGGAATCTACTCATCATTTTCTAGATTATGATTATATAGTCAATCTTATTTTCGATTTTTTTTTCAACTTTAGTCCTTAAAGGGGGGTCATGGTCACCCCATCCTTTTTTTTACATTTTACTAGTCTGTGTCACCCGGGATAATCTAGGGATTCTAACGACATCTCATTTATCAAAATCGGTTCAGGCGTATAGAAGTTGTGGTGAAATTTACAAACTCACATACATACATACATATATACATGAACCCTGAAAATAAAATACTCCTTTTTTCAAGCAGTCGTATAAAAAGACACCGAATAGCTTGCTTCTCGGAAGTTGGCGGTGTTTCACCCCCGTGCCTCGTAGAGCACGTAAAGCTGTACTGCGTTACTGCGTCTGATATCACTCGTATCGTGTTGGATTTTCCGTCCCATCGGGCTATGTGAACAGAGAGTGCACCTATGTACATATTTGTGCACTATAATATCTACACATCGCACAGATGGATAATCTCGAGAAGTGGATAAAATTCAAACATAAAAGCATTAAGTTAAACCTGACTTTTTAATTACACAATTCAAACAAATCACACAAAGTTCAAACAAAAAGGAAAATCACAACAAACATGGCTTTAATCTTTACACAAATTAGCGCAAGATTTTAGCACTCAGCTTAAGACTAACACAAATTCACAGTAAAAAAACATGGTCGCTCACGCGTGACAAACAGCGTGTTATCGTGTCAAAAATTGAGGCGAGAGTGGCGCTGCGCCCGTAGAACGCATGCTTTTGTAAGCGTCGCCGACCGTTAGGCGATCAAATTTAATTAACAGCAAGCGGGTACCTACTTCAACAATGTATATGTCACCGTAAGATTGTAAAAACCATTAGATTATAATCTAACTCGCGAAATTGCAAACTGTCGAAAGACTACAATTAAACACATTATTTTTCGGTAGACTGTAATCTGACTAAAATAAAATTAACAGATTACAATCTAACGGAAAATAATGCGGTATATTGTAATCTTTCGAAACTTTGCGATTTCGCGAGTTAGATTATAATCTAACGGTTTTTACAATCTCACGGTTACATATACATCGAAGTACCGAGTAACTTGCTGGTTCGTCTCGGTAGGAATGGCATTCCGAACCAGTGGTAGATTCACTCGACGATTCGAAAGCACCGTTAATAAGTTTATTTAAATAAAAAATATGAGTTCGAGTATTTATTGTAATGTTGTTGTCAACAGTGCCGACAGGCTGACAGCGGAATGCAACGCCGGCTGCGGCTGCAGCGCGTCTCGGTTAGCGGCGGTGTGCGCAGCGGACGAGCGCGTGTACCCGTCACCGTGCCACGCGGGCTGTGCGCGCGCACTACGCCGCGGACCGCGCACGCTCTACCAACAGTGCGCCTGTATCACTAGCGACACTTTGCCCGTTTACTTTGACGAAGGTTGGCGACTTTATTTTGCTTTTAATACAACCCGCATCGGAAAATGCTGGGTTGGTTAACCCCTCTAGGTTGACAGACAACATATGCATTATATTAAACGATTTTCCGCAGTGGATCGAGACTTTCGGTTGACGACATACATTGGTGATAATAGGGATGATGACAACTCCATCAGATCAACAACTCTTTATAAAACTTAAAAAAGCACTTCTAGTATGAAAGTTGTATGAAATTCACAGTTGTGACATCATAAAATTTCAACGCACTATTTTTCTTTAATCTATATTTTAAAATGGTTATCAAAGTTAAAACTAACCGAGGATGAGAATTTTAGTTCTTTTGGAAGACCCTCTATTTAATAATCAGTTAGAAATAATTTATTTTTGATATAGGCATCATCCCTATTGGGAAATAAATCCCATTTATATTTTGCTGTTATAAGATTTTTATACTTCCACACCAGAATCACAGATAACGATATACTATTTGCGACGTTGCAAGAAATTAATTAGTACCTTATTCCATGCAACGAATTAAAATCAAAGAATGGCGCAGTCGGTAGGATGCGAACCTACACTGGCAGGTATCAGGATCCTACCGACTGCTATATTCTTTGATTTTAAAAGCCTTAAGTTTTTCTAGGGTTCATCCATAAATAACAAGTGTATTTTGTTTTGTAGAGAGCAACACATCTATATCGTACTCGGCGATCAACAGCGCTTGCGACTCAGAGTGCCCTTACCTGTGGCCCTTCGTGTTCCTCTCCTTTTGTGTCATGCTGTTCACATTCCTCGCAACCATGCCAGCGCTATCCGCTACCTTGAGGTAACTACCATCCATCGGAATTCCGCCAGCGGAAAAACACGCGTGCGTTTCCACTTCATTATTTCGTTTCGAAATGTTTAGGAACATGTGTGTATGTTTCGAAACATTTAGAAACAATGTTTTTTTGTCTGCTATTGTCTGATTGATCCGGAATTTCAGCAACTTTTACTTACGAAACGTGATTTGTATGTAGATTAGGTTTGTTGTTTGACCGAATTTGGCCTTTTCGTTTCCTCCGTGTCTGGAGAGCACGTTAAGCCGTCGGTCCCGGTTATTGTCACTTACACCTGACAAAAATCGTTAAAAACCTATATTTGAGTTCAAATAGTACTCTTAGTCGATTCGTATGCGGAAGGACCTGGGAACCCGCCGCATTATTATCCCAAGAAAACCCCAGCCATTATTACTACCATTATATATTATGTGATTAATGGAAAGCGGTCAAGAATCACGACCCTCAGCAATGGGGAATACGACAGCAGGGAGAAAGGTTTATTGTTTTAATTAACGAGAGTAAAAATTCATGCCTCTCACTTAGCACCTTTTACACTTTCCTATTTAGCGAATGATAATATGACCCTGAGCCCTTAAGATGCATGAAATGTTTAACGTTCTATTTATTTTCTTTCAACAACAGATGCGTGCGTGAAGACCAGCGATCTTTCGCGTTGGGTATCCAGTGGATCCTGGTGCGGTTGCTGGGGACGATTCCCGCGCCACTCATTTTCGGATTCCTCATCGATCTTTCCTGTCGACTGTGGGCGAATGGCGCCTGTCAACTTTACGATAACTTACATATGAGCAGGTACAATAATTATTATCAGTAAGTTCTATTGAGAGTGAAAGGCCCTTTAGAGCTTAAAACCAAATTGGTGCCCAATATGACGCCCAGTTTTTGAATTTCATATTCTATGGATTCTTTGAAATTCAAACATTTCGAATTCCTTCAATTGCAATAAAACTACCCATGATTATAGGGCCTAAATTGAAACCCTAAAACGACTTTCAGTATCATTCAAATCAATTCAATGCGGTTTCGGTATTACAGATTATAGTAAATATTATCCTTTTTTTCAGGTATATGCTCGCTCTAGCACTAGTAGGAAAATTTTGTTCCGTATTATTCTTCTTCCTCGCGTGGTGGTTCTACCGACCACCAGGCGGTAGCAACAACAATGCAGTCGAACCGGCCGACGACCTGGCACACGAAAAGACCAACGGCAACGTACCCAATGGACCCAGCACCATCACCAACGGCGCGTTGGAACGGGCGAACGGCACGGCGACCAACGGATATTGTAACCAAGCTCTTGAATGTAGTGAGCATTTGTGAATGAACTTTTAACATTTTAAAGTTATTTAAGACGCGTTGGATACATCTAATGTGGGATTTGTTGGTTAGAATCGATGAGACGGTTGTTGTAGCGTTATATAGCGAACATTTGGAATGAAATTTGTAGCGAGATCTCTATGCAGTTTGCTTAGCGACTCACAAAATCAACCAAAACGGGGTCTCTTTCTTTTACGCACGCATCCTACCGACTGCGCCAATCTTTGGATTTAGTAGGTATCTCATCCCAACTATCTCAATTTACGTAAGCTATCTGTATAATATTAGGTACATTAAATAAAATTGTGTGCTCAACGAAAACCACGTTTTAATAAATAGTCAAGAACTTTTACTATCATCAAATTAATATTTGACTACAATGACGGAAATATGAATATTTTAATAACCATAGTTGAGATATTATGAATTATTATACAATGGCAGTTGACATTTTATACACAATTTATATCATAAATTATAAATCGTATTATGTATACCATATTACCTAAGTAGTAACATATAAAATGTTTGTTATAATATATAAGTACACTTATGTACCATTTTTTATTATTTGTTGAGTTTTTTTACACGTAAATCCTATCTATAGGTTGATAAAAATGTTAAGTGTATTTTATTTAAAGACTGATTGTTCACTTAGTCATAACTAGAGTAGTAGGTACGTTTTGTTTTTTTATATATACTTACGTTTATATATACGTGCCTAATTATATTTTTTGTACAATGTGGTATAGGTAAGTATAATAAAATTTAAGTTTAGTATAGTAAAAGTAAACAAAAAATATACCTACATTTATTTTTGCCCAATAAAGGTGTGTCCACAATGCTACCTATCATTATTTTAATATATTATATAATGTCATAAATAGCTACTAAGTAGGTACCTATGTTATGAATATTTTACTAACTAGGTAATTAGAATACCTATATTGCTATATATTAGTGTGATAACACCATATTTATTATCCGTTTATTATAATAGTACCTAGGTACATATTCCATAGGCTGGACAGTGGACATGTCTTTAGTTTTGGGTATATTACTGTATGTACTATGAAGGCTTAGATTATTTGACTTGTTTTTATTTACTATTTTAGTAACATAATGAACATACCTTACATAATAAACAATGGACCATAATTTCAACCATTTTAAAGTAGATATTTTAATTTGGTGTAGGGCCCTTTGATATTCAAATAGCACAATGATTCAGGTTTTCCTGAATATATTAAAATTAACAAACAAATTGTGATTTTTTTTTGCAATATTTCATATTATTGAATAATTACTGTCCAAAGGTGTTTGAATAATTTTGGCAGAGTGAAATATATGCGGACGGATCGCCATTTTGATTGGTAATGGTATATTTATTTATATAAATATAAATAAGGTTATATACAAAAATGTCACAAAGAGTCACGTTAGGTAATTCATCGTAAACATTTTTAAATCCTTGGTTTCAAAATATTTGGCCTCAAAACAAAATGGCTTATTTATGCCAAAAGTTTTCAAACCCCTTCAAATTCTTAACTCAAAATATGAGGCTTTCTTTACCGGGGGTGACCCCCTATTTGGGTCCTTCAGTATGGATTGACAAAAATGTGACTCAATTGAGGATTTTTCGTAGATTAAGTTTGTAAGCAGTTTTTACAAAATATTTGTAAAAGTATATAAGTAAATATTTGTAGATACAATTATTACCTACTAGTGTACTACAGTTTTGAAGTTGTACAATTTTACACATCATTGATCGGTAGCTATTAATAAAATTTTTGAAATTGCTTTTGACTTGTTTTCTTTTATATGATTTGTTCCTGGGATTCCATTACAGACTGGGATAAAAAAAAAACTGTTACTGTGATAAAAAAAACTATTGTCATATAAGAAAATAAAAGGTAATGAATTTCTAAATTAGTCTAGTGTGGGTTGAACCCGTCTTGTAAATTCAGACACGCACGCATGATCTACAAACTTTAAACATCAAGGTAAATGTGTGACTAAAACAGAAAGTAAATTTTAAAATATCAAGCAATATATTCCAACAATCACAAATATTATAATAACTTAACAAAAATGCATCAACATTTCAATAGAAAATGTTCTCACTTTAGACTTAACATTCTCCTAGACGGCTCAGAAGAACTTCACTCCTTGGCTATCATCAAATTCCATTAATTCACATTTGCCTCTCATTTCTAATGATTTCAATGCCTTGATTAATATGTTCATGTCGAGACCATGGAATTCTGGAAATTATAAAACAAGAATTTATTAATAACTTTTTGTTGAATTTAGGTTTAATATAAATAGGGCACAAGAAATTTGAAAATAATTATTTTCCCAGGATTAAAAGTAGACATTTAGCCTTTAGAATGGTGTGCCAATTATTAGTACACTGATTGAGCAGTGAAAAGGTGAGAGGAAGACAGATATATCTATTTCTATATATATTTAAACATCCATTTAGCATGGATAATAAGCAACTCCTACACTTTACATTAATAGATATTTTTTCTTAGTTCTATGATAACGACTATCTTAGGCGTGCCGGCGACATCGCGCAAATTAGGTTGCAGTGACTTCCAATGACGAATACTCACCTGTGATCCCTACTTGCCTGCACACTGCTCTGTGATTCATCACTGGAAGTTGCGCGATATATCTCTCTTATCTCAGTCAATCTAACATTTTAAAAGTTGGGTTATTTTTAAGAACAGGCAATAAACAAATTCTATATTATTACAAATGCATCAAAATCAATTTAGATAATTAGAAAGTAATATTATTTTGTACGGACCAATTTTACAATTTAATAAATAAAGGAGTGTTAAACATACCTTCTCCCACAGAATTATCACCTTCCTGCAACTCAAAGAGCGTGCAGACTGTATTATTCATACCATTCAAGCTCGCCCAATTGTATATCATGTTACCCCATTCATCAAGAGAATGCCAATATATCTCCCATACGTTTTTACTCTTATCTACAGGTGCTGCTCTACCATTTTTGGCCATGTCCTCTAAGATAGTTAATATAGCTTCTTGAGATAATTTTCTATTAATTGATGAATTATTAAATAATGGACTGTTCTGTGATTCTCTTATGTCTATGGTGGATTGTTTTGTAGATTTTAAGTATTCTGCTATTAGCTGTTGCCATGCTTCTAGTTGCTTCGCTCTGGTTTCAGAGTGTGGTTGAATTCTGAAAGAAAAAAATCTGTTATTTTTCTTTTAAATCCAGTTCTTCCAGATATAAATAATTATGATATATATGAAGAGTAGTAAGCATAAAGGCGAAAAATAATCCTTTTAGCTTTTTTATGTGGCAAGTGGCCAATTCAATGTTTTTTCTCCAAAATAAAATAAAAATACTTAAATAAAGCACAAATGTAAAATAATTTTTGACCAGGAAACTGGTCAAAAATTATTTTACATTTGAGTTTATTTTTTTGAAAGAATAGACTGATAAATAACCCTCATCGAGTAATTATTACTTTTTAAAAACCTTAAAAAAAAGTTAAAACAAGTTTCTCTCATCCTGAAACTCATACTTACTTCAATTTACTTTCAATGTCTTTTCATAAATTTCTAGTAACATCTTTTCAGTTTTCCTTCTTTTAGCCAAAGTTTTTGCCGCTTTCGGCTCTAAGTCAGTAACAGAAACTCTATAGTATACGGACTGTTCACCCAATTGTACAGACGGTAAGTTATCATTACCTGCCAGAGAATACGATATCATAATAGAGCAGTCTTTAGCGACTGACGCTATTAAGGCCAGATGCTTAGCATCTACAATATTCAGGAATATTTTTCTATCATTTCCATTTGTTAAGTCTATATTATGCTCTTTTATCTGATTGAGTAGTATTGGAACATATTCCAAACCTTCACTTGCTTGTTTAGCAGAATCTAGTTCTAATGTTTCTGATAGTTTTTGTATATCAAGTAATTTGTGAACGAAACTTTTAGTGTCTACATTTTCATCTTCAATACAGGTTTCCGGTTTTTTAATTGTGGTTTCTGGTGATTCATTAACAATAAGATTAGATTTTCCATTGTTAAGTAGTATTTCAATAATAAAATCCAGAAATATATTCACTGAACTAAAAATATTATTTTTGATAAAATCCTCAAAGTGTTTCAAGTTTGAATTCTCATTATGAACTATTGTCTCATTTTTAAATAGTTTCAAATTATTCTGTGGATTTCTCAATAAGTTTAATAATGCTCTTTTCATTCTTGTCTTATTTCCAGAAAATAAATCTAATGGGCAATAGTCACTTTTGCATTCAATTCGATTTTGGCTCATTTTCAAAAACTGTTTAAGACAGTAATAGCATTTTGAGTTACACTTGAAGGTCTCTGATAAATAACCTTCTTTAGGTTTTAATTCTAAGCAATAGTTGTTACTGTTTGCAGTTATCATGGATAAATTAGGAGCTTTAATAGCAAATATACTGAAAACTGACTTTACTTGTCTGTCTTTTGGTCGTATTTCCTTCAAATCAACAGATAAATTATCTATTTCTTCAGCAGACAGCGTAATTACTTCATGGGAATAGTTGTAAGAACCAGAAATCAATGGAACCATGATAAAATTAACAAAATTTACGGAGTTAGAAACTGTACCCAGATTTGATGCATGTCCATTTTCTTTTATTAATCGTATCACATAGTCGGTGTCTGTTACGTGTAAAACAATGTGAGCGTTTCCTTCGTTGATATATTTATACTTTTTCCCGATAAGACTCATCGTGTTCCCACAAAGGTTTAGTGATTTCGAGGTAATAAATTTTTAACAATAATCAAACAGATTTACTTACGTAAAGAAAGGTGGAAAGTTATATTGCCAGGGCCACGCTATTTCTGCCATTACTCCTAATAGTGAGCAATATTTTGCAGCTAATAATGTTTTTTTCGATTTTATTTAATTTTCTTGCTCATAAAAATTACAAACCATCAGCGAAAAAGTTGTCTCTGTTACAACCAACAACCATAGATAAATATCCTTTTTGTTTTTAATTACGTCATCGTTGTGTCAACCACAGAGAAAAACCCGGTGGCATAGACTATTAGAACACTTGTGTACTGCGCTCAAAACTGATTTGAAAGTCTTTGTTTTTGCGACTGCAGGGCAGGCAGCAGGCTCCGATGGGTTAGAACCCAGGGCTATAAAAAAGCCAGTTATAAAAAAAAAAGTAAACAACAGTTTATCAGATTTTTAATCTTTACAGCTGTTTTGTTTTGACATTTTGACATGACAAGACAAGTTGATAATTTTTTTGGTGCATCGGGTTACGGCAGGGCCTTTGCACTTAGAACATTTTTCTGTTGTATGGAAACTGGTACGGATTTTTGTTCCACAACTCGCCAAAGGATGGCGCTTATCTTGAAACGAGCCAAATTAGCTCGTATGAAGGTTTGTGATACATTATCTGTGGTTCAAGTCTGTGTAAGTGATGAAATAAGTGTTCGTTCAGAAGCTTATGTTTTAGATTAATTTATTGCATAATGTCATTTAATTGAATCAACTAGATAATAATATTTACAATATCTTTTTGAGCAGAATAGGAGTTAATTTGATAACTTAGTATGATTCTTTTGATATAAACTACTTCAAGTTTAAGATAAAAGTTTAACAAAACATTTGTGATTAAATTTTTAAACGTGGCCATCCGCCATTTTAATATTGTTATCTGACAAAGTTTGACTTTGCTCATTGACGTTTTTCTGGCATGCCGGTTGGACAAATTGTGTATTGGTGTTTCGTTTTCGTTATTTTTGCATATATTTATTACGACTTGGCTATTTCTTGGACTCCGATTATCTTTGCATTTGATCACGACTTGGCTATTCTTGGACTCCGATTTTCTTTGCATAACAGTGACCCACGCATGTAAAAAGGACTCGATATATCTCGCCTACGGATAAACCTACTTCTTCGTAATGGCAGCAGATAAAATTTGTTGCGTTTCGGAATGTAAAAAAAGCCGTAAGTACGACTTATTCGCAAGTTAAATAAAAGACAATATTTTTTATTAATACTGAAATATAGATCATGGTCTTCTTAGGGACTTATGCCTGATTCATGAATCCAAAGCGGTCAAATGATATTCATACCACATTCGTAGAGCGATGAATGATGACTGGCTGCTACAACTTGATATTGTACTAATACCAACTTCTTTAAAAGTATTTGTTTGTAGGTGAAGATGGTGTAATACTTCACAAATTCCCGAATCCTGAATATGATCCAACACGCTTTCAGACTTGGATACAAGCAGTGGGTGAAAACCTTAAGGATTTAGAGGATATGTATGTGTTTAAATACAGAAGAATATGTCATGCACATTTTGAACCTAGGTATTGGACCAGGAGTAAAATGTTGAGTAATATAGCAATTCCAACATTACAAATGAAAGGTTAGTTACTATTTAAATTAATGGCATTGTAATACTTCGAAAATATTATAAACATAGTTTATCCTGTGACTTCACAGTGTAGTTTCAGTTCTTTACAAATCATGTGGGAATGATGAATATTCCGGGTGTCTGCTAGAATTGATGCATGTTCATTCAGGGTATAAGCTATCTCCATTCAAAATTTCAGCCAAATTGGTTCAGAAGTTGAGACTGAAGGAGTAATAAATATCCATACATACAAACTGTCATGTTTTTAATTTTATAATAGAATTTCAATTTTGTTAGTGTCTTTAAGTTAAATGCATTCAGTAATATCTTTAACAATTACTTCAATGGGCTGAATGGATTGGTACCATTATATATTACATCCTCAGATTCACATTTAATTATTTTAGGGTGTGCTATAGAATATTCACAGAGTGCAAAACACTTTTTTTACCAAAAACTTTTTTGTGCTGTGACATTTAAGCCACGAAGCCCCAGGATCGCTTCACCTCCGTTCCTTCATTCTCATTTAAATGAAATTAAGGCTCACATATTCTTTGGCAACCACCTACCTTGAACTACCTTTTGAATAAAGTACTGCATGACGTCTAGTCAAGTCAATTAATTAAAATGAGAAAAAACATTAATCATAATGAATATTTTATAGGTTCTGTAGCTCAAAGGATACCCTTAGCTGAAGTGACTAATAAAAATGATTATTTTCCAACAAATTATATGGAAGAAACTGCAATAGCCTCAACATCAAGCAAAATGCATAAACCTGCTACTACCTCAAAATCTAGTAAGATTTATTTTATTTTACTGTATACTAAATAAGTATTTATTTCACCAAGCATATTAAATGGAACACAAGAATCTGTAGGAATTACCATGCAGATGATATTTGCATTGATGATTAATTAATGCAATCATTGATTTACTTTTATAGTTCTTTCTTACTAGGTATTTATTACCATTAGATATCAAATAACTTAAATTGATCATAATATGATGATCCTCATTCAAGCATAATCTATATCAAAATCATGAGAACAATAGTTTTAAGGGTTCTGTACCCATGGGGTGAAAACAGAAACCCTATTTACTGAGCCTCTGCTGTCTTGTCTGTGACAGGGCTGTATCATTGGAACTATAATAGTTTGATACTTCAAAGAGCCACCATAAGTGCTTGTGGACCTGTGTTTTACATGTAATGGTGTAGAACCCTCAGTATGAATCTCATCTCACATTTGGGTCATTTACATGGAAAAGGCTTAAAAAATATTTATTTAAGTATGTTATTTTCATTTCAGATTTGAAGCTGACCAAGTCTGCAAAGACTCAAATGAGGCAAAGAATTAGTACCTTAAAGAAAAAAGTGAAAAGCTTAAATGTGTCAAAAGAAAAATTTTCAAAGAGACTGAAAAAAGCAATGACAATATCAAAAAATCCAACTTTTCTAAAAGCATTAAAAAAATTTACCTCAATGGCAGCCATTTTTACAATGCTCCAATTAAGAGAATGTGGAAAACACAAAATGGGGAGAAGATTCACTCCTGAAGAAAAAGTTATGTCATTGCATTTCTTTAAACGTGGGCCAAGAGCCTATAGGATGCTGCAAAAAGTATTTGTTCTGCCATCACCATTCACATTATCCAGGATGATATCCAAAGCAAATATAAAACCTGGTATAAACGAAAATATTTTTCAGCAATTGAAGAAGCAGGCATCTAAAATGAAACCCAATGATACATTGTGTACGTTGGTTTTTGACAAAATGGCCCTAACACCACACATTGATTATGACAGGAAGAATGACAGGATTACTGGTTTAGTTGATAATGGTGAAGTAGTAAGGACAGAAATTGCTGATCACGTGCTAGTTTTTATGATTAGAGGCATTCTAAAAAACTATAAACAGCCAATATCATATTCGTTTTGTGCTGGCAGTACAAAAAAAGCTGAATTAGCAGCAATGATAAAGAAAAATATTAAAAAGTTAAAGGAAGCTGGCTTTCAAGTCCTTGCTACTGTTTGTGACCAGGGAACATCTAATGTTAGTGCAATTAGTCAGTTAATTGAAGAAACAAGGCAAGACTATATCAAAGCAGGTAAAGATGCAAGGGATGGAGTGTTTGAGGTGGACAATGAAGAAGTGGTCCCATTATATGATGTGCCTCACTTGTTAAAAGGAATCCGCAACAACTTACTGTCTAAGAATTTAAAATACATGATGGATGGCACTGAAAGAATTGCAAAATGGGACCACATTTTAAAACTTTATGAGAACAATCCTACTTATAAAGGTATAAGATTAATAAAAAAATTGACTGAAAGTCATTGTGACCCTAATAAAATCCCTAAAATGAAGGTCAAACACGCAGCACAAATTTTCAGTCACACTGTCGGAGTTAATATGGGATTCTTAGCTGGTGAGCTTATAAACATTTATAGATTATAAGGATTAGCCCTCAGCTTTGCCTGCCTGGTCTTCAGTTTATTACAAATCCTGCAGGAAATGTGCGTTTGTCGAATATAAAAGTAGCCTATGTATCAATCCAGTCTATAAGCTATCTCCATTCCAATTTTCTATCAAATTGGTTCAGTTGTAGTGGGGTGACGGAGTAACAAGCATACAAACTTTCACATTTATAACGTTAGAATAGGATTATTATCTTCAAGTCTAATGTGCATTTGGATTGCAAGCCAGCTGTAAAATAGCAGTTTGGATGCAGTTTCTGTGCTGTTGATATAATTGAATTGAAATGCAAACCAACCATAGCTGTTGCTTTATTCTTGCAGCTGCAAAAAATAGTAACAACTACATAAAGAAACAAAAAATAAAGATATTTATTTCTTTATCTAATAGGCGTAATAGCCACTTACTAAATATCTGCCTTGCTTACATTTTATTTCCATTTCAGATCAAGGATTACTGCCGAACGAATGCAGAGACACGGCAGATATTCTATTATTTTTTGACAATCTATTTGATTCTCTGAATGGAAGTTTTAATAACTCATCAAAGAGGAGTGGAAAGACATTGCTGCTAGCAATTACCCCAAAATCAGAGCACCAAGAAGTATGGAAAAAATCTAAAATCATATTAAAATCCATGAAATTTATTTCAAAAAAAGGCGATGTTAGTGTTGTTCCAACAGTGAACAACTGGATACGGACTATAGAAAATATGGAAAAATTAAAAAGTAAATTATTTAATAATTATAATATTAAATCAATCTGGTGCCGGCATTTTAACCAGGACACATTGGAGAATTTTTTCGGTAGTGTGAGAAGTCATGGTTACCGAAATAATTCTCCAACGTGTGCAGGGTTTGAATCAGCATTTGTAGCCCTTGTGGTAAATAATTTAAGTAGCACATATACGCCAGGGTCAAATTGTGAGGATGATGAATCCTTTATTTTTAAATCTTTAAAAGCTTTATTCTTCACAAAGGATGAAAAGAAAAATGTAAATTTTCCATCAGAAATACAATATGATGATATTTATAGTGAAGACATGATTGTCGATTTAGATATTAAAAAAAGAGACCCTCGTGTAATGGCCGCTTTAGAATATATAACTGGATATTTATTAAGACAGTGTCATACAAAAGTCTTTAAAAAATGTAAAACTTGTATTACAAACTTATATTCCTCAAAGGAAAATCATTATATTAAATTAAGAGAATACAACCGAAACAAAAACTTCCTATCATACCCTGCCCTGGAATTAGTTCGATGTTTTTCTCAAATTCAAGATGTTTTTCATTTTGTAGTGAAAAAAAGCCCTCAAATATATAATATACGAAACTATATTAAAACCATCTTACAAATTAGGCTTGATTTTAATTTCATTCAATGTACACAACATAAAACTGACATTGTCGAAAAGTTCTTGAATATATCTTGTATATTCTTTATGTGTAATTGGTGCAGGGACATTAATAAAATATTGTCTGGTAAAACCCATTACGACCGCGAAGATGTTATGCAATGCTTGGCACATATTTATAATAATAAAAGAAGAAGAAAATAATCAACATGAGTTTCATTTCCTGAACACCATCTTTTACTATTTGTATTTATCGTATAATAATTTATCTTAATTATTACAAGATCACATAATTCTATAGTTGCAGATTTATGTGATCTAGTAATAATTAAGATAAATTATTATACGATAAATAAGGTCTATATAGTACTATATAATAGGTTTGTTATGGTTATATATATTTTAGTTGGACAACTTCCCGATAGATGTCACTGTACGCCGAAACTTGAGTAGCAACTCTATACCAGTATATATAATGTACTCTGTGGGTTACGGGTAGCGGGTGCAAATCTGGTGCAAATGAGTAGCAAATTTTAGAAATTCGCAAAAGGAAACGAATTTTTTGCAAAAAGTAATTCATGTTTCAATAATACCACAAGGATCTCACTATTTATAAGATAATTTAGTTAGCAAACAATGATAACGCTCAATAGGAAGCTTAAAAAGGAGCATACCGAGTCACCGAATGGAATCACAGTGGAACCTGTTAAAAGAATATCCGTTAGGGATAAGTTGTTAGTGAAAGAAGTTCAAGAGATGAACGAGAACCTTCCGGTGACGTGTTCTGTGAACTTTGAGGATCCTAACCTGTTAAGCGAGTTCATATTGACGGTTGCACCAGACGAAGGTTACTGGTCGGGTGGCAAATTCAAATTTAGCGTATTTGTGACTGAAGATTATAATATGGCGGTAAGAAGTCACTACAGTTACTCAGCATCAAGTAATAATGCCAAATTAGCATTTGAATAGAGATTAATCTAGAGTCTAGAGCTTTCAGAGTAGAACTTTAGCACTGCTATTTTGGTTTCAATAATTTTAATCTATTTTATGTGATAGTCTTGTGTATTTTTAGCTGCATGTCTTTTCTTCAAGGTTGACCCTTTCTGTTTTTAAATAACGTTAGGAGTTGACTTGGGATAATAATGTGGTAGGCTCCTAGTGGCCCTCTTATCTAACTCAGTGGCTATAAAAAATGAAAGCTACTGACATATATTTTTCATCCATTGAAGGTTTGCTATGAAATAAAAACAATATTTTCAAAGCAAACCTTCAATTGATAAAAAATATAAGTACATATGTCAGTTTCTTTCATTTTGTGATTGCCTCTGAGTTAGAGAAAAGGGGGGCAGATCTGCAATATAGTGAATGTGTTACTTAATTGTGTTATTGAATGTGTTACTTAAATTTTATGTTTTATAATAAGAGTTTCTATAGTGCTTTATTTGGCACCAATTAAAATTACAAAGGTTCACATTAATAATTTGGCTTCTATCTCCAAACTCCAAAAAAGTTAGTGCCCTCCCTTTTACATAGATGCTTATTTTGCAAATAATTATCAATGTCATTGTGTCATTTCAGCCTCCAAAAGTAAAATGCCTTACAAGGCTATGGCATCCCAACATCAATGTGGACGGAGACATCTGTCTATCGCTGCTGCGTCAAACCTCTATAGATGAACATGGCTGGGCGCCCACCCGTAGGCTGAAGGACGTTGTGTGGGGACTCAACTCATTATTTACAGTAACTAATAAACAACATAGTTATAATTAAAAACTTCTAATTCCCCTTTTATAACAGCCTATGCCCACATCATAATATTATATATGAATAGACATGTGTCTTCATGTCACAGTTCAAAAAGCTGATTATAGCATTTGTATTTTTACACCCCCATATAGCTCATTGATCGACTGTGTTGCGTTGAACGCGCACTAACTTTTGCCCGTGACAAAAGTTAACCGCCCGCATGGACTACACAAATTACAAACCCCTATTGTACCCCTAAGGGGTTGAATTAAAAAAAACATTTCTTAACAGATGGTTACGTCATAATAGCTATCTGCATGCCAAATTTCAGCCTGATTATTCCAGTGGTTTGAGCTGTGCATTGATAGATCAGTCAGTCACCTTTTTTTTTCTTTTATATATTTAGATTGCAGGAGTCTTGAGATAATAATGCATTTACCTAGTATGATTCGTTTATTTAAAACCATTTCTCAACCATTATAATCTAGGACAGTAATGTACTAATTACTGTTCCATATTTCAGGAGCTCTTAATAATTAATGAAATAATTTTAATATTTTATTCTTAAGATATTTCATTTATTTTTATTTCAGGATCTCTTGAACTTCGAAGATCCATTAAACATAGAAGCGGCAGAGATGTACAAACAAAACAAAGTGGAATTCCAGACAAAAGTGCAGGAGTACATCGCAGCCTCCAAAGCAAAGAGATGAGGAAGGGTCCTCCGCAAGTGCTTTAACAACAACATATAGTTGATCTAGAGACGTTTAACAGTGGCCGATATTTAGGTGGACCTGGACTAAACCAAATCAAAACAAAATCCACCAAAAACTAAGCTAAGCTGGTACTGCTTTTTTATTAAGTAGCTAATCACAATTATATTATGTCGATAGATGATGCCCATGATTTTGTCCGTTGGATTTGTTTGTTTTAATGCCTGCGGGAACTAGCCTACATCCTTTCTGTGGCTGTTTAAACGTAGCAGACAGACAGACACATTTTCACATTTATAATTTTAAGTATGGATTTACTCTTGATTCCACTTTCTTATAATGATTGATATTTATATGATAGTTAAATTATGCTTGTCTGTTAATCTATTCCAACTATAAAACAGTTCAATCGCTAATTTGCATGAAACAATATTTGGCACCGATAGTTTGCATCCTAATTTCTGCTTGTATGTTAGTTTGCATCAATATGTCATATAACACTTTTGTAATGAATGTAAAACTATGAAATTATGTAGTCAAGAGGCAGCTTAAGGCTAAACTAGACTCACTAAAATGCAGGTGAAGCAATAGGCCATACTAGCTTAAGCAATAAAGGCCTTTGTTTTGGTTTAGTTCTGGTTTGGTTGAATTGGCGCTAGTACCAACATATTATAGACATAGTATAGTGAATACTCCAATATCCGTGATAAAATTATATTAAAATACTATGATTTAACAAATCTGTTTTAAAACACAGAATTCTGAAGTAATAGGTATCTCATGTTTTTACTTGAAGAAGTTCACTGGTCTTCAATTTATATTTTTTAAGCAACATAATACATGTTACATACAACATAAAACCTATACCAGCATGATGTTTATAATATTATCCCAAAAAAACCCCTGCCATTGTGCGATTAATGGAATAGGGTCACGAGGTCACGCAGCAATGAGGAACACGACGCAGAGAGAGAGAGAGTTGCTTATTAATTGATGACCAGTAAACTAACTGAATACTAAATAAATTAAGTAATATATTTGGGAACCCACTGCATTATTACAATATTAGAAAGGCGTTTAAGAGCAATAATTAGGAATAGGCTGAAAACGAAAACGAAGAGAGAGATAGAAAAAAAATACATGGACCCCTGCACGGTGTCTATGTTACAGCCAAATTATAGAATCCGATATATTAAAAAGACGCAGTTTTGTCTGCCCCAACCTTAGAGTCTTTGTAAAGATTGACTAGTGATAAAATTGCACTGTTTTGTAATATGGGGGCAAATCACCTCTGTGATTAAAATAAAACAAAATATAGCTACACTCATGCTTCACTAGTCACATATCCCCAGTATATCTCTAAATAGATGGATATTGCAAACGGTTTTTCCACAATTTCCCATTAGGAGCTCTAGGCAAAGTCAACGGGGATTTGTGAAGTTTCTTTTCACATACCTTATCCCCATTGATGGGGATCTTCAATGGGGCAAAGTGGAATAAACCATTACAGAAGCGACTTGTCCTCATTTACAACTTCTAAATCATTTATGAATTCTGTGGTTTAATAAGCAAAGCCAGGCTAAATACTGGGCATATGAATTTTAAGGGCCAAGATGTACATATATTTTAGTGTGTGTTGTGAAATTATATACAATGAAATTATAATATACAAATAATAGTGGTTAAAACACCAGTCTCCTACGCACGAACAGAGTCTGTACCTTTTCGGGAGTTATATTATAATACGTAAAGGGCCGATTTGCCCAACTCCGATTAACGGTGACATATCATTTCATAAAAAACAAATGACAAATTTTCATTTCATTGGCAAAACATCAAAAATTCATCTTTATACAAAGAACTGGTTCATTATATTATTTTTTTTGACAAATATTTTTTGCAGACCAATTCTAATTTCACAAAACATTATTTGTCAAACAAATCCTTTAATATTCACATTAATTATTGAAATAATACATATTATCATTAAAACGTTTGATAAGTATTATATCTGTAAAAATGTTAGGTTAGCTTAGGTTAGGGTTAGACATAAATATTCAGGTAGTTATGTTCTATCAGGTTAATATGCCTAACTTAAGTTAAAGAAAATGTATTTTCAGAAGCACTAAAGTTTGTAAAATGTACCGACATTTTATAAAATCGGGAATTTGATAAATATATTATTAGGTGAAATAATAAATTTGTAAATGATACTTTACCATTCAGCAATTTTGCAAAGGAAAACATTTTCGAATTGAATATTTGTCAAATGATCTTTTATAAAATGATATATTTGCGGAATACGTTGTTTGTCACCTAAATAGTTTTTGAAACGTTATTTGTGAAACATTAGTGAACCCCGATTAACGTTTATCTTACGAATAAATTTAATATTTTGACAGAATTCATAAACCGGGGGTAAAGTCAAAACATGACGCAACATAAGAGACACCTGTATGTCCTACATGTTTTAAATAAATTGAATTGAATTGAAAAACATTTGTCAAAACATCATTCGTAGGTTAAATGTTATATGGCGTTAGAAAAATCGGCCCTTATGCAATGAAATATTTTATGTTCGCTTAAAACGTTGAAGAAGAGCATTGTGAGCATATCTGCATGCCTGAAAGTTGTCAGAAATTAACAAGAATTTTAGAAACACAAAAAAATATAATTATAATAAGAATTGGCAGTCTTCAACACTGCACTTGGCCTGAGTAGTGTACCTTATCTGAACCCTTTTCATTGTGAGAGGAGACTGGGCCGGCGTTAGGTTGAGATGATGACATACATTACATATACTTACTATGAAATTAAGAATACACAAAAAATTTACTCGGTTTTGAGCCTCAGTTATTGACGGGAGGTCGTCAGTGTGCCGTGTTTTAACGTGGGAGGATTCGTTTCTGAATTTTCTCTGGTCTGGTCTGGTGGGAGACTTCGGCTGTGGCTAGTTGCCATCCTAGCAGCGAAGAAAAGGAAATAATATGATACGTCATTATAGACAGATTGTAATATTGTAATTTTAATATTATTAAAGTATGTACTATTATTTTGTATTGAATAATGTTGTAATTTATTAGGTAGATTTTAAATAACTAGCATAGGCTAATTTTACTACAAAATATCATGAAATTTAACCAGTAATATTGTATTGTAGTGAGAATGTGATTTTTTTATAAATATTTCCATGATAGAAGGAATATATTTATATTTCTATATATTGTAAAATATGTATGATGTATTTTGCTGCGTTGTTTGAAAAACTAAAAAAATAACTTTAAACTGAGTTTAATCGTATTTTTGTTGATTTTTAATTCATTCAGCTAATAGCTAGTAGTTATAGGCCCACTTTGTTGTGAAGTAGTTAACATTACTGTAATTATTGGTAAATCCCATGCTCGATTCCTGGCTGGTTCAAATTGGGAATGTATCATACTAAATGCGAAGGTGTGTTTATTTGTCCTTCAATCACGTCGCAACAGAGCAACGGATCAACCTGATTTTTTGCATGGGTATAGTTGAGGACTTAGAGAGTGACTTAGACTACTCTTTATGCGCTCCCGTTGGAATTAAAAAAACTTATTCCACGCGCACAAAGTCGCGAGCATCAGCTAGTAATTTCTAAATTGGCTCAGTGGGTTTACTACCATCACTCAAAGCAGCATTATATGAAATAATAACAGTTTTCTTGTGACGTACTTTTACGTCCCTAAAATGATAATAACCCTGAAACAGGAGAGTGAACAGTATTAAAATAATACTGCTTTAAGCCATGGTAATATGTCCCTAGGTTCTGGCGTGAGGTTTCGGCCATGGCTGGTTTCTGTCTTTTAACTACGTGAGCGACAAACGTGGCAACGCGACTCGACAGTATGCAATAGCAGCTCTGTCATTTTACGTGGCCTAAGTTGTCACGTAGATAAGTTTGGCATTTTCTATGGATTCGCATCGCGTTGTGTCGCTTTCGCCTCTCACCCGTTGTCTTAGGTGAGCGACAAACGCGGCAACGCGACACGACGCGACATCAATCAGTAGCTGGGCCTTCACGTGGCCTACGTTGTCGCGTAGATACGTACGTCTGTCATTTTCAATTGCGTCGTATCGCGTCGCGTCGCTTCTGTCGCTCACCTAGGACAACGGGTAAAATGCTGAACGGGTAAGAAACTGTCATGTTGGTAATTTACTATCTGCTAAGATACTGCAAATGTTCTATATTCTGAGAATACTTATTTATTATTTAAGTTGTCCAATCACCATCACCAATTGTTGAATTTCTGTAATATAAGTAGCTCATTTTATATATAGCAGTGTTTTATTTCGTAGCATTTATTTATAAGTTCAGGTAAAAATAAATCATTTCGGATGTTGGTAACCCTTTGTCATGAGGATATTCACATACCATGATATATACATGACATAGTAGGACCATCAGTTCTTTAAATTCCTGATGGACCCACTAGTGGGGCCAAGCAGTGGGACCAGCAGTCCGAAACGAAAAAATAGGGAAAATGGATCAAAAATAAAACTGCACATTCAGTAAATAGCCCTTTATTTAACTTCAATAATACTGAAGCGTCAAATTTTATCGTAGAAATAAATAAAATAAATAATTAAGTATTAAAAATGTTTATAAATAATCCATAACAATATAATGGTGCGTAACAACTTTTATATGACTAGAATAATTTAGTGTGGCGGCGTATAAAAGGTAAAAACATCAAAAATGATTTTTTTTTAACAGAAATCGATAAATAAAAATCGATTAAGTATTTCTAATAGATTGTTAAAGTAATTAGTCTTTAAAACGATTCAATATAAATTTCCCTCCAGGGTAAGTATATGAAACTGAAGTGATGTATCGTTCATCTTAAATTATTTATCGCTTAAAATTAAATTAACGAAGTCCATTGTTGATACATATAATATGTTTCGATATCTAAGGTCTAATTTCCAAGTCTTGTTAGTTCTAAATTACAATACGACATTTAATATTTTTACTATTTATACATGTATTCAATGATTTTAAATATTAAAATTTTAATAACATTATGTATTGATCTATGCCTATCCCAAAGGTGATAAGTATGGATACAAATATATAAAAAAATGCTTATGACATTATAAAAAGTATGATTTGATCAGCAGGGCGACCGCGTATCATCTGCATCAATCATTGTTACAGTATCAATTGTTGTGATTGGCTGAATTTATGGTATTTTGGCTGCGTCAATGGATTTTGTCCAATAGTGGAAGAGTGTTATCCAATCAGAGGTGATTGCGATCGTTACACTGTACCTGTCAGAGATACGCGGTCGCCCAGCAGATATTTGAAATCGGTAACCAAAGAGTTACAAGTAGTTAATTTATTGTCAGTTTCTTAATTTCATATTAAATTGGTCCTAAGCCCTGCGGAAGGATGGTCATTGGTCAGCTAACATCACGGACGTAGTAAGAAGACATTTTTATATGAGCTTATTTTTCTTGAACAGCTAAGTAACTTTTCACAGCAATGTAAATTTAAGATGGGACCGACCTCAAGAGAAAAGACTTGACATTCGAACGGCTGTGTAACGGCACCATAATAAAAACTGCAAACTTAAATTGGAAGGAAAAGGAAAATAAGACTAATACCGGCATTCGGATGGTTTATAACGTAGCGCACCATTACAAAGACTAAGAAAACTTAAAGGTTTTCGGGTGAACATGAAATTACTAGTTTTAATATCTCAAAACTTATGTAAGTAGTTATTATGGCGTCACTAGTATAATTGTATTAAAAATAAAAGTAAAAAAATATTAAACAGACATAAAAATTAGTTCCAATTTTGGCCACCGGGCCAGATAAGTTGGTGGGACTATACAATTGTTTTTGTGTTGATTCGTATTAAAACTTGATTAAAGTTAAATATTTGGGGTGGAGGGATTCAATAATATAATCCTCATGTAAAAATATCTTCCGCTATATCCCATGTTTTATCAAGCTGATGATGATGCGCTGGGCTAATTGGGTATTGGACTACTAGTGAAATAAATTATTTTTTAGTGGTTATTAAATAAAGGATCTCCCAAAAGTCGTTATACCCACGTCGTCCCCTGCTAGTTTTATTCTGAATAACCATTTTAAACTATCGATTAAAGTAAAAAAAGTGCGTCGAACTTTGATGACGTCACAACTTAAAATTTCATACAAAATCCATCCTAAGCACGCGATTTGACATTGAAAAAAAATTGCTGATTTGACTAGTTGTCAAATACCCAATTGTATCAGCGGCTGGAGAAGTTGGTGAGCAGTTCGTCTGTGATGCTGTTGGAGCGCGCCAGGGTTCTGGGTGAGGGTCCGAAGTGGGCTAGCACGTCAGTCTGTGACGCCTCGCGAGCCTTCTTCTCGTGGTATTCGTCCGCGAATTCCTTGGAAAATAACAAGGAGATACTTGACACGGGAATCTTTGTTTTTGAAGTGAAACTTCTTTAGAATCGTTGTGATTTTAAAATTCGATGAAACGAAAAAGCGACACTAAAAAGAGGACGAACATATTCATAGTAGGATTCTCTCTTAAGCTACGTTTATGAAGTTTCACTTCTGCCGTGTGTGAATTGCACACACACAAACTTTTTGTTTTACAATAATAATCTATAATTAATGTTTTGTGTAGTATTTTTACATATTTACCTATTTAAAACGTGTTTAGAAATAATTTTATAAAAATCATTAAGTATACAAACAAATGGGGGATGATAATAATAATTTATACTAATATTATAAATGTGAAAGTTTGGATGGAGGGTTACTCAATCACGCCAGAACGGCTGAACGGATCTGAATAAAATTTGGCACAGAGATAAATTATAGTCTGAATAACACAGGCAAAATATTTACGTCGTTGAATCAATAATCTTTTATCCTCTGGTCCTCTTCAGAGGCTCGTTTTGTTGTCTTACCTTCAGTCTATGGCCGAGGAACACAGCTCGCTCCCTCTTCCTCTGTATGAAGTCGGAGTGCGCAAGCCAGCGGTGTTCGTGACACTCTTCCGCCGTGGGTCTCTTCAGGGGGACCTTCTTGAACACCCACATCAGGAAACGTGTCGCTTCCTATTGGTCAATACGAATCATTAATCATCTTTGTTGTATCTTCATCACCATTCACTCCTTATAAGTATATTGTTAATATTTAGATATTGTCTGTATAATCGTGGTAATATTATATATATTATTATATATATATATGTATATAATATAGCATTTATATTTGTAGACCTTCGACGTATACTAAGAAATAAAGATGTCCAAGTGTAGGACTCCCTTGTAAGACTTAACATAATTTTTCATTTGAATACTCTAACTACTACTCATAGTAACAAACTACTCATTACTCAATTTATTTATTACATGTACAGTACATACAGGTGTCTCTTAGGTTACGTCATGGTTTGCCTCTACCACCGGTTCGGAAAACAAATTCTACTGAGCCGGCAAGAAACTCAAACTAAAAATACGCTATATTAATTTATGTCAATCAAGTCAAATCAAGGAATTGACATAGCAAATAATTTTAAAGTTTCAACAACATCACATAATGCCACAAAGTATCAAAGTAAAAAAAAATATTTTTCCAAGCATAACATTAAACCTTATAGCCATAGTATACCTGAGTGATCTCTTTGTAAAGATGCTCGAAGCGGAATCTGACGAAGGAGATATTCTGTTTGGTTTCCGCGTCATCAGCACCTCTGAATGGCGAAACTCCAGACAGCAGGATGTAGGCGAGTACACCCACTGACCAGATGTCTGTCTGAGGGTAGGCGGCTTCGTCGTTTATGATTTCAGGAGCTGTAAAAATGAAAATTATAGAATTGATCACAGTGAGACCTACACCAATTTGGTACTGTACTAATGTAATAATACAGTGGCAGAATTATTTTTTTTTGTGGCTTTTGTTGCAGCAAATGTTGATCCTAAGTTATAAAAGAAAATGCCTTTGGAGAAAATCTTTAAATTGTTGCGGAAATAAATGGCACTCCGACATAACCGCAGAGTCGAAAGAGATTACGTGTAGAATCGACGGCTTTACATGGTTTCCTATGGTCGGAATTGAAACTGCGCTAATTTCTCTAGGCTACTAGGTACTGAAAAGTTCTTAACAGAAAACCAAATATTATCTGATTTGGCCCGATTTAGGAATCGAACATAGATCCTCGTCTTCCACAGTCAAACATCCCAACTACTGGACAAAAGTTGAAAATGTGGTTGGTATAGTTAAAAAAATCTTTCTTTTGTACGATGGGGCTATCCATATAGAGATATACCCATATATCCATATGGGGATATCCAAAGGGACAAAAAGCCTCTAAAAATTAAGATTTAAAAGAATCATCCAAGAGAACACTTACATTTGTATTCCAATTCACCAACAGCTTGCGGTACGCTAGTTCCTAACTTAGTGACCCTGTGCGCTGATCCGAAGTCGATAAGTTTCACCTGTATCGATCGCACCGAAGACATCACCACGTTATCCGGCTGCAAGTCCAAGTGGCAGTAACCTCTCCAGTGCAAGTATTGGAGACCATCCAACACCTGTGTTATTATTGTGGCTACCATTTGTTCGTTGTAATCATGACAACTCGAAAGGTAAGTCAAAACATCAGCCCCTTGAAGTTTTTCTAGGATTAATGTAGCAACAGGTGCTCCTGGAAGTTGATATGCCGCGAGTAGATTAGATATCCTCTCGTGCCTTAACTTTCTAATACAGTTGAACTCTCTCTGCACTTGAACTTCAGTCTCTGGACGTATTTCTAGAATCTTCGCTACTACTATATTGTCAGTGTTTTTATCAACGCCTTTGACAACAGTTGAGAACTTTCCTCTCCATAGTTCTGATATGAAAGTGTAACGTTCTGCTAGGTTCTGTGTAGTTGTGTCCCATTCGATTGGACTTTCTTCTATCGCATAGTCCAATTTAGGCCTGTCCTCGTATAAAACAATTTCTTGTCCAGATTCCGTTAATTGCTGTAAATGGTGCATTGCTTTTGTGACTTCTATTTTTGGTGCGCCGGATTCTTTCGTTTTGATTAATTCAGTTGGGATACCTTTTTCACTCCATCCAATTCGGTTTCTAGAGGATAATCTAAAGTGGTAGCTCGTATCTGGATGAAGGTTTCTGACGACAAAGAATTCGTGATCAATGTTTTCTGCTACCGTTTTCCATTCAACGTTATCACCTTCTCTGTATTGTAAGCAGTAGCATACTACTGGGGAATTGCCATCATATTTGGGCTGCTTCCACCTTAGGAGAACTTCTGTATCAGATATTTCTGCGGCCGTTGGACTGTCGGGCGCGTTTGGTGTTGTGGCTTCAACGATTCTTGTTCTTGCTACAGTTTGTCCCACTTTGTTTCTAGCAACGACTTTGTAGAATCCTATATCGTGATGCATTGCTGGATCGAATTTGAGCGTTGATCTTCCCTCTTCGTCTTCAATGATTTTAATGCGTTGTCCTTCAGCGATAACCATGTCGTTTTTGAACCATTGGATGGAAGGTTTCGGGTCACCGACGGCGAAGCAGGAGAGTTGGACTTGGTCACCTTCTTGAACTGGAAGTACTTGAGGTTTTTCTCTGAAGAACGGTAGTTGGCCGTCTTTTTTGGACTCCATGAAGGCTTGAGCTTCCGCGTAGCTATCGAGTCTGGTTCCGAGTTCGTGTCTTAGTCGTCTGATGGTGTAACTTTCAGTACCGTAGTTATTGATTCTTTCGCGTCTCTCGTCATCGATTTCTTCGTCCATGATGTCAGTGAAGCGACGGCGTTCACGAATAATCGGCGTCTGTAGAAACAAAATCAACTGTATAACCATACTTATTACTAGAGAAAATCTTAAATTGGTTCTTTGACAACTATTCAATTTTTTAACTATTAAACAGAGGATCTCCCAAAAGTCGACATATCCACACCCCCTGTTAGTTTTATGTTTTAAAACCATTTTAAACTATCGATTGGAATAAACAAGTGCGTCGAATTTTTATGTCCCATACTAAGCGCGCGTTCTGACGTTTGAAAAATTTGCTGATTTGACTTGTTGTCAAATACACAATTCCTCTCAGACTCCTAGGAGGAGTTTAGAGGACTAAATGCGGACATTTTGATAGAATAGAATATATTTATTTGCACGATTGTAAGTAACATAGTACGCTGTTATCTATACTAATATTATAAAGAGGTAAAGTTTGTGAATTGTGAGTTAGTGAGTTTGTAGTGTTGTAGGGGGTAATCTTTGGATCTACTGAACCGATTTTGAAAATTCTGGTACCAATAGAAAGCCACATTATTTGTGAGTGTCATAGGCTATATATTATCCAAAAAAATTAGGGAGGTCTGCGGACGAAGTCGCGGGCAAGTCTGCTAGTTAAGTAATAAGGTGAGTAAGTTACAATCAGCCATGCAATGGCGTGCAAATATAAAAGGTAGATAATGGACTAGCAATGTAATTTTAGTTGTCCTCACCCTGGGGTCGTATGTGTCCTGTATGTTGAGGCTGTATCCGGGCGAGCGAATGCAAGCCACCTTCATGTATTCCCGGAGTCGCACCGGGAACTGAGTATCGCGCAACTGCAGCAGATACGTGTCCGGACCGTTCTGGTAGCTGGAAGAGTCAAACTTGAAATTACGAAATAAATTTTAACATGAAATTTTATCATAAAAAAGTCATGACTTAGGCCCACTTGTACAAGGACTCTTTTTTTTTACACCACTACAAGTTAGCCCTTGACTGCAATCTCACCTGATGGTAAGTGATGATGCAGTCTAAGATAGTAGCGGGCTAACCTATTAGGGGCTTAAACCCATCCCCCTGTTCGGTTTCTATACAGCATTGTACCGGAACGCTTAATCGCTTGGCGGTACGTCTTTGCTAGTAGGGTGGTAACTAGCCACGGCCAGACCAGCGAAAATTCAGAAATTATAAATTTCCAAACCCTGCCGGGGATCGAACCCGGGACCTCCGCACGTTAAGGAAACAGCGCTCAACACTGTGCCACGGAGGTCGTCATACGGCCCGACGTATTTAATTATGGACTCGAATCCGGGACCTCGTCGGCCGCAGTAGAACATGACGACCACTAGACCAACGAGGCAGTTAGGAGGCAAAAGGGACAGCATTACAAAATATAACTAAATCTTTTTAAATGTCCTTATTTTATACCATTTATTATGTCCGTTTTATACCATTATTGCACGCAGTTTTACAAAGAATCTAATTTGAAAACTGGTAAACATTTTCAGACCGCGATCGTACCTAATGGGGGCTAGCGCCTTTAAATTCGCCGCTAGAGGCGCTAGTGTAGAATGAGGTCTCCGAAATGTCAAATAGGTATATCACTGGGCCTTTATCGTGGGTCTAAATTATTTCATTAATGTGTTTCACAATACCGGATTAATTAATGAAGATGTAAGTTATACGTGTCAATGAATGTCAGTGCTCTGCGCTTTGAAAGCGGAGCTAAGAAAAAAAAGTGCAAAATTAAGCGGGTTGAAAGAAGAAGAATTTAGAAGTTAGTACATTATGTCCCTGGTTCCTGTGTGCTTACTATTTAAAAACGTATTTTTTGTCAAAAGTATGCTTGTTTACCGAATTTACAGCTATACTAAGGACCTTAGTATAGCTGTAAATTCGCCAGTGGCGACAACTAGTGAGCATAAAAATGGTAGCCCTCATTATGCAGTGTCCAGTTGTCCATCAACGCCACTATTTACAAGTAAAGCTAGTAGTTTACCTAAGCCGGTGACTTATGTAAGTCGTTACCTTTTTTGTTCCTTTTTTTTTTGTTGAAATTAGAAATAACACTATATTTTAAGCTATAGAGTACTAATCTAACCTAAACGGTAAACCAAACTTATTTTATTTTTTATTTTCTTTATTTCACTTTTAAAATGCTATTTATATACCTGCTTAAATATATTTTACTAATAACTGCAATGTGAACTCGCTATCCTCGCATAAACGTTAAAGTTTTTAGAGGATGGCTAGTGTGTATATACCCATAATATGAATGTATGTTTATCTTGAACAATAAATTTAATAAAGAAAATATTGGAAGTCCATCACAATTCATAATTTTATAATTAATAATTAATAATGTAATTATAATATTTTTGTATAATTTAATCTAATAATGACATTTTGTATCTTTCTAAAATGTTGAAATTGTATTTTAATATGGGTTCACATTACCTGAAATAAATAAATTGAATTGAATTGAAGGAACTAGAAATTTAATTCGCTATGATCCGCGACAACAGGAAAATCTATGTGGTACAGTGGTTCTCACCACACCGCAGAAATCCCCCAAAAACTACCCTCAACGTACGTTTCACTCCGATACCGGAGCATCATCGGAGGAGATGTTGCCTCCACAATGCACGAGTGTGAAGTCTTCACAATCGTGAAAAAAAAAAATCTTGCATGAGTGTAAAAAAAACTTACTGGCTTTCCGACGTAGCGGAAACCTCCCAGTCGGGGTGCTCCCATTGCTTGAACTTCAGGTCCCATTCGTGAGGCTGGCGCTCGTGTGAAGGCCTGTCGCGGTCAGGAGTACCTGAAAAAAGTTAATCGTCAATATCGGCACTACAGCCCATTGCGGGCCCGGGCCTGGCCCAGAAGATTTCTCTATCTTTCTCTAAAATTTAATCGTCATCATCGGCACTACAGCCCACTGTGGGCTCGGGCCTGGCCCAGAAGATTTCTCTATCTTTCTCTAAAATTTAATCGTCATTATCGGCACTACAGCCCACTGTGGGCCCGGGCCTGGCCCAGAAGATTTCTCTATCTTTCTCTAAAAGTTAATCGTCATTATCGGCACTACAGCCCACTGTGGGCCCGGGCCTGGCCCAGAAGATTTCTCTATCTTTCTCTAAAAGTTAATCGTCATCATCGGCACTACAGCCCATTGTGGGCCCAGGCTTGGCCCAGAAGATTTCTCTATCTTTCTCTGTCCGCTCGTTTTACAATTTTTTATTTCAAGCCACTTGGCGTCTTAGTTAACTCCATCTAACTACCAAAGTTTTGCCCGACCAATATTTCTACGTCCATCTGGATGTGACGACATTAGTTTTTTTTGGTGGTCTATGCTCATCCTTACGCTCTACGTATCCAGCCCATTGCAATCATTCGCTTTTAATGTGCTGAACAACGTTTGGCTCGTTAAAGTTTTTATGGAGCTCAAAATTATATCGAATGCGCCATAACCCATTAAACGTAAATCGATCTTTGAGATAAAGAAATAGAACTTTTCTTTCGAATATAAGAAGCACTTCTTCATCTTTTTACTATTCGTCCAGCACTACAGTACAGACATAGGCTGATTTTATCTCGGAAAAGTTTGAAATAACTTACCTGTACAAAGTTTGAGGAGGGCGATTATCAGGTTCGTTTATGTTTGTGAAGTCCTATGTTAGTGTTCCTGAATAAAATTTTATTATTACCTTCAGGGGTGTATATGGTGCCAGGCGGGTACACCATTTTGGAGGGATGGTCAAACGCGCCGCTGAGCGGGCGGCGACGGAACCAGTTTCGGCACTGGGCGTTGCTCATCCAGTCCCTTAAACACAATTAAAGAGTATTTTAACGGGGATTAAAGCTGTTTAAACTTTCGCCATGCAACTTTTACAAAATTGGGTATTTGACAACTAGTCAAATAAATAATTTTTAGTGATTAAATAATAGAGGATCTCCCAAAAGACGTTATATCCACGTCTCCTGTTAATTTTATGTTTGAAAAACATTTTGACTATCCCACTTTTTTACATGAATAAAAAAGTGCGTTGACTCTTGATGATGTCACCAGTTTAGTACTTCGTACAAAATCCTCCACTCATAGGAGAGAGAGAATTAGAGCTAAAACGCTGCTCCATTGCAGGTTATCGGGCTTTAAAACGGCTATTATCATGTTAGTGATAATAACCGGGACCGACGGCTTAACGTGCTCTCCGAGGCACGGGGGTGAAACACCGCCGACTTCCTAACTCCGGGCTAAATTTCTAGTCAGAAAAACCCAGTACTTAATTATGGCCCGACCCGGGACTCGAACCCGAACTCGAACCTCGTCGGCCGCAGTCGAACATGCTAACTACTAGACCAACGAGGCAGTCCGTCAATTTTGACAATTTGACAATCTACGAATAAACAACTTACCTGTACAAATTGTAGTAATTCCTCAGCCTATCAGTGGTAATAATGTATTCGTCCTTATAGATCTTATCCGCCAAGTTCAGCCACGGGTGTGACAGCGCCGTACTAACATCCATCCTATCATGCCAATTGATGACCAGCAACTTGGATATGAAGTCCCTCGATTCCTTGCTGAACCTCGACCACCATTCTTCATCATGCCACTCCCACCTTCCTTCCCTGATCTTGGTCAAGGTTTCCCGGTCGTTTCGACAGCGGAATGGGGAATAACCGCTGAGAAGAATATAGGTTATGATGCCGACACTCCACATATCAGCGCCGAAAGCTACCCCTTCGCCGCTGGCGACCTCTGGGGCGACGTATTCGGGCATCCCGTAGTCCAATGCCGCGTGCTTGTTAAGTTGGATTCGTCTTGAGAGGCCGAAATCGCAGATTTTCAGGTCATCGCTACCAGCGTGAGATAGGAGCAGTTCGCCGATCTGGAAAAATATTGCCAAGGATTATTTATTCGCGCATAACTTAAATATTTCCTCACAGGTAAATCTAAAGCGATAGATAATTTAACTGATGCATCTCCTACAAGACCATAGAATGGACACTCATTTTCTAAAAAACCTGATTGAAAATAACATGTTTTGGTCGACTTTCTAATTAAGAAAATATTATAGTAAACTATATTATATTACTGGAACATACTTGCTTGGGTTTTAATTGGATAAATGGATCGGCCATTCACTTACAAGCTTACGAAAGTGTTTGAAGATGAATATCTTAGTACGTTCTCCATACAAAAACTCAACGTCCGGGTTATGTGTGCACTCATTGAGGTCTTAAAAGGTAACTCATTAGTTGAGTCACCCTTTGTTATTTTTTAAAGGAGCATATGGTGTTGCCGATTCGAGAAAAAATAAACCGAATGTCGTAGTTAGTGACTAATTCTTATATTTAAATAAAAAATGAGATTTGTTCATCAATTGGGTCCGGTTACCCCATTAAAAATTTTCGGTGTTGCTTTAAACCGTTTAGACGAAAACATCAATGGTAATAAGTCCATCGAATAGGCAATTATAATGAGTTGTCTTGAAAATGTAGGATACTTCCTCATTAGTCGTTACCTCTAAACCCCTACACAGCTTATAGGTGCAGTCATCCCCGACTCCTAGGTATACTTACAGTTCCAATAGTCCCAGGCGAAGGGACCTCGAAGTCGCGAGCGGCTGGAAGTGGAGCTTTGGCCACTCATTCTCATTCTCCATCTGTATGCGCGCATGTTCACTGAGAGTTCCCAGAACTTCTCATTATGCTCAGACGATGGCCACTGAGGGAGTTTTAGTGCCTAGAAATTTCACTTAACCAGTTCTCTCCCCCAGGAGATCGGGTATCTCACAAAGATTTCCCCCGTTAACAAAAAAAAGGTATACTCACAGTGAGTCCAAGATGTGCCACACTGTTGTCGTGCATGTGTTTGAGCCCGCGCAGTAGCTGGCGTATGTAGCCCGCGACCTCCCGCTCCGTGTAACCCTGACTCCTCAGCAGACGATCTCTGCACGAAGGAACATCATAACATTAAATGTTTGCTTTTCGAAAATCTGTTTTTTCTAGAGTTATCGTTAGCCATATCAGGCGTTTCATTCCCTGAATATTTTTAAGAATGTAATTTTGGAAGGACGATCTTATAGTAGGTATGTATTGAATTTATAAAATTATCAATGGTATATGAATTGCGTTGGCAGACCCCCTACTTGCTGGACAAACGACATCAGGCGAGTCGCAGGGAGCCGCTGGATCCAGGCGGCTCAAGACCGTGGAAATCCTTGCAAGAGGCCTATGTCCAGCAGTGGACGTCTATCGGTTGAGGATGATAATGATGACATGAAAGATAGCTAGAAGTAGATTACAAAAAGATGATGATAAAATGGCGTAAGTACTTGTTGCGATAGTGGACATAGGACAGGACAGCGCATTCAGGATCTATTCCTCATGAGGAAGCCTATTCTGGCTGGTTGGTTTGGATAAAGGTGTTCCGTTTTAATAATTTATAGCACGGAAAATAATTAGATTTTTACTAATACCATACCTGACGAGCTCCCCTCCCGCCGCGAGCTCGGTGACCAGCGCGAGAGTGTGGTCGTGTTCATACGCGTCATACAGTCGGATGAGGTGCCTGTCGTTGAGCAGGTTCATGATGTCCAGCTCGTTCTTCATGAACGGCTTCAGCTCTGAGTGGCCGTGCATTATCTTAGCCGCGTAGTTGCGACCTGGTCAAAAGAAGAAAAATAGCTACTCACTCAATTCTCACGACTTTCACTTCAATCGTTTTTAGTTTTTATCATGGGCAAAATCTATTTTAGTTATTTTACGTGAACAAGTACAAACACGTATATCTTTTAAAATACCCAATGAGATAACTGAGCATCTCATTTCATTTAAGAATCAAGACTATACTGAAACTAAGGCCCACGTGCACAATTTTTTTTAATCTGGCGCAACTTTTTTAAAATTGACTTGTTGGCAAGTTTATTACAGAATCACAAAAAGAAGAACTGATTTGGACAATTTTAAGACATTTAATGGGTCGCCGCAAGGCAGGACCTTAGGAATTGATTCTTTCCATTGAATAGGATGCCGCAGATGGACTTTGGATTTACATACAATGAACTTACCACTCTGCCTTTCAGCGGCGTGGTAGACAACACCTTGAACTCCTCTGCCAAGTTCGTCACCCAGATCATAGTAGTCCCCAAATGGCTTCGTACTGGGCTTAATGCGTGGCGGGTACTCGCGAATCCTGTATCAAAGTATAGCATAATCTTAAAAAATCTTAATAATATAATATGATTAAAGCAATAAATTATATAAACCCAAATCAGACCTATGAGGCCATAGTGAAATTGATTAGTATTGGATTTATAGAAAGCCTTTGATATTACCAATCAGATATTTTACCAAATAGCGACAAAGGCTGTCAATTATTTTAAAGCCACAAGCTGGCAAACCTAAAAAAGAACTATTTAATCACCTGATGGTAAATTATAGTGATGATAGCAGCATCCGAGATGGTCAGATGAATCAATAATTTAACGGTAGAATTCTACTGCTGTTCTTGATTTAAAAAAAAATGGAATTCAAACTTGGGGTAAAATGAAACCAAGATAAGAAGATATATTAGGGCCTGGTTCGCTAATTAGCAGAAACACAAACGAGCTATTACAATAACAGGTTAATTGAATGTGATAGGTTCTTGTGTAAATCTCTTAAAAAGCAACCATAAAAACTTTTAGTTGGATCTAGAATTATGAAATTATGAAACTGAAAAATAAGCTGTTACTTGCAAATTGTCATGAATAAGCGAGATAGGCTCAAACGTGGCAAACGTATATGTACATTACCATGCAGTTAGAAGAACAATAAAGAGAGAAAAAGGCATAAAAGAGGAGTAAGATGAAGAAAAAGAATGAAAGTAAGAAAGAAAGATTTAATCAAAAATAGAACGCTACAGGTACGCTACATGCTAAATACTATATAATCAACTACATCTATAATAATACAGGAATGACAGTAATAATGCACCTAAAAAATAATTTACTCAGGAAACCAGGATTTGATGGAGTTGTCTAGGCGACAGAATTATCAGGATTTTCACTGTAGGCATCCACGGTCTTAACAAGAGATATTAGCGCCAAGGGTGAACTCCCCAATGTGCTATCCCCTTCCCTCTAAAATTATCAGGTTTTTTGCTAAAGACATAAAGTAAGTTATCTCTCTTAACTCTATCTTTAGTTTTGTAATTAGCACCACTTTATACCCTTAATTCTGGCGGCCTATTGAACTTGACTTTTTAAATGTACACGAGTATATCACGCCGTCTACCTGGCAGAGTACTCGTGCTCGCTCTCTTCCACATGCAGCATGGCGGAGGAAGAGACAGAGCCAGCAACATTGCGCGCCGACACGGAGTACAGGCCCTCGTCTTTAAGTATCGCGTCCGTGATCACAAGGATGTGGGTGTCCGGTTCGATGAACTGCATCTGGGGAAAAATTTGGACTATAAGCTCGTTACCATATTTTTTAAGCGAAGCTTCATAACGGACTTTTGGGATGTCAGTGTGAGATCTATAGAGCGAACTTTGACTTTGCTTAGACTTAAGACGTGGTTAAAACGAGAAAGATTTATGTTACTCACATCCAAGTCCATCTCGTTTTAACTCTGATTAAAGTCTGATCAAAGTCAAAGTACGCTCTATAGATCTCAGCATAAGTGCCGAATGCGGTGCTTATCTATACATTGTCTCAGCGTCTCACCTTTCTTTCTTTTTTGCAGTGATTAAGCCTGCGGCATCTCACTAGGTTCTCTCAGAGAACAGCTTCGCATAAGTACGTCCTCTTAAAGTAGGTGACATCTATCAATTATTATGATCATAGCAGTTCTTAGGAAAATTGATAGAAATCTTACAAGATCTTATAAAAAATAGCATTAAATTCTGGCCTAGAAATCATTCCTAAGGCACTCCTTTGATGCTTCCATTTATCGCGGCCTTTCATTTGTCAACTCCAGTGTAACATATTTAAGTTACACTAGCGGCACGCTATGATGGCCGGTTTGACACATTACAATAGTGATGTGGAATGTCAATTTATTCTCGAACAAAAAACAATTAAGTTTTGGTTTTGTACCTGATTAAATAGGTTTAATAAAACAAAAATGTATATGTTTATTTAATTTATTTGAACGAACTGAATATTTGAACGAAAATGAATATACATACTTTATATGCACACAAGAAACATATGAATACAAAAGATACCAAAAAAGGTGCCACAAAAGGCCTTATTTAATCAGATTCGTCCATACTACTATTTTCACTGTCGTCACTGCTATCATCACATACATTAATAATTATATGTTCGTTTTCTATAATATTATCTATTTTCACATCTCTTTCATAATCTTCCCTTATTAATTTAACAGTTCTATTCACAACCTTTTCCCAGTCTCCTTTAGTCACATGTTCACAAGCTTCTTCTAATAATTTTAGCATTTTTTTTGTGGTAAATGGGGGTTCTGTATTGTGTCTTGCAGCATATCCCTTAATTTGAGCCCACACCAACTCAATCGCATTATACTCACAATGGTAAGGCGGTAACCGTATAACTCTGTGCCCATGTTCTAATGCTATTTCGTCAATGACGTATCGGATCTTGGTTGGTTTGTTTTCTTTTAAAAGACGTACTAATTCCGCTTTTAACATATTCATGTTTGCATCTACGCCATTTTTACGAAGCCATGCGACGATATCAGCTTTCTTTTGGGATTGGGCAGGTGGCTTGTCAATTTGCATCGAGTGGTATGGGGCGTTGTCCATAATTATAATAGATGGTTCAGGGAGGCTACACAACATTGAGGTAAACCATTCAGTAAACTTTTCTCCATTCATGTCTTCATGATAGTCTCCAGTGGTTTTTGACGCAAAAGCCATGAGAGAACCTTCGACAAACCCGTTGATGGTTCCGGCGTGACAAATTATAAGTCGCGATCCTTTTCCTACAGGAACTTTGGAAGTAGATGCTGCTGTGTCATCGTTCCAAGAACGGCCTACAGTATGGTTAGCATTAAGCCATGTTTCATCCAAGAACACAACATTTTGCCAATTTTTGATTTCTTTCACTTGCCGTAAAAAAGTATACCTTGCCATCGCTATATCAAATCTTTCCATCAATATTTTGCGTTTGTTACATTTTTTGTATCGAAATCCAATGGTCTTCAAAATCTTCGTTAAAGAACTTTCCCCACCGAAGAATAATCCAGTTTCCTTCAGTGAATGCACCAACTTTTTTCTTGTTGGATACTCCTTCTGTAAATAGTAGCCGTAAACATGTCTTCGGATAGCATCGGCATCAAAGCTATCGATGCCTACGACTGGTTTTGCTCGTTTTCTCTTTTTTGGTGTGTGAAGTTTATTTTCTTCTGTGCCAGTCTCGCCATATTTTTTTTTAGTTATCCGTCTAACAGTTCGTTGTCCAATATTAAGCGCATCAGCTACGCGTTCAACCACTGACGTTATAGGTAAAATTGGCCCTCCATTTTGAGCTTCACGATCGAAATAGTTACGAAGGCGTATTACGAACTCACGTGTCTGACTATTTAGAACAGTTCTCTGCGTACGTTCGGTCATATCGACGAAATCCACAACAAAGGGCTTGAACAGAGTCCAAATTAACGAGCAAGGGTCAACAGTAATGCAGTATCAATATTTGAAATCCAAAGCCAGGTCAAAACTATATCACAATCGCATTGCACTGACAGTTTATACTTTTCGAAGCAACGTCAATTCGAAACTGCTTTGTTTTGCATTGAGCATTGACGCGAGTTTGCCGGAGGTAGTAGTTGTGCTAGCCAGCGATCCTATGTGACGATCGTATTAGATTCCATTTTTAAAAATTTATTGATATTTTTTTGCGATTTCAGAGGTTTGTCCACATAGTGAAAATTGTTCATTCACCCCTTAAATGGTGCAAACTGATTTTTCTACACTTGTATACATTTAAGAAATCAATTTAATAAATAAATTTTGAGTCCTAAACCTAAAACTACATTCGATAAAATTTATGAATCTCTGCACATCACTATCGTCAATAAAGTAATACAATTATTTCCTTCAAAGTCGTTATCAATTAATACGGAACTTCATGAGAAACTACATTCGATAAAATTTATGAATCTCTGCACATCACTATCGTCAATAAAGTAATACAATTATTTCCTTCAAAGTCGTTATCAATTAATACGGAACTTCATGAGCGGACAAACGTCAAACCGGCCATCATAGCGTGCCGCTAGTTTAGTTATAATAATCTATGATTTTAACGTTATGTGTGACCGAATGATGGTCTATGGAAATAGGAAATAGCGGCCATCTTATAAAGTATATTAATTGATGAATAAACCAAGCAAGTAATGGTTACCCTGTTTTATTTAATAATATCTAATATAATACACCAGTTCATGTATTTAACCATTCACGAACCTTAGATAACATCACCTAACGTGATTACATTGCCAACTTTTTTTATTTCTCTTGATTTACTAATCGTTCTAGGAACGACTTGCATGCGTTGAATATAACTCTAAGGGTTTCCAATTGTTAGACTGAAATTGGCGGATCTATCTATGGTCCATCTATGGTCTCATTTCCTCTACAGCGCCCTTGACCGTGACGGGCGATTGGAGCGGTAGAGAGGGAGAGCGGGATGTAATGGTGGTACATATTAATCTATGATGGAATGTAAAAGATGGCTGTACAGTGTTTGTGTGTAAATTGCTAATAAAGTATGATTAAAATGGTTATCGAGTGTTTCGATCGAATACAATAATTATACACTGCGAGCACTGTTCAGTGATCTTACTGGGGAAAAATTCGTTCCATATCGGAACATACTTTTAATTTATTTGTTCTTTAATATCTTGCAAGTTGTTAGCATCTTCTGCTTTAAGGCCTATAGTGACAGCGCGCGATTACAACTTTAGATTATAAATACGAACCTTGATCCTGGAGCTAGCGTAATCGCGTAATCTGACTCCCAATTGTGTTGTGTGGAAATCGTAAACGTTTGTCAAACGGATAATTCGACCTGTTTAAGGAGTTAAAGGTGACCTTAAAAAGTTTGAGTAAAACGTTTAAAGCTGTCAAATGCTCAAAGCTCGATTTGCTCAGACAATTGGGCCTCTGATTAAAAAAAAAAGAGAGAACTAACTAGATAGTGCCGTAGATCGCTCATCGCACGTTGATCAATTGTTCTCTGTCTCTGGTGGTAGTAAAATTTAGACTAGAAGAACAAACCTTGATCCTGGAGCTAGCGGCAATGGGCTGCCAGTCCTTGTACCACTTGATATCGGGGTATGGCACGCCGGTGACGCGCGCCTCTATCCGCGCGGTGCGGCGCTGTAGCACCACCGTCTCCTCCGGCCGCCGGATGAATGCGGGGTACTCCGCCAGCTCGAGGCGGACGCGTTGGCGCGCTTGGCCGTGCTCGTTTGTGGCGATCGCTTCGTACCAGCCCACGTCGCGCTCTAGCATCCTGGTCAAACATTTTGACGTGATAACGTCTTATAAATCGATGAACACCTGCCGTACGCACGAAAAAGTGTCACGTTCCGCCTGAGCCTGAGCGTACAAGTGAAAGCGCGGCACAAGCGATAGAGAGGCACGATCGGCCCAAGCGTTGGCTTGTGACACATTTATCTCTCTTCTCGCGTGACGTCAGAGCTACTGGAACGCCTCCACGCGAGCGCGCGAGAGAACTTCTAGTTATCACGTAAAGCTATCGTCCATAAACCGACTTTACAGACAACCTTTTTTTTAATAGAAATTAACTAGGTTCTATTCAAACTTAATGACTCATCAACGTCAACGCATCAACATCAACAAATGCCCAGAATACAATAATAATCTATCTACTGTAACAAGGATCGGGACGTTTCATTACCAGCGCGAACCTACACTCGCGACTAACTTCCGGGACGTTGTCGAGACGTCAGTGTTGAGCGCTGTTGTCTTAACGTAAGGAGGTCCGGGGCTCGATCCCGGCATGGTCAATTTGGGAAATTATAATTTCTGAATATTCCCTGATTTAGCGTATCGGTACGATGCCGTGTAGAAATCGATTAGGGGTAAGGGTTAAATATAACTGCCATGCGCCTAACAGGTTATCCCGCTACCATCTTAGGCTGCATCATCACTTTCCATTAGGTGAGATCGCAGTCAAGGGCTTACTTGTAGTGGTTAAAAAAAACATTTATACTCACTTGTTAATAAACAACGTAGCCTGTCCATTCCTCGTGTAACTCCAGTCGTATCTGCCACCGATCTCAATGGGCTCATCGTTGAAGGTATACTCCATCTTTGGCTTGGGGTAGCCGTACACGAACCAGAACAGACTGACGTTGTGGCCTTTGACGCCATACTGAGAGTCGTATTCCTGGAGGAGGAACTTGGGTGCTTGGGCGTAGCCATCGTGAGGTGGACGCTCGATGTCAAAGTCCTAAAAAATTGAATGAAGAAGATATCGAGCTTTCAAACAGGCGCTTCAGGGAAACATTCTTGATGACGGAGACATTAAATGATTGTCATGGAGCACCGGGAACTTTGAATTATCTTCTAGAAATATCTACAATACCATTGAAAATTGCATAATCTTAATCTGCAGGAGAAATCTGGTGTAGCTGGTAGTTAGTCTTATGCTTTCAAAAGACTCTACAGAACGTTTTTGCATAGAACTTACAGGTTCTTTGAGGGAAAATTTAAGACGTCTGAATGTGGAAAATTTACCGAAGTACCCCAGAGGTTCTCGTAAATTATCAGTTATAGAGGTATGGTCTCTTAACAAAAAATGTATAAGACCTTGGGCCCTTTAAGGAACCGGTGAAAAAAAGATTGCCACTGAACGAAAAATTCCGATGCAAAATACTCAGTTCACACAAATTTTCGGTAAAAAAATTGTGCTACTAAACCAATTGATAATAATTTAATTGATAATTTAATTTAATTGATAATTTGGTTGCAAGCAACAAACTAGTTTCATCTAAGGCTAGAAATTCAGTAGACATGCTTCTCATAAATGCTACAATAAAACTATAATGGAACTTACCTTAGGGAAGTATGGTGAAGTTTCGGGTCTGAAATCAATACCCGGTTCAAGATAGGGGATGAATTTAGGCGGATCGGGTTCCAATTTAGCGCGATGGGTGATCGCGAAGGGTGAAGGGTCGCTGACGCCATATTTGTTCTCTACTCGCACTCTGAACTTGTAGTCGCGGAAGGGTTCCAGATTCCGGATGTCACAGACGCACGATCTGAGGCCAGTTCTTGCAGTAAACCAATCGCCATCTGGCACTTCACACATCTCCACCTGGTTGAAACAAACAAAGTTGTAGGTTAGAAAATCCAATTTGCATTAAACATGGCAAAATTCTAGTGGCTTTGCTATATTATAGACCTTTTTATCCACTACAAGTTAGCTCTGACTGCAATCTCACCTTAAGTGATGATGCAGTCTCAGATTGTTAACAGGCTAGCCTGTTAGGGGCATGGCAGTTATATTAAACTCATACCCTAATCGGTTTCTACAAGGCATCGTACCGGAACGGTACATCGCTTGGCGGCGCGTCTTTGCCAACAACAGCGCTCAACATTGCCTTTCAAAACGTGGCCGTTTTCCCAAATGGAGGACGTTTTGCATCCAAGATTTTCTGATCGGGAAGAAAAATTATGGAGAATTTTAGACTTTAGTCCTCACGTGCAATATAAAAACACTTGCGATTCATTTACCCAACATAAAATAGAGAGATAAGTGCTTCGCTTGGTTGTTTCCAAGTGAGATCCAGGGGACTCCCTGATTTCAGCTCTGAGACAGTTTACCTGATAAGTGACCGGGAACCTCGGCTGGTGAGGTATAGAAGGTCTCCAGGAGAGCGTCAAGTGTCGGTCAGCCATGCGGGATATGATGGGCTTGTCGGTGAGCGGCATAGGCACGCCCGTGCGCTTCATTTTGTCGAAATCTGAGTACTGCTCCGACATAGGCTTCTTGTCCTTCTGTGGCTCCAGAGCTGGGGAAAGAGTTACCAATTAGTTTTGAGTGCTTAATTGATCTTTGTTTTTAATATAAGGACTAGCGCTTGGCTGCAATCAGACTTGCTGGAAATAGTGGTGCAGCCTAAGGCGGAGCGCGCTTGCCTAGAAGATAAGCAAATCAAATGGCTTAATGTGGCGACCGCCATAAAAACTAATGTCATCGCACCCAAATGGACGTGGAAGCAGTGAAAGAAAGAAGAAGAAAACAGTTAATTTACACAGGTTTTACGACTAGATACAAATGTAACACTTTCGTCTATGACACCACCCGGAAAGGGTGTACAGCTCAGCATTTTCATAAATGCAAATACCCAGTGGACGGCAAAAGTTTCGATGGATAGATGGAGTTAACCAAGACGCGAAGCAGCTAGGATTAAAGGGCTGAAAATGGGCCCTTATAATGATAGAGATGGATGTAGGGATCTTTTGCAGCAGGCTCGAGCCTTCACAGGGCTGTTAAAAAGCACCGATGATGATGATGATGATGATGTTGAAGTTTTGAGAATAAGACGTTCTGCGCCTAAATCCGCTGTGTAAATCAAGAGTGAATAAGCATATAGGCAAGCACTCCACCGTAGGCTGCATCACTAATTCCAGCAAGTCTACCCCCCGATTGTGTAAGGAAATCGTAATCGTTTGTCAAACGGATAATCCGGCCTGTTTAAGGAGTTCATAGGTTCCTGCACGTCAAAATGCATGTATGAACTCCTTAAACAATTCGAGTAATGGGTTTTAAGCTGTCCAATGATTACGATTTGCTTAGAAAATTGGGCCTCTGATTGCAGCCAAGCCAAAATTAAAGAAAAAATACGGTTGTCTGTAAAGTCGGTTTACGAACGATAGTTTTACGAGATAACTAGAAGTTCTCTCGCGCGCTCGCGTGGCGGCGTTCCAATAGCAGAACTTTTCGAACTGCTAGCTCTGACGTCACGCGGTCGTGCCTCTCTATCGCTTGTTCCGCGCTCTCACTTGCACGCTCAGGCTCAGGCGGAACGTGACACTTTTTCATGTGTGCTGCCGGTGTGCATCGATTTATAAGACTTAACGTCAAAAACTTACTGTCATAAACCAGTTGTGCAGTGCAGGATTCTTCGCCGTGCGGGTTGTATATCCTGCAGCGGTAGGTGCCCACGTCCGCAGGCGTTACTCCACCGATGGTCAGCCGCAACAGCCCCGTTGTCTCTTGCTCGATGCGGATGCGGTCGCTCGGGAAGATCTTCTCGTCGTTGCGGAACCTGTTTTATTTTCGAACAATTTGATGAATTTCATCAATTCAGTTTTTACTCAAAATCATCTATGCAGGCTTGGGATTTGGGGCTATAGTTTTTACTCATATAATCGCATCACAATCCCAATCACGTCTGATTGGCTGAAACTATTGGTTAAAATATCATAATATCAACCCCCTTAACTCCTGGCTTTAGCAATAAGACTGCCTTTGTACCCTTCTGTATTATATTTAAAACTTTTTGTTTATTGTCTTTGTGTTTAGTGTGTGCAATAAAGAGTTTATCTATCTATCTATCCCTTTCGAGCTACGGTACCCTTTGTAACGAAATTCACGTCAAAGGCGTATTTCAATACCTTGAGGTATTGTCTTTCAGTTAATCAGTGTGATAAAACGGCCTTTTAAGCAAAACATTTTTTGGTCAAAACTTACCATTCCACGTCAGGTTCGGGCGTGCCGGTGGCGCAGGCGGTGAACTTGGCGCTTAGGCCGCGGAACACTTCTGCATCACCGATCTTCTTGAGGAATGTTGGCGGTTCCACCTTTTGCTTGCGACCGCTAATGAAAAACAAGTTATTTTTAATTTTGCTAAGTATTATTTAAGTAGGTATCTTGGCATAAAATTGATGTTATTCCTTGTTGTATTGGTTGTGCTGTATTGATGTTAGTCCTTGACTGCGATCTCACTCAATTGGAAGGAATACGGCAGTATTATTAGTGTAAGTACCTAATACTCCCTAACCGGTTACTTCATCGTTTCGAAACGATAAGTAAATCGTAACAAGTCATAATTAAAATAATTAAAAAACACGACTGCCGTAACAAAAAACTAACTAAAAAGTTAAAAATCTAAATTAATCTAGTTAAATTAGAATCTTATTCACATTCTTATTAAATGTTTTTTTTGTGAATCACTGGATATTGAACTATAGCGGAATATATTTTTGGAATCTACTCATCATTTTCTAGATGATGATTGTATAGTTAATCTTTATTTTGGTTTTTTTTTTTCAACTTAAGTATTGTGCGGGACCATGGTCACCCCATCAATTTTTTTTAAAGTTTTACTAGGCTGTTAGGAGTTATGACACCCGGAATAAGCTAATATGACTGAAATTTTTTAGTGATCTGAAAAATTCTGTATTACTCAATAATTGAGTCACCATTGATTTGAGTAGAGTATTAATAATATTATACTTGCATTGTATAGACCTCTGTTTACAGAATTTTAGTTAAATAAGTACCAGTATTTCATATAGCAAATCGGTTTTAAACTTTGCAAAGAGCTTTTTTATATTTCCCCATTTCTCCTTCACCATGTTGATATAACAAAGTTTTATTTTTAATCAGTACATGTAAAACCAATGGCGTACCTAAGGTTTATTTTGAAGTTAAACTACTTTACAATGATTGTGATTTGAAAATTCGATGAAACGAAAAAGCGACACAAAAAGATACATACGTATTCATAATTTAGATTGCGAGAGAATGCTAAAGAACACAAGGTTTATTTGTCTCATTATATGTATAGTTATAGAGTAGGCTAAGTATTTTGTATTTACCAACATAGGGGTAATTGTAACTAACAAAATATGGGACAGTTTCCTGAAATAAAGTTATTATTATTATTATATCTCTCTCGCAGGCCACCCTGATTTAGAAGATCGACGAAGAATAAAATACAAGTTAAAGAATACAAGTTTTATTTATCTTATTCTGTCGTAGGTTACTTTTCTGAAGTTTCTTTCTGCCGTGTGTGAATTGCACACACACACTTTTTTTTTAATCTGTGTTTGTTTTGGTATAATGTAAGGCGCTACTTACATTTTATCAACGACTTCCAAAACAGCTTCACAGGTGTCTTCACCCTCCTTGTTCTTCGCTACACACTTGTACGTGCCAGCGTCCGCTTCGACCAGATCCCTCACATACAGACAGCACGCGTCCCCGTCCCTCTTGATGGAGTATTTGTCTGATGGTTTGAGAGGGACGTTGTCTTTGTACCATGTGATGTCTGGCGTGGGTAAGCCGGTGACGCGCGCGGGGAATTTCGCGTCGAACGTTGGTAACTATCAAAGACATAATACAAATTTTTAGGCTATCGAGGAAACTGCCAATTTTTACAGTTCAATCAATATCCTAGATAGATGTTTTTCTTTAATTTATTTGTGGGTTTTTGTGTACTGCTGTACAATTTGCTGCGACAATGTCGCGTAGCTTTCAAAAAACTTCTGGATAAGTAATTGATTTTAATAAGAAGTTGGTAAATTAATTTACATCCACTTAAAATCGGAGTAGGTAAAATATGGATTGAAAAAAAATCATTTTTAAAAAATTCGAATCGACTTTTACAAGTACCTACTTTTGAATCGTCAAATGGGTCTATCACCAGTTCAAGCAAGAAACTCGGCGGTTGCTCATTTTTTTAAATGTTTATTAACAAAATCTAATAAATATAAAGTACCTATTTGATTATAACTTTTTAATTTTGTCACATGATAACTGGCCTGGGTGATAAAAAAAAATCAACCAGTTTTTGCGTACTGTCTACTCTGTAATAATAACAAACAAAAAATCAAAACACTAGATTTGCAATAAAGTATAAATTGACACAAAAGAAATAAGCCTGATAACATACTCATTCAGAAAGAAATGTTAAAGAGTATCACATTTAAATCACCCCTTGCAACCAAGTCTGATTGAAGCCTATATATTAAAAAAAAAGAAAGTGCTGCAGAAAAGATAATATAATATTATGTAATAGAATAATTTTATTTTAATGAGGGCTACCGTTTTTATACCGGCTACCGTTTTGTAAATTCGGTAAACAAGCAAACTTTTGATACAAAATACGTTTTTAAATAGTAAGCACACAGGAACCAGGGACATTATGTACTAACTTCTTCTTCTTCTTCTTTCAACCTCTTAATTTTGCACTTTTTTTTTCATAGCTCCGCTTTCAAAGCGCAGAGCACTGACATTCATTGACACGTATCTTACATCTTCATTAATTAATCCGGTATTGTTAAATACATTAATGAAATAATTAGACCCGCGATAAAGGCCCAGTGATCATAGACCTATTACACTGCACTTTTCACAGGGACTTGAATCAGTGTAAAAATTAGACTCTATTGCTGTGTAATAAGCGACACTCAAAATAGCGGCCACGCCCACCCTTACCACAGGGCCCTGTGAAAAGTGCAGTGTAATAGGCCTATAATACCTATATGACATTTCGGAGACCTCACTCTACACTAGCGTCTCTAGTGGCGAATTTAAACGGAGCAGCCCCCATTGTGTTCGTATCTCACCTGCTGCAAATCAGTGAACTTTTGCGTGAACCGTGGCGGCTGGAACACCTTGCGCACGTTGAGCTTGCCTTCCGTGGAGTCCTCGCCCAGCGGGTTCACCAGTGTGACGCCGTACACGCCCGCGTCCGGCGACTCCAGCGGGTTGATCTCCAGACCCACCTGGAACGTTCAAATACGTTCAAGCAATATGCTTAAAATAATGGAAAATATATTTGAGGTAAGGAAGAAAGGTTGGTGGTAAGTAAAAAAACCCGACTGAGTTTGTTGTGGGCTCTTCGGTCTTCTCAGAACAGGGCGCGTTTGGAACCCTCGTAGATTTAGTTTTAAGTTACCGTAACTGATTATCACCATTGTCCTACATAACTAGGTAATGCCCGCGACTTCGCCTGCGTGGATCGAGATTTCTTGGTTCCCGCGGGAACTCCTTAATTTTCCGGGATAAAAAGTAGCTATACCAGACTATAATCTATCTCTGAGCCAAATTTCAGCCAGATCCGTTCAGCCGTTGGGGCGTGATTGAGTAACAAACATCAATACATCCATACATCCATTAAAACTTTCGCATTTATGATATTAGTAATAGTATATAGTAAAGTTTTGTATGTAGTATTAGAATAAATAAAGGACTTGACCGGTGGAACTATGGCAGCTTGCCTAGGTGTCAAAAATCAATGTTCAGCAATGATTTTTTTATAATTGTAATTGTAATATTTCACTGTTTTCAGATAAAAAAGTTTCAGGAGTCTTAAGGCTCGGAAAACTGCGAAAATGAACAAAAAAAGTTTCACCAAAAGACTGCTTTCCCACACTAGATGGTGCTATTTATTGTGTTGAGCGAGTCTAAAAAAATATTTTCAAGTATTATTTCTTTATTATTGTAATTGTTATATTTTATAGTTTTCAGATAAAAAAGTTTCAGGAGTCTGAAGGCTCTGAAAACTGAGAAAATAAATAAAAAAAAGTTTCACCAAAAACTGCTTTCCCACACTAGATGGCGCTATGTATTGTGGTGAGTCTAGAAAATATTTTTAAGTATTGCTCACTACTTTTGATTAACAAGTTCAACTATTCGATCACAGATGGCAGCATATGCAATGTGAAAGGGCGTTCCAGTTCAACTATTCGACCACAGATGGCGGCATATGCAATGTGAAAGGGCGTTCCTTTAAACGCAGTATTTCAAAATGCTTTGTTCGATCTATTAGTTTGAGACTTGTCAAAAAATAAAAATAATTATAAACAAAACGTACATTTCCTTTTCATTACTATTTAATTGATCAAAAATAAATCATTCATAATATAATGACTAAGGTACTTAAATGGTATTCGTGTAGGGTTACAAGATTATTATTAGGCATGGATATAATGGAACGTCAAAATGGAGTAGTGCTTAAAGAGGAAAGCGGACGCTCAAGATTTAAACAATAAACGTACTGTTTTTTTTGTCATTTGAACCCTGACCTTATTTGGAATAATAAATCCATAATAATTTCGTTTTGAATTTTTAAACCTTACTGTAAAAAACGGAAATCCTGTGCATTGTCCCGAATCGGAGGGCAATTACTGGTCATGTCCTTTGACTTTGACTTTGAAGTGTGTGGAAAAGAAATAAGTTAAAATATATTTAAAATAAATACATTTTAAAACCCAACTTTTAACGTCCGCCATATCGAATGTAGTGTGACTTCAGTTTATGTTTCTTCTCAACAAACCCGTCTTATTGATACCCATATCATGGGAGTGCATTAAAAATTACTAGTCCGACAGTTTTGGGAGTTCGCCACTTAGCATAATTGTTGTCAAGCGCAAGCCTATCTTGCAATTGGAAAAAAGGCAGAAAGACTTTCGCCGAGTACTAGTATGGATGTGGGTTGTGGGAATTGCCATCAACGGGAAACTTTGAGAATAGGTATTTAATAATTATATTTCCGTCGTGCTGCTCCTCAAATAGAGTCCCATAACACCCGATATAGGGACAGCTGCAGAACCGAGTATACCTATGAAAAACAGTCGAATTCTTACTCTCATATTATTCTCCTGCATCCTCTTTCAAAACTGAACCGATTATAATATCTTTTTCAAGAATAATTTAGGAACGACTCAGGCTATGTCGTGTTGATGGCGCAAAAACTGGGCCATTTTTTGCAATTTTTCAAGGTTCCATGTTCTTAAAATTATTAATTTGTCGAAAAAAGGAAAACATAGGGACATGGCGTGGATACATATGGAGTTTATGTCGCAAGAATATTTTCTCTATAGTAATTATCCACGGAGAGAACTGATGAATACGTTTATACAAACGTATTCATCTGTTTATAACGTAAGCGTATCGGATCGTATTCTCCATACGGAGAAACCGTCGTGTCAGAAACAAATGAACGTCGTGTCAGACTTACCCTCTTGCCGTCGCAAGTGAGCAGCATCCTCTCGTTAGGGACGAGGGGTTGGCCGTCTTTGGTCCATGTCACTTGGGGCACAGGGTTGCCGGTGAACGGCGCGGTGATGGTGATAGGTTGTCCTTCTTCGCCCGAAACCTCGCGCAATCCGTGGATGAACTGTGGTCGCTCTTGAGGCAATGAGGAGTCTTCACGGTCTGAGAAATTATATGGGTTAGATGAAAAAGTGTTTTGTGTACAGCTAGCAATAAGGAAAGGAAAGGTGTGTGTGTGCAATTCACATACGGCAGAACTTCAGAAAAGTAGCCTACGAGAGAATGAGATAAATATAGCCTTTTGAGCACAATGGAACTCAATATCGTACAGCGCCATCTATTGATCGTGAACTTATAACTTGTAGTCTATCTCATTCTCTCGCAGGTTAGATCCTATTATGAATATGTTTGTCTCTTTTTAGTGTCGCTTTTTCGTTCCATCGAATTTTCAAATCACATCGATCCTAAAGAAGTTTCAATTCAAAAAGGTAATGCTCTGAATCTGAATGGTCTATTTCCACTACAAGCTAGCCCTAGCCATTTTTGCCACCCTACCGGCAAAGGCGTGCCACCAAGCGATTCAGCGTTCCGGTACGATGCCGTGTAGAAACAGATTAAGTATGGGTTTAATATAACTGCCATGCCCCTTACAGGTCAACGCGCTCCATCTTACACCTCATCATCACTTACCAGGTGAGATCGCAGTCGAGTGCTAACTTGTTGTGGATAAAAAAAAGGTTTACTCACTGGCCACAGAAAGCTCAGCCTTGGTCTCCGTTTCGCCCTTATCATTGGTAGCGACCACGCCGTAACTACCAGCGTCAGCGGGCGTCGCCTCACTGATCAGTAGAGCGTGTGTACCGTCGGGTTGAGACACCACGCGGATGCGTTTGCCATCTGGTACTATCTCTTTTCCGTTATGGGTCCTGGGAATGAGAAGATTTTTGTTAGAACATTAAATGTATATATTTATTTTAGACTTTTTGGAACGAAGTTCCTTATGGGATGATGCGGAGGGGAACGCTAGCCGGCAAAAAACGTCCGTAACGAAAATGTGTGGAGTAAGATTTTTTATCTATAGTTTATTCGAAATTAAACCTTAACATTACAGCATTAAAGTTTAATTACGAATGTAATATACATATTTATATTTAAGACCTTTTGTGTTCGTAACAACGCGTGCATGTCGCCGACATGCTCGCGTGGTTTTTATTTTAACCTCGACTAAAACTTGAAATTAATATTGATGTAATAAGGAACTTCGTTCCTATTTGGTGTCCCATGACTCCACACGTTTGTTTTTTGTTTAAGCCATAAAACTGACATCCTCCTTCTAGGTTATCATGTCTATAATCTTACCTACAACATATCAATTTACGCTAAGTGAGAAAATCAATTGTTTTTTGACCTGAACTAGTTAATACTCGGCGATTGTGCTAAAACCTTCCAAAACTCCCAACAGTGAATGTACAAAATTTCAATGGAAGCTTGGATAATTATAGACACACATATTATAAATAATAATTGAATGAATTGAATTGAATTCAACACTAGTTGAATGTGAACATGACATTGATAGAAAATGCGCTACGGTACATTGGCAGAGATAAAAGTTCTTTGGTCAATATGAATTAATTAAGTTCTTCTCCTTTTGGTTAATGGCTTCTCATAGTGCCAAACCAGCACCATGCACTTTTGCCAATGTCACGTGAGGCGGAAGAGGCACAGACACACTTTTAAAAAAAATGTCGACGTAACCTTGACTGCAAAAGCAATAAAAGGGTTTTGTTAATATATTATTATCTAAGTTATCAAGTCATAATTAAAAAAATTAAAAAAACACGACTGCCCTGCCAAAAAACGAACTAAAAAGTAAAAAATCTGAATTAATCTAGTTAAATTAGAATCTTACTCACATTTTTATTGAATGATATTTTTTTGTGAATCACTGGATATTGAACTATAGTGTTATATGTTTTTGGAATCTACTCATCATTTTCTAGATGAAATAAGTTATAGTTAATCTTATTTTCGACATTTTTTTTTAAATTTAGTCTTTAAAGGAGGGCTATGGTCACCCCATCAATTTTTTTCCAATTTTACTAGCTTATCTCACCCGGAATAAGCTAGGGATTCTAAAGATACCTCATTTATCAAAATCGGTTCAGGCGGATACATACATACATACATACATACATACATACATACATACATACATACATACATACATACATACATACATACATACATACATACATACATACATACATACATACATACATACATACATACATACATACATACATACATACATACATACATACATACATACATACATACATACATACATGAACCCTGAAAACAATATACTCCCTTTTTCAGGCAGTCGTATGAAAAGAGAAAGAAATGATGGAGAGTGGCGTACCATTTGATAGTCGGTTGTGGATGTCCAAGCACTTTGACTTCCAGCTTCACCGGGCATCCTTCTATTACTTTCGTGGGATGTAATTCTGCTATAAACGCTGGTTTGCGTTCCTTTTGTCCAATCTGTACAGTTGAATTTTCATAGATTAGTATCACAGAATAGGTAATAGTACAGGTATTAGGACCTTGTGCTAAGCTGTCTTTGAAATGCAATAAAGTGAACCAATTTTTTATAGCTTTTTATTTTAGGCACCAGCAACAAAGGTAGATTGCCGTGCATTCTTCCCTGGTGCATTGGTGTGCGTTGTATAGCGTTATACTCTAATCCAAAGCTTCGGCCGTGCCTGGTTACCACCCCGCCGTCAAACATTTGGGTGTTCCGGCACGATCCCGCGTAGAATCTAATCAGGGTTAAATACCTACTCCAATTTATCCCGCTTTTATCTGAGACATCAGACAGCAGTAAAAAGCTATACCTTGATAGATCGAAAAATTTGAATGACAGGTCAACATTAGCTTTAGAGGCGACCTCTCCCAGATTGTTGGTGGCGGTGAGAGAGTAAGAGCCCGCATCTTCAGGACGACAGCTGTCTATACTCAACCCCACGATGCCACCAGGCTAGGGCCACACTGCTGACGCTTAAAGCAATACTTAAGCAATAATACTCAAAATGACAGTTATATGTCACGTACCTTTAAGTTCCTAAAATAAGGACTATAATTCTAAAACACGAAAGCCAACAATAATAAAACGATATGTCTTAAGCGTTGTCAGTATGGCCCCTGATTGATAAAGTTTACTGCGTGACTCAGGCAGCTGCCAAGAGATATAAACCTATAACTTACCTCAACATTAGCTTTAGAGGCGACCTCTCCCAGTTTGTTGGTGACGGTGAGAGAGTAAGAGCCCGCATCTTCAGGGCGACAGTTCTCTATACTCAGCCCCACGATTCCACCGGGCTGGTTGATGAAGCTCACTGCTTGACTCGGCCGGATTGGTACACCTGTGGAAACGAACAGTATTTGTTGATTTACAGATTTATTAGCTGTGAACACAATATTAACATACATTCTGCCATTTCTGGCGTAATAAGTAAATAAATAATAATTTATTCAATTTATTCGTACAACAAATTTTTGGCGTATTTGATTTTAAATTCGTCTCTTTCGTCGCAAAAACGACGGTTGATGTGGCAGACGTGCTCTAGAGAGAAAAGCATAATACAGGATAAGCTCCCTCAGCCCCAGCCCGCTGGACCTATACCCTCAAAAAAGTTGGTGGAAAGCTGGAGGATGACAGAGGATGGGGACTGGGGACGCACCACTGAAAAACCCTCTTAATGTTCAGCAGTCAGTGGCATGCAGTTCATAGATGCGTAAAAGCACTGCTTACCCAAACAGAAATTCGTCAATGCAAATTTTTCATAAAAACAGCTAGTAAATAGGTATTCTGACTAACTAATGCCTACACTAGCTCTAAAACCTGTGGACTCCACTGCCAGCAGTAGATTTGTATAACCAAAGATTTTCATTCTAAAGCTAGCATCAAAGTTTGTCAGCTAAAGTGTGACGATCACAATCACCTCTGACTGGATAAAACTATATGTTCTAGCTAATTGGCTAAAGTGCAACTTGCTGCAAATATGGCAAAAATTCAGCCAAATAAAATGACTGCGATTTCCACATTCAAAAGTGAATTTCTATGTAAGTTAGCTCACCGGAACCATTTATTTAATTTTATATATTTCATTTTTAAACAAACAACAAATATTTTTATCAAATCTTTAAATTCAACCTATAAATTATTATCATAAGCAAAGCCCTCACAGACTTCTTAAAATTATTCTTAGCCATAACAAATTTATACCAGCTCTTTTATTGAAGTCGTCACCCCAAATTATTAAAAGCCAAATGGGAACTCACCATCCTTGAACCATTTGACCTCAGGTGCCGGAAAGGCCATGACCCTGGCTTGTAACTTGACGGGCTGGCCCACCACCACTTTGACGTTCTCCAGCTCCTCGCTGAACGACGGCTTCCGAGGTGTCGCTGCGATAAAAAATTAAAAGTTAATTCAACATCATCATCATTTCAACGAATTTGCTTGGCCACTACAGAGCATGAATCTCCTCTCGTAATGAGAAGGGATTGGCAGACTTTACACACCCTCGAGAATCAAGATATTATAAAGAATAAAAGTTTAAATTAAATGATATATTTAATTTCTTAAAACGGACTCTAAACTCCAAAAAGTGAGAAGGGCGTGCTCGGGGATAAGGCTCGCGACTCGTACAGAAAATCGGGTGTCTAAACCCATTGCCCATAACCGCTACTCATTTCAAACCATGAAGAAATTCGATGGTTCACAGGTACAATATCAGCTGTTAAACGTGCCATAGACTAGTTTAAGTGACAGGTACTCACGGTTAACGGCAACAGCACAGAGCGCCATGTGCTCCCCGCTGGGGTTGGTGATGAGGAGCTTGTAAGCGCCGCAGTCTGACGGCGTCACGTGGTCGATGCTCAGCTTGACGGTGCCGTCGGGGAGGCATCTCTGTTTGACGTGCTCATCGGTACTCACGGTTAACGGCAACAGCAAAGAGCGCCATGTGCTCCCCGCTGGCGTTGGTGATGAGGAGCTTGTAAGCGCCGCAGTCTGACGGCGTCACGTGGTCGATGCTCAGCTTGATGGTGCCGTCGGGGAGGCATCTCTGTTTGACGTGCTCATCGGTACTCACGGTTAACGGCAACAGCACAGAGCGCCATGTGCTCCCCACTGGGGTTGGTGATGAGGAGCTTGTAAGCGCCGCAGTCTGACGGCGTCACGTGGTCGATGTTCAGCTTGACGGTGCCGTCGGGGAGGCAGCTCTGTTTGACGTGCTCATCATCAGGCGATATCTCCACGCCGTCTTTGAACCTTGAAGATATAGATAAAGATATTGTTTCGGCCACTTGATTGTCCTCAGCAAAAGAGTCAGGTCCTGGGGCCCATGAGCAGGACCCACTCGGACTAGCAAGGGCAGCGGTCGATAATTAACGGCGAAAGCCACTAGACCGATGTGGATAGTAGCGGAAGGTCGAGGACGCCTACCTACGAACTAACGGTCATCGGATCCATAATATCGGACAGTAGAGACACCCACCTACCGACAGGCCCGCTGACTTATGGGGGACATGTCTCGCTCTTAATTATGTTCTGTCGAAGAAGACCGAGTTTTGAAAAGTTTGAAAAAAAGAAAATTAAAAGCATAATCTTATAGGCTTAGTAAGTACTCGTACCTTTCCCCTAATTGATTTATTTCTCAAATTGTTGTCAATAGTATCGCAAGAACAATCGAAGCGATGATGAGATCTTTTCTAAGTTTTTATAATGGTGTGTTGGAAATTCCTATTTACGATTTTCATTAATAAACGTGTGAAATCTGGTACTTCTTCAACTTCAACATCCTTACCATTTAGCCGTAGGTATAGGGCTGCCGTCCACCTTAGTGCGCAGTTCCAAGAGCTCCCCCTCATCCACCTCCTTCTGTCGGTCCAGCTTGTGGCCGAAACCAGGCGGGATCTGCGCCAGGGCTATATCCGCCTGACACTCCGCTTCGCCGGACACGCTGAGCGCTACCACTTTGTACTGAAAAAAAAACGCACCAAATTGAGAACCTCCTCCATTTGGAAAGTTCATTTTCTCACTCTCTTCGGTCGTTCCTTCATTGCTGAAGATCGTTATCCTGACTAGATCTTAACATCGAACGGATTATGCTGCATTTGCTGGTATTTTAAAGTCCATTTAAATATACCAGGAAATTAAATGCAGTCAATATGAAGAAGATATTTTAAATTACGCGTATTAGTTTGCTAGATGATGCCCGGGACTTGGTCCGAGTGGATTGAGGATTTTTGATATTCCCGTAGGAATTCTCTTACTCTAACTCTCTTATTTTTGCGGTATGCATTCTTTAGGTATTTTTGCACCCATAGTCTAACGTGACGGCAATTCGACACATAATGTGCTATTCGAGGCATGCGGGGCTTAAACGCCGCAAAATTTAATCATGGTCATCTCATTTATGACTTACTTGGTCATGTACTTAAGATGAAAATGTTTCCTCAGGCCCAATTGTCTAAGCAAAGCGTAATCATTTGACAGCTTAAAACGCATTATACGAGCTATTTAAGGAGTTTATACCTGCTTTTTAACGTACAGGCATCTATGAACTCTATAAATAGGTCGAATTATCCGTTTGATAAAAGATTACGATTACGATTTCCTTACACAATCGGGGGGCTGATCCCAATTAAAATGACGAGTTATTGGATAGAAGCAGGCGTTACTTTGGAAGTGCATGATAATGAAAGAACTTGAAATTTAATTCACACAGAAGTACACATTGTACCACATAGATTTACCTACGGTGGCGGAATATAGCGAATAAAATTTCAAGTTCTTTCAGAATCATGAGGTAGTTACCTTTCCAGCGTCGCTAGCGTTGAAGTGCTTGATCTCGAGTTCGCTATCAACTTGCCCGCCAACAACCGTGGTGATGGTGTGGCGGTCATCGTTGGTGATCTCTTTGCCGTTGAGGAACCACTTCACGTTGGGTTTGGGCACGCCGTCGCAGCGCACGCGCAGCGTACAGTCTTCGTAGTCTTTGATTGTCTGCTTCTGCAGAGGCTTAATGAAAGAAGGCTTGTCGGCTGCGGGAAGAAATGATTTAATAAGAATATTTTTCTAAAGGAAGAGATTTTTTTAAGTCTGCGACTTGAGCTTGATGCAATTTCATAATCTAGTTATAATAACTCTATTTATACAAAAAATATAAATGCGAAAGTATGGACGGATGGATAAATGGATGGATGTTTGTTACTCAATCACGCCAGAACTGATCTGGATAAAATTTTACATCGAGAATTAATACTAATTGCCTATGTGGTAATTACTGAATTACCACATACGCAATTTTTATTCCGGAATATAAAAGTTCCCGCGGGAATCAAAAGAAATCATTCCTCGCGGACCAAGTCGCGGGCATCACCTACTATGATCTAAAGTTCTTGCTGAAGTTTTAAACAAATATTTCTCGCAGGATTTTGTCTCAAGTTAGCTGTTTTTGAGTGAACGTTATTCTTGCCAATGTGTCAAAATTGTATACGATTGAATCCTCCCACCAGGCTAAATCCTAGAATAGTTACTCACTGTGCACATTAAGCCTGGCTTGCTGCGTGGTCTCCCCGTGCTCGTTCTTAGCGCTAACGGTATAGAGTCCAGCGTCCTCGATGCCAACAGTCTTCACTATAAGCTTGTACGTCTCCTTCTCACGATCTTCAATGATCTCGTGTTTCGCCGATGGCTGGATTACGTAGCCATCTTTGCTCCTATGGTAAAAATAAGTATTTATTATGAAAAATAAGTTATATATTAAATAAGTAATATTTTATCTAAAGTTTTAATCTATAGTAACGCAGGGTAAATCTCGTGTATAGTTAAAAAAATCAATAACAAATACCGTTGATACCGTTACCGGATACCGCATGACAATTCAGAAGCACTTGCAAAAGTTTATTTGAATAAAACATTTGAATTTGAACTGAATAGGGTATCAGCTGAGTGGTTTAAGTTTTTACACACCTATTGCAATTATTAAAGCGCTAAAGATCATAAGGCAAGTTTTATCAAATGTATGCTTTCGTGTCGATTTTTCCTCTGAGCGGTAGGTAATAATTAACATTGAATTTTTTTTGGGGCACTACTAATTTTTCAAAAAATTTGGCTTTATTCTTTGTATATAAATTTTAAAGAGAACCGCTGTGCAATATTATTCAGCTTTCTAGGACCAAGGTCTGATGATGATGATCAAGATCTGGGCGTTGATGGGTCAGTTAGTCAGTTAATGAGTCAGGAATACCCTTTTTTTATACATAGTAGTATTTAGTATAATTGTAGTTTATAGTTTAACTTACCATTTGACTTCAGCGGCAGGGTTGGCCCTGATATTAGTGAAGAAGGAGGTTTCTTCGAAAGGCATTGTGGTGACATCCTTAAGGGGCTCAACTTCGGGTCGCAGCAGGATGTCCAAGCGAGCTGAACACTCGCCTACGCCATATTTGTTCTTCGCCTGGAGGGTGTATTCACCGGTGTCCGCGTGACGAGCTTCGGAGAGAAAAGTAAGATAAGAATCATAAACATCCCAAAACCCTTCGGCAGCTCCCAAGTTAATAAGCTTAAAGGAATGTGCAGTTCTCATACAAGCCGTCAACCGTTAACAAGTACGATGAAGCCAATTAATAAACTTCAATATATCTTATTTGTGCAAAAAAAGAGTACGGGTATTGTCTCCGAATCGGACAGGTTAGTACAATACACTGGCGAAGTACACATTGACTTCACATTTTTGAGAATAATATGGTGACCTCTGAAGGTTAACTATAAGTCACCACGCGATGATTTTCGTCACCGTTAAAGTAAGTAATATTTAATAGCTTATAGCAGAATATCCCAAAATAATTTTTTTCACTTCAACATTTTGGCATTTGTCCTTTCCGGAGACACTTAGGTATTGGGTAGGTAGTTAATTATTATTTGAGCGCTTGACCATAATTGCATAAGTCCAACTAGCCTGAGCAATAGGAAATTCATTATTCCCCGTTAGAATCATAGAGCCTTTTCATTATTAACTTAATGGTAGGAGTTGAGAGGCCTTCCAAATCCTTTCATTCAGAAGTGACAAAGCAATAAGTATTAATACTATCAAGCAAGATTGTCCAAATTTATAATTTTTCATCACTCAAAATAGCACCGAAATAAGAAAAAGTCAACTCCTCATGTGAGGTATAGAATCCAATCCAACTGCATCCAAGTATATTGGCTTCACGGAAGTCAGTGCTATATGCTAACAGATTTATAGCACATGCTGAGTGAAGACCGGTTTGGGGATCAAATCAAATTTCGCTCTATATAAAGTTTGTTAAAAAATAACAGTAAATAAATAGTATCCCCGAATAAAGTTTTCTTTCTTTTTTTAAACAAAAGTCTACTTACCAGTGGGAATATGCAAGGTAAAAATGCACTCCTTTAGACCATGCTCAAGTTCCTTTGAATCCATACTGGTGATAAGGGTGGCAATGTCTGGAGTGAGCTCCTCCCCATTAAGCAGCCAGGCCACGTGGGGCAGAGGATCCGCGGTACATACGGCCTTCATGGTCACCGGCTCTCGCTGCATCACGCTGGTCGCTGTGAGGGGAGCTGTGAATTTGGGCTTGCGGAGCTCAGATTCGGCTGTAAAGATAAGTAAAATTTTATTAATTCATTCCACTGTGCACAGGCAAAATATATCAGTTTTTAAATCTGAAGCTTTCCGAAGCCACCAGAAGTGCCAACATGATTAAGTAGTTATGACATGTGTTGGAGTGATAAAATAATAAGCATAGCATTCATAGTAAGCATATTATTGTGTTAACTGCCATGGAAAAAATACTCACGTGAAACCGAAAGCTCAGCTTGTAGCGACTGCGTGCCCAGGTCATTGACGATCTCGCACTGCCATTTTCCAGCGTCTTTCATGTCAACAGCATCGATCTCCAGCTTGTACAGATCCCCTTCATTGGTGATGTGGACCCTCCCGTCAGCCTTCACCTCTTGGCCTTCATGCAGCCAACGGACCGTGGGCTTCGGCGTTCCAGAAGCTTCCACTGTGTATACTAGGGGGAGGGATTCGTAGGTGTGACCGTCCTTCAGGGTGCTGTCTTTGAGTTTGGGTGGTGCTGCAAATCAAATTTTTATTTTTTAGACTACATTTTTTTAGATTATATTTTTTACAGTTTTAATTTAAGGCTGTTTGGGCGAAAATACCACCGAGTTAATAAATCCTCTTGAGTAATAATAGTATTTCTGACTAGTTATAATACGGTTTTTATGGATTACGAAGTTATTGGAATATTTAAAGTACCGACTTGAATAATTACCAATTCGTAAAAAAACTAGAGGGAATTTTAGATAATTTAAACACTAAACTGGCTAGTTTAGTGTATAAATTAGCCAACCCGCATTGGAGCAGCGTAGTGGATCTAAGCTCTAAATCCCTCGCTCCTATGAGAGTGGAGGCCTGTGCCCAATAGTGGGACGTTAATGGGCTGTAATGGTGGAAACACTAAACTAACAAATAAACTATTCTATTCTATTCTATTAGAGGGGCGTAAACGATTTTTGAAACGATGGAAAAAAGAATACAGTAAGTATACGATATTGAAGAGTATCTTAACAACCTGAAGTAACTAACATAAAGAGGCAAAATTATAAATAAGCTGAAAAATAAAAAGATTTTGCGATATTTACAGCAGTTATTGTAAATGGAAAAAACTTACCGATTGCTTACATATACAGAAAAATACATCGTCTGTATGTTGTGTGATGTTGGAATGTGTAAATACGTACCTTAGAGGATTTTATATTTTATGTTGAGAACATACAAAAGCTTAATTGGCGTGCACGCAGGCGCTCATTATATTATAAAATAAAATTTACCTTAGTTATGCGGACGTTGTTGCTAACATCTTCGAAGGAGTGGAATCCGAGTATTAGTATGCCAGAAGGAAATGTTATTACGCATGCGTGCTAAAACAAACATACGGCAGAACATTAATTAGATCATAATGGCGATTTTCTGAGATCACATTTAGTTATTTGATATTTTCTTCTGATAAACTTAAGAAATGTTGATAAAGTGTTGATAAAGTATTTAAGAAATTAGTTAACAAAGAATTTTAGGCTTCCCATGAGAAGAAAATAACAGATCAAGTTAGACATATAGAACAGCAATTTATCAATAGTAAAGAACAGCACGAAAAAGTTGTTAATGTCCTTGACGCACACATAGTAGCGTTACTATAATAATCAACATCAGCCGCGCGTGTCATACTCCGTCTCAGAATACATTTGATTACTTGATTATTACCTTTTTCCTCTTCTTCATTCAGAATATCATCTAATATGCTTCTTTGTCTTCGGCTTCTGCTTAATAGTTCTTCAATATCACCATCCCCTTCTTCGTCAACATTAAACAAACCCGTGCTTGTTTTTTTCTTACGCTCTAATGTGGTTTCTGCTACATCTTTTGTTATACTATCGAAATTTTTAATTGGGCTTAAAACTAGTTCTTCTATTATACGATTCTTAATATTATCTATCTTAACCTCGACGTTTTTAAATTCGTTTTCGTCAAATTCCTTCGATATGTGTATGAGCTTTTCTGTGATATCATTTTCGTAAACCTTTTCACTCTTCTCCTTCAAAATAACCGATTCTTTATCACCTTCACTCGTGAGATAGTCTTCTTTGAAAGAGGACTGCCGCACGTAAGAGTCTTTGCTGAAAAACTTTTTTGTGTCGTCTATATCAAAAAGAGATTTTGAGAGGTCTTCGATTGAAATTTCTCGTGAAAGCGAATCGTTTTGCCAACTCATCTCATCCTCAGAAACAGATTTGATTGATATTGTTCTATTGCCGGCCTGTCTACCATGTCTTGAGTTAGTTTCAGCATCAGAATCAGTTTGCGGTTCCTCTATTATGCCATAGGTTCCTCTTCTAATATGATCCGGTATTGTATAATATCCTAATTCGGTTAGATAGTAACTATGACTAGCTATTTCTTCAACTTCCAGTGAAGTTGTGTGCGGTTTATTCGGTTTAACAATCTTTTTATCATACTCGTCATTCTCATCATAATATACTGCACTTGAGGTCATTTTGTGTATAGTGCGCGTTTCGGCTGGACCTACCAGTTAAAATATTATTATATCGAAGTAGTTTAACAACAAAAGATGGTAGGTATTATTTTATTGCATGCAATGGAAATTGGGTTGAAATGTATAAATTTTATATAACAAGAGTAGCAATTTCGTATGAATATTAGATTTTGGGCCTCCACTCATGTCAGACTTTTTGTAGTTCCGATAATCGGGCCGATAATTTCACCGAGTTTGTGACCGACTCAAACGTCCGAACAGAATCATTTTCCACCGGCGCGATAACCGAATGGGCCAGAATGCACCGATTTTGTTTTTGACTGGCATTTTGTAAGACGTTTGCGTTTCAATATTGCAATCTGTATGTTTCATTCATTTCCGACAAAAAATCGGTGATCGGTCACACTTGTCTGATGTGGGCGGAGCGCCTTTTCCTGACAATGAAGTTAGAAATCGGGAAGAGAAGGCGCGAGGCTTAATACTGACCTGTAATAATAGCACCGTGCGAGAGACTGCTGCTTACTTTGGACACAATTATTGAACCATCATCACCCGACTTGAATGTTGTTACTGTTTCGAAAACTCGGCCTAAACATAACAAATCACACTTGGTTTGTTAAAAAAAACAAGAACATGCAACACTATGAACAAGTGAGTGTGCGGCCTAGAAGCTGTTTGCTGATTATGAAGCATGAAGCGCGTTTTTTACCTTCTGTTTCAGCACTCAACGGTTCCTCGCTAACCGACTGTTTTTTGACAGACTTGCGCTTTGGTGATTTCAGTGATTCATCAATGGAAACTTGTTTTATAACTTCGGGTTTGGTAACTTCTTTTTTACTTTCTTGTTTTTCCGATTTTATTTCTTCCAAAATAGGCTTTTTATTCTGCTCGTTTTGATTCTCATCCCAAATTGACTTTGTTTCACTTACTTCAGGCTCTGTAAGGGATTTTCGAGCTTTTCTTGTACTCGGTTTAACATCATCTACTATAACTGATTTTGGCTTTTCGTCTTCTACTATATCATCCCAAAATGACTTTTGTTCTACATTTTCTGGTTCGGTGAAAGATTTCTGAGATTTAACTTTAGCTGGTGTATCTACTTCATCGATTGACACCGATTTACTTTTTGTATCCATTTCATCCACAACGGACTTTTGTTTTACAAATTCAGGCTTAGTATAAGATTTTTGAGATTTCAATGGCTTCTTGGCGTCATCTAGAATGGCAGATTTTGGTTTTTCATCTTCTCCTATGTCATCCCAAAAAGACTTTTCTTCTACCACTTCAGGCTCGGTAACGGACTTTTGAGATTTCAATGGTACTGCCTTCTTAGTTTCCTCTTGTTTGGCCAATTTTGGCTTTTCATTTTCTGCGATATCGTCCCAGAAATTATTTTCTTCTACCACTTCAGGCTCGGTAAAAGATTTTTGAGATTTAACTTTAGCTGGTTTATCTACTTCTTCGATTGACACCGATTTACTTTTTGTATCCATTTCATCCACAACAGACTTTTGTTTTACAAATTCAGGCTCAGTATAAGATTTTTGAGATTTCAATGGTTTCTTGGCGTCATCTAGTTTGGCAGATTTTGGTTTTTCATCTTCTTCTATGTCATCCCAAAAGGACTTTTCTTCTACTACTTCAGGCTCGGTAACGGACTTTTGAGATTTCAATGGCACTGGCTTCTTAGTTTCATCTAATTTGGCAGATTTTGGTTTTTCATCTTCTCCTATGTCATCCCAGAAAGACTTTTCTTCTACCACTTCAGCCTCGGTGAAAGATTTTTGAGATTTAACAGCTGGTTTGTCTACCTCTTCAAATGACACTAATTTAGACACAGTTTCATCAACTATTGATATTTGTTTGACTATTTCAGGCTCTGTCTTTTCTCTCTTAGCAGTTTTCTTAGCCTCGTGATCTGAGGCGTCATCAACTTGTGTTTTTTTGGATTCCTCTATTTCATCCCAGAATGACTTTTCTTGTATTACTTCAGGTTCAGAGATAGATTTTCTCGGTTTGGTTGGAGTGGGTTTTTCAACCTCATCCACTTTTGCAGATTTTAGTTCCGAATCTGTTTTATCTGTCAAAGATTGTTCTTCTATCTTTTCTTTTTTTAACTTCTTTGCAGTTTTCTTTGTTCCCTCGTCAACTACATCGTCTATTTGTTGTTTTTTAGCTTTGCTTTCCTCTTCCAGTTCACTTTCAACAACACTTTCTTGTCTGAACCGCGAATGAACTTCTTTTGCTATTAAACACAATGAAAAGATGGTAACAATAAGTGTGGTAATATGATAACAAATTATATTATTGACACAAATGTCAGGACAGGGTGGAGTGCGGGAATGTTTGGTGCAAAATGTTTACGTGTGTACAAAAGAGCATTCATGTCCAGTGAATGCTTCAACGGATTAACACTACTGCTACTTATCTATTCAAAAGACATCGTAGCGGGTAACTTGACAAATAAAATCGTGCAATGTAGTAGTTATCTACTCTTATATTAAACTACATCACTTGCAACTACTACTATACCTCTGTGGTCAAAGTCCAGGCGGTTTGACTCCACAGTCAGATCATATTGTATGTTTGGACGACTTTGAGATACTTTACCATTGCTTGGTGTGCTTTGTGTTTGTGTGTGAAAATTTTGCTGGAACGTGATGCCAATTGTATCCAACATAAAGACACCGCTTACAAAAAAGTCATAAATCTAGTTTTTCTTGTGGAATCAGGGAATATTCACCTTTATTTTAACTATATAATGCTGTAGGTACATTTCTATTATACGATTTTCACTTTAATCGCCCTCAAACTCTTTACTCCCCTTATTGCTAAATTTTGCTTGCTTTCTTGATCCAAATTCCGGATGTTTGCAATATTTTATATCAAAACACTTACTATGCACAGTCACGGTACTCTTGGATGAAACGCTACCCATCTCATTTTCAGCTCTGACCTCGTATTCTCCGCCATCCTCTTCCTTTATCAGTGTTACCGTGAGGTGATAGTTTTCTAGCCTAAAAGATTGATTTAGTGAAATTTCGATACCTTGCAATACCGTTTTGTTCTTAAATAAAATCAGTTCACATGTTATAGATACGGTATATAGATATACTTTAAGGTTTCGTTCGCACTGTGACAAACATTCGCGCGAATTTTAATATCGCGATTTACTCGTATATTACGCGAACGGATTTCACCTACTTCGCACCGTAATGCATTGAGAATCATGCAACTCCATACTGCATAAAACATTTTTAGCACGAACTTTATTCGCAAACGCGTATACCATATGATTTCTAGTTTTACAGAATTGCAAAAGAAAATTCGCGCGAATATTTTTCGCAGCGCGAACGCAGGCTTATACAGCCTTAATTTAAACACGCAGGGTCCTGATTGATTTACTGCAACATATTTAATGTAAGCTTACAAAACTACCGAAAAATAGGTACATAATATTAACAAGTCTTAATTAAAAAAAATAAAAACACGACTGCGACTAAAAAGTTAAAAATCTAAATTAATCTAGTTAAATAGACTCTTATCTTATTTCTTTATCACATTTTATTAAATGATATTTTTTTGTGAATCACTGGATATGTGTTAGGTATATATTTTTGGAATCTACTCATCATTTTCTAGATGATGATTATATAGTTAATATTATTTTCGATTTTTTTTCAGCTTTAGTCTTAAATGCGGTACCATGGCGGTATACCCATAATTTTTTTTTCAAATTTTACTAGCCTGTGTCACCCGGAATAAGCTAGGAATTCTAACGATACCTCATTTATCAAAATCGGTTCAGGCGTATAGAAGTTATGGTAGAATATACAAACTCACATACATACTTACATGAACCCTGAAAACAATATACTCCCTTTTTCGGGCAGTCGTATAAAAAGGAACTCAAGATACCTTTTAGTGTCCCTTTCTATCTTAATCCTGGCATCAGTGGTGACTTCCTGGCCGTCCTTGTACCACTTGATCCTGGGCTCTGGGCAGCCTTCCACTTCCACCTCCAGCTTCAGCGTCTGCCCAACGTCCACGGACATGTCTATCAGACTCTTCGTGATGCGCGGTTTTCCTGGGAGACGTGAAAATCATGGTTATTAGTTTGCTGGTTAAAGAGCTGTTTCGTGATTGTATTCGTAGTTGCTTGAAGTAACTAGGAATACTTTTATTTGGCAGAGTACCTATTCGACACAGCATTTTTGCTACCTTTGTTAGCTATGCAATAAAATAGAAATCTTTATTTACAAGGAATTTAAATGATCTTAATATTGATCTTTCACTTTTCGCTCGCAACACTATCGAAATCAAAGCTCATTTTAGTATTCGTTTATCTATAGCCTTTTCAGACTAATTACTAGCGTGAAAGATTGCTGACCTTAAATGTCTAAGTAAATAAAAAGATGAAATCGAAAAATTACAATAAATATCACCACGGAAGAATTATTTTTCGAATCAAATCCTGTGAGTATTAAAACCTATTAATAGGTATACAAACACTTCAACCCATTGTCAGGTCACAACTGAGCACAACTAATCTCTTCTCAGAAAGAGGGTTTGGCCATAGTTAGTTCACGTTGGCCAAGTGCGGATTGGCAGACTTCACACACCTTTGAACGTTTTGTAAATGTCTTGGGCGTGCGGGTTTACTCACGATTGAGCAAGTGATATGAATTATTTTTTAAACTCACACACTAGAATAAGACGCCAGGTGTCTAAAACACTACGCTATTACCGCTTTAGACACACAATCCATATCCATACTATAATATTATAATTGCGAAAGTGTCTGTCTGTCTTTCTGCTACGCTTTAACGGCCGGTCTGTTCAACCGATTTTGATGAAATTTGGTACAGGAACAGGTGGCATCCTGGGGACAGACATAGGTTATACCGGAAAATTAAAGAGTTCCCGCGGGGATCAAAATACCTTAAGCGTCACGCGGACGAAGACGCGGGCATCATCAGTAGAACAATATTTTCACCACTTACTGTTAACAGTGAAGGTGGCCTGACACGAGTCCTGTCCCATCTCGTTGGACACTTTGCAGGTGTACTGTCCGGACAGCTCTGACGTCACTTCCTTCAGCACAAGCTTGTGGCTGCTGCCATTGTCCACACGAGTGTACACGGACTTCTTCTCTGTTATCTCCACGTCACCGAGGTACCTGGGAACACAGATTCATTAGAGTAAGGGCTTAGACAGTAACACGGTATTCGACCTCAAGCTGACTGCTAAGTTGTATTTTAGATGCAGCTATGGTGTAGACGAAAGGTCTTATAGGTCCCGCCACGTAAATAGATCAAATTGGTGGTATGAAGGGGACTGGGGGGAGCGATAACTATTATGATTCGGCAATTAACATACAATAAGTAATATTATAGAAGACGATACGTAGCTAGGACGCGACTGTACCCTGCGCTCAGACACCTCCGTGGCGCAGCGTGTAGCGCTGTTGTCTTAACGTGCGGAGGTCCCGGGTTCGATCCCCAGCAGGGTCAATTTGGAAATTTATAATTTCTGAATTTTCCCTGGTCTGGCCTGGTGGGAGGCTTCGGCCGTGGCTAGTTACCACCCTACCGGCATAGGCATGCCGCCAATCGATTACATGTTCCCGTACTACGCCGTGTAGAAACCAAATAGGGGTATGGGTTTAATATAACTGCCATGTCCCTAACAGGTTAGCCCGCTACCATCTTAGACCGCATCACCACTTACCATCAGGTGAGATCGCAGTCAAGGGCTAACTTGTAGTGGAATATATGAAATGGAAAAAAAGACACATCTCCTCCACTGCCCTAAGCGTTTTTTTTACGTGACGGGACCTATACCAAAGTCGAATCTGGCTTTTAAAGAGTGGTTACCATTTGACGTCAGGCGTGGGGAAGGCGTCGACGTCGACGGTGAACTCGACGTTGACGTCGCCCTCGGCCGCCGTGGTGTCTTTTAGACGCTGCGTGAACTGTGGCGCGCGCCGCACGTTCAGCAGGCAAGAGTCGCTCGAGGAACCGTGCACGTTGCGGATCTGTACAGAATAGTACATTGCTGCCCAGGCCGGAAATAGAGCAATTTACAGCTGAGTAATATTGGAAAGACGAGGCGAAGCCGAAGACTTCGAAGTGATTTTAAAAGGACGAGGCTGTGAAATGCTATTACGGCCGAGACTTGTAAAGTGCTTTTCTCTAATTTGCGACGAAGAAGCTTATAGTTTAGAAACTAGATAAGTCAGCGCCATCTATCTATCTATCAAACATGTAAAAACTTACTTAAAAAATAAAGCGCTGACTTATCATATCATTATCAGCACTCACGCTGAAATCTTGTGCCGTAGAGGCAATGATATGATTTCCTACTTGAATGTCAGAGGATGTCAAATAGGAGAAAAATAACTTACAAGGTGGTTTTTAATGGCGTACTTATTCACAAATACCGGGATGTTTCTAAAAATTGTAGGCACCTTCCGTTCGTCCGCGTGAATTTAGGTGAGGTCCCGTGCAAAACTCCCGTGGGTACTCCTTGATTTTTCGGGATAAAAAATAGTAATGTGTTTCCAATTTTCAAGGCTAGCTTATGTTTCTACGGCTTTTTAAATTATTGTGGTCAGTGCTACCGAAAAATTCCGAAATAGTCACCATATAAGTTGAATATCCCCGTGAACCAATATGTGTAATCGCAGTTCTCAACATGTTAAAACATTTGGTTCCAAGATTTTGTGAGCCGAAGATGGTTCACATGATTGTGGGCTGTAAAAGTGTTGAAACACGATCGCTAGTTTTCAAAGCAGTCCGTGTAAGGAAATCGCAATTGTAATCGTTTGTAAACGGATAATTCGGCCTGTTTAAGGAGTTTATAGATGCACGTCAAAAAGTATTTTCAAGATGAACTCCTTAAACAGTTCGAATAATACGCTTTAAGCTGTCAAATGATTACGATTTGTTTAGACAATCGGGCCTCAGATAGCTACCTCGCAGGAATACTCCCCGGAGTCAGCGCGTGCAGCTGACGTGATGACCAGGGAATGCGCCGAGCCAGAAGATGTTATCTTCACGGCGGATGACTCCTTCAGCTCTGTCTTGTTCTTGTACCTGTTGCGATCACACCAGTAAATATTATTCATAAAATTTTTGGACGTCAGATTGTCTGACAGTTTATGCGGTAATATACCCCTATTTTATGCAAATAAATAATTCCATTTGATTTCAAATGTAATATTATGTAGCTTTTGTTTTTGAAAATTCCACTGTTTTTCTGAGAACACCTTTTTTTCTGAGGAGGTTTTCAGATTTTAAATATTTTTCAATTAGAATCAGACCTAAGAAGGATCTAAACCTTCTTATAACAATTTTGATCGGCTAATTAGATAAATTAGTTCCTAAGTAAATACAAGCAAAACAGGTTGCCTAAAACAAGTGTACCTACTATACTGCCTCTATTAGTCAATATCCGAAGCAACTCTAAAGCAGTAAATCTTTAAGTCTGGCAAGAGATCGACGAAGACCAAATTAAAGTTGACTAGGCAGTGAGCGTAGTTCCTGTGCGTAGAGGAATTTTGAGTTTAACCTTATCATGTAGTTAGTATACTAACCAAGTAACGATAGGCGCAGGTTCAGCCTCGGTTTGCACTTCGAAGGTGACTGTCTCCTTTTCATTACACACTTTGTCCGCACCGAGCTTCTTGATGATCTTTGGCGGTGACGTCACGTGCCACTGCCAGAAGTCCGAACATTGGTTGACTTCGTTTCTGGACATAAACAACATAAAGTGTTAAGGTGGAGGTCCGTTGTCATGCTATTTGCCAAAAAGTTCATCAATCAATCAATTGTTTTGTGGGTTACAGGTGCTTTTAGAAGTGAAAACTTTCCCGTACACAATCTACTGTCAGAGACAGTATGCAAAAATTATATAAACCTATAGACAATCTTTACAAAATAATAATGGAATTCGAATTTATAATTAAAATTGAATCACTTAGCTGAGGAATAAAAGGGAATGTCTAAACATGGCTTAAATTCTTCAAATACACATAATTAATGGTGACGACGATCATTTATACCTGTCTGCCTGTCTGCTACGCTACGGCCCATCTTCTCAACCAATTTTAATTAAATTTGGTACGGAGCATCCCGGGAAAGGACATAGGCTTAAGACATACTTTTTATCCCAAAAAATTAAGGATATCCCGCGGAAATCAAAAACCTTGATGCGCGCTGATGAGATCGCGGGCATTATCTAATAAGTAATATTATATTGGGGAGATGATTACTGACTTGGCGACAACAGAATATGAGCCGGTATCGGTCAGCTTGGCGCCTCTGATGGTGATCTTGTATATCTCCTCGGATTCCTTCACGATAGTGATACGATCCGAGGACTTGATCTCCACGCCGTCCTTGTAGAAAGTCACGTCGGGGGACGGGGTGCCTTCGATCTCGATTGTCACTTCGTGGGTGGATTCCGTCTGGAAGGGTAATCCATTTTATAGAAGTTATAATATGCTTTCCGCCGTGAAATTTGATCACCATTCAATAAAAACTAAATATTAATCATCAGTAAATGAGGCCGTTGAGCCGTCAAAACTTTACAAGCAAATAAACCGACCTTTGTTTTATCCACGCAAAGCCAACAAACACAATTTCACATTTATAATATGGCTAGGTAATAGGCAAATATAATAAATGTAAAAATGTGTTTGTTTGTTGGTTTTACATGGGTATACAAAAGACCCACAAACTACTGGAAGAGTCGGGCTGAAATTTGGCATCCAGATAGCAATTTTGACAGACATCTGCTAAGAAAGGATTTTTGAAAATTCAACCCCTATGGGTAGAATAGGTATTTGAAATTTATGTAGTCCACGTGGAAGAATTCGCAAGCAAAAGCTAGTATGCTATATGCAGCTGAACTCTCCTGGGGGCATACTCCCATTGCTTAAATCCGTATTGTTTTAATATTGTTGATGTTCGTGTTTAGAATTATAATCCTTACTTTAGGTAAGTCAAGGTCCTTGACATAAAACTGTTATGAAGTAATACTGCTTAAGCGATGGTGATGACCCTACCGGGAAATGGGTCTGAGACCTCCCACGTTAAGGCAACAGCGCTCAATACCGCGCCAGGGAGGTCGTCTCCTGTAATAAATGTCAATATTTTCCTGGCCAAATACTCACCATACAAGTCTGGTTTTCGATCTTCCTCTTGATCTTGGGCGCCTGCTTCACCACCAGGTTCATTGTGGTGGTGTCTTCGCCGAGGTCGTTGGACGCGATCACGTGATACTCACCCGCGTCCGCTGACGTCACGTTCTTGATCACCAGAGACATGTTCTCATCGTCTTCAAACAGAAACCTAGGGAGAGGGTTTTTTTAATCTTGCTAACGCTTTAAATCCTTGTATTGAATGTACGAAATAAATGATAAATCGGTCGGTTATAATCGGCCGATTTCAACATAGTGTGTAGAAATCAAAAATATTTTTTACTTTACAGTGGCTTTGGAAAGAATTATTATTTTTAACTTTTTAGTGTCAGGATTCAGGATGGAGTCAGATTTTTTTATGGGACCACCTCGAGAGCTTCCTCTAAGGACTGAAAAAAAAATTCAAATCGGTTCAGAAACCACGGAGATATGCAACGACATACATAAAAAAAATACGCGCCGAATTGTGTACCTCCTCCTTTATTGGAAGTTAGTTAAAATATGATTTATTTATTTCATGTAGGACAACTTGCGTCACTTATCTATGATACGTTAAGACTCTACCACCGGTTCGGAAAACTGAGAAGAGCCGGCAAAAATCTCAGCAGTTATAAAGTAAACAACACAACACATAAATTACATTACAAGTATTACACTGACTTGTAGGTCACTGGATGCGAGGCCGGTTGCTTCCATGTAACTTTGTCATTCAGGAAAACATCGATAGTGTAAAAACCTCGACTTAACAAATGTTGTTTAACAGTGTTTAAATCCATTTAATGGCAAATCTGGAAAGTCTTTGGGAACCATGTTATAAAAGCGTACACTCAACCCCACACAGGATTTCTATACCTTGCGCACACGATATGACGCTGTTACAAGCTTATGGTGGTTTCTAGTACATCGATTGTGAGTATCACTTATTTGCTTATAAAGATTAATTATATACATTATGGAACAAAAAGCTTAATTTGCTATCATCCGCACGAACATACAAATCTATGTGATACAACATGCAGCCACAGAATAGGGTGAACAAACCCAGGTTTTGCAGCGAACAAATTACCATATAAACACCGCCCTCCCGCTTCTAAACACGCAGGAAAACAACTGTATAGTGATTCTGAAAACATTTCCTGAGGATGCTCCGATGACGGAGTGAATGAAGATTTATTTTACCCACCATTTAAACGTATTGTTTGCTTTTCCTACATGTTTAGAAGCGGGAATGCGGGCGGAGCATATCGAATTCTGCACTTTGTACCACATAGATTTGTCTGCTTTAGTGAATCAAAGCAAATTAAACTTAGTGTTCCTTGGTTATCGTGGACTCCCGCCAAGTAAGGCCTGCTTCTATCCAAAATAATTTATTGCTTTTGCTAAATTCATTAAGATTAAATAAAATAAAATCTAGGAAGTTTGTTAATATTGGCACTTGTTTCCATATGTCTTTGAAAAACAAAATAGCTTCAATCATTATTGAAGCAGGTTTTGAAATATCCAGAGGACTGATATTCTGCCTGAAGTCAGAGTCAAATTGGCCTAGATTTTAAGCCAGAAAAGTCTTCTGACAACGCCCATGTTTGCATTTTTTTTTGCGATGAATGACAATGGCTATAATTAATACTTACTTGTGTCTAGCATCAGCTTCTATCACCTTTCCTTCGTGTTTGAACACCACGTTGGGTTTGGGATAGCCCTTGCAGACGAGTTCCAACATGGCCGACCCACCACACGATACGATCGCTTCCTTGTGCTCGATCACCAATTCTGGCTTCTGGGGCTCGCGGTGCAAAAAGTTTACAGCCCCTGCGCACAAATTATTACTTTAATATTTTATCGGATTTCAAGCTAAATTCGTAGTGGGCTGGCTATGTTTAATGGCCATAGCCAGCCCACTGCGTTTTGAAGAAGAAACAGTGTACTGGTAAATGATTTGTGGGACGATCTCCATCTACTGGATTGATGACCTCAATAAGCTAGCAGTATATTCAGAATACTATTTTATTTTGATTGAGCACAAACAGGTCAGAAAAAAAATCTGAACTTTTCTAAGGTGACGAGAAGCGGATGGATTAGAAAAATTTCACAATTGTGGAAACATCGTGAGGAAACCTGCATGCCAAATTGAGGCTGCAATCGGTCATTTACCACCAGGTCAGATCGCAGCAGAGGACAAAATTGTATCTGACTAAAAATCTATTAACTAGCACCAGTACAGGAACACCTTAGACTGCATAATAACTTAAAAACTATCAGGTGAGATCTCAGTCAAGGACAAATTTGTATCTGACAAATATATGACTAAATATGATCAGTGGAAGAAGCTGAATGGAGCACGCACCCTGGACGGTAAGCTCAGCAGAACAGGATATGTTCCCAGTGCTGGTCTTGGCCACGCAGGTGTAGAGGCCGGCGTCCTCTGGCTTCACGTGCTGGAACACCAGCGCCAGCGAGTCTTCATCGTCACCCAATAGGACCTGGAGGTGAAAGAAGAATAAATTATGTATTCTCAGCAGAATTCAGCCACAGCAGCCTATTTCCATAGAGATTAGCCATCTGTGCGGAAAATGTCATAGCGCCTTTGTGTGTCCGCAAACAAAGGAGTATTCTCATAGTCTACATTTACTCTCATAGCCTGATGGGACAGCAATACGTCACAACCGGAGAGATATAAAGCGCAAGTGCGACTAGGGCTTAACAGATAATTTTATGATATAAAAGTCCAATACCAACCTGAATATTTTTGGTTTTAATCAAATGCAAGACTGCAGCAGGGCTGTTGGTTAGTTACCTATCAATTTTGCTATTCGACTGGAAACGTTAATCCACAAAGCGATATAACGTTACGATACGATGACGTGTTTTTTATTGTCTTTAAAAAAAATATCAAAATTACGCTAAAATTTTATAGACCAAAGCATTAGAATAAAACACAGGCTGGCGTTTGAAATTTGCAGTCCAAATAGACCGTAGTCTGCATTAGGGCTGACCAAAAGCAAAATGATCGAACGAATTAAACGAACATGATAATGTTATCACAATATAGTGTTGTTGAGTGATCGGGTTTAGTAAATAGTTTACCTTAGTTTTAACTATTTACTAACCTTGAACCTCTCTTCAGGGTCGAAGTCCTCTCCATCTTTCTTCCACGTGAAAGCCGCCTTCTCACCCTTGGCCAACAGCCCCTCCCCGCCTGGCAGTAGCTCGCCGAATATGTTCTTATCATCTATATCCATTGACATACTTTAACACTTTTTGCACCTAGTTGTTGTATCCGCAATATAGGTTAATTGCCTTTCCATTGAAATGGGTGAGGTTGCATAGCGAGAGTGTATTAGATTTGGACTTCTCAATAGGATAACATCATTTTCATAGTTTAGGTCCAAGTTCATTGTTTTTCTTTAAAAATAAGCTAAACTATGAAAATGTCTCCCTATGATGGATTTTACACACAACTTCGCAACGCATCATCGCGAAATTCCGATGTAAGGGCAGCCTTAAGTATAAAATATTGCGACAAGTATAAGTTGACAGTAGCCGTTTATAGAAAAAAAATTAATAAAAAGTTTTTTATTCAAATAAACTTTCATAAAGTGCTTTTGAAACGTCGTGAATTTACCACTGGTTCACAATGTATCCATGTACGTTCTTAGAAGGAAAACCAAGTAAGAAACTCGGTGGTTAATCTATTAAAAAATTCAATTACTTAAGTTGTTTACAAATAAATGTTGTTTTACAAAATTTTGTCGCAAGTTTAACGAAAATATAGCCGACTATTGAGAGTTCACTTGTAATTAAGAACACTGTAAATATTAAATGTTCTGTGTTTTTTTAATATTGAGTAATTAATTATGGTGAAGATACAAATAGAGGAGAAAATATATCATTAAAATCCGAAATATTACAAAAATAGTGAATAAAAAAATGATCTAAGTAGTGTTTAATGACCAATAACCACAAAGAAAGTTGAGCTAGCGTTAGATTTGGCTCGTATCACAAGTAGGCCTGCTTAGCTCGCAACGCCTGGCAATGCACTCACGGTGATAACTGAAACCGAATGCACGAGGAATCACTGAGTTGATACTTAAGCTAATGAGCTAAATGCAGTCAGTCAGTCAGTCTTTAATCATTACTTTTTGTATTGAAATCCTAATTCTAAGGTGTTCTTTAAGCAACAATTAAGCGTCTCTGAGTGCGGCACCAAGCCAGTATTTACTAGCTTGTAGCTTTGTTTGTGATTATATTCTGTATATCACTAATTACAAAATTAAATGGGTTCCTGAAGCTTAAATAAATTTTGATGACATAAAATTAAAAGCAAATAGGTATGATGTAATAGATGCACATCTTCAGGCTTTGTACACTGCCACTTGAAATTATACTTGACACACTATATTTTGAATAGTTTATTGTGATAAAACTAATGTTTTATATTTGTTTTGGCTAATAAATTAAGAGAAATCACTGAACACAATCACATCACGAACACATTTCTCTTTATACAAGCTAGGCAACATATATACTTTTAGATAGCCCTTGGCACGCACAATAAGGTCATTGTATCTCTGCTATTCTATTATTAATTTGTTGTCTACTATGAGAGCTCTATTGTCTTTACTGTTTAATAGATCTAGAGCGAATAGTGCGCTGGTATCTCCTATTATCAGTTCTGCTTAAACGTACTCATCATTCTTATTGCGTACTGCTTTGTATTGGGTAAGTGGGATATTTTCTAATCATTATTACCTTAGGGGCTTTTTTGACTGCAAAACTCATTCGAAAATGGGGTTTGAATGCGGTTATTGTGCAGTTCATATTAAATAAATAAATCGGAACTGCTAACTTACTATAAAACTGCACTTCAATCACATGAGTAAATATATCCCCCAAATGCCAACGGCAATTTTACTATAAACTTGCAGTCTAAATGCAGTTCGTCTATATAGATCTTAATGCAAGTCAATTGTTTTACAGGAACTTAATTATTGGCAATGGTCAGTGAGCTGAAAATCATAATGTTAATTGGCGTCAATTTCCAAAAGCCCGCCGCGTATAAGTTTTCTAGTTATGTTACGAAGTTATACCTTAGGGGGTTTTCAAACCATTTGTTAAGAAACAGAACTTTTAAAAGTAAAATAATTTAAATCTAAGAACACATTGGTATTAAATTAGGAAAATCTGGTGAAAATTTTGATACTTGACGCATATATTTCAGGTTTTGCACCGTGCACTAAAATCTTCTGTTTACTTTAATGGTATTTGTGTTAGTATGTAATTACAATTTGGCATTAAAGTATAGTGTAATTTTAGCAGCAATTATAGGTAGATCGCATATCTCGCTTATATCATAAACAAACTTTGGATCATTTCCAATTTTATTTGCGATAAATGTGTTACAAGACTTATGTATGTCAGTCTTTAATTTTGCAAGCTGAGGAATATTGGTCATACCTACTTCGTCTATTGAAAATCAAATTTTAGGAAACCTTGTGTTCTTAACCCAGATTATAAATTAGGTTAAGTTTAATAATTTTTGTACGTTGTTGTTTGCAGTTTGACGAGACATCAGGTCTTTAATATTTTGTTAACAATTAATTATAACATAAAATTACAGACAGGATAAGCCTATCAGAGTTACTAAGAAAGCATATTATAAACAAAAAAATAAAAACCGAAGCACGATAAAAGTTATTTTACGACAATAACCAAGGGATAAAACAAAAAGTGAAATATTGAAACATGCCGTTTTTATCCGTGGAAAAAAAACATAACTGTGGAAGATTCAAGTATGATTTAATTTGACACAAGACCGAAAATAATAAAATATCGTGTGGCTACTTTTTGAAGGGGGGCAAAATACTTTTTGTTGATCGTGATCTTTCTTCTACCTGTTAATAATTAGACTTACCGACGACAGTGACCTTGGCTTCGGACGTCACATCGCCATAGATGTTCATAGCGTTGCAGGAGTAAACACCAGCATCCTCCGCGCAGACGTCCGCGATGACCAACTCATAGCAACCGCGGTCAGACCTCGTGCGCACTATAGACAGGCGCTCTCCATCCATGGTTGTGATTTCCTTGCCGTCGCGGAAGCTGAATAAGAAGGAGCAACCAATCAGAGGCCCAATTGTCTAAGAAAATCGTAATCATTTGAAAGCTTAAAACGTATTACTCAAACTGTTTATGGAGTTCATACATGCTTTTTGACATGCACGCATGATCTATGAACTCTATAAGTTCGAATTATACGTTTGACGATACGATACGTTTAAGATTTTTTTATACAATCGGGCGACTGATAACTAAGCTGTTATCTTAATTTAACCTTGAAATCCCATTCACTTTATAAAAAATGGCAAAAAATGTCTTTAAACCAGGTAGCTGCGAAGATGCGAGAGATGAATGTGAAAGTCACTAATGAGATCGTTTTTGAGCTCTTCTGGTATCTATTAAATAAGGGCATTTAGCTATGAGTTTTCATAGTTACTCAATTGACTTATTTGAAGCTGATGATTCATAATGATTCATAAAATTCGTCACAAACAACGTCAAAGCCTTATCATAGAGGAATATAAATTGAAGACACCCGGATCATGGATCTGGCGTGTATACCTACTCCAACGAAGTATCCCACTTCCCATAAAATTTTGAGGCTCTATCTTTGTACACCACTCCAGGAACTACATTTTTTGTATCTATTATCTCGAACATAATATTAATTTACCCAACAAAAATTAAGAGCTTTAAAAAAATATACTCACAATTTGACGTCAGGGTTAGGATTGCCCTTGACCTTGACCATGAAGCGTAGATAGGTGTTGAGAAGAATCTCAGTGTCCTTCAGAGCCACTAAGAAGTATGGTGCGTTTAACGCATTCTTTCGCTTCCTCTCTTCTGGCGTCACTATAATTAGGCCCATAAACTACATTAATTTTAGAACTTAAGTACAATATGCATAATAGACTCTGATCATTTATAAAATTTCTCAAAAATTGTGTAATCGTATGGCAGGAGCAACTTAAATGATAATTTCTGATAAAATAATTTTACGGATTTTCCCACTTGCTAATGCAAGGATTGCTTTCATATAATCAAGATTTAAAAAAACATATAATTATTATGACGTTTACTAAAAAAATCTTAATTGCAATTTAGATGCTATAAGATGAAAAATAATATTCAAAAATAAATTTGGATAAGGAAGGGAGAAATTTAAGAAATGGTCAGAGTTATTATTTCATTAATAGCGGTGTAAAGTTATACCAAAAGAACGTCACATTACATGCAGTCAAATTTTGTTTCTAAACATTTAGGCGAGAGAAAATTACAGGAAAATTATAGATGGAGAAGAGAGATAAGACAGACCTACGGGTTATACGCTTTACGATGACTTAATCCATGATATTGCCGGCGCCATGCGATATTGTGACACAATATTATTACTATTACTCAATTTTGTTGTAATTTTGTGTTGGGAAATTGATCTCGAAGATAATCTTTTGTTCTGAAAATGTGGGACAAAATAATATGGCTTAAAAATTCGGATAAAATATGAATGACAAATTTTCAAATCATTATTATATTGTTAGTGTTCCTTCCATATTTGTTTACGCAAAAAGATATTCAACGAACTCAATTTGCCAATCAATAGAATCTAAGACATAGGAAAAAAAACTTACACTCGTAGACAGACAACTGTGCAGTACAATGTGCGTTTCCCTTTACGTTTTCAGCGATCGCCGTGTACGTTCCAGAATCGTCTTCTCTACAGTGCATCACTTGAAGGCGGTAAGTTCCATTATTCACCATCATGTTAACGCGGTCCATCAGACGGTCGGTGAACGGCTTGTTGTCTTTTAGCCACGTCAATTGAATCTCATCCGGGCATTCATCGACGGCAACCTCGAAGATCGCATTCTCACCCGCTGAGAATTCAAAGTTATGTTAAGCGAAGAATTCGTACGGACATTTGACAAACTAATCATTTTTATTTATTTATTAACTAATTTCATTTAGTTTTAAAATTTTATGTAATGTTATTATGAGTAAAATTGTATTAGTTTTTTTTAATGTCTTTTCTGTATTGATTGTCCGTACGATATCTTAAAACACATAAAAGCACGTGTTAGCACAATGTGTTGTGTAAGTTAGTGTTACTAAGAAGCGTATATACAAGCATTCTAAGTGTACTACTTCTATCATGAAGTGTTATTGGTATTCTACTCTACTGTCGTGTTTTCAACTTACGCTCGATATCCTGTCCTTCCAAAGTCTTCGTGAATATTGGTTTACCATCAGATTCCGATCTGGAAAAAGTTTTGGTGGATTCATAATCTCCTGTAATGGATCCGTTGGAAAGGAGGGATTTCTTAGAATATTTGCTTTCAGATGATTCCTCATTCTTTGAACTATATTTCAATTCAATTTTGGAATCTCCATTGATTTTACCATCGAAATTTGTTCCGATGTTCTTTTTCGTAGAGCGACTCTCAATTTTCGTGCTATCTGTAATAGAATTACGTCCATATTTGGAGGCAATGCTGTCGATTTTGCTAGTTCTATCCAGTCCATTGCCGTCATAGCTTGATTCAACAGTGTATTTAGAGGACCGTCCTTCAGTTTGTGTCTCATTAGAGCCAAGACCATATTTGGAGGCAATACTATCTAGTTTACTGCTAGTTTCTATTGAATTGCCATCGTAACTAGCTTCACTACTGTACTTCAAAGAACGACCTTCAATTTTAGCTTCGGAATTCGAAACAATACCATACTTGGACGCAATGCTACCACGTTTAGTGGTAATGTCAGAGTTAGCATCGTAACCACTTTCAACACTGTACTTTGAAGATCGTCCTGTAATTTGAGTTTCAGAACCTAAGCCAGATTTGGACGCAATACTATCCAATTTACTATCACCGTCTAGAGATGACTCAATTGCATATTTGGAACCTTCTCTGTTTTCATAGCTCGACTCGATTCCATATTTAGAACCTCCTTCAATCTTGCTCGATGTTGAATATTTAGACTCGTATCTAGAAGCGGCGGAACCTTCTAGAGCACCTCCGGACTCGTAGCGAGAGCTCTCTATACGACCACTACTTTCACGGCGGGCAACAGATGAAATACCAGTGCTATCGTAAGTGGAGGATGATTCATAACGACCACCCGAGGATAGTTTGCGACTGCTACTGGAGTACTCTCCAGAAAGCCGCGAACTGCGGCTATATCTTGACATTTCTCCGTCTGCGTTATCTTCTGCGGTTACAGCTTGACTTTCTCCTGAAACCTTCTCTTCTGACGCTCCGGTGTTTACAGTTTGATCACTACTTGCAAATGTTTGTGAAGATTCTTCTGCAGGTTGGTTTTTAGTTTCAACTTCCTTAGAAGAATCTACAGGGGCTTCGCCTTTTTCACTGACGCTTTCTTCTCCTAAAACTGTTTTATTTACTGATAGTTCTTCGGTAGTTTTTTCTTTAACTTCAACTTTCTTTGATTGAATACTTTTACGAGTTGAAAATGTACGTTCACTGGTACTTTCTACAGATTGCTTTATATCAGTTTTTAAGGGCTTTGTTTTTGTTTTGCTAGATTGTGATTCTTCAGTAACAGATGCCCCGTTTGATATTCTCAAACTATTTTCAGGAGTGGGATTAACGTTATCTTCTGTAACAGTCTCCTGAGCTCCTACAGGTTCAGATTTTTCTGGAGATGTAACTTTGTTGTTACTTTTAGACTTTTTGACTGATTCTTTACGAGCTACCGAACTTACTACAGCTGTTGCACTTTGAGCAGTACTATCTAAAGTAATATCTAGAGCACTAGCTTCAGTTTTAGTTTCTACTTTCTCTTTACTAATTTGTTGTTGAATAAGTTCCGATTTGTTTTCCACTAATACCTCGGTTTGAATTGCAGACTTTTCAACACTTTGTACTTGTTCAACGGATGCTTTAGATGTTTGTCGACTATAAGAAACAGATTCCTGACTTTGTGCTGCTTCTTCAACTTTTGCTTCCTGTTCTAATTGTGATTGTTCAAACGATGATTTTTGAACAACTAAATTAGATGTTTGTTGAGATGAAGATATCACAGATTCACTGTTTAGCTCCTCTGACTTTACTTCTGTTTTTGATACTTTACCTTTCGTAACCTTTTCAGCTGTACTTGATTGTTCGACAGATGTACTTTGAACTGATATCAATGATGTGATACCTTGTTGAACTTCAACTTGAGCAGTTTCGGAAGCTTGAATAAATGTTTGTTGGTTAGCTTGTGACTGAGAAGTGACTGATTCTACTACGCTGGCTTGTGTCACAAATGATTTAGATTCCAAATCAGTTGTGACTTCATTCGCAGCGCTAACAGAACTTTCAATTTCTTTGACCTCTGTCACTTCAGTTTTAGAGATTTTGCTAGCGACTTCACTTTCAATGGATGTTTTTCTTTTAGTCTTAGATATATGTGAAGTTTCTTCTTCTGCTAATACTTCAGTTACTTGTTCAACAACTTCTTCGACTCGCGATTTCTTCTCTTGTCTCTCCTCAACTTGGTTGTCTTCTGATGGTTCTCTTTTCCTCTTCTCTTCTGGTGGTTCAGGAGATTCGTCTTTTGGTGGCGATAATACTTGAAGATCGTCTGCTGCGTGTTCTGCTAGGGCAACTGGAATACCAAAATAAAAGTTGTTAGTGTACAATCGTGCATTATCGAGTCAACATCTCCTGAAGATGCTCAGGTGTCGGAGTGAAACGTGTGTTGAGAATAATTTGGAATATTTGTGTGGTGTGGTATTGTACCGGTGCGAATTGCTGGATTTCTGGGCGGTGAATATCGCAAGCTACATTTGCTGCTGTGGCGGATTATAGCAAATTACACTTCTAGTTCATTTATTATAAACATCCTACAGGTTGTAAAGACGCAGTTGCAAAAATACGAGTACTGGTGGATTCTAGCGGTTTTAGTGGTAAAATGCATTAAAAAAGTAGCAATTGTTTTTTTCACTAGCTGCTAATAATGATGACCTTCAAGTCCTCCACATCAAAGTATACGCAATTATAACAAAATAGTGTGTGTGAGCTTACATACCTAAATCAGTAACGTAAAGCCTGATTTCCCTGAGCCAAGCAGTCTTGACTGACTCCTTAGTAGCTTTGAGAGTGATAACCAGAGGAGAATCCTTCTTATGAAGCTCGAATTTGGTTGTTCCTGGCACATCCAAGAGCTCTACCTCTGGGAGCTGAAAAATAGCAATAAACATTACAAAATAAGTTGGTATATCCAAAGTATTTTTTCTATGCCATGCTTTAACATGAAAAGTTTGTTTTTATAGGAATCGCAGATCAAGATACTTGATTAAAACAGTATTAACGATCCGGATTGTCTTAAAAGTAAGTAAAGATATCAGTCTAAGTCAGCAACTATTTAGTTACAATAACAAATGTAATTGTAACTAGTTAATTTAACTTGCTATTCAACGTGGTAATAGCGCCAGTGTTTGGAGCACCATGAGCATTAACGGTCACTTGGATGGCGTATATTTTTTGTAAGTATAATAAGTAAGTTGTAATTTTTTAATGTATCTTTCTGTAATTTTTTTTATATTTAATTATGCAGACTTATTAAAAAGAGTAAAATAAAGTAGTTATAGTTAAAAACAACAATAACAAATGTTACGATAAACTTCCATGATCTATACAGAGGTGAGAGGTTCATGGCGGCATAAAAAAAGGCCGTGCAGCTAATGAATTGAGTAAAAATGTAAAGCTTACTTTAACGATATTTTGGAGTACGAAGACCGACCGACCGTCGCCGACGCTCTCGACTTCGCAGATCAATATCCTAGCTTTGAAGAGGAAGAGGTATTTATTCTTCGGCTTATCTCCAAAGTCGACAGTGAACCAGTCGTGAGTGAGTAACCGGCCGAGTTTATAGATGTTCCCGCGGTAACCTTCGATGCTATCGATGAAAAGGTTGTTGGTTGCTCGATTTGGCACCCCGAGGAATAATTCGAGAGCTTTTTGGAGATCAGTGCAATCGTCACCGAGCCGCTTCGAGTATTTGACTAACTCCTGAAAAATAAAGCAATATATACAGGTTCCTACTATATGATTTTTTTAATTGCAGAAACACGAAGTTTTGGGTGCAATCCAACGAAATTAACTTTCAAAGGCATTTGGCAAAAATAACAACATTGTGGCCAACTCTGTTTTAACCTAAACTACATTAACAGTGCTAAAAAAACCCCTTTCGCAGAGAATATTATGAAAAAACCGGCCAAGTGCGAGTCGGACTCGCGCACCGAGGGTTCCGTACAAACCTGTAGTTAAATATTTTTAGTACATGATGCAACTACAAATTTATGCTTTTCGCAATTTTTCCTTTATCTGTTCTATAAGACGTTGCTTCGTACCAAATTTCAAGATTCTGAGTTCACGGGAAGTAACCCGTGTAGGTTTTGATTCCCTTGCGAGTGTCGAAAATATGCAGCATAAACGGCTGTATCTTTTGATTGCGTTGGCTTAGAAGTTTGATTTTTTCATAGCTCCAAGGGACAGTAGACCTTAGTATTTGATATGAATTTCAGCTTGATACCTCCATGCGTTCCTGGGAAAAAGGGTCTTGACCGACAGACGGACGGACAACATAGTGATCCTATAAGGATTCCGTTTTTTCCTTTTGAGGTTCGAAACCCTAAAAATAGCGTTATATCATGAACAGTCATTTAAGTTTTGTTTAAAGATTGTGAAGGTACAACAGAGTTAGCTACATTATCAGTAATCTAACTGCAACAATAAAATTTACGCGTATCACTGGTTATTTTGGAATTTGCCTTGTAAATTCAATATGAGAATGAATTATGACTGCGTGAATTAAGATTTTTTTGATTCCTGCGGGAACTCTTTCCCGGGATATAATAGCCAAAGTCCTTCCTCAGGATCTGACTTACATCTTTACCAAATTTCATTCCAATCGGTTGGAAAGATGGGATGTTAAAGCGTAACAGATAGACAGACACACATTCGCGTTTATAATATTAGCATGGATTATGTCAACGACCGTTAGAACTTCAATGAACGAAAAGATCGTCAACAGCCATAACTTTACTTCCAATCAATGAATAAGCTATTAATTTGCGAATATTGTTCGTAAATTCTGGATTGTAAGCGGCGTCACGCTGAAACTCGCAGTTTCGAAGGGTAACACGCAGTGGATTATTTTGGGAACGTGGTTCGGTAATGGTCGTAAACAACTCCGTTGATGAAGCATTTTGTTTCGGATGGTTTGGTTTGGTGAAATCAATTCGTGTTATAGCTTGATTCAATATTTTATGAGTCGAAATTAATGCAAGGAAATGAATGAATGAATGGATGGATGAATGCGGGTTCACACATGTACATTTGATATTCAGGGTGCGTTTCCACTAAAAATGTGCGAGGGATATGAGTGGCACGAGGTGACGTAGATTTAAACACGCTTATATTAGCCTTATTTAATGTTACTATGTATGTAAATAAATCTTGGAAATGGAATTTAACCAACTATGCAAATGTATGTAATACCTATGACAATGGGTACAATAATTTGGTTCCATGGAGTTGATTTGATGATGGAACTAGGGGATGGGTAGTTGCACCCGCCAACGTTCTATTCTCTAACTGCACGTGATATTTGGTACATATGAGTGTTTTAAAGTTATTTGTAAGTACATATTACAATTTACCTAAGTATTTAATAGTTATAAGATTACAAAAAACATGGCAAGGAGAAAAAAAATATGTATTCCATATAAAAGTTTACCTTTAAGAGAAGTTGGTAATCGTTGATTCTCTGGATGGGTAGTTTGAGATGCTCAGTAAGGCCTTTATCGTCACCGACTTTTTCAGCCAAAGCCTGTAACAAAATATTACTATATAAGTACGTAAAATTCAGCAAAAAAAAGTCATCTATTTCTTGATTCATTTGTAAAATCTGGGAGCACTTTAGGAAGTTACTTACTAGGTATTTTTTTTATCTACGGTTTTCTGCTATATTTATTATCATTAACATCCAATTCCTACTAATATTATAAATACCAAAGTGTGTTTGTTTGTTGGTTTATTGGTTGTCTTTTTTATACATTTATTGAAAATAATACAATAGAACTTAATGCTAGCTAGCCTAACCTAATTTCTATATAAATCATGCCCGGCTGAAGAATGCTGGCTGATCATTTGTGCGAAAAATTAGCCAACCCTTCTGTCACCAGATGAGGCAATTAACCGCCTAATTAATGGTTTGTAGATTTGTTTTTCAATAACGCTTCAACTTATCAACGAATTGATGCTATTTTTGCACGGATATATACCTACTTAGAATAGTTACGGTATATTTTCTTGCTGGTTCTTTTGAATATCTGGAACTTATTGCTGTACCAGTGGTATATTCACTTGACGATTCAAAAGCACTTTTCAAAGGTTCTACTAATAAAAAACCTTATTTTTTAATAAGGCACAGTTTATATTATGAACTAGCGAATGTCCGCGTTTGCGTGGTTTAGGTTTTTGGTTCCCGCGAGAACTTTTTAATTTTCCGGGATAAAAAGTAGCCTATGTGCTAATCCAGATTGGGGCGTGATTGAGTAACAAACATCCATACATCCATACATCCATCCAAACTTTCGCATTTATAATATTAGTAACATAGAAAACACTGAACCTGCAAATATGAATCATGAAGTAAATTCAGGAACTAAGTAGTTGATATGAGTACTATAATTAGATAATCATGAAATCATTTAATGGCCTGGCATTCCTATACAATTAATAATGATTATAATTAAATTGACAGCAACCGTTATGTTCGACACAACTTGGCTGAGGTCCAGATAATTACAATGAAACAAATAAATATCTAGCTATTGGATTTAAATTGTTTTGAATACTGCAGATAATTCTTGGACCAACTAATAACTTGATCCGAAAGATAATATTATACTTATTCAAAAAGGAGAAAATGAGTGATTGACACATCAACTTACAGTTCGCGCGCGAGGTCCGAGGAATTCTAAGGAACGTTGACGTAATGAGATAGAGTTGTGATTTAGTCGATATTATGTTATCGATACTAACACACCTTTAGTGCGAGTGCATTGAATTAATTATTATGAAATAATAATTCTATAGGATATTAAGTAAAATATAAATAGTAAAATTTAATTATTATGAACTGTACAAAATGAACGTAAAATCTAACTAATCTGTCGCATTCGTAATAATCAGTACTTTATGGAATTTAAAAATTAAACAGCTATTTGCACAGACAAATAAACTTTTAAGTACTATTATATTGTACTATTTATAGTACAATATAACCCTGCAAAATTAAAAATACGCGCCGAATTGAGAACCTCCTCCTTTTTTGGAAGTCGATTAAAAACAGGACTCGATAAAGATAAAGATAAAGATAAAATTCGATAAAGAGTACTCTCGCGTCACGGTCGACACTAGTATGAGAGTGTGCGGGGTATGACACGACGGTCGGGCGCAGGGCGCACTCGCCTGCTACCTTAGCCCCCGATTCCTCAGAGCTACGTCTTAAATTTTTGGGTCTCGAAACATGAGATTTTGCATATTTTGCATGACATGTAGACTTGAAAGTATATAATATTATAATGAAAAAATTCAATCAAGATCCTTAATATCCCTAACTGTCAGTGACTCAGAGTCGCTAATCATTACTTAAGGGTCCTCCTTAGTATGGATTTTGTTTAGGTACCTCATGATTAAGCGACTCTAAGTGAGGCAGAAGATTAGACATGTTGCGTGAAATTGCCAAAAATTTAATTTCAATCTATTGATTGAAGTTCAAATTCATAGAGTTGTTTTTACAACATTATAAATACAATAGAGCAGAATATAATTAAATCACATTGTATGGTTGTCCTTGACTTATTTCATGCTACCCGAAATAGCTAAAACAGTGAGAAATCGAGAGGAATTCTTTGAAATGTAAACAGAAAAGAATGGATATTTACTAGGGTAAATTATTACAATAGCACTTAATTAGGTACAAGAAAGTCTTTAGGTATGCTCTATTGAACAAAGTTAGACATTAAAAATAGCACAATATAGGTAATTGAAGGAACATAATTTGGATTTACGTACATGATATTGAAAGATACTCAAGAGCTTAAAATCTACTACAATACTCTTCATTATATCGAAATAAAATATTTAGTCAAGAAGTACTGCAAAAAGTAAGTACCTAATATAATTATTACTAGCTGATGCCCGCGACTTCGTCCGCGTGAATTGAGGTTTTTCGATTCCCGCGGGAACTCTTTTATTTTCCGGGATAAAAAGTAGCATAAGTGTTATTCCAGACTATAATCTATGTGCCAAATTTCATATATATCCGTTCAGCCGTTCAGGCGTGATTGACTAACAAACATTCATACATCCATCCAAACTTTCGCGTTTATAATATTATAGTATTAGTATAATTATAGTATAATAGTAGTATAGTAAGTATAGACTAATCTTCTAATAATCTTCTAATCGTTAAAAATCAGAAACAAGTATAAATTAGAACGCATAGGGCATGGATAACACAACATAGAATCCGTGGTGTAAGTCCAGGTATTTTTAGACCACCTTGACATGTTACGTTATATTAGTTTTGGACCGTTGACTGCCAAATATTTCGTGAAAAATATAAACCAACAGAAATCTAACTCGTCACTCAGAAATTATAATATTGCTGGATTTACTTTACTTTATTATTTTGAATACAATGTTTTAATGGTACTATAATATAAAGTACCTACCTATTTAACCGATAGATGTTAGCAGAACAGAAGAAGAAAGAAGGTTGTTGACATAAATTATTATAAAAATCTCCGAATCTACATATGAACAATATCAATACATTTGATTTTAAATAACATGTACTAACCACTTTATTCTAAATTATCAGTCTACCTGTCTGAATAGTACAATGGGATTGCAGATATTATATCGTTTGATTGATATTACTAGACGAATACTCTTGTAAAACAGCAATAGTCTCACATTAGAATTGTCGTGGATAATGTAGAGGTTGGGTATTGTAAATAGTAGTCTTCCAAGTTAGAAAATAGTAAGATTTTATTCATTGTTTACTTTTACCCATTATTATTTCTATGTATGTGCGTTGTATACATTTTAAAAGAGTATGAATTAGTACCTACATTGAATAAAATATTTGATTTAGGCGTATGCAGTAGACATTTCATACTATCCATAATTAAGTCCAGACTCCTGATTAAGTGATTATATTAAAGCGTATATCTATCTCTTTAAAATCTGTTATGTTATCAGCTTTTAAGCAGAAGGTTTATATTTATTTGGCCACCCGTTAACCGCAATCCATTATTTTTTATTGATCGTGAACCGTGATCTGAATTGATCAAAACGTTGCGAACCGAAGCTCGTTTGTTTGCTTTTCTTCTTCAAAAAGATTTGTTTCGTTTACGAGATCTCCTGAATATAAAATGATATTACATTTTGCGTGACTTTTTGTGTTTTCTACTTTACTCGATACACAAATTATCTTATTAGCTATCGAAAGATTTCCTAGCTATTTGTCTGGAAAAAATCTTTCACGTTCTACATTTTCTAATACCTTAGTTGTAAGAGACTATATCTATGTGCGTGATTGTAGGATAAACCGATCAACAAACAAATACACATTTGCTTATATTGGGTAGTGATAATATAATTTTGATATAGAAATGTTTATTTGCATGTGCAATAAGGATGTCATTTACTTTTGACTAAGAGCCAATAAACCATCATCAACCATCAATACTGCTGCTAGTTTTTCTTTTTAACTTCAACTTGTGTACTTAAAGCATTAGCTCTGAATATCTTTATCGAAGTTTTGTTACGTAGCTTATGCTCAATAATCAAACTAAGGTTTGTAACGTGTTCAGTGAAGTTATGGTGATTATTATTCACATTAACCTAGAAGGATAGCTATGTAGGTACTAAAGATACTCTGAAAAAGCCCGTATTAAACTGAGATGATGACACTACAAATATCAGATCAGATAAAATAGATCAGTTGATCACAATCATTCTAATTAAATTAGTCCCTAAATGATGCTATGATAATGATAATGATGCTATTCGTCCACGTAAAAATATAACTGACAAACAAACGGACAGAAAGACAGACATGTTGGAAGTGTGTAAAGTTAATTTCTTTAATTTTTCGGCCTATCCCTTCAAAACACACTTTGGCATTTAAAATATTAGTAAATACGGTATTTTGAAGCTCATGCGGTTTCTCATACACATAAGCCATTTTTATTTCAAGATTAACATTCAGCGGTTAACCCTGCAGTTAAACACGAAAAATTGGGTCAAGGTCATCGGTTACATCTTCGAGAGTACGCACTCCGTCGAATACGATTCTGCGACTAGAGCTTTAGACAGCTATAGCGATCATCCTCCCACGCCGAACGCCTCAAAATAAACCAGACGTGATGCTTGAAACACTACACCCGTAGCGTTAATATTGGGAAAAATCACCATTTTGCAACAGCATGTCTATTTTTTAAATCTATAGACTAGCACTAGTTGCAGTCAGACTTGCTGGAAGCAGTGATGCAGACTAAGGTAGGGCGAGCTTACCTAAAAGATGCCTATTCACTCTTGATATAAAGATACCATTTATAAGCGGATGGAAAAACGGAAGCCGGAAGGGCGTTCCATATCCTAGCGGTAAAAACTTGAGTTGCAAGTGGACTCCTACCTGAGAGGGTAGACAGGTGGCAGTTGCAACAGGTTAAAGAACACAATCACAGTCACACACTTCACTCGGTCGAGTGGTCGAAGGTCGGCAACGCTGGAGCTTGCGAGGTGTTCGCGGCCGCGGCTTCCAAGCGACTGGTCAGCGACGTACCCTGCACGATCCGTTGCTAAACATAGAACGATGTTTTTATGGAGGATAACGCTAAACACCATTTCTCTGGTGACGTGCTCTAATTGTTATCAGATGGTCCACGGTCACTTGGCAAGGTCGCCAAAACAAACCTTGTAGTATCCTTGCTTGGGACGCAGCTGTGTGTATTTCTGAATTAACTTTCATTCTTTCACCAGCAGTTTTACTGGTCGGTTTGAAATCGACGATCGCCTGTTACATTTAGAGAATTGGCAACATATTGGAATCCATTAATGTAGTGAATCAAGAAATTATTGAAAATTACTACAAGTCTTTAAGACACAAACAATTTCAACTACCTATCTGTAAAAAGTGGCTTTTGTAGAAGGTCTACTTAAGTTTTTTGAAAAAGTATTCGGCACATTACACATAGCTGAGGAAAAAGCTCGAAAAGAAAGTTAGAATAGAATATATAGAATAGTTAAATAATTTGATTGCGATGAATTTTATATCTCATATATGTCATCTTAAAACATAATATCAGACATGCCTTGCAAATTGAAGGATCGAAGCCAACAAGCTGACTGAAGTCAAAGCAATAGAAGCTGTAAATATAGATTTCAACCTGTACAATTAATAATCACATCATATTATACTTTGAAAGTTTATCTCCTTCAGACTAGGAAGAGCATGCCCCATTGGTTTGATAAAATCATCAGCTGCGGTGTTCAAAGTTCAGGTTGTATCTATGATCGGCAGCCTTAGTTAGAAGTTTTTTGTATTCCACTACAAGTTAGCTGAGTGCGATCTCACCTGATGGTAAGTGATGATGCAGTCTAAAATGGTAGCAGGCTAACTTGTTAGGGGTATGGCAGTTATTTTTAATTAAACCCACATTCCTAGTCGGTTTCTACACGGTTTCGTACCGGAACGCTAAATCGCTTGACGGTACGTCTTTGCCGGTAAGGTACCAGACCAGACCAGAGAAAATTCCACCACTATAGCCCACCGCTGGGCACAAGCCACCACTCTCAAGAGAGAGGGAATTAGAGCTTCTATCCACCACGCTGCTCCAATGCGGGTTGGCGGGATAGTAATTCCCAAATTAAGAAATTATAAATTCCCAAATTAACCCTGCAGGGAATCGATCCCAGGACCTCCCACGTTAAGACAACAGCGCTCAACACTGCGCCAAAAGGAACGAAGGTCGTCAAAATTCCTGTTGATGTTTATATGTATATTAAGAAGATTAAGAAGATGAGACTTGTCGAAATCGAACGTGAGGACTCTAACCACAGTTTCATCGGTCTCTCAATCCTAAGTGAGTTTTCTATAAAATCATTGTCATTACAAGCAAAGGAACCTAAAAGGAAACCTTCATTCTGTACAATGATGAGTTTGATGACCTCCCATCAGCTGGGCAGATAGCCGGTCCTTCTTAATAGAATACTCTTCAAAACCAGTGGTAAAGTCAAATCAAGACGTATTTTTAGAGTCACCTATATGACTAACCTTTATGAAATAAACAAATTGAGTATTAAGTATATCCCAAGGGAACCATTGGACATGAATAGTGGAATTTCTTAAAAAAATTATGTACGTAAGTCGTCGGTGTTCCACCCCCGTGCCTCGGAGAGCACGTAAAACCCTCGGTCCTACGTCTAATCTCTCTCCGGTCGTGTCGGATTTTCCATCCCCGGACTATGAGGGTAAATTAACAGATAGTGCACCTGTGTTTGCGTACATAGTTACTTGCGCAGATGGCTAATCTCTCTGGAGATAGGCCGCCGTGGCCGAAATTCAGTCGGAAGGGCATTATTATTCGATATACACCAGTTAATACGACAGGAAACAAATGTATACCGATAAGTTTATTATTAGTATTGACTCAGGTGGACCGGAGGAGACGAGTATGCGTAGGATTGCATATTATTTTTGTGATGTTGGAATAACTGACGAAATAGTCATTGAGAATGACGTTATAGATTATTCTGAACTTTTCAAATATTTGTGGGCATTAGACGACTGTTCAATTGAAGATTATGATCGGGTACGAAATGATCTTTTATGGGTCCACTGGCTTTTGCCCGCGGCTACGCTCGCGTAAGATCCGATTTTCATACTTTCAAAGCCCTATTTTACCCCCTTACGGGTGAATTTTCACAAATCTTTTCTTTTTGGCTGCCTACGTCACAATAGCTATCTAAAATTTCAGCCTGCTCCGTCAAGTAGGTTGAGCTGTGCGTTGATAGATCAGTCACTCAGTTAGTCAGCCAGTCACCATTTCCTTTTATATATTTAGATGGAATTGCGTTGTAGTGTTTTTACACAACCTCAGTTTGGCATAAGTCCACATACATGTAGGTAAACAATTTACGTAGGTACTTATTATGAGCATTTGTTTATAATACTCGTAACTAGGTAACACAACTTTAAAATAAACTTAGTCCTCTTTCAAATATTTTTTTCTAATTGTAAATCATTGTTATCTTAGAAACCTAAATAACTTCCAAAAGAAAAAGTGCTATGATTCTCGTACTTTGATTTGACTCAGACTTTACTCAGAGCTAAAACGAGATGGACTTATGTAAGTTACATAAATCTGTCTCGTTTTAACCATGTCTTAAGTCTAAACAAAGTCAAAGTTCGCTCTATAGATCTCAGCATACGATCACTAAGCATACCTACCTACTTCAGTAATGTCTTGATGCAAAAATAATGAGGAAAGGCTCTGACTCAGACAAAAATATAAAACTCCGAGCTAGAAAAACAATCAACGAAGAAGCAAGAATTCTCTTTGCTGTACCCGGGTTAAAATGCAATGGCTCGAGGCCCATATCCCCCGTTAGCCTTCGAACAACCAGAAAAGGCCCGTACAATAATGTGAATCAGCCCTTCTTTTAAGGTAAGGGTTGAAGTTAGCCACCGTGAACGATCAGCTCGGACAAATAGATTTATAAAACCTGACGTTTCTACCTGTATAGATGAATATAGGTACAAACGTCAGGTTTTATAATATCGTAACCTATCTTCACCATTGAAACCATTGAAAACGAGTCTCTTATCACACTAAGTCAAGAAGTGGGAATTGGCAGGCTTTACGCACATTTTATGCACGTTGTGGGGATCTCCAGCAGGCAGGCAAGTTGGCTCGCGATGTTTTTCATCACCGTAAAAACAAGTTAGGAGCCCGAAGTCTTAAGCACCAGGCAACACATCTTAATATGTACCTACATATTTTATTTATTCACTACAAGTTAGCTCTTGATTGCGATCTCACCTGATGGTGCAGTGCAAGTGTTTAATTAAACCCATACTCGGTTATACATATTCGGTTTCTACACGGCATCGTACCGGAATGCTAAATCGCTTGGCGGCACGGTTTTGTCGGAAGGGTGGTAACTTGCCACGGCCGATGCCTCTCACCAGGCCAGACCAGGGAAAATTCAGTAATTGACCCTGCCGGGAAACGAACCCGGAACCTCCGCACGTTAAGACAACATCGCTCAACACTGCACCACGGAGGTCGTCAAAAACCTGTACCTATGCTATCGATATGTCACCGTAAGATTGTAAAAACCGTTTGATTATAATCTAACTCGCGAAATTATACTATATATAACTGTCGAAAGATTGTGAACCATTCAATGTTCTGAGTGTAAATTTTTGAAATATTCATTGTATTTACGTTTTCTTGTCTATTTCATGTAGGTTAGGTTAGGGTTCGACATAAATAACCAGGTAGTGTCCGGCCCCAGGCCGGGCAATTAGGTTCTATCGGTTTAATAAATCTAACAGATTACAATCTACCGGAAAATAATGCGTTAAATTGTAATCTTTCCACACTTGCGATTTCGCGAGTTAGATTATAATCTAACGGTTTTTACGATCTTACGGTGACAGATATATTTGACGACCTCCGTGGCGCAGTGTGTCTAGCGCTGTTGTCTTAAATGCGGGGATCCCGGGTTCGATCCCCGGCGGGGACAACTTGGGAATTTATTTTTAAAATATAGCTAGTTGTTTACAGTGTAAGGGCCATCGTGTCAATCATCTAGGTGGAGACTAGACACAGATTCAGTTGTCCGCGATGCAATTCAGATGTTTGGTGGGCGCCGGTGAGCGTAGCATCGCGATCCGCGTTGCTCGTCGGCAGCCCGCCAGATTCTAGAATAGTTCGCGTTCCTAATACACTCACCAGCTTTTTTGATAATTTGAGATAATCCTGATTTTTTGAAGTGAATACTTCTGTAGCCGAATTGAGCACTTTTTGGTAGGGGGTAAAAATGTGGATTCGCGTGTCAGATATGCTCGCGAACACCGACATGCACCCGTGGTTACGAAGACAAAAGGTCTTAAATATAAATATATACTACATTCGTAAATAAACTTAAATGCCTTATTGCTAAAGTTTATATTTTAAATACTTTAATTTTTAGTAAATAAAAATAAATGAAAAAAAATGCAAAAATAAATATTAAAATATTCATTTTCACTTCTATCTGCAGTTTCTTTCAGTAAATTTTCTTTATTTCTCAGAAAAATATAATAAAGCTTGTTATCTCTAGTTCTGTAGCGTCTGATACTGTTGTCGATTCCTCAATTCGGGTGCATTCGCCTATAAACATCAAGGCGGACAAAAATTCGCAGAATCCCTGATTGACGTGACCCCGATCATTCTGATTTGAAAATGTTAACCAAAATAATATTATCAATTATCATTGTTTAAAATGGTATATCGGAATACAATAGAAATTAGCTCATTCCTGTTTTTACTAACTACGTTGCATGAAAATCAGAATTTATTTCATTGTTTTCCACGCTTTTCACATTGTCTTTATTTTATCATATTTTCCTCGCGCTTTGCCTGTGTGGATTTTTTAAACTCCCAAAATAAAACATAATAATTGGCAGTCATAGGGACTGCCGATAGAAATGATGTTCGCGAGCATGTCGGTCATTGTCACGCGAATCTACATTTTTACCCCCTACCAAAAAGTGCTCAACGCGCCTATAGAAGTTTTACACTTTTCAATATAAATTACCAAAATCTGCTCAACGCACCTAACGAAGTTTTCACTTCAATAAAAAAATTAAATGTACTTACTTCCCCGAGTTGCTAGTACCTAACCGTCAAAATTGACGTTGAATAGATGGGCCGTGAAAGCGTAGCAGATAAACATACTTTTGCATATTAATTACACTTTTGCATATATATTAACATTTCATTATTTTCCGAAAATAATCTGAAACAGTATTAGAACCCCATAAATACATCTTGAACGACGAATCAACGACTAACTAAGAACTTCTGCAACTCAACAGAGTCAAACTCAGGATAGTTGTAGCTATGATAACAGGACACTGCCTTCTAAACAAACACCTATCTATTATAGGTATCACCGACATCCCTCTATACAGAGCCTGCATGGGAGCGACGGGACACCGAAACATGTGCTGCTCGAGTGCAGCGGTGTTTCCACCCAACGAGAAGCCTACATTGGCTCCCCAGCATCACTACCGGAAGTCCTCGCCGACCTGGGTGGCCTGCTTGGATTCTGGAGTGAGCTCGACTGGCTGGAATGATCCGGCGGGGAGTCGCACCAGCGGTTTCACGTACAGCAGACGCCTGCGTCCAAGAGCGGAAAATAATCCCGGATACAAAGATCTTCTTCTTATACACATCTTGAAAATATACAGGTAATCTATCAATGATCGAAGTATTTAATCGATATTACGAAGTTTGCATCTTGGCTTGCATATGAAAACAATACGTAAACTTTTAAAGCGACACCTATCCTCGACGAATGTAGTCAATACGCTTTCCTGAAATATCCTTCTGAGCAACGACAGACACAGATATTTTCAGCGAACATGTTCGCTTCGTTTTAGTTAATCGACTAACCAATAGATGGCGTAGCATTCGAAGTAAAAACTTTGATATATATATCAACAGCAACATAATATTATATCATAGTAACCAGATAGCAATACATGCAAACTTGCTCTTAGACAAGCTGAGAGTATTATCATTTTTAAATCCTTACAGCTAGGTATTATAGTGAATGAAAATACGACTAGGATGCTTTGTTTCGCAACAAAATCGGTCAAATTTTCCAAGGTGAAAATTAAATCGTGGATTCATACACGTGGTACTAGTAACACAGCCCATAATAATTAAATAAGCCACTAGATCACACGACCTCATATACGCGGTCATACGTTCGATCCCCGGGCATGCACGTTTGCCTTTTCGGGGTGTTTTAAGAAATTAAATATCACTTGCTTCAAATGGTGAAGGAAACCTGCAAGCAGCCCGAGAGTTCTTCATAATGTTCTCAAAAGGTTTTGAGAGGAGGCTCGTGCTCAGTAGTGAGCCAATATACAGCTTTAGACTTTTGGGGACATACTTTGGGGTATTTACCTTAAAGTATTTGGAGACAACGGGGTCGTTTTCGAGCAGCTGCTGCGCTTTAGGCTCATCGCGGCAGTAGGCGTCGTGTTTGTCGAACTCTCTCTCCATCCTCAGCAGCGTACGGCCAAGCATACGCGTCTCCTCTTTCTTTGACGGTGCATTTAAGCGTTGACATTATAGCCCCACTAGTGATGAGCCAACATATTGCTTAAGGCTTTGTGGGGACATATTTTGGGGTATTTACCTTAAAGTATTTGGAGACGATGGGGTCGTTTTCGAGCAGGTGTTGCGCTTTAGGCTCGTCGCGGCAGTAGGCGACGTGTTTGTCGAACTCTCTCTCCATCCTCAGCAGCGCCCGGCCGAGCATGCGCGGCTCCTCGGCGTAGTACTTGATGCCTTCTAGGAGACCTCTGTACCAATTGAGGTAGATTAGATTGAAATTTAAGAGATTGACATAAAAGAAAATGTTCATTTCACGTTGGGCCACTTATGCCACTTATAATATGTCAGAAATCTACCACCGTAGAGAAATTGACTACCACTACAACCCATTAACGTCCCAATGCTGAGTGCAGCATTACACAGGAGAGAGGGAATTAGAGCTTAGACCCACCACGCTGCTCCAACGCGGGTTGGTGGGTTTTAACGACTATTATCATTTTAGTGATAATAACTAGCAACCGACGGCTTAATGTGCTCTCCGAGGCACGAGGGTGACACACCACTAACTTTCTAACTCCGAGATAGGACTGAGAAATTTTTAATTTTTAATTTTAATTATGGCCCGACCCGGGACTCTAACTCGGAACTCGAACCCGGGACCTCGTCGGCCGCAGTTGAACATTCTAACCACTAGATCAACGAGGCAGTTGACCACTCAGATTTGAAAAACCTTTTGACGGCAACTACTATTACCACAGCGCTCATGATTGCGCCAAGGAGATTCCTGGCGTTGCGGCGAGCGCTGTGATCTTATTGGGAGCTCCCGGGTTTGCATTTTCGGCATGGGTAATTAGTTAAAGTTTTTTTTCTCTTAGTCTTGTCTAGTGGGAGGCGTTACAGCTCTACCAGCGAAGACTAGTATACCGGTACGAACGTAGAAACCAATTACGGCTCTTATTCGTTCAATACCTTTTTCATACTCCCACAAGTTTAGCCATCTAGCATCTTCGACTGACGCTCAAAACTTAGGCAGTCAAAGAAATGTAAATAGCTTTGCCTGATGCATCAAAAAACATTCAGGTGATATTTTTATTTTTTTGAATCCATCTGAAGCCCGCGTCTTCCTCCGCGTGGAATAAGTTTCTGGGAAGAAAAGGCTATGTCACTCTCTAGGTTCTCAACTATATTCATGTAAAAAATCACGTCAATCCGTTACTCTGTTGCAGTGTGATTGAAGGACAAACCAACAAACAAAATCACTTAAGCATCATACTAATATTATAAATGTTTCTTTGTTGGTTTGTCATGAAGGAACTAGGAGTTTAATTCGCTATAATCCAATATATCCAATGTTGGTTTGTACTTCAATCAAGCCGCAACAGAGCAATTTTTGGTATGGGCATAGTCGAGGACCTGGGGAGTGACATAGGCTACTTTTTATGTCGGAAAATTAAGGAATTCCCGCGGGAATCAAAAAATTTTAAACCACGCGGACACTTCGTCCGCTTGGTTTAAGTTTTCTTTCTTCGCGGGCATCAGCTAGTTCTTGATTATTGACTCACGTGGTGTGGAACTCGCAGATTTGCTTGAAATTTGAGAAAAGCAGGTCTCTGTTGTCGAACACGGGCTTGGGCGTGGTCATTTTGTCCATCGGCCGCATGTACTGAGCGACCACTTGCTGCATGTCGCGTCCGAACTCCTCCTCCGTCTCGATCAGCTCGCGGACCACAGCCCTGTACCACCAGAGGATTAGCTTGGCTTCATTTGTTGGGTCGAGTGTACGCTTTTATAACATGGTATGGAAAGAGTTTCTGGATATGCCATTGCATAAATTTAAAGACTATGTTAAACAGCATCTGTTGAGTCGAGGTTGTAGTAACGGAACGTTGAAAGTTGTAAAATGTCAAGCTCTGACAGATGTCAGAGTGAAACGGGCTCTTTTATCACTAGCGGACGGACGTGTATTCTTATATTAATTAATAATTACTAATAAGTGAAAGAATAAATATAAAACACCGAAGACCAAACATTCTTTTATTCACGACATTACAGAGATACTATTGATGAATTTCTCAATGACAAAGTTGCATGGAAGCAACCGGCTTCACAAGTCAGTGTAATACTTGTTACGTAACGCATAAATTCTGTATTATTTACAAAGAGTAACATTTACGCATTGACGGGCGCGGGTCGGGCGTGAGCCGGGTCGTATGATGTCGTCCATATAAATACAAGGAATTCAACCCGCCAGACACCCGACCCGACCCGCGCCCTTTCCCTGTGCCTTTTGCCCTTAACCTAGTATTCACGCTCTTCTATCGAATGTAGAGCGTTGCTTTATGCCCCAATTTTCTTTATATCCGCTGCCAAAGTTTACATAGGCCGTAATAACTCTCCACAAAACCGGTAGTTTTACACGATAAATCAATTTCGTGCCCAATTATTCACCGCCCGTCTCATTACCAAAGCAAACATTTGCTAGAACAGCTATAATATGATTGAGCACGAGAAAAGAGCAATACGTCTTATCATACTAATATTATACATGCGAAAGTGTGTTTGGTTATGGGTTTGTCCTTCAATCACGAGGAAACGGAGCAACGGATCGAAGAGATTTTTTGCATGGGTATATTTAACGAACTTGAGAGTGGCATAAGCTACATTTTATGCCGGAAAGTTAAGGAGTTCCCGTGACAATTAAGAAAAACTTATCCACGCTGACGAAATCACCAGGTAGTACAATATATATCTTGAAATCAAATGCATAATAACTATCCCTTTGTTCAGAACTATCATCATTTTCTCTGACTCTCTTTTTGGGCAGTCGTGTAAACAAGAAAGCACTATTCATAGACACGATGTAAAAGTACAGTCCCACCAACTTAACTGGTGGCCAAAATTTGAACTAATTTTTATGCCTGTTTAGTTTTTACTTCTAACTAGCTGATGCCCGCGACTTCGACCGCGTGATTTAAGTTTTTTTTTATTCCCTCTCCCCAATTTTCCGGGATATAAAGCCTATGTCACTCTCCAGGTCTTCAACCAAAAAACACGTCGATCCATTGTTCGTTTGCGGCGTGGTTGAAGGACAAATCAACAAACAAACACACTTTCGCATTTATAATATTATTATGATATAATATAGCGACGCGGTCATCCGGTCAGATAAGTTGGTGGGGACTATAAGAATAATATGAACACCAAGCTAAATATAAAACTAATAACATTTATATTTTCACCCACATGCCAAACCTGTGAGGTGTAGATCTGATTTAGAAGACTACTTATTTGACACGTGAACAGTTATTTGTTCTTAGTGACTTTGGCTTGTCTGAAAGCGATATAATTTATCGTCCATGTTTATGGACTGCACGTCTCAGGTGTCCATAAAGGTATGCGCACAGTAATAATTAAACTCAATTTATTTATAACATGTAGGACATATTATAGGTGTCTCGTAAGTAACTCTACCACCGGTTGGGAAAAAAGTTCTGCTGAGAAGAGCCGCAAAAAACAAATGTAACATGTCAACGGTAAAATGTCAACCTGCAGTCAAAAATGCAGTGAATATCTTACTTATCTTACAGTGAATATACTGTGGCAAAAGTTTTTTTTAGTAATCTCACCTGATGGAAAATAAAGATGGAAAGCCTGTGTGCCAGTCATTATAACTTTTTTAATTCGCTTCAAGACAATCATGACCTATGCCTTTGGAAAGATTAGAACGTGCTTACCTAGAAGATGACTACACTTTTGCCTAGAAGGTAAAATAGGTCCAAAGCTTTAAATTTTAATTTTAAGTGATTTCATGATAGTTTGCTATTCCGTGATCAGGTTCAGGACTTTAACACCGGTTCGGAAATCAGGTTCTACCGAGATAAGCCGGAAAGATTCAAGACGCTTAAACAAAGTAGGGGATGATGACGTTCGGGGCAGTCAAATGTGCGCCCAGTTTGACACAGGTAATTTTCCAATAGCATCGGAAATATTAATGAAGTTTGTCACCTCTGAAATATTAATTGTCAGAAGCTGGCAACATTTGTGGCACCGATTTGACATTGAGCTGGTAAACTTGACTAATTGGCGTGCACCGGATATTGATAAATGGATGTTCGTGACATTCATGTAGGTACACCTTAACTAAGGTCATGAACATCCGTACTAAGTATACGACAATGTGGCTAACTCCGTTGTAGGTACATAATCACATGGTTTTCGTACACATACAATATTTTGGAATAACTTCTATTCCAATTTGCACTACTTACCAAACTTCAAACGGCTGAATAGATGGGCTGGGGAAACGTAGTCGACAAACATTCAGAATATACACACTTTACCAAATTTCATCAAAATCAGTTAAAGAGTTTTTTTATTTCTGTGAGAACTCTTGAATTTTCCGGGATAAAAAGTATGTGTTGTGTCTTTGTCCTATGTCCTTCCCCGGGATACAACCTATCCCTGTACCAAATTTTATCAAAATCTGTTGAATAGGTGTGCCGTGAAAGCATAGCAGGCGACAGACAGACACACTTTCGCATTATTTAGCCTACGTGAGCGACAAATGCGACTGGTTACGATGCGACATGACAGTATGAAATACCCTCCACTTGGCCTACGTTGTCGCGTAGACAAATTTGTCATTTTCTATGGTGTCGTATCGCGTGGCGTTGTTTATGTCGCACCTAGGACAACGAGTCAAAGCAGTAATATTTTAAAATGACAGTTTTGTAATAATATTTTAATGTGACAGACATTGTCGCGTAGATACAGTTAGATACAGTCAGTTTTCTATGGCGTCGCATCGCGTGGCGCTTCTGTTGCTCACCTAGGACAACGGGTGAGGTGATCCTTTACGTGGCCGACGTTGTCACGTCGATAATTTTCTCATTCTCTATCGTCCAGTCATAGCGTCGCGTTGCTTTCGACACTTACTTGGGACAAAGGGTCAAATAAATCATAAAATAGCTTAAATATTGGAAAGATAGTCAAACTTATTAAATTCAAACCAGACGTGGATAACATACTTAAACAAAACCTGGCATCCACGTATTTTAATTATAACAACAAGTTAATAAACGACAACAAAAAATCAAGACGTAAAATTCCTTTTGAAATATAGGACACTACTTTCAGCGCTGAATCACAACAAGCACACTTATTTCTTCTTTTAATTAATGGCTTTCAGGTACAGATTAAACTTGGCCCTTATAAATTAGCGGCGGTGACAAATTCGCGGAACCCATTCATCCATCGCCTGTCGCGTCGACTCTGTCGCGTGAATTGCAATTTAATTTACCCGCGTCCTCATTCCTGTCAACGATAACTCGAACCGCCTATACTATGTCTTCGCTTAATATTTATTTATTACTAGCGTTTTCCCGCGATATAGTTCGCGTGGGATTATGTTCTTGAAAATAGAAATTTCAAAAAACTGAGAAGAACATCTTCATTTGTCACCGAAAGCACGAATGGATTCATGGATATAACTTGAACCGCCTATTTAACTTCCTTGGGTATGAAATTTCGAAAATTCCTTCCTTAATATACCTATTAAGGAAGGAATTTTCGAATTTTCACCTGAAAGGTGCTCATTAAATTATCTCAAAATTTCAATTTTCTACATTCAGCAGTTTGGGCTATAGGTTGTCTTTCAATCACGCAGGCCAAAGCTTTTTATAGTTATTAATGATAATTGATATCGCAAAATTATACTCAGAATGTAGAACTACCTAAAATAAATAAATAAAGTCTTTATTTGGGATTTAAACACAAAAACAAAGAGCGAACAAAAAAAATTAAAAACATAAAATTAAAACTAGAACTAAACTAACTTAACTTTTTAAGTTGTGCCACAAATAATCCCAAAAAGGGCATCGCCTCAGCGCAATGCTGAAGTGGTGTTTAAATAATTATTGTTTAGGCTTCAAACCATTAAAATAAAATATAAAACATGCCAAACGGTCAAGCGTGGCATTGGACAAAATCATAATTAATTAATAGGTGTCCACTTGGTAAGTAAAACATGGCTAGATAAAAGCCAACGTTATTTCTGCCCGGAAAAAGGTTTCTTGCTACCAATACATTCCGGTTATCTATATGTATATCATATATCGATGACAAACTCGTCCCATCATAATAACATAATAACTTTCTATCGAGTGTGCTTGTGGTCAAGCATGAGCCCAAGTGCCTAAGGATAGTAAATAATATAGATAATTTAAGTTATTATTTTAGTATAAAACAAAGTCGCTTCCCGTTGTCTGTCCCTATGTATGCTTAGATCTTTAAAATTACGTAACGGATTTTGATGCGGTTTGTTTTAAATAGATATAGTGATTCAAGAGGAAGGTTTATATGTGTAATACATGCAGAATATAGTAGAGAAACACTGGTAATTTTAGAGGTTTCTAATGTGATGTCGTGTCGAAGCGCTGGCTGAACCCTAAGAGATAGATCAAAATAATGTACTACAGTACTGTACACCTTAAAAAGATCTACAAAAAGTCCGGGATAGTATATGTCTCTCTTAGGGATATCCCACAATAACCATTTTTTATCCTTTAGTTTTTACAAGAAATAATGACTTATTTACGAAGCGTTTTTATGCAATACAGCATTAATGCTTATCCAATTAAGTACCTTAAATACATTGTGCATTAAATATAGATCAAGGCCGTTACAGCATGTAATTTAAATGAATATTATCGAATATATTACAGATTTTGTCTTTTTCCAAGTTATAACCACGAAACTTGGTCTTCGGGCTTCCGGTTTAAAATGATGAAATACGGATTTCACAGTTTTTGAAATTTTTATCCCCAAGGAAGTCAAAAAGAGAGTTTGTCCTTCGATCACGTCGCAACAGAGCAACGGATCGACGTGATTTTTTGCATTGGTATAGTTTTTTTTTATTTTTATACACTACAAGTTAGCCCTTGACTGCGATCTCACCTAATGGTAAGTGATGATGCAGTCTAAGATGGTAGCGGGCTAACCTGTTATGGGCATGGCCGTTATAATAAACCCATACCCATTCGGTTTCTACACGGCATCGTACCGGAACACTAAATCGCTTGGCGGCAGTCTTTGCCGGTAGCTAGCCACGGCCGAAGCCTCCCACCAGGCTCCCGGCTTTTTTCCCGGAAAATTAAGGAGTGCCGGTGGGAATTAAAAAACTTATGCCACGTGAACTAAGTCGCGGGCGTCCGCTAGTCTTAACTTACTAATATTATAAATGCGAAAGTTTGGATGGATGTATGGATGTATGGATGTCTGGATGTCTGGATGTCTGGATGTATGGATGTTTGTTACTCAATCACGCCCCAATGGCTGAACGGATCTGGCTGAAATTTGGCGCAGAGACAGATTGTAGTCTGGAATAGCACATAGGCTACTTTTTATCCCGGAAAATTAAAGAGTTCCCGCGGGAACCAAAAAACCTCAAACCACGCAGACGAAATCGCGGGCATTCGCTAGTTACTTCATAAAACTTCAAACCAGAAGAGCGTCTTACTGTCTTCTGGCAGCCAGCGCGGTGTGGTCTCTCTCCGGCAGCTTCTCCCTCAGCGCTCGCGCCGGCACGTAGCCTTGCCGCGTGCAAAGCTCGCCACCTTGCACGTCCTCCACCACGCGCACCAGCCATCTGCGAATAATGCAAACATACAGGTCTACTTCACTGTAACCTACGACTTTAGCTGATAAACAACGCTAGATCTGCGCATAATGGGAACATACAGGTCTACTTCACTGTAACCTACGACTTTAGCTGATAAACAACGCTAGATCTGCGCATAATGGGAACATACAGGTCTACTTCACTGTAACCTACGACTTTAGCTGATAAACAACGCTAGATCTGCGCATAATGGGAACATCCAGGTCTACTTCACTGTAACCTACGACTTTAGCTGATAAACAACGCTAGATCTGCGCATAATGGGAACATACAGGTCTACTTCACTGTAACCTACGACTTTAGCTGATAAACAGCGCTAGATCTGCGAATAATGGGAACATACAGGTCTACTTCACTGTAACCTACGACTTTAGCTGATAAACAACGCTAGATCTGCGCATAATGGGAACATACAGGTCTACTTCACAGTAACCTACGACTTTAGCTGATAAACAGCGCTAGATCTGCGAATAATGGGAACATACAGGTCTACTTCGCTGTAACCTACGACTTTAGCTGATAAACAGCGCTAGATAGCGACCCACCCACGGCTGCGCTGCCGTGTTTTTAGGGTTCCAAACCTCAAGAGGAACCTATATAGGATCACTTCGTTATCTGTATGTCTGTCTGCCAATCACTTTTTTCTCAGGAACGTGTGGAGGTAGTTTTCAAGTTGAAATTAATATAAAATACTTAGGTCTACGGTCCCGTGGAACTGTAAAAATTCAAGCTTCAAAACAAATCAAAACCTATAGGGTACTATCCGTTGATCTAGAATCATGAAATTTGGCAAGAAGTAAGGTCTCACAGCAATAGGAAACAATCCGAAAATCATTAATTAGGGTTCCGTACTCAAAGGAAGTCCGAAAAAGGTTCACTCGCTAATTTTGAAAAACTTCATTAGTTGTAACTAGTAATCTATACTTAATATCTAATACCTTTAAACGAGAAATTCTGGTATATATAATCTGAATCTCGGAAACGGCTCAAACGATTTTCATGAAATTTAGTATGCAGGGGATTTCGGGGGCGATAAATCGATCTAGCTAGGATTCATTTTTAGAACATGTCGTTTTATTCGATGTTTTCAGGCAATGAAAAACAATATCAGTGGAATGCGCAGGTAAATCTCGCCACCATCTACAAGGCATATAGCTCAGGTAGGAAACAGGTCGGTCCCGAAACCAGAAGATCCCGGTTCGAGTCCAGATGTCGTCCAGTCCGATTATTTTTTCCCCTTTTTTTTAAATTTATGTAATATAATTTATTTTTAATGTTTAATTTTTAATTTAGATTTAATTTAGATTGTAATGTATCTTGTACAATATTGTTTTGTTTAAATTATATTAAAAAAAAATTGGCAGTCATAGGGACTGCCGATAGAATTCAAAACTATCTTTTATTTATTTTAATTAAAATTATTAAAATATTACAACCTTAACACTAAGGCATTAATGTTTAATTTCGAATGGAGTATGTTTATATGTTCGCGAGCATGTCGGTCACGCGAATCTACATTTTTACCCCCTACCAAAGTGTTCAACGCGCCTAAAGAAGTTTTCACTTCAAAAATAAAATATAATTTATTATGTAAATATAATTTTCAAAAAACACGATTTACCATAAAAAATACCGGTCACCCAGATATTTTTATATTATAAATTTGAAAGTTTGGATAGATGTTTGATACTCAATCACGCCAAAACGGCTGAACGGATCTGCATGAAAGGAGATCGGCGAGCTCCCATATAGTTTCCGACCCAGGCTTGAGGGTCACGTTCACGCATCAAACTTCTCATATTTTTTATACTAAACCAGACCAATAAAAAAGTTTATCAAAGTCAATCAAATAAAGCTGGAAGAAAAAAGATATTCTTAGTGATAGTTATGTGAGGTTAGGTTTTCATTTCATTGTTTTTAAGCCAGATGACCACTTATTAGCTTCTAAAAATCTATCAGGCACTGCAGATCACCTATTATCTGTCCATATACCAAAGAGAACACGGTTTCTTTTAATGTAGGTAGGTAGGTACATTAAAAACACTACAGGCTTGTGCGTACCTACTACGTTAAAACTATACTACGTAATCCATAACGTGGCCATACAAATTGATGGTGCCATAACTATTTATTTGGAAGTATTGGGAATAATAAGAACTATAATTCATGCAAGAGATTTAGGTAAGGGAGGTCGCCCACGGCGGCTTCTTCCATCGATTCAGTAGCGCGCTACTATTTCTGGCCACATCGGGTAAAAGAAGAGCGGGGGTGCCGGTAGGTACCTACTACACCGCAAGACTGTATCGATAATGCATCACCTTTGTATCAATGCTGTATTGCGTTAATACCGATGCAAAATCGTAATTAGGTACGTGTCCGATATATCTAGATTCTAGATCAGCGACTGATTCGCGACCTCGATTGGCACATCTCTACCACAGTCCACGAATGACATTTGATTGAGTTGACAATAATTGACATTTGACACGTTAGTTTCTACTTTTACCTCAGATTAAAAACCTATTACACTCCGTATTGCCATTAAAATGACTTTTTTAATGTGTCGTAATTATGTTTATTTTTGATTCCCATCTTCTAAAAATTTGGTGTTTACACAGAAAAATACTTTGAAATATATTAAAAAATATTAAATGCTTTCTGAATCTGTACGGTTTTTAAATTAGCTGGGTCGGACTTCGCCGATCTCCTTTGGCACAGAGATGGATTATAGTCTGGATTAGTACATAGGCTACTTTTTCTTGCGGAAAATTAGAGAGTTCCCACGGGACCCAAAAAACCTCAATCCACGCGGACGAAGTTGCGGACATCAAATAGTAGCAAAGTAATAATTTGCTCCCTAATTTCTAGTTAGTGCGTAGCTCGAAGTATAGGTACCTATCTACACAAAGTTGCCCAAGGTTTAGTGTTTAAATTGGAAACATGGAAATCTAGGAAAACAGTATCCCGGTCTATAAGTAAACCTAATTTAGAGACCAGATGCGAAGTTTCAGCCTGACTTTGATCGTTCTATAAAAAGCTAAAAAAATTGGATTAGGATATAAACACACTAAAGTAAATTATCTTCGTGTTTTATGTATTTTCGTCAACGTGTTTGACAAGTTTGACATAAGGACAATTACTTTAAAAAGAAGCACAACCATTTCAGTTACTTATTTTAAAAAAGTGCAGTTCACACACAGTAGAAGTGAAACTTCAAAAAAATAGACTACGAGATAATGAGATAAATATAACTTGTATTCTATCTCATTCTCTCGCAGCCTAAATCATATTAAGAATTTGTCTCTTTTTGGTGTCGCTTTTTTCATTTCGTTTTTCGTTTTATCAACCAGAGGCGGATTAAAATAAAACATAAAAAGCAAATAACAAATCTATTCTATTACAGATTTCTACTACTACATTTAAACAATCAAACAGAAAAAAAAATGGAACGCTTTGTATACACGTTCGTCCGGTGGGGCCACGTCTTGCACCGTGGCGACAACATCCGTTTCATCGAATTTTCAAATAACAATGATTCTAAAGAAGTTTCACTTCAAAAACTAAAATAAAAAGCCAGGCAGGTGGAACAGTTTTTGGGTCCCGTACCTCAAATGGAAAATACGGAACCCTTATAGGATCACTTTGTTGTCCGTCAGTCTGTCTGTCAATACCCTTTTTCTCAGGAACGCATGGAGGTATCAAGCTGAAATTCATATCAAATACTCAGGTCTACTGTCCTTTAGAGCTGTGAAAAAATAAAACTTCTAAGAAAACGCCATCAAAAGATACAGCCGTTTATGCTGCAAATTATCGACACTCGCAAGGGAATCAAAACCTATTCCCGTGAACTCAGAATCTTCAAATCAGAGAAAGGAAAAAGGAAAGGCATTTGGACGGGGAGACTTTTTTTTATACGACTGCCTGAAAAAAGGAGTATATTGTTTTCAGGGTTCATGTATGTATGTATGTATGTATGTATGTATGTATGTATGTATGTATGTATGTATGTATGTATGTATGTATGTATGTATGTATGTATGTATGTATGTATGTATGTATGTATGTATGTATGTATGTATGTATGTATGTATGTATGTATGTATGTATGTATGTATGTATGTATGTATGTATGTATGTATGTATGTATGTGAGTTTGTATATTCCACCATAACTTCTATACGTCTGAACCGATTTTGATAAATGAGGTATCGTTAGAATCCCTAGGTTATTCCGGGTGATATAGGCTATTAAAATTTTTAAAAAAATTGATGGGGTGACCATGGTCCCGCATTAAGGACCAAAATTCGAAAATAAGATTAACTATATTATCATCATCTAGAAAATGATGAGTAGATTCCAAAAATATATAACACTATAGTTCAATATTTAGTGATTCACAAAAAAATATCATTTAATACAAAATGTGAATAAGATTCCAAAGGCTATATATGCAAATCGCTTCCTATGGAGGTAAACTCCAAAAATAATATGGCAGGGCAGTCGTATTTTTTAATTCGTTAAATTAATTTCACTTGTTATCCACTACAAGTTAGCCCTTGACTGCGATCTCACCTGATGGTAAGCGATGATGCAGTCTAATATGGTAGCGGGCAACCGGATAGGGGCAAGGCAGTTATATTAAACCCATAGCCCTATTCGGTTTCTACACGGCAGCGTACCGGAACGCTAAATCGCTTGGTGGCACGTCTTTGCGGGTAGGGTGGTAACTAGCCACGGCCGAAGCCTCCCACCAGGCCATACCAGGGACTCAGAAGGAATGACAAGAAATTTCTCCCAATTAAACAACATTTGGTCGTGCGACACGATTGTCGTTAGTTAACTCTAGCCCGTAGCGTGCAGTGGGCTAATGAACTGGTGGGCGTTGACCTCGCGTGCGCTTTAGAGCTAAGCTGCGAATACAATCCGCTAAGCTTCTAATTTCCGAACAAAAGACCGACGAATATTATTAAACCTGGAAAGTTACCGGTAGATAAAGCTAATTTGTAGAATTTTCCAGTAAATGCATTTTCCCCTAACCGGCGAGTGAAAATTATGCTTTTTTCAAAGAATGTGTTAATAAAATGGACTCGATTTGATTGATTAACTAGATTGAAACAGTGATAGTTCAGTGGCGCACTCCTGTATGGGGTTGATCGTTGAGTTCGTGCCCAGTAGTGAGCACGACCATCAATGGATGGATGAGAGAGAGAAGAGAGCTGATTAGTCCTTTGGTATGAAATAAATTATTACAGAAAAAGTTAAAGTAGAATACTAAAGATCGGTTCCACCATACTCGTAGGTGGTTATAGTGAAATGTGTGTATGCGTAGATATATAAAAAAATGTTAAAAGTTCCCGCCTCTCATCTATTACCTAGAACCTGTATCAACACTAGAAATAGTCCGACTTCACAAGAGTTACGTAATGTGTTTCAATATGAATTACGCACGCGTGCATATCCATCGGGGACCGCAGTTTGTTTTGGATCATATAATACAAACAAACATACATTGTCGCTCATAATATCGAAACTGGAACAAGGATTTAATATATTATTTCGTCTATTAATGCCTAGTTGCTGACGGAGCTGAATATAATACTAATTTTATGAGTGTGAAAAACTAAACATTTCTAAATCATTACTTACTTGCTGTACCTACTGAAGCCGGCGTAAATTTTTAGGGTTCCTAACCCACAGAGTGCCAATGCCAACGGGACCCTATTATTAGGTACAAAACCTCCGCTGTCCTTCCGTTCGTCTGTCCGTCTGTCAGCGGGCAGTATCTCATGAACCATAACACCTAGACAGGTGAAATTTTCACAGAGTATGTTATTCTATAGCCACTATAACAACCAATAATAAAAATTAAATTTAACTAAGATATGAAGCCCACGACTACGTCCGCGTGGATTAAGTTTTTTGATTCCCGCGGGCACTCTTAAATTTTCCGGGATAGAAAGTAGCCTATGTCCTTCCCCGGGATGCAACCTATCCTTGTACAAAATTTCATCAAAATCGATTGAACTGGCTAGCTGGGCCGTGAAAGCGTAGCAGACAGACAGACAGATGGACAGACAGACAGACAGTCACACTTTCGCATTTATAAAATTAGCATAGAACATGGATCAAAAATAAAGGGGCCCCCCATACAAGAAACGTTATTTTTCGGCGTTTTTTGCTGTTGAGTAGTCTTAATACACATATTATGAAATGTTCAAAGAATGAGTAGCATGAATACAATAAGTGTAGCAATGAATAGCAAACTAAACTGAAAGTGACAAGGATACGCGATTAAAATGGAAACACTTGTTCTCATAATGAAACAACATGTTGATACAATTACGGCAGAGATCTGGGTTAAGGCGCTGGACAAAGAGGACACTATTTGTTACTGACACGACCTACTATATTCATGGTCTATTTTATTCTATTGTTATCTTGGAAATATTATTACTATTGACAATAAATATTCGTTCAAATAAATAAAAAAATCACAATTTCGCAGTCCCCGCAAGAATCGGAGCATTGAAAATGAATTAAAAAAATTACGAAAAAAAATTCACAGATTTTCAAAAATCCAACTCGAATGCACTTCTCGTCAGCGTCCGCATCTTTTAACACCATTACCATGACGATCCGTCAATAATCACTCCAGCTTTTGTTGATTTTTAAAATAATTAAAATCTCTTCTTCAAATTTTTTCAAAAATCTATTAATCGATTTTCAAAATTCCAACTTTAATACACTTCTTGCCTGCATCCGCATATTTTAACAACATTACCATGACGATCGGTCAATAATCATAGAAGCTACATCACTTTTATATACGGAAATACCCGTTTTTCTACAATTCCAAATCAGTACAGTACAATACAGATCACAATTATGAACCGATTTTCAAAAATTTTACGCCATTTTGTAGCTAAACTAATACCCTAGGACTAGTTATTTAATTTTTTCTTAAGTCGGTTTTTTCCCGAAATATTAACATTTAGTAAAAAACACCCTCCAAAAATCCCCGACTTTTTTACATTCTTCAAAATTCAAAAAAAAATACCAGCCGTTTTTCTAAATTCAAACACTCACACGCGTCTCGATAAATTCCTCAACTCTTGGTACTATTCCCATCTCGATCCTCCCAAAATCCTCAGGGCTATGGCAAAAAATACGTCTCAGGCGATTTGCATCTGATAACCATTTTCAATGGTATAATAAATCACATGAAACAAGCAGTGCATAATGAATAATGTAAGGGTGATTATCTCGCTACTTATCAATTTGACTCGTCTCTTCAACTCCATCTAGGGGTAGGTGTAGGTACGAAGTACGGACGTCATGATGAAAATAATTGACATACTCGCTTGAAATACTTGTTTTAACGTTGGTAATTCAGTCTCCTTCCGGTAGACTCTTATTGAATACATTGGTGTTAATTTGGAGGTAGCCTGGATCAAATGAATGTGATACTAATTAATTGATTTAAAAAAAGATAATCTGCGAGATAAGCGCCTCACGCTACACACGATCGCGATGACGGAAGATAGATGCGATTAGTGGAACCAGGTCGAGGAATAAATAGAAACGTAATCTCTGTGCTCTATTGTCGTTTATGTGGGGGATATTCTTATAGACCCTCGTAGCTCGAAAGCTACGAAACGAATTATAGGATACCGTAACTGATTATCACCATCATATTTTATTAGTAACTGGACGTCAATAAGTGTACAGTGTACCTATATTGAATACTAGCAAACTTGGCCGCGACTTCATCCGCGTGAAATAAGTTTTTTAAATTCCCACGGGAACTCCCAAATTTTTTATATAGCTTATGACACTCACAAATAATGTGGCTTTCTATTGGTAAAGAATTTTCAAAAACTACTCAGTATATCCAGAAATTACCCCCTACAACGTCACAAACTCACAAACTTTTACCTCTTTATAATATTAGCATAGAAATATACTTATATAATATACTTTGAAGCTGAAGTATTATCAAATCCTAAGCCTATATTCATGCAGTGGATACAAATATGCGCCCATACAAACGATAGCTATCTGTATAGCTATTTGTCTTTCAGCTCGATCCATACAGTGGTTTAAGCTGTGCGTAGACGGATCAGTCAGTCACCTTAAAACCTTTTTTATATTTAAACTAGCTGATGCCCGCGATTTCGTCCGCATGGATTGAGGTTTTTTGGTTCCCGCGGGATCACTTTAATTTTCCGGGATAAAAAGTGTTATTAGTGTTATAGTGCCTGTGTTATTGCAGACTATAATCTATTTCTGTGCCAAATTTCATCCAGATCCGTTCAGCCGTTGGAGCGTGATTGAGTAACAAACATCCATCCACACTTTCGCATTTATAATATTAAGTATTTAGTTACAATCAATGACTCATTATGGAGGTTCTTCAAAGATTTACTGAAGGGCATCGTGCCCTTTAGTAATTGGCATTTGCCTTTAAAAAGGGCATCATTGCATTTTGGACGACATGCGAGAGAAATAAATTTATATAAGTGAGATATTTTTGTAAATTGGCAGTGGATTGAAACGATGATCGAATCGCCAATTTGGGTAAACGTGTTCCAATTCTCCAGTCCGGGAAATGAGAAAAAAATAAATATTTCATGTAGATTAAATCGCCTGAATTAGGTGCTAAATATATTTTTATTATTTCCAAAAAGCGTAGGTAGCTCTCTAGGTTTACTTTACTAAAGTTATCTTAGGGATTTTTGGCCCTTCCACAGGATGAAAGACGATTCTAAAAGAAATACTAAGAAATTAATAAAATATATGCTTTTTAAACGACTGCCTGAAAAGTATATTGTTTTCAGGGTTTATGTATGTATGTATATGAGTTTGTGTATTCCACCATACTATACGCTATACGCCTAAACCGATTTTGATAAATGAGGTATCGTTAGAATCCCTAGCTTATTCCGGGTGAATGAGGCTAGTAAATTAAAAAAAAATATTGATGGGGTGACCATGTTAAAGACCAGCGCATTAAAGACTAAAGTTGAAAATAAATATTCGAAAATAAGATTAACTATATAATCATCATCTAAAAAATGATGAGTAGATTCCAATAATATATAACACTATAGTTCAATCATATCATTTAATAAAAATGTTGTGGCGGTCTTCGTAGTCCGCACATAATCCAATAGATGGCATTACTAGTACGATTCACGCGACCACGAAGAGCCCAACTCACGATTACGAAGCGTTCTCTGAATTACGCTATATATACGACCTCCAACGATGAACGGTTGGACCAGTGGTCCCCGAGCACATCACCCGCTCGGAGGATGATCATCCTTTGTTTCGGTCGAGCCATATCACCTGCTCCCGTACAATGTGAATAAGATTCTAATTTAACTAGATTAATTTAGATTTTTAACTTTTTAGTTCGTTTTTTGGCAGGGCAGTCGTGTTTTTAAATTTTTTTAATTATGACTTGTCTAAAAATCAATCTTATTAAATTTTCGTTTCGGTAGGTTTTGTTAAATACGAGTATGTCTCTAATCTCTGTTCAATCATTTATTTTACCTTTGGCAGATGGAGTCAATGATGTTCTAAACTTCTAACGCGTTACTTATTCGATTTTTGATAACAATCGACTTTCTATAAGAAAAAGTTTTAATCGATTTGACACTTTGATATTTACCTTTGCTTAGCATTTTTTTATTGTTTCATAAACATACACAAGCGTTCAAATGACTAAGGGCCGATTTTTCAATCGTCAGATAAACGACAAGCTAGTAGATATTCGATGGATAGCGCAAATTCGTATTTATCAATAGACAGATACGAGTTAACTGTCGAATAAAGTCTGTAACGGACGAATATATTTATCTGCTTCTTTGAGAGCCGGATAAAGGGCTATCTTCCTGTTTGTTATGTCGTTTTCTAGTTTTTAGGTTATATTGTATCGCTAGTAGGTACCTATGACTTAATATGTGCCTAGTTTTTATAATATTCTTTCATTCAGAACTATCAATTTTCATTCCGTGTCCACCTTGTACGTAATATACGGTCATTAGTGGTAGATACCTATTGATAACAATGGATATTTTACACACTTGTTCTACGCTGCATCTTTGTCTGTGTTGGTCACAACGTCTGTTTGTTTATTTTCTAACTAGCTGATGGCCACCCGCGTGGATTGAGGTTTTTTAGTCCCCACGGGAACTACGGGAACGGGACTATATATAGTATAGATATTGACCGGTATTTTGTTACAAGTTAGGTTAATAAGTTTACTTCCGACTTTTGAAAGTTTGACGCACTATCACGTTTCTTTATTTGCTCCATATATTTAAGAAAGCACTTTTATGTGGGAACCTGTCTAAAATAAAATAAACACAAAACCAAACACGAAATGAAAATTGCGCAAATTCGAGGTTATGAATTCTTACTATATACCTCATTCGATAAACAAAATATGTCCTTTCCCAGTCTTATGCATTGAATGATATATGTGTCATACTCACTATATATATCTCACTTTCACATATCTAGTGTGAAGTTGCTTCGAAACCACCATAGATAGCTATCCCTTGGTTAAAAAGTGATTGAAAAATTATAATCCTTTGATAAACTGTCAGATCATTTTATTCTCAAGATAGTTATCCAGTCGTTTATCTGAGGATTGAAACATCGGCCCTAAGTATATTAAAGTGTCATTTTTAAACAGCAGTACACTAAATGTATAGTTCGCGCGTGAGTTGAATGCCGAATAAAAGTATACATACATTGACTCGGCATTCAACTCGCGCGCGAATGAATCCGTCAGGTCATAGAAACCATCCATCGCCATAGTTGTATGGTGCTTATAAGACTATCAAGAAGGCTAGTGTTGCAGCTCCGTGACTATTTTGAAAAGAAAAGTCGTACTTGTAATTACTAGATGAGTATACGAGTTACGAAATGTCGGATAAAAGGGCACGTCGCTTCACTATTGGAAAAATCGATATGCGTCTATGGAGTATTGCATTTTTTTTTGTCGATGGTTGCCTGCCAATAATTATGACAATTCATAGACGTGCATATGGCAAAAGTAAATTAAATCGTTGGACAAAATTTAATCATCCCTAAATATCTATATGGAAAATCTCTAATGTATTTTTGTAGCGTGTTGACGTCTATCGTACGAGATTCTGGTCCAAAAAACTGAATGGCAGTGACACAGGGACAGTCAGCGTCGAATTTTCTGGTACAAATAAGATCCCGTGTAATTATAATCCCGTGTAATTACCGTATGCCTACATTACCTGCACAGCTACGTATGTTCCGCAATCCAACTAGAAAAGTCCAGTCGCTGGGAGTCAAAATTCGCCTACTTGGAGAAAGCGTTTTAGCAGAACTAAAACAAGAACTCATGGTCTAGTTATTTTTCTTCTTTGCTTGGTGTTATTTTATATAATTGCGTATTCGACAACTAGTCAAATAAGCAACTTTTTTTTTAACTTTTCAAACGTCAAAACGCGTGCTTAGTATGGAATTTTGTATGAAACTCATATCAATATTATTGATCTAAGGTATGGAATACTGAATTGTGACATCAGCAAAGTTTTTCATTTAATCGATAGTTTAAAATGGTTAATAATACGACGACGAATCACTCTTAATCAAATAACTACCCAATTATTTATGATCCTTAGTTTATGATTATATTATAATATGATTAGGTAAGTAGAGTTTATTTTCCCTACTTAGATGTACTACTATGAAAAGTATATGCTTGCACCACGTTTGCGTGCACTAGCCACTTCAGCTGTTTCAGCAAGTGTAGTTTTTTTTTCAAGCAATAATTTTATTTATTTTCCCAGTTACAAATTTGTAATATGCTAAATAAACAGTTAGTTTTGGAACCGTATTAGTCAACATTTGTAACCAAATTAATTAAACTGAACTACTAAACAATTACAAGAAAATATAATCAATGCTGACTGTATCTATCTACTAGTTAATAGACCGCGACTGTCGGAAGACTGTCCGGCGAGTTCATACGCGCGTCAACAAACTGTGGCCAAGTGCTAGCTTACATTTAAAAAAAACAAACCTTATTGTACAAGACGTTAGAGACTGTTAGGTTGCTTTTCCACCAGAGATATGTGCTATGCTACGTTGCTATGAATGTGTGGGATATCCACCAATCATTTTCATCGCTCCACATAGCTTAGCATTAGCGGAAGCGGGTTTAACGTAACTATGTTTTTTAAATAGAGAGATGCAAGCTATGGATGTGAGCTACGGATGCGCGAGTGGTGTAGCTATATCCGTAGCAACGTAGCATATCTCAGGGCTAAATCAATATTTTCAACTAGCTGATGCCCGCAACTTCGTCCGCGTGGTTTAAGTTTTTTTTGATTCCCGCGTGTACTTCTTAATATTCCGGTATAAAAATTAGCCAATGTCACTCTCCATTTCCTCAACTATAACCATACCAGTACTCCGGTGTCGGAGTGAAACGTACGTTGAGAGTGACTTGGAGGATTTGTGTGGTGTGGTATTGTGCCTGTGCGAATTGCTGGGTGGTGAGTGTCGCATGCTGCAGGTGAAGGACTCGCACTGTACCACACAGATTTGTCTACTGTAGCGGATTATAGCGAATTAAACTTCTAGTTCATTCACACAAATAATATTTGCCACTACGTGCCGTTCCGCGCCGTGCATCTGTAGTGGGGCTAGAACATAGAGGGCTATTACACTGCACTTTCCACAGGGCCCTGTGGTAAGGGTGGGCGTGGCCGCAAGTTAGAGCGTCGCTTATTACACAGCAATAAGGATTAAATTAGGGACCCTTTCTCCCTAAAGCTTATTACACTACAATGATTCAAGGGTAAAGGTCCCTGTGAATAGTGCAGTGTAATAGGGTTTAAAACCCTGCGAGTTCATAAATCAGCCAACTGACACTCGCGTCAACAAACTGAGTGGCTGGTGTCGGCGACACACTTCCGCGCGCGGGATTTATAGCCGACTAAAATACTTCGCGCTCTTATTATGTGGGGAACACTTCATTAATGCTCTGCTAAATTCACTTTGGATGTACGGAGTCGTTATTTTTTGTGGAGTTTCTTTTCGATTTCTTTGAACTTTCAACACGGTGAATGGGGATGTATTAATGCAGTTTTAAAGGTTTTGCAGTAAATGACTGAAATACAAAAGATCGACGTTTCCAACCCTACACTAGTTACTATACAATATACTAACTAAAGTCTGCCTGATAGACTATGGGCCGGTCGATTTAAACCATTGCTTATCGTAACTTACCTACATTTGGTAAACGTCTGGTGGGTAAACGTGGTTTAAAGTCTATTAAGTAACTTATTATTACACTTTATTTTGTACCGCCACAAAAAGTTAAAATAACAAAAACAAAAATAGGAAATAAAATTAACACAGACAGAAGTACGATACAAAAGGCGGCCTTATCGCTTAGTTAGCGATCTCTACCAGGCAAACTTAGGAAAAGGAGAAAATAAAGTAAAATAGACTGAGCAGGTGGCTCTATAATATACTTACAATCAAATAACTACATACTAATACATAAACCAATAATAAACGTATAATCAACGCCTTCTTTGACTAACGTTCGTTAGCGCCATATTTAAAGGTATTCGTCAAAATGTGTTAATGGAAACCAGCTTTAATATAGGATGTCTTGTGAAAGCAGACTCTATATTATTATTAGCATTACTATCAATTTAACATACCACAGAACATAAAATCGCATACGATTTTAGAAATACGAGCCACTAAGGCATCACGCACACCTGCTGAGTAGTGTGGAACCGAGCTGCAGTGTTTTAATGTGAACATCTCAGACTTTCTTCGCTGATCTTTTGCGAAAACAATTACCCAGCTGTTACCAGTTACCACATGAGACAGTAAGCCGCAGTGAAGTGCCTCTTTAATAGTAAACCAAGTAAGTAAGTAAAAACACTTTATTACACACAAACAAATAACAACACAGAGATAAAACGAATCGTGTAGAATTGACAACTTGTTACGATGTAAAGGCGTAATCAATTGTTTTTATTATATCAAATTCAACTGTAAATAAAGACGCTGCGTCTTGGCTCCACTCCACTCCATAGGTGTGCGTTGGACATAAGACTTGCGGGTAACCCGTAATTAGCTCCGCGTAAACCTGTCATCATTACAGTAAAAAATTGAAAGGCGACCCAATTTCTCTGCCGCCCAACTTTCTTCCCGCGAGATCTAAAAGCGGTTTACCTACTTTCCGTTCTATATGTGATTTTTATGTTAGTTAGAGGAACCGTAATTTGGTTAACCCTGTGCCATGAACTCGAACTGGAGTGCGGTTTTTGGTGCCGGAAGATGTTCACTTTTTAAACTCGATATGACATCACTGAGAATTAGAGCGGGTTAGACAGGATGTTTGGGTATCTGTCCGAGATACTAAATAATAGAGTGCGGTATAAAAGTATAAGTCTAAAGAACCAATCATCCAACGGAAACTTTACACATAGAGGCATAAAATTACTTACTCCATAGTAACTAGTAAGAATAGCTTGACTATATTATGCTCATTGCTCATTTACATTACTAGTGGTTCGCCCAGAACTGAGACCTCGCGGTATCCTTAAGATAGTTTTATATAGATACTAGGTATATTGTAATATAACTTTTAACTTTAGACGCAAAAGAGCTAAAGAGTTATTGGAGAAGCGAATAAAGTATAACTTTTACTTAAAGTCTACTTGAGTGAATTTGCACTTGTCCGTCCGTCCGTCCGTCTGTCAGAGCCTTATAACTTCTGAATTACTGAACGTGATTACTTCAAATTTAAATATAGTATTCTATAGATAATTAGGAATAGAGTACAAAAATAATTTTTTTAATTTTTCCCCTAAAATTGACGAAATGGGCTTTCAAAGTGGAGATTTTCTAACGTCCAAAGTTGACCTCAGAATTCAATTTTCTGAAAGGCTGAGCCTGAAACTTGATGAATTATTTGAATTATATCCTGTACGTGAACAACAAATACTAAAGTAAGACAAATATTATAAGGAAACGAAATTATTTAATTTTTAATGAGCTTCAGTATTTTTAACAGAACTTCACAATGACGTCAATAGATGGCGCTCTGTAAAAGTTTATTCGTTTCTCCAATAACTCTTTAGCTCTTTTGCGTCTAATGTTAAAAGTTAACTATTACAATATAATATAGTGAAAACTATCTTATAGATACCGCGAGGTCTCAGTTCATGGCGAACCACTAGTTTTAACTTATGTCTATAATTGTAGCGGATCTAAAAGTAATGATAATATGCGTAGGTGTTTTACGTTTTCCGCGTTTTTATTAAATTGCCTCGTTGAAAGTTTGTTTGCATTTAACAAAGAAAAACATTTGATTGGAAGAATCTTTAATAGGAGTCTGGGTTTTCAGTTTTCACGTATGATTCTAAAAGTTGCTTATGCAATGGAAACATGCTTTGTAAAAATCTTAAAGCTAGAAGCTGGCGAAGTATACAAGTACTTAGTAGGTAGGTATTTAGTTCTAGTGAGTAACTGCCTCGATGGTCTAGTGGTTAGCATATTCGATGCTGATGGCGATGTCCTGTGTTCAATTCCCGGATCGGGCCCTTTTTCTGACCAGAAATTCTAACTACTAGCCTGGAGTTAGGAAGTTGGCGGTGTTTTGTCCCTGTGTTTCAAATTAATATCGCAGAGCAATACGAGCCGCCGGTCCAGCGACTGAACTCTCTCCGGTTGTGAAGGATTTTCCGTTCCATCAGGCTATGAGAGTAAGCGAACAAAGCGTGTGCACGTGCTGTGATGTGAGCTCAATTATGCACCAGAATATTTCCAAACATAGCCAAAATCGTTTCTAGTATTTTTTAGGGTTCCGTACCTCAAAAGGAAAAACCGGAACCCTTCAAGGATCACTTTGTTGTCCGTCTGTCTGTCAAGACCCTTTTTCACAGGAACGCATGGAGGTATCAAGCTGAAATTCATATCAAATACTCAGGTCTACTGTCCCTTGGAGTTGTGAAATGTGAAACTTCTAAGCCAAAGCAATCAAAAGATACAGCCATACATGCAAATTTTCGACACTCGCAAGGGAATCAAAACCTACTAACCTACTACTTCCCGTGAACTCAGAATCTTGAAATTTGGTACGAAGCAACGTGCACAGATAAAGGAAAAATTGCGAAAAACATACATTTTTTGTTACATCATATAAAAAAAAACTTTTAATAATTTTAAACTTATTATAGGTTTGTACGGAACCCTCGGCTCGCACTTGGCCGGTTTTTTTTTTTATATGACCAGTTTTGATGGGGGAAACAGGAGAATACGAAAATTCGCTTGTTTTTCACAATAAGTCGTTGATATTATTAACGTTACATTCCTATTCTTATTTCTAGTTAGCCACCTTTCCTCTTAAGTATTATCATTGCAATATTATTTATTCTGTGGTATTATTACACTAGCTTAAGCTAGGTTCATACAAATTTCAAAGGCCTATTTTACCGCCTTAGGAGTAGAATTTTCAAAAAACCCTATGTCATAATAGCGCTCTGTACGCCAAATTTCAGCCCGATCCATCCAGTGGTTTGAGATGTGCGCTGATAGATCAGTCAGTCACGTTTTCCTTTTATATATTACCTACTAGCTTATTTTAGATTAGAGGTAGGAAAGCACTCGATATAAAATTGAAATACTGGAGGAATAGCACATGAAGTCAACGACCCACCAGTAAATATTTTTACCACTACCAGACCATGCTACTAAAATCCATAAAACTTTACGCCTTTTATATGGACGATGTTAACCAAGGCTTACACCTGTACTTAAACCAACGTCCTTACGTACTTAGTAGGTATAACATCAACGACTTAGGCAGGTTAGTGAACGAAGTAATACTAAAGTGGTTCCGTGCTGACCTGGACGTGGGGGGAGGTTGTTTTAGTCCATGCAAGTCGGACATGCCCTGCCTACAGGCAGAAGTCCGGAGAGATTTTTTCCTCCCCCAACCCAGAAAAAAAAGGCAGGTTAGTAAAATCTAAACCGTACTTTGAGATTTGGTAAATTACTAGACGCGACTTCGACCGCGTGGATAAATGTTTTTGATTCCCGCGGGAACTCTTGTGTCTAAGTAACCTATGTCCTTCCCCGGGAAACAACTAACTATCCCTTTACCCATCAAATTCAGTTAAACAGATGGGCCGTGAAAGCGTACAGACAGATAGACAAACACACTTTCTTCTTTAAAATATTAGTAGTCTGCATGAAAAACAATTTTAAACCTTTATTTTCGTAACGCATCCAATTTATCTCTTTATGAGTCTGATAACGTTACACAGATAATATTTTACACGACCATTAATTATTGTTTCTACCAACGCTGTTCCGTTGATTTATCAAACGGAATACATTTCTCATACGTACGATCAACATATTAAAATTCCTCGAATTTTAGCTACTTTTGATGAAAATAGCAACGAATTTATAAAGGTAACTTATATCTATGCATTTGTATTATAGTCCCACAAACTTAACTGGCCCGGTGGCCAAAATTGGGACTAATATTTATACCTGCTTAGTTTTGTGTTTATTTTATTTTTTATATTACTAGCGACACTGTCACCGGGTCAGATAAGTTAGTGGAACTATAATTTGTGACTATTTGTAGATCAATAATAACAATTTAGGCGATGAGGTAACCTTATTTTCCTCTCTCTCGCACATTGTAACACTTCAAATTCAAACTAAAATGTTTTTATGTAGGTAACGCTATAAAAAATATTTTACTTCGCATTCGCTTCTACGAGAGCCCCAGCCCCTGAAATAAAGATTTTTATAACTTTTTAATCCATATTCGGCTGGAGGCCATCGGTTTACATATTATATTTAAATTTCAAGTAATTACGTTCAGTAATTCAGAAGTTATAAGGCTTTGACAGACGGACAATTTTTTTTGGCAACCCTAGGACGGACAAGTGCAAATTCATTCAAGAAAACTCAGAGACCTTCGCTTCGCTCGGTCAATTATATTATATACTGTGTCGCAGAGCATTGCTGGAGCGAGCTAAATCCATTCTCTTTTATCATTTAAATAGTCTCAACAACTCTTTTTTAGAGTTGTTGAGACTATTTAAATGAATAAGTCGTTGTAGAGCATACTTTTAATGGATTTCTTAAATATGTGTTAAGGCAAGTTTAAAATTGATTATGGAATTTTGCTATAGAAAAGTATGCTCATTCCCACCTTCCGACTTTCTTAAGACGGACCGAGCTATTATATATTATAGGTTTCTTGTTGTCCTAGATTTTCAATGGCTACTCAATCTTACGTTTGACAAATAAAATCTTTAAAAATAAAATTGCGGAAATTTTAACCATATTTCTACTGTAATATACCTACCTTTTTTTGATATAGAAAAGTAAAATAATATTCTTCACAGTCGAAAGATGATGAGTTGATGACATATGGGATGATATGTGAGACATACGAAATTAGCGTTATCTTCGAATTGGGAACACTGGATAGTCTTAATATTATTTATGGAAAAGCGACTGAAATTGTATATTTGTCAGACATGAGTCGAGTGGGAGATGTATAAAATGTAGGTGAGATACTACTAGTTTCTAGGATTTTTAGGATTCCGTAGCAGGATAAGGAACCCTTCTGTCAAGGGACAATCCAGAAGTAATACCTAATAATACCTATTAAAAAACACTTTTTAATATTGAGTAATATATTTTAATACTAGCTAATGCCCGCGACTTCGTCTGCGTGGATCGAGTTTTTTTGTTCCCGCGGGAACTCCTTAATTTTCCGGGATAAAAAGTAGCCTATGTGCTAATCCAGACTATAATCTATTACTGTGCCAAATTTCAGCCAAATCCGTTCAGCCGTTGGGGCGTGATTGACTAACAAACATCCTTTCATCCATATCACATCCACATATCCATACATCCTTACATCCATCCAAACTTTCGGATTTATAATATTAGTAAAAGTAAGATAAGATATGTCAAAACACTCGTATTTATATTAACTATTTTCAATATGGCGTCGGTATCCGCAGATTTAATCGAATGACATGAAACGAGTCAAATTGACTGATATTAAACTTCCTGTTTCATGAGATATAATGACAAACACTAATAATGCTAACACTTCTTTCTATAATTTCGTCTAGTGACTATCCTAAAAATCTAAATATATAAAAGAAAACGTGACTTACTTATTGACTGACTGACTGATCAATCAACGCACAGCTCAAACCACTGGACGGATCGTGCTGAAATTTGGCATACAGATAGCTTTTATGACCAAAGCATACTTTAAGAAAGGTATTTTGGAAATTCAACCCCTAAGGGGGTAAAATAGGGGTTTAAAATTTGTATGAAAATCAAATTCAACGTGGGCGAAGCTGCTGGTATAATATAAATGTGAATGTGATCTTGTTTATCCTTCAATCATACAACTGAAAAACTATTTTTTATCGCGGCAAATAAAATAGTTCCCACGGGATTTAAAAAACCTAGTCAAAGAAGTGCATTTCTATACAGAAGTCAATTATTATTTGCATATTAAAAAACGTTATGTCTTGAACATGAAAAGCTAATTCGGAAAAATTGTTGTAATTTTGTAAACATATTTTCAAATTATCATGACGTTGTTATTATAGTCTGATTTTGAATTGCGTGAAAAAAGATGGTTGTAAATTTTAAAGATATTTTCAAATCAAGAAAGTTTTTTAAGAATTAATAATGGCTGCCAAAGATTTTAGCAATATGTTTACCTACGGAACCATATAGCTAAAGCGTATTCTAATACGCACTTCACCAGCTTTTTAATGAACCCAATAATTTTTAATGGCCAGTGTACGTTGAACCCGCTTCGCCCATTTGCTTTGATATCACGGAAGGATTAATAGCGAACGTATGAACTGATGAAGGTCTGGATTAATTGTTCATTATGTTTGGAATAATGTGCTCCATATTTTATGTTAAACGAAAGACTAATCCGATCGGACTTCAATGAGACAGATTGTTGGAATAAGAGCATTCCTGGATTATCAAGATTGATTTTTGTACTCGTTTTTGCTATATAATCTTAAAACTTTTCGAGTTCAACTATGTTCTTGTACTTATGTCGAGTTTGTTTATTATCCAAATTTCATCAAAATCGGTTGAAAAGATGGGCCGTGAAAGTGTAGCAAACAGATAGACACACTTTTGCATTTATAATATTAGTATGGATGTTTCCTTTTAACTCCGGCTTGACTGGGATCAGAATGTCAGCCATCCTGAATAGGTGAGGACTGACCTATGACAGATGATCATTTGCATCATTCAATTCATTTATGGGACGTCAGTTTAGTCGTTGGTCTCAGCCCCCCGATTGTGTATCGAAATCGTTATCGTAATCATTTGTCAAACGATTTGTATATGGAGTTCATAGAGGAGTTCATACATGATCTTGTCTTGCGGTCAGCATGACAAGATCACGTATGAACTCCTTAACAGTGCGAGTAATATGATTCAAGCTGTCAAATGATTACAATTTGCTTAGATAGGCCTCAGATCAGGAATATTCGATGAAAAAGATATCCTTACAAAATTCAAAGTTCAATAACCTCCATAATCTCTTCAAACAACAAAAGCTTTCCAGGAAAAATGAAATATCACCTTTTCTCAAAACCCAGATCAAAGGAATTTATTATGCCAAAAAAATTTACACAAAAGATTCTAGTATTGAAAATATATTGGCCATTACAGAAATTGGAATAGGAGCAGCAATAAATAAAATAGAGAATAACCGAGATAGTGTTCTGAGTTCGAATTTACAGCGAAACTATTAATTTTATTAGCTAACTAGCTTTTTCCCGCCGCTTCGCTCAAAAGCGTGTTGTTGGCAGATCTAAATAAGGCGGACAGCTGACACAAATGAGTTGTAGGACCCAGGGTCTCTTGACGTCGTAAGACAAGTTGCAAATTGGCTGTGAAGTATGAAACTTACATGAGTTAATGTCCCACAAACTTATCTGACCCGGTGAAAGCGTCGCTAGTATCTATGAAAAATAAAATTTAAAACAAAAATAAACAGGCAAAAAAATTAGTTCCAATTTTGCCCACCGGGTCAGATAAGTTTTTTGGGACTACAAGAGACCTTGATTGTTTCACCTTTTAACCTTTAAAAATCCCGTCTTAATTTGGTTTAGTAGTGGGATGTATATATAAACAGACGAACTTTCATCACAATGTTATTCTAGTAATTATAGTAAATGATGTTTCTCATCGTGACAATTCTTGGACAGGGGACTACACAACTTTTTCGCGGATTAAATGAATAGCTGATTTGCCGCGTGGGAATCTTTTCAGAAATTGGCGCGTTTATCAACATTTGTTACACTGCTTTTTCCTGTTCATAAAATTGCTTAATATTTTATGTAATCTGTGCTATGAAAAGGTGTCTTTAACCTATTTCTTTCGAGAAAATGAATAATAAGTGTGCAGGATTTTAAGATCTTTTGTTTTTAGGGTCAACTAATAAGACGACAGCAATATATTGCGCAACTTTAAGCTGACATTGATACATGAAGTATTTGTAACATGGTGAGCGAATTGTTTCCACTTTTCAAAATGGACCGCAAAAATTTAACAAAGGATATTGCAGAGCTATCATCTTAATGATCAACCCACTTTTAAGCACGAGTCTCCTCTCAGATTGAGAAGGGTTTCCGCCACAGTCCACCACGCTGGCTCATTGGCACTACGCACACCTTTCAGAACATTATGAAATACTCCTGGGCATGCAGGTTTCTTTTCCGGGTGAGTTCTACTTGAAAATAATAATAATTTATTTATTTCTCAAATTGCATTGGAGCCTTAAAAACTATAGAACGATAACATCTTAAAATTGTTCAAAACTAATTATTAAAATAACAATGGAACAGTTATCATTTCTTGTCACGTACGATTTTTCCATCGTGGCAAAAATTTATTTCGCGAACGAGATCGCGGTTCAAGCGCAAATAAGTCATTAATAAAGCTGCTATGTAACACTTCAGCAACAGGGTCACCTATATCCGAATCAAATCACGTTGCGTAAGTAGTTAGCGAATTAACACGACACGGATTAATGCTTGGTATAATTATATTGCGATCAAAACAGCTGTGTCTAGCGCTCGCGATTATTCTTTGGATTCGCCTCGAATAAGAATTATAGGTACTACAAAGAAATATATTATTATAGCTAGCACAGCGTAAAGTATATTATTATTATGATCCTTACAGTGGCTCGACGCCCATATAAATCGCAGATCATTGTAGTTTCATACGACGGCCTTACTATGGTCATTGAAGCCAATTCTGTTGCAGGTACACAGTTGTACACCATCCCTTAACTAAACTATAATACCTGTGGAATTGGGCAGCGCTAGATTTAGGGCTGTATTTTTAGTTCCAATAGTAACCAATTCAATTCTATAACACAATCTCTAGATTGTGTTATATAGAATTGGTTACATTTTTAAGTGCATTTAATAGTGGTGTAACTTATGACAGTGATAATAGATAATAATATAATAATAACCTTGTATAATAGACCTCCACGCAGCATACTAACTTCGTGCTGGAAAGATTTAGTGTATCTATTAGCAACCGAAAACCTATCAGCCTGTAGTTTTTAACGGATGAATCGATTTTTAATAGCACCGTTAGCGTTGTCACGTCGCATTCGTGAAATACTTACTCTTCCGTTTTGAATTTTAATATAAAACAAAAGTATAAGACGTGATGGTAATAATTAATCACGGTGTCTTAAAACTAAAGCTACGAGGGTTCTAAACGCGTTCCTGTTTGAAAAGAGCCCACGATAAACTTGGCCTAGATTTTTTAATTGTGTTTAGATAGGCCTGATCGAGTTACCTTTCGTTGGTAGTGATGCACCGTTTGACCTGCTTGCTCGCGTGCTTCTTCTTCGGCCTAACCGCCAGCTTGTGCCTTGCGGCCGTCGTGTCCAACAGTTCCGCCTTCACGTTCAGCTCCGAGTCAGTGGGGGGGTTCCTGGGGGAGGGGACAGTGTTAATTCACAGATGAGGGGTGTACTAGATACTATCGAGTGGGAGGTTCGGTATTATTAAAGGTTTTATATGGTTGCATACTCTTGGAAAGGAAAAACAGAAATGTATTGGGGTCATTATTTCCTTTTTTAAGATCTTTGAGGCATTGAAATGATCATCTACAGTCACGCAGAATATCCTTAACAAGTAGGTATTGTTATTATTTCCAACAATTTTAAAAACTATTAGATACTCCAAATTAAGCGAATTATTTTAATAAAAATAAATAGCACTTAACCAAAGCCATGGAATGTCTTTATTTTATTTGTGCCTCTTATGATATCAACCCTGTTCGGAAAGCAGATTCCATTGAGAGGAGCTGACACAAAACTGTGGCCAGTTCTGTATAACACAATCTCTAAACTAAACTAAAATGACAGCTTTAAATCTAGTACTGTCCCTTCCCGCAGGGAGGATTATGAAAGGAATAGCAATATTTGTAATGCTATCTTTTTAGTTTAGAGATTGTGCTCTACAGAATCAGCACCATGTTACTTATCTAAGTACTTGTTTTTAACTTAAATAATATGTATCATTAGTTGCAGTGCAATAGTAGGAGCATAAATAGTTATTGACATTAATAGATAATATTGTTATTCAAAGGCATAGAAGTAGCAATGTTCAAAAGCGATCAATCAAACTTCATACACTCCAAATCCATCATAAACAAGATTCGAGCCCCAGATTTATTAAGAGCTGAAACCTAATTTATTTTAAAACGTAGATATTAATATAAATAGATTCGTTTGAGTACATGCGAGGGTGCCTTCACACTTATTCAGAGCGTAATAATTATTCGAAAACTTAAATACTCTCTATACTCAATTTATTTAATATTTAGGTCACCCAGGTTTCTCTTATGCCTCGTTATGTCTTGGTTCGACATTATGACCTTGAGTGGCATAAGTCATCATAAAAAAATCATAGAAATTAGCTTAACTACTTGAATTTGAAACCTTCTTAATTACGTCGGACAAATGTTGTGTCGTGACCTTGGCCAATTGTGAGTTCAGTAGAGTTCTCTACTTACCCGTTGTCCTAGATGAGCAACAAACGTGGCAACGCGACGCGATGCGTCGGGACGCGATAGTATCAAACTGCCCTTCACGTGACCTATGTTGTCGCGTAGATATAGCTCCACTCGCCATGTATAACAGTGTTGCCAAAGTATTGAGAAAGAAAAAGGTGCCCTGTATTAGTTTATACTGCATTTGGTCAACAATGTTGCCTATACGGATTTTATGTTATGAATGATGTGATGATGATGTAAGATGATGCCCGCGACTTTGACAGCGCGGCTTAAGGTTTTTAATTTCCGCAGAAACTCCTTCATTTCCCGGGATATAAAGTAGCCTATGCCCTTCCTCGAAACTCATTTTATGTCTGAATTTCATCAAAATCGGTCGAAAAGATGGGTCATGCAAGCGTAGTAGACAGAGAGACAGACACGTTTTCACATTTATAATATTACTAGCGGTCGCCCGCGTCTTTGTCCGCGTACAATTTATGATTTCCTATGAGATTTTCCCGCTGCAAAAGGCCTACTTTAGCAGCTATGTAGCATCGGCAGGTTTTTATTATTTAAGACTAATAAGTCCTTAATGCTGACTTCAAAAACTTATAACCTTCATGCAAGCTTTCAACCCCTATTTCACGCCCTTTGGGGTGGATAATCGTAAAATTGCTTATGCAGTTTATTATTACTTAAAACTTATTTAACCTTAATCCTGATTTTCAAGTCTCTAACTACAAAAACTTAAAAACCTCATGTAAGTTTCCAACCCCCATTTCACCTCCTTTGGGGTGAATTTTCGTAAAATTAATCATACAGGCTATTATTATTTAAATAGAATAACCTAAATCCCGATTTTCAAGTCTCTAACTTCAAAAACTTGAGAGTCCTTATGTAAGCTTCCAACCCCCATTTCGCCCCTATTGGTGTAAATTTTCGTTAAATTGCTTAAACAGATTTTTATTATTTATAGCTATTAACATAATTGCAAATTTTTATGTCTCTAACTTCAAAAACAAAGGACTTTCCTACAAACTTCCAACCCCCATTTCAACCCCTTAGGGGTGGGTGTTCTTTTAACCAAAGAACCTCAATCCACGCGGACAAAGCCGCGGGTACCAGCTAGTATTGTAATAAATCTATGGTTCGTACCGGCTCATTGCCGGGTGGTAACTAGCCACGGCTGAAGCCTTGAACTAGACTATGAATATATCTGTATTACGTATAACAGACCTGACCACCTCCGTGGCGTAGTATTGAGCGCTGTTATCTTAACGTGCGGAGGTCCCGGGTCCCCCAGCAGGGTCAATTTGGGAATTTATAATTTCTGAATTTACCCTGGTCTGGCCTGGTTGGGAAGCTTTGGCCGTGGCTAGTTACTACTCTATATCGGCAAAGACGGGCCACCAAGCGATTTAGCGTTCCGGTACGGTGCCGTGTAGAAACCGAATAGGGGTTTGGGTTTAATAAAACTGCCATACCCCTAACAGTTTAGCCCGCTACCATCTTAGACTGCATTATCACTTACCAGCAGGTGAGATCGCGGTCAAGGGCTTACTTGTAGTGGATAAAAAAAAACCTCTAACTAGAAGTTTAAGTGTGGAAACCTGCCCAGTAGGAAGAAAGAAAAAGAAAAGACCTATCTGTATGCCAAATTTCAGCTCGATCCGTGCAGTGGTATGAACTGTGCGTTGATAGATAAGTCAGTCAGTCAGTTACCTTTTTCCTTTTATATATTTAGATAACTAGCTGTGCCCACGACTTCATCCGCGTGGAATAGTGACTTTCAGCAGCAGTTTTCATGTATGTATGTATGTACGTGAGTTTGTATATTCCACCATAACTTCTATACGCCTGAATCGATTTTGATAAATGAGGTATCGTTAGAATCCTTAGCTTATTCCGGGTGACATAGACTAGTAAAATTTTTAAAAAATTGATGGGGTGACCATGGTCCCGCATTAAAGACCAAAATTGAAAAAAAAATTAGAAAATAAGATTAACTATATAATCATCATCTAGAAAATGATGAGTAGATTCCAAAAATATATAACACTATAGTTCAATATTTAGTGATTCACAAAAAATATCATTTAATAAAAAATGAAAATAAGATTCCAAAGGATTCATAACTTTGCAAATCGCTTCTTATGGAGGTAAACTCCAAAAATAATATGGCAGGGCAGTCATATTTTTTATACGGCTGCCTGAAAGAAGGAGTAGGTATATTGTTTTCAGGGTTCATGTATGTATGTATGTATGTATGTATGTATGCATGTGAGTTTGTATATTCCACCATAACTTCTATACGCCTGAACCGATTTTGATAAATGAGGTATCGTTAGAATCCCTAGCTTATTCCGGGTGACATAGGCTAGTAAAATTTAAAAAAAAATTGATGGGGTGACCATGGTCCCGCATTAAAGACCAAAATTGAAGAAAAAAATCGAAAATAAGATTAACTATATAATCATCATCTAGAAAATGATGAATAGATTCCAAAAATATATAACACTATAGTTCAATATTTAGTGATTCACAAAAAAATAATTTAATAAAAAATGTGAATAAGATTCCAAAGGCTATATATGCAAATCGCTTTTTATGGAGGTAAACTCCAAAAATAATATGGCAGAGCAGTCGTATTTTTTAATTCGTTATATTAATTTCACTTGTTAATTCGTTAAATTAATTTCACTTGTTACCCGCTCTTGAGTTAAATATTTACAAACTTCGAATGTCGTATTTATTTGTATCTAAATAAAAGTCTAAAAAATAAGTTTCAAGCTTCCAGCTTTAAAATTACGTGATTTCCATACAAACTTTCATCCCCTTTTTTTTTTTTTTTTTTTTTTTTTTTTATCGCTGGGAAATGCGTTTAGGCATCCCTCTCGGAAGCAGGCAGTGTGAAACTGCGATGCTTCCGAAAGGGTATGTGGGACTCACTGGCACTCCAGAATACCCACTAAAACCCAGCGGCGCTCCTGCGCATCGCCTTAAGGCTGGGTTACGGGAACACTTGCGCAATCATCCGCGACCCAGCCAGCGACATACGCCCAAGCGGACCCTCCTGCGGGGGGCATGCTGCCCCGACTCCCCCTCGTGTTCCTCCGCGACTGAGGCTCAACGGGCGACAACGACGACGACGACGACGAAAACGACGACGACGATGACGGGCTGGCCGCCCGGAGCTCCCGTCAGGGTGGAAGGCGTCGGTCTTGCGCGCGCCTCCTGCGCCCGGCCCTTCGGCGACGGAGAGGGTCCGCGTCGGCAGCTGCCTCACGCAGCCGTTCCGCCGCCTCCTTCTGGGTCATCACCTCCTCGCAGAAGGAGGCGACGGCGTCCCAGGACTCTTCGCTGCCCACCATGGCTCGGACGACGGCGGGCAGCGAGAGGTCCGGCCCCACCACTGCCGCGAGTGCGGCGCGCTGGGGCGCCCACTCGGCGCACGACTCCAGCGTGTGCTGCGCCGTGTCCTCCACGTGGAAACTTTCATCCCCTATTTCAACCCCTTACAGCCCCTTTTTCACGTTAAAAGTAGCCATGTCCTTTCTCAGGCTCTAGCCTATCTCTGTACCAAATTTCTTTTAATTCGGTTCAGTAGTTTAGGCGTGATTGCGTAACACACAGACAGACAGAGTTACTTTCGCATTTATAATATTAAAGTATAGATTATTCAGATGCGTGCAAAAGGCAAGCGGTCTTATTGCTAAAGCATTCTCATCCAGACTCAAGCCGCCTGAACAGGCTTTGTATTCAGCAGCCGACAAGTCAGTGCAATACTTGTATATATATTAGCTACATATTGTAACACTGTATTTTCTTTTTAAAAGAGAATAACTGCTGAGTTTCAGGCTTGTTCTTCTCAATAGAATTTGCTTTCCGAACCGGTGGTAGAGTCTTGACTTATCATAAGTGACACAAGTTGTCCTACGTGAAATAAATAATTTCATTTCATTTGAATCATAGAACTCGTGATCTTTGAAACCCGACCGTCTGCAGACCCTGACATTGAGGCGTCACTCCAAGTAGACATGTCGACGTGATTGATGCCGGGTTGCTATCTCAAAACACTCAGGGCGCCTTCACACATATCCGCAACTGGTCACTATTACTTATAGCAAGTGATATTTAGCTGCTTAAAACTCACATAAAGGGCCATACTGCCAACGTTTAAAGCCATGTTGTTTCATTATTGTTGACTTCTCTGTTTTAGGATTATAATCTTTATTTTAGGAACCTCAAGTTACGTGACAAGCTGTCATTTTGAGTAATATTGCTTTAAGCGTTGGCAGTATGGCCTAAGAAATATTAGAAGTGTGTGTCTGAGAATCAAAACCACAACCATCCGAACAGTTATAAATAGATAGGTAAGTCATAACCTCTCATTTTTATTATGTTTTGACTCTACGTCGCCGTCGCGTCGCTGGGTAGCTTACAGCCTCACAGTGTCGTCCTAGGTAAACGACAGAAGCGACACAATATGACGTGATACGGTACGACGCCATAGGAAATGAGAGACGTATCTCTCTAGATATGGTAGATATATCTCTCATTTCCTATGGCGTCGTACCGTGTCACGTCATATTGTGTCGCTTCTGTCGTTTACCTAGGACGACACTGTGAGGCTGTAAGCTACCCAGCGACGCGACGGCGACGTAGAGTCAAAACATAATAAAAATGAGAGGTTATGACTTACCTATCTATTTATAACTGTTCGGATGGTTGTGGTTTTGATTCTCAGACACACACTTCTAATATTTCTTAGGCCATACTGCCAACGCTTAAAGCAATATTACTCAAAATGACAGCTTGTCACGTAACTTGAGGTTCCTAAAATAAAGATTATAATCCTAAAACAGAGAAGTCAACAATAATGAAACAACATGGCTTTAAACGTTGGCAGTATGGCCCTTTATGTGAGTTTTAAGCAGCTAAATATCACTTGCTATAAGTAATAGTGACCAGTTGCGGATATGTGTGAAGGCGCCCTGAGTGTTTTGAGATAGCAACCCGGCATCAATCACGTCGACATGTCTACTTGGAGTGACGCCTCAATGTCAGGGTCTGCAGACGGTCGGGTTTCAAAGATCACGAGTTCTATGATTCAAATGAAATGAAATTATTTATTTCACGTAGGACAACTTGTGTCACTTATGATAAGTCAAGACTCTACCACCGGTTCGGAAAGCAAATTCTATTGAGAAGAACAAGCCTGAAACTCAGCAGTTATTCTCTTTTAAAAAGAAAATACAGTGTTACAATATGTAGCTAATATATATACAAGTATTGCACTGACTTGTCGGCTGCTGAATACAAAGCCTGTTCAGGCGGCTTGAGTCTGGATGAGAATGCTTTAGCAATAAGACCGCTTGCCTTTTGCACGCATCTGAATAATCTATACTTTAATATTATAAATGCGAAAGTAACTCTGTCTGTCTGTGTGTTACGCAATCACGCCTAAACTACTGAACCGAATTAAAAGAAATTTGGTACAGAGATAGGCTAGAGCCTGAGAAAGGACATGGCTACTTTTAACGTGAAAAAGGGGCTGTAAGGGGTTGAAATAGGGGAGGAAAGTTTCCACGTGGAGGACACGGCGCAGCACACGCTGGAGTCGTGCGCCGAGTGGGCGCCCCAGCGCGCCGCACTCGCGGCAGTGGTGGGGCCGGACCTCTCGCTGCCCGCCGTCGTCCGAGCCATGGTGGGCAGCGAAGAGTCCTGGGACGCCGTCGCCTCCTTCTGCGAGGAGGTGATGACCCAGAAGGAGGCGGCGGAACGGCTGCGTGAGGCAGCTGCCGACGCGGACCCTCTCCGTCGCCGAAGGGCCGGGCGCAGGAGGCGCGCGCAAGACCGACGCCTTCCACCCTGACGGGAGCTCCGGGCGGCCAGCCCGTCATCGTCGTCGTCGTTTTCGTCGTCGTCGTCGTCGTTGTCGCCCGTTGAGCCTCAGTCGCGGAGGAACACGAGGGGGAGTCGGGGCAGCATGCCCCCCGCAGGAGGGTCCGCTTGGGCGTATGTCGCTGGCTGGGTCGCGGATGATTGCGCAAGTGTTCCCGTAACCCAGCCTTAAGGCGATGCGCAGGAGCGCCGCTGGGTTTTAGTGGGTATTCTGGAGTGCCAGTGAGTCCCACATACCCTTTCGGAAGCATCGCAGTTTCACACTGCCTGGAGAGGGATGCCTAAATCATTTCCCAGCGATAAAAAAAAAAAAAAAGGGGATGAAAGTTTGTATGGAAATCACGTAATTTTAAAGCTGGAAGCTTGAAACTTATTTTTTAGGACTTTTATTTAGATACAAATAAATACGACATTCGAAGTTTGTAAATATTTAACTCAAGAGCGGGTAACAAGTGAAATTAATTTAACGAATTAACAAGTGAAATTAATATAACGAATTAAAAAATACGACTGCTCTGCCATATTATTTTTGGAGTTTACCTCCATAAAAAGCGATTTGCATATATAGCCTTTGGAATCTTATTCACATTTTTTATTAAATTATTTTTTTGTGAATCACTAAATATTGAACTATAGTGTTATATATTTTTGGAATCTATTCATCATTTTCTAGATGATGATTATATAGTTAATCTTATTTTCGATTTTTTTCTTCAATTTTGGTCTTTAATGCGGGACCATGGTCACCCCATCAATTTTTTTTAAATTTTACTAGCCTATGTCACCCGGAATAAGCTAGGGATTCTAACGATACCTCATTTATCAAAATCGGTTCAGGCGTATAGAAGTTATGGTGGAATATACAAACTGCACATGCATACATACATACATACATACATGAACCCTGAAAACAATATACCTACTCCTTCTTTCAGGCAGCCGTATAAAAAATATGACTGCCCTGCCATATTATTTTTGGAGTTTACCTCCATAAGAAGCGATTTGCAAGGTTATGAATCCTTTGGAATCTTATTTTCATTTTTTATTAAATGATATTTTTTGTGAATCACTAAATATTGAACTATAGTGTTATATATTTTTGGAATCTACTCATCATTTTCTAGATGATGATTATATAGTTAATCTTATTTTCTAATTTTTTTTTCAATTTTGGTCTTTAATGCGGGACCATGGTCACCCCATCAATTTTTTAAAAATTTTACTAGTCTATGTCACCCGGAATAAGCTAAGGATTCTAACGATACCTCATTTATCAAAATCGATTCAGGCGTATAGAAGTTATGGTGGAATATACAAACTCACGTACATACATACATACATGAAAACTGCTGCTGAAAGTCACTATTCCACGCGGATGAAGTCGTGGGCACAGCTAGTTATCTAAATATATAAAAGGAAAAAGGTAACTGACTGACTGACTTATCTATCAACGCACAGTTCATACCACTGCACGGATCGAGCTGAAATTTGGCATACAGATAGGTCTTTTCTTTTTCTTTCTTCCTACTGGGCAGGTTTCCACACTTAAACTTCTAGTTAGAGGTTTTTTTTTATCCACTACAAGTAAGCCCTTGACCGCGATCTCACCTGCTGGTAAGTGATAATGCAGTCTAAGATGGTAGCGGGCTAAACTGTTAGGGGTATGGCAGTTTTATTAAACCCAAACCCCTATTCGGTTTCTACACGGCACCGTACCGGAACGCTAAATCGCTTGGTGGCCCGTCTTTGCCGATATAGAGTAGTAACTAGCCACGGCCAAAGCTTCCCAACCAGGCCAGACCAGGGTAAATTCAGAAATTATAAATTCCCAAATTGACCCTGCCGGGGGACCCGGGACCTCCGCACGTTAAGATAACAGCGCTCAATACTACGCCACGGAGGTGGTCAGGTCTATACGTAATACAGATATATTCATAGTCTAGTTCAAGGCTTCAGCCGTGGCTAGTTACCACCCGGCAATGAGCCGGTACGAACCATAGATTTATTACAATACTAGCTGGTACCCGCGGCTTTGTCCGCGTGGATTGAGGTTCTTTGGTTAAAAGAACACCCACCCCTAAGGGGTTGAAATGGGGGTTGGAAGTTTGTAGGAAAGTCCTTTGTTTTTGAAGTTAGAGACATAAAAATTTGCAATTATGTTAATAGCTATAAATAATAAAAATCTGTTTAAGCAATTTAACGAAAATTTACACCAATAGGGGCGAAATGGGGGTTGGAAGCTTACATAAGGACTCTCAAGTTTTTGAAGTTAGAGACTTGAAAATCGGGATTTAGGTTATTCTATTTAAATAATAATAGCCTGTATGATTAATTTTACGAAAATTCACCCCAAAGGAGGTGAAATGGGGGTTGGAAACTTACATGAGGTTTTTAAGTTTTTATAGTTAGAGACTTGAAAATCAGGATTAAGGTTAAATAAGTTTTAAGTAATAATAAACTGCATAAGCAATTTTACGATTATCCACCCCAAAGGGCGTGAAATAGGGGTTGAAAGCTTGCATGAAGGTTATAAGTTTTTGAAGTCAGCATTAAGGACTTATTAGTCTTAAATAATAAAAACCTGCCGATGCTACATAGCTGCTAAAGTAGGCCTTTTGCAGCGGGAAAATCTCATAGGAAATCATAAATTGTACGCGGACAAAGACGCGGGCGACCGCTAGTAATATTATAAATGTGAAAACGTGTCTGTCTCTCTGTCTACTACGCTTGCATGACCCATCTTTTCGACCGATTTTGATGAAATTCAGACATAAAATGAGTTTCGAGGAAGGGCATAGGCTACTTTATATCCCGGGAAATGAAGGAGTTTCTGCGGAAATTAAAAACCTTAAGCCGCGCTGTCAAAGTCGCGGGCATCATCTTACATCATCATCACATCATTCATAACATAAAATCCGTATAGGCAACATTGTTGACCAAATGCAGTATAAACTAATACAGGGCACCTTTTTCTTTCTCAATACTTTGGCAACACTGTTATACATGGCGAGTGGAGCTCACGGTCATATCAGATATTAAACCACTTGGGATTGCTTCGATATGTTGCTGTTATAACGTCATTACTACGCAGTTTGCACTCATATAAAATTTTATTATGTGTTTCTTGCTATACCTATCTATTAATTTGTATGCGTATTTAACGTGAGCTAATATAATTTGTCTGGAATTAGGGTGAGTAGTTAAACGATAGGGCTAAAAGCAAGCTAATTAAATAATTATTTTTAATTTTAGACTATTGTTGGGCGTATCTCGACGATTGTCAGTCAAAGCGTGCTTCCGGTATAGAGTCCTCAGATTTAAAATTTAAGCTCATTAGACGTTCCTCAAAAAAGGCCAAGACATAGATTTTTGCCATAAAAGTAAAATAAATAGATATAACTGTACAATAATATGAAAATAATATTTGTAGGGATATCATGATATTAAATTAAAGGTCATTTATTAATCTCCAGTTCGACAATATAAAAAATGCAAACTCTCATACAAATATTCTGTACAATACATTGCTACTAATGCAAGAACTGCTGAAAATTACGAAAAATAAGGTCCGGATAAGAACACATAAAGCTAGATCCGCTGCATATTTTTACTTGAAAATAACAATAAAGAGGATATAGGTATTTGCCCAAATTATCGTCCTATTTTCGTCGAGTTCACTGGCGGAAAATTCGCTTCTCATTACAGTTTCACGTTTTGATAAAAATAATGTTAAAGATCGACATAATGACATATCGTTAAGGCGGTGTCCGGGTGGTCGGGTGGTCGGGGTGGGAAACTGTGCCATCATTGACGTCACGAGTCGCATCGTTTCTGGGCCGTCCGCAAATAGCGTGAGTTTACTGAAACGGGAAACCTGCCGTAAACTTCGATGTATAGTGCCGATTCTTGATACTTAGGCGTTACCCAGGCGGCTACGTCTTAATATGTACGACAGTTTTGTTTTTTAAAAATTTATGAGCCTATATCACCTATTACCTAGGCGTATAGCGAATATACAAACTCACATACATACATGAACCCTGAAAACAATATGGAGTATATTTCAGGCAGTCGTTTAACTAAGTACTGTCACGTCTCAGGTATAGTCCGTCAAACATATCTGGCCCGCGGGTGGTCAAAATTGGAACTAATTTTGATGCCCGTTTATTATTTTTACACGGACGATATTCCTACCCTCGCCGATCATCTGCGCGAGGGGGAGGAAGACGCGCTGTTGTCGCTTTATGCTGACGACAGCGCGTACTTCGCGTCGTCGTACCACCAAATCGTCGCTATAAATCGCATGCAACGTCTGCTGGACTTACTTCCGGAATGGCTGGACAAATGGAGAATGGCCGTCAACGTGGGGAAGACGGCCGCCATTTTGTTCGGCGCCCGGAAGCACATGCGTCAGCTCAAACTGCGAGGTCAGGACATAGAGTGGCAGACTTCGGTGCGCTAATTGACGCCAGCCTGGCCATGGTTCCCATGATTGATCATGTTGTGAACCACGCCACGGCTGCTGCGTCGATGCTGCACCAAGTCTTCACCTCAAGCCTCACACCGACGACCAAGCTCCGGATCTACGGAGCCTATGTCCGCTCGCGGCTGACGTACGCGGCTCCCGCCTGGTATGCGATATGCGACTGGTATGCGACTGCATACCAGAAGAGCCGCCTACAAGTCCGGCAGAAAATGTTTGCGCGCGCGGACAAGGGGCCGTACGAACACCTCCACGGGATCGCACCGCCGACCACCCGACCTCCGACCGGGCGTCTACTACCTCGTGAGCTCCTACGATCGCCATCACCTGCGCAATACGCAGGCGACCGTAGCGACGACGACGACGCGACACACACCGGATTTGACACCGACACCGCGCGCGACGGCGACCCTATCGCCCGCAGCGCGGAGTCCACCGGCCTTGACACCATCTGTCTAGTCTAGGAGTGTCTAGTCCAGGTTTCTCGGCGCGCGAGAGCGACCCCATTGCCCGCAGCGCCGAGAAACCTGGACTAGACACGGGTCCTGCACGCGGAGGTGATGATGTCACCCACAGTGCGGACCCAACACCTGAAATGACACCCGACCTAGGGGCCCGTAGCCTACAAGGCAGGCCCTAGCCGGTTTACCGGCTTCAAGATAGTCACCGGGGCACAATGTTGCCCCGCGCCCCGCCCGGGTAAGGAGGCTCAGCCTCGAGGCCCGTACGCCCGGAGAAGACCCACACAACATATTATTTTTCATATCTCCTAGAGACGCTGTCACCAGGTCAGATAAGTATGTGGGACGATATAGTTGATTTTTAAATGACTGTGGTAGACAGATGGACTAGACGAAAATATAAGGGATTCTAATTTTAGTACAGAGCCCTAAATATACAGTGGCACCATTCTTAGTCTACCAAAAGTGTGAGCTAATAGCAGTAGAATCAAAAGAAATTCGACCCTGGCATATAAAAATCACCTCAAAGACAACCTACAGCGAGTTAGCGATGACAGTCATAATTTTTTTGTCAAGAAGTTAATTTTTGCAAGATTGCCAAGTGCAGATTTCTGTCAATTTTAAAATAGTGTGGAAAACGAGGAAAGATGTATCGCATCGACCTCGCAAATGAAATATTACATTTTGTGAAATCTCTTCCAGTGATCAGAGTGCATAGTGGGAGATTTTCTTACCATTCTATCGCGACGTTACGTATGATTTGTGTAGAATAGTCAAACGCTTGACAGTTAGCGCTCGATCAATGCCATAGTTTACGTTTTCGCAATCGAATACGTACAAAACACGCTATTCAGGCCTATTCAGCCTAGTGGGAGAATTTATCCCCATTCGATCACGACAACAGTAACTACGATTTGCATGAAATAGTCAAGCGCTTGATGGCTGACGCTCGATCGATTCCGTATTATAAATGGTAGTTAAAGTTGTCAAAATCGAATGCGTCAAAAAACTCCCACAGTACAGTGGGAGATTTTCTATGACAGCGCCAGACAGCTGGCGTTCGATCAACTCCATTTAAATGGTAGTTAACTATGCGATCGAACTCTCGAAAAACGAAAAAAAAAATCTCCCTCTCGGTCTGCTAAACCAATATGAAAATTATAGAAAAGGTTACCTTTTGACTCTTTCTGATACTAAAATGGAGTAGAATTTTTGGGCTCACAGTGTGAACTCTCATCATAACTACAACCCATTGCCGGCTGAGAAGGGTTTAGCCATAGTCCACCACGCTGGCCAAGCTTAGATTAGCAGACTTCATATTTGAGAACATTATGGAGAACTCACAGGCTTGCAGGGTTCTTCACGCATCACAGTGTTTTCCTTTACCGTTCAATCAAGTTATATTAAACTAGCGGCCGCTCGTGACTTCGTTCGCGTGACAGAAGTTATTTTATTCCCACAGGCACTACATAATTTTCCGGGATAAAAAGTAGGTAGCATATGTTATTAGATCCGTTCAGCCGTTCTTGGCTTGATTGAGTAACGAACATCTATCCATCCAAACTTTCGAATTTATATTATTAGCAAAGAAAATCTGATAGATCTGCCTTTTATTAGGTAGATTGAAGAAAACATAGGTAAGTTACGTTCTATAAATGAGTCACTCGTATCAATGCGTCGTAAAAGAGAGCAGGTATAATACAGGATGGGGATATCCAAATGATCATATTATGGAGGAGTACCTGAGTAGTCATCTAATGTTATGTTTCTCAGAAGCACAGTGCCCTGGCGTCAGGCCAGCTGTCAGACTCAGTCTGAGTACATTTTGCCGAATGAATATATTATTCTATACTCATATCACCTTCATTTTTTTGTATCCTGAAAGGCAAATTTATCAGATTTTCACCGGATGGTAAGTGATGATGCAGTGTAAGATGGTAGCGTTCCAAAAGTTTTTGAAGAGTTTGCGGTTTCCACTGCATCAAGTCGGTGTTTATTATATAACAAGATATCCATACTTCCATACTGATATTATAAATGCGAAAGTGTGTCTGTCTGTCTGTCTGCTACGCTTTCACGACCCATCTGTTCAACCGATTTTGATGAAATTTGGTACAGGGATAGTTTGTATCCTGGGGAAGGACATAGGCTAATTTTATTCCGGAAAATTCAAAAATTTCCACGGAAATCAAAAAAAATATACGTCAACCGATTTTGAAGTCGCGGGAATCATCTGGCAATTACATAAATTAATTATGCTCGAAATGTAATTATGTAGGGATCCTGCCTAGACAACTTCCGTTATGTTTATCTTGTCGCAGTTAGGTAACCTAAGTTTCTCTCTCTCTCGAACATTATTTCACCATTCATTCATCATTTTCAATGATTTTAAAAGTCTACTTTTGGCAAAGGACATTGTTCCGTCCCCATACAAAGTTCGCCTAAGAACCAACAGTCATAAAACATTGATTACTGGGTTCAAATAAATACCTTTTTATGCTTGAGAGCAGATTAAAACAACGGACACTTGCTAAGAAATTACTTATTATCAAAAATATGTTCAATTTTGAGGTTATTTCAACTTTCACAATCAATCTGCTTGAACAAATAAATATCATCTTTATCCATTTGTAATAGAGCTGTAAACAGTATGTAGATAAGAAAAGATTCGCCGTAGTTCATCAAAAACATTACAGATGGCGGTAGATATATTAAATTATTATACTTTCAATAGATGGCGTTGCGAGATTCAGAATACTAGCGCACTTAGCACTTTAAGCTGCTTTTATCTTGTTTCTTACGATACAGATCTAACGCTCAAGCGGTGGTATTGCATATTACTTTAACCTGTAATATCTGATATTGATCTGTGGTTAATAATCGAGAGACGGAAACGTATAGTAATCAATTTAATACCCATTTATTTATTTTGTAATTAATTTGTCCGTTGAATTCTAATATTTGAAATTGAGGTAATAAAATAAGCTAAGAATTAACGTATATTTTAAACACATGTTGATTCTTAGGCGAATTTGATCAATGTCCTTTAGACAAAGCAATTTGTAGAAGATGAAATTACGGTTATTTTAGATGTTTTAGTATCATATAGTCTAGTTTTTGATAGAGAAAAATTGAGAAAATAACAAGTATTTGAAAATTTTCCTCGCTATTTTTCTCTAAAAAACCTAGATAGATAGGTTGGACGAATCATCTGAATCAGGTTAGCAGGAGAACTTTTGCATCTCTTAGCTCTCTGCGTCGTCTGCGATCTTTTCTTCCAATTCCTACAAAAATTATCACAGACTCTACTGCTTCCTATTCTTAATTATGCTGACGCAAGCTATATTAACCTGACTGAAGATCAGTTAAATAAACTTGAGAGACTTCAAAATATTAGCATTCGGTTCATATTTGGATTGCGCAAATATGACCATGTATCTCAATTTCGTTCTCGTCTCAAGTGGTTCCCATCCGTCTTCGCCGGAACTTGCATATCCTGTCTATTCTGTACTGTGTGTTATTTAATCCTTCATCTCATGCTTATTTAAAGGAGAAGTTTGAATTCGTAGGCCGTCCAGGAGAACATCTACGTACTACAAGAAAACTTGTTTTAAGGACGCCTACTCATAACTCGTTTTTCTTCCATAAATCCTTTTCTGTACAAGCTGTTATGTTGTGGAATGCACAGCACTTGACATCAGAAAAGCTCAATCGATAAATATCTTTAAAAGACTTGTAAAAAAATACTATTTGTCACAATAATATTATTTACCTAGTAGTTTATTTTTATATATTTTTATACTTGTTTCTTTTTTTTGTTGAGGTTTACGTTTATTTATTTATATTTTTATTTATTTGTGAGTATATATAAGTATGTATGTTTATTTATCTTAATATATATATATATATCACGAGTCACGTTGTTTGTCCGCGATGGATTCCTAAACTACTTAACCGATTTTGAATTAAATTTGCACACCGTGTGCAGTTCGATTCAACTTGAAAGATAGGATAGCTTACATCTTAATTTGGAGCCTTAATCGACGCAGACGAAGTCGCGGGAATCATCTAGTATATTATATGTGTAGTATTTATGGTTTTTATGTTATATTTATTATACATATGTGTATGTATTATAATTTGTAGCTTTATATCAATATTTTTATTTTTATTTATTTTATTATTTCTGCACCATCTACCGGTTGTTTCTGTAGCTATGTCCTTTTAAATCATTGGTTGCCTGGAAGAGATCGCTGTGAAGCGATAAGGTCGCCAAATTGTATACTTCCTTTGTTATTAGCTAAGTTTACTGTTGTTATTGTTTTTTGGTGTACAATAAAAGTATATTCATATTCATAGATTACAGTAAAAATATGTCCAAAATAACCCTAATTTTATTGTGAACTGTGAAATACTCGGTTTGGCTATATTTGTTAATAGAGAAGGACAGGCTCCACCTTGCACGAAGCTTCTTAGAAGCTCCACTTCAGTGGCGAACTAAAGTAAGTTTCCCTCTCTCTCTCGCACATTCTAACATTTTGCATTAATTTTAACAAACTATAGTCGATTTCTTCTAAATATTTTAAACAATCGCGGGGAAACCTGCATTCCCGAGAGTTCTTCGTAATGTTGTCAAGTCTGCTGCACTTGGTCAGCGTGATGGACTATGGCCAAACACTTCCCATTCTGGGAGTAGACTCTTGCTCAGTAGTGAACCGACAATGGGTTGAAAATGATAATGATGATGTTAAATGGAGCTTATGATTGAAAAATAGTCTTAAAAACATCATCTTGGGTTTGAAAGAACTATTTGGTTTTATTTTTAAATACTTTAAACTTGACGATTTTGTCGACCTCCCTGGCACACAGTGTTGAGCGCTGTTGTCCCTGGCCTGGCCTGGTGGGAGAATTCGGCCGTGGCTAGTTACCACCCTACTGGCAAAGACGTGCCGCCAAGCGATTTAGCGTTCCTGTACGATGCCGTTTAGATACCGATTAGGGGTATGGGTTTAATATAACTGCCTTGCCCCTAACAGCTTAGCCCGCTACCATCTTAGACTGCATCATCACTTACCATCAGGTGAGATCGCAGTCAAGGGCTAACTTGTAGTGAAATAAAAAGAAAATGTAACTTGCACTTACACACGGCAGAAGTGAAACTTCAGAAAATAAAGCGTACGAGACAATGAGATAAATATAAATTGTATTCTATCTCATTCTCTCGCAGGCGAAATTCTTTTATGACTAAGATTGTCTCTTTTTTGTTGCTTTTTTCGATTCATCGAATTTTCAAATCACAACGATTCTAAAGAAGGTTCATTTTAAAAACTATTATAGGTACTGTAGTAAAATCGCTAAAACTGCAGCAAAGAAAAACTTAAAAAATTGGCAGTCATAGGGACTACCGATAGAAGTGAAAACGAATATTTTTTTTTTTTTTTTAATTTTAAAATATAAACCTTAACACTAATGCATTAAAGTTTAATTACAAATGTAGTATTTTTATACTTAAGACCTTTTGTCTCCGTAACCACGCGTGCATGTCGCTGTTCGCGAGCACGTCGGTCACGCGAATCCACATTTTTACCCCCTACCAAAAAGTGCTCAACGCGGCTAAAGAAGTTTTCACTTCAATAAAAAAACTTCCTCTCCCTGGTCTCTTCAAAAACGTGTAGAGCTCATGCCACGAATAAAAACAATGAGTCTTCTGGATGGGATTTAAACCTATCCGATAGCAGCTATGTTGCTTAGAAGTCAGACTATTTATACTTTTAGCATTCCACGCCACACATTTAAACCTTTAACCTATTACAAGTTTTCCGAAAATAACCTAATTCCTGAAATAACCATTTGAAATCTGTTTTTGATTCTCCTATGATGACCGATATCGTGTGCCAGACCAGCAGGTTACAAAAAAAACTTAAATTGAATAAATTTATTCAGATACTATCCAGATTTAAAATTCAATAGAAGAAACACAACTAAATCACAGATTTTATGTGAAGTACGGCTGTTTTTAAAGCAGGTGTTTGATATTTCAGGAAAAAATAGCTCTTACTTTACTATAATTATGTTGTAGTAGGTAGGTTGTTTATATGTAGACGATAATAAAAAAACGTAAAAGATATATTATTACGTTTCATAGAAGAATTTCCCAATTCTTTTAATAGTCCTAATATATAATAAATAAATAATAAACTCCAAAACTTTATTTGTCTTTATTAGATACAATTGCTTTGCGACTTTAGTTATAAATGATAATAATTAAACAAAAATTGAAAACAGAGATAAAGCATGTGAAATCATAAGTCTTAATGATAAAGGTAAGTTATCACATAATATGGTAAATATTGTTCACAACACTTATAATGACGAAATACAACATAAATCGAACAAAATCCTTGCCAAAGCTTATGTACAATGATTGCACGAGACTTAGAATAATAACGCATAGCTAATCTTAATATAGCCCTTTAATGACGGATTAAATAAAACATACAGTATTAATATCGTATGCCTCATACATGTTTTTTTTTCAAAGTATTAGTATGTATATATATAGATATATTGTGGATTGACACTCTAAAATTTCATCTTTGATGATTAAAACTTTTATTGGCATGTTATTTCCTTCAGGTATACTGTATGCGTCATAAGCCTAAGTCATGCTCTTCTTTCTTCTTTATCTCTTCTTCTACAATAGCAATGATCAGTAATAGTACATTTTGTATGTGGGTACACTGAATACATAGTCCAGAGAACCACCCCTGGTCTGGAAAAAATGATTGTCGTATCTATACACGCGGCCTCTGTACCTGTACCAACAATTCACTCATTACGTCAACTAGACAGGTGAGATAATGATGGTAATGAAATGATACGTTGGTAATGATGATTCGTTATTGTTTGATGGTGATGGTTTAGTTAGTTTAGTAATGCTTTTCAGGATTAATCTAGATTTGTTTAAAATACTTATAAGGAAGCTTAGAATAGTCTACGAAACTAAGGTTATTGTTAACTATTTAGAGAGATCTTAAGGCAATGGCTACATCACTACTAAAAACGCTGAAAGTCTGTCAAATAATCCAGCACAGAGTTGTAATAATAGCTATTCATCCGTGTTGGCGACTCTCTATTACTTGAACAAAGTCTTAGCAATATTACTATAGAATCAGTGAACTACAAAAATTTCGAAAGGTTGCAATGCAAATATCGATAGGTTTGATGCAAGGGAAGGTTCGTTTGATATTGGCAATATTGAGCAAAATCGCCATAACGACAAAACATGGTAGAAATAGAGAGTTATGTTTGGAGGGTGACGCGAAAGTTACGCAACGGAGTGCATCAGCCCCGGGATAAATATACACACATATCGGTGTCCAGCGCATCGGAGTTTTATTAAAATGCATTCCTTAACATTTCTATTTGTATGCGGGGAAAAGGCAAAGTTTATCTGAATGAAAAATAGGAATCTTTGGTTTTGTTGTGAGTTGAAAGCAACTTTTGTATTTTACAACATTAACTTAAGGTCTCGAATGTCGGTGAGCGAAACAGTAAAAACTCATACAATGTAAAACTTTTAAGAAAGGGAAAAATATTGAATAGCAGAACTAGTTTTTATGGCTCTACAGTTGCTGGGAGAAAATTCAATATATCAGGGTTAAGTTCTTCAAATTATGGTTCAATGATTTGACATAAATATACGTAAGTAATTTTAAAGGCCTTGCTTGTTATTAAATGTGTAAACCGTTTACCTCGGTTTGTTCAGTTATGACTTATGATTGACCGCTTTACACATTCAGTGGTAATTTATGAGCTTGTCAAAACAAGGTAACACGTAAATCAAAAGCTAAGAAAACATGCGACGCTGCGCGTTGTGCAACCCAAATTATAATTTCAATTTAGATTTCTTCAGAATTTTTCGTTTGACATCAACTTTTTTGACATCAAGTATGAAATTTATGTTAAAAAACTACGATGACATAGAACATCTGAAAAGACTTTGAAGCTTTATCTTTAAGACCAATTTATTCATTTATTAATTTAATAAATTGTAATAAGTTATATACCAAATATATAAAAGACAAATTAATAAACACCCAAGGATACTGACGAGGAGAAGAAGGCATATCCAAAAAAAAACTACTTTTAATTTAATATAGGAAAAGAAAGAAAGTAAAGAACAAAAGATAATTAATTCTATAGACTTTGTGGCATACGCGGCTAAAATAAAAAGTTACTAAAATCCCTAATACGATAATTGATCAAGAAATCGTTATATTTCTATAGTTCGATAAAGATTAGGTACAAGTGTAGAACTGTGGTCGTTAAAAAGTTGCTTGGTTGGAATGTGTAACGAAATATATTGTGATTTGTGTTCAAATGAATTATTTTGTGCCATGTAGCATTTCGATGTGTGGCCGAGATATTCTCAGTGTGCTGTTAAAAAGCGCAAGTAACTCCAGTTTCACAACGCACGTCGGTCCGAGTTAAATATACATTTATGTACTACATCAAATAGGGCACGGTTGTGCAAGGCTCATGCATGCATGGTACTTACTGTCTTAGAAGAAATTTACTGGCATAGAGTATAACATATGGTAGGAACAACTGTCACTGAAGTTAGTGATTGGTTTGGTAATACATTACTCTAGTTCCATACTTTTAAAAATTTAGATGTTCTTCTTCGGGCTTGTGTTATATAAGTTTTTTTTGAAAAGTTAAAGGACTTAGGCCTTATCGGGCATTCAAACCCACCACTCCTGGTTGTGGTTATGATATACTTGCTAAAACTTTTCTATTAACTTAACTATCCCCAAAAACGGTAACTTCAGTGACAAGACTCCCAAAACACTCAAGGCTAAATACTGACTCTCTGGATTAGGAAATCCACAAGCGTAAGAAAGTTGAAAAAATATTACTCACTTTGATCCGAGAGCGGCTTTCGTATCAAGAACCTCGACAATGTCTCCCGCTTTAAGTGAGACTTCATCATCAGCTGATGCTGTATAGTCTGATGTTGCTACCACGATGTCGTCCACCTGTAACAAGATATAAGACTCGGTTAATATCAAGGTTATGTCACTAGCTCGTGGTGTCAAATGAATACGGTACAAAGCTGAGAGAGAATGTATCATGGGACGCTTTTCTATATAAGTAGAAGTCCTGTAAAATTGATCGAATATGAAAGCCCTACATATCTCAAGGCAGATATAGTGATGATAAGTTTAACCTAAGAGGTTGAAATAGAATCCAAAATTTAATAGCCTTAGTAATGTTTAATTTCGAAAATCTTTTCCCATTCAAATTACCTTGGACGGACTTCTGCTACACGTAGATCTAGACCTCGTACTCAACAAGGATGGGGAATGATATCTTTTATAGCTAGGCGTGTTATCAAGACTGTTCATCCTTGTTCTGGTGTATTCTCTATCAAGCCGCACGCCATTATATTTTCTGCTATAACCACCATTTGTATATTTTGAGATTCTTTGACTGTGGCTTATATTACAATAACCAGAAAATGTTTGAAGGTCTTCATCATTATCGTCAAGTACTGGACAACTGTACATGCTGAAGCGGTGTGCAGTGGGCTGACTGAGATTCAGGGCTGAGAAAACATGTAAAGGCTCGAAGTGTCTTATACCATTTTCATCTAAAACTGTATAAGCCACCTGACCAGTTAAAACAGCGCGACTGGCTTCCCGAGGAACAACAGCTTGCAGGCCCTTCTTCATTATTAATAAAGCACCAGGGAGCTTTTTACGCTGAAATAGGAAATCTTCCATTGCCAAACTATTTTCAGGGTGAAGCAAGCTCAAAGGAATGTCAGCAGATGTCATTAGAGGCGCTTCTTCCGGAACAATCATCAGTGCAGCACTCTCTCGTACCAAATCCCTAACTTTGGGATCTGTGCGAGCTAGCTCAGGATCTGTTTCTAGTTTGCGTAATGCAGAATGTAAACTTGGAGATTGTTCCGCGAGTTTTCTCATAACTGTTAGGCGTTTAAGGATATTCATGCACATCTCATCATTTTCTATTTTCGCTAAACTGTGTTCATCATTTAAAACGTAAAGTAAACTTTTGGCTACATCGCTCAATCCAAGTACTCTTGCAAGACCCACTGATTGAATAATTACTTCCTCCAACATCTCTTTATTGGAGTCTTCAAAAATAGATTCCAATGTTTTGGTACTACTTTCTTGCACAGCAGATACAATAGCTTTTTGTAAAGTATCCGCCGCTTCATGATCCGTTTTTATGAATGAAATAGAATCCGATATGCTGCCTAAAACGTGACGTAGCAAATTTGTATCATTCCTGGAAATATTTTTGAAAGCTGGTCCGAGCACTTGACTTTCACTGCTTAGAAAGTCACTGAACTTGTCAATTATCTCTTCTTGCGTATAGGAATGTTTGTCTAATGCACTATTAATCGCAATTTTAACTAATTCTAATTTTGAATCTGTGGAATTTTCAAGTATGTCTTCACAGAGAACTTCTTTATTTTCTTCTGTTTGAAGAATTTTATACATAGCAGACACGAAGTCTTCGTCGATAGTTTGTCCCAATATTGTATCAATTGATTTCAATATATGTTGATATTTTTCTTTACCATTGTTATGGTTAATTTCTTCAAATTGTTCTGCTGTGACCAAAGCAGCTAATACAGCAGCTGCAATTGAATTTTTTACTTTTTCTGGGTGAGCATTTTGTTCCTCATCTCCATTAAAATCATCATGAATTTGAAGATCTAATCTTCTTTTGTTTCCTCTATTTTTTTTACTTTCTTTGATCAAACCATTATTTTTGTGATTAATATGGATTTCAGATTTCAAGTGGGAGCTCATTTCTATAATAGATGTAATTACTTCCATTAGTTGATTTGCTACATCATCTTTCAATCCAAAATCTGAAACAAAAGCTTTCAAGGCTTCAACATTCTTTGTATGATTTAATATAACATTAATAGCAGGCAAATCAGTGGGAACTTGCCTTCCAATTGACATTCCAGCTTCTGATAATTGCCTCAGCATTTTTCTATCAATAGTTAACTCTCCCTTTGTAGACGATGTGTCATTTGGATTAGTTTTAACTTTTAACAATTTTAGTTCTTCTGGAGTGACAACAAAACTTTGGACAGAAAACTCAAGACCTTCTTCTCCTTCAGTAAGGTCAGGAGCTACAAACTTTAGGCCTTCAGGAGTCTGAACAATTTGGCCAGGCACAAAAGTAACACCTTGGTCGTCGGTTTCAATAACTCTACCAGGAACAAATCTTGGACCTTCATCGGTGTCAACTACTTGTCCGGGAACGAATCTGGAACCTTCATCTTCTGTCGATATAACTTGTCCAGGAATGAAGGTCGGGCCGGCTTTTGTTTCAATAATTTGCCCTGGTACAAATCGCGGCCCATCAATTGTATGTATAGTTTGTCCTGGAACAAATTTAGGTCCACTTTTTGTGTTCACCACTTGACCAGGAACGAATTTGGGTCCATCAGTTGTATCGACTACTTGACCGGGCACAAATTGTTCACCATTTTCTGTAAAAACTATTTGCCCTGGGACAAACACTCCTTCTACCATCATTCCTGGAACAAAACGTGACTGGTTTGCTTCATTTTTTATAAGGCGTCCTGGAACTACTTTACCATCTAGTGCCGGTGCTCTAGGTCCTGGGTAAAATTCTATACCTTTGCTTGATTGTACCATATGCCCGAAAACATATAAAGATTCCTCTGATAAAGAGCATGTTTTTATATCAATTGGCAACCCAGTAGGCGTGCTTTCAGTGAAAGTTATATGTTCTATTGTCTTAGCAACTGAAAACTCTACATGGCCATTAGCCTGAACAATAGTTTTGCCGGGGACAAACTTTTCACCGCAATCTGTATGAACAACTTGTCCTTCAATGAACTTTGGTCCATCTATTGTATCTACGGTCGTACCAGGAACAAATTCTAGACCATTGCTTCCTATCTTTGTTAATCCAGGTACAAAAATTGTTTCACCATTTGTAGTTACTGTTTGACCAGGTACAAACTTAAGTCCATTCGGTGTTGCCAATGTAGCCCCCGGAACGAATTGTAATTCATCGTCATGCTGTACCACTTGTCCGGGTACAAACTGCCACTCATTGTTTATTTTTTCATTTTGTCCTGGTGTGAAAATAATGTTGCCATTTTCTGTCACTGTTTGTCCTGGTATGAATTTAACTCCATCTGGTGTCATTATTGTTTGGCCCGGAACAAACACCTCTTCTGATCCATTATTTATAACCTTTCCAGCAACAAATTTAAAACCTTCTTCGGATATGACAGTCTGTCCTTCAGTAAACCGATATTTTTCATCTTTATTTTTGATTGTTTGTCCGCAAGTAAACTCATTTCCGTTTTCTGTTTGTAAAACTTGTCCAGCAAGGAAAAATGGTTCGTTAGTATTTTCATTATTAATAATATGCCCGGGTATTAGACCTGGTCCTGCAGGAGTATTCACACTAAGACCGGGAACAAACATAGGTCCAGTGGGTGTTTCCACTGTTTGACCCGGTACAAAAATGGAGCCTTGAGGTGTTTTTATATGTTGACCGGGAATAAACATCTTTGCTTTATTTATATCTAATGTAAGACCAGATATTTTGGAAATTTTTTCTCTTTTTCCTTTTTTAATATTTTTGACAACTTCAGTCAAATAATCTAGAGTAGGAAGCATATCAACTTTATCACAATTGAGTAACTTTTCTGTTATGTTCGACGTTTCCATCAAGCGTTCTTCGGAAAGTTCTGTTATGGCACTTAATACTGCTTCCGAAGGTCGTGATTTTATAAGTTTTAAAGGATTAACACAAGGCACATTTTCAAGAGGAATTGAAACTTCACTTATGTTGCGGTCCACTTCGTGTACTTCGGTATCACAATGATAGGGCGTTACATTAAGAGGCAACGGGAGTATAGTGGCTCTAGGTGTAAATAATTCGTTGTTAACTTCCTTTTCAAACGAATCCCAGTCCCATGTCTCAAGTAGTGGATGCATTTGATCCCTCCACTCACCGCTGCACATAACAATACTGGATTTCGATCGCATGTGATGAAGATCGAAATTATTACAAGAAAAACTTTTAATATCATGTTTTTCATGTCTAGTTTCTTCTAATTTAGCTTTCTTTGCCACACGATCTTGACGCATTTTCTCTTCTTCAATTTCTTGCACTTCCGCCAATTTCTCCTTGTTTTCAAATATTTTTTTCATATTCGAAAGTCCTGCTGCACGTTTCCTTTTTTTCTTACGGTCCTCAAGTTCCTCTAACTCCCTCTGTTTTAATACCTCTGCATTTGGTCCCTCTCCTTCAAACATTTCCACTTCTTCTGCGAAATCCTTAAAATCCATTGAAACATTGCGACCTTGTTTTGTTTTGATAAGTAAAGTGTCAGAGTCCTTGGCGAGCATAACATCTCTAACATCACCGTCTCTCACTGCCGCCTCCATTCGAGCTGAGAAAACTAAACTACATCTCCTCTCTTGAACCGTGTATACGTAGCGTTTGTCATCCGCTTGTTTAGTCAAAAGCATTTCCATCAACCCTCGCTGAGCATCAGTAGAGCCGTCCAAGACTGGGAATATATACCTATAGTCTGCAAGCATTTCATGTTTCCTGTTTCCATAGTTGATTTCAGGCGAATAATGGTGCGGTCCGAGTTCACCTGACACGTTTGTTATCTTACATTTATTCGCTTTGCACGAGCGGGCGGCGAGCAGCACTGGAATGTAGTGGTGAGAGGGCAATCCGTACGACTTTCCTGTGATCCTGCAGCATCTTTTCGCGTCTGCTGGAGAAATAGGAGCGAGAAGCGGGAAATAGTTGGGCTTGGGCAAGCCTCTACTACGGCCGGTTATTCTACAGAAAGACATCGCGATGGATCACGTACTCATATTATTTGTTTACAAGCTCGAGTGAAACCGGCTTTGAACACGACCGTTTGGATATAAAATCGATTTGTTTCGCGTCTGGGATGCGCGTGTGTCTGTTCCGGAGCTTAAGAAGCGACTGCGGCAGCGCGGTCAAAGCGCAGAGCTTAACGTCGGACGTCGGTTCGCACCTTCGGGACGGTGTGCTGTATATCTGTTCCGGTTAAGAGTTATTTATAATCATAAAGGGAGACATATGCGCGGAATATGTGACACGATTTCAAGATGAAAACAACAAAGACGTGAATTTACAGCTTTTCTTCTCCAAAGTGACGACTGGCGTAGTGGTCTGCTGCTGGTCACGGGTTCGATTTGGATTTTTTAATGTATAAATTCACCGAATTGACTAGGTCTGGTCTGGTCTTCGGCCGTCGGCGGTCTTCGACCGTCAATGACCTATCGCCAAAGCGGTACCACTAAGCTATATATTACGGTTATTATATTATATTACGGGTTATATTATATTATATATACGGGTTATATTATATATTATATTATATTATATTATATTACGGGTTCCGGTACGAAGCTGCGTAGAAATCGATTAAGGTAAGGTTTAAAATACCCTCTGCCATGTTAGACCACTTCCATCTAAGACTGCAACCTCACTTATCGCCAGGTGAGTTCAAAGTCAAGGGCTAACTTCTACATGAATATAGAAATGTGTAAAAGGCAGCCAAGGGGCAACGAAATGAAAACTAATATTATGATATCGAAGTGTTCGGTATATTTCGGAAACGTAAATATTTATGTGCAAACGTTATACGAAAATATTTTCACACAAAACTGAATTCATATAAAGTGTAAAGACTTATGTTGCATGTTGTACAATATGTACAAAATAAATGGTTAAATCTAATAATAATAATAATAATATAAAATATCCTATATTATAACTCTCTGAGATTAATATTATTACCTTTATCTACGAGTATATAATTTATTTGCTGATGCCCACGAAATCGTCGAGTGGTTTAAGTTTTTTAATTCCCGCGGGAACTCCTTAATTTTCCGGTATAAAAAGTCAGGCCTATGTAACTGTTCAGGTCCTCAACTATATACCATGCAAAAATTCACGTCGATCTGTTTTTCTGTTGCGGCGTGATTGAAGGACAACCCAACCAACAAACACACTTTCGCAATTATAAAATTGATTATTATACAGATCAAAATATAAATACATGAAAAAATTGTTTCTAGAACAACGTAGTAGGTAAGTAAAATTTTTAACAAAGATGAACAATGGAAATAAACAAAGGAGTATTATCACTGAGTAGGGAAAAGCGCCTGGTTTAACCTTGCCAAGATAAGTACTTATGAAAATAACAACTTAATTATACAACGCGAAATGCGGATGGATTATGATGCGGAAAGATCTTCGAGGATTCCGCATTATAATCCAACGAAAAATGCAACGGTTATATTATATTATGATTTGATTACAATGTATGGTAGAGATCACCAACCCACAGCAATGAAGTCGACGTCGAGACAATTAATATGTATTTCAGAATTGGGTATTTGACTGCTAATCAAATAAACAATTTTTTAGTAATTATTAAGTAGAGGAACTCACAAAAATCCTTTGACTAGTTGTCAAATACCCAATTTAGTAGGTATACTAACTACTAATTTCAGCTACGAATTTCGTAGCGTTTGCTGCGAAAGTCCATTTTATATCGATGCAGACAAGTTTTTTGTCCGTAACGTGTTTCACCCTAACCAATATAGTTCAAGTGTTAGGGAGAAGCTATTTCGGTACCGGTTGTTTCCACGTTTACCTGTACCGCATGCGCCAAGAAAGTTCGCATCGCGGATTTAGAACAAAAACCAGGTGAATACACATAGCTATTGTATAGCTATTTCTATCTAGGGATGTCTAATGGTTCTATTTACGCACGCAAACACGCTTACAGGTGAAAAAACTTTAAGAACCATTTTCCACCACAACTCACTTCCCCGACATGACGACCTCCCTGGCGCAGTGGTGAGCGCTGTCTTATAAGTTGGTGGTCCCGGGATCGATCCCCGGTAGGGTCAATTCGGGAATTTATACTTTCTGAATTTTCTCCAGTCTGGCCAGGTGTAAGGCATCGGCCGCGGCTAGTTACCACCCTACCGGTAAAGACCTAGAAGTTTTAGAAAGTTGTATTACAAAGAATAAAGTTTATCTAATTATGGATTAGGAAGTACTGATTCTTTAGTCTAAACAAAAATTAGAAACACACTTTAAATTACTTTTTTCAGTGTAACATTGAGGCGATTGAGGCTGCCCCCCAACAGGTTTTTATGATCGGTAAATGTTACGTTATTACATTGTAAAATAGAACTTAAGTGTACAGCGGAAAGATTTAGTGCTTTTTTTCTGTTGCTACAAGAAAAATGGCGCAAAATATATTTTTCTCGAAAGCGTTTTATGAGTTCATCTAAAAGAAAATGATTGACCAGTTCTTAACTCGTGACTCATGATGTTTTTTGTCTTCACAGAATACCTGCAGAACGATAAGGAAAACCACAATAATATTGAGCAAAAGTATCCTTAATGCCCGAAGACTTGATATAGTGTGTTGCCATCGGAGATGTTGGTTCAATAGAATTTCTTTCCGAACCGGTGGTAGAGGCAAAAAATGTCGTAACATAGGAGGATCGAACTTATTTTCGGTGGCTAGCGTCCGCCATATTGTATTTTTGTGACGTCACCTAACCGGTGCCACTTCTTTAACCAACAAGCCATTTGTGAAACTTTTTCAACCCGTTAAGGGTGCAGGCGACGCTTGGCAATTTGATTGGTTATTTTTTTTTCTTTTAAAGTGCATCAACCACATGAGCTCCTTGACTCAGTTTCATCAGCTTTGCACGCTCCGGATGCCTTTAAAAGATCACTTTAGTGATGAGGCCGCCTTCGCGCATTATCACAGTTTCCTGTTTTTTATGCATAATTTTGTACCGATATGTTAAAATGCAATAAAGACTTATACCGCTGCTACACATGTGCTACACATACAATGCTGATACACAAACATGCAACAGAAAAAAAAGTGGATGGAAAAAATGGAAGAAGGGTGGAGAGATCAGGTGCCTACTATAAGACGGCTGTAACCACTAAACCATCAGAGTTTTCGAGTTCAAACGGTACGTGTTTTCGAGCGAGGGCGACGCTTTGAAATGTCTATCAAAATTTAGCTGCAAAAGTTGGCAAAAAAGGTTTTTTTATAACAGTTAAGTGACACGCGACGCGATCGCTCATTCAAATACGAGATGAAAGAGAACTCGGCCAAAATGGACTTGCCAAAAGCTTTCTTATAATTTCCGATGATTTTTAATATATTAAGCGGCGATAGCCTAGTGCTTTACACGCCCGGCTTCTATTCTGGTGTTTGGGGGTTCGATCTCCGGGCACACTGCCATAACATTTAGGATACAGAACAATTTATCCCATCAAAAACATAAATGTAAAATGAGAGCCAAGTTCAAAATTGTGATATATATGCCTTGGTTGTTGACTTCAGCGACAAAAGAAGTGAGATCTAAATGGGTGCCAAGTTCAATGGTCAGTCCTGCAATTTATATATCCCATCAAAAACATAAATGTGAAATGAGAGCCAAATTCAAAATTGTGATATATATGCCTTGGTTGTTGACTTCAGCGACAAAAGAAGTGAGATCTAAATGGGTGCCAAGTTCAATGGTCAGTCCTGAAATTTATTTATAACAACATATAATATTTTATAACAACTTAAAATATCATTTCTTCTTATAACGTAGTATAAAATGTTGAAGACTAAGGCTTTGGCAATTTTGAACTTGGCTCTCATTTTACATTTATGTTTTTGATGGGATATCATTACTTTTTGTACAGAAATTATTGAACTCAATCTCAAACTCAAAACATATTTATTCAAAATATGTACCTACAAAGTACACCTTCTGAACGTCATGCTTACAGAGCATAAGACGTGATGGTGATAATTAACTACGATATCTTAAAACTAAAGCTACGAGGGTTCCAAACGTGCCCTGGTTTGAGAAGAGCCCGCAATAAACTCCGCTTTTTTTTTATTATCACCATCTCACAAATATTTGAAATTATATATATGTACTTATAATATAATATTACAGAATCAGCCGTTGTAACAATTCTTACCCATGCCTTGCTATCATTCAAATAATCCTTTACACTGTAATAGGACTTTTCTATTAGTTTAGTTTACGTTTTACATTAGTAGGTACTTATTATTACCTAGAGTTAGTTTTTTGTGAAACATTGAAAACAAGCACGGTAAACAGTCGATATCACTAAAACCACTATAAACAATGAATACAAATCACAATGACTGACAGCTTGAACTGACGACTTCAAATACGTTTCTTCTTCTTTTCTGTCAATGACGTTTCGTTGCACAAAATGTATGAATACGAAGGTAAGGTTTTAATGCAACTATATTATTATTCATTATTATTTACATTAAAATAATAATTATGTGTCATTTTCAATAGTTAAGGAGTTACTACCACCGCTTAAAGCAGTATTGTTTCAAACTAACGGTTGAATGTCACGTACTTTGACGTCCTTAAAATAATGATTATATCACTACAACATAAACGTCAACAATATTAAAATAATACGGCTTTAAGCAATGGTAGCATGCCTCGTGTCAGAGTTTTGATCTATACCTTTGATCATAAAAATGACGATTTTTGTACGTTTATATCTAAATAACCTTTTGAGGTGTGCTTATGAAATTTGGAGCACATATGTATCTCACGGGTCTCAATATATGCGCCAAATTTGACATGTTTATGTGAAATAGTTTTTGAGTTATGAGGGGGTCAAAAGTGGCTCCAAATGGTTCGTGTAATATTACACACGGTGCTGCTCGCCAGTTTTTTTGAACTTTGGCTGGACACGCTTCCGCGTGTCTTGTTATATGTCACCGTAAGATTGTGAAAACAGTTAGATTGTAATCTGTCTAGCGATATTGTAAACTTCCGACAAATAACAATTTAACGCATTATTTTTCGGTAGATTGTAATCTGTTAGGTATATTAATCCGATTTTTTATCCTCTACAAGTTAGCCCTTGACTGCGATCTCACCTGATGGTATGTGATGATGCAGTCTAAAATGGTAGCGGCTAACCTGTTCGGGGCATGGCAGTTATATTAAACCCATACCCCTATTCGGTTTCTACACGGCATCGTACCGGAACGCGTAATCGCTTGGCGGCACGTCTTTACCGGTAGGGTGGTAACTAGCCACGGCCGAAGCGTCCCACCAGGCCGGACCAGGGAAAATTCAGAAATTATAAACTCCCAAATTGACCCTGCCGGGGATCGAACCCGGGATCTCCGCACGTTAAGACAACAGCGCTACACACTGCGCCACGGAGGTCGTCAAAAACGTACGTATGTAAAGTCTGCCAATCCGCCTTGGCCAGCGTGGTGGACCATGGCTAAACGATTTTCATTCTGAAAGGAGTTGAAGTTCTGGGTTCGAGTGATGATTGATATAAAGTATGAAATCTTATGTTTTGCAATCCTTTGTGGCATTCATATTCGGTGACTCTGCATATTTTCCGGAAGTACTCATTTTATGATTTATTGAAATTTATTTAGAAGTCATATTTTACCTCTCTCTTTTGAACTATACTCTTTTGAAAAATAAAAATATCTTTTCGGAATAAGACCGCAGGTCTAAATGCAAACGGATTTAAATCTAGCACGGCTATTTGGCGGTTTCTGAGAACGCGACCGTAGACACACGTAGCGACACTATCTTTCAATGTGTTTGTATATTTGTTTGCAAACTTGTCTCGGCAATCTACATTTTTCGGGTTCATTTAGTTACCTAGATTCGGTGACATGAAACGATTAGGTATTAGGATTTATGAGGTATTTTTCATAGTAAAATGTAGTTTTGTTTAGACATTATGAGATAAATTGAAACTTTCTAAAGTAGGTTTCATAATAGAAAGTCGGTAAGATGCTGTAACTTTTATATTTTACAAGACTAGCGTTTACCCGCGACTTCGTCCACATGACGCACTGCAGACAGCAACAAGTCAGTAATGTAAGTAAGTTTTGTCACATTTCTCCTTCTCCCGTCTTCGCTGAGTTATTACTCAAACGCCCATGGGCCGTAAGATCCGTAATGGATTTACGGTCACATAATTAGTTTGGATTCAATCCAACGCTGCAATACCCTCCGATGCATCACTTTAATATTATTGAACTATTAATATGAAGTAAGTACATAGTAAGGCGGATTGCATTCTGTTTTATGTCTCACGGTTTGTTTTATTGATTACGCTTCGCTTTATTACACTACTGGTAAAGACGTACCGCCAAGCGATTTGATGCCAATGTAGAAACCGATAAGTAAGGGGTATGGTTTTAATATAACTGCCGTACCCCTAACAAGTTAACGCGCTACTATCTTAATCGCATCATCAGTTACCATCTTAACATCAGGTGAGATCGCAGTCTAGGGCTAGGTAAGGGCTTGTAGTGGAATAAAAAAATATACCATGCTTCAAATAAATACAGGTATCACAGCCACAACACAGCAAACCGATACATCCTTCAGGTGTGAAATTTCAAAGAACGCGACCAAAATAAACGTGAACTTAACTTTGGACTGTCAGCTCGTATTTTTGGAGGGATATTTTAATGTGACAGATGTAAATGATGGCGCGTAAAAAACTCTGGATTCCTCTTAATTTGTTTATGGATTTATTGCTTGGCCTACATATTTAGTGGTGTGGAAAATATCGCAGCGACTAATGTGTCGTTTGATGCACTGCATTTGTTTTTTGTGAGTAGCCAAGCGTGAGTAGAAAGGTTAAGGTTTTTGACGACCTCCCTGGAGCAGCGATGAGCTGTATTTTCCGCTACGCTTCCCGGTCGGGCGATGAAGGAATTTATAATTTGAAGACTTTCTCTGATTTGGTCTGTTGGGAGGCTTCAGCGGTGACTAATACTACTCTACCGGCATAGGCTCTTTTAATATTCCTTCAAATCAAGAGTGAATAGGCATCTTCTAGGCAAACGCGCTCCACCATAGGCTGCATCAACACTTGCAAGCAGATCTGATTGCATCCAAGCGCAGGCCTAAACATTATATTTTCAAAAAAAAAAGACGTACACCGCCATAGCGATTTAGCGATCGCAGATTGCAGTCAATGGCTAATTTGTAATGGAATAAAGAAATACTACCCTGGTGCAGTGGTGAGCGCTGTCTCTTAAGTGGAAAGGGATTTTGGAAAAAATTGAACAATTTTTTATGCGTTTAGTTTTTGTTTGTATTAACTAGCGACGCTGTCACTGGGTCAAATAAGTTTGTGGGACTAAACTTAGTAAGACACCTCCGTATAATTTGACGACCTCTGTTGCGCAGTGTGTAGCGCTGTTGTCTTAACGTGCGGAGGTCCCGGGTTCAATCCCCTGAATTTTCCCTGGTCTGGCCTGGTGAGGGGCTTCGGCCGTGGCTAGATACCACACTGCCGGCAAAGATTGTGCCGCCAAGCGATTACGCGTTCCGTTACGATGCCGTATAGAAACCAAATAGGGGTATGGGCTTAATGCCATGCCCCTAACAGGTTAGCCCGCTAGCATCTTAGACTGCAGCATCACTTACCATCAGGTGAGATCGCAGTCAAGGGCTAACTTATAGTGGATAAAAAAAATACAAAAAAGTAATATCTACTCAGTAAAAACATGAGGATTTTAGGTATCAGGCGACAAATCAAGTCTAGAACAATCTCTGGAGATTTCCAGTTGGGCCAGACACAACAGACTGCCCGCACAAAGGTCAATGGGTAAGTTACAAAACAGCAGTATTTCCAGAGCGTTTGTTTATAATTAGGATTAGTTTAACTGGTTCAGGGCCGCGCGAGTCGCCGCAGAAATAATACACCGGTTTCTGGGAAACGCAAGAGTTTATCCCGTTACCTATTAGATATACCTACTTGTATCTAGACTTGTAATAAAATCGCAGCGTAAGTAAATGATGGCCCCATCTACCGGGACAGTTGAAGCACCTACAGATACGGTATCTACGGTTAAAGTTTATGACTATTAGATGATCCGGGATAGAACGCCTAGCCCATGTCCTGCCCGGCCCATCTTTTCAACCGATTTTGACGAAATTTGATATAGAGGTTGCATCTCGGGGAAGGACATTGGCTTGGAGTTTCTATCCTGGAAAGTTAAGGAGTTCCCACGAGAATTAAAAAGAAACTTGATTAACGCGAACGAAGTTGCGGACATCATCTAGTATGATACTAATATTATAAATGCGAAAGTGTGTTTGTGTGTTGGTTTATTGGTTTGTCCTTCAATCACGCCGCAACAGAGCAGCGGATCGACGTGATTTTTGCCATGGTAGGTACAATTGAGGACCTGGAGAGTGACATAGGCTACTTGTTATCCCACTAAATTAAGGAGTTCCTGCGGGAATCAAAAAACCACGCAGACGTAGTCGCCGGCATCAGCTAGTCTTAATATAAGGTAAAAGGTAAGTACCTACCTATATTTTTGCCTAAGTATATTATAATCTTATGGATGTGGGAACCCATCGCATTATTATCCCAAGAGAACTCTTACCATCATTTGATTAAAGGAAAGGGGTCACGACCCTCAGTAATGAGGAATGCGACGCAGAGAGAGATATATTATAATACATACGTGTATGCTGTAGTACATAAGGCGTGTACATCCTCTAAATTTTTAGAAGCGCCTAGGCATGCTTTCACGGTGAAGGAAAACATCATGAGAAAACGATCATCCCTGAGAGGTCTCCATAAAGTTCTCAAAGGTGTGTGAAGTCAGTGACGTGCACAGTTTTTGAAGCTAGGGTAGGCATTAGATAGGCAGAATACCTACCTATTTACTAGCTGTTTTGATGAAATATTAACATTGACGAGTTTCCATTTGGGTAAGCAGTGCTTTTATGCCTAGATAACTACACGCCACTGTGTTAAGTCCACCAATCTTCACGATTATAAGTAAAATCAACATGTACGTCTGTTTGTTTTGAGAGAGCGCATCGGTTTATGAGATGAAGAGCAACAATATTGTAACAGCTGCAAGCACACGTTGAGATGTTTTTTGATGTTTATGAGATAACGTATAATTTTTCCTTGACTCTGGTATCAAAGATATCTTTGATTATATCTAGTTTATTATATTTAAAAAAAATATTATTAACGTACAGTACTGGCTGAGTGACACACTGACTGGGTGACATTCCACCCGTTGTCCAGAAACTGGATAAAAAATCCCATATTATCCATCGCACAGGGATATTAATGAACTATACTGTATGTATGTATGTATGTATGTATGTATGTGAGTTTGTATATTCCACCATAACTTCTATACGCCTGAACCGATTTTGATAAATGAGGTATCGTTAGAATCCTTTCAACTATGTTTTTTTCTATGAGTTTAAATACAACCCTAAGTTATTATACCTCGTTGGATAGCTGATAAAATGTAGATGTTTTTAAGCACATCTGCAGAGCAAGTGCCATAATAATTTTTTGAGATATCCAGAAAAGAAAAATATTTTTTTATAATTTGTACTTATTTTCTTAAGTTTCGATAGTCTACAATGACCTATTTAGTTAACTTACGTGCAATTTTAGTAATTGAGGTCATTAAGCATCTCATTCTTCATGTAAAAAACCAAAAAAATAATCATAAGAGTCAAAAAAAATCAAAATATTCAATTCAATAGCCGAAAAATTGGGCATTTTCATAAAAAAAATTAAAACTCGAATATCTCGAAAACGGTTAAGTTTAGGATGGGGGGTTCCATAGTGAAATCATTCAGAAATGATGTGTACTACACGCCCTTAACGGATCTAGGTCGACTTTTCCTGTAACCCTGTATAACACTATAGTTACATATTTTTACTATACTTATAGTATAAAAATATCATTTAATAAAAATGTGAATAAGATTCTAATTTAACTAGATTAATTTAGATTTTTAACTTTTTAGTTCGTTTTTTGGCAGGGCAGTCGTGTTTTTTAGTTTTTTTGTTATTCTGACTTGTTGCACCTCGAATGTAAAACTGCAGGCTACTGTCCCGAAAAATTAAAGATTTCCCCCGGAATTTTGAAATCTTAATATATAAAACAAAGTCTGTTAGGTTTGTTCGAACACTTATAACTCTAGAACGGCAGGATCGATTTTCATGGTTTTTGATTTCTTGTATTTGTCTCCGTCCCAAATAGCAGAATAACTTTAATAAAAACATTGGAAAATTAACGAAAAAATAAATTAAAAGAAAAAACATTTTCCCTTGATTTTCTCATACAAAAAAACCACGCGGACGAAGTCGCGGGCATCAGCTAGTTAATTATGTTTCTAAGTCTGTAATGTATTGTTTTTTTCTATGATTTAACCAGACAAAGCGTCACAACTCACAGTACCTACGTATGACATAAGATGCGCGAGCGCCGGCGCCCCACCTGTTGACAGGTGCGCGTTGGATGAACTGGGCCTGATGCTCATATGGAGGTTATGTAATGTGATGTATTTGTCACCGTAAGATTGTAAAAACCGTTAGATTATAATCTAACTCGCGAAATTCTAAACTGTCGACAGATTGTGAACCGCTCAATGTTCTGAGTGTCAATTTTTTAAATATTAATTGTATTCACGTTTTCTTGTGTCTTTCTTGTAGGTTAGGTTAGGGTTCGACATAAATAATCAGGTAGTTAGGTTCCATCCGGTTAATATACCTAACAGATTACAATGTACCTACCGAAAAATAATGCGTTAAATTGTAATCTTTCGACAGTTTGCAATTTCGCGAGTTAGATTATAATCTAACGGTTTTTACAATTTTACGATAACTTATCCATATTCCATACTCATATTTTGACGACCTCCGTGGCTCAGTGTTGAGCGCTGTTGCCTAAACGTGCAGAGGTCCCGGGTTCAATCCCCGGCAGGGTTTGGAAATTTATAATTTCTGAATTTTCCATGGTTTGGCCTGGTGGGTGGCTTCGGCCGTGGCTAGTTACCACCCTACCGGTAAAAGACGTGCCGCCAAGCGATTTAGCGTTCCGGTACGATGCCGTGTAGAAACCGAATAGGGGTATGGGTTTAATATAACTGCTATGCTCCTAACAGGTTAGCCCGCTACCATCTTAGACTGCATCTTCACTGACCATCAGGTGAGATCGCAGTCAAGGGCTATACATGTAGTGGATAAAAAATTATTATAAATGCTGAAGTGTGTCTGTTAACATGGTTGATGTTTGATGTATATTTAAAGAGAAGGCATAGACGATATAGCATCATCAGTCCTTATCATGACCTTATCATGCGATCAGTCAAACGACTGAACGCATGATAAGACACAGAAAAAAAGGTGTGTCTGTCTGTTTGCTACGCCTTTACGCCCATCTGTTCAACCGATTTTGATGAAATTTTGTATACAGACTTTTTGTATCCCGGGATGGATATAGGCCATAGGCATAGGCGTCCACGCGGACGAAATCGCGGGCATCATCTAGTTCATACTAATATTTTAAATGCGATAGTGTGTCTGTCTATCTGCTGCGCTTTCACGGCCCACTTGTTCAACCGATTTTGATGAAATTTGGTAGAGGGAAGGACATAGGCTACTTTTTATCCCAGAAAAAAAAGGAAATCCCGCGGAAACTGAAAAAACTTAGTCCACATCATCTAATTTAAAATAAGTACAAGGAATAATATGGTTGCGATAACTATGAAAGTTTGAGTGGGCTCTTCTCAGACCAGGGCGCGTTTGGAACCCTCGTAGCTTTAGTTTTAATAAGATATCGTAATTGATTACTCCCATCATGATTTTTAAGTTATAAGTTATAGTACAGTGTACCTAATTTGAATAAATAAATATTGAATTGAATTGACTCTTTGATCAAGATAAAAGTGACGAAAACGAAAACTCATAATTCAACTTTTTTTTAAAAAGCTCATTCGTCAAATTTGACGTTCAGTCCAAAGTTTCACTCGCTGAAACTGAATAATCACACAATTATGTGCCAAACCACTCAGACATAAAGGCGCAATTCGTGTGTAGGTAAGTCCTGGAAAGGTGTTCAAATAGCGCAGACTGACAGAAATAAAGACAATACAAATAGAACTCGGTGGGAGGGAATCGGATGCAGCCGAAATAGATAAAGTCTTGAGAAAAGTCGCAGGTAATTAGTATTCCCCAACTGAGACTAGTCAACTACGCAAAATATTTTATAGTCTAGATTCTAGAAGTATTGTATAATATGCAACTCTATTCCCTTTAGTCCGATGGATCGGCAAGCCGACACAACCGGCGCGTGACCAGGGCGTATACCAACGAGTTATAATTCGAGATACAGGAGTGTAACACCGCCAACTAGGCGTAGGCATTAAAAAATTTGACCCTTAAGGAGGGAAACGTAGAGGTTTGAATTTCATATATGAAAATCACACTTTACAGGAACAAAGTTACGTGAAAATTATCTTTAATAATTTACTAGATAATGGTAATTTCTATCGTTTCTACTTTTTCAATCTCAAGATTGTAAGTAAATGACCGTTTCAATAACGAATAGGTATGCATCTGTCAACCGGATCTTCGAAAATAGTTTTGATAGATAATATGACACATCGTCATTCACAGCGCCATCTTGATAAATTCTTATAAACTACGTAGTAAGTCGCTCTAGCCTTCGCTTCTCTGTAATAGCCCGCCGCTTGTCTGAAATTCAGTTTCAGTGGGTGATTCCCATTTCATCAACCGGTTATCGCGCTTAGCGACGCGACCGCTAGATGGCACTATTATAAAAATGTATATGGCACCTATAATTACCACGGCAAAATGGCGGCAAACAACTAAAAATATCTTCGGATAGGTTTTTGATAAATAATTTGGCAATCGCCTTGTATCAGACGTCGTGCGAGGATTACAAAATTAATTTATGTTATGGGTGCGAAATGTTCGTGTTGAGTTGACAAACAAACACCACAAACAGAAAATTCCAGTCGTATCTAACGCTTATATTCGCCTTTCGGGGCTCTATCGTCACGAGGACCCCGAAAGGCGAATATAAGCGTTATTTTTTTCTATAACCTGACAAAAAGTTTAGAGTAAATGAGAGCGTGATTGGCGATTTTCTGGCAACTCGGAGCAGTGACGAGCCAATGACATTGCCGAATTTGACAGAAAACGTGGCATTGCCAGACTTCCCCTTTTTCAAATGTTTTTCTAATTTATTTTTCTTACTGCCCGGGGCCCCGGAATGGCCTAAGACGGCGTTGGTCGTATCTACTGCAAGACCTACTGTGATTCAATTATTGTATCACTTTTATCTTTTGGGATAACTGCAACGCTTCCGACATTAACTCATACTTTGTATTATTTTTAATTAGCCCTTGACTGAGATCTCGAACCTGGACGACGAAGTCTGATATTATGGTAGCGGGCTGTCGCACTTATAATATTTATCACTTGCGCACTATAATAATATCTCCCGCGTAGATGCTAATCTCTCAGGAGATAGGCCGCCATGGACGATTTTCGGTCGGAAGGACAATATTATTACAATTATTATTATTACTACGCCATAGCGCTCCTTGACGCAGTGGTGAGCGCCATGTCTGTAGACTCTATAGTCTATAGCATCTACGAGCAATATGAATGAAACAAGATGTAGTTTTGAAACATAAAGAAGCCATAAAAGAACTTACAAAACTGAATTGAGTAAACAAATGTGTTTGAAACAACAACAGAAACCACATGAAAGCCAATTCGGTGAATAGCAGCGTTATAGTAAAAGCATAGAACACTGGCAAAACGACTATCAAACGCGTTATAGGTTTGTGAGATGCTAGAACTAAATTGTAATGGCTATTGTCGTTATGTATATAGTCGTTTGGATTACCTTGTCGCTATTTTATGAAAAAATAACATTTATATCTACCTACACTTAAAAGTGTTGTAAAAGTGAAACTAAGTGTGCTTGTTAAATACGTAAAGTTTTCTTCAATTTTCCGTGAATTATATTCAAACAAGATGTTCAAAAGTTAAACCCCGCACTTCGTCAGCGTGGTTTTAACTTTTTTCAATTCCCACGGGTATTGCTTAATTTTCCGGGATGTAAAGTAGCCTTCCTTCCCCGGGATGCACCCTACCTCTGTAGCAAATTTCGTCAAAATCGTTTGAACAGATGGGTCTGTTTGTGATTTTGATGAATTGATGGGCCGTGATAGCGTAGCAGACAGACAAACACACTTTCGCATTTTTAATGTTAGTATGGATTATGAGTATAGATATATAATTTTATTAAAGAGAATAATAAAATCAATAAAAGATTTGTTAAAATATTCAATTAATGCACATGCACAAATTGGGTGATGACGCAAATTCGGTTACATCGGCTCTACAGCAAAGACCGATCTTAAACTGTAACTACTTATTTGCGGATTTATTTATAGGCAGCAGATGCCCATGACTGCCAACATGAATGATGAAATGATAAATAATTTGCCTGGTTTCAACAAATATGAGTAGGTACACATTATTTCTTACTACATCTTCTCGTCCAAAATCGCTCAGTGCCTGAAGACAAAAGTCTTCGAACAGTGCGTGTTGCCAGTGATGACTTACGGCTCCGAAACATGGTCGCTAACTATGGGCCTAATAAGAAGTCTCAGGGTCGCTCAGAGGGCGATGGAGAGAGCTATGCTCGAAGTATCCCTACGTGATCAAATCAGGAATGAGGAGATCCGTAGGCGAACCAGAGTAACCGACATAGTTCGAGGAGTCAAGCTCAAGTGGCAATGGGCGGGGCACATAATTCGTAGAACCAATAGGCGTTGGGGTCCCAAAGTGCTTGAATGGCGGCCTCGCACCGGCTAGCGCAGCATTGGACGACCTCCTACTAGGTGGGCGGATGATCTAAAGCGTGCAGCTGGGAGCCGCTGGAAACAAGCGGCACAAAACCGTGCTCTGTGGCGATCCATGCAGGAGACCTTCGTCCAGCAGTGGACGTCTATAGGTTGAGACGACGACGACGACGACAACATATTATTTCACCAGGTCTTTGTGGGGATGCCAATCTTGAGGTTAAAAAAAAAACGCGCCGAATTGAGAACCTCCTCCTTTTTGGAAGTCGATTAAAAACGATGAAAATCCCAATGAAGTTGAATTAATTTTCAGATAAGAATCCCGGAAAATTAATGAGTTTCCGCAGGAATCAAAAACCTTAATCCACGCGGAGGAAGTCCCGGATTGTAATTGGTGTGAAACACAATTTTAGGTAGTGTTCCAGACCGTAGCCATGCGAATAAGAAATGAAGGCGCTTCGTACGTTTGGATGGAACGTTGACGACATAGGGGTGGTAACTCGCAAGGCGTCTTGCGGTACGATGTTCTTTTATAATACATGTATTTTTTTATAAAAATAAATACTTGGAACATGGTGTTTCCTTTGGACATAACTTGTCTGGCTTGCACACTTCACTTTTAGAATCAAACTACAATAATATTATGAAGCAAAACGCTTTGAGGCTAAAATCGCTCTGCATTGTTGCAAATTCGCATCGGATTGGATTGCGATTTTGAGTTTTGGCCTTAACTTTTAGCGACAGTTTTTTGATAAGACAGATATATTCACAACCTTGTTCGTCCTTCTCCATTCTACCACAGAACAGCGAGAAACCGTCAACGTTGGCATCCTTATGTGGTTGACGTCCAAACGTTTTTGCTCGCCGTTTCTGATACGAATCGCTACGGTGTGGAACACCCTCCCAGCGCACGTGTTTCCAGACACTTATAACCTAGGTACCTTCGAGGTACCTCTCTCTTTTGCCCCTAAAGTAATATTATACGAAACGTACTCTCTCTCTTTTTATCACTAACTTATATCTCCCTCTCATCTTCCGTTCGCACTTTTCGTAACGCTATCGTCACGCATTCGCCAGCTTACTCCCAATTCAAGCATGCGTAAAGAAGTTTTACTCCAAAAAAATTAACACTTACATCCATATTGCAGCGTAGTGTGAGCGCCCTGGCTCTCCTCTCGCTGAGTCGCCGCCGAGAGCGCAACAGAGCCGGCACCGCGACCCGGCTCACCCACTCGCCGAACTCTGCGCAACACCGCACTTCACTTCACCACACTTTCTAAACTCGAGTTAGTAGGCTGGTGATGGAGTTAGATCAAAAGTAAAGCCATGAAGTTTACGCTTGTAGAAGGTGTTATAAGATACAGGTGATGGGATTAGATGAAAAGCGTTGCCTTATTAAGGTCAGCGTTGATGATATCAATCGCACCTTTGAGGTGATTAGTCTAAATGTTAAAGCTATAATTAAATAAGATGCACAATCAAATAAATGTAAGTGTAAGTATAAAAGGTACTAATACTATAACAGTACGGTTATAGAGCTGGAAGGAGAGTCAAGCGAATCAGCGATTTATTAAAATATGCGGTGTATAATAGAGGCAATAACGAAATTCAAAGAAAGGTGACACGAGGTGAAATTCGACTAAAATACGACATGCTTCACTACAAATATTGATGATGCACTGATAAAGATGTTTTAATTATAACTGATTAATAAGCAAGATCATAGCAAATGACGGATATAAACTATTAAATCTAAATGTTAATAAACCACATAATATGGGAGATAAGGATATTATTTTAATATTAACCGAAGGGACGGTTAACAAATGGGAATTTCGATACTGGATAGGATAATGTATTTTGTGTAAATATATATTTTAATATAGCATTTTTAAATACATCTACGTTGCTGAAGCGTTATATTATTAGTTATAATCATTGGATTTATAATTATACAAAAACATATAATAATTGTTATTAGTGTATAGTGTATACGGATTCATTTCCGTTGAAGTAAAACTTGTGTTTAGTGTAGTGAATGTATAGCTAAGTACTACGGTGCTAGTAAAACAAATGTGTGTGCAGACAAGCTCTACCACATATATTTCGTTAGCACGGGCAATTTATTATGTCTAACTACATTAGTATTTACTACGCATGACATAAATTTATTTGTAATGCATACACGGATATTATTATTTATATGCCAGCAGATGATATCAATTTAAACGACAAAGCAGAGCCTAAAGTGGAAGCTTGCTAATTCTACAAAAAGTTACATAATATTTTAAAATATAGAAATCATATATTTTGCTTTTCTTTATGATTATTTAGCTTTGTTTAAAAACTTCAAATATGATGACAAAGTTTTAAAAAAAATAAGAAGTTATTCTTCTACTGCATGAGAAAATGGTTAAAAAAAACATTGACAATGGCTTCTTATTTTGGCTTAATAGACAAAAATGAATGGAATGTGCTCTATATTGATAAATAAAAATAATCAAAGCGATAAGCTCATCTAACTACAAATGAATACTACAAAAATAGATACTTAGTTCTGCTTTGTGTATGGCGATTAGCTCTATTTGTATTATTTTGATCTACGCTAAGCGTTTCTAGCACTTTAGAGCACTGACCTATCGCTTCTTTGCACATTGTGTTAAAAGTGCTATGTTTCGTGTCCATAGTGTTTATTGTATCCATTGTTAGTGTTATGTGTTTTTGTTTTGTTTTTGATTGTTTATTTTTTTTTTGTTTTTAATCACTTTTTTATAATCACACCACAGTCACTTCACTATGTACAATTAAATGGTTATTTTTAGGTGGTTTTTTAATATATTTTATTTTACTTTTAAGTCTAATTCCTAGAAAACAAATTACACCTTGGTTTTAATTTCTTATTCTACACTCTTGTAAGTGCCTAACTAGCTACTGCCTTCGATTCTTTCAGAAAAAAGCATTCAAGGTCAAAATGGATGTAATTATAGAATTCTATTTTAACTTTTCAGAAATAGTAAGAATCTTTTATATAAACTAAACAAGAACATCAGCTCGGAGACCTTTGCCAGCACGTAAATTCAGCATCTGCACGTAAATAGTTGGGAGAGCGAATTATTTAATGGCACGTGTATTAGTATTTGCGATAAGAATGCGTCGTCCATCTTACTGCCAAGTGAATCATGCCAAACTATCCGCTGTACATGCAACTGAAACTCTATCTTCGAAAGTTCATTAATAAATCTAAACTATTAACGAGGTATTTATTGTATTGAACCGAGAAGTGAAAAATTTATGATGAAATGTTTTCAGAGAGAATTTTAAAGATAATAATAATCAAGTTGACTTCGGTGCTAAAGGAGGATATATTAGTATTTTAAGATCAAGACATAAATATAAACTAGATATCAGTGTAGCAAGTCTAATAGAGGGCCTTAAAGTATAGCATGAAGACGTTATCAATAACATTTTATTACTAACATAACTAAGCGAAAAATAAGCCTATATAAATATTTATTATAAATACCCAACCAAAAAAACTAGCCGATAAAGATAAAAAATACTCATATACCTACTATATAATAGAGCTGTATACTAAAGAATTTTTCAATGAAAGTGAAGTGATATTTTCCGAGTCTGACATTCTACAGAAAGAATTTTCTCAATGACACTCGATCACAAATATCTATCTTGGTCAGTTTAAAATAGACATGGATACATTTTTCTTTAGCATGGTTCTCAGGAAGGAAGTTCTTCTACAGAATTTTTTCTACAGCTAATCAAGTGTATCTTTTTGACCTAATTTTTGTATGATAGGTAGTTCTGTTCTGTTTTGAGAGGACCGATTCAAGATAGAGAGATGAATATCAATAAAAATATATCTTAAAAATAACCAAATTCAAGAAGGAAATCGCGACCCATTTCAATACTAAAAATATAAATGCAAAAGGGGATTTTTCAGTTTAGATGTTACCTCTTCACGGCAACCGTTGGTAAAGTTAAGACAAGGCGTAACATAAGTGACTTTGATTCAGGGCGAAAAAGTGAATCTGAAGAAAAAAATGTTTATCGGAGTAAACAAAAACCAAAGGACAGAAATCGCAACATAAAATAATACATACTAATATCATAACTGCGAAAGTCTGCCTGTCTGCTACGCTTTCACGGCCCGGAATATTAATGTGTCCGCGTGAATGAAAATATCTTAAACCACGCGAACGGAGTCGCGGGCATCATCTAGTCAGAAATATTTCCACTATAATTTGCAGTCTGCGATCAAACGTAGACTGAAATTGCTGGATCGCGAAAGCTTAATTTTCTATTACGCTATCTAAATCTAATGTACCTATAACGAGCGGTTGGCTGTAATAATCTAAAATAATATCAAGGTCTCTGCAACAGGAGTAATGGCATGCTGGAGTCCGTGACGACATTGGAGGGCAGTGGCATCCTGTGTACGTTGATCACAACGAATATAATAATATTGAAATTGTATGCAATTTATTTACCAACAGTAGTGAAGGTTACAGTATAATATTCCAATTTGGTCATAATGTTTAAGAAAGAGAAATTCTTCTAATGAAACTACAGATCATGAGGCTAATTTCAATAGATAACTGTTGAAATTGGGCACATAACTTAGAGTGATGAAAATAGATATAATCAAATAAACGGTTTTCTGAAAAAGAATAGAGATCACCAAAGGGAGAGGTAATCCAAAACATAGCATATTACTTCAATTCGATAACACCTAGTGTTCTAGTTCTACAGAACCCATTTTTATATGCTAAAGATATGAAAGCACGTCAAACATCCGTTGCATTGGAGCCACTAATCTCTATCACTCAGTGGTCGGCTACAGGCGGAAATGTCAAATGATTCTTGGCTACTAAGCCACAAATTGCGCGTGTGAATCACAACGCGAATAATAAACCGAAATAACATACTGTAAACAAGATTATTGAAATGAAAAGCAATCAATGTTTAAAAACATTGGAATATTCGACGATGACGATGATGATGACGAGTGATAATAATTATATGAGATAAGATCCTGCTGAAATAACCGACAAAAGTTAAGAAAGTTGCAATAGTTTACTATTTTAAATTGCAACTAAAGAAATTTTCTCTTTTAAAAATAGCTATGTTTGAAAACAGATTATATGAGTTAGAAAATGTTAGTTTTTAAGAGAAATACTAAATAGCAAAAATATTGAAGACTGGTAAAGAACAAGAAAGAGAGCGGTAGAGATAACCTAATTAACTTTAAAACAATAACGATCTCTTGTTGCATTAACTATGTTATCACTACACATCTAAAAGCATGTTAAATATGATTTCAGCATAATAAATAGATCCAGTCATTCACGAAACATAAAAGTAAAATAGGATCTATTAATGGCAAAATTTAGTGTGGACGATGATTATTATCAACTGAAAATAGAAAAGATCCAGTAAGAAAATTAATGTTAACGTTATCATAACATTGGTAAAGGCATTTGCAGTTACAAACATTTCGGTCTCGGCCACTTGAATGGAATTCAGAAATAGATGAGTGTGCACTGTGAAATAACCGTTTTATGACGAACGTAATATCTGTTTACTGTTGTACTACGGAGAGAAACTGCTTTGAGTTTTGGATAAAAATTGAAACTAATAACTAGAGTTCAGTAGCTTTAAGTTTATGTACATATCTGCCACTCAAAACATATTAGTGAATGATTTGAAAAAAAAAATGTAATCCATTATCTATCCTGATATTATATTTGTAAAAGTGCTTCTGTCTATCTGTTATGCTTCGCTTTAATGACCCTATTCACCTGATTTTGACAAATATTTGTATAGAAATAGGTTTAAAGGAAGAATACTATTATATTCATATTCATAAATAATAATTATGGGAACGTTTCCAAAATTTAATGGAGTATTTAAAAGCTCTGGTTTGTCATAAAATTCACAGATGATTGCCAACTGCAGTAAACAGCACTGTTGTTTTGCTCAAAAACTTTGTATTTACTACAGAAAGAAAACTAGAACGTTGATTTGTACATCGGTGATATCAATCTATTTTAATCAATATCTAATAAAATATCACTGCACTGTCGGCAAAGAAATGCTACAAATTGGACACGATGAATCACAATAGAAACTATAGCGATTATAAATAACACTAAAATAACAAACGAAAAAAAACACATCCAAATGTCAAACCACAAATGCGAGGCATTGCGATGAAGAAAATTTTTCGATACGAATTTTAGCAGCTGTAATGTTCTATCAAACTTAATGCAACGTGTTAAAGTCTATAACCTTTTGACGATGATTCGCTTTAGCTTTATAAGATATAATAAAATATTTGACTACAAGTCAATTACCGCGACTTCATTCGTGAAGAGTTAAATATCAGGATCGTTTTGAAAACTATTTCACCGACTCGCGGACCATGATATTTTTACTTCTATAAGGCAATAGGGACTTCTATCTGAGGGACTTTCAAAATTTACTGTCCTCAACTCTTAATCTCCTCACGGTCACGATCCTTTTCCACTAATCATATTTTACATTTATCCTCAATTTGCGTGTATAAAATGCGGTGGATTTAACTTTTTAGTGTGTAAGGGAAATAAGGTGTTTTGATTTGTTCCTATTAAAGATTGTAAATGTTTGAAAGCAACTATTGCAAAACAAAACAATACCCGGATTTTTTACAAAGTTAAATAGAAGAACTAATAGATTTATTTTATATAGCGACTGAAGTATGCAGAGTGAAAGTTTGTATGTCCCATAGCGGATAGGGCGCGAGCTAAATGCGTCCACGTCTTGGCACGGCACTGGGGCAAGGACGCTAGCGCCGATGTAGGCAGATTGATTGACCGATTAATCTGAGCTGTGACTAGACTCTGTTGACAGTCAGCTCGACATCTGAAAACTCTGAAGCTTTGATTTTTTAAGGAAGGTCTTTGCAACCTTGGTGTAGAGACAAAAATGCGTGGATTCTGCATTCTTATGTGGGGTTATACAAGGTTTTAGTATCGTCACACACATTGCGACCAACATATGACGGCAAAGCTGTGCCATAAAAAACCTAATCTTTATCTTTAACGCTTTGGTTTCCTATGATAGCGGCTTAATATGTTACAGTAGGTAAGGCGATTTTTACATTAACTCGTTCTTTTTCGACTTAGTTTTTCCCCTAGGTAGAATCCGCTTTTCCACATTGGCCTTGAGTATTCGATTATTTAGTTTATTGCCCTGCCCACGTCATCCCTCGAAGTATAGCCAGCGCTTTTTTACAACATCTTGTTTAAACGCAACGTTTCAGTGATGTCATTCAACTGTATAATATGGTCTTAAAATTAAATCCAAAAAAACCTAAGGTTTTATTCTATCAGTGGATTTGTCAATGAGCTGATACTAGTTTATATCAGTAATAACAAGCACCGACAACCAAGAGTGAAAAGCAATAAAATGAAAAATTCTGTGATGTACACTATAAGTATGTCATCAGATTTTCGTGCTAAATTGTAAGTGCTTCGGGTTGCAAATTCGCATTTGCAATTAATTTAGGTTTGTATTATAACAAATAAAAATAAGATTTGAAAAGATAAAACTTGATTATAATTTAAAATCAAAGTTTAAATGTACTCTTACTACAACTAGGTTTCCCTAGAAGCCTACTTTACTTATTTATTTATTACTTATTATTCGTTACTCTATTTTATCCTTTATTTCTTACCTATTTATTATTATAGAGATTAAAATAAATGAAGATGTGTTATTGTTTCGGTTTAAGTGTTAATATCGCTTCGTTATTATTCCGAATAGCAAATTTCACATAAGTAGTTTATTTTTTTTATTTGCATCATTTTCTTTTATATCTATCATTAATTTATTGATAGCATTAATATTGATAATTTGAAGTTTCAAAAACGTTATTTTAATTCATCGTTTATATATTTACACATTTCATTATGTATCTTTGTAACTTTTCATTACAGAACTTTTCTCTTTACAATGAGCTTTAGTTCGTATTTAGGTTTTGTACGTGTTTTCGGTCACTCGCGAATTATGTCAACGATGGCACATGTGGGGACAGGGTGGGTCAACTGAGAGGAGATACGGGTATAAACTATAGTATTACGAAACGGTTCGATCGCCGATCGTAGAGTATTTCGGTCGCGAGCGGTCGCGTCCGTCGCTCGCCGTCACACCACTATGACTGTCTGATGTATTTACAACGTGTTTTGATTGTTACGGTGGATTTACTAGTGTAACTTTTCAGCGATCATTTTCAGAAGTTTCACAGACTTTTGATGTCCGGATATTGTGGTTTCTTTATGTTATGACATAGCCAGAGATTTCAAAACTTTTTTCTTATTTCTTATCCATTACTAATATTATAAATGCGAAAGTGTGTCTGTGTGTCTGTCTGTCGCTTTCACGGCCCATCTATTCAACCGATTTTGATAAAGTTTGGTACAGAGATAAGTTGTATCCCGGGGAAGGGCATAGGCTACTTTTAATGCCAGAAAATTAAAGAGTTCCCGCGGGAATCAAAGGACCTCAACCCACGCGGACGATGTCGCGGGTATTATTTAGTATTGACTATGTCCCATCTTTTGTTGACTCGATACCAAATTGGTAACATTCAAAGTAGAGTAACATTCGTATAAGTAAACCAGGTGAAGAGATAGCCTTTCAGCACGATACATAAAGAACATAGCGGGAAATGGCTGGACGAGGTGGGCTAACGCAGAAACTGTTGATGGTTCTTGTAACAGGCTAGTATAAATAGAGAAAGTCCAAAAGTAGTATATTTTGCTGAGGGATATTAATGATGATTTTATGTCGGATATTCAGCACGAATGGAGCTATTAATGATGATGAAAATATCACTAACAAAAGTCGTATGAAACTGTTTCATCAGTAATGTATACGATTATGAGAAAGGATTTTGATATCGCGTAAAATATGTGACGAAACTGACGAAATCATCTCAGCATCCACGACCACTTTGTCAATAATGGAATATTGCGACGAAGATAATAGGATGATACGTCTGAAAATGGAAGTGATGGCTATGATGAATTAGTGTATTATAATTATGTTATTTATGGTATTGGTTACTTTATTTAGATATTAGTATTTAAGTTTATCTTTATTCCTGCACCACCCCCCGTTGTCCTCTTCTTCATTTTTTCCCAAGCGAAAGAAATCGGAAGAAATCGCTGCTTAGAGATAAGACCGCCTTATTGTACCTACTTACAATAAAGTATATTATAAATAGCGAATGCCCACGACTTCGTCTGCGTGGTTTGAGGTTTTTTGGTTCCCTTGGGAACTCTTTAATTTTGCGCCTTAAAAAGTACCCTATGTGGTATTCCAGACTAAAATCTATCTCTGTGCCAAATTTCAGCCAGATCCGTTCAGCAGTTGGGACGTGATTGAGTAACAAACATCCATAGATCCATACCATCCAGCCAAACTTTCGCATTTATAATATTAGTAACATAAGGTTACATGAATCAATTCCACTCACAGAACTCGAAGCTCCTATCGGAGTAGGAGAGCGCGACGCACCGCCGCAGTAGACCGAGCCCGTCTATCTTGACGGCTATAGCTCCGCACACCGCCTCCTCCTGTCCCGCGGTGTGTACTGCCACTATTGCCGTGTACTCCTCCGCGCCCGCGCTGTACGCTAGCACGTCGCCCAGGTAGAGGTAGGCAAATCTGTTGATGATAATGCATTGATGCTACAGCAACCTCATATACTCCGCACAGGTTAGCCCGTTTCCTATCTTAGTCTGCACCACTGTCACTATTAAGGGCTAACTTGTAGTAAAATGAAAAATTCTCGAGATAAAAAACTTAATAAAAAAATCACGGAAAGGTATTAAGGTTTTAGGAGAATTTTCCTGGAGACTTCGACCGTGACTAGTTACCATCCTACCTAAAGACGTGCCGCTAAGCGATTCAAATGGTACGTTACATAACTACCATGGTTCAATATAACTGCCATGACCCTAACAGGTTAGCCCACTACCATCTGAGCCTGCATCATCACTTACCATCAGGTAAGATCGCAGTCAAGGACTAACTTGTAGTGGATTAAAAAAAAATGATGTTCGTAAAGTGAGAGTTAGAAAAATGTTTTTTTTCTAACACAAACTGATAATAAGCGGCCGGGGTTGGCTCAATCTCTTTTTCATCATACCTATTCGAAAAAAGAGTATTGGCTTCAGAGGATAGCGGGAGCAAAATGTAATTGTTAGGCCCATGGGACTTTTCATTTCTCCGTTCTGATTGGTCCGCGTTCGTGGTTCTGATTGGTGCTTAAACGTAGGTAATGTCCATACATATTACGTTGATACTCCTAGCTTTTTCTCATACGTAATGATGAAAAATAGTGTGTGTCACTCGGGGCCAAATTTTTTTGTTCTCGGGCGGCGTATATTGAATTCCTCGCTACGCTCAGGATTCTACTTTAGAATCCTTCACTTCGCTCTGAATTCAAAATAGCGCCCTCGGGGAACAAAAATTTTCTTTGGCCCCATATAACACAAATAACTATTAATGTTAAATTAATTTCGGTTGTGATTTTAGTATAGTAACAAATTGTCGGCATTAAACACGAGGAAACAGCTGGAAATAGCAACTGGACATTAGATAATATATTAATAGTCGTTTATAATCATTATAATGCATCTAAATCACAATCATGATATGATTTACCATCCGCCCTCCTGCTTTTCTACAGCATAAAATATTGGTGACATGTCTGTACATTTATGCATATAACATCGTACACAAGAAATATAACTAGATGTTTTATATACCAAACCCTTTTTGAAAGTACGTAGGTTAAAATCAGTCCATTGGTTTCCGAGAATGAACAAACATACATACATATTGGTTATAAATTCATCTGGATAACCATAACCATAGGACAATATCGGACTTGCACTTACCCCTAATTAATTAGTACTTATTTGGCTTTTCGTGACACTCGCACAATTCACTTCTCAAATGTCACGTGGGATGTTGTAAGAAAATTGTAATTTCAATAATTTAAAAAAAAACTCGAGTACTTTTTTTGTTTATATATGAGCGCTTGGCTGTAATCAGACTTGCTGGAAGTAGTGATGCAGCCTAAGGTGAAGCCGCGTTTGCCTAGAATATGACTCTTGATTTGAAGGTACCAATATTATAAGCAGATGGAGAAACGGACGCCGGAAGGGTGTTCCATTATTCTAGTGATTCGAATTAGAAACGAGGAAGCGAATCGCTTCGTACGCGTCCGTGGAATATCAACTATTTACGGATGCAGACCCTGACGATGTCTTACGGTACGATAGTAGAAAGGTGAAGGGGGAACAAGATCAAAAAGTTCTTGGGCACACTCTCCGAAATATATCCTGTAGAATAAATAAGCCTTTTAAATAACGCAGAAAAACAGCTGTCAAAAGTCTCTCACGCAAGCCTTTATTGCAATACTTAAAAATAAAGTTTACCTACAAAGATAAGAAGAGTAGGTACGCTTACCCCACATCCTCACAGCTGTCGAGTCCTAGAGGGTCCTCGGGTGGCTCGCTGACTATAGTGAAAACTACACAGTGCTTGGGGTCGTGGGCGTTGGATACGGAGGCGGTACATCCAGCAGTGGGCTGGCGGCATCGCGACAAGTGACCGAGGAGCGGTAGATCGCATTCATTGAGGGTGAATGCTGCAAAAATGACACTTAATCAAACGTTTATTTGCAAAAAACAGACAGTACCTACAATTAAGATGATAAACTAAATAAAGAACAAACATAGTAATCAAAACAATATATAAATCATAGTCGTTAACATCATTGACGTATGGAGCAGAAACGTGGACACTGACGGTAGGCCTCATCCACTAATTAAAAGTCGCTCAGCGTGCTATGGAGCGGGCTATGTTGGGAATCTCTCTCAAGGATAAAATCCAGGACGAAGAAATTCGTAGGAGAACTAAAGTGACCGACATAGCTCTGCGGATTAGCAAGCTGAAGTGGCAAAGGTCAGGTCATATGTCGCAGAACCGACGACCGTTGGGGCAGACGTATTCTTGAGTGGAGACCGCGTACCGGTAAGCGCAGTGTAGGACGACCTCCAGCTCGCTGGTCCGATAACCTAAAGAAGGTTGCGGAAAGCGGTTGGATGAGGAAGGCGGAGGACCGTGTTTAGTGGCGCGCTCTCGAAAAGGCCTATGTGCAGCAGTGGATGCATACGGGCTGATGGATGGATGATGGATGGAACATAATCCACAGCCATGAAAAGTGATATAATTATTTCTAAAACAAATTTGATGATGCCCTTGACTACGTCCATGGATTTAGGTTTTCTGAAACTCCATGATTTTCAAAATTTCCAAGTCAATGAAAAGGTCAATGATCAGGCAATTAATATCAAGCTGTATAACATTATACACACGTTCTTAGTTACTAATATTTACCGAGAGCAACCCCCATTTACCGAGAGCAACCTTTTTAAGAGCAACTGTCGAGTTTCTTTCTGGTTATTCTTGGTAGGTGGATAGGACAGTGGATTGACTTAAAGCGTTAAAATTTATTTGGATCATAAACTTTTGGAGTTGAAAAGAGCAATATGAGCAAATATATCAGGTAAAGGTATAATAAATCAGGTAAATATGTAAGTAAAAACTATTGATTACACACAAACATATAGCAAAACAGAGGTAACACGAATAGTAACAGGATTTACAACTTGTTACGGTGTAAAGGCGGCCTTATGAGTGATCTCTTCCAGGCCACCTATTTAAAGGAGATTGGTTGGTTGCATGATGACAGGGTGGTGCAGACGTGTAAATATTTTGTAAAAGAAAAAGTATAACAAATTAACTAAATAAATTGAATTTACATCTATCCTAAGTCCCGTCGTGACGCGACAGTAGTCAATTGACAGGTTCCATCAACACTTACTCGAACTTCGTTTATATGCCAAGTTCATTTTCTAAATCTGGGTTACGCGATAACCTATATTTGTATAGATGTTGCCAGATCAAATAAAGTTCTTATACATAAGCTGTAGACGAAATAATATTATGTATAGCATTTCATTCTGAGCATTAGATACATTTTTGCGATCTGCTCTATGTATCCATACTAATATTATAAATTCAAAAGTGCTTTCACGGCCCACCTGTTCAAGGGTTTTTAATGAAATTTGGTACAGGGATAGGCTGTATCCCGGGGAAGGACTTAGTCAAATTTATGTTTTAGGCTTTTTATCCCGGAAAATTCAAGAGATTCCGATCAAAAGACTCGAAAGAAGTTGCAGGCACAGGCATCTAGTTTTCAAATACTTAGAGATGACATCTCTGAATTCTGATACACACACTTTTATATAATTTTTATTATTACGCTAGTAACTACCCTTACTAACTTATTTCACTAAGCAGTATTTATTACTGGGAACTCTAAATTTCGGGAATGTTCCGGGATAAAAACATTGTATAACTTTTTAACATGCGAGTAAAAATCTATGATATTTTTGCGATTGCGATTGTTATAACTTTTTGTATTAGATCTGCTGAAACCGTGGTCATATTGTATTAAGACTTAGTTACGGAAAATATAAACGAACTCACTCTTTTTGAACATGAAGTGCAACTTGTCCATATAATGTTTAGGCTTGGGCAGGCTGGTAGGGGTCTCCAATTCCGCGCCGCTCCTCCCCAGGAAGCTATACGCTATATAGAGCCTCTTAACCGCGGGGTCTGTCATGGCTTTACAATCTTCGTTCAAAGCCAGCCAGAGCACCGTTATGTCGATGCTTTGTAAACTGTCGTCGGTGGTAATGATGTGCACCTAAAAAGGTTTTTAAAAAATCTATAATAATAATGTCCTCCCGACCGACTGTGTCGTAGCTAGGAAATCGTAATCGTTTGTCAAACGGATAATTCGATCAGTTTAAGTAGTTCATAGATACCTGCACGTCAAAAAGCATGTTTGAATTCCCTAGACAGTTCGAGTAATGCGTATTAGGCTGTCAAATGATTACGATTTGCTTAGACAATTGGACCTCGAATTTCGGCCACGGCGGCCTGTCTCCAGAAAGATTAGCCATCTGCGTAGGAGATATTGTGCACAAGTGAGTGCGCGTACACAGCACTCTCAGTTTCTTGACTATCATAGCCCGATGGGACGGGAAATCCGACAGGACTGGAGACAGGCGCAGGAGCGACGGCTTTACGTGATCTCTTAGACACGGGGGGAACACCAACCCCCAACTCCGGGCTAGTACTAACAATTTCCTGTTAGAAAAACCCAACACTAGTTATGGCCCGACCTGGAACTCAATCCCGGGACCTCATCGGACGCAGTCGAACATGCTAACCACTAGACTGATGATCTATAAAATTTGACTGCCTCGTTGCAGTCAAATATAGATCAGCGCTCGGCTGCAAACAAACTTGCTGTCAAGTGCTGATGCAGCCACCAGTAAAGCACACTTGCCTAGAAGTTGAAGCTCCTCTCAGAATGGACCATAGTTCACCGTGTTGACCCAATGTGGATTGGCAGACTTCTTACACCTTTGAGAATATTACGGAGAACTCTTAGGCATACAGATTTTCTCAGTATGTTTAAATTCAACGTTGAAGCTAGTGCGAGGAACTCAAATAAAATGCCGAGATTTTGACCACTAGGCTATCATGATATATTCAGTTTTTATTGCACAGCCACTAAATGTTGGAATAACTTGCCACCTCCTATACCATAGTAGTATTTATGGTAATTAAAAGAAAAGAGTTAAATACTTACGTTCTCATTCTTATGTTCCAAAGTAGAGCTGCTTTGCGATAAGGGTAACTTAGGATCGTAGGATACAGATTTTTGTCTACTTCCTTCCGGTCTGGAATCTTTGCTAACAGAACCTATTGCAAGCACAAATAATATTTTTTAAACTGACTAAGGATAATTATTGGCCTGCACTTACTATTTTACTAATAGAGCCCTTAATTAGTAAAATTTTTAATGAATGAACTAGAAGTTTAATTCGCTATAATCCGCTACAGTAGACAAATCTGTGTGGTACAGTGCGTGTCTTTCACCTGCAACATGCGACACCCACCACCCAGCAATTCGCACAGGCACAACACCACACCACACAAATCCTCCAAATCACTCTCAACGTACGTTTCACTCCGACACCGGAGCATCCTCAGGAGATGTTGACTCGACAATGCACGATTGTGAAGTGACTATCGTATCGCAAGTTCCGGCTTATATACCTTTTTGGCATGGCTCATACTGAAGCCCCGCCCCTTCCCCCATTACTGTATAAATTGAGTAAAGGTGAATTTGATACGTTTATTTGTTCATTTAGCAACTCAAATCCTTTATTATTGTGTTTAATTATTTCTAATTATGTGCTAGTCTGTCTGTCATATTGTCTAAGTTATTTACTCTAGTAGAACGAACAAGTAAATCTAATTTCTTTTGCTGATTAAGAAACTTATTGTGGGCCTCTAGGGATGCCAAATCTCTTGCTTTCTGATCCAAAAGATCAAATTCAATATTATGTAATCTAAAGGTAAGCTCTGTATAAAGTATTTTAAGATGGAGCTTCAGATTATCTCTGACCGTGAACCAGTGACGTGATTCCTCATTTAACCAGATTTGTTGTGCTTTTCGTATAGCAATATCAGACGCTCGACTGTGCGTGTTTGTTTTTATATTAATATATTTCGGAATAACCTTCAAATGTTTACATTGTTGATTAAACCAAACGTTTTGAACTGCGACACGATGTAATTTAGTCAATTTGATGTAAAGTCTAGCCTGTACGGTCAAGCTCACCGATTTCAAATATTGAATAGAAGCAGGCGTTACTTTGCGGAAGTCCATGATAGTGAATGAACTAGAAGTTTAATTCGCTATAATCCGCTACAGTAGACAAATCTGTGTGGTACAGTGCGTGTCTTTCACCTGCAACATGCGACACCCACCACCCAGCAATTCGCACAGGCACAACACCACACCACACAAATCCTCCAAATCACTCTCAACGTACGTTTCACTCCGACACCGGAGCATCCTCAGGAGATGTTGACTCGACAATGCACGATTGTGAAGTGACTATCGTATCGCAAGTTCCGGCTTATATACCTTTTTGGCATGGCTCATACTGAAGCCCCGCCCCTTCCCCCATTACTGTATAAATTGAGTAAAGGTGAATTTGATACGTTTATTTGTTCATTTAGCAACTCAAATCCTTTATTATTGTGTTTAATTATTTCTAATTGCTCCCAAACGCACATTCGTAACCCTTTATTACATTTATGCAGGATTTTATATGAATGGTTATTGCCCACCTCATGTCCACTGTCCAAAAGATGTTTAGCGAAGTGGGACCTTTGTGGTTGATCGTTCCTATAAGCAGACATATGTTCCTTATAGCGCATCTCAAAATTGCGTCCAGTTTGACCAACATATGTGGCACCACATTCAGGACACTCAAGCTTATAAACACCCGATTTTTGATGATTCTTTAATTTATCTTTTCCATTGCAAATCCTCCGAAGTGTATTATTTGTCCGGAACGCGACATGCACATCATGTGATCTGAGCGTCTTTGCAATGCGCTCAGATATAGGTCCAAAATACGTCAAACTGGCTTTATATTTACTAATTTTATCCGATGTAGCCATGTAAAGATCTTTTCTAATTTGTGCTGACTGCTGTTTTTTAATTATATTATTAATAATATTCTGATTGTATCCATTTGAATGCGCAATTTGGTATATAACCTCTAATTCTTTCCTATAGTCCTCTTTTGACAGTGGAATGGACAATAACCTGTGTACATAGCTATGGAATGCTGCGAGTTTATGTTGCCAAGGATGACAAGACGATGCGGGTATAGTTGTGTCAGTAAATGTAGGCTTGCGATAAATTTTGAACTCATGTTTATTATTAACCCGGGATATAGTCAAGTCAAGGAAATTCAAAGATTTGCTCTGTTCTAATTCTGACTTAAACTTAATTTTTGGGTGCAATCTATTAAGTTTTTTAACGAATACATCCAGTTATCTCACTGTCCCCGTCCGACATATGATTATATCATCTACGTATCTGTAGTAGTAGAAAATACTGTTCTCATTCACTATGTGTTTATTCTCAAAGTTATCCATGAACATTTCAGCCATTAGAGGGCTTAGAGGAGAACCCATAGCTAGCCCCTCTTTTTGATGGTAAAAATGATCATTAAATTTAAAATAATTCTGCTCCATACAAATTTGCGTTAACTCAATTAATTCTGATATTTCATTAGGGTGTAACCGTTTAATTTCTAGCAATCCCTTTAAAATTTCTAAAGTTTCACCCACTGGTACATTAGTAAATAAACTTTCTACATCCAATGATAACAGCATACATTGGACAGGTAAAATCAGATCTTTTATATTCGTGACCAAGTGGCTGCTATTTTTAAGAGCAAATTTGGGCATAAATGATGTTTTTGATTTAATTATATTTTTAACTCCTTTTCCATTCATATAAAATCCTGCATAAATGTAATAAAGGGTTACGAATGTGCGTTTGGGAGCAATTAGAAATAATTAAACACAATAATAAAGGATTTGAGTTGCTAAATGAACAAATAAACGTATCAAATTCACCTTTACTCAATTTATACAGTAATGGGGGAAGGGGCGGGGCTTCAGTATGAGCCATGCCAAAAAGGTATATAAGCCGGAACTTGCGATACGATAGTCACTTCACAATCGTGCATTGTCGAGTCAACATCTCCTGAGGATGCTCCGGTGTCGGAGTGAAACGTACGTTGAGAGTGATTTGGAGGATTTGTGTGGTGTGGTGTTGTGCCTGTGCGAATTGCTGGGTGGTGGGTGTCGCATGTTGCAGGTGAAAGACACGCACTGTACCACACAGATTTGTCTACTGTAGCGGATTATAGCGAATTAAACTTCTAGTTCATTCACTATCATGGACTTCCGCAAAGTAACGCCTGCTTCTATTCAATATTTGAAATCGGTGAGCTTGACCGTACAGGCTAGACTTTACATCAAATTGACTAAATTACATCGTGTCGCAGTTCAAAACGTTTGGTTTAATCAACAATGTAAACATTTGAAGGTTATTCCGAAATATATTAATATAAAAACAAACACGCACAGTCGAGCGTCTGATATTGCTATACGAAAAGCACAACAAATCTGGTTAAATGAGGAATCACGTCACTGGTTCACGGTCAGAGATAATCTGAAGCTCCATCTTAAAATACTTTATACAGAGCTTACCTTTAGATTACATAATATTGAATTTGATCTTTTGGATCAGAAAGCAAGAGATTTGGCATCCCTAGAGGCCCACAATAAGTTTCTTAATCAGCAAAAGAAATTAGATTTACTTGTTCGTTCTACTAGAGTAAATAACTTAGACAATATGACAGACAGACTAGCACATAATTTTCACCCTCGGGTTAAAAATCTCACTGATACTGTGTTTACAAATGATGAAACGAAACTCTTAGAAAACGGTTTAAAATTTAATATTCCCACTAATGTTACAAATAAATCGTTAGAAACATTAGCAGTTGATGCAGAGTTGGCTATTGTCCTTAGTAAAAAAAGATAATATCGTTAAAAATATTGTTGCACACCAAATAAAAACCACTGCTACTACCTCTCCAACTTCTAATCTGGACACAAGAGTGTTAAAATCACTGCAAAATACTGTTAAAGACAATAACCTTGTTATTACAAAAGCCGATAAGGGTAATGCGGTAGTAGTTCTGAAGCGTAATGATTATTTAAATAAGGTTAATGAGGTGATCTCGGGAGATGAGTTTAGTCAGTTGCCTTCTGATCCAACTAAAAAATTTGCTGCGAAGGTTAGATTAGCTGTTAATAAATCTGAATATATATTTCCAAAAAATGCATCAAAACAAAGGGTAATTTTGATGAATATCTATGCCCCTACATTGTACGGCTTGCCTAAAATTCACAAAGACAATATTCCAATACGACCAGTGGTTTCGTATATTGGTGCACCAGCATATGAACTGGCAAAGGAGTTAAATGATATAATTAAATCAAAAACATCATTTATGCCCAAATTTGCTCTTAAAAATAGCAGCCACTTGGTCACGAATATAAAAGATCTGATTTTACCTGTCCAATGTATGCTGTTATCATTGGATGTAGAAAGTTTATTTACTAATGTACCAGTGGGTGAAACTTTAGAAATTTTAAAGGGATTGCTAGAAATTAAACGGTTACACCCTAATGAAATATCAGAATTAATTGAGTTAACGCAAATTTGTATGGAGCAGAATTATTTTAAATTTAATGATCATTTTTACCATCAAAAAGAGGGGCTAGCTATGGGTTCTCCTCTAAGCCCTCTAATGGCTGAAATGTTCATGGATAACTTTGAGAATAAACACATAGTGAATGAGAACAGTATTTTCTACTACTACAGATACGTAGATGATATAATCATATGTTGGACGGGGACAGTGAGACAACTGGATGTATTCGTTAAAAAACTTAATAGATTGCACCCAAAAATTAAGTTTAAGTCAGAATTAGAACAGAGCAAATCTTTGAATTTCCTTGACTTGACTATATCCCGGGTTAATAATAAACATGAGTTCAAAATTTATCGCAAGCCTACATTTACTGACACAACTATACCCGCATCGTCTTGTCATCCTTGGCAACATAAACTCGCAGCATTCCATAGCTATGTTCACAGGTTATTGTCCATTCCACTGTCAAAAGAGGACTATAGGAAAGAATTAGAGGTTATATACCAAATTGCGCATTCAAATGGATACAATCAGAATATTGTTAATAATATAATTAAAAAACAGCAGTCAGCACAAATTAGAAAAGATCTTTACATGGCTACATCGGATAAAATTAGTAAATATAAAGCCAGTTTGACGTATTTTGGACCTATATCTGAGCGCATTGCAAAGACGCTCAGATCACATGATGTGCATGTCGCGTTCCGGACAAATAATTAATACACTTCGGAGGATTTGCAATGGAAAAGATAAATTAAAGAATCGTCAAAAATCGGGTGTTTATAAGCTTGAGTGTCCTGAATGTGGTGCCACATATGTTGGTCAAACTGGACGCAATTTTGAGATGCGCTATAAGGAACATATGTCTGCTTATAGGAACGATCAACCACAAAGGTCCCACTTCGCTAAACATCTTTTGGACAGTGGACATGAGGTGGGCAATAACCATTCATATAAAATCCTGCATAAATGTAATAAAGGGTTACGAATGTGCGTTTGGGAGCAATTAGAAATAATTAAACACAATAATAAAGGATTTGAGTTGCTAAATGAACAAATAAACGTATCAAATTCACCTTTACTCAATTTATACAGTAATGGGGGAAGGGGCGGGGCTTCAGTATGAGCCATGCCAAAAAGGTATATAAGCCGGAACTTGCGATACGATAGTCACTTCACAATCGTGCATTGTCGAGTCAACATCTCCTGAGGATGCTCCGGTGTCGGAGTGAAACGTACGTTGAGAGTGATTTGGAGGATTTGTGTGGTGTGGTGTTGTGCCTGTGCGAATTGCTGGGTGGTGGGTGTCGCATGTTGCAGGTGAAAGACACGCACTGTACCACACAGATTTGTCTACTGTAGCGGATTATAGCGAATTAAACTTCTAGTTCATTCACTATCATGGACTTCCGCAAAGTAACGCCTGCTTCTATTCAATATTTAAAATTTTTAAGTTGACACCGCATTAAATCATTCCGCCTTTAAATGCAGTGGAGCAATACAAAATTGTTCTAACTATTTTCCGCAAAGTGACGCCTGTTCCCATCCATGATCCAGCATTATATTATTAAAATTATATTTTAGGTAAATTCTAGACTTTGCTCTACATGTAATCCTTGTATGGTTTAGAGGTTACCACTGAATATTATCTAAAGGGGAGGTAACCTCCAGTGAATAAGATATTCAGTGAATAGGCCACCGAACAGGCCAATTTTCCAACCTTATTTATCTATTCTGTGGTTACAATTTGAGGCATGGCATACTTTTTTACATTTTCACGATTTTATTTACCATACGATAATTACGTGGCATAACTTACTTCTCTTCCGGATCCACTTTTCACTCTTCAATATGTCGTAAATACTTGTTGAATCACTTGATTTTTTCTGAAATTCAATAAAAACCTCATGTAATAAAATGTACATTCCAATTTTCTTCAAAAAAGTCAAAAAAATTAAAGTTACCCCTAAAGCTTGTCTCATGTCGTCTATAGATTTAATTCTGGTGGGCTGAAAAATAATAATTAAATAAGTGTAAGGTGTACATTACGAAACTAAACTACACGTGCATTTTTCGAAATGCTTTTCATAAAACTTTCATATTATTTAAAACTCGCAGGTATCCAGGTTTCCACACGATGTTTACCTTCACCGTTAAAGCAAAAACGCACATAGTTATAGTTTCGAAAAGTAGTAGGTACTTAAATGTTTTCGAACCCCGTACTTTTCGAAAAGGCCGTAGTCATATTAACCGCATAGTTATTAGACCGCTTAATTAAAATATTCAATGATATAATATTATTATGGAATCCACTAACAACTTCAGCTTCTATCACAGCGTCTGGTCTTTTCGGCTGAAAAATTAAAAAAACACATAACCAATATAGGTATCTTAATTCAGTATTTAACTAGCTGATGCCCGCGACTTCGTCTGCGTGGATCGAGGTTTTTTTTCCGCCGGAACTCTTTAATTCTCTAGAATAAAAAGTAGCCTATGTGTTATTCCAAACTATAATCTATCTCTGTACCAAATGTTATCCAGATCCGTTCAGCCGTCCTGGCGTGATTGAGTAACAGACTTGCATCCATTAAATTCAAACAAATCTTTTTTTTCAACTAGACTTTGACAACTGCTTTTGTATCCATCCAAACTTTTGCATTTATAATATTAAGTAAAGATGTAACCAAGTTACACTTCATTGTAATAAATTTATGGCAACTTACTGTAGGTTTCTTTTCAGCAGCCATTTTATCCTTGAAATTCGGATAGTCAGATGACTTGTAGAGCATGCAACAAAGCAAAAATTAAATTCGTCGGTACTTGTATGTAGGTACGTAGCGAGGGAGGGATACAATATGACGATCATGGCCCAAGTAACAAAAATCTGATAAACTCAAACTCAGAGTATATTATATATCCAAAATTGGTACCTACAGTTCACGCGCCAGGTCCGAGGAATCCTAAGGAATATTGACGTAATGAGATACAGTTGTGATTTAGTCGATATTACGTTATCAATATTAACACATCGTTATTATCTGTGCGCGTGCATTGAATTAATTAAATAAATAATAAATAAATAAAAATATATTTATTGCCAAAATTTACAGTTACAGTCATCTTAGTTTAACTTTGGTCTCCGCACTAGGGAACCTGTATCGCGGAGACCGTATTATGATTAGGTACCTAAAATTAGACTTATCCGAGGACTGACTAGGGCACAAGTTGTTTAATTGATTAAGTAAATCATTATACAAACAAATTTAATTTTATGCTTCTGCAAATCAATGATTTCGGATTTTTGTTTTTCTTTTTAAATTTTAATTTGAGATAAGTATTATAAGTATACATACATATACGGATAAATAATGGTGCTAAAAGGTAAGATAATGTAAGTATATTTGATTATGATGAGAGCGTGAGTATCAGTATTAGAAGAGTAAAATAATGTATATCCACACAAATAATATTTATAAAGATTATGTTTTATAAGTTGTTAGTATGCTTTCAGTGTCTTTGTATGTTAGTGATTTCAGCCATTCTGTCAAGGCTTTTTTGGCCTTCCTTGTTGAATAGTTTCTAATGTTGCATGACCGTGATACATTGTTGTAAACCTGTGCAACAATAAAAGGCCCAAAACGTCCAGCAAAGGCAGTTTTTACAGCTGGCAGATCTACTTTGACCACTCGTCGCTTGAATATTTTATCTGCGTTCGGGGATTGTAGAATTTGCTTATGTTTTAGTAAAGTAGCTTTTAATATAAACAATTGCCGGACAGTAAGCACTTCAGCTTCCTTGTAAAGGAGTGTAGTTGAGTATTTAAAAGGTTTATTAAGCATAACTTTTAGGACGGATCGCTGTGCTCTTTCTGCTTCTAGTAAAAAGGTTTTAGCTGCGCTTCCCCAGGATAGTATACAATAACTAAGAAGCGATTGACAAAGGGATATATATATTAATTTTAGGGTAGGTGCGTCTGCTACATCTCGTAATTTTCTCATAATACCGGTGACTTTACGAACTCGGCCAGAGAGGGAAGCGATATGGGACTTGAAGGAAAGTTTGCAATCCACCTGGATTCCAAGGTACTTGATGACGTCGACCACACCGATCTCGTCACAGTTGCATTGGCATCCTGTAGAACCGGTTGTATTTCCGCAATTGTGTATCTTAAGGCTGAGGTTGTGAGAACTTCGAGGAGCGGTTATTGCAGTTTTTTATGGAAACGCAGGTAATTTGTTTTGGCTACGTTTAACGTCAGCAAGTTTCTGCTCAGCCACCTCGAGACTCCAGAAATTCCCTGCTGCGCATTGTAGTATGTTTCATCCCAGGTGGAGCCGTGAAAAATCAAGGCCGTATCGTCGGCGTAGCAGATAATTTCCGCGTTTTTGAGTGGTAAGTTATGAATGTCATTCACATATAATATAAACAACGTAGGACCAAGTATGCTACCTTGCGGAACACCGAAATTAATACTTTGCATGTCACTTTTCATACTGCCTACTTTTGTGCACTGCTTTCTGTTCGACAGATAACTCTTAAACCACCCCAGTGGCGTACCTCTAATACCAGCGCACTCGAGTTTTTTCAGCAGCACCGTGTTTGAAACAGTATTAAAAGCCTTAGCAAGATCCAAGAATACACCTATACAACCCTTCTTCTGGTCCAGAATTCTAGAAACAGTTGAGGTCAGAAGAAAGACAGCATCTTCTGCTGACTTGTTAGGCCTGAAACCGAATTGTCTTTCTGACAGAATGTTGTGGGACTCCAAAAAAGCCACAAGTCTCTTGTTTACAATTTTTTCTAGCAACTTAGAAAAGGTTCCAAGCAATGATATTGGTCGATAGTTTTCAGGCTTGTCTTTTGAGCCCGATTTGTGTATTGGGCTTACTAATGCTATTTTTCACTCGTCCGGAAAAGCTCCAGTGTATAGGCTTAAATTGAAGATCGCTGTTAAAGGTTGGATGATTTCCTTTCCTATTTGTTTGATAAGTTCATTATTTAGTTCATCAATGCCTGAAGACTTTCCATTCTGTAGCTGGGAGATAAGTATTTCAACTTCATATTCATCTGTTGGATTCATAAAAAAGGAATTACATGTAGAGCAGTTTAATCTTACATCAGCTGCAATAGTCTCCTCAGTTTCACCGGTTGCAGATAGAATACGATTTGCTAGGTTTTGGCCTAAAGTAGAAAAATAGTCATTACATGAATTTAAAGATTCTAGTTTCTGAGTGGTTCCTAGTAGTTCTTCTATATTTGATTGTGGTTTTTTAAAATTAATTATTTTTCTAATTGTTTTCCAGAGCTTCTTCGAGTTTTTGTAGCTTCCATCGAGTTCCTGTTTTTCGTAGTCAGTTTTGAGTTTTCTTAACAGGCTGTTGCAAAAGTTACGATATCTTTTATAAGTTATTTTAAGCATCTCGTTTTTTTTATCTGCTCGGTACTGCTTGTGGAGTTTGTCGCGGTGTTTCATACACTTTATTAGACCAGGTGTTATCCAAGGCTTGAGGTTATACTTTGAACGTGTTAGCGTGACAATTTGAGAGTGTTGGCTTATAATATTTATCAACCGAGTCATGAAATATTTTACTGCTACGTTAACGTCGACGCTTTCATTTGTTACTAATGACCAGTCTTCATTTTTTAAGTCGTGAATGATGGCTTCAATATTTCGCTTTAGCCTTCTTCTTGGTAGCCTTTCGACCGTAAAATTAAGTGAGAGTCCTGTTATAGCTATATTGTGATCAGTTATATCCGAATCGCAGACCACACCCATCGCTTTACCAGTGGATCTTACCATAATGTGGTCCAGGCAAGAGTCTCCCCTAGTCGGCATGGTAATACTAGATCTCAGTCCATGCTCCGCATTAAGGCAGAGGTATTCTGCGCAGCTGCTTAAATTGTTGGAAGATGGGATTATATTAATGTTTATATCTCCACAGATAACCAAGTTTGGATGATTTTTTAATCCGTCGAGAAGACTGTCGAGAGATGTGAGGAATGAATCTGTGTTTCTTATAGAAGGTGAACGATAGATGCCGACTATGGTGACAATTTTATTAATTTGAATTAAGAGACAGTCAGAGTCGGGTAGCTGAGGTTCTTGTTCAGTAGCATTGTGAGAATTTTCCACATATATAACCACGCCTCCGTTCTGGTTTCGTGTCTTCGATGTTATGTATGAGGTGTAACCTGGTATTTGGGGAATAATAGAACTCTCATTCAGCCAACATTCACTTAGTACAATGACGTCGATTTTTGAGCTTAGACGTGTAAGCGTAATATAGAAGGTGTCAAAGTTTTTGTCTATACTTCTTATGATATATGTCAGAATTTTAAAATTATAATCTGAGGGAAATATATTTTTACACAGTTCAGGGTTGTTTATACAGAGGCAATCAATTTGAATTGTGTCTATATTCATACCTAAATCATCTTGATTCATATGATAATAAATGTATATATTTTCCTAAGAGTTATTGTTATTATAATAATTATTATTTTTTTAAATAAAAGTTTGGATTCGTTGTTTTAATTTCATATAGAAGTAACTGTGTATAGTTATGTAATTAATTATACTCAATGTAGTGTTGCAGCAGTACACATAAGAAGACATAATAATATAATGAGTTAGTAATTTTGAATATTAATAGTCAGCTCATAAACAGTGTAGTAAGCTCAAAAACTCGGACTCATCTCAGTAGAACGGAAAACCAACATACTCAAAACATGTAAAGTGCTTACTGTTGATATTAGCCATAAATATTCTAAGTATTTAATGTAATCAGACACAATTGTATGTAATATATTTGTAAATGTATAAAGTGGGTAAGAAAATATATTCAATAAAGTAATGAAGCAATATACATAAGAACGCTTAAAATTAATTTGTAAATTTGTGTGGGTGTATCCTATATCTCTCCTAGGGTTTGTTGATATACTCATAATACTTACATTTCTCACAGCGAATATAATCAAAATATAAATCCAAAGAACAATATATAATATTAGGACAGTCTTAACTAGTCTACAGATGCATAGAATATTTATTTTTGTAGTAAAGGTTAGTAATTTAGTGACTGTGTATAAAGCATAATAAAGGATAACAAAATATGATAATAGTGTATCAGAGTTTAAGACACAAAATAGTAGTATAATGGATCGTACCAGCTTAATTATTTTATCACAAAACAATTCCATACACTAGCGGCACGCTATGATGGCCGGTTTGACACATTACAATAGTGATGTGGAATGTCAATTTATTCTCGAACAAAAAACAATTAAGTTTTGTTTTTGTACCTGATTAAATAGGTTTAATAAAACAAAAATGTATATGTTTATTTAATTTATTTGAACGAACTGAATATTTGAACGAAAATGAATATACATACTTTATATGCACACAAGAAACATATGAATACAAAAGATACCAAAAAAGGTGCCACAAAAGGCCATAATTAATCAGATTCGTCCATACTACTATTTTCACTGTCGTCACTGCTATCAAGGTAAAATTGGCCCTCCATTTTGAGCTTCACGATCGAAATAGTTACGAAGGCGTATTACGAACTCACGTGTCTGACTATTTAGAACAGTTCTCTGCGTACGTTCGGTCATATCGACGAAATCCACAACAAAGGGCTTGAACAGAGTCCAAATTAACGAGCAAGGGTCAACAGTAATGCAGTATCAATATTTGAAATCCAAAGCCAGGTCAAAACTATATCACAATCGCATTGCACTGACAGTTTATACTTTTCGAAGCAACGTCAATTCGAAACTGCTTTGTTTTGCATTGAGCATTGACGCGAGTTTGCCGGAGGTAGTAGTTGTGCTAGCCAGGATCCTATGTGACGATCGTATTAGATTCCATTTTTAAAAATTTATTGATATTTTTTTGCGATTTCAGAGGTTTGTCCACATAGTGAAAATTGTTCATATTCACAAGTACATTCACCCCTTAAATGGTGCAAACTGATTTTTCTACACTTGTATACATTTAAGAAATCAATTTAATAAATAAATTTTGAGTCCTAAACCTAAAACTACATTCGATAAAATTTATGAATCTCTGCACATCACTATCGTCAATAAAGTAATACAATTATTTCCTTCAAAGTCGTTATCAATTAATACGGAACTTCATGAGCGGACAAACGTCAAACCGGCCATCATAGCGTGCCGCTAGTTTAATTACTGTGTACAAAATATAATATAAAATGACAAAACTAGCAATAATTTGTTTACATGAGTTTACACAAAATATTAGTCTGGTAGATCCTATAAGTTTAATTATATGATAAAACAGCATTATAAAAACAGAACATAAATACCTGAGGCAATTTAAGACATATGACCTATACATTCCAGCCTTACAATGACTATAGTATACTAATAGTTTTAAATAAAGTAAGTCACTGATATTGCCTATTGTACTAACACTAGCTACTGCCCATTTTGAAAGGCTATGGTTTTGCTGTGTAGTATTATGTTGAATTCTTTTTACTGATAATACGTTCCAAATCCTCATTACTACGAATTGCAATAGCCGATTTTCCCTCCCGGTGACGTACATATATATATATATATATATATATAGTCCCATTACTACACCAGCAAAAATCATAACCCATTTGCTTTGCTTGGGTTCTACATTCACGAAATAACAGCCTGTTTCTTGGTGTGAGCCTTTCATTTATGTAAACTTTTTGTGGAGGTCCGGGCAGGCTTAAGTCGGTGCTATTGACATTTCTGCGTGTTTTAGACCCTTTCAACATTTCATCTCGCTTTGTACGCCGAAGTAACCGTACTACAATAGGGCGGGGGTGCTTTCTTGCATTCCCTGTAGAATTTAGAGCTGATAGGATGCGCGGGCCGGTGCGAGTTGACCAGAATTATGAAATAATAATTCCATGAGGATATTAAGTGCAATATGGAAGGAAAACCAAATTGTATCATAAAATTTAATTATAATGGATTGTACAAAATGAAAGTTATATCTAATTAATCTGTCGCAATCAGAATAATCATACTTTAAGGAACTTAAAAAATAAACAGCTATTTGCACAGACAAAGAAACTATTTACTATTGTACTATTTATGGAACGATATAACCCTGCTATTGCAAAATTAAAAGCATGACTCGATAAAGCGTACTCTCGCGTCACGATCGGCACTAGTATGGGAGTGTGCGGGGTATGAAGCGGCGGTCGGGCGCGGGGCGCACCCGCCCGCTACCTCGGCCCCCGATTCCTGAGAGCTGGTGCGCGGATTATACACAGTACACCTTCTGATCGTCACTTTTACAAAGTATAAGACGCGATAGTGATAATTAACCACGTTATCTTAAAACTAGAGGTACATATTATAAGTCACTTAACGCAAAACTTCGGTACACTTAGATAACTATAGCAATATTTTTTTTTAAACCATCAGGGACTGCTCCCGTACAATCACATAACGTGTGTGTTCTGGTGCGTACGCGCAGCTCCTGCGAGGAGCGATCCTCCACGGACTCGTCGTCGTCCAGCATCTGCTCCATCAGGGACTGCTCCCGTACAATCACATACCGTGTGTGTTCTGGTGCGTACGCGCAGCTCCTGCGAGGAGCGATCCTCCACGGACTCGTCGTCGTCCAGCATCTGCTCCATCAGGGACTGCTCCCGTACAATCACATACCGTGTGTGTTCTGGTGCGTACGCGCAGCTCCTGCGAGGAGCGATCCTCCACGGACTCGTCGTCGTCCAGCATCTGCTCCATCAGGGACTGCTCCCGTACAATCACATACCGTGTGTGTTCTGGTGCGTATGCGCAGCTCCTGCGAGGAGCGATCCTACACAGACTCGTCGTCGTCCAGCATCTGCTCCATCAGGGACTGCTCCCGTACAATCACATACCCTGTGTGTTCTGGTGCGCAGGCGCAGCTCCTGCGAGGAGCGATCCTCCACGGACTAGTTGTCATCCAGCATCTGCTCCATCACGGACTGCTCCCTTACAATCACATACCGTGTGTGTTCTGGTGCGTATGCGCAGCTCCTGCGAGGAACGATCCTTCACGGACTGGTCGTCGTCCAGCATCTGCTCCATCAGGGACTGCTCCCGTACAATCACATACCGTGTGTGTTCTGGTGCGCACGCGCAGCTCCTGCGAGGAGCGATCCTCCACGGACTGGTCGTCGTCCAGCATCTGCTCCATTAGGGACGAGCGCCGCGGGCTTTTGTACGCTGTCGCGCGGGGAGAGTGGCTCTAATGGAGGAGAAATTCAATTGTGTTCTATAACAAAATTCAACAACCTATTTTAAAGTTGCCTTTACACAAGTTTAGGAAGTCCATTAAAAGTATGCTTCTGAAAAAAGCTTATTATACTATTGAAGATTACGTAACCGACAAAAGTGCATGGATTTTACTCGCTCCAGCAATTCTAAGGATAGCGGTTAATTATGTATTTAATGAATGAAATTGTGAATTAATTATTTTTCAAAAAGGCTACCGCCGAGTTTCTTGCTGGTTCTACTCGGTAGGAATGGCATTTCGAGACAGTGGTAGATTCACTCGACGATTCAAAGTACTTGAAAAAGTTTATTTGAATTAAAAACTTTTAAATTTTTAATACGTCAACAAACGTTCGTGTTTTAGGATTATAATCCTCACTAGCTGATACCCGCCGACTTCGTTCGCTTGGATTGAGGTTTTTAGTTTCTGCGGGAACTCTTGAATTTTCTGGCCTGTGTATAAGTACACTATAAGTATATTATATCTCTGTGCCAAATTTCATCCAGATCGGTCCAGCCGTTCTGAAGTGATTAAGTCACAAACATCCATACATTCCATATTTTCGCTAGTAGTAATAAAGCCCGATCGAATTTCGGCCACGGCGGCCTAACTCCAGAGAGAATAGTCATCTGCGCGGGAGCTATTATGGTGGGCAAGTGTTTACGCATTCACAGGTGCACTCTCTGTTCCTTTACTCTCATGGCCTGATGGGATGGAAAATCCGACACGACCGGAGAGAGATCAGGCGCAAGACCGATGGCTTGACGTGTTCTCCGAGGCACGGGGGTGAAACACCGCCAACTTCCTTACTCCGGGCTAGTACTGAGAATTTCTGGCTAACTACGCACTTCGTCAAGCTTTATCAGTGGCTCTAGTTCCAGGATCTCCCCATATTTGACTCGATACCTACATTCCACTTACATTGACAATAGTAGAGTTGATGGCGGCCAGAGCGCTGGGCTCCACTCGCAACAAACACCACACGTCCAACACCCCCACTTCCTCGTTCATCTCCAGATTGTTCATGGATTGTTCTAGAAACATCTGCGGCCCTGCCATCTACACATTGAATACGTATTTATTTATTGAAGTGAAAACTTCTTTAGGCGCGTTGAGCACTTTTTGGTAGGGGGTAAAAATGTGGAATACGCGAGACCGACCGACCGTTCTTCTTAAGACAAAAGGTCTTAAGTATAAATAGTAAATTCGTAATTAAACTATAATGGCTTAGTTTTACGGTTTATATTAATAAGTGCTAAGGAAAGGAGACCGACCCCTCGCGTTGTTCCGAAGACAAAAAATCTTAAATATAAATATAGTACATTCGTAATTAAACTTTAATTCTTTCGTTTTAAGGTTTATATTTGAAATATTTTTATTATTATTATTATTTATAGAAAAAAAAAAATTCGTTCTCACTTCTATTGGCAATTTTTTTATTTAAATATCTATTGCACATAACAAGTAATTACAGAAGACATTAAGCTATGAATAGAAGTACAGTTTGAATAGCACTATGCAGTATGAAAGAAGTAAGTACGTAGACTCCTGACAACTCTTATGGTGTATTTCTACTGTTCTTAGCTACGCATGTTTTTCGAACCGACCATTAGAAGCGGTTGATCATCTAGCGATCTAAGCTATGAAGATCAAGCGCTCCTATTGGTGAGTTCCTTTTTGTACTTTTTGTAGAGTAAGAACATAATATTATACTTATTATTTCATAATAAATAAATAAATAATAAATAAATAAAAGCTTTATTGTATCTTAGTTTTAGAATTTACACAGTTAAACACTTATCAACTAAGTCCTACGCCTAAAAAAAAGTTAAATAAAAAGTAACAATATACAAAGGGAAGCAAACTCAGCATTACCACTGTTAAAGTGTCAGCCCTGGGACTCTAAGACAGCGCCAGCCCTACGGCTTTTAGATTACGTTTGCGCTTCATCAGCGCATAGGGTTACAGTAAGTGAAAGTGTTCGATTAAGTATTCTCACGGATAACTATTTTCCTTACTTCGGACTAGTTCGCACGTACATAAGTAATAAATATAAGAATTTTTACTGTAAAATTATTCATTAAATTTTAATTATAAGAAAATTCCGGATTTTAATTAACCTCCACCTGTCGGCCTTCTTAATTGGCGCAGGTGTAGTAGGATATTCGGGACAGTCCGCGGCGCGAGAAATTCGGAAAATTTCCGGAAAAGTTCCGGAAAATCTAGCCCCGCGAGGCTGGTTGGCTTTTAAGCCTTCGTCGAATATATTGTTCAAGAACCTTGAAGAGTCGCGGAGCGTCGGGTGGAGCGTCTCCAGACTTCGAGACAAGAAAAAAGATATCCGGAAAAAAATGTAAGTACACAAAATTACCCATTGTGTTGCTTCATATCCTAGTGCCTAAGTACCTAATACAAAATTTTTCATCCCAGAAAAGGATACCCTAGGGCTGCATCTCCAAGGCAGTCTCGTAGGGCCAATTTAGATAGGAATAGAGATATAGATATTAATATAGATTTAGATATGAGTTATAATCCCGACACAATTCAGAAGGCTTTGAGGGTCCTGCCAGAGTTCGATGGCAACCCTCATGTCCTCACTAGATTTATACGACTTTGTGACCAACTAGTTATCGCATATATAAAAGACGAACCAGGTTCTGAACTTTGTAATATATCTCTGCTTAGTGGTATACTCAATAAAATCACAGGGCCTGCAGCCCGTTTTATTAATTCCAATGGCATCGCTGAAAATTGGCAGGGTATTAGAAGTGCTCTTATTAATAACTTTGCCGACCAGAGAGACGAAACCGCCCTCTACAATGATATAGCTATACAGGTTCAGGGAAATAGCACTCCTATGGAGTACTACGAACGTTGTCAGACCCTTTTTAGCACCGTAATGACCTATGTCACCTTGCATGAGTCCGTGCAGACGACTATTGAGGCAAAGCGCGATTTATACAAAAAATTAACGATGCAAGCTTTTCTTCGCGGACTTAAGGAACCACTGGGTTCTCGTGTTAGATGCATGAAACCAGAAACTATTGAAAAAGCATTAGAGTATGTTCAGGAAGAACAGAATACGCTATACCTTCAACAAAGAAACGACAGTCTACCTAAAGTGTTATCTAATTCTAGTGTGCCTCATATGCCTACCATGCAAACTAATTGGCAGAAACCGTTCGCGAATATTATAATATTATACGTTCAGGGTCATATTATTCAGAAAAAAGAATAGTTATAGTTCTAAGATTTCCGATAGTAGCTCCCCAAAATTTCAATCTATACAAATTATCCATATTACCTAATAGCCAAAATCAAATCCTTATCCCTCCATTTCCATTTATTGCAACCAATGGGTATATGCATGTGTACATAGAGGCTGAATGCCCGAAGCTTGGTAATACTGCCCGATATCTTTGTGAAGCAAGCCTCAACCACCGGGTCCGCACTACACAAGACTGCATTTCAACGCTCATCACAAGCCAACTCATAGACAAGTCGTGCAAAATAACTACGAAAAATTAGACGACCAACATTATTCAATTACATTTCCAAACGCAACAAAAGTAACCCTTAAATGCGGAAGAAACGACCACATAACTTTGAATAGTAGCTATCTAGCTACTATACCACACAACTGTCTCTTACACACCGATGAATTCACTTTGATCAATGCAAACGATGAACTTCGAGGTCAACCAATGAAGATTTTATTAACTTCGGTAAACAGCTCAACCATCGACTTAACGTTGAAATTACCGCAAGTTAAGATTAACTCAATAAATCTCAATCATCTTCATGATATTGAAAAAAATGTAGAGAGCTGCAAACACTGATTCCTATTACCGGCCATTCTGACGCCGTCTATCACACAACCATCCCTTTCTATGTACTTCTTCTGAGTTCAATTATACTCACAGCCATCATTCTCATTCGCTGTTACACTCTACTCTTCAGTCAGAGTCTAGTCGTCACACAGCCAGCCAATACCGGAGGTGAAGATACTACGAAAATACCATCTGCAGCTGAAACATCCATCCATCCATCTCATCCTGCAACTTTTTCATTAAGAGTCCTGAAATAGTTGCAGATCTGCGGAGGGAAGTGTTAAAGTGTCAGCCCTGGGACTCTAAGACAGCGCCAGCCCTACGGCTTTTAGATTACGTTTGCGCTTCATCAGCGCATAGGGTTACAGTAAGTGAAAGTGTTAGATTAAGTATTCTCACGGATAACTATTTTCCTTACTTCGGACTAGTTCGCACGTACATAAGTAATTAATATAAGAATTTTTACTGTAAATTTTAATTATAAGAAAATTCCGGATTTTAATTAACCTCCACCTGTCGGCCTTCATAATTCCACAGTAAACAGTACTGAGCATTGATAACAATGCTCAGCGCTGGTTTTCAGTTTGCTCCGGTTCTATTCGATTGTACAAAAAATTGCGCTGCGCCCTCTGCCATATATTTAGACTATAAATAAAATAAATATTACACAACTAGCTTAAAAAAAACAAAAAAAACAGATATAAAACTTAAACAAACATACACATCCAAAAAAAAAAAGAAATTATAGTAAAAACGCGAAATTATTAAATACTAGAATAATACTAGACGTATATTTCAAAATGTGCGTTTAGTTTGGGATACTGTATGAAATACTTGTTTTTGACGTCTTCAAAATTTACTTTGATAGTTTTATATGGTTTTCAAATATAATACTAACAGGGGAGTGGAAATTACGTCTTTACGTTCTATTAACTTATGCGACTTCCCAATCCCAAATACAAGAGCTGAGACGTTGGGTCGAAATGATGATGTTGGGGACTTGATAAATGATAGATGAGATAGATAGATAAATAAGTGATAAATGATTTATTTATTTAATGTAGGACAACTTGTGTCACTTATGAAACGTTAAGACTCTACCACCGGTTCGGAAAGCTGATTCTACTGAGAAGATCCGGTAAGAAACTCAGCAGTTGCTCTTTTCATAGAAAAGAAAAGGTTACAATATGTAGACAACACAACAGATACGTTACAAGTATTGCACTGACTTGTGGGTCACTGGATGGGAGGCCGGTTCCTTCCATGCAACTTTGTCATTAATAAAATCATCGATAGTGTAATACTGTTTAATAGATATTTAAATGCTGTGTTATAGATAGATAGACGATATCTTACTTACGAGTGCCAGAGACATATCGACTCGTCGGTTCGTGTGCAGCAACACGTCGCGGAGCGGAAGGGCGCAGCTCGCGAATGGTTCTTCCTGTTTTTCCATCTCGCAGATTATTATTGGCATTTCTTCCTAAAAGACAAGTTTATTTAACTTTGCTGCGGAATAAGGCATGTGGAATTCCAAGATGTGACATTGTCATCGACCGCTGAAAAATAAACTATCTATACAAATATTATAAATGCGAATGTTTGGATGTACGGATGGATGTTTGTTACTCAATCACGCCCCAACGGCTGAAGAGACCTCGATGAATTTTGGCATAGAGATAGATTGTAGTCTGGAATAATAATACTTACCACATAGGCTACTTTTTGTCGCGGAAAATTAAAGGATTCCCGCGGGAACAAAAAAACCTCAATTCACACGGACGAAGTCGCGGGCATTGGCTATTTTTAATCATGTTTATTTAAATCAGCCCAATAAACTCGATCACACAATTATCTAAATAGGATTGTTCACTGCCAAGTTTTTGAACGAATTGTTTTGTAACAATTTTACGCACTTTAAAAATAGACGGATGACACAAGGTCTATGACCCTGGCTTTCTATATTTGACAAGTGTGGACTCAGCTGATGGGAAAATGACGGTGGAGTCTAAACGGACCACGCTAACCTTCAATGCAAAATGTAAGTCACAGATCTACACAGCCCAGTAGGTACAGTTGGTATACGTCGTCAAATTAGAAAATGTTAGAAAGTATATTATGTATAATGTAATCGGTGGGTAAGTAACTATTTTAATTTAATTTAGTTCCAACACTTTGTGGTAGCGTAAAAAAAATATCAAAATGTTCACATTACCAGCGCAGTGTCTCAAGAGCATGGTAAGGTAAATTACGAGTATATATTCTATAAAGGGAGTTTGCCAAATAGTCCGGTGTTGAGCCATATCTGCGGTGACCGTACAGTGATAATCGTAGAAATTCTTGAGCCTAAAAGTTTCATAAGCAAAAATAAATAAAACAAACAGGCTTACAAGTTTCAAGTAATTCAGGAAATGGTCAGTGATCTTGAGGTCGTATTCAGTGGAGAAGTCAAACGGCATGACTCTGCCGGCTAGCAGGCGAGTCATGGTCGCCGTTTGGTTGTAGAACCGCCATGTTAACGCCAGCGACTTGCCACGGGAGCACATAACAGCCTGTCACATACATTACGGCCTGTCACATACATTACAGTCTGTCACATACATTACAACCTGTCACTTAGATTACAGCCTGTCACATACATTATGGCCCGTCACATACATTACAGTCTGTCACATACATTACAACCTGTCATTTACATTACAGCCTGTCACATAGAACCGCCATGTTAACACCAGCGACTTGCCACGGGTGCACATTATTCGCCAAACACGCACCAAACTAAAAATTTACACTAAATTAGTGATACTTGGGAAGCCTGGTTATGTGGGTACGTGCATTGACTTATTAATTACTTGATAATGCCCGCGACTTCGTCCGCGTGATTTAAGTTTTTTTTTATTAGCCGGGGAACTCCTTGATTTTGATAAAAAGTCTATGTCCTTCCCCGGGATATAACCTATCCATGTACCAAATTTCATCAAATTCGGTTGAACAGATGGGTCTTGAAAGCATAGTAGACAGACAGATACACTTTTTAACCCGGAAAATTGAAGAGTTCCCGCGGGAAGCAAAAATCCTTACCCCAAGCAGACGAAGTTGCGGGTATCATCTAGTATTTAATATTTTCTTGTCCACGACCGTATTTTCACCTAAAAATGAACTAAAGCAAATAACCTGGTCAGACAAAACCACGGTGCCAACGTGTATAGTAAAGATGCACTTGGGCGTGGCCACACCGCCGATGCGCGGTTTCCCCTCCGCGCGCCGCAACTCTATGGGCGTTTCCTCCGTCATCGACGAGTTGTCCCGGATTAGGACTTGAGTTTTCTGTGTGGTCACAAAAACGGTATAGTTCTTGAAGTTCTTGAAGTTTTCTGGTCTGGCCTGGAGGGAGACTTCGTCGGAATTTTCCCTGGTCTGGCCTGGAGGGAGCTACCACCGTACAGGCAAATACGTGCCACAAAACAATATAGCGTTCCGGTACGATGCCATGTAGTAACCGATTAGGGGTATGGGTTTAATATAACTGCAATGCCCCTAACAGGTTAGCCCGCTACCATCTTAGACTGCATCATCACTTACCATCAGGTGAGATCGCAATTAAGGGCTAATTGTACTGGAAAAAAAAGCTTTACTTGTCGTTATGCGCAGTGCGTAAGTGTGCGTGCCTCTCGGAGCGGTCAAAGGCCTATTACGCTGCACTTTTCACAGGGACCCTTACCCTTGAATCAGTGTAGTGTAGCTTTAGGGAGAAAGGGTCCCTAATTTAATCCTTAATGCTGTGTAATAAGCGACGCTCTAACTTGCGGCCACGCCCACCCTTAAAGTGCAGTGTAATAGGCCTATTAGTCGTACGCGCAATCACGTACACGCACACATTTAGGTACACGTATACAAATGTATGATAATAGATAGGGCTTTAACAAACGATGAGCCACGCGCACACATGACATGCAAGAACTATAACAGACGAGCCAAATCGCAAAATCCGCTGTATTAACTGCCGGCTCGTCGTTCAGCCGGATTATAGTTGCCATACGTTCTTCAATACAGCTGCACTCATTCAGAAGCATTGTAATCAAGTTGCATTGTAGGGTGCATAAATGGGCTACAATACAATTGGGTATTTGACTACTATTGAAATAAATATTTTTTTTGTGATTATTATATAGAGGATCTCCCAAAAGTCGTAATATCCACGTCCCCTGATAGTTTAATGTTGAATAACCATTTTAAACAATCCATAAAAAGTAAAAAAGTGCGTCGAACTTAAATGACATCACATTTTAGAATTGGGTATTTGACTACTAGTAAAATAAATATTTTTTTAGTGATTATTAAATTAAGGATCTCTCAAAAGTCGTAATATCCAGGTCCGCTGCTAATTTTATTTTGAATAACCATTTTAAACTATCAATTAAAGTAAAAAAAGTGCGTCGAGCTTTGATGACGTCACAACTTAAAATTTCGTAGAAAATCCATACTAAGCACGCGTTTTGACGTTTGAAAAAAGTTGTTAATTTGACTATTTGTCAAATACCCAATTCATTTACTTGAAAAACCAAGAAAAGAAGACACATGTTTTTACAAAAGCGGAAATAAGCTCGCGTTTTTTCGCTTATTATCATCGTGGCCTTATTAATCATGCCGTTTATTTGAGCGACAAACGGCATGTTAAACAGCATTTGTGTCGAGGTTATTATAATTAACAGAGTTGCAACCTGCTTCGCATCTAGTAGCCCACAAGGTTTACTTATTATATACTTTAAAAAGAAAAGTGTTACACTTTTCTTTTTATGAACAGAATTGCCGAGTTTCCTTCCGGCTCTTCTCAGTAGAAGAATTTTCCGAACAGGCGGTTAAGTCTTTAGTCTTGACGTATCATAAAGTGACACAAGTTGTCCTACGTGGAATAATATCATTTACAAAGCGGCAACGCGACGTGGCCTACGTTGTCGCGTAGATACGTCTGTCATTTTCTATGGTGTCGTATCCCGTCGCGTCGCTCGGCGTCATTTCTGTCGCTCACCAAGAATAACGGGCGATCCTGGTACTGAGAAGACTTTCTCTTGGGTAACTTTAGAATCCGTGTCCAAAGTCACGGTAGAAAAACTAGTATAGAGTTGAAATGAGAATATAATATTCAGAAAAAAAAAACAGTTCAGTAGGTTTGTCTCTTATTCTACAGTTCTACTCTTTATTTTAATTATATTTATTTATTTTTATTTTTATTTAGTTCTTATATAATAATTTTTAAAAATCAAATTTACTATAATTTTAGGTGTATCAGACTTATTCTCTGATTTATGTATCGATGCTGATAAAAAATAAAACTATTCAATTTCAAATTAAAACAAATATAATATATTTATCGTATTATTCTAATAAATACAAAGAAAACGTATACAATTGCCACTTTATACATAAGTACATACATGAGTAAATGCAAAATGTAGGAACTTATACCAACCAGAAAACATAATTCTAACTACCTATTCAATCTATCTACTTTTTAAGTACAATAAACTAAGTTTACACAAGGTAATGGAAAACTTTAACACAACCAAAGTACTATTAAGGCTTAGTTGGCGGCGTAATATATATCGTATAATCAGGCGTTACTTTGACTTTGACTCTTTTCTATCTAAGCATCGCTCTATCTACGCTACACTAATATACTCCGCGATAATCTGAGAGCAGGCCTACATGGTAAATGTATGGTGACACATACCTATATTTAATGTCCTCCCGACCGAATTTCGGCCAATCTCCAGAGAGATTAGCGATCTGCGCGGGAGATATTATAGTGCACAAGTGTGTGCGCATACGCAGGTGCACTCTCTGTTCCTTTTATCTCATAGCTCGATGGGACGGAAATCCGACACGACCGGAGGGAGATCAGGGACACATACATTTACTCTGCATTCAAGTCGCGCGCGAACAGCTGTACATGTAGCTAGTTATAGTCTAAGAGTCCGGGGATCACCTGCGCGGGCAGTTGCCCCTGGAGCAGCTCCCGGCAGCGCGCCAGCTCTTCGCTTATAGCGTGGAGAGCCTCCTCCATCTTATAGGAAGTTGTCGATGCACTGAAATAAATTAAATTTTGACGACCTCCGTGGCGCAGTGTTGAGCGCTGTTGCTTTAACGTGCGGGAGGTCCCGGGTTCGATCCCCGGCAGGGTTTGGAAATTTATAATTTCTAAATATTCCCTGGCCTAGGCTTCGGCCGTGGCTAGTTACCAGCCTACCGGCAAAGACGTGCCGCCAAGCGATTTAGCTTTCCGGTACGATGACGTGTAGAAACCGAATAGGGGTATGGGTTTCATATAACTAACTGCCATGCCTCTAACAGGTTACCCCGCTACCATCTTAGACTGCATCATCACTTACCATCAGGTGAGATCGATTGATTTTCCAGAATTCATACTAATATTATAAATGCGAAAGTGTGTCTGAATGTCGGTCCGTCTGTCTGTCTGTATCCTACGCTTTCGCGGCACATCTGTTCAATTAATCTGTTGATTTCGATGAATTTCGGTATAGGGGTAGGTGGTATCACGGGAACATAGCCGATTGTTTATTCTAGAAAATTAAAGAGTTCTCGCGAGAATCACTCTCACTCACCACAGCCCATTAACATCCCACTGCTGGGCACAGGCCTCCACTCTCATAGGAGAGAGGGAATTAGAGCTTAGACACACCACGCTGGTCCAATGCGGGTTGGCGAACTTCAATGACTATCATCATGTTAGTGATAATAACCGGGACCGACGGCTTAACGCGCTCTCCGAGGCACGGGGGTGAAACACCGCTATCTTCGTAACTCCGGGCTAGTACTGAGAATTTCTAATCAGAAAAACCCAGCACTTAATTATGGCTTGACCCGGGACTCAAAACCGGGACCTCGTCAGCCGCAGTCGAATATGATTACCACTAGACCAACGAGGCAGTCAACCCGCGAGAATCATAAACCTTAATCCACGCGGACGAAGATGCGGGCATCGCCTAGTTATTAATTAATCGATTAGGATACATCCTTACATTTCTTGGTGTCGGAGCTTTTGAAAATTGAAAATTAGAAAAATGAAAGTCAACCAATTAAAATACTTACGCAACTGAATCAGTCTTTTTATCCCTCGTTTGAGTATCGGACAGTTTTTTAGCTGAAAATAAAAATAAATAAAAACTTAAAATAAAATAAATAAAGTATGGATTTGCCATTTGTTTAACTATGCACTATGATATATGACTAAACTAGCTGATGCCGCGACATCGTCCGCGTGAATAAAGATTATGTTTCCACCGGGAAGTCTTTAATTGTCTGGGATAAAAGTGGCCTGTGTGTTATTCCAGACTATAATCTATCTCTGTGCCAAATTTCATGCAGATCCATCAGCCGTTCTGGCGTTATTGAGTAACAAACATCCATCCATTCGCATTACTACTATTCGCATTACTCGCAATACTAGATGACTACGTGAAACCCGCGACTTCGTCCGCGTGGATTGAGGTTTTTGACTCCCGCGGGAATTCTTGAATTTTCTGAGATAAAATGTAGCCTGTCCTTCCCCGGGATACAACTTACCCTTGTACCAAATTCGTCAAAATCGGTTGAACAGATGGGCCGTGAAAGCATAGCAGACAGACAGACAGGCAGACACACTTTCGCGTTTATAATATTAATATGGATTATTAGTACCTCCAGAGATAGGTATTTCTCCCAGACTCAACGAGCCATAGTCCGTGGTGGTGGCGGGCGCGTAGGAGTCTGAGAACGTCGATGTAGCCTTCTCTTCCCCGGGGGAGATGTAATCTCGAGGGCTTTTATCTGGAAGGTCGAAAAATACAATAATCAAATCTTCAAGGTCTTCAAATGTCGTTTAAAAACTATTATTTATTTAAGTAATGGTAGACACCATTACATATTTAGTATTATTTTGATAAATTATGTATAAATTTGTATTTATCTTTCAATCACGCCGCAACAGAGCAACGGTCGACGATCGTCGTAACTTTTTACATTGGTATAGTTTAGGACTTGGAGTGTGACTAGGGCTACTTTTCATCCCGGAAAATGAAGGAGTTCCCCCGGGTATTACACAACGAAGTCATCAGCTAGGACAAACCATCAAACAAACACACTTTCGCATTTATAATTTTACTATGATAGTTTATAATAATTATTGTACTTGGATGGTACTGTTACGAAAATTTAAAGTGGTGTTACAACGTATGCTAGGCATAAAACCAGTGGCGTGCACGACATAGAGGCATAAAGGTAATGCCCTGTACCCTAGCTAAAAAAGCTCAATTCATAATTTTCATCGTTCCCTGCCTGAAAGTAGGTATCTGCGTAACGAATGCCTACCCGGGCTCCGAATGCTGTGCACGCCACTGCATACAACTAGTTACTAAAACAAACTTACTTAATTAATAAAATACTTACTAGCTGATGCCCGCGACTTCGTTTGCGTTGTTTGTTTTATTTATTCCGGTGAGAACTCCTTAATTTTCCGGGATAAAAAGTAGCCCATGTCACTCTGCAAGTCCTCAACTATACTAATGTGAAAAATCACGTCGATCCGTTGCTCCGTTGCGGCGTGATTGAAAGACAAACCAACAAACACACACTTTCGCATTAATATTTACTGGCAAAGTCATAAAAAAATGTTATTCTAAAGCAACTTTTATTCTAACGCGTAAGTTCTTTTCAGCCACCAAAAGATTGCATAGAACTGTGCTTTATGTATGAAGGGTAGAGTAGAGGAGTGACATCTCATAAGGGAGAAAAGTTGAAAAAGAGTCCAGTGGTTCCTATAAATAACTGTTCAAGAACCTTCCACAGTGGCACTGGTGTAGCAATGATGGTGTAGGCCGTAGGGTATGGTATGAATGTAGCAATTGTAGATTGAAGTGAACTATGCAGAGCTAAAAAACTTAATATTATTGTCGACTAAAATAGTTAGTTATTGAGAATTTCAACAACTTACATTGAACAAAATAGTCATGAATGTTTCTTTCCTTGTTTATCACTCAAACCTACTGTAATAATATTTGGCGCTGCCTTTTAAATTTACCTTGATGCGAATGTGGCACCCCCAATGTGGTGCATTTTAATGGACACTTTTTATATACAGAGATCCTGACCTCTACCCTCCATAATTTTATGCAATACCTAGAATTGCCTGGTATGCCTAGTATGCCATGGTTGAGTTATCGATACAATAATATTTATATGGTCGTTGTAACTCTATGTAACTATGGATAAGCGGTATGTCTTGTGGTATCGAAAAAGGACAGTCGTGTTTTGTTAAAAAAAGTAATATTTAAAATGTGAGCTATCAAAGCATTAATAAGTGTTCATTTAAATTTTTCCCACTAGGAATAGGGCTGCCATCCGTTCGGATTTCCTCGGATTTGTCCTAGTTAAGAAAAGGGCGTCAGTGGAGCGTCCGGGCGGAGTTTCATTTGTAGTCCAGGTTTTAAAACTTTTAAGTCATTTAATTTATTTAATCGTTTGACTTTTACATGGTTTAAGATCTTTAAATAATTTTACATAGTAAGAACAGTCTACCTCTAACAGGCATACGATATTAAAGTCATACTTAATATTAACATTTGATTAGACAATTTATAATTGGTACAAATTATTAATTAGTTATAACAGATTGGTTATTATTACGTATATGCTAGAATTACCTAGCCAAGTTTATTTTTAAATTCAACGTTTCAACCGGGCTCGTGCGAAAAAAAAGTTGATATCATTAGCTAACTAAGACTTTTTTATTTGACTAAGTAACTATAAAATACACACTGTTGTCATGTCCGGGTTCTAAACTCAAATATCCGGGGTTTTCACGCTTCTCGTCCTGGTTGCCAGATTTTAGAGATGGCAACCCAAACTAGGTTCCAATGGCCTTAAGAACAGATATTAACCGTCATACCTTCATTGGGCAAGTCCGTCAGAGAAGATATTTCATGGTCCGTGCTATCAAGCGAGTTGGATCTCGTCACCTCAGCTGAACCTTCCACTTTATAGGTTTTCTGGTGGTTGGGGGTTGAGGCGTTCATGGGATGTAGCGTCCGAGATCTTTTGACTGACAGCCCATTGACGGATGCTTTTGCTCCTAAAATTAGTTCAAAACTTACAGAGATCCGAATTATATGTATGACTAGCTTTTGCCCGCATTTTGCCTTTAAGTTCCATTTTCATACAAGTTTCCAAGCCCTATTTTACCCCCTGAGGGAATTGAATTTTCAATAATCCTTTTCTAGCGGATGCATATGTCATTATAGCTATATATATGCCATGGCTTGTTCACTTACAGCACGGTCTCAGAAATGAGAAGGGTTTAGGCATATTAAGTATGGATTCTATTTGATAACAAAATTCCACAACCTATTTTAAACTTGCCTTTACACAAGTTTAAGAAAACCATTAAAATAATGCTTCTGAAAAAAGCATTATACTGTTGAAGTCTGAAGAATACGTTAATGACAAAAGAGCGTGGATTTGACTCGCTCCAGCAATGCTAAGGACGGCGGTTACACATGAATGAAATTATAATATTTTTTAAAGAGCAATCACCGAGTTTCTTGCTGGTTCTTATCGGTAGGAATGGCATTTCGAACCAGTGGTAGATTCACTCGACGATTTTAAAGCACTTGTAAAAGTTTATTTGAATGAAAGACATTTGAATTTTGGATATTATACTAAATCTTACCAGCAAACCGTGGACATCCATTTCCGTGCATATTCAATCCCGTGGAATCCCTCGTACAATGGCATTGTCTGAATTTGTTTTTTGTGCTTGCGGTGGTTTTAAACCTTAAGGTGCCACTACACGTGCGGAATACGGACACGTCGCGGTGCGGAACGTGTGGACACGTGCAAATGCGGACGTGGCCTTGGCAAATCTCTGATTTGTTTGGAAAAATAAAAATACATGTACAAGCAAAAGTAAATGATCCAAATCTTGTGGTAAGGGTACTGACCCTTACAGCGGACCCTCACTGCAAGATGAGGATGTGGATGGACGAACTTGAGCTCTAAATCAAAACCTTTGAGCGCCAGTTTTCTTTAACGCCAAAGTGTTTTGACGCTTGACTACGCACGACGTCGGTGTAATTTAAAATCTTTGGTAAGGATATCTCGGTAGGATTAAAATTCCACGAAGGTGGTGTGGATTTCGAATGAGTTTGGGAAAAATACAATGACAAATGCATTTTATAACACTAAAAACAATCACAAGTTTACAATAAAAGTAATGTTACTTACCCAAATGATTTTCCCCATTCTCTATCTGAATAGATGCATCTTTGATTTCTTTGTCAACTTGATAGGTTGCATCTTTGGTCGTTTTGCTTTGACTAGGTTTGCCTTCAACGGTATATGTTGAATTACCCGAACTGGTACTAGGTGATTCGACCTTTTTAGTAGCACCAACATCATTTGAGTATTGTATTTCACTATTCATATTATCGATTTTATCTTTTATGTCCGAAAACGCCAAGCTTTCCTCTTGCTTGTCGTTGCTATCTATGTTTAAGCTACATTCTTTTTCAGATACTCTAGCATCAAAATGTGAATCATTACGAGGTACAGTATCTGAATTTTGGGTTTCATAATGAATTTTTTTCTTCAAATTCTTTTCGCTAACCTTAAATTCTACGCTAGGGTCACTATCATATTTGCAGGGTGCACGGATAACTTTACCGTTATCATCACCTTGAGTATCTTTATCTATGTCAACAAGGTCTATAGTTGAGCCAACTATAATTTTATTATGATCATAACTGACTGATAAATCTTTACTTCTATCCTGATGAGGAAATTTAAGACTGGATCGTCTGATTTTCTTATCATAAGCATTTCCATTTAAGATTTCTTCTTTAGCACTGTGATCAGCATTTTGTTTCTCATCATCTTCGATCACGTCACGGCTTTCATTAAAGTTTTTATCAAAAGTAGAATCACTAGAAATTTTCTTCCCACTTTGTCTAAGCCGGTTTAAAGATTGGCGGCTATTGCCAGTTTCCCCAAAATACGGCATTCGCCGTGCATCTACAGGCAATGGCATTTGGAATTTGCTGTGTGAATCGAACTTATTAAGAGTTTTGACTGATCCCTTTGGAGGACTTCTGTTTATATCTTCCATAGAAACAAGGAAGTCAGGCGCTTTAGAAGTAGATGAACATCTGTATTTCAATGAAAAAAAGATAGTGTTAATTTCGTGGAATAGCCAAGTTAAAACGATTGCACGAAATTTTCGACTCTCACTTTTCATTTTAACATTTACGTAACGCTTCTGGAGGTACTATCTTTAGCAATAAAAACATCCTATAAGTGTTTTTGTACGGTATAGTTTCTTTTAAATGTGGCAAATACACGGACAGGCGATAAGACGAACTGAACGAATATTTAAAGGCTTATGTGCTTAGCTACAAAACCGTATAAACACGTTATCACAACAAAATGAACGTAGAAGCATGGGTGGGTCAAAACTCTGGTGGTATTTCTTGAGAACCTAGAAGATAGCGCTAAAAGATACTGATTGATAGAGGAACCGTCTGGAGAGAGTCCACATGATGTTGAATAAAACTAAATATAACATGTAGGAAGGAGGTCTTAAGGAATACATACTGGTCAACCTGATTCTTGAGCCTTGAAGGACGGAATATGTCTTCGCTAAGACTCGACCTGGTACCCATAACGGCATACGTTTCGTTTGTTTCCGACTCCTTTCTCTGGAGAGAGTCACCCGTAACGCTTTTCGAATCGTCTCCAGGGTCGTTGTGATTCTTAAAATTTAAAAGGGAAGAAGTATGAATGAAGGAAAATATCTCCCACTTTGTCCGGTGTGTTGCAGTAACGTTCTTCATGTGTTTCCAATAAAATGAAGAAAGCCAATAAAAGCATTAGTTAATTTTTATTCACTTAAAAACCGCAAAATTCGTAGTATATTCGTATTATTTAATAATATAATGTCTTTATTATTATTTTTATAACTGCTGATGCCCGCGACTTCGTCCGCGTGGATTGAGATTTTCTTTGGTTCCAGCGGGAACTCTTAAATTTTACGGGATAAATGAGGCCTATTTGTTATTCCAGACTATAATCTATCTCTGTGCCAAATTTCATCCAGAACCTGTCAGACATTCTGGAGTAATTGAGAAGCAAACATCCATCTTTACATCCACCCAAACGTTCGCATTTATAATAATACTAGCGGCCCGCCCCAGCATTGCACAGGTAGCAGTAATAAATATAGCCCATTTTACTCGCTTATAATGTAGCTTTCTATAGGTGAAATAATGTTAAAATCGGTTGAGTAGTTCTTGAGTTTATCCATTACAAACAAACAAATCTTTTCTCTTTATAATATTAGTTTAGATTAGTATTAGTCTTAGTAACAAAATTCCTATGGGAGTTTTAACATTTACATCAATGATATAAAAATTAAAAATAAATAGAAAAAAAAACATTTATTTGCAAATTGTGCCATACATAACAAGCATACCTAAAGAGGTAGATCACCCATGCACCTCAACGAACTAATATAATCTAAACAACAACGACGAGGCGCAGGCATGAACTATATTACGCATGGCACAACCCAAAAAATGGTGCAGGCTCAGCATAATGCTGAATGTTCAGTGTAAGCACTAACCATACAGCGCTGATTTTCAGCCTGAACCCTGATTCAGGTGACACCACGGAAAAAAACTACGTAGCTGCAAGCTAGTAGGATACTTTTAAAACTACTTATAGTTATACTTATAGTAATAGCAAATCTATCTATCTATCAAATTAAAGTGCTATACATCTACAAATACTTACTTGACTAACCATGGATAGCTTCAGATTATTCAGTTGTGCTTGAAGACTCGCTATTTGATCCAAAATATTTTGGTCAGCTTTTGGGCAGCCCTAAAATAGAAACAGCTGAATTTTCTAATAGATTTAAAATGGTAATAGATGTTTTAAGGTCCTTATTTTATGAGAAGCTTTAACAATGGAACAAAATAAAAAAAAACATGACTACCCTACTGATTTTTTTTAAATTTATAGCCAGTGTCATTTGGGACAAGGGGTATAACGATACCCCATACAAACTGTTCAGGCATATAAAAGTTATGGTGGAATAAAGAAACTCACATACATATACATGAACCCTGAAAACATTCACTGCTTTTTTGGGCAGTCGTGAAAAAATAAGTAGATACTACCTTTTTGTCTTCAAATTTCTCAGTCTTCGGAGTTCTTAATGCGACTTTTTAGTTTTCCGGTCCAGAATATTTCGATATTTCAGAATTATTGGGTACTACCATTTATGAGAAGCTTCAAAAATAAGTAGATACTATTATTATACCTTTTTGTCATCAAATTTCTCAGCATAGCCGGAGTCGTCGGAGTTCCTAATGACATTGTTTTCGTTTTCCGGTCCTGAATATTTCGATGTTTCAGAATTATTGGGTACCAACATCTAGAAACAAAAGTTTAATCACATTTTGCCACTGTAATTTAACATCAAGAATGTGGATCATCGACTTATAGGATTTTAACTTCTTCTGGTAAACTAGTAAACCATTTGGAAAATGTGTTTAATTTCTTCAAATTGATACAGCCTCTTAGCGGATATACAACGACTGTGCTCAGAAACTCAACAATTTTGTTCCTCTTTCATTCTACCACAGGGTAATAAAGACAAAGATATTGCAAGGAGTTTACCGGTGGACTATAATTCCAATCAGAAGCACAGAGGTCCAATGTGGGGACTCGTAGCTCCGTTTTGCTTTGAACGAAACTTGCCCTTCGATTTGTCTATAACAAACAATAACATAACAAATAAGAACTTCAATTATTAAAGGGTTTAGGTGTAGTTTATTTATTCGAAACAAATAGTTCACTTATAATAAACTAGATGATGCCCGCGATTTCGACCGCCTGGATTAAGGTTTTGATTCCCGCGGGAACTCATTAATTGGCCGGGATAAAAAGTAGTCTATGTCCTTCCCTGGGATACAACCTACCTCTGTAGGTACCAAATTTCATCAAAAACGGTTAAACAGATGGGTCGTGAAAGCGTAGCAGACCGACAGACGGACAGACAGACACACTTTCACATTTATAATATTAGTACTTTTGGAACTTTGGGGTAAATAGCCAAGGCCAAAGCATCCTCCTACACCTGCCTGACCTGATCCCATTTGAAAAATCTAGTTATGCCTGGCATGCGTTGAAACTAGAAATGCGATTCGCCTGCCACCTATTGAACGCTAATGGTACTATGTCGGAAAACTTTAATAGGGATGATGACAACTCAGTTAAATCAGTAACTCTTTATCAAACTTATAAACGCTCTCCTAAACTTATAAACTTATAAACTCTCTCTCGGAAGTTGTATGAAAGTTATAGAAGTAACGTCATCAAATTTCAACATACTTTTTTTCTTTAATCTATAGTTTAAATGGTTATCAAAATTAAAACTAACCGAGGAGGTCAATTTTAGGTATTTTGGAAGACCCTCTATTTAATAAGCAGTAAGAAATAACTTATTTTCAAGAACTCTCTATATTAATCAAGCCAGGAATAAATCTATTGACATCCAAACACACAATGACCTGTCAAGTTATGTCTAATATGTTATGTAAGTATGGAACTTCAGGTTATGGGATTAAACTCACCATATTATTCTTCAAGTGCGTCTCTAAAGCTGCAGCGAGTTGGCTCGATAAATCGGCCGCTTTCACCTGAGTCTCCAGCTCGCACACTTTGCTCTTCTCTATTTGTAGCTCAGTTTCTAGATTGTCTGTAAGAAATATATTCTAGCCTAGTACTGTGCTATGCACTTTATTATTCTCCACGTGACATTGGCAAAGTACCTTTGTGGCACTAATTAAAGCCATAAAACAAAATAAGAAGAAGAGGAACTTTATTACCAATTAGGCTAGGTCGATCTTTAATTTACGTAATGCTGTCAAAAGATAAAAACGAGGGAATATTTAATCTGATTGCCAAACATTGGAAAACCCATATTTGTCGAGATTTTCGGGATGCGTGTCTCATTAAAAAAAATGAGAAATTAAAGACAAGGGCTCAAAGGCAAACCTTGCTACATCATATCTATGAGAAATGAAGTACAAGTAACATTGACGTATATAGGACTCTATTTCGATGACAAGTAAGGAGCCAAAGGTTAACCTTGCAATTCAATGCTAAGAGAAATGAAAAGCAAATGAGTACTTACCTACAGGAGATTTCACTTTATTGATAAACTTTTAAAGAACATGTCTGACGGGACCTGATCAAGTGCTTAACCCAAATCGATACTGGAAAATTGCCTTAATTTCTCTAATTTTTGCGCTTTATCATAGATGTATGAAGCGCTTTCTATCTTTCCTTTCTACCCTGGAAATGGATAAACACATTGACTCACCACACTGCGTTTCAGCATCACGCAGTTTACGCAACAGCTCGCTAGCTCTTTTCTCCTCCACTTCAAGTCTGTGGTCACTCTGCGCTTGGAGTGCTCTCACTCTTGTGTTTTCAACACGCAATTCACGCATTTGCTCCTCAAGTTTATGCATACGCTCCGAATATTGTTCGTGGGTTTTGGATAATTCCTGGAAATGGAATCCATACTTCCATACCATTATTACAAATGCGAAAGTGTCTGTCTGTCTGCTACGCTTTTACTGCCCATCTGTGCAACAAATTTGGATGAAATTCGGTATAGTTATGGGTTACATCCCGGAAGATTTAAAGAGTTCCCTTGGCAATTAAAAAACCTTAATAACCTCAATTAAGGTTGGATGTCCGCGACTTCATCCGCTTGAATTGAGCTTTTTTGGTTCCTGCGAAAACTCTTGAATTTTGCGGGATAATAAGTAGCCTATGTGATATTCCAGAATATAATCTATCTTTATGCGAAATTTTATCCAAATCCGTTCAGCCGTTCTGGCGTGAGTAACAAACTTCCATCCATCCAAACTTTCGCATTTATAATATTAGTACAGAAAATTAGCCATAGCAATATCTTCCAAGCAGCATTCTGTAAACGGATGTAATGTTTTTTTATTTCTAACCTCCTCTAAATTCTCAATCTTCTGTTTCAATTCATTCATCACAGTCCGACATTTGTTTTGTTGGCAAGGTTCTTCTTTCCTTTAATTGAAAAAAAAATAGGTAAGTATATTAAAGGATCTCCTGACACTCATGCCGAAGAATTTAGAATGGGCTTCTAATTAGAAAAATTAAAGTTTATATCATAATCAGAAATCTCTGTCATAATTTCATACGCGTGCCAGAAAATACCGTGACCCATTTGCGCTTGACCCAGCAGACACGCAGAAAGGAGTTTGGATATTTTGGCCTACCAACCTTTCCGCCAATTTTTGTTTCAATACGACAGCCATTTAACAAACCTGCCAATCAATAGCCTGTATCAATACAAGCAAGTATTATATGAGACAAAATCATCGAAAGAGTCAAGTTTCCGAGATATAATCCACTCGATAATGGCACCACCAGTACAGCTTTGATAGCCTCGAAACCTGTCGCTTTAGAAGATTTTTTTTCATCTCATGACAGAACTTTCTGATAATATGTAGTCGGGCTAAAACGACGAAAAACGTGAATTTAAAAATGAGTAGATACCTAGTACTTGCCAATCACAAAATTCTGAATTGTAACTACGAGTATAATTTTGTAATGCTTACATTATACTCACATTTCAGTTAGACTTGCTTCAACATTTTCATCGGCTCTGAGGGTTGAAATTTCTCTGCAATTAATTATAAACAACATAAATAAAAAGTCTAAAAAACAACACCTAAACACAATCCCCCTTTATTAAAAGCACCTAGACAACAGTGTTCAGGACAGTAGTTCCACTTGTAATTTAAAAGACAATTTTACTGAAGAAACTGCTCACTTATTGAGAAATTGACAGGAATCAGCTTCGGTCTGACTCCGCAGGTTTGCATCACTTCTTTTAGCGTTGAGAGCGCTCATTGATGAATTTCTGAAATGAAGAATAATGTTGGCATTATTTTTGAAGAATTCATAGTGTAACGATAATTTTAAAATTACTGAGAACATGTAATTAGGGCTGCTAAAGTATTTTAGCAATAGGAATACGAAATATAACCAGATCTCCAGCTTATAATTGGGAAAAAATAGCCAAAAGACCTCTCCAGAAGTTCTACAGTACCTGATGCTTGTTCCAAGCAGCATCAAAACTTCTTATAGCTATGAACCTCTGATAGGAGATTGGTATATCTTGTGTTGCTTGTGATATGTCTAGCTTTGACCTAACCACAGTATCAGTAGGGAGATACCACTGAAGATAGTTCAGTTTGTTAAACATTGATCATTGTTAAAGAAGCAGAACAAGAAGCGGAGTCTCATTCTCGGGAGGTGGACGTCTGACAGTCTCTCAACAAAGATAGAATTAACTTACTTGACAGATGGGTTTGGCGTGAGGCAGCATTTAGTACAGCGCGTTGAAGACTGGGCAGGGCTACGTCTGAGGAACTGCTTGGCGGAACACAGTCTCATGTTCAAGAGGCGAATTCTATCTGTGAGCCTCTCATTTGCATTTTTTAGGTCTGCTATACTGAAAAAGAAACCATATTTTCTCTATTATTTGAGTTGTATTACCTATTGCTGACAGTCGTAATAACTTCCTTTTGAAAGCAGAACAGAGCAAGTCAAGATGTAAATTTTAATTCTATGGGATAAAAACTAGCCTATGTCTTTCCCCGGGTTGCAAACCTTTCTCTATACTTGAAAGTCAAAATACTTAAACAGAAAAGTTGGGTTGTGAAAGTGTAACTGTCGGCTTCACAACCCATCTTTCCAGTTTAGACAGACAGACAAACTTTCGCATTTATAATCTTAGTATGAATTATGGTTCTACTTACGATTCTTTCTGCTCATTAATGATTGCCTTGACACCAGAACAGCAGTCTTTATTCAGATTACCCACAACGTTCTTCTGAACAGTCATCCTATTAACCTTTGTGTTTAGCACCTTGATCTGGTCCCTCTGACCATTGACCGTCTTCTTGAGTTGATTGTTGTTCTCCAGCAAGGAAAAGTAGAGGTCTTCTAATTCACGCTTGCTCAGTTTTGAGGGGCACACTCTGAACAAATCTATGAAATAAAATTATTTATTTCACCTTGTGCCACTTACGAAATGGCTTGACTCTTCCACGGGTACTGAATGCAGATTCTACTGAGAAGAACTGGCAAGAAACTCAGCAGTTGCTCTTTTTTTAATTTAATGTTACAATATACACGAAGAAATTGTAGTGGTTTTACAGCCGCGGCGAGTTGAATCGCCTTTGGCAGTACTATTGACTCCACTTATTTTTTTTATTTTTAAAGTACTTACTTTTTTGATTTTGTTTTTTTTTTTCGAAATAAACTCAAAACTTTGAGAAACGTTAGTAGCGCTATGCGGCAAAGTTCAAAGAAGCTAGCCGACGTGCCGACGCTATGGAGGCGCGAGCGGCGTCCGGCGTCCATTCATCGAACCGATTCGGGGTTTAAAAGCCCCGCCCCCAAATCCTTTGAAACGCCTCGCGCGCCGCCGATCGCGTGCGGCTCAGTTACGCAGTACGCACGTTACGCAATACACGTTACACGCGCGGTAAGTGACGCTACTTCGGTTTTCAAATACGCGCAAAAATGGATCGCCATTACGAATACTCCAATTTGGAATACCTAAGTATGGTGCAGATATACGCCATTGCAATCTCGACGGCTTTACAACCACAAGTTCCGTCAAGTATAATTTAATTAAAATAATCGTAAATCTAATCTTATAATCTTAGCCGCAACGGAGTGCTTAATCGATCATGGCCAATTCCGAACACCAGAGCATGCTCAAGGTCCAGGTCGTTCCCGCGTGTACTCCCCGGTTGATGAGGAACTTTTTGAATACTTCTAACACGATCCTCAGCGAAGCACCCGAATGGCTGCGATTACGCTTAACGTGAGCCAGTAATACGTGTGGAAGTTGTTAAACTCAGATGGTCCATACCATTTTTGTCGTGTACATGCACTTCACAAGAACAATGGGCCAGCCAGGATTGGGTTTTATCAGTGGTCATTAAACAATCGTGAAATAAAAATTTTGTGGACTAACGAGTCAACTTTTACTGGAATTTTTAGCCAGCAAAATAAACATTTTTGGGCCTTTAACAACCCCCACGTGATTGGCGAAAGTGCTCATCAAAGAAGCGTAAATACGTGTCAATAAGATTGCAAAATTTAATACCTAAAATAAGTGTATCCACCTAATTCGTGAGCTGTAAATAATCTGCAATGATGGTAAGTACATCGAAACTTCACCGAATGTTAAACAGCTGATAGTCATGATAAAGGTGAACGACCAGTCGCGCGCCGCTCGGTTCGAGCGTCACGTGACTCGCTCAGTCAGCCGGCGCTACTAATTGATCGCAAAATTTTCGACTTAATAATTTCTCGATTTTTTATTTTTTATTTTAATACTAGGGTCAGAATAAATGATAGAAATAAATTGTACTGTTAATTTCGAATCACCTCTCAGAGGCTGTAAAACCACTAAAAATTCAGCTTGTATAAGTGTAAGTAGCTAATACATAATACATACGTAGTGTAACAAGAATTACACTGACTTGTGGGCTGCATTTGGGTGGATATTTTGTTTAATTAATAGCAGGCAAACAGGCAAGGGTGTCACTTTTTTTATTCCCTTGTATGTAATCTTTTGTAACTAGCCACAACTAAAGCCTCCCACCAGACCAGAGATAATTCAGAAATTATAAATTCCAAAATGATCCTGCCTAGGATCCACGGGATCTCCCACATTTTAAGAGTGATCAAATTTTTATTTAGTATATTTCATTTAATTACCACTGGAATAACCTGCACTGATAAAATTGCAGGCGACATCCTAATATAACTAAAATCCTATAATTAAGGTACTTACCTACTAATTTATTGACTGTGTTGTTCTGCCATGATACTGCCATTAAGAAAGGATCTTCGAAAATACTATTATGTTAATTTCAAGTAGAACAGACATGCGTTTTGACTCTACCACCGGTTCGGAGTGTAGATTCTACTAAGAGGAACCGGCAGTTCATAGAGTAAGGCTGGAAACAGACACAGCAGTTGCTCATAAGTAGGTTATTAAAATAACTTACCCCTGTCAGATCTGGTTGTATGGTTGGTGCACGTAACATGTCTAATGTTTTCCTTGCCATCATTCGTCATAGTAACAGCCAAGTAGTGGAGAGCTTCATTGAAAATATGTTAGATCACCTGAACTTGAAATTTCTGTCACAAATAATTTTAGTCATCGCAACTGAGTTACTTCTACTTCCTTTTCTATGTTAAACCGAAAGTTTTGGCAGGTAAAAAGCACATTCTTTGCATAATTTTCTAGTCATGAAACGAAATTTATTCAGTTTTTTAGTAACTTTATAAAACAAGACATTCAAACACTGTTGCCATAGCAACGGCAGTTGCACCTGCGCAGAGACAAGTATTTTAAATGGTTGCCATCATGGAGGTTTGTTACCTCCATGGTTGCCATACTTACTCTATGGTTGCACACCAGCCGGCAAGCAGGCCAGCAAGAATACCATATATTCAGCCAATCACAACAATTGATACTGTAATAATGATTGATGCAGAATGTACGCAATCGCACTGCAGTTGCACAGTGCAGTTGGAATCAGAGACAAGTTCGGAATGTGTTGGAATTATGGAGAATCATCTGTGTAGGTATATGAAAAGTGTCCGTCGAAATGCATTAAAATGGGGGCGCCACATTAGCATCAGGGTATATTTAAAAGGAAGCGCCAAATATTATTAAAGTAAGTTTGAGAAATAAACAAGGAAAGAAAACGTTCATCATTATTTTGTACAACGTAAGTTGTTGAAATTTTCAATGACTATCTAATTTAGTCGACAATAATATTAAATTTTTTAACTCGTCATACTTCAGTTCATCTCCAATTGCTTCATTCATAACATACCCTTTAAATTAACCCTTGGGTCTCATTACTGAAATTCGACATCAATGCTTGGAATTAATGGCAGACATCTCACCTAGACCTGTGTCCATCACGATTGATCGAATCACATTGATTCGATTAAAACCCATCCGCGAGTGATCCGATCATAGATCTCTCGATCTTATTTGACCCGTTTTGGTAAACCAAATTTTACTTTAATCATATATATTTACCGTAACTGATTGCTTGATCATGCAATCGATCGAGTCGTGCATTCAATCATAACGACGTAACAAACAATATGTCTTCTATCTCTTTCGTTTACGTACAAAATACAACCTTTTTAATTCACCGCACATTTTCCCATGTGTCTTGTGTCGCGTCGCGACCTATCGATCGCGTGATTGAATTTTGTTGGAGGAAATCCATTCAGTAGCAATGGCTCATGAGTTATGACCCGCGACACATGCCTAATCAAAGTACATAAACAAGTTACAAATGAACTGCGATCCAAATGATTGAAATGATCGAATCTTTATAACCAGATCACCATACGAGTGGGTCATGATCGACCCGGGTCACGACAAATGATCAATCGACACAGGCCTACTCATCCACCGACCAGAAAAAGAAGATCTCACTTGACATCTCATGTCTCATTGTCATACTTCCATAGTCATTGCTTAAACAATATTGTATATGTCACCGTAAGATTGTAAAAACCGTTAGATTAAAATCTAACTCGCGAAATTCTAAACTGTCGAAAGATTGTAAACTGTTAAATGTTCTGAGTTAAAATTTTTGAAATATTCATTTTAGTTACGTTTTCTAGTCTCTTTCTTGTAGGTTAGGTTAGGGTTCGAAATAAATAATCAAGTAGTGCCCGTCCTCTAACGGTTCAATATACTTAACAGTTATATTTAGTTTCTATCGGTTTAATATACCTAACAGATTACAATCTACCGAAAAATAATGCGTTAAATTGTAATTTTTCGACAGTTTGCAATTTCGCGAGTTAGATTATAATCTAACAGTTTTTACAATCTTACGGTGACATGTAGATCGCTTTACGTTCAAAAATATTATTTAGTTAACATGCGACTACAGCGCTGCCGGAATTTCTTTCGAATGGTAGGTATATACCTATATATTATGATCTACCTATTATCTACCTACTTGGTACAAGACGAATTTGAGGGTACCCGGTAGGTATATGAGTGAAACTTTAATATACACATCAACAAATTTTATTGAACATTATATTTTAACACCAAGTTTCTTACACTAAGTTATTCTTTCTTAACAACAAATTATAAACTAAATAATTTAAAATATTAGGTACAAGTAAAAGTAAGGCAAAATGCAGAATATTAAGGAGCTACCGAAATAAGGTCATAGTTAGATACCTAATAATATTGTTACTTGGGTACGATTAAATGATGATTCATTCTAGTCGATACAAAATGATCATTGTTGGCTTATTTTGTAGCCCACAAACTCTAAATTAAACAAGTTTTTGACAGGCCCATAAAATAGTATTATTGATTTTCCAGGGATTTTAAAGATCTGCCATTTTTGATTACTTTAGAGATTCTGTACATTGGCCACATTTTTAGTTTAAACGCCGACCGTTACTTAGTTAGGGACGCCGAAAGAGGTGATTATCATAATATTATTAAAAAGTCTTATCATTGAGACTCAGAAGAAAATATCTTCAAAACATGTTTTTAATCTGCACTTTGCTCGTTATATAATTAAGTAGAGGATGGATAGAATATAAGTAGAGGTAGGTAGGTACCATAGACATATTATTACTTAAATCGGATAAAGATAATACCTAGTATATTAATAATTAATTATTCGATCGAAAAATATCAAAGCATACTTACACAACCATTACACACACTATGTTCCAAAACTACTTAATTTAATAAGTAAAATTATTATAGTTTATAATAACAATTCTACAATATTCTTAAAATAGAATAATACTGGGTCTTAGAAAAATCATAATAATTTTATTATTACTTTAAAATCACAAGCCTTCCTTCGTGGAACTAAAACAAAAGTCTAGTATCGGAATCACAGGTAAAAAAAATGATAATCGGAATTTTAAAAGTTAACAACATCATCTGTGTTATGTAGGGGAGAAGGGAAAGGCATAATTGTATTCCCTTAACTCTATCAGTAGCGTAAATTATCATTAATGTAATAAAATGCAATCCTAATATTATGGCTTAAATAGTTCGTGTAACAATAGAAGTTCCGCGGGAATTATTGAAACTAACTTAATTTCATTGTACAATAATTGCAACTTACGACTACTAGCGCCGCCAATAGAGAACTACTTTCGTGACACGGACCTACTCTGTTAACCAAAGATAAAAATCTATGTGCAATCAGAAAGATTCATAAAAAACGACTGCATTATTTCAACTTCCCTGCAAAATGAATCCATGATTCATATAAAGAACAAAATAATGTGGTGTGGCATTCTAAACATAACAGTGAGGCCAATTTTGTTATGTACACCATCTCATAACAGGTTAAACATATTCATATATGCTTTAAACAAAACTAAAATGACACCTCCTTAAATATTTTCTATCCCTTTCGTAATATACCCTGCGGAAAGTGCAGCACCAGATTTAGAGGTGTTATTTTAGTTTAGAGATCGTGCAGAATTGTCGCGCTAATTCTGACAACACGAATCTCTTCGCAAGGAGCATTAAGAAAGGGACATCACTACATTTAGTTCTGTCATTTTAGTATAGAAGATGGTGTATTGTTAGGCATGTCAGAATTGGATTTATAACCCAATCCAGATGCTATTAGGATAATAAAAATAGGTTTATCTCTTTTCCTCCTATGGTATATGTCACTCGAGAGAAAAGGATAGAATGCTGTCATTATCATCTAGATTCTAGATAATATTTTTATGACATTGAAACTTAATGTACACCTACCTTACATTTTAATAACTTATTGCTTTTATTAATTGTTCTACCTAAACACTGGTTAGACCGTTACATATTTTATAAGTTAAAACTGTGGTAGAGCATAGAGGCATGCAAGTGCTGCTTACCTTTGTTAAAAAAGCTCATTCAGCTGTATTTGTTGAAGCAGTGAATTTACGTATCAATGCTTGTGCACGCCACTGGTACTGTACACGTTAAAATATATTAAAACTTATTTATTATTATGCTAGTTAAAAAAGTTATAATTAAAAAAATTAAAAAACACCTTCCCTGCCAAAAACCGAACTAAAAAATTAAAAATCTAAATTAGGTAATCTAGTTAAATTAGAATCTTCTTCTCATTTTTATTAAATTATATTTTTTGTGAATCACTGGATATTGTACTATAGTGTTATATATTTTTGGAATCTACTCATAATTTTCTAGATGATGACTATAATTATAGTTAATCTTATTTTTGAATTTATTTTTTCAAATTTAGTCTTTAATGCGGGACCATGGTCACCCCATCAATTTCTTTTAAAATTTTACTAGCCTGATACGCTTATTCCGGGTGACATACACCCGGAATAAGCATTTATGAAAATCGGTTCAGGCGTATAGAAGTTATGGTGGAGTATACAAACTCACATACATACATACATGAACCCTGAAAACAATATCAGGCAATACAACAATATCAATATACTTTTTTCAGGCACTCGTATAAAAAAAGATAGAGTACCTACATGCTTAAATATCGTTTAACATTATCGAGCTGTATAATAATTTATCACGTTCCATTATATTGTCATTATTTTATCCTAAGTACTTGTGTGGATTCGAGCGTTAAAAACTAAACTAAAACATAGACGTTTCGTCTCATAATATTTATTATACCTATTTGGGGAAGAACTTCTTACTGTGAAGACTTGTAATTGGCTTTATTTTTTTTCTCATGTATTAAATCTATTTAAAATCAATTTATCTTTTCTAGATAGGTAATTAATTTAGTAATAAAGATGATTCGATACCCAACTAATTTATGGACACATTAAAACAATACCTACTTAGTTTAGTTTTAGTAACCCGAATCTTCACAAAATCACTCGAGCTTCTTACATTTAATAAATGCTTAACTCTAATCACTTGCCATTCACAATCTAATCATATATTGGAATATATACAATTAATATTACAAAATTATGGGTCTTGTAGACCGATCCTTTGCATGACTCAATAATTTGTAATTTATTATATTTTGTAAAATCTTAATTTTTTACTATACAGCATTTTAGTTAAAAGTAGGTTAGGTACTTTAGTAGAGCTATTTCAGCTGTGGTCTTAAGCAAATTCTGAAATATATTGACCTAACGGTAATCCCATCTGCAAGATACACTGTGCAAAGGATATTACTAGGTATATAACGTACTTAATTTAGTTTATAGATTGTGTACTACCGAATTACAACCACTCCCTAAAAATTTCCAAAACATTTTTTTTATATAAAGTTCTCAATAGATATTTTGGTCTAATTTCTACACAGATATTTGGGTATATTTTATGAAAAACTTTTAATCTACGACATCAAAATATTAAATTTTCGAGTCCTAAAGGCTAAATAAGTAAATCTTATTTATACCTTTGTATTACCCTTGTACTTGTATATCAGACAAAATAATATAATATTATTTTCTCTTTCGTTATATTTTCGAAGTCACGCATATTTTATTGTCACGTTTTTAAAACACATACAGAGTATGTCATAATTGTACATATATATAGATTCTCTTATATTATTAATTATTAAACACTCATTCGAACCAATCAGAAGTCGAATTGCGCTGTAAAAGGTTCTTTCCACGAGTTTTCTTTTCGGATTTGTCACGATTGAAATTGAATCTTAAACCAGCTCAATAAAGTTAAAATTTACTATCGCCATTCCGACGCGTCTGACGAACTTTTTCTTTGCGATTGGTAGTCACTTGAAGGCGAAGAATAAGGTATAGGCACCAAGAGCGAGTACACCTCACATAGCGAGATCAGCCCAGCGGTCCCAGACGTTGCGTTTACTATCGATTGCGTATAATTTTGAATTTAATCTTATCTTAACCAAATAAAGTTTAAATTTGAGTGTATTTACTGTCGATATTCTGACGTGTTTGACAAACTTTTTTTAGCGATTGGCAGTCAATTGAAAATGAAGTAGTATAGCTGTATCTTCAAGCCTTGTTCGGCGCGGCCTGTCGCCGAAGGTCGGAGCGGATGGCGGCGGTGACCGCGGTGCCGAGCGCCCGTACCCCGCACACATTGAGGTATAATGTACTAATGCCCGCACATGGCGAGATCAGCCCAGCGATTCCAGACCTTGTTGATTGAAATTGAACCTTAATTGAACCGAATAAAGTCTAAATTTGATTGTATTTACTATCGCCATTCTGACGTATTTGACGAACTTTTCTTAGCGATAGGTAGGAAGATGTACAGGTTTATCTTTAAGCCTTGTTCTGCGCGGCCTGTCGCCGAAGGTCGGAGCGGATGGCGGCGGTGACCGCGGTGCCGAGCGCCAGTACCCCGCACATGGCGAGATCAGCCCAGCGATCTCCAACCGTACCCAGCATCCACTCGAACAGCAGGGTCAGTATCGTTCCGAATATCTGAGAAGAGAGAAAATACTTAACATGAGTATGACTAGGGGTATGGATTTAATAAAACTGCAACACCCCTAACAGCAGCGGAAAATAAAAAAAATAGAGGTTATCCTATTTATAAAAAATCAACGCGTCACCGATTGTGTTTACGCTGACATGCAAAATAGGGATGACTTTTTATTTTAAAAACGGCGTTCTAGTATGGAAGTTTAAGTATGAAATACATAGTTGTGACGCCATCAAATTTCAACGCACTTTTTTTCTTTAATCGATATTTTTAAATGCTTATGAAACCTAAAACTAACCGAGGATCTGAATTTTAAGTCTTTTGGAAGAAACTCTATTTTATAATCACTATGTTATTTGTTTGACTTAGACATTCCTATTGCAAAGTAGGTGTAATAAGATACACATGAATTGGTCTGGATTGGATATAAGTATTACCTGAGCACAAGCGTTAAGGATTCCAGAGGTAGTGCCTTCCGGTTCAGGGTAAGTGACTTCAGAGGCGAATTCAAACCCAACAGGCAAGTAGCCGGCCATGAAGAAACTGCAAGAAATAAAAATACATGATTTTAAACACAGTAAACTTCACATTTCTCCTAGTTATGTTGAGCTGGTGCTCTTGGAAATTAGCCTTTAAGGTTAATTACATTCAAGGTAAAGATGTAACTTTATGTATCTTGTACTTAGGCAAGCGCGTCCAACTTCATCATTGCTTTCCTTCAAGCAAGATTCTTGTCAAATGCAAGTCTCGCAATCAAAGAAATACTTACTATGCATCTTATGAAAATTTTGGTAACAAAATTTGCACCACAACATTGATACTCAGTGGTGGAAAGTGGTTTGATAAGGGAGGCTTGAGGACTAGACATGTTTGCATTTTTTAGGAAAGGCTTGTAGGTATTTAAAGAACAACTTACACAATCGTGGGGCAAGTTACCAAGCACATTTTTGTAAACTTACCCAAGGAAGATACTGCTGAAGTAGACAACACCAATGTATCCGCAGTCCAAAGTGAAGGTGAATATGATCATGCCCACAACAGTGGCGGCGTACACGGCGAGCGTGGTCTCCTTGAAGCGATGCGTCTTATCCAGTATGAAGCCGCATACCACGGAGCCGATCATACCCGCCACCACGATCACCAACCCTATACGACCAGCGTCTTCGTTGGCACCCTGAAAATAGTCAGATAAGATACTAAAATAGTTTTACGCACTGGTTTTTTATAGGCTGTAGATACGTAGATAGATTATTCTGATAAAATTATTGCAATTCACGAGCGTGCGTGGACCTTGCTTGTAGTTATTCATATTGCGTAAGTGTGCATCCCTCTCAAAGCCATAGAGGTAATTCTTTCTCTGAGCACGGAGCAATCAATCGTGCACGCACATATTTCTCTCTCTTCGGTCGCTCCTTCAATGCTGAAGATCGTGGTCCTGGCTAGATACTAACCTAGAACGGATTATTTGTTTCCATTGGCTTCTGTTGGTAGCCATTCTCACTATAGTATGAAATTTAGAGGAACATATTTACACTTATGCAAATGTGCACAGATAGGACTTTAACACAACCATTAGCCACGCGCACTCGTAAGATGCAAGAACTATACCTAATAAGCCAAGATAAGTAATTTGAACCGAGTCAAGATATTATTGCTTAAGAGGAATAAATCCAAATCCTTTAATCGCTAGGATTAGGAACATAGAATGACATTTCGCAATCACGCAATGTCAGCCAGAGTCCAGCGCGAATTAATCCCTCTTTATAGAAAATTAATTTCTTCACAATTTAATGCTTCGTTAACTACTGCGGTAGATCGACTTTATCTCTCAGTATTCGACTTACTCACTCATGAAAAGTTTTAAAATTAAGTAAAATGCACGATTCAAATCAGTAATTTGTACTTTTCCTTTATACCTAAGGATCACCAGGGAAGCTATTAATGAACCCCAAAAACTTAATATACCTAATGGTAAGACGACTGTCATCATAACCAACAGCTTGCGAACTTCCCCGGTTGGACAATGCATTTCTATGTGGTGCCATTGCGAGCCTGATGGTGTCTCCTTTAAAGACTAGAAGTCTGAGTAGTCCTGCAGTAATCATGTCTACAGGTTTTGACTTAGGTGAACAAGTTACAACTTACTAAATAATTTATACCGCGATACGTAGGTGAATTGCGAGGTACTAAACCAAAGACGTCAAGGTACGTGACATCAAACTAACATTTTGAGTAATATTGCTTAAGAATTGCTTTAAGCGTTGGCAGCATGCTCCCAGGGTGTGGTTCCGGTTGGTGAGGAGCTTCTAGATGGACTGTAGAAAGTTAGACAGAGGAGAAACATACCGGGTAATAAGTAAGCACGAGTTCGTTGAGTAGAGTGGAGATGGCGTAGAACACGCCGACGTTGAGGCCGTACGAGAGGAGCAGTAGGATGTAGTTCCGGTTGGTGAGGAGCTTCTTGATGGACTGAAGGAAGTTGGAGTCCAGGGCTGCACCCAGGTCCGCGGCGGCGGATGGGGGACTTGGTGGTGCTGCTTTGAAGACTGGAAGAAATCGGAACATATAATATTATCTATACTAAAGTTTGGGTGGATGGCTAGATGTTTGTTACTCAATTACGCCAGAAGGGCTGAACGGATATGGATGAAATTTGGCACAGAGATAGAGCTTCGTTCGATTTTCATACAAACAAGGAGTGAGACCGCTTGGATTCATTTGGTCACGCGATACTTTAATTTACCTAACCTAAGTTATAGTTCGAAATTGGATGGTGAATACACATAAACCATCCTCTTGAATCATTCCGTCCATTGGTGAAAACCGTATGAAAATCGGCTCGGTAGTTTTTGAGTTTATCGCGTTCAGATAGACAGACAGACGCGGAAGGGGGACTTTGTTTTATGATTAAAATATGTAGTGAAGTAGGTGCCCTGTGCCAGCACCAGCATCGGGGACGGGAAGAAATTATAAAAGTATTACCAGTAGGGCTAGCATGCGCACAACGAGTAAATTTGTCTACACGTTATCCCTATTTGTCTACCAAAGCTAATATGGTTACTTGTCTCGTTACTTCAAAAGTAGAGATAAAACTAAATATTTCTTATATGTGATATTTTTCTCTACGAACCGTTACATGCCAACTATTACCGAAACCGAAAAATTAGCCGGCAGCGCCAAGATCTTTCACTCTCGTCGCGAGATATCTCGCGCGCATGCTTAGCCAAACAAGCACAAATGAATGTCATTAGTTACTCACAGAGTACAATGAACACGAACAGCACACTGGTGAGGCCGGCCACGAGGTAGAACATCACCTGCAGGTCCGCGCCGATCTCCTCCATCGTGCCCTGCGCGCGCACCAGCATCGGTGGCAGGAAGAAGCCCAGCGCCACGCCCAGCTGTGGACAACATACGCCATGTGGCGGTTACCGATGCGATAACTAGATGGCGCTTATCGTATCTGTGAGACAGCTTATAGGCCTATTACACTGCACTTTTCACAGGGCCCTGTGGTAAGGATGGGCGTGACCGCTGGTTAGAGCGTCGCTTATTACACAGCAGACTGAATTAGGGACCCTTACACCCTAAATCTTATTACACTACACTGATTCAAGTATAAGAGTCCCTGTGAAAAGTGCAGTGTACCTAATAGGCCTATTAGACAATAGTATTAAAACTATGTCACTAGCTTGCATCGCAGTATAGAAGTTTCCTGAGAATTATACCTACTAATATTATACTTAAATGCGAAAGTGTGTTTGTTTATTGGTATGTCCTTCAATCACGCCGCAAAAAAGAAACGGACTGACTTATTTTTTGCATGGATATAGTTGAGGACCTGGAGAGTGACATAGGGTAGTTTTTATCCCGAAAACTAATATTTTAAATACGAAAGTGTGTTTGTTTGTTGGCTTATTGGGTTGTCCATCAATCACGCCGCAATAAAGCAACGGATTGACGTGATTTTTTACATAAGTATAGTCGAGGACCTGGAGTTGGACATAGGATACTTTTTATCCCTGAAAATTAATTAGGTAGTGCCCTTGGGAGTTAATTAAAATTATTCCACGCGGACGAAGTCGTGGGCATCAACTAGTAGAGTATAATAATAAATCAGGTTATTAGAGTGTCACACTCATACGTGGCACACCAGACCCCTCTCGGAGTGCTAGAGACAATTGGATAAACGCTTCCTAGCCTGCAACTGTGCCATCAAACCCTGTTACTTTTGAAACAATGCTGTGATTCACTCGTACCTACACGAGTGAACAACTAGCTATTGAGATTTGAGTCCTCCAAAATCAGTACTAGTGCTTGTGAGTCCTTCTAAATCCATCCCGCTCACAAAAAGCTCATGAGTCTCCTTTTAGAATGAAAAGGGTTTGGCCATAGTCCACGAAAAAGTCCACCAAGTCGAAAAGTTGGAGGCGCGTACGTGGATAGAACCCGCGACCCCGTACAGACGGGCGAGTGCCTCAATCTAAAGCTACCGCCGCATCTACAATTCCTAGCGATTGAGATTTGAGTCGTCCAAAATCAGTATTTGTGTATATCCGTCACCGTAAGATTTTAAAAAAAGTTAGATTATAATCTAACTCGCGAAATTGTAAACTGTCGACAGATTGTGAACCGTTCAATGTTCTGAGTGTCAATTTTTGAAATAATCATTGTATTTAAGTTTTTTTGTCTTTCTTGTAGGTTAGGTTAGAGTTCGACATATAATATGTATATCTAATCAGGTGCCCGGCCCTAAGTGCCCGGCCTGCGGCCATTTAGGTTCTCTCGGGTTAATATACCTAACGATAGTTTGCAATTTCGCGAGTTAGATTATAATCTAACGGTTTTTACAATCTTACGGTGACATATATATGTGAATGCCGTGTAGACAATGATTTTTATTTGACTATTAAATGCTATAAAAGGATAGAACACTACCGTCAGATTGCATCATCACTGAAAAAAATTACTGGTGTAAACGCCCCATTTATGTTGTTAAACATAGGAAAATTGAGAAACATAATAGACTTGTTTTACCTTGTTTGTAAGTCCATTCGACCCTTAATGCAATAAATTATGCACTACATTACCTCGAGTAACTAGATTTATTTTCCTAACAGGCATGAGAATGGAGGAAAATTGCTTTTTATTTTATTCATAACACTTTGCACTTACCTACTTTAGGTATTTTTATGAAGAAAAGGAAACAATATTACATAAAATAGAGAGTTTCCTTATCATTATACACCAGACTCGGAAGCACTCGGAAGGGTAAATGTTCTAAAGGTGTAATATCATATTTTTTTTTCCTTTTTAACTCTAATAGACTCGTTATAATAGGCGCGTAGAAGTTTATTTTCGCTATGAACTACAGTCCACGAGAAGAACATTTAACCTAACTGAATAATATAGAATAGTAAAGTAGGTATACTTAACAGTTATCGCAAAAAGCATGGTAGTATTTTTAAGCGATGTCATAAAATCAGGAATTCTGCTTCAACGGACTTCTTCCAGCAGTTACCCGTTGTCCTACGTGAGCGACAAACGCGACACCGCGACTCGATACGACGCAATGTGACAGTATCAAACAGTAGCTGACCCTTCAAGTTGCCTACGTTGTCGCGTAGACAAGTTTATCACATTCTATGGCGTCATATCGCATCGCGTCGCTTCTGCCGCTCACTTAGGACAACGGGTTATAGAATATAGAATGAGCGATATCCTACACTAGCGGCACGCTATGATGGCCGGTTTGACACATTACAATAGTGATGTGGAATGTCAATTTATTCTCGAACAAAAAACAATTAAGTTTTGTTTTTGTACCTGATTAAATAGGTTTAATAAAACAAAAATGTATATGTTTATTTAATTTATTTGAACGAACTGAATATTTGAACGAAAATGAATATACATACTTTATATGCACACAAGAAACATATGAATACAAAAGATACCAAAAAAGGTGCCACAAAAGGCCATAATTAATCAGATTCGTCCATACTACTATTTTCACTGTCGTCACTGCTATCATCACATACATTAATAATTATATGTTCGTTTTCTATAATATTATCTATTTTCACATCTCTTTCATAATCTTCCCTTATTAATTTAACAGTTCTATTCACAACCTTTTCCCAGTCTCCTTTAGTCACATGTTCACAAGCTTCTTCTAATAATTTTAGCATTTTTTTTGTGGTAAATGGGGGTTCTGTATTGTGTCTTGCAGCATATCCCTTAATTTGAGCCCACACCAACTCAATCGCATTATACTCACAATGGTAAGGCGGTAACCGTATAACTTTGTGCCCATGTTCTAATGCTATTTCGTCAATGACGTATCGGATCTTGGTTGGTTTGTTTTCTTTTAAAAGACGTACTAATTCCGCTTTTAACATATTCATGTTTGCATCTACGCCATTTTTACGAAGCCATGCGACGATATCAGCTTTCTTTTGGGATTGGGCAGGTGGCTTGTCAATTTGCATCGAGTGGTATGGGGCGTTGTCCATAATTATAATAGATGGTTCAGGGAGGCTACACAACATTGAGGTAAACCATTCAGTAAACTTTTCTCCATTCATGTCTTCATGATAGTCTCCAGTGGTTTTTGACGCAAAAGCCATGAGAGAACCTTCGACAAACCCGTTGATGGTTCCGGCGTGACAAATTATAAGTCGCGATCCTTTTCCTACAGGAACTTTGGAAGTAGATGCTGCTGTGTCATCGTTCCAAGAACGGCCTACAGTATGGTTAGCATTAAGCCATGTTTCATCCAAGAACACAACATTTTGCCAATTTTTGATTTCTTTCACTTGCCGTAAAAAAGTATACCTTGCCATCGCTATATCAAATCTTTCCATCAATATTTTGCGTTTGTTACATTTTTTGTATCGAAATCCAATGGTCTTCAAAATCTTCGTTAAAGAACTTTCCCCACCGAAGAATAATCCAGCTTCCTTCAGTGAATGCACCAACTTTTTTCTTGTTGGATACTCCTTCTGTAAATAGTAGCCGTAAACATGTCTTCGGATAGCATCGGCATCAAAGCTATCGATGCCTACGACTGGTTTTGCTCGTTTTCTCTTTTTTGGTGTGTGAAGTTTATTTTCTTCTGTGCCAGTCTAGCCATATTTTTTTTTAGTTATCCGTCTAACAGTTCGTTGTCCAATATTAAGCGCATCAGCTACGCGTTCAACCACTGACGTTATAGGTAAAATTGGCCCTCCATTTTGAGCTTCACGATCGAAATAGTTACGAAGGCGTATTACGAACTCACGTGTCTGACTATTTAGAACAGTTCTCTGCGTACGTTCGGTCATATCGACGAAATCCACAACAAAGGGCTTGAACAGAGTCCAAATTAACGAGCAAGGGTCAACAGTAATGCAGTATCAATATTTGAAATCCAAAGCCAGGTCAAAACTATATCACAATCGCATTGCACTGACAGTTTATACTTTTCGAAGCAACGTCAATTCGAAACTGCTTTGTTTTGCATTGAGCATTGACGCGAGTTTGCCGGAGGTAGTAGTTGTGCTAGCCAGCGATCCTATGTGACGATCGTATTAGATTCCATTTTTAAAAATTTATTGATATTTTTTTGCGATTTCAGAGGTTTGTCCACATAGTGAAAATTGTTCATATTCACAAGTACATTCACCCCTTAAATGGTGCAAACTGATTTTTCTACACTTGTATACATTTAAGAAATCAATTTAATAAATAAATTTTGAGTCCTAAACCTAAAACTACATTCGATAAAATTTATGAATCTCTGCACATCACTATCGTCAATAAAGTAATACAATTATTTCCTTCAAAGTCGTTATCAATTAATACGGAACTTCATGAGCGGACAAACGTCAAACCGGCCATCATAGCGTGCCGCTAGTTTAGTTAAGCAAGAACTGCCACAACATATTATTTCGCTTCGCCGCTGTTGGTACGTCAGTCTCGGAAAAAGTTTGACAAACGCTAGCAAACTACCTAAGTTTCTGACTTATCTCTTGAATTGTTTCCATGCAAAAAAATACGAATTATACACCGCCGTCTGCCATACAAGATTAAAATAAGTATCTACTCATTTCCATACCCACATACCTATGTGCACCTTTATCCTGTTCCTTTTAAGATTCTTGTTTTAAGATCTAGCCCCACTTGAGAGGCACGTAGCGGCGCGGCACGAAGCGGCAAATATAATTTGTTTGAGTTTGTGCTGAGCTGCATCGCGTAGTGCATCTGCTTGCCGCGTCGCATAAGTAGGCCCAGTCCCATACACACAAAGAATATTTGCCGCTACGTGCCGCGCCGCTCCTTTCATCTCATCGACCATACAATGTTTCATCTGTAGCGGGGCTTGACCTTCACGGTTGATTCTTAATAAAATTTTGTTGAGAAGACAGAAAGAAGAGCGCTTGCTCACCTGGTTACCAAACACGCCGATACTGCAAGCGGACGAGACCTGGTCAGCTCCGAACCAGACGGCAGCCAGGCGTGGCGGCAGGTTCAGGATGAAGACCTGGGAGATGGCCACCACTGTCTGACCAGTGAAGCCCAGCCAGAACATGTCCCGCGGCACGGAGAACACCTTCAGCCATGCGCCGGCACATGTTCCGAAGGAGCCGATGATCGTTGTCACCCGGAGACCCTGGGAAAATTATACCCGTTTAAGAGGTATCTACATAAAAATCGTCAGGTCTAAAGTGAGCGCTACATAAACTTGCTGATGGCTAGGGTTCCAATTTTTAAGAGCACAGTTTTCTTCGTTCCTAATCAGTTGGTAACCGCTAAGCGCACACCGGTTTTATTATTGCATCTATACTTATAATAATTAACGCGAAAAAAATGTATAATCTTTGACACTTAATTGATAGGTAAACAGCACCTAAAGCAATAGTGGGATAAATAATAGTAAGAGATCCCGTATAAGAAATTTGTTTATTTGTGATAAGAATCTGTAATTTATTTGTGATAAGAAATAAATAATAGATAACATACTCATTGACATATCGTAAATAGGTTGCCTAGTTAAATTGCGTACGGATATCTATATCTATATATATTAAATTGTTAAGGGATCAACGCACAGCCTAAACCGCTGGGGTTAGAAACTTTAAATTTTGACACTAGGTTTTTTTATCACGTAGGCGCTCACTAAGGAAGGATTTTTCAAAATTCAACCCCTAAGGGGGTGAAATAGGGGTGAAAGTTTGTATGAAAGTCCGTCATTTCTCAAGTTATATCCATGAAACTTGGTATACGAGCTACCGGTTTAAAATAAAGAATTAAGTGTTTCACAGTTTTTGAAATTTCTGCCCCCGAAGGAGTGAAATAGGGGATGAAAGTTCTTCATTTCTTAAGATATTCAAAAGTTATATCAACGAGACTTGGTATTTTGGCTTTCGGTAAAAAATAAAGAAGTACCTACGTGTGTCATAGTTTTTCAAAATTCTACCCTTATGGGGGCGAGATAGGGGGTGAAAGTTTTTATGAAAGTCAGTCATTTCTCAAGTATTATCCATGTAACTTGGTATTTGAGCTACCGGTTTAAAATGGTGCATGGAGTTGGGCCCACTTAAGCGCGCGTCACTCATACAATTAATATTTGCCGCTTAACGTATCTCGCCGCTCAGTGCATTTCAAGTGGGGCTAAACCTTAAGACACGAAAATACAGGTTATAATTATCAAATATAATAACTTGTGGGTAAAACCCATTTGTGATTACCATAACCTCATTAATTACTTGAACATTTACTTTTGATTTGTTTAATATTATGCTGGGAGACTTTTTTGGTCGAAACGTAATGTAACTATTATTAATGTACCTTAATTTTATATCTTACTTTATCCACTACAACAAATTCACGTCCCACTGCTGGGCACAGGCTTCCACTCACATAGGAGAGAGGGAATTAGAGCTTAGACCCACCACGCTGCTCCAATGCGGGTTGGCGGGCTTTAACGACTATTAACATTGTTAGTGATAATAGTCGGGACCGACGGCTTTACGTTCTTTCCGAGGCACGGGGGTGAAACACCGCCATCTTCCTAACTCCGGGCTAGTACTGAGAATTTCTAGTCAGAAAAACCCAATACCTACTCAATTATGGCCCGACCCGGGACTCGAACCCGGCCACAGTCGAATATGCCAACCACTAGACCAACGAGACAGTCCTTACGCAGTTATCTTACTTTATAACTGAATATAATATGTATCTGTAGAGCAATTAATTCGTAAAATGAAAAAACCATTTCAGTTGATTTAAGAAGGTAATTTGTGATTTAATTTAAAACTTTTCTAGATATTTGAGTTCTATTGGGTATTTGAGAACTAGATAAATCAGCAACTTTTTATCAAACGTCAAAAAGCGCGCTTAGTATGGGAGTTTGCATGAAATACTAACTTGTGACTGTGACGTCATCAAGATTCGACTTACTTTTTTACTTTAGCCTATAGTTTAAACTGGTTACCAAACTTTAAACTAACAGTGAACATTAATTTTGTCTATGGGAACACTCGCTTTTTAATCTATAAGTACTAATATTACCTATAAATATTCCCGTGGGAATTCAAAAAACTTATTACACGCGGACGAAGTCGCGGGAATCTGCTAGTATCTAATATTTTAATAATAACGATTTTTTGACATAGGAACAATGAGGGCTGCCGTTTTTATGCTCACTAGTTGGCGCCCCTGGCGAGTAAGATCCTTAGAATAGCTGTAAATTCGGTAAACAAGCATACTTTTGACAAAATAGTACATTATTGCAAAGGCTGGGAAATAGGCAATTGCAGGTCGTGTATGAGTTTGAAGGCCGAGCCGTAGGCGAGGACTTCACTAATACGAGACAGGCAATTGCCATTTCCGCCGAGGCATATATAGTGCTTTTCTCGAAAGAATGCAGGGAAATAAAACATACTTTTTATGTTATATATTAAATTTAATTTACCATTGTCGCTAAATATATATCATCTGGGGCTTTAATTAAAAATTGCTTTATGTTTTCGCCGTATTTCGTATTTCTTGCTTTTGAATCCGGTCGATTGTCGTTTAAGAAAAGTAGTTAAGTTCCGATAATTTTTCAAGTTAATGCCGTTTTTAACATGAACTGTACATTTCAGCATGGAGTAAATTGCCCATAATGTAGATGGCTTTTTAGTTTTATCAGTTTCATTAAAATACGCCAAAATACTGTTTTGGAGAAAATGTTCACTTTTAACCAACTCATAAAATTTTCATATACTTTCATGTATTTTTCTTTGGACTTCGCTGGAAGCAGGTTTTCCATTGCCAATTTGGCTTCTGATCTTGAATCTGGTGGAGTACAATCAATCTCCATTTCACTCTGAACCGTTGGAACTCATTTTACTTATTATGAAATTTATATTTATTATTTACTTTGATTTGTTATTTACATAAGTATGTAAATAACAAATCAAGACGAATTTTCAGCTTTGCCGCCTATTTTTTTTATCATCTGTGCCGACAGGCAAACGCATTTATGGCTATACAGCCACCAATTTGTACTAAGCAAAGAGACTATGGTATGCCAAGAATGACAAAAGAGATCCGATCAAAGAGTATTTAATAACCCCAGCACACCGTTTCATACAACATTGCAGGAGCGTTGTAATGTTCCAAATTCAAAAAACGCTCCTGCAATGGATTTGATTTTCTTTGTCCGAAAATTCGATACTTCGCGTGTTCTTTTTTCGAAAATAATGACAATATTTCCATGCATGTTTGAGAAAAATACGTTTTTTAATAGTAAGCACACAGGAACCAAGGACATAATGTACTCACTTCTGAGTTCTTCTTCTTTCAACCCGCTTAATTTTTCACTTTTTTTTCTTAGCTCCGCTTTCAAAGCGCAGAGCACTGACATTCAATGATACGTAGGTATCTTACATCTTCATAAATTAATCCGGTATTGCTAAATAAATTAATGAAATAATTTAGACCCGCAATAAAGGCCCAGTGGTCTCCGAAATGTCAAATAGGTATTATTTGACATTTCGGAGACCTCACTCTACACTAGCGCCTCTAGCGGCAAATTTACCCTAAAAAGCGGCAGCCCCCATTACCCCCTACCCCATAGGAGGCCGTAGTCTTTGACTTCCTTAAGGCAATCACCCCACCCTAGTATCATAGTCACAAAAAATCACAATATAACGAGATCAGTCTAATTTCAAGTGGGCAACCCCAATATCTTACGTCACCCAGTCGTGGTCTTAACCCACGGCCTCGGAGGCGTATGGACTAGTTTAGTCCAACCGACCTCCCATTCGTCCCAACGTTGAGGTCCGAGCCAGCTTCATAGGAGGCACCCTTAGGAAGACGCTGCCCCCCATTGTATGCTGGATGTGGGAACATTGTTGTTAAGTCTTTAGGATATTTAGAGCAAGACAAACATTGTACTTCAGTCACACGAGTATTCCTTGATAATTGCAATGTTGACAAATGAACTGTTAAGATGTCTTCAGCATGCAGCACGTAAAATGGATATGATGTCCTTAGTGAAAAATTAAACAGGACACCGCTATATTCGATCAATTCCATATAAGTGGAAGTTGATTATAACGCGATGGAATTCGTAAAAGAAAACTCGGCCTGCTGCAGTTAATGTGACGTGAACGAGTAAGAAACATACAAAATTACAAACACTTTTTTTACTCGGCAGTTTATCGGAATGTTAAAATATCTTGGTGATAGGTACGGTTTATGGCCACCAAATCCAATCTCGATAATCATCAGGATTAAGCCCGCGTTCAATCCCCTGAAACTGTGAGTTGCTCAGAAATGAAATTTGAAATGAAATTTTCTCACTGCAAAAAGCCTATCTATAGAGGCGTTATATAGCATAGGCAGGTTTTAAAACTTATAAACTAAATGATGATTTTCATGATATACCTACTTCAAAATCATAGAAATTTCATGTAACCTGCCATTTCACCCCTTTTGGGGTGGATTTTCGTAAAATCAAGACACGCGGAAGCGTGTCCAGCCAAAGTTCAAAAAAACTGGCGAGCAGCACCGTGTGTAATATTACACGAACCATTTGGAGCCACTTTTGACCCCCTCATAACTCAAAAACTATTTCACATAAACATGTCAAATTTGGCGCATATATTGAGACCCGTGAGATACATATGTGCTCCAAATTTCATAAGCACACCTCAAATGGTTATTTAGATATAAACGTACAAAAATCGTCATTTTTATGATCAAAGGTATAGATCAAAACTCTGACACGAGGCATGCTACCATTGCTTAAAGCCGTATTATTTTAATATTGTTGACGTTTATGTTGTAGTGTTATAATCATTATTTTAAGGACGTCAAAGTACGTGACATTCAACCGTTAGTTTGAAACAATACTGCTTTAAGCGGTGGTAGTAACTCCTTAACTATTGAAAATGACACATAATTATTATTTTAATGTAAATAATAATGAATAATAATATAGTTGCATTAAAACCTTACCTTCGTATTCATGCATTTTGTGCAACGAAACGTCATTGACAGAAAAGAAGAAGAAACGTATTTGAAGTCGTCAGTTCAAGCTGTCAGTCATTGTGATTTGTATTCATTGTTTATAGTGGTTTTAGTGATATCGACTGTTTACCGTGCTTGTTTTCAATGTTTCACAAAAAACTTTTGATTTTGAACTTTTGCAATCAAAATTGATGAGATGTAGAAATGTGCTGTAGAGGTAGTCTGACCATAGATGTAATCTGTCAATGTCAGTGTAACTCTAGGTACACTATATATTTTTCTTGAGAATTCTCGTCTTTAATTATCTTGTACAATGAGTCGTACAATAGAATTACTGGTGGGTGACACACTGACCTTACACCAAATAATAAGTACCTACTACTGTAAAACGTAAACTAAACTAATAGAAAAGTCCTATTACAGTGTAAAGGATTATTTGAATGATAGCAAGGCATGGGTATGAATTGTTACAACGGCTGATTATGTAATGTTATATTATAAGTACATATATATAATTTCAAATATTTGTGAGATGGTGATAATAAAAAAAAGAGGAGTTTATTGCGGGCTCTTCTCAGACCAGGGCACGTTTGGAACCCTCGTAGCTTTAGTTTTAAGATATCGTAGTTAATTATCACCATCACGTCTTATGCTCTGTAAGCATGACGTTCAGAAGGTGTACTTTGTAGGTACATATTTTAAATAAATATGTTTTGAGTTTGAGATTGAGTTCAATAATTTCCGTACAAAAAGTAATGATATCCCATCAAAAACATAAATGTAAAATGAGAGCCAAGTTCAAAATTGTGATATATATGCCTTGGTTGTTGACTTCAGCGACAAAAGAAGTGAGATCTAAATGGGTGCCAAGTTCAATGGTCAGTCCTGCAATTTATATATCCCATCAAAAACATAAATGTGAAATGAGAGCCAAATTCAAAATTGTGATATATATGCCTTGGTTGTTGACTTCAGCGACAAAAGAAGTGAGATCTAAATGGGTGCCAAGTTCAATGGTCAGTCCTGAAATTTATTTATAACAACATATAATATTTTATAACAACTTAAAATATCATTTCTTCTTATAACTTAGTATAAAATGTTGAAGACTAAGGCTTTGGCTTGGCTAGTTTCCATATACGAATTATTATTAAGTAGGTACCTAAAAATACAGTTTCTACCAGCAAGCCAAATTTTCGGAAGAATAAAATAAGAACTTACAGCTTTACAACTTGTGAACGCTATAATTCGTATATGAAAACTAGCCAAGCTAAAGCCTTAGTCTTCAACATTTTATACTAAGTTATAAGAAGAAATGATATTTTAAGTTGTTATAAAATATTATATGTTGTTATAAATAAATTTCAGGACTGACCATTGAACTTGGCACCCATTTAGATCTCACTTCTTATGTCGCTGAAGTCAACAACCAAGGCATATATATCACAATTTTGAATTTGGCTCTCATTTCACATTTATGTTGTTGATGGGATATATAAATTGCAGGACTGACCATTGAACTTGGCACCCATTTAGATCTCACTTCTTTTGTCGCTGAAGTCAACAACCAAGGCATATATATCACAATTTTGAACTTGGCTCTCATTTTACATTTATGTTTTTGATGGGATTGCATATACAAGTTACGATTACTTAAAACTAATAACCTAAATCCCGATGATACTATTTTTCCAGGAAAATAGTCTCGATGGTTACCCTTACGTTGGCATTGAGTCTAAAGTTACCAGCATTCGGAACGGTTGACGGTCATTGAACGTTCATCGAAGACCGACTGTTATCAGTTAGCACCTTATCAGTAAGTCTATGCAGTAAGTACCACAGTTTACAAGCACGTATCCAAAGAGGAGATAGAACTGAAACGACGCGACGCGCGCAGGCGCAGGGTAGGAGACCAAGAGCTTTACAAAAGTTAAAAAAAAATTGCATTATCAAGAGTAGCTTCCATAAATTCTGATGATATCAACAAATGATTCAGACATTCGTTATATGTGCGGTGCGAAGCGGATAATTGACACATTAAATAGTTTAAAATATCCTTGAAACTACGTAGGCACGCGTGCGTAAGTGTAATTATTATAAGCACTTGAGGTACGAGATTCGATTAAGATAATACATAATGTTATACTTAGCAATTCTTATCATACTAATATAATAAATGCGAAAGTGTGTTTGTTTGTTGGTTTGTCCTTCAATCGCGCCTCAACGGAGCAACGGATCGACGTGATTTTTGGCATGGATAGGAAAAGTACCGATACTCGTCAGATTCTGAACTTCGCTGACTTTGCAGCTTTTCCAATTTGCTGTTAGTGAACTTTAAGTACAACAAATTACATGACAAGATAGCTGATTTATCAGTATTTTTTTATAATATAAATTAAGAATTAATTAATTATAATAATGATTCTAAATCTTTAAAAAATACAAAAATGAGTGATTCGTACAGATCCGTCAGATTTGTCCCGATTATCGTCAATATGTCCCAGAAGTCGTAAATTTTTGACAATAATTTAAACTCTATTGTCTTAGACAAAAAGTTTATTGTAATTTCATTTTCAAGTTTTTATTTTTCTAATAAAGCCGCTTCAGCTGAGATAATGCCTAGTTATATGCTCAAAGGTGAAATCTTAATTAAACGAGTCTAATATCAGTGTAAATAATACACAATTAATGAACTTTTTACTGCACAAATTAAGGTCATTGACATTATTATAAGTCGGCCTTTAAAATAAAGATAAACTTACTATTTATCTATAGGTAGTAACGGAGCAGAGATGCTATACCTCCGTTACTCCGTTTAAGCCATTACTTCGTGATGACCACGACCACTTTGTCAAAAGTGTAACGACGAAGAAGAAGATGCTATACCTAAGTACTTGTTACATTACAATACTGCCACTTATTACATGAAGAAAGAGGATTGATTCCCCTCAGTTTTTATTACTTCCCCCTCAATAATTGAGCCTTTATCGCTGTACCATCTTTTCTTCACAGTCTTGAGTCTCTTTAAATAAGTACACGTGTTCCAGAGTCTCGACCTAGTAAAAAGACCTATTGGTCACTATTTTGCCCAACCACCACTACATTATTAGTACTATCCAAAAGAATTTAAGGAATTTTTTAAGCAAAGGAATTTATATTAATAATTTAATTATAGTCAGCGCTAAAACAAATTAATTAACTTGCAAGGAATCATAATATTTTTTTATAAAATGGATGCCGCTCAGGAGGAAGTAAAAGAAGTAGAAGAAAGATTTATCCTCGCTTTGTATGGGGCTAAACAATAACAGTCATGCCTAGTTATGGTACCTTCATTTTAATAAATATGTTGATCTTAATAGCAACACAGTCAAAATGTTCAAGTTACCACCTTCTTCGGCTGCAGCCAGTCAACATTCAATGCGTACTTTTCATCAAGTGCAACTATGGTGAGGAAATGTGTAGAGTCTAGAAAACTAGGACTGGAAAGAAAATTGCAACTTTTTTCGCCCAGCTCCAGCATCGAGCTGATCTCTTCAATGATTATCAGAAAGCCCCAAATGTATGGCCTCAATCGGTTTGTTTCAAAGATTCCAAGGACGTTTTTAAACATATTTAAGGCTTATTTTACTGAGCTGCGATTTTTAGTCAAATCAAACGCACCATAGCTTATATAACTCCTATTATATTATATGCTAGAACTTATTTGTAGGTAATTTATTAAGAAACAATGTTTATTTTGACAGTTTTGTCCTGACTTGTATACTTTTCTTGAAAATCTAGGAAATCTGCAAAATAGGGCACTTTGACACTTTTCAAGGCAGAGTTGTGTTTTTTAATATACTCACTCATAGTTAAATATAAAACAACGGTAGTTAAAACAATTATAAATTTTTCCTTTTTCCCCATACATTGATGTCTAAAATGAATAGATTAATAGCCTATATTGTCAATTTTTTTTATCCACTCCAAGTTAGCCCTTGACTGCGATCTCACCTGATGGTAAGTGATGATGCAGTCTAAGATGGTAGCGGGCTAACCTGTTAGCGGTATGGCAGTTATATTAAACCCATACCCCTATTTGGTTTCTACACGGCATCGTACCGGAATGCGTAATCGCTTGGCGGCACGTCTTTGCCGGTAGGGTGGTAACCAGCCACGGCCGAAGCCTCCCACCAGGCCAGACCAGGGAAAATTCACATATAAAAATTCCAGAATAAGTTACAGAATAACAACACTAGGTTTTGTTGTATATGGTATAAAATATATACTTAAGGAAATCAATGAACATACGTTGTACAGCATGCTTTAATCATAAAACTTTACTTCGCGGAAGTCGGGTGAAAACCAAAAGCATTGCAACTAGCAAGCGAGTAATATCTCATTAACTCTAACTTAGAACGATAAAAAGAAAACTAAACATCGCGGGGCCGCGCCTACTGCAACCGAAAAAAATTCCAATGACGATGCAATAAGGTTTAAAATATAAACCGTGTCGCTTTTACGTTCAATTTTATAGTATGGCCCAATAACCGTCAAAATAGTATCAATTTCGACGAGTTCTGGGTCAAGTAGCGATTTCAAAGTACCAATAGATGTCACAGGGCTTAAATCAAAATAATAATAGTAATAACACAGTTTTATAGAACTTCGTTAGAAAATTAACTTGACTGTTGTATAAAATAATCACATTTACCAAACTCGCCCACAGATCTTCCAAAACTAATCTCGAATACTGACATGTACTACGACAATTCAGTTCTAGGTATAACATCACAAAAAACAAATATTCGACAACGCATACTTTCGGTACTTTTTTCTCCAACACCATTAGAGTTTTGACTAAATGTTGAGATACTAATAATGCAAAATATTACCAAATATATATTGCCATAAAAAGTTTTTATCTAGTTTTTGGTAGAAATAAATAGTCGGCCTTTATTTGCAATCTGACGGGTATCGGGACACTGTCGACATTACCAGCGCTTACGTTAGGTCGAGGACCTGAAGAGTGATATAGGCTATCAGATTTTTATCCCGGAAAATTAAGCATTTCCCTCGGGAATCAAAAAAACTTAAACCACGCGGACGAGATCGCGGGCATCAGCTAGTATAAATAATTAAATATACCTATGCACAATAATTACCTAAAGCACTCAACAGTCTCGGATACTGTCGAAAGATTTTCTACAAATAAATACACGAGAAATAGGTGTCTCGGCCTAAAACTGACATAATGTTTTTTAAACAAACGAATTATCTTTAACTTCTCACTTTTTTAGAGCTCCGCACCTCAAGAGGAAAAAAGGAACCCTAATAGGATCATTTCGTTGTCCGTCTGTCTGTCTGTCTGTCAACCACCTTTTTCTCGCGAACGGAGGTATCAGGTTGAAATTAATATGAAATACTTTAAACCGAAAAAGGAGGAAAGAAATCCGAAAATTATTAATTAGGTTTCCATACTCATGGGATCTCGAATTGTTTGGCATTATTATTTACTAAAATAATTTATATTATGTGATGGTACGGAACACTGTGCGCGAGTCTGACTCGCACTTGACCGGCTCATTATGTACTTAAGTAGCCAGAAATCCATGCTTTATACATGTCACCGTAAGATTGTAAAAACCGTTAGATTATAATCTAACTCGCGAAATCGCAAAGTCGAAATCGAAAGATTACAATTTAACGCATTATTTTCCGGTAGATTGTAATCTGTTAGATTTATTAACCCGATAGAACTTACTATTAACTACTAAAATACACAGCAGAATATAAATATAGAACTAACTAGTTAGTTCTATAGTTATATAGTTACATAGTTTACCTGGTTATTTATGTCGAACCCTAACCTAACCTACATGAAACAGACAAGAAAACGTAAATGCAATGAATATTTCAAAAATTTACACTCAGAACATTGAACGGTTCACAATCTTTCGACAGTTTACAATTTCGCGAGTTAGATTATAATCCAACGGTTTTTAAAATCTTACGGTGACATACATAAACTAAAAGGTATTTTTTACAGAACTTTGCTTTACTAAAAGTCTAGAGTGAAAATACATAAAAATGTTCAATACTTTTTCCTTTGTCCGTTTTACAAAAGCTGAGAAAGATTAGGTATAACTAATCCTTCGGAAACTGTTTCACCACCTACTTTAAACAAAATGTCGATTTCCACTTCGTAAAAGTTAATACTTTCGAATTTATTGATAAGCACTTTTAAAAAGATTCGAACTAGGTATTCTATTGAAAAATTTTTGTTCATTAAAACCTAAAAGTTTCAATCACAAAAGAAATTCCGTTGGAGTTATAGGTATGGCCGGCGATGAAAACTTAACTTTTGCAATGTTACAAAACTCAGGGACCCTATTACGGAAAATTATTGCTATATTATTGTAACGATCGCAACTCTTTTGTTACATAATGGTCAAAATCTATTGTTACAGCAAGAAGAATACCATAAACGCTACAAACCAACGTAACAATTATTGATGCAGAGACTGAATCCGTGATGCAGAGACTGAATCCGTCAGCTTTCATTTTGCTCTGTAAACTCTGTCATTCGGATCAGAAAAGTTTTCGTTTGCATTTCATTTCGTAATTCGTTTAAAAAATCGTTTGCATTTTCGCACGCTGCAAATAACTACTTAGTGCAACGTTTTACATGACCGAAAATTGCAAATTGCAAACTGCAATATCCAAATTGTAGAAGAACGGCTTGTATTGTAATTGTATTGTAATTGTAGACTCTAAAACGTGCCCGTAAAAAAATGGTGTACTGGTTTGCATGGCTGACTCTGCACGTATGAAAACGAATAACAATTTTTACCGGCAAAAATGTTAGTAAAAACCGGCATACCTACGGGGTTTTTGCTTGGTAGAGCATTTAAATTCTTTCCTTTCCTTTTTTTCAAAATTTCCTTTGTTCATAAGTACCGAAATAATAATTACCTTGTTTAGTTTTTTTAAGGAGTATATTGTATTTGTACATATTGTTGTATTCAAAATAAATAAATTGAAATTGAAATTGAAAATGCATTCGTTTAAAAAAATGTAGCCCTCAAACTAGATTGGAAATAGGGCTGCTGTATTAATAGAAATTCATATAAGGGATAGGTACAAAATCGGGATTACAGATAAACGGTGATACACAGCCTAGAATTATAAGCTAGCCACTAAACAAATCAGGCTAAGTAGGTATACAGGGTGGAAAGTTTGAATGGGCCCTGGAGGGGAAGTACCTTAAATCCTTAAGTTAGATCATTTTACTTAAAGGAACCATTCTTTTATTTTTAAAAAGAAACAAAACTGCATTCAAAGATTTTTTAAAATTCGCATGTCTCACCCGGGAATCGAACCCGCTAAAATTCAAAAAATGGGCACTCGCTGTTTTGTTCCACTAATCGATACAGTCAATGTTAAAGATAAAATTTCTCCAAGAAACGTTAGGTCTTACATTCGTCAAGACAAGTATTTCGTACAAGATAAACGAAAAGAAACATACTACAAAATTGCGTACATACATTTTAATAATAATAATTTAACTAATAAGTTGTTCGAAATGAGACCCCTCGTTCTGGATACACAAATTTATTCTTCGTTGAAATTCATTTCCTGTAGCCTTCTGCAAAGTGTTGTGGTGTATGCTCATAATAGCATTTTCTACCGCAACCTTTAGCTCTTGTGCAGTCTCATAAGACTTTTTGTAAATAACATTTTTTACATGGCCCCATAGAAAATAGTCCAGACACGTCAGGTCTGGACTTCTTGCAGGCCATCTAATCGTCCCGTTTGTACCTATCCAGACATTGAAATTCTCATTAAGGAAAGCCCTGGAAATCCTACTATTGTGAGCAGGTGCGCCATCTTGTTGAAAAATGATACTATGCCGTTCGTCTTCCGGTAAAAGGTTTAATTGATTTTGTAAAAGCTCTAATATTTCAATGTATTTGGTTCAATCACTATCCAGTATTCCAGACAACAACATTGAAGTAAGTAAGAGTCACTATGATACAATGTAAAGTGTAGATAACCTAAAATTTTGTGAAGAAAGACATCTAACAGCTTTATACCCAACTAGCTGGTGCACATGTTAGTATTATTACTGTTTGTCATTATATGTCATGAAACAGGGTGTATAATATCTGTCAATTTGACTCGTTTCATGACATTCGATTTAATCTACGGATACGGACGCCATATATAAATACGAGTGTTTTGACGATGGTAATTCAGTCTCCTGCAGGCAGACTCAGCGATTATTGAATACTTTTGTGTTTAGATCGCAATTTGGTTTAGAGCTTATCGATAGCAATCGTGGCCAGATCAAATGAATATTGTCTTTAAGTAAGCTTACATTTATCTGATTACATTAAATCTCTCGTGGAACCTCTATCCGTTTAACCATTTACTCGTGCAAGTTCCAAATGAGAGTACAAATATATTAAAAGTGTCTCAATAATACCTATTTCTGGATTGTCGCTTATACACAACACTTCGTCCGCGTGGTTTAAGTTTTTTGATTTCTGTGGGAACTCCTTAATTTTCCGGGATGAAAAGTATGTCCATGTCACTCTCCAGGTCCTCAACTATACCCGTGCCCAAAATCACGTCAATCCATTGCTCCGTTGCGGCGTGATTGAAGGACCAACCATCACACCAACAAACCAACACACTTTCGCATTTATAATATTAGTATGATAATTTTGAATCAATCAAATAAATAAACTCGCCGGCATATTTAGCGGAACATAAAAAAAAGGTCAATAATTAAAAAGTATGGTTTTATTTTAAAATCTACTGTTCAATTTCAATAAGAACTTTCTGTGTTGTTGATATCTTCAGAGTTGTTTATATTAGAAATAGATGGCGCTGCCCGTCGATGACTCGCGGTATTGCCTGCCACCTTTTAAAAGTGTATATTTTCGAATAATGATCAGAATAAATGCTCATACGTTCAGGGTTAATGCTTTTCATTACACGCACGGCTATCAGTGTCCTGAACAAGGTCCTTCAAAATCGGAGCGTTTTTTGACCAATATCGGTACATTGTCATATATTTTAGTGCTCATGTAATAATTAGTTTTGTGGTAAATATTAAGTGTCAAAATCAACGCAGTGACAGCTGTCAGTGTCAAGTTGACAGTCATAAATAGCATTGACAACTGACGTCTTCAAGAAAGGTGACATAAGATCCAGTGGCGCCACCTGGTGGCCATTCCTGACAACAGCAGCTCCAAACTACAACAAGCGGGAACTTCGTATATTACGTGAAGTGGTAAAGTGCAACAGAGTTGTGAGTACACAAATTTAAACTCTATTAACAGTGAGAGAAAAACTTAGAAAATTAATGCATCATTTGTAGACTTGTAAAATTTGCAAAAGTGTTAGCTAGGACTTAGAAAAATTCATTGAAAAACGACCAGACGGGGAACCTATGTCCAAATTTACCTTGATAATTAACGTTTCAAAAACTTAGAAAAATATTTGGACTTGTACGATTTGTGAAGAGTTGAAAACACATAGAATAAAATTTGGACTAACTAAGCTAACAAGAAAGAGTTTAGTTTGAAAGTTAGAAAAATTTTGGACTTCATACAATTTTAGAAAATATTATTTAACAATACTCAAATTAAAAGGGGTTAAAATGGAAGCTGATTTAAGAGTTATGCAAGATTTAAAAAATCAAATAGAAAAGGCTAGAAACAATTTTAAAAAATCCCCTAAGGAACGAATCACAGAATCATACGTCACGGCAAGATTAGAAGGAATAGAGGAGATAATCAAACGATTCTCTAACCAACATGAGAGCATCATTTCCAGTTATGAGATTGAGGCATTGGACAAAAGTGGTTACTTCAAAAGTGATATCTTTAATTTAGGTTACGAAAGTTACTTAGTCTATAAGAGTGAGTTGATGACGTTATTAAACTCAACAACTAGATCTAGTACAAACCTTGACACTTTTTCATTTAATGTGGCTAAGGATTCTCTTGTGCGGTTGCCGAAGATATCTATACCTGTGTTTAGTGGTAACTATGCAGAGTGGTCGTCATTTAAAGATCTTTTTATCTCTTTGATACATAATAACGCTACTTTAGATGACGTCCAACGCTTACATTATTTGAAAACTCAACTCAAAGGAGAAGCTGAACAGTTAATAAAGCATATTCCCATAACTCAAGCTAATTACACAAAATGTTGGAACTTATTGCAGAATAGGTATAACAATAAGCGGTTTATGTCAAATTGCATCCTTAAACGGTTATTCAGTCAACGACCCATAGCGAATGAATGCTCTAACGGTCTCAAGGACCTCCTAGATACCACATCTGACTGTCTGCACGAGTTGTCTAATCTAGGTATTAAGGTAGATTCTTGGGATATACTTATTATCTATATTGTAAGCTTGAAGTTGGATACTGAGACGCGTAAACAGTGGGAATTACATGTGAATAGTTTGGGTGAAGACTTACCGACCTTTACCCATTTAAAAGAATTTTTAGAATGCCGCTTCCGAGCTTTAGAATTTGTTGAACCTATTAAAATTAAACCTAAATTTACATCTAGTATTTCAAAATCATTGCATGCTATTCCAAACGTAACTTGTCCTCACTGCACTGAAAATCATCGACTATTCTCATGTAGCAAATTTATCAAAGAAGATGTGAACTGTCGACAAGAACTAGTGAAATCATTAGGACTTTGCGGGAACTGCTTAGGCCCTAATCACACAGAAAAAACCTGCCGTGTACCTACTAGTTGCCGTATTTGTAATAAGCGTCACCACACTCTCCTCCACGGAAAGCCCCCTTTGTATACCGTCGCAATTGCCACTGAGGCCATAGGGACTAACCAAGATTATGAACAAACCCAAAATAACGAAGTAGAAATTAATCCGACGTATGAGGCCAATCATATTGCGTCCCATTTTGTCAAGAGGCAAATGCATAGCCAAACCTTATTGCCCACTGCTTTAGTAAATGTTGAATCCCAAACCAGCCAATTTCATGAACTAAGAGCTCTACTAGACCAAGGATCGCAAGCGTCTTTCATCTCAGAAGCTACTGTTCAACTTTTAGGTTTAGTTAAGATTACTGAAAAAAGCTGCGTTTCAGGTTTAAGTGGAGGTGACATTATTTCTAAGCATGTTGTGATGATAAACATGCAGTCACTTCATGATCCAAATTTCAAAATAAAACTTAAAGCTCATGTATTAAATCATATCACCTCGGTCTTGCCAGAAAGAAAATTTGTTCTGCCGTATTGGACAGATTTAAATCAAATTGGACTAGCTGATCAACAGTATAATATACCCAATAAGGTCGACCTTTTGTTGGGTGCCGAAGTATATGGCAGTATTCTGAAACAAGGATTGATTAAACAATCCAATGGATCATTAATTGCACAGGATACTTACCTCGGATGGATACTGTCGGGTCAGGTAGATTTCGATGAAAACGCAAAACACCAATGTCACAACGGAATTAGTGATATGCATTTCACGCATGAATCAGATCGTAACAGGATAGAAAAAAATGTTACCAATGCTGAAAGACAAGCAGGTGATAACAAAAGAGCAGGTACGAGCGGAGACCAGTCTTATAATTACGTTTTCGAAGTGCCATTTCGCCACTATGCTAACTCACGGATATTTGGAGATAAAGCCCGAACAAAGAGAACCAAGTCAAGTACGTCTAAGGTGACGCTCAGTGAAACAGTTTGGCCCCGAATCTTACGCTGGCATCTACATGCCATATTGCTTATTACACACGTCTTAAAAATCTGTAAGCAAATGGTGTGGCGAGATAATAGCGATTCTGAAATAAAAGATTATAAAATATTAAGATTGTCGTATGTAACATCATGGGGCCATTACTTAGCTGTCGAGAATCCAAAACCGATCGTCACGAATGAAGGATGGCTCGCTCTAGATTATTATAGGAACGACTTTATATCAGGTTGCCAATCTGAAACTGAAGTTGGTGAACAATTAAATTTTGTATATAATAAAAAAAAAAAAAAAAGTTTCGTATTGCAAAAAGGGGTTAGGAATCGCAAAAAGTCAGTAGGATGGTTAAAAGGAAATATGTTAAAGAATATGGAAGAAAAAGAAAAGGCGATAGCGAAAATAGATGGTAACACTTACCTGGAACCACCAGTCCGATGCTCTTGATGACACGGTGAAGCTACTCGTCGAATCATCGGCATCTGAAACTAAAATTATTATTAAAAATTATTACTAAACCATTAGAAATCGAAAAGTCACTTAAAGCTGTATTCAAAGGCATTAAACGTAGGTCGTAGATATTTATTCAGCAAATGAAAATCTTCTCAAGATGGAAATGTGGTCCTAAGAAGAACCAATCGATCGCCCTTTACTTCTTTCTGGAAAAACTGACTCAGCGAATAGTTATTAACGTTAATTATCGATTATAATTAGGAAAAACCCAAACAAGAAATGCGCGTCTATGGCAACTTACCACTGAAGTTGTACCGTACTTAATCAAAGAATTCAAATAGAATGTTTAGCTTCGGTATTGAAAACAGAATAATGTGAGTTAAGTGCAAGAGGACAGCTTACCTTAAATAGTCTTGCTACAAGTTATTAGATGCCCATACTCCATCTCCGGCAGAATAAAACCACGCGTGCCGGCACTGTTCGTTATAGAGGAGTTAAAGAATCCTTAATTCAGTATCCAAATTCAAAGTTTCGGCACTTCCCAGTAATTCTGTCCAATCCTAATGCAATTTTCAAAGTGTTACATTTTGTTCTTTAGTTTTAATTAAATAGTGTTTTGCATGTTCACATTTTGTTTGTCTTTCGAAATAAGTTTCATTTATATAATTCCTTTCTTTTAGCACGAAGTTTCTATTATGTATTAAAATGTATTATTTACCCATATAACCACGTCTTTGTTACATTCAAAGGAAAAATTACTTTCTTCGAATCTTGTGTACTTTTAGCCTTTGTATGATAACTTACCTAACCCTCGCGTCGTTAGCAATGTAATTGTTTAGATACCTGAGTTGGTTATAATTATTTTGTAAATTCACCAAATTGTATATTATTATGAAGGACTATTTAGTCCTTGGTGGGCGGTATGTTCAATTTCAATAAGAACTTTCTGTGTTGTTGATATCTTCAGAGTTGTTTATATTAGAAATAGATGGCGCTGCCCGTCGATGACTCGCGGTATTGCCTGCCACCTTTTAAAAGTGTATATTTTCGAATAATGATCAGAATAAATGCTCATACGTTCAGGGTTAATGCTTTTCATTACACCCACGGCTATCAGTGTCCTGAACATCTACTTACTACACTACTTTTGTTACTTAAAGTTTCATTTGTTTTACTTATAATGGGATCACATTAAGAACAGATTTTGCGAGCAAAGGCAATTTGTGAAAAATGTTTTTTTTTATTTTTATATCCACTAAAAGGTAGCCCTTGACTGCGATCTCACCTGATGGTAAGTGATGATGCAGTCTAAGATGGTAGCGGGCTAACCTGTTAGGGGCATGGCAGTTATATTAAACCCATACCCCTATTCGGTTTCTACACGGCATCGTACCGGAACGCGTAATCGCTTGGCGGCACGTCTTTGCCGGTAGGGTGGTAACTAGCCACGGCCGAAGCCTCTCACCAGGCCAGACCAGGGAAAATGGTACATTTTTGAACTTTTCATGTAACCGGGAAAAGTGAAATTTAATATTAAAATAACAATTACTTAAATTAGAAAAATGGTGATTAATATCGCGTATTTCCTCCACGTGCTCTTATTAAAGTTTCTACCCGTCTAGGCATACTGAGAATGATGTTATCGATGGTCTCCTGGGAAAGTCTCCGCCATTCCTCAACTACGGCGATTCGCAGTTCTCCCACGTTGGCAGGAGCTGGAATTCTGGACTTAACTTTTCTTTTCAGCAAGTCCCAAACGTGCTCTATTGGGTTCATATCCGGTGATCTCGCCGGATGGAGTGGCCGACAGACACATTCGCTACATTTAAAATTACAGCGACATAGCATAAATCACTTTAAATAGCTGTCGCTGTACGACACAAAGTACATTGTACTTGTTGAAACAATGACAAAATACCTACAAACTAACTGTACTAATGCCTAACTTTAGACACGGAGCACCGTACTCTCAGTTACTCGGTCTGAAACATGTCTGAAAGCACTAGCCGTCAATTTGTTGTTCACTAACTTTTCTCTCAACTCAACGTTGTTTGGATTTACCTGGTACCTGTGTTATCGTCAATTCACTGTCCTCTGTTCCACTTTGTCCTCTGTTCTAACTATTTGCTGACAAAGGATTTATGTTCTGTTGGCTGTATTTGCTTTTTGAATTTGGAACATGAATGTTTTCATGTTCACATTTTGTGCAATATTTTGTCAATTTACTTTTTTTTCTCAACTTAGTGTCTCCCATAAAGTAAAGTAAATATTTATTTTGTAAAATATGGTAATTACAGTATTAAAAATTTCAAACAGTTGTTACTGACGTCCAAATATTAATTAGGTACATAGTATTCCTATTTGATAAATGATTTAGGTATTTATTTCACGTAGGACAACTTATGTCCCTTAAGTATGATTAACCATACGTTAATACTCTACCACCGGCTCGGAAAAATGATTCTACTGAGAAGAGCCGGCAAGAAAGTCAGCAGTTGCTCTTTTCTTAAATAAAAGAAAGATGTTACAATAATAATTAAGCAATACAATACATACGCAACGTTACAAGTATTACACTGACTTGTGGATCACTGGATGTGAGGCCGGTTGCTTCATGCAACTTTGTCGTTAATAAAATCGTCGATAATAATAACATCGCCTTAACAAATGCTGTTTGACACAGTCTTTAAATTTATGTAATGGCAAATCTAGAAACTCTTTGATAATTTAGTATCTGATCATCTATCTATACCTATAAAAAATACTGAAATAGTATAATGTGTGCTTAGGGTGAAACGACAATTTCAAACGAGGATGTAGTTGCCTGCCTGAGCAAAGCGACGGCAGGCATCGCCCGAAGTCTGAAATTGACTAGTTTCGGGTGTCTCAACAGGCATTAAAACTCGCACTTTCAATCCAGGTTTTATGAAAAGGCATATATATATTCAGTTGGCTGTATATACATTTCCGATCATATTTTGTGCGCTCATCGTCAATTTCCTTTGTTTTTCTTTGGTCAATGTTGTTTCTCCTCAAAGTTAAGAGATAAAAATGTAAAACGCGCAGTTAGGAAGCAGAAATTGAACACAATTAGGTATAGTACGTACGTAGCTTAGTAATTTTTATTAAAATTAAAAAAAATCACATTCATGCGACTATAACACAGCTATAAATCCCTTTTATACCAATACCTACCTGCATAAAAATTGTATCATTATAATATTACTAGCGACCACGGCTTCGTTTTCGTGGGAATCTAATAAAATCCGGATCTATTACTTGCCTACATTCACATGGAACCTTAGTGCAAAATTTTAGCTTTCTAGCTCCATGGGTTTAAGCAGGGCGTTGATGAGTCAGTAAGTCACTGAGTCAGGGCTTTTCACATTGTTTCATGTGGAATCAGCTTATACAGTCCTATTTGCCATTGCAAAAATAAAATAGCTGGATCAATTATAATACCTATGAGAGAGAGAGAGAGCATCCAAGCATTCAGCAATACATTCAGCTGCTCCAAAATGGATGTTTTTAATTTTGCTTTTGGAATTTGGAAAATACAAACTACCTACTAATTTCTACTCATCAGTTTCTGCTATCCGAGGCCGAAACCGTTTTGATTCGAGTAGGTACTTGACCTACTTTTAAGCGTCATCCTATAAAAAAGGATTTTATTAGGACTAGGCTCAAACACGTTCGGTATATTGCGCTAAATTCCAACATAATTTCACCAATAAAAATCATGATGTAGATACTTGATACCATAAAAATTTTTCAGTTTAACATTACTATAGATAAAGTTGATCAAAATGACTTTTGCCTTTGTCAAGCCTATCATTATCAATGACTTTAGTAAATAGTACTAGGTAGATACTAATATAATGTTTGCAAATAATGAGATAAGTAAAGATAATTTTCGGTGCTATTTAAAGATTAGGTAACCTAGTGTTAAGACGATAATAAGGATTTGATGCTTAATGTTTCGTTTATAATAGGCGTCATTATGTATTTTTCATACTAAATATGCCATTAATTACCTACCATAACAGGTCAAAAGTACCTACTACCTATAGTCCCACAAACACTGACCCCGTGACAGCGTCGTTAGTGCTGAAAAAAAAACTAAACAGTCATAAAATTAGTTCTAATTTTGGCCACCGGGCCTAAACCTTGAGTTCAGAAGATCTTCTTTTTCAAAAGAGAATTCGAAATTAATTCTTCCTACACCACACGCTATCTATAATATTTCCACACAGTACTTTTAAAAAGTTAAGTATAGGTTAAACATTTCGTAAAGAAAAATAATACAAAAACACTACCAACCTTGTTAACCTACCTATAATTATTATATTACCTTATTTTGAAAGATGAAATGCTCATAAAATGCGGATAATTTAATTTAATTTTAATAGGAATTCCATTTTATTAGGCCGTTCCTTTGATGGGATTCGCTTCTCTAAATCTGGGTCTCTGTTACTCCGTAATGAGAAAAATTAAGACAGGCATTCCTCATTTACTTCGGAATCAAATCATATTTAAGAGGCTATTAAAGATTACTGAAATTTAATCTCCGCAAGTTCTTAGGCCCGTTAGTAAACCGACATTCAGCTGAGAAAAGGATTTCAAGTATAGATCAATCTATGGTAAACCGTCATTTAGTATAGATTGACCGATACATAGATATAGTTTCCCGTTGCCTTCTGCACCTGAGTGCAGAAGGCAACGGGAAACCACTATTCTATTTTTCTATAAGATTTATGAAAGGTACAACGCGGCGCTCCGACTACTCCGGGATCAGAGTGTGAAATGCGCTACCGGCCAAGGGCATGTAGGCAACCAGGCACCCTTTGGAAAACATATTACTGCAGGAAAGGAAAAGGCCGCCAACAGAAGTCATTGAGAACGTGTTCTTAGCTAATGTCCGTTTATTAACACGGGACCTAGGTGACATCGATAGGATAGCATTAAGTTACTACCGACTTAAAAACCCTACGTATTTCCCCACCAAAAGAATTTGTTGGTCGTTTTTCAACAATTTAATTAATAATTCGCTTCCCTAATTTTTTTTCTTCCACTCCACTGTGCATAATCAAAACACATAATGAAGTCGTTCCAAACGGCGTGAACGACGGTTTTTTTACAAACTTCCTCATTTCCTTTGAGATAGAGATAAAAAAAATGTTTACAATACAATGCAAATGATTTTGTTTGTAATTGAATTACAATTACAATTGTAATAACTGTCGAAGTAGACCTTACATTGGCTTTCAATAGAGGACATCAACATATTTTCTGTTTGTTAAACCCAAGTTCCCAGTAAATACCTAATGGCATTTTGACGACCTCCGTGGCGCAGTGTGTAGCGCTGTTTTCTTAACGTGCGGAGGTCCCGCGTTCGATCCCCGGCAGGGTCAATTTGGGAATTTATAATTTCTGAATTTTCCCTGGTCTGGCCTGGCGGGAGGCTTCGGCCGTGGCTAGTTACCACATTATCGGCAAAGACGTACCGCCAAGCGATTATGCGTTCCGGTACGATGCCGTGTAGAAACCAAATAAGGGTATGGGTTTAATATAACTGTGATGCCCCTAACAGGTTAACCCGCTACCACTACCGCTACCAGGTGAGATCGCGGTCAAGGGCTAACTTGTAGTGGAGAAAAAAAAATTATATAACAATTTCTAAGAAGACTTACTTCTGAAGGACTAAAAGTCAACCGACAGGGCAAAATATATTAAATGTATTTTTCTATAGACGATTAATCTGCAAAAGAACCAGAGTAAGCTAGGTACATAGCTCAATAGGTTACAATTTTACAATTTTTTTTAATTGTTAAACTAGCTGATGCCCGCGACTTCGTCCTTGTGACGTTTGACGTTTGACGTTTGACGAAAAAACATCATTTTTCGAGATAAAACAACAACATTTTTCGGGATAAAAAGTAGCCTGTGTTATTCCTGACTATAATCTATCTCTGCCAAAACCAAGGAATAAAGATGACATTGATAGGATAAGATATAGCTCGTTGAGGCTATAGTATATGGAAGTTTACAATTATCCTCTATTTCAAGCCACACAGGCTTGGAATAGAGGATAATTGTGCCCAAAAACATACAATAAACCAATAAACCGCCAACATTTTTATACAATCGAGTCTTGAGAGAAATTCAAGATATCTTATCTTGCTGAATCTTGGCAATAAAATTTGTAAAAGGAGCATGTAGCGGTAACTTAAAAAGTTTTATTAAGTATTGCAGGTTTTTTTATGGGTTCCGTACAAAAATATCAACTAGCTACAAGTACATAGAGGGATGTCATAATATTATTAAATGAAACTGAAAAAAAGAAAGAAATATTTATTCGGGGATACAAGTACAAGAAATAACTACTTAACAGTAAAAACGTGAAATGTCACTTGATCCCCAAAATGGTTTTCACTCAGCAACTAATATTACACAAACGGCTTTATCCATTTATAATTATCCGTTTCAGAGGCCCAATTGTCTAAGCAAATCGTAATCATTTGACAGCTTAAAACATATTACTCGAACTTATTATGGAGTTCATACATGCTTTTTGATGTTTTTTGGTTCCCGCGGGAACTCTGATTCGGGATAAAAAGTAGCCTATGTGTTATTCCTGACTAATCTATCTCTCCCAAAGCAAAGGGATAGGTAAAGACTGCTGACATTGATTGGCTATGAAATCCTCAAACCGGTCGTATTATACGTTTGACTAACGATTACAATTACGATTTCTCGAATTGCACAATCGGGGGGCGGAAACTAAAATAATGTACAAATGAAAGGGTTTCATTGGTCGGAATAAGAACGCATACATATTCCCCTCCCCCATCTCTCTCATCTCATCTAGTTCTCTTAGGAAAAATAAGGGCACTAATAGGGCAGTATAAAAGCTTTCTTTATTTTCCAAATTCAATTTAAAATAGCCTTCAATTCGTATTTTCAGACTTGAATCTCGTGAGAAGATTCCGAGTTCCAAGTGAAGTATCCCCTTTTGCACCCGCGTTGAAGCAATGAATACGAGTTATTGACCTTGCATAATAGGTACCAACGCTATCTCTAACCTGCCTGCCACCGATTCCAGATGCGAATTTATTTAGATTTAACCTCTAAAGCTTTTGAATTTCTCGGATAAAACGAGCTTTTAAAATAGCTTTCTCTCTGCATCGTATTCCTCATTGTTGAGGGTCATGACAAATTTCCATTAATCATAAAATGGCAGAGGTTTTCTTCGGATAATAATGCGGTGGGTTCCCAGGTCCCGCTTACGACTCAACTAAGAGTTATATGTATCTACTCTTTCTTACGATTACTATCAGATGTTAGATAGATAGATAGATAGATAGATAAATACTTTATTGCACACATGAAAAATACAAGGTAAAGTTAACTATAAACTAGGTATGCAAAGGCGGCCTTATTGCTTACTGAGCAATCTCTACCAGGCAACCTTTGGTGAGAGGATCGAATAAGATGTGTAGGGTAGTGTGGCACAATAGAATACACGTTATTATTAAGTAGGTAAGTACAAAATATAAAACATAATAAACGTATTGTATATGTCACCGTAAGATTGTAAAAACCGTTAGATTATAATCTAACTCGCGAAATTCTAAACTGTCGAAAGATTGTAAACTGTTCAATGTTCTGAGTTTCAATTTTTGAAATATTTATTTTATTTACGTTTTCTTGTCTCGTTCTTGTAGGTTAGGTTAGGGTTCGACATAAATTATCAAGTAGTGCCCGGCCGCAGGCCGGGCACTTAGGTTTTATCGGGTTTAAAAACTTATCAGATTACAATCTACCGGAAAATAATTCGTTAAATTGTAATCTTTCGACAGTTTAGAATTTCGCGAGTTAGATTATAATCTAACGGTTTTTACAATCTTACGGTGACATATATATACATTACATGTAAATAAAATACATAAATATAACAATAAAAATATTATGCATAAACATACACAAATTACACATTTAAATATAAAAATTAAATACGCATAGTAACGAATTAAGATAAAAGTATGATTTATTTATTATGGCATGACTTGGAGGAAATATTCTTTGAGACTATTTTTAAAAATAGGTAAGGATTTGGAGTCTCTAATATTTTTGGGTAGAGAATTCCATAACTGCACAGCATACACCGTGTACGATTTGCTGTAAAATTTTGTACGATGACTAGGAGTTTTGAGCTTATTATCCATGGTAGAACGCAGCTGCATATGACGATCAACAGCACCGAGAAAGTTGAAACGTTCTTTAAGATAGCTGGGAGTATGAGGAGCATATAGGATCGAGAATAGTAAAGAAAGAACATGAAAATTTCGACGCAACCTAATTGGAAGCCACTTGAGACGAGCACGGTACGCACTAATGTGATCAAATTTCCTCAATCCATAAATGAATCGAATACACATATTTTGTAAACGCTCAAGCTTGTTTAGTAACTCCTCAGTGAGATCCGTGTAACTGCTATCAGCATAATCCAGTATAGGTAAAAGGAGTGTTTCAGCTAAGGATATCTTAGTTTTGACTGGAAGGAGATTCTTCCAGCGTTTCAGGGAGCCGATAGCAGCAAAGAGGCGTCGGCTGACGTGGTTAACTTGCGGTCTCCAGGAGAAGGAGGAGTCAATAATCAAGCCGAGGTTTTTAACGGTGTCACTAAAGGGCAAAATCGTGTTATCCAGCACAATTGGTTCTATGGAATTAACATCAACCTTACGGGTTTGTGCTGGGTTGCCTATAATGATGACCTGTGATTTACTGGCGTTAATATTAAGGCCATACGACTTACTCCAAGAGCTTATTTTACATAAATCTGAATTAATTTTACTTATTCCAGCAGTAATTTGATCTACAGGTACAGAAGTATATATTTGCAGATCATCGGCGTAAAGGTGGAAGGAAGAGGAGAGGAAATTGGAAATTGTATTAATGAAAATAGCGAAGAGTAAAGGTGACAGGACACCCCCTTGAGGGACACCAGCCTGAACATAAGAAAAGGAAGAGGACTCATTACCAACACGGACACATTGCCTACGATTCCATAAGTATGAATGAAACCAGCTGACTACTTCCTGCGATATATTATTAGACTTCAGAATGGCTAACATTAAATCAAAGTCAATGGTGTTGAAGGCATTACTGAAGTCCAACAGAACAATAATTGTAACGAGCTGGTTATCAAGCCCATATCGAATGTCGTCGCAGATCTTTGTGAGCGCAGTGACAGTGCTATGTCCTGGTCGAAAACCTGACTGAAAAGGATTAAGGAGGTTATTATAAGATAGGTAGATGCGAAGTTGAGAGGACACTATTCGTTCAGCGACTTTGGATAAAAAGGGTAATATGGAAATAGGACGAAAGTGAGAAGAAGACGAAGGATTAGCAGTTTTAGGGACGGGTATAACAAATGCTGAGCGCCATACATTGGGAAAGATACTAGTTGACAAGGAGTAATTAAAAATATGACAAAGAATTGGGGTCACTTTTTCTAAAGCCAATAGCACCATTTTTCGGCTTATGCCATCACTCCCAATTGCATCGGATTTAATTGCTAGAATATGTTTTTCAACTTCATTCAACGTAACTGATTTAAACTTAAAAGGAGGGAAATAATGTCTAGCCGATTCACCGATACAGGCTAAGGTGTTAGCTTTAGTTAGGCTGTCCATCAGAGTAACTGTAGAGAAGTGAATATTAAGATGATTCAAGTTGACATTCTTAATGGCTTGATTTCGTTGCTTGCCAATACCTAGCGAAGCCAGAAACTTCCATGTTTTTACAGGATTGCCATTGTCTATGGAGTCATGTATATAATTGCGCTGCGCATCTCTACAAAGTTTACTACAACGGTTCCGAAGTTTTTTGTATTTAATGAGATTCTCATCGGTAGGGTTTAATTTAAATTTAGCTTTAGCTGAGTTGCGTTTAGCCATTACAACTTTTATATCTTTAGTCAGCCAGGGAGCAGGCAAGTGTTTCAGCTTAATTGGCCGTAAAGGTGCATGCACGTCAAACAATTCGGTTAGCATTGAGTTAAATAAATTTACTTTATCGTCCACAGTAGATGCAGTATAGATAGCGTCCCAGTCTATGTTATGAAGATCATGTAGAAATTTATCATTGTTAAAGCTCTTAAAGCTGCGTCGCATGACAATTGTCGGCTTCGCCTTTGGAGGACGTATTTTATATGAGACATAAATCAGATCGTGGTATGAAAACGCTTCAGCTGGAAATTGACCATGTAAATTGACATGTTCTGAAGAGGAGACCAATATCAAATCCAACCGAGAAGGTGCGCAGTTCGGAAAGAAGTGTGTAGCCGAGGAAGGGAGCATCAGCAGGTTGGAACTATTTACGATGTCAGATAAACGTTTTGCACGCGCATCTCCTTTGAGGAGGCACGTGTTAAAGTCACCCATAATTATTGTATGGTCAACTGTGGGTACATATTGTTCAAGCAAAGTTTCAAACGATTGGAAGTAATTTATATGGAGAGAAGGACTGTAGTATACACCAAGGAGTAGTTTCAGTTGACCAAACAAAACTTCAATAAAAATGTGTTCAGCAGATTCGGAGTACATGCTGGGTGACTTGTCCAGAATAGTAAATGGAATATGGCTACGAAGATATATAGCCACACCCCCTCCCCCCTTACCCGTGCGATCATTCCGTATCAAGTGGAAACCATTAATGGAATAGGAGGATGAAGGCAAACAAGGTTTAAGAAATGTCTCAGAGACTAGGATAGCATGGATGTTATTGTTATTTTCAAAAGAGGCAAGGAGATCAGTAAAATGAGAGGGGACGCTTTGAGCGTTAATATGAATAGCGTTAAAGTTTTTAGGAAACAATGACAGAGTAGAGCCAAGTTGAGAGTGAAGGGATATAGAAGTGCTGAGGAAACTATCGTCGGATGTGTCGGATCGATCAGAAGCTGAGTAAAATTCGTCATCGGTGCAGCCGTGCAAGCTATCATTATTAGCCATTTTATAGAAAAATATAATATATAAATAAATACAAAATACAAATAAGATTAAATAAAATACAAAATAAATATACTATAATGATTTCAAAGAGTGTTTTTGTAGTATCGGCCTCGTTCTATTACCCACCAAAAATTGTGTAAAGATTGCTTAATATATTTAAAAATGGTAAGACATGCTTATTATTCTAAATTAATAATATTAATAATCTAGAGATGGAATGTATCAATTAAAAGGAAAAATAAATTAAAATAAAGGTAAACTGAAATGAACAAAGTATGTCTATACCCGTGCTATTCCCTCATAATCTTTGGCAATTGGCCAAAAACAAGAAGGCCTAGCACAGACAGTAAAGTACGTCATCTTTCTTGTCACTACTTGTCATTTTCAAACATGTCAAGTGTCAGTAACAATAACAAAGCCTAAATCGTATACATTTTTAGATTACCTCAAAACAGGTTTTATTTTAAATTTTTAAAGTCAATGTTGTTTTGACTAGATAGACTCACGTAGTGCTTTCACTGGTAACTACATAGGTATATTGATATCTAATCATAGGTAACAATAGCAAAAACTACAGGCCAAACACTAAACAACGAGAAAACAACATAGTCTTATTTTTATGTTAGTGATAATAACCGGGACCGGATAAGACACTTAATAAACGAAAAGGCCAAATTCGTTCTAACCAAATTCGGTCACCCATCCAGTTATCGACTTATGTCAACGTTGCTTAACAATCACAATCGACTATAATATGCGATGTCGCAACTAGGCCACTCGTCCCTCAATAGCTCAATCAATTTAAAATAGCTAACAGATCAGAATTTTGAAAAGCGGTGATAAGCATACTTGGTCAGCGTGGTCATACCTACCTAATGATACGAATCCACAATTTTTTTTATTTTTTTTTTTATTTCTCCTCTTACAACTAGCATTACAGGTTTCCCTAATACACTAGTGTAGCTAAAATAAGCCTTATCTATATTATGAACTAATTAAATATTGTTATTATTATAACATATTATAGCCCACAGAGCAATCCTAGTGAGTTCACTCAGAATACAACAAAACAGATCCGTTCTCCGCGCTTAGACTGTGAAGTCTCATCTAAATGGCAATGCCAACTCAGACCAGCTTGGCGACTGGTTTCCATCGAGGGGGATGACACAGTAGACAGATACATCTGTTTACTGTGGGGATGATCCCACCTAATGATACCGACTAACATACCTATAGATGTTAGTAGGTATAGGTATAGGTTACAACATCCAAGTTACGTATCTGATGATATTAATCAGATCTTAACAACAGGCAGACATAAATAAATTACTGATTTGGAATCTTACGATTAAAATGTTCATTACAGCAATCGTCCACACATTTTTATTATAATCACTAGCGAATGCCCGCGATTTTGTACGCGTGGATTGAGGTTTTGTGGTTCCCGCGGGAACTGTTTAATTTTCCGCCCTATGTGCTATTCCAGACTATAAACTATCTCTGTGCCAAATTTCAGCCAGATCCGTTCAGCTGTTGGGGCGTGATTGAGTAACAAACATCCATACATCCATACATCCATCCAAACTTTCGCATTTATAATATTAGTATAGATATAGATGGCTAGATTACAATGATCTCCTAGACACCTACGTTCACAGAGTTATCACGACTGTCTCACTATGAGTTAAGATATTATTGTAAGGGTACGTGCGCACTGTCCGGTTAGGCCGAAAATTCTGGAAATTTCGACCTGCAGAACAAGCCCCGTGGACGGCCGGAGACCAAAGTTGATAATGAAGAATTGAAGGCTATTGTGGAAGCGGATCCATCGCAAACCACGTCCGAGCTAGCTGCAGGTTGCGGTGTTAGTGATAAAACTGTTTTAATCCACTTGAAGCAAATTGGGAAGGTGATTTTTCACCTTGAAATTGAGTTTTAATGAATTTTTCTTTGAAAAATGTTTTTGCAAAATAAAGAATTTTGAATTTCTGACAGCCGGACGGCTGACCGAAAGTAACAACCGGACATTGCGCACATAGCCTTAGTACTCAAAAGTGAATCATAATAAATTATTATGAACGACACACAGTTACAAAGAAGCAATCTATCGCAAAGTTTATCGTACAGTAATAATTCTACGACATATTCTATAATTTAGTATGCAATTATTTTATCACTTTAATTTATACCTAAAGTAAATTGCAAGGAAAATCCTAAACCTTCATCGATTCAATAAGAAAGTCTTTTAGGCAAGCGCGCGCCACCTTAGTCTGCATCATCATTCATCATTCATCAGTCACCACCTTGGCAGCAAGTTTGACAGCAGCCAAGCGCTCTATATTTCTAAAAGTCTGTACTCTATATTTAAAAAAAAGAATAAAAGAAAATAAAGGGCGTGGGCTACACATAATATATCTATTTATATTATTTATATTATTTTATCATATCAAATCATATAACACAAATACAACACTATCTCATATTTATTTAAACATTCACATTAATATAACACGATATTTATACCAATAGAATATTATAATATATACTTACAAACTTATAAAATACATATATATAGTATACAGAATACGTACATAATTAATCAACATCATTACACACACTAAAATCATAATAGAAGTTCAATAAACTGACTACAAAATTAATGCACTAGCGGAGTCGGGTGAAACGCGTAGTATGCCATCATATTAGCGAACGATGCGCCGACGCGAGTTTCGCATTCCTGCCGCATGCCGTTGTCAGATACAAAAACTGTCGCCACGGTCGCGCCATTTCCGACGTTTCCTACTATCCTACCAATTTGCTCTATGGTATCCAAGCATCGACCGCCATTGATTTTTGTGATACGTTTACCTAATACTTTGTGTGAATTCGTGTACGTTTTATTCTTGTGTTGTGTAACTGTGCAGAAATAAAGACTATCTGTGAACCACGATATATTCGTTGTAAGTTATTGCATCGCTGTTTTACCTTCTACGCGTAATAGAAAAGTGGGACTCGAAAATAACCTGACCATACACGAGATTCCCTCAAAGGGAAAATAATCTACCTAGAGATCGTTTTAAAACTTTTAATAACTAGATGTTGCCCGCAACTTCGTCCACGTGGATTAAATTTTTTCGATTCCAGTGGGAACTCCTTGATTTTCCGGGATAGAAAGTAGCCTATGTCCTTCCCCGGGATACAAACTATCCCTGTACTAAATTTCATTAAAATCGGTTGAAATGATGGGCCGTGAAAGCGTAGCAGACAGACAGACAGACACTTTCGCATTTATAATATTAGTATGGATTGACCAGACATTTTCTTTAAACAGACAAAACATACGTACGTTTTGTATGTTTAAAGACAGTTTTAGCACAGTAAACAGATATCTGTATCTGTTTACTGTGGTTTTAGCGACAAATAATCCAATGATCAATAGAAGATTGTTGCGAGCATTTAGAAACAATACCTACGCAGGTAGGTATTTAAGAAAAACTAAATTTGGAGTTTTACTCAACGCCTAATGTACTCATTCCATAACAGGAAAATGGCAATCTTCATTTACATTATTTAGCATGATATTCGCAATAATATTTTACAACAATCTTTCATTTTTATCGTCCTCAAAACCTCAAGGCCTAACTAATTTATCTAAGATACCGTTTAGTATATTAAAAACAGATTAGCGCTAAATCCCGCGACTTCGTCCGAGTGGATTTTTTTTTAACTCTGCGGGTACTTCCTGATTTTCCGGGATAAAAAGTAGTCTGTCTCTCTCCAGATCCTTATCTAAACAAATGCAAGAAATCATGTCGATCCCTTGCGTTGCGATTGGACAAACAAACACACTTTCGCGTTTATAACATTAGCATGATTATCTATCTATCTTTATATATACAAATAAAAATTAAATTTTCGTTATAGTCTGAGTAAGGTTTTATGCAGAGAAAAATTTGAATAGTTTCCTGGAAAAGTTCCTGAAAAAAATTAAAGTGCTCTTTTCTAGTGACTTTTTGTATGAACTCGATTTATTGAAATTTGGGCTGGGGCCATACAGCCCTATTGTTTCATTAGTGTTGACTTTCGTGTTTAAGAATAACTTGTTCGCCCCGAGCTGAGACCTCGCGGTATCCTTATGATAGTCATAACTATATATTGTAATAGTTAACTTTTAACATTAGACGCAAAAGAGCTAAAGAGTTATTGGAGAAACGAATAAACTTTTACAGAGCGCCATCTCTTGACATAATTGTGAAGTTCTGCTAAAAATACTGAAGCTCATTAAAAATTAAATATTTTCGTTTCCTTATTCAATTCAATTTAATTTCGCTTCTATGAGAGCCCCCCTGAAATAAAGATTTTTATAATTTTTTAAGCCACATTATATTTAAATTTGAAGTAATTACGTTCAGTAATTCAGAAGTTATAAGGCTCTGACAGACGGACTGACGGACAAGTGCAAATTCACTCAAGTAGACTCAGAGACCTTCACTTCGCTTGGTCAATAATCCTTATTTTAGAAACGTCAAGGTACCTACGTAAAATCAACTCTGCCATTTTGAGTAAAATTAAGTATCGCTTTAAGCGTTGGCTGTATGGCGGTATGGCCTCAGGACAATGTCTGTCGGCATTGAAATAGATCGAGTAATAGAATCAGGGTCACGATCAAAAATTATCGCAAAAATGCCCCAATTTTCACACGCATAAACATTGGTGTTTTTGACTGGGAAATTTAGAAAAAGCAACAACTTCAGTTAATTATGCACCTTAAGATGGATATAACGCTATACATTACGATTAGAAAATATTAATTTTTAAGACGTTCTGTCCTCAGAGAAAAGGTATGAATAACCTTTCATAGGCCACTTTTCGCAGGGACGCACTTTACACTGGAATCAGTGTAGTGTAATATAATTTAGGAAGAAAGGGTCCCTAATTTGATCCTTATTGCTATGTAATAAGCGACGCTACGGTACGACGCGCGGCCACAGGTTACAGGTTAGCGGACCCTTACCACAGGGCCCTGTGGAAAGTGCAGTGTAATAGGCCTATTATCAACGTCAATATTATTTATTATAAACCTTAAAACTTAGTTAATTACGTATTTAGTTTAATTATATATAAGGCCTTTTGTCTTTGTAGAAAGAAAAAAACAAAATAATCAATGGAATGAAATTCAAATAGAACAATGGAGACATGGAGCTGCAGAATATTTTTTGTTGTGTATGGTCGTGTATATTTATTACTAGCTTACGCGTCCCAGCAACTCACGTATGTGTTATACTTGTATAGTATGTTTTATTTATCAAAATAAAAATTTATACAGTTTTGGTGGGTAGCACTGCGAAAAACCACTAGGTTTAAATTGCGTAATCTTTCCTCTTCTATTAATATTTATAAGTAATATACAATGCTATGATCTGCATTAGTATCTGTGTAAAAACATGGGGAAACTAAAAGTAAACTTGTTTAAGACGTAAGATTTTAAGTTATATTTTAAATAATCTACGTTTTATTGACGTATTACACTGAACGCAATTGATTTGCTGCTACCCGATGTCCGATGAGGAGTGGAGTCCATCTCTGAACTACTGGTTGAATCTTCATGAAATTGACATGAGACCAACTTGACAGTGTAAAGAAAAAATAATTGTGATAATCGGTTGATATTTGATGGGGTTACGGAGTAAAATCCACAAAACATTTTATCCCACATTCCGAAGGAATCCTATCGTTAACTTGTATTATAATATATAGTAAGCGGATTCTTATTATTTTTAATAAAGAGAAACACATTTATCACAAAAGGAGTATAATTACAATCAAGGTAACAAATATCGAACAATAGAACACAACTCGACTCGGGAGGTGTTATCGACGAAACCACGAGATGCAGAAAGAGGCCCGATGCTAACGCTCGCTTGGTTATATAGGCTCGAGAGAAGTCGAGTGCAGGTGGCGCGATAAAATGACCGCCTTCCCTACTAACAATATATATTACAATGTTACATGATGATAATTTTATTTTTACGGATTGTTTGAACTTACTTATTAAATAATTTATCCAAAAATTGGTAGATAAATCCCAAAAGTAATTTATTGACAGACAACGCTCAGCTCAAGCCTGAGTTTAGGTACAATTTTATTTCGATGTCTAGAAGCATGAAATTTTGAACAGGATTTCCTTATTCAACGTATCTCATCGTACGAAGAAATTTATATAATTGTAGGGGAGCAGGTGATATGGCTCGACCGTAGCAAAGGATGATCGTTCTACGAGCGGGTGATGCGCTCGGGGACCACTGGTCTGACCGTTCATCTTTGGAGGTTGTATATATAGCGTAATTCAGAGAACGCTTCGTAATCGTGAGTTGGGATCTTCGTGGTCGCGTGAATCGTACTAGTAATGCCATGCCATGTAATGCCATACAGACCGCCACATTATAATAAAATTTTGAAAATTCACTCACTAAGACGGTTAAATACGAGATTAAAACTTGTAAATATCAAAATTTACATTAACACTGACTTCTCTCCACAAATATCTACTTTTTCTACTCTACTGGCTTTGATGCCGATTCAGATTTAGGCTTTGCGGCTTTTATTCTATATTACTATATTTTTTTATAAAATATTTATTTAAAGTATATAATATCTTTATGTACCCAATGTATTTTATGTAACTATGTAGGTATGTGTGTTCCCAGCAATATCAATTTTATCAAAATGAATTTGAACATAATATCATATGTTTTTTTAGATGACTTGGCTACTGCACAACGAAATGGATTGCCAGGGAATTAACAAACAACAATACTTATAAAACACCAATACTACTCCATGCATCCCCTGTATCCAGAACAGTCAATGTTTGTACTATCAATATTTGACAATATTTGACGCATATATTATTGTAATAAACTTACCGAAAAAAGATATTCCCTCCGAAGTTTTACTTTTGCGGTGAATATTAATAAAATTTTTAAATGAGCACTACGGCATTTTGACGCGTCTTTATGCTGGCTATGGTTGGCCCACACTAAGGCCCACACTTATGGAAAATAAGAGCACTTTCGTATTTTGTGCTGTAATTTTTCGGGGACATTTTTGAAGCGCTAATCGGACCTCTAGTATAGGTACTAAAGGTACTAAAATTCTACATCAATGTCTGTCGGGTCAACTAGCCCCTAATAGATTCTATATTCATGTGGAAGGAAAAAAGTGGAGAGCAAGATCAAAAAAAAGATAGATGGATCGAGTGACAGAGGATATAGTACAACCAGTTTTCGTCAAAAAGTCGCATCTCCAAAATTATGCAACCTAACGATACCGAATGTGAACTCCAATGTAATACAGACCTAATTGTTTCACGTTAAGATTTTAAACACAAACTCTGAGACAATAGCGGGATGACGAGCGCTATGATTGGTTGACAAATTTTCGCGCCATTCAAAAAAAAGATTACTGCGCAGGTACTACATTGGCGTTACTTACAAGTCATAATTTAAAAAAAAAAACACGACTGCCCTGCCAAAAACGATCTAAAACGTTAAAAATCTAAATTAATCTAGATAAATTAGAATCTTATTCACATTTTTATTAAATGATATTTTTTTGTGAATCACTGTATATTGAACTAGGTATAGTGTTAAATATTTTTGGAATATACTCATCATTGCGGCATTACTCAACATGTTAGCGGTTGAGCACAATTTATCTTAAGACTAAATAAAAAATAAAACTAACAACAAAGCAGTTAGAGACAACCTCAGCATTGCCGAGCATTGGCAACAATTTTTTAACCGACTTTCATTATAGGAGGAGGTTCTCAATTCGGCGCGTATTTTTTTAAAATGCCAATTTCTCCGAGGTTTCTGAACCGAATTGAATTCAGTGGTAAGAGGAAGCTCGAAAAGTGGCCACATAAAACATTCTGGCTCCAACTCATCAGGGTACAGAACTCCTTAAATATAGGAATTTACGTTTTTTTTTACCTTTATTTGACCGCAAGCGCCTTAACTGTTAATATCAACAAAGAAGGCATTGCCATGTCAATACATTTCCGAGCTCGAGTATCATTGTTCGAATCAATGTCATCAGTCATCACACAAAAGGCTTGATGATTTTCAACGCTTTAGATAATTAATTTGCATAAAGTACTACACACAGCTGCCTCGTTGGTCTAGTGGTTATCATGTTCGACTGCGGCCGACGAGGTCCCTGGTTCGAGTCCCGGATCGGGTCATAATTAGGTATTGGGTTTTTTCTGATTAGAAATACTCAGTACTTGCCCGGAGTTAGGAAGTTGGCGGTGTTGCCTCAGAGAGCACGTTAAGCCGTCGGTCCCGGTTATTATCCCTACATGATAATAGTCGTTAAAGCCCGCCAATCCGCATTGGAGCAGCGTGGTGGGTCTAAGCTCTAATTCCCTCTCTCCTAAGATAAGAGTGGAGGCCTGTGCCCAGCAGTGGGACGTCAATAGGCTGTAGTGGATAGTTACTACACACAAGTACCTACTAAATATTCTGAACTCTGAACCTGTTGTACACGATAAATAAATTAATGATTAATTCAATTTAATAAACTCAGATAAATTAAATGAAGAATGATTTTTAAAAACATAGGTAAATTAAATTTAAAAAATATATTTCATTTTTTTAAATATTAAGACGAACTCAAGGTCAGATCACATCACACCAACGGGGCCCCTCCTCGCGCACTTTTTTATGTCACTGAATAATATCGGTCCGGTCTTTCCTAACCGGAAATATAAACGTGCTAGATTACGAGTATTCGCGCCAGATTCCACCATTTTTTGTCACTTTTCGGGTGACTTAGATTGTACTCAGGCTACATCCAAATCAGTTCACAAACCCGTGAACTGATTTGGATGTAGCCTGAGGAAGATGTCCAGAAATTCAAAGAACACCAGGTTAGGTAGCTTTTAGGCTTGCAACAGTTTGACCGAGAAGTAGATTCATGTTTCGTAATAACACTTTGTTAAAAAGAGGAAAAACCTTAACAAGCCGAACCCGTTCAACTCTGATCTCAGTGCTTGCAAGTTGAAGTGCATTATTCTGATGGCAGTGCAGATGCCGATGTTTTTTTTTTGAAGTGAAAACTTCTTAACGCTTGCCTAGAAGAATAGGGATGATGCTTAGATCAAAAATAAATTATTTCTAACTGATATTATTAAATAGAGGGTCTTCCAAAAGATCTAAAATTCACATCCTCGGTTAGGTTTAAGTTTGATAACCATTTTATAATATAGATTAGAGAAAAAAAAGTGCGTTGAAATTTGATGATTTTGATTTCATACAAATTCCATACTAGAAGCGCGTTTTTAAGTTTGATAAAGAGCTGTTGATTTAATTGAGTTGTCATCATCCCTATTATTGTATGGCACTTGAAGGCAAACTTACAGCTTTATCCAACAAATAGATCCCAGGGAAGACCAGCGGAACGTATCCTAGCATAATAATCATCGACGTCCAATACACTACAATACTGCTCACTCCATAGTACTTCACAATCGCGTCCTGAATTATAGAGTACTGCAACCAATGCACGGAACTCGAAGCTGAATTCAAAACGAATATACACAAAATCAGCCATCTAATGCGAAATACTTTGTATTCCTTCGCGCATTTCTTGGTAGTAGAATTCACACCTCCCTTTTCAGCATTTCCATTCATCACATAGCTTCCGCACATAGCCTCAAAATTTTTCAAAACCATTTTATCTTCGTATAATGTAAATAAATAGTTTTTTTTTAAATTTTGACCTTTGTAAACTTATTTATTTGAGGACTAAGTTATTGATGTTAAAAAGAAACTTCAATTACTTCTTATAGCTAAAAGCACATAATTCAGTCAATGCTTAATGCAAATCCATCCGCCGAAATCGCGTTTGTTTGCGCAATTCTGAGAAACTGATTTTCATACAGTTTTCACAGAAGTATCACTTGAAGATGAACAATTTATACAAGTTTAATTTGAATTGGCTTATCTATTACGAGTATTTCCTTTATAAATAATAAAATAGATAAATATGGATTTTCCGCGTGCGAAACGCGCGACCGTCCGCTTTTGACTGTTTCTCGGAAACTGTTTCTTAATACTTATCGTAAGACTAATCTTTTATTATGTATACAGTATGATCACAAACAGTTCAGGCATCGAAGCCACACTTTTCGTCACTTTACGTACTTGCTCGCTTCACTGACCGCTCCCAAAAAACACCCTGTATAATACATATGAAGTACGAAAAAAGTCTGTTTATTAATTCGAGGTAACCGATTTATCTGACAACCACCGTTTTTTCTCGGGAACACATGGAGGTATCAACTTTTAATTAATATCAAATACTCAGGTCTAAGGCAAATCGCAATCAAAAGATACGGCCGTTTATGCCGCATATTTTGACACTCGCCAATAAATCAAAACAGTTTAATTATGAAAGGCAAAAAGCAAGTAATCACAGCACAAGTATAGGCAACATTCAGATGTCCAATTGTTTGTCAGGCGCTACCAGTTTAGCTTTAGCGCCATACTTATGTAAGCCACTTATTTCACAGTTTTTGACAACCTCCATGGCGCAGTGTGTAGCGCTGTGCGGAGGTCCCGGGTTCGATCCCCGGCAGGGTCAATTTGGGAATTTATAATTTCTGAATTTTCCCTGGTCTGGCCTGGTGGGAGGCTTCGGCCGTGACTAGTTACCACCCTATCGGCAAAGACGTGCCGCCAAGCGATTACGCGTTCCGGTACGACGCCGTGTAGAAACCAAATAGGGGTATGGGTTTAATATAACTGCCATGCCTCCTAACAGGTTAGCCCGCTACCATCTTAGACTGCATCATCACTTACGAGTACTATCAGGTGAGATCGCAGTCAAGGGCTAACTTGTAGTGGATAAAAAAAAAGCTGATTACCTTGTTGTTATGACATCTTTCTTGTTACATAATTACTAAAATAATTTATATTGTGTGGTGGTACAATTAACGACTACGGAGGAGTTTGTAGGAAAGAGTACCTTATCTAACTCATTGTTGTCAATCGTAATTTTTGCTTTAACTGTACTTAGTAACAATCATATTAACGTTAATAATTAATTAATGTCTATTCTAATTATTTAAATTAAAAATTAAATTAAGTAAATAAAATATTTTTTTTAATTAATATTGGTTTTCTTAGAAATTAAATGTAAACGCAGGATTCTTCAGGTGAAAGCTGAAAAGTGTGGTGTCCTTGGACATTAGATAGGAACGACAGTTCCGTTGGCCTGCTGTCCGCCGTTGGGCTGGTATGGAACCGGAATTCCTCTGTATTAATAAAATAAAATAAATATCATAATACGCCCTAAACTCACCCGCCCGTTGTATGGTTTTCTTACTGTATGGTGATCAAGGTTTCGGAGTCCAGATAGTGTACAATATAACTTTATCACAGATTGATCCGCAACAACCGCAATTGTGTGACAATATAAATAGTTTTTAATGTGGTGTGTCGTGTAGTGCGCCAGCAACATTGCGACCGAAAAAGGTTGCATATGTCACCGTAAGATTGTAAAAACAGTTAGATTATAATCTAACTCGCGAAATTGTAAACTGTCGAAAGATTGTGAACCGTTCAATGTTCTGAGTGTCAATTTTTGAAATATTCATTGTATTTACGTTTTCTTGTCTGTTTCTTGTAGGTTAGGTTAGGGTTCGACATAAATAATCAGGTGACTTATAGGTCCTGCAGCCGGGCACTTAGGTTTTGTCGGGTTAATAAACCTAACAGATTACAATTTACCGAAAAATAATGCGTTATGTTATGTTTCGACAGTTTGCAATTTCGCAAGTTATATTATAATCTAACGGTTTTTACAATCTTACGGTGACATATATATATTGAAAAAATATAGTACAATACATAAAAATCTGGACATGCTCGCGTTGTTACGAAGACAAAAGGTCTTAAATATAAATATACTACATTCGAAATTAAACTTTAATGCTTTAGTATTGAAGTTTAAGAACGAATAAACTATACATAAAAATCTTACTTCACGCATTTTCTTACGGACGTTTTTTGGCGGCTAGGGTACCGTACCCCTCCGCATCGTCCCTTAAGGAACTATCGTTCCAAAAACGGTCGTGTCTCTACGTTGTTTGTATTATTTTTTATGGAATATTAATTATTCGCTTTCATCTAAAACAAAACCGACTTTAAAACTATACCTTTATGTACCAAGTACCAACTTAAATAAAGTGAAAGACATTATCTGGGTATATATTTTATTTTTTGTTGATTCTTCTCATAAAGCGATAAATCAATTTCAATTTTATATGGGGCCACCTCTAAAGTATCTACCAAACAAAAAAAGAATCATCAAAATTGATTCATAATTGGCGGAATCATCGCGTAACATACTTACATACATACAAAAAAAGTACAGTCGAATTGATAACCTCCTCCTTTTTTGAAGTTAAAAAAAGGAATAATGCAATAAATTCTATAAAATAGCTAATCCGGGGATAAACGGCGGTGGTCTGCTTTCTGGCTCAATATTAATGGTGTCACACAATTAGGTAACTTAACACGTCATATTTTAATATCATGACGTAAATATTTTTTTAACTTAATTTTTAATCTTTATTTATTTTCCTCCTGTATAAAAAGTAGTAGATATGTTAAACTCCGCAAAAGTACCCATTCAGATCCTCAGTCCGAGTTACGGAAGCTTTTTTTATTGTGTGGTCTAATCTAAAAAATAGAATCTCCGAAATGTACCAAACAAATCCAATTGGCTAATTCTTTTTTTTTGTGTTCGTTAGTGTCAAACATTAGATGTTTGTTACTCAATCACGACAGAACTGCTAAACGGATCTGAATGAATTTTGGCGCAGAGATAGATTATAGTCTGGAATAACACATAGGCTACTCTTTATCCCGGAAAATTAAAGAGTTCCCGCGGGAACCAAAAAACCTCAATCCACGCGGACGAAGTCGCGGGCATCAGCTAGTGGTTCTATAAAAATCTTTCAAAATCAATTCATCCATTTGGGAGCACACGTACTTATAATAAACCCTATTTTTACGTCGGGGGTTACATAAGCTTGATAAAACTTACAGTTTTATCTAACAGGTAGCTTGCAGGGAATATCAGTGGGATGTACGAGATCATGTAAATCATCGACGTCCAATACACGGTGATACTGCTGACTCCATAGTACTTCACTACTGCGTCCTGAATTATAGTGTACTGCACCCATTGCATGGAATTCGAGGCCGAGTACAACACGAATATGCCCAAAACCAGCCATCTAACCGGAAAAACTTTGTATTCCACCGGGCATTTCTTTGTAGGGGATTCCACCCCTCCCTTTTCCGCAACACCGTCCATCACGCTCCCACACACAGCCTCCAAATTCTTCACATCCGTCATCCTTAAGTAAATATTGTATGTATAATATCTTTTACAATATTATTGTCACGAGGAAGAATAAATTTTGGCTACGTATATCGTATTATATGGCACATGAATTCCGACTAAAATCTCTATATGTATCACTAAATTATTATAAATTTTAAAGGTTTCTTTAATGTATTTATTGTCTGTGGTAAAGCTACAATTAATAAACTGTTATTGTCGATTTTTCCGCGCGCTCAACTTGTTTTTATGGAGCTCGGTTGTGAGGCAAAGGCGAGCGAGTCGCGCGGCCGACCGCTCGAGACTGTTTTCCATAGAGCTGAATCATTTTCGACGTTTCCACGCTCAATCGCCGAAGTGTGAATGGCTCCCTTTGCACCCTTCCTAGCACACTGTTAATCTTACTTATAATATTATAAATGCGAAAGTTTGGATAGATGTATGGATGTATGGATGTTTGTTACTCAATCACGCCCCAATGGCTGAACGGATCTCGCTGAAATTTGGCACAGAGATAGATTATAGTCTGGAATACTTATACGCACATAGGTTACTTTTTATCCCGGAAAAAAGGAGTTCCCGCGGGAACCAAAAACCCTCGATCCACGCAGACGAAGTCGCGGGCATTAGCTAGTTAACCAATAATTTGACACTGTTTAATATAAAGTTATTATTGTCGTTTCTACTTTCTTCTCATTAGAATCTGCTTTCCAAACGGTTGGTAGTCACGATATTTCATAAGTGGCACAAGTTGTCCTACGTGAAATAAATAACTCATTTCATTTCATAATTTTTTTTCAAGTTTTAAAATATTTACTGAAGTTTCTCTAGGAATAATATTTTTGATTGTTGATAGGCACTCGTCTCAAATTGTTCAAATATACAACATTGTTTTTTATACCGCTACAAAGTTATCCCTTGACCGCGATATCAGTCTGATGCTAGTGACTGACCTGTTAGAAGTAGGTATAAGGTAGGTCAGTTAAAAAACACGTACCTAGACCTACGTGCCAAAAGCTTTGTTTCCTTCCCTAACAGAGCTACGTTAGTAGCTTACGTTAGTTAAATGTAAATTTTCTGACGTCAACATCTCTAATCAGTGACCCGTTACTTACTAATAATAGCTATATACCTAGGTGCAATATAATTACATTGAAATGACTTGCGATAATAGGTTTAACTAGTTTAACAATTAATAAACCTATCATTCAATAAATGAAATGATTTATTTATTTCACGTAGGAGAACTTATGCAACCTATGTTTTTTTTAAATTTATAGACTAGCGCTTGGCTGCAATCAGACTTGCTGGAAGTAGTGATGCAGCCCAAGGTGGAGCGCGCTTGCCTAGAAGATACCTAGAAGATGCCTATCCACTCTTGATTTGGAAATACGAATATTATTAGCGGATGGAAAAACGGAAGCCGGAAGGGTGTTCCATATCCTAGCGGTTCGAATTAGAAACGAGGAAGCAAATCGCTTTATACGCGTCCGTGGAATTTCAACTACCTATATTCGGTGCAGCCCCTGACAATGCCTTGTGGTACGATAGTAAAAAGGTGAAGGGGGTCCAAGATCAAAAAGTGCTTGGGCACATTCAATATTGGGCACAGTCACGAAGAGTCAAGACTCTACCACCGGTTCGGAAAACTAAATGTAAATGCTCGTTAATTAAATGTACGAGTAGATGTTCTGAAGTCAACATCTCTAATTAGTGATCCGCTATTAGTAATGGCTAGGTGCAAAATAATGACATTCAATTGACTAGCCATAATAGGTTTATCGAGGTTAAAATGTTCGTAGCCGCCTGCCAACCTTCGCCCTAAGACGAAGAAGTCGATTAATTAGGTACCTATTATTATAATATTTTATCATTATTTTTACTCTTAAATTTATCAGACCTAAATGCCTATAAGGCCATGGGGGCCTTGACTGAATGCCAAGCAAGATACTAATAATAAGCAAGATACGATTAATTTATGAATGAGCTGAAATTTTCCCCTGAACTTAACCCGTAAACCTACGTAGGCGCACCTACGTAGTAGATCTACGTAGGTTACGTGGGGGAGACGGCCGGTTGTTTTTGCTCAATGCTCAATAACTTGACATACAGACTTTGCAGTTTGTAAGAATATAAGATGATTCAGTATCATTATTTACAAAATCTATGTAAAGTTTGTTTTTAAGGTAGTCTGGAAGAGATTGCTTCAGTAATAACATCGGCTTTGCACCCTTCTGTTTTATGTTTTAACCTGAATAAAGAGCCATAAAGAGTTTATCTAAAAAAAAAGTTGGTCTTAAAAAATTACCGAGAAATCTATATAATATTTTAATTAAATTTCGTGCCTATGAACGATTTTACAAAGAAGATACTTTGTAGTTACAGGTAGGTAATTACTATAGTACCTACACTAAGTATTGTGGCTATGACACAATAGTAGATAGTCTTTAAATAACAAACAATAAAATATGACATTAAACCTAATTACTTGCTTACTTAAACTAGCGGCACGCTATGATGGCCGGTTTGACGTTTGTCCGCTCATGAAGTTCCGTATTAATTGATAACGACTTTGAAGGAAATAATTGTATTACTTTATTGACGATAGTGATGTGCAGAGATTCATAAATTTTATCGAATGTAGTTTTAGGTTTAGGACTCAAAATTTATTTATTAAATTGATTTCTTAAATGTATACAAGTGTAGAAAAATCAGTTTGCACCATTTAAGGGGTGAATGTACTTGTGAATATGAACAATTTTCACTATGTGGACAAACCTCTGAAATCGCAAAAAAATATCAATAAATTTTTAAAAATGGAAACTTTTTTACGGCAAGTGAAAGAAATCAAAAATTGGCAAAATGTTGTGTTCTTGGATGAAACATGGCTTAATGCTAACCATACTGTAGGCCGTTCTTGGAACGATGACACAGCAGCATCTACTTCCAAAGTTCCTGTAGGAAAAGGATCGCGACTTATAATTTGTCACGCCGGAACCATCAACGGGTTTGTCGAAGGTTCTCTCATGGCTTTTGCGTCAAAAACCACTGGAGACTATCATGAAGACATGAATGGAGAAAAGTTTACTGAATGGTTTACCTCAATGTTGTGTAGACTCCCTGAACCATCTATTATAATTATGGACAACGCCCCATACCACTCGATGCAAATTGACAAACAGAGTTATACGGTTACCGCCTTACCATTGTGAGTATAATGCGATTGAGTTGGTGTGGGCTCAAATTAAGGGATATGCTGCAAGACACAATAAATTAATAAAGTAGTATGGACGAATCTGATTAATTATGGCCTTTTGTGGCACCTTTTTTGGTATCTTTTGTATTCATATGTTTCTTGTGTGCATATAAAGTATGTATATTCATTTTCGTTCAAATATTCAGTTCGTTCAAATAAATTAAATAAACATATACATTTTTGTTTTATTAAACCTATTTAATCAGGTACAAAAACAAAACTTAATTGTTTTTTGTTCGAGAATAAATTGACATTCCACATCACTATTGTAATGTGTCAAACCGGCCATCATAGCGTGCCGCTAGTGTAGTCAGGCATTGAAGTTTTAGTTACTAAAAATGTAAAAAGATGTATCTTTTTTTTATATTTACTTTTAACATTTTAGTTGTCAGAACCTTGCTTGCTTCACCAAGCAAGGTTCTGACGCCTGAAATGTTGTCTTGTCGCACTAGGGCGACCTTCGGGTTTATATCTAATTTTGTATTATAATAAGCATGTTACATGGTATATGTTAATTATTAGAATACCATGTGAGTAACTTCAAAGTTATTGAGATACATAAGCCTCTTAACTGAAACAGGAAAATGGCATCCTAGGTACTCTCATGATCACACTGAGTGCTTGGACGGTTATATTCTTTTTATATGAACCGCAAATGCGTAGGATGCGGAATGCCCTACCGGAGTGCGGACTTCCTGCCACTTATACTAATTTTAACAGGATGGTAGGACAGTGTGCAGTGTTTATTCTAAAAAGTCTATTTATGACATTTTACTTAGGTATATATCTATTACTAGCTGATGCCTGGGACTTCGTGCTTGTGGTTTAAGTTTTTTGATTCCCGCGGCAATCCTTATTTTTCTGGGATAAAAAGTAGCCAATGTCACTCTCCAGATCCAGGTCCTCAACTATACCCATGCCAAAAATCACGTTACGAAACCCATGAACATTTTGTATGGGAAAGTCAAGGGAAAATGTTTATCTTTTATTTTTAAACATCAGGTAATCCCTGCTCAATCTAATCTAATGTCTCGATCTAAAATAATATATATCCAATCTAATATTAAAACAAAAAATAAAACTAGATGATGCCTGCGACATCATCCGCCTAAATTAAGCTTGTCGGTGTTAAGTCGGTGAGAAATTCCGATTGCGACAAAGGCTTATCCCTGAAAATTAATTCCTGAGGGATGTTTAAATCTCTGTTTAAGTTTAAGTAACTGCCTCGTTGGTCTAGTGGTTAGTATGTTCGACCGCTGCCGACGAGGTCCCGTGTTCGTGTCCCGGGTCGAGCCATAATTAAGTGTGGGGTTTTTCTGACTTGAAATTATCCGTACTAGCCCGGAGTTAGGTAGTTGGCGTGACTCACCGCCAACCCCGTGCCTCGGAGAGCACGTGAAGCCGTCGCTCCCGGTTATTATCACTAACATGGTAATAGCCGTTAAAGCCCGCCAACCCGCATTGGCAACAGCGTGGCGGATCCAAGCTCTAATTCCCTCTCTATGAGAGTGAAGGCCTGTGACCAGCTGTGGGATGTTAATGGGCTGTAGTGGTGGTGGTGGGGGTTTAAGTCACCTCGTTTAAGCTGCGCGGATGAAGTATTAGGCATCATCTATTCACTCATATACATCACCAGACTTGCGAAAGATAGGGAAGAATGGAAAAGGATGGAGGAGGCCTATGCCCAGAAATGGGCGTTCCAGTAACATATTGACATGAGGAAACATTAAAAACGTAATACCTAACCTGACAAATACTTAAGACTTTTTTTTTATTTGACATTAATTTTAATTGACATTTACACTGTAACGTATAATAATAAATAAAATAAAAATAAAATAAAAAAGCCTTTTATTCATCCTTAATACATAATTTGAAAATTTACAATTATATAAATTAATTTAGACGTGCATGCATTAATTAATATTTATTAGTTAATCTTGAAATATAATAATAATTATAAATGTCAGTTTAACATTATTGTTTTTAATTGTATTATAAGGATCTCTCAACGAGTAAAGGCCTCCTCCAGATTATTCCATGTCTTCCTGTCTAGAGCCTTTCTCTCTCCAGTTTATTCCTCCAGTTTCTTTGATTTAATTTTCCCATCTATCTAATGGTCTACCTCTCTTTCGTTTCCCGACTGGGCCACGCCATTCAGTTCAGTTCAGTTCATCTTTTATCCGTGAGTCGCATAACATGACCTGCCCATTTCAACTTTAACTTCATAACATGTTTTAATGCATCAATAGCTTTCGTTTTTTTTCATATAGCAGTATTTCTAATTTTGTCTATTCTGCGCAGACCAAGAATGCTCCGTTCCATTGCCCTCTGAGCAGTTTGGATTTTCTTTTTTGTATTTTTGTTGAATATCCAGGTTTGGCTAGCATAAGTAAGGTAAGGTAGCAAACATGAATCCATTATTTTTGTTTTTAAGTTTAGAGGTAAATCTGACTTAAGTATGTATTTATAGGACCAAAATTTGTTCCGTGTGATTTTTAGGCGTCTTTCAAGTCCGTCTTGGTGTCTTGATTTTTTAAACGAAACTTGTTTGCCAAGGTATATATAGTCTTGCACATATTCTAGTAGAGTATCTTGAACGCAATATAGGTTTTTCTACACTGTTGGTCATAACTTTCGTTTTTGTACTATTTAACTCAAGGCCTATTTTGAGACTTGCAGAATTTAGGTCATTGATCATTTTTTCGAGACCATGTGCTGTTTCGGAAAAGAGAACAATGTCGTCGGCGAATCTTAAGTTGCTTAAGTATGTTCCATTGATATATAGTCCTTTTTTGGACCATTCCAGGTCTTTCATTATGCTTTGAAGGACTATTATAAAAATCCTCGGCGAGACTGGGTCACCCTGCCTGACGCCTCTACATATAGAAGAAAGAAAGAAAGAAAACGTTTTTATGTGATCACAATATCTAGTTTATGAAACTATCAAAATAGTTAAAGCAACAAAGTTGTGTGACCAAATGTAGGTCTCCAGCTCAGCATCATGCTACAGCAGGCTGCAGCGCTGGTTTTCAGTGGAAACCTTAAAATTGGTGAAGTCACGGACGAACTATGAATCCAATATCTACTCTAATATGTTTATAGAAATCTAATAGTTTAAGTAGTAGGCACATATAAGTATTACATTATTTATAAAATGGATGATGTGGAACTAATATAAGAATAAAAAGTAAATATATAAAAAAGAGAAACCAACTAACACTATAATAGAGATAAATGACAAATGAAGGTATGAATACAAGCTTAATGAAATTAACCACGTTGGGCACAATGCGGCATAAGTGCTGAAACGATAGGTGTTGCTGGTATAAATACACTATAGCAAAATAATTTCAAGCCATAACTTTTTGTTGGGTTAGTAAATAGTTTTTTAATTTAGTTTTAAAAGTTCCAATTGTTTGTGGCGATTTTAGTGGTGGCGGTAGATCGTTCCAGCACTTAGTGGCCGCAAATTTAAAACTTCCCTGGAAAGCTGCTGTTTTATGCCTTGGGGTGGACAAAAAGAGGTAGGAGTTCCATGTTATGCGTGCTGCCTTATCACCAAACTAAATCAATTTTTTACGCAGGTATTCTGGGATACCGTTTTTAAGTACGCCAAAGAGCAGAGTGGCAAGGTGTAACTTTCTACGTGCTTCCATCTTCAATATATTTGCTTCATTAATGAAAGGAGTGACATGTGAGCGTGGTGGGATATTTAAGCAGAACCTGGCACATGCGTTCTGAACGCGCTGAATAGCTTTTTTTGTCCTACCCAAGAGTCGAGGCCCGTATACAGTGTCAGCATAATTCAGTCTAGACAACACAAGTGATTCGCACAAACGCACTCTTAGCTTTACACTGATTTAAGGTCTCATTTTATAAAGTAGCTTTAGGCGATAGAAGCTGTTACGTACGGCGTTAAGGACGTGAATCTCGAAATGCAGTGCTGAGTCAAAGACTACTCCTAAATTTCGAGTTTCTTGTACCTTTTGAATTAAACTATTATTAATTTTTATTGTGGGATTGAGCATGTTTATTTTGGCTACAACAGTTTTAGAACCTAACACCATACATTGAGATTTACCGGGATTTAGTACTAAACAGTTCCTTTTTGACCATAAATATATTTGCTCCAAGTCAGTGTTAAGCTTATATTCTGCTGCCTCTATGTCTAATGGATCGAAAGAGATATACAATTGCGTATCATCAGCATAAAGATGGTACAAGCAATGATTAATGCAGTTAGTAATGTCAGCTGTATAAATTACAAATAGCAGGGGGCCGAGAATGGATCCTTGAGGAACTCCTCTGATCACAGGAGATAGATCTGAGATTGAAAGTGTGCTGTCGCTGTTCATGACTTCAACAAACTGCGATCTATCGCTAAGGTAGCTATTAAACCATTTGACAGTTGATATGTCGAAGCCGTAATATGATAGCTTGGAAAGAAGAAGAGTTGTATTTATACAGTCAAAGGCTCTAGAAAAGTCCAACAAAACAAGCAGGGTACCTTTACCCTGATCTTGTGCCGTCAGGATGTCATCAACGACGGTTGCGATTGCGGTAGATGTGCTATGGCCCTTTCTGAAGCCCGACTGACAAATTGGCATGATCTTAGTTTTTTCCACATATTCCGTAACCTGATGAGCCACAACCTTTTCTAGAATTTAAGAGACACAGGGCAGGATACTGATAGGCCTTAAGTCTTTAAAGCTGAGTGGGTTATTAATTTTTGGCAATGGTTTTATTTTGGCTACCTTCCACACACCAGGGAATGTAGATGTTAGTATAGACTTATTGACTATAGCAGTGATAACTTGTAGTGTTTGAGGCAGAGTCACTAAGAGCATCTGAAGAGATATATCATCTACACCTTGTGTATTTGACGTCAAATTCTGAATGATCTTGGCAACTATAGTTTCGTCAACAGGATGCAGCATAAACTGACCATCTCCATACCGGTGAAATTCGAAATAAGAAAGATCTGACAGAGCTACGGTGTTATCGCCTGGTGCATCAAGAAAATGATTGTTTATCATATTAGGATCGTTCAACATAGCTGGCAGTTCTTTTGATTTTTTCTTGTCCGTTATCAGAGACGATTTTTTTAGATTTCGCCATAATAAGGTTGGGAGATTTATGTGAGCATTGATATAAGTTTCATGAAAAGCTCTTTTTTCAGATTCTAAAGCATGTATAACGAGAAGTTTCATGTCTTTATAATATTTTTTGTGTGATTCAATCCCTGTGGCCTTTGTGCGTTCATGACTTTCATTTCTGAGTTTTATCATTAATTTTACAACGTCAGTAATCCATGGATGGTGCTCTCTCAATATCACTTTTTGTAAAGGCGCATGCAAATTAAATAAATCTAAAATTATTCTATTAAATTCAATCACAATATCATTGACACTATTAAAATTATTTACAAAATTCCAAGATATATTATTTAAGTCACTGTTAAAATTTTCAATGTTAATATTTTTTAAGGGAATATATTTTGAACTCAGCTCCTTTTCTCTCCAGCCTGACTGTACTTGTGCTTTTGCTGTAAATATCTTGTATCAGTTCTATGAGTTCTACAGGTGTGTTGCTCTTTTGTAGAGCCAACCACATACTTTTATGTGAGATAGAGTCGAACGCTTTTGTATAATCGATAAATGCCAAGTATAAAGGGCATCTTTGATCTTGAAAGGACATTGTCCAAATTCGCCTAAGAATCACAAAGGAATTGAAACATACAGTAAATCTTAATTTATTTTGAACCTTCATTTTTAAATAACTAGAATTTAACGGACACTTCTACATAATAATAATGAAAAAATGGAAATTTAATCCATTATCCATCTTTTCCATCTGGAAACGTCAAATAAGAGTAAGAACTAAAACAGTTTAAAGCGTTTAGATGACACGAGAAGGAAGAATAATATTAAAAATGGGTCTCATAACGATACGAGCAGGAAACAAATATATTTTGTATTAGTGTGCGAGTGAGATGAAATACCATCTTTTCCATTTTGTTAGTGTTGAGATTGACAAAGACATTATTTTAGAATGGCACAGGTAAAAACGATAAAAAATCGATATTTTAAGCAGTACCGATCTTTATTTATCGACTTTATAGTATGGCTGTACCTGGTTTACTTTTCGTAACAAATGTGTGGTCACTATCCTTGAAAATAAAAAGTGTAGTTCGAGAAAGCTGAGCTCCGTATAAATAACGGCCATCCAGGTGGTTTATATTCCGATATAATTATAAACCACCTGAGAGCTGATTAAATAACCTAAATCTTGTGTCTACTCTAAATTAACTAACATTCAAAATCTAACCTCAAAATCAAAACTATTATCGGTAATAAATAAATTCTCTGAAGTGTACGTTGTTTAAATTTACTTTGATTGGTGATTTATGTGTTATTTTGAATCGGATAATGTATGTTTCATGACTGTTGGTTCTTAGGCGAACTTTGTATGGGCGATGGTCAATGTTCTTTCTCTATGACTTGATCTAGTGTGTGTATGTGGTCAGCGGTTGAGAAGCTTTTTCTGAAACCCGCTTGTTCGACTGGTTGATATTTCTCAGTTATTTCTGATAATCGCTGCTCTAAGCAAGTAGCTAGAAGTTTGTAGAGGCAAGGTTGAAGGCTGATAGGCCTATAATTCCCAATGTCACATGGGTCGCCTTTCTTGTAGAGCAAGATAATATCGGATTTTGCTCATTCTCTAGGTAAGTACTTTTTTTTCTTCTAAAATTTTATTAAAAAGCTGAGTTAGGGGTTCCAATAGTAGAGTCCTCCCGACTTTTAACATCTCATTCGATATTTTATCTGGACCGCTACTTTTGCCAATTTTTAATTTTTCTAACTTTTTTAAAATCTCTACTTCCGTAAACTTTTTTACCTTTTCGTCTGTGTACAATGGGTCTCCATTAGTCTCTTATATACTATGAGTATCTTCAGATGGTCTAATACGTTTGCTATACAGATTTATATAGAACTCTGTAGCGATATGTATAATTTCTGATCTCGAATAAGTTTTTTCACTAGACGTATTTAAGCAGGGAATCCAGCATTTACTTGAATTGAGTTCTGTGTCGTTTTTCTTCAAGCTACATAGACTGATTAAGTGTTTTTCAATAATTTTGAGTCTATATTCCTGGTATTCCCTTTTGATGCGTCTGTGAATGTGTTTATACAAATTTTTTAGTTCCTGTTTTTCATCTTTACTTTTAGGGGTTTTGTTTTTTAATTCATTTCTTCTTTTAATCATATTTTTTGTTTCTTGGGTTATAATATTAATATGGTTCTTCGGGTTTTCGTCCCGGCTTTGCTTTGTGCTATTTAAAATTGCTGCTTTTATTTTTAAGTAGAAAGACGTAGTGTAGACACTATCTGATTTAGATAAATATACATTGCCTATGTTCTCTTTTAAGTTTGCAAGATAATTCGTTTCATCCCGGGCACTCTTCAATTGAATAATTGAGCTGCCATATCGTGCTCTACTTTTTTTGATTTTTTCTATTTTTACTGTGCTTCTCAAAAGTCTGTGGTCACTGGCGAAGGAGAGTTGATTGAGTACTTCAAAGTTGGTAAACTCCTCCTCATATTGGATATTATATAGTCAATTTGACTTTTCTTACTCTTAGGGGAAATCCAAGTACAGAGAGATTTTTCCTTTTTGTTAAATATGCTATTAATTATGGTTAGATTGTTTTCTAACGCAAAATTGGTTAATTTGCTACCCCTTTTATCTCTTTTTCCATAGCAGTTTTTACCTAGGATTTTGTATTCACCTCGTACTTGTTGACCAACACGAGCGTTAAAATCGCCCATTATTATTATTTTTTTGGTGCCAATTTTTATTGTTTCATACAATAGTTCATAAAATTGGTCAATATCTTTGTCTGTAGATTCGCTAGTTGGAAAATGAACTTGTATAATAGAAATCTCCATTGTATATAGTTTTAAGTTTAATATGCATATCCGTTCAGAAATACCTTTGAATCTCTCTATGTAGTTTTTATATTAAGATTTTATTAGGAATCCAACTCCATATTGGCAAAGGCCAATATGGAGTTGGATTCCTTCAATTCAAGACATATTTTTTGCTACTACGGAGAAACCAAAGGGTTTCTCCGTAGTAGCAAAAAATATGTCTTGAATCTTCTACTATATTGTATCCAGTTCTTCTGATTTCAGAGAGGCCAATAATATCATACTTAATATGCGATATGGATTCTTTAAACTCTATAAGCCTTTGTCGGAAGACAGGAGTGATCGAGCATTATAAGTACAAATGTAGAGTAGTTCATCTGGAGGGTTATGGTCTTTATCCCCCACGGGGACCGGCCGTGTTGGGGGATGTAGAGAGATCGCTGTCTTATGTCACTTATTATTTGAAGAAGCTTCGGCAGGCTGGTGTGTAGGGCTCTGATTGGGGCTATTTGTAGGTTGATTTCTCGTAAGATAATGTGTTATTTCCACCTTGTTTTTCTTTTGCAGTTTCTTTAAGCTTGTGATTCTTGCTACGTATTCATTTTGAATTTCAGGTGATTGTGATAAATTTCTCTTTTGTCGTTCTTTTTGTTTCGTTGGCTTGGGTAGGATTATTAATTTATTATATTTAATATAGGCTCTATTTCCTTTATCTATCTCTACTTTCAGCTGACTTTGTAGTTTCTTCCTTTCTTCGTTCGTAATAGGAAGTATTATTAAGAGAGTTCTTGTTTTTTAGCAGCTCTATTTTTTCCCCCATAGAGTTCATTGTGACAATAATCGGTCGTACTTTGTTCGATTTTTTTCCCGAACGACTTATGTTTTATATATCTTCTTTTCGACAGTTTATTTTCATGTTTATATTTTCATATTTCACGTTTATCAAATTGACTATTTTGTTTTGAAGGTCAAAATAATTTATTTCTGTTTCTTCCACCCCAAAAAATACCACATTTTTCTTCCTCGTAAGCCTTTCGAAATGTTGAAGATTTTTTGAAAACAAAAAAAAAACACTGTAACGCATGGACATGATAATATTACATTTTAATTTTTAATGATATTTATATTCAACTAAAAATATTGTGTCAGGTAACTTGACATTTGATTGCATGGAAATAAAGGCTTTATTTATTTATTTATTTACTAGCGAATGCCCGCACTTCGTCTGCGTGGTGGTTGATGAGGTTTTTTGGTTCCCGCGGGAACTCTTTAATTTTCCGGGATAAAAAGCCTATGTGCTATTCCAGACTATAATCTATCTCTGTGCCAATTTTCAGACAGATCCGTTCAGCCCTTGATTCCCTTCAGGGCGTGATTGAGTAACAAACATCCATACATCCATACATCCAGACATCCATACATCCATACATCCATACATCCATACATCTATCCAAACTAACTTATTTATAATATTAGTATGGATTATGGAATTAGGCGCCCATTAATAGAATTGAGGATGCGACTATTGCTAAGCGTCCCACCCTCCCAGCGCATGTGTTTCCTGCCACTTATAACTTAAGTACCTTCAAGGCAACAGTGAATAGGCATCTTCTAGGCAAGCGCGTTCCAACCTAGACCTCATCATTGCTTTGCACTAAGCATGATTATCGTCAAAAAAAAAAAAAAAGTGTGTCTGTCTGTCTGCCCGTCAGTCTGTCTGCTACGCTTTCACGACTCATCTAGTCAACCGATTTTGAAGAAATTTGGCACAGCGGTAGGTCACATAGCGGGGAAGGACATAGGCTACTTTTAATCCCGGAAAATTAGCGAATTAAAAAAACTTTATCCACGCGGATGAAGCCACGGGCATCATCTAGTATGTAATACTATGTAACTAGCACGTAGACTACACTTAGGTATTTAAATTGTGAACTTTAAATACCTATGTGAACAGAAAACTGGTTTGGTTTTATTTATTCAGAATCAACAGTTGCAAAGATGGCCATAATATTATCCGGTGTTTTGTAGGAGATTTCTAACTTATTTCGGCTGTCAGGACAAAATAACTTTCTCGTCAGACTGACGTGTTAGAGAACGCATTCCGTACATAGGGATCCGTAGGCATGCTGGTTGCTAGTATTCTGGATAGGATATTTTTTTATCCCGAAAAATAATTGGGTTCCTTCGTGATAGTGGATAAAAGTTTTGTTCGATTTTACTCAATAATTTCGTCAAATATGATTCAATTTTGATCATTTTACATATACATACTGAGTTTCTTGGCGGGTCTTCTCAGTAGAATCTTTTTCCGAACCCATGGTAGAGTCATGATATTTCACAAGTGGCACAAGTTGTCCTACGTAAAATAAAATCATTTCATTTAATTTCATTAATTTTTCGCTTCAAAAAATTATACTGTCAGGTTAGTCCCAAGTAAAATTCGTGAATATCTGATGGATAGTTTGGTGATGGTGAGCGGAACTCCGCAACGGGCGGTGAGCACTGGGGGTAATAGGCTTTATAGTAGGGGAACCAAGAGGGGATTTTTGGATTTACTCCAGCGCGGCAGGTTATTGTAAAGGGGGGTTCTTTGGACCCCGCAGAGTACCTTCACCATATATGAGCCCTGTATATTGGTGGGTCTGTCTAGGACAGCAGATCAAAATATTAGATAAATAAAATCGATCATCAGACATACTCGAGCGCGTCAGATTAAGGTAGAGTGAGTTAATTACATGCTAGAAATGAAAGTGTACATTCAAATAACCTGATGATTTTAGCGAAACCTAAAGGAGATGGAGTTTTTAAAGTTTGTAACTCTCCGAGTCCTTTGGACTGTAATAGGCCCATAAGTTTTACATTGCAAATCAGATTCATTCGATTTGGGTTGACTTTGTTGCTAATGTGATCGAATGCTCGATTACGACCAATCGAATTTGCGACGCAATAAATTCAGACTAAGTGTACAGTATGGATGTATGGATGTATAGATGTTTGTTACTCAATCACGTCCCAACGGTTGAACGGATCTGGCTGAAATATGGCACAGATATAGATTATAGTCTGGAATAGCACATAGGTAGCCTATTTATCCCGGAAAATTAAAGAGTTCCCACGGGAACCAAAAAACCTCAAACCACGCAGACAAAGTCGGGGGCATTCGCTAGTATTGTAATATTTAAGGTAAGAACACTTGTGCGAAGCCGGGAGAGATCGTCTAGTCGTTAAAATAAGCTGTTCCAAATACGCAACATAATTTCCGGAACATTTCCGTAACTCCATCGAAACCATTCCGGGACAATGTTGGAAGTCGGAAGTCAGAAGTCAGAACTAAACCCTTCCTAATAATAATATTACGGAGTTGGACTCAACTTTATCAACACAACGGTTCCAATGCCCGTTTTCACTAACAATGCCTAAATTCAAACATTCACTTTTATGCTCCCTGGCGCAGAGTTGCCAAACCAAATACTTGTTATGGCCCGACCTGGGACTCGAACTCGGGACCTTATCGATAATGGCAACGGGATAGTTCAAATCAACACAATACAGTCTCATCAAAAAACCATTTCCCCGCTTTGAATGCGATAATCCCTATAATGGGGACGTTAATCTCTATCAGGTGGACAACGGTGTTATCGGATCCAATCTGCTTTTCAAACGAGGAAAAAGGGATTATTTTATGACGTTGATTTGTTAGGAGAATAAAGGACTACTTGAATTTTGATGACCTCTCTGGCGCAGTGATGAGCGCTGCGGTCTTATAGTCAGAGATCCCGTGTTCGAGTCCCGGCAGAGTCGATTTGGGAATTAATAATTTCTGAATTTTCTCTGGTCTGGTCTGGTGGGAGGATTCGGCCGTGGCTAGTTACAACCCCGGCAAAGACGTACCGCCAAGCAATTTAGCGTTCCGGTACGATGCCGTGTAGAACTAGTGGCGCAGCTAGCGACGCTGTCACCGGGTCAGATAAGTTTGTGGTACTAAGTATACATACTAAATGTGGTCAATGGGCCATCTCCTGATTCTATTACATCCTAAACAAACACTAACTAAATAAATGAAGCACCACAATAATTTATGCCTGTAAGGGGTTAAGTGCCCTTGTAACTAACATTTAATTACCTACTGAACACAAAATTATTCTACGTAAAACTGGGACATAATTTCAGGAGGCTTACTATCATCAAAGCTGTATTATTTAATCTAATCCGTCTTGTTTTGAAAATATATTCCTTAAAGGTACTTTTTTTAATTGTGAGGTAGACTTGCTTTGGACGACAATCATGCTTAGTGCAAAGCAATGATGAGGTCTAGGTTGCCTATTCATTCTTGCCTTGAAGGTAGGTACCTAAGTTATACGTGGCAGGAAACACGTGCGCTTGCAGGGTGTTTTGGGGACCTTATTTTAGTGACGTAAAGGTACGTGATATATAACGGCAATTATAAAATAATAATGCTTAGTAAGAACCCGGCTAGGCAAGCTGTTCGGGTAACGACCTCGTAATTTATGAAAACGCCGCTTCCCACTTACCGCAAGTTTAATTGCGTTTCTTGGCAACATACTCTTACAAGACCCTGGCGGGACTTATATTTATTACCTATGTAACTTGAAGATATACCTATTAATTATAATCCTTTAAGGTTTACCTAAAACGAAAGGTAGGTAGACAACCATCTGGTTGGTCTGACGACATCACCAAGCTTGCGGGGAAAACATGAAAGAGGCTTGCCCAACATCGGGAAGAGTGACGTGCACATGAGGAGGGCTATGCTCAACAATGGATGAAAAAGTCTCATAAAGAAGAAGAAGAAGAAGAGAGGAAGATGGTTTACTTTAAAGCGGCGATAGCCTAGACCCTAGTCTGTACTCTATACTAATAAATGCAAAAGTTTGGATCGATTGATGGATGGATGGATGGATGTTTGTTACTCAATCACGTCTGAACGGATCTGGATGAAATTTGGTACCAAGAAAGATTATAGTCTGGAATAACACATTGGCTGCCATCTTTTTATCCCAGAAAATTAAAAATTCTTAAAAAAAAGAGTTCCCGCGGGAACCAAAAAAGCCTCAATCCACGCCAACGAAGTCGCGGGCATCAGCTTATACCTATAATTATGTCACCGTTAGATTGTGAAAACCGTTAGATTGTAATCTATCTAGCGAAATTGTAAATTGTCGAAAGATTACAATTTAACGCCTAATTTTTTGTTAGGTAGGTATATTAACCCGATAAAACTTAACCTAGTAACCTCATTATTTAAGTCAAACCCTTACCTAACCTACAAGAAAGAGACAAGAAAACGTAAATACAATGAATAATTCAAAACTTTACACTTAGAACATTGAAAGGTTCACAGTCGACAGTTTACAATCTATCGAGAAAAAAAGCGTTACATTGCAATCTGACGGTTTTTGCAATTTTACAAAATGAGCTTTTCAAAGGAATCTAATAACAAAAAAAAAACATTATTATTAAACATCTAAATTTTTTAATTCCAACCTCCAGTTCATAAATCCTCCGCCTGCTATAAAACTAATAGCAAACAAATATTTTTGTGATTTCATCTCTTTTTAAAATCCAATCATAGTTTGGACTTTGGACCCATTCAATTATTGTGCACAAAACATTATTTATAATCTATGTGTTCTGTGAAATTATATTTAACTAAATGATGCCCGCGATTTCGTCCACGTGGTTAAGTTTTTTTGATTCTCGCGGCAACTCCTTAATTTTCTGGGATAAAAAGTAGGTAGCCTATGTCTCTCAAGGTGCCATAAATCACGTCGATGCGTTGCTCCGTTGCGGCGTGATTGAAGGACAAAACAACAAACGCAGTTTCGCATTTATAATATTGGTATGATTTTATCTACGTTTCTCTTCACACCTCTAGCTAATGTTCGATATGATGGCAATAAATTCTTATCACAAGCAAAGCGGTGGGATCTGACACATGTCACCTGTCAGTTGTCACCCTCTAAATCACAGAGAAATTGCCGAATATTGAACATAATATTCCTATAATTCATTTCTACCTGTCAAGTCTCAAGACTATTCGTACGTTCACTATGCGTCTGTAGCTCTAATTACTTATTAGATATTATATAAAAGCAAAGAGTATATAATATTATCTCTATGTGTAAAAGCTGTATCAATCTTCGTTAAAATCTCAACTGTTGTGAATAATCTCGCTGCGACAATTGCTTTTTACGACAATGTAAGTAGCAATATTAAAAATTTTTTCGTCATGAGGGCCCGAAAATTAATATGTAAGCTCATAGTCACTCAGCAGATGAAGAATTGAGGCTATGCTTGGAGAGTATTAGAGCTATATATATAATATAATATAACAGGCTATGTGCCTAACTACCTACCTACCTACGTAATCAAATCAGATATGAGAAGATCCGTAAACGTAACTAGTGCAGTGGATCCAGCACAGTTCTACGATTGCATAGCTTGAAGAAATAATAAAACACCTTGGAGTCCCAAACCCCAACTACCAAGGTGCTGGAATGATACGTGTATCGGTTGGAGACTAAACTCCACGTCTCTAGCATTCGTTTCAAGGTTGCTATAAAGCTTTTACTTTTTCTTTTCCAGTATTTATGAAGGCATAGCATATCGCATGCTGCATGTTCTACCACAAACCTAGATATTTCTGTTTTAGCGGATTCAGCAAAAAAAAAAAACGTTTCTACTTTTCATTATCTGTCTAGTTTAAGGTAAACTAGACAGATAATGAAAGCTCCACTAAAGATCCGCGGCGCGGCGCAGCACATAGCGACAAGTATTCTTTGTATGAGGTTATAATATGGACCTGGCGCATGAACGAATATGCACTATGCGAACTCAAACTAAAAAAAATAATAATATTTGCCACTACGTGCCGCACCTATCCGTACATTTCAAGTGGAGCTCCACCCTTATCCTATAGCAACTGATTCTCTTTTGGTGAGTGATAATCACGTTGTAATTTGTGTAGATAAACAAAACATATGATGCTGAGAAATAAAGAGGTTTAACCGATTACGCGGTCGGCTGATTGCAGACTGATCATCGGACGATCACGCCTTATCTCTCGCCAAGAAACATCTGATTTGGAGTCTAAAGGTTACTTCACTGTATGCAAAGTATACCTTGGAGTTTAAAATAACACAGTTAGACGTGACGTATATCTTTGCTTTTGAACTCTTAGGGCTCCTTGCACTAGGACAAAAACTTATTCAATTTAATTTTGTAGTACTGTTTCTTTTTGGCAAGAGAAATTATGCGGTTGCCACAGAAAGTGGCAGCATTCAAAAATGGACTGACAGTCAATTAGACTTACGCATTTAGGCAAGTAATAATATATGAATAAGGATTCTTAGGGTAACGTTAGACTATAAGTTGCATACCGTCTGGTATGAATAAGTCTTTATACACAATATTTTTAAATACAAGCTTTTGTCGTCCGCCATATTGAATTTAATGTGACGTCATTTTTTATTTTTCGTATTCTTCTCAGCAAACCCTTTCAATTGATACCCATTACCCATATCATGGGGCGCATAGAAAATAACTAGTCCGCCATCTTTGGGAGGCCGCTATAATGGATTTAGAACAACGTCACTTAGTTAGCCCCGCAATTTCATCCAAACTAAAAGTGTAACACTTATGCACTGTTCTATTCGTCAGTGACAACTGTTTTAAAATTCAGTTGCAAGATTTGACTGAAACAACCTCACAAACATTAGAAGTTAAATAAAAGCTTGTTAAAAGGAATAAGTCGGTATCATTCAGCCCCAAATACTTTCTCCCGAATGGGATTTCATTCAGCAAACGACGATTGCCTAGACCGGAAATAGGTTTCAATAGAAGGTATTCTAGTAGACGTAGGTATATCTTACTTAAATTGGAAAAGATGAATACGGGAAATGTATTTTTACTTATTTGTAGTAAAAATTGATATTTACCGGATGAAATTCGATTCGTACTGTTGTAATAAACTAGATATATCCGTGGTTTTTCCAGAAGTTTCCCAAAATACATGAATCAAATTTTTACATCTATGGCAAAGTGGTAAATGAGAGTTACGCTTTGAGCTTATAATGCGAATTTGGGAAGCTTTTTATTTCAAAACAGACAAGTACTTCAATAGGTACTTATCTGTTTTATACGAGTGCCTGAAAAAAGAAGTATATTGTTTTCAGGGTTCATGTATGTATGTATGTATGTGAGTTTGTATATTCCAACATGACTTCTATACGCCTGAACCGATTTTGATAAATGAGGTATCGTTAGAATCCCTAGCTTATTCCGGGTAACATAGACTAGTACAATTTAAAAAAAAATGATGGGGTGATCATGGTCCCGCAATAAAGACTAAAGTTGAAAAAATTTATTTGGAAATAAGATTAACTATATAATCATCATCTAGAAAATGATGAGAAAATGATAGATTCCAAGACTTTTTAGTTCGTTTTTTGGCAGGGCAGTCGTGTTTTTTAATTATTTTAATTATTGCTTGTGATTGATGGATAAGGATACGATGCCGTGTAGAAACCGGTTAGGTTAGTCACAGTAAACAGATATGTTTACTGTGGGTTAGGTTAGGTTAGGTGGGTTTAATATAATTGTCATACCTCTATCAGGTTATTCCGCTACCATCTTGCGATGTTTTCCATCACCGTTAAAGCAAGCAATTTAATTTGCTCAAAACGCATTAAAGATCTGAAAAGTCAACGATTTGAAGACAAAATTTCCCTAATTATGCATTCTGATGTATGGATGGCTGTTTGTTACTCAATCACGCCTGAACGGCTGAACCGATCTGGATGAAATCCCTGTGCCAACAGGGATAGATTATAGTCTGGAATAACACATAGGCTAAAAAACCTCAATCCACGCGGACGAAGTCGCGGGCGTTACCTAGTAGATTTAATAAAACTGCAATAAGATTGCAGTCAAGGGCACTCAAGGGTTAACTTGTGTCGGGATAACGAAAAAACAATTTAGATGGTAGATATTACTAACACTTTACTCTAACTTTCTCGCTTATACACGCAATAAAAAGTAGAAGCCAAGCACAAATGTTATTAGAACAATACAAAGGTTAAACATACCCAAAATATCATTATGAAAAGGTATTCACCAACAAAAAGCCAGCTGACCGTTTCTATCTAAACAATGTACAATCATTAATCAACGAGGACAGCGGTAGCCTTTCTGTTATCCTATACAATTTTATTCCTGGAGTCTTTGTGGGAAATAGTGCTTGATGTGTATAGTCTGTTTAATTGGAACAGACTTTACTGGAATAAGTTGATTTGACAGCTCTATGTTTAGTAAATAGATAATTTTATGTATGTTTGCGGACGACCTATACTATTATTTCTTTAATAATATTATTTATTTCAGGTAATCTGGTCTGGCTTTGGCTGTGCCTAGTTTACCTTCCTTTGGCAATGACGTGCCGCCTAGCGATGCGTTCCGGTACGATGCCGTGTAGAAAACGATTAAAGGTGTATGGGTTTAATATAATTGTCATACCCCTATCAGGTTATTCCGCTACCATCTTGCGATTTTTTCCATCACCGTTAAAGCAAGCAATTTAATTTGCTCAAAACGCATTAAAGATCTGAAAAGTCAACGATTTGAAGACAAAATTCCCCGAATTAAAGTTCAAATTATAAGGTCTTCTTAACCTTCAGATGTCATCTCATGTTATGTATGTCTTTTTAAAGTCGTGTTTATTGCTGGATTTTCTCGATAAGAATCACACTCCGAACCATCGGTAGAGTAATTTGACGATAACAAAGCTCTTGTAAAACTTTATTCGAAAAAGAATCGTATGAATTTATCAAAAACTAGTGACTGCCCGCGACTTCGTCTGCGTGGTTTGAGGTTTTTGGTTCCTGCGGGAACTCTTTAATTTTCCGGGATAAATAGTAGCCTATGTGCTATTCCAGACTATAATCTAGCTCTGTGCCAAATTTCAGCCAGATCCGTTCAGCCGTTGGGGCGTAATTGAGTAACAAACATCCATACATCCATCCAAACTTTCGCATTTATAATATTATAAGTATATCAGCATAAGTATAGATGTTGGTAGAACAACAAATACTCACAGTTTTATCCAGCAGCCAGCTTGCAGGGAATATCAGGGGCACGTATGTCACCATGTATATCATCGACGTCCACGACACAAAATTGCTTGTCACGCCGTAATACTTCACTATAATGTCCGATATTATCGTATACTGCGTCCATTGTAACGAATTCGACGCCGAGTACAAAACGAAGAATGCCAGCATCAACCAACGTTCCCTATAAACTGTATAGCCTTCGTCGTTCGCCTCCATGATTGGTGAATCCATAACACTGCCAGACACATCGTTTTTAAACACTTCTTCATCTGACAGTAACAGTTTAGTATTGATAGGTTCAGCTGGATTCAATATACCATTCGCACCGCTATCTTTCTTCGATAGCATACTAATAACAACCTTAAATTCTTTATGATTATTATCACATGCAACCGTATCACAGGAGAATTCTTGTTGCAATAAGCCGATCGTTGTTTATCTATTATAATCTATTTTTATATCGCTATTGGTCCCAAATACAATGTTACTATTACTCAATTCAGATTATATTGTTGTTTTATGTAAACTATTGTTTTATCAGACTTTTATAATATCGTGTGAATCTTAATCTTCCTTAATAAACAGATACAGTTTGCGTCGATAAGATACAAAGGTAGTATTAATTTCTAATTTGTAGATACAGTTTCTTCTTTGTACAAGGCACATTTAATAAATCCGCATGTCTTGATCGAGTCACTAGTTCATGGTCACACACACAACACGACCTGGTATTGGAAACTTATGAATCAACGGAACTGACTGTCTCTTTCTTGCAACTACTACAAACTAACTAACACGTGTAAGGATCATTGTGTAACACTCTAAATTATAATTCGAATATAAACTCGAATATACTCAAAATTAGTAAGTACACGGAAAAATCTACCTGCCACGTGGAATAATTATAACGTACCTACCTAATTAGGTTTTTAATTAGCGGACAACTTAGCGGATGACTTGGCTCACTAGGCAAAAGTAGGTCGTGTTACGTTAATAACTATACCTAGACTCGATAGTAAAATAGCAATAGAGAAATTGCAATTTTTTATTTGATACTATTCTGTTTTGTATAATTAACTAGCTGATGCCCGCGACTCCATCCGCGAACACTTTAATTTCCCGAGGTAAAAGGTAGGATAGGTATGTGTTGAATGGATGTTTATTTGAATTTACCGTTTCCCTTGAAGTGGGATTCGTAATTTGGAAAGTGTTGAAATACATATTAGTATCTAACTTTTTGATTTAAATACTTAAGATGAATTATTTAACTTGTTGTTTGATTATTATCACTTATTTTAATTAATTATTATAAAAATTAAGAAAAAAAAACTTTTATCTCCAAGTTTTTAACGTGTCCTAAAATCTATATTTTTCGAACTAAGTAAGTAGAACACAATAAACACCAAAGCTCGAAATGTTTTAGACATGATTTTTTCTTTCAGATTTTAAGGCGATTAATCGGATGTAATAAAAAATCAAATGTTAATGTCTCTGAACGATATCCAATAACCATGTACAACAAACAAATATGTAAAAATCAAATGTAATGAAAAAATGGACATAAAAACTAAAGCGTTTATCAAAACGCTAGAAAATAATACTCAAGAATACCTATGACATTAACAATTCCATCTGAGTGAAAAATAAATTTCAAAATGCTGGAGAATGCCCATGAATGCGCGCCGTTTTACAGAAACCATTCTGAAACGAGTCGGGCTGTGGAAGATAAATTATCAAGTTCGATCGCGAATTCACTGAACAGCGAACACCGTTTAGGTACCTATATTATTACTATGTACCGTTAGCGACTTGAAAACGATACTCGCACGTTGGAGTAAAAAGTGTAGGTACCCATCGGATTTGGTAGCAGAACGCAAGTTCTACAATGACTTACATAATGACTATCTCTTTTATCAAAATTACTGAATGAAGCTTTGTTTTAGACCAGTTTCCCTCAACCGATTGAACTGTTTTGCTTCTATATATGTCAATGAAAATACCTAATGCCTGATTTATGGTACCACGGAAATGGTATTATGATGGAGTTGGTTAAATAGTAGAAACCGCCATAAGCTAGTATCAGCTTCGTATCGTGTGCGCAAGGTGCAGAAATCCTTTGTGGGTTCGAGCGTACTGGCTCTTTTTTTTACGTACTTTTTTTAATATGGTTCCACAGTGACCCACAAGTCAGTGTAATACTTGTAACGTATGTGTTGTGTTGTCTACATATTGTAACCTTTTCTTTTCTATGAAAAGAGCAACTGCTGAATTTCTTGCCGGCTCTTCTCAGTAGAATCAGTTTTCCGAACCGGTGGTAGAGTCATAACGTTTCATAAGTGACACAAGTTGTCCTACATGAAATAAATAAATCATTTAACATTTAACTACTTACAACTTACATCAAAAACTTTTAGGATTATTTTGGCTAATATATTACTTGAAAAGTTTTCTTTAGTTTAGACGTTATTACTACATTGTACCTACTATTACCTATCCTGTGTTATTACATAGTATTTTTAATTAATGCTTTAGGTATAATCAGTTTTCTCGAATATAGGTATTTTTGTGCTAATGCTACCTAGCCGAACCTGAAAATAACTTCGATGAGACATTAGCGAAGTTCATAAAATGTAATGACGCGAAAGGACTCACTCATCACCGCTCTTTCAGCCACAGGGTATTGTGGAGGAGTTATTCTATTCAGGGGGGTTACCACCATCGCTTAAAGCAGTATTATTTCAAAATGACTGCTGTATCACGTACCTTGAGATCCCTAAAATAAGGATTATAATTATTCTTAAACAACAACTTTAGCAGTATTAAAACAATACGGCTTTAAGCGATGGCAGTATGGCCCCAGGAGTTAACCCGTTTAAGTCCTGTGAGAATTTGTGGGGATAAAAATAGTCTATTACTCTCCCGGTCCTCAACTACGACTTTCACAAATCACATCGATCCGTTGCTCTGTTGCGGCGTGATTGAAGGACAAACTTCGCATTCGCAACACACTTTCGCATTTATAATATTAGTAAGTATGGATATGATTTATCCTTAGATGAGGGGCCGTAAGGCGCAACTTATCCATACCTAGCTAAAAATTCAAATTAACGACGTTATTTTGTTAGACAAGTAGGTATGTACGTAAACAACTAAGCATTCAGCAAGAAGTATAAAAAGGAATACACTAAAAAATCCTAGGTGAATGCCTGGTAATAATACATCCACATTTAATTTGTTCTCAATGGTAGAGTTCTTTGACCGACAGACTTATAAAAAAGTTACGCTCAAGGCACTGTGGCTAGGGTTGCCATAATATGGTATCCAAATGGTGGACAAGTCCTCATTTGCTACAAATAGTCCTCGGGCCATACTGCCAACGCTTAAGCCATATTGTTTCATTATTGTTGACTTTTGTGTTTTAGAATTATAGGTAATCCTCATTTTAGGAACGTCAAGATTCGTCACATCAAAGTTTTTGACTTTGAGTAATATTTCCTTTTTTTAATCCACTACAAGTTAGCCCTTGATTGCGATCTCACCAGATGATAAGTGATGATGCAGTCTAAGTTGGTAGCGGGCTAACCTGTTAGAGGCATGGCAGTTATATTAAACGCATACCCCTATTCGGTTTCTACACGGCATCGTACCGGAACGCTAAATCGCTTGGCGGCACGTCTTTGTCGGTAGGATGGTAACTATAGCCACGGCCAAAGCCTCCCACCAGGCCAGACCAGGGAAAATTCAGAAATTATAAATTCCCAAATTGACCCTGCCGGGGATCGAACCCGGGACCTCCGCACGTTTAGTCAACAGCGCTACACACTGCGCCGCGGAGGTAAATATTGCTTTTAACGTTGGCAATGTGGTCGCTGTCCTCCCTTATGTACTGAATTTTGCCCTAGTTTTAAGGCGCTCTTAGTTCACGAGATCAAATTACAGACGCGTGGGGTTGAAATGAAATCGAGCAAGTGCATATTGCAAATAAAGGAATAAATAATTTGGGAAGAAAAATACTGTTATATAAAAATTGACAATTGTTATGTACATTTGATTGAAATTGAAATTTTATGTAATAGTTTTATTTAGAGCAAATAATTAAGTAGTTTCAATAGGGAGAAAAATTGCATTTGAAAAAAAAATTGTCAGTCATAGGGACTGCCGATAGAGAGAAAACGTAGAAATAACCTTTCAATCTAAACTAAAAAGTCATTTTTAAAATATGTACAAAAATATTCATTATTAAATAAACCTTAAAACTATTAAAGTTTAATTTCGAATGTAGTATATTTATATTTAAGACCCTTTTTCTTCGTAACAACGCGAGCATATCGCTGTTCGCGAGCATGTCGGTCTTGCAAACATGACGGTCACGCGAATCCACAAGTTTGCCCCCTACCAAAAGTGCTCAACGCGGCTAAAGAAGTTTTCACTTCAAATACACATAAATAAATAACATCTTGTCAATGCGTCGTTGCAAGAATGCATTGTAAGAGAATGTAAATATTCAAATAGAGACGATCTATTTTTAAACGACTCTCAAAAAAGGTGCAGGTTCGTATCCGGCACGTATCTTTTTTTTAAATGTATGTGTCGCCATAAAATTGCAAAAACCGCTGAATTATAATGTTACTAGCGAAACTACTAAACGGTGACATATGTATGTCACCGTATGATTGTAAAAACCGTTAGATTATAATCTAACTCGCGAAATTGCAAACTGGCGAAAGATTACAATTTAACGCATAATTTTTCGGTAGATTGTAATCTGTTAGGTATATTAACCCGATAGAACCTAATATATATGTCGAACCCTAACCTAACCTACAAGAAAGACACAAGAAAACGTAAATACAATTCATATTTCAAAAATTGACATTCAGAGCATTGAACGGTTCACAATCTGTCGACAGCTTACAATTTCGCGAGTTAGAATAAAATCTAACGGTATTTACAATCTTACGGTGACATGTACACCGATTTTTCCGAAGTTTCTGAACCGATTTGTTTTTTTTTAGTGGTTAGAGGAAGCTCGCGTGGTGTCCCGTGAAAATTCTTTCAACTTCTTTAACTTCTGATCACGTCATATTATCTGCTACTTGACCGACCAATTGTGATGGGAGTATTGAATGCCGAAAAGTTTGTATAATTTGTACCTAGGTATATTTCTATAATTCTTGGGCGGCACATATTCCCATCATATTGGCAGATGAGATTACGTGATCAGACGTTAAAGAAGTTAAAAAAATACTATCCCTATTGGAACAGACTGTAAGAATAGAAGTTAAACGATAGGTATAATGTAACGCGCCATATAACGGGGTCTGGTAGGTACGGTGTGATCATGGTGTGACAAGCGAATGACGCAATAGCTATGGACAACAAGGACGGGGGCATATCATCCGATACGAAAAGGGTTAGTATTCGTAAGGGTAAAATAAAAAATCTATACAAGATGTATTTGGATTTAACAAAATAATTTGGCTTTTAGGTACCTATCTAAGATGCTGTATAGATAGATACTAAGTGTTATTTAAATTAAGTAATTCTTGCTAGAAATAGTTTACGTAAACGCTTTAATTTCTGAAAGATAATGAGTAGATATTATATATAAAAAGGTTATACATCATATAACGGTCTCTTATCGTCTTTTAGATTCATTGCTGAATGTTATAAAATATTCATACTTCGAATTTCATATTTTCCCACCCTCATTGCTCCTAGCTGTAGATCCTCGTTCTCCTCTATCATACTTATTTGTGATAAACAAGAAAGAGACAGCATTATTCCATTTCACTAAACCTGTTACACACCGCTAACTCACAGCTGTTATTTTTCCGGCAGCATGAAATCACATAAAATTACACAAATTTTACAACTTTACACAAATTCAGCGTCCACAGCACGTGTTACACACTGTAAACTGTAAGTTCCAATAAAAATGGCACCACTTTTTACCATCGGTGCATAATACACGTTGAACTCACATAAAAGTCGATGCTTTATTGATTGGTTCAAATGGTTTTAAGTAGAATCAATTTAGTGGATCGATTGTCGGCCAATAGATTTGATTGTACCGTCATGAACACAGAAAATTAAACATGAAAACGTGGTAATGTTTTGCATTCGCCGAAGTTGTAGGTTATGACAGGTTGCACGGATGACAGTCCGTTTCGAAATGAAGAAGAAGACGCATGCGCGAATCTTGTTTGAAGTCTTTGAAGTTGGTCTGCTTTTTATTTTTCGCCTGGCGTTCAGTTCGAGATATTCGAAGAGGTTCTCTTATAAAATTATTATTAAACAAAGGTCGTGGTTAGTACGGTTACCATGCAGAACGGAATGTGTCAGGATATTTTCTGACGTGTCAGAATTTTGGTCATAAAATAAATTATTGTTATAACTAGATAACAAAAAAGTACTCTGTGCTAGATAATGCGTGCGACACAGTATTGGTATCTATACCCGCGACTTCGGTATCTTTGAACTAAATTTCGTGAAAATCACTTGAATTGATGGGCCGTGAAAGCGTAGCAGACAGACTTTCGCAGTTCTTGTATTAGTGATACGGAAGATATGATTCTAAATATTATTAATTTGGAGCTCCACTGTTAAACTTCTCAAATCAAATGGTGAAATATTTTGATTATCGTTTAAATAAGATGACTGATAAGCAACTATTAAAATTATTAGGTTGTGCAGTAGGTAATATTAACACACTACATATATTTGTGTCGGAACTGACTAGCTTTTATATTATTTAACTGAACGTATAAATACTACAGGTGATAACAAAATCGATAAACTTTAATAAGACAAATAGTACTGCAGCAAATAAATATTGGTAAAGGTTCGGTCAAGGTCAAACCGGTGTACAGTTTGAAGGCACCCTTCAAACTGTACACCGGTTGCCCTGAATGCGATCAATTTTTGAATGCAAAAGGTCTTGTAGTTTTTTTCAACTAGATGATGTCCACAGTTTATTTAAGAGACTGTGAAAACGCCTGCTTCAATTTTATGGCAGTTCCCACGGTAAGCACTTCAACTCTAAATCGCAATTTATTAACTGACTAACTCAAACTTTACATCAGGTTTGTGGTCTCAAATATTGATAATTTCAATTGTCATCAAGTGGAAAGTCGAACAAAATTCGACATGAAATATATTTTTTAATCCGAGCATTCTAACACGACTGGTTGATTTAACTTTTACTTTCAGTGGCTGAACTTTTTGCTTGATGGACGGTCGCTTTCCAAAAGACAATTCTAGAAGGATTTAGCTCGAGACTACTTACTCGTGAGTGTTCGTAATGATCTAAGTGAAATGGACTGGACGATGAAATGGCACGGAACATCAGATTTCAATGGAATTAGGTCAGGTATTACTTCACCAAGTGACTGACTTTTCAGTTTTCAAAACTAGGAGGTATTGATAAATGGATTGCGTCTTCTTCGATTACGCTGATCGACTTTTTTTAACATTTTTGTCAAAAATTTACGAGGTACAGAGTTATCATGATGTTTTTATTAGGTAATATTCAACAAATAAATAGTATCTATGCTATTTGAACACAAACAAAATATTATAATGGGCCAAGTGATACATAATATTATTAGTGGTTCGCCCCGAACTGAGACCTCGCGGTATCTTAAGATAGTTTCAGTATATAATTAATAATTATTAATTATACTTGGTTAAAAACTACATGCGCCTGATATCTGTGTGTAATTTTTTAGCTCATTGTAAAGTTCTGTTAAAAATACTGAAGCTCATTAAAAATTTAATAATTTCGTTTCCTTACAATATTTACTGAAACCTCGCGGTATCATAAGATAGTTTTAACTATATAATTTAATAGTTAACTTTTAACATTAGACGCAAAAGAGCTAAAGAGTTCTTGGAGAAACGAATAAACTGTTACAGAGCGCCATCTATTGACATCCTTGTGAAGTACTGTTAAAAATACTGAAGCTCATTCAATAATTTCGTTTCCTTATAATATTTATCTAATTTTAGTATATGTTGTTCAAGTACAGGATATAATTCAAATAATTGATCAAGTTTCAGGCTCAGCCTTTCAGAAAATTGAGAGTTCTGAGGTCAACTTTGGACGTTAGAAAATCTCCACTTTGAAAGCACCCCACTTCGTCAATTTAAGAGGAAAAATTAAAAAAATATATATTTGGACTCTATTCCTACTTATTTTTAAATTATATAGCGCAACCTTAAGTAACGCTATAAAAAATATTTTGCTTCGCATTCGCTTCTATGAGAGCCCCCTGAAATAAAGATTTTATAACTTTTTAAGCCATATTCGGCTGGAGGCCATAGGTTTACATATTATATTTAAATTTGAAGTAATTACGTTCAGTAATTCAGAAGTTATAATGCAAACTGTTATGCTGACAAACGGACGGATAGGGTTGCCAACTTTTTTGACAATAAAAATGTCCCAACGTTTTTTTTTTAAATTCTCCAAATACTTTATTTTTTAAAAATAGGGTATTTGGACGAAAGAAACGTATTTTTCAAATTTTATATTTTTATGTCAGAATGTTACCTGTCCTGTCACATTCACAACACCACATCTGACATCTTACTTTTCGTTCAGTAATTATAAATCTTTTCCATCATCCGTTTTAACTTATGAGTACCGTTAAATAGTTAAGTACCCATAATGAGTATTTTGTTTTACGCATCACAGTAAAGGTTGAAAATAAAGTATTTTCACATACTTTATTTGTTTGCAAAAGTATAAAGTAAAATAAAATAGGATACGTTTAAATAAAGTATGGTTGGCAACCCTAGGACGGACAAGTGCAAATTCACTCAAGTAGACTCAGAGACCTTCGCTTCGCTCGTTCAATAAATGCAAAAGTGTGTCTGTCTGTTTGTCTGCTACGTTTTCAGGGCCCAACTACTCAACCGATTTTGACAAAATATATATAATCTACCTACATTCCGGGGACGCATATAGGCTTTTTCCCTGAAATTTGATTAGTTCCCGCGGGAAAAAAAACAATACACGCGAAATCACCTAGATTTCTATAATATAAACCTATATTTAAACCGATCATTCACTATTGTGTTTGGAACTGGTCATATTTTACAGATACATAATCTAAATCCAATTTATCACAGCGGACGTTTTGTGCGGAAATCCTGAACAGCTGACCTACTTCCATTCTGTAGATGAAATCAATCGAAGCGGTGTAGTCTAACTCCATAACATCAAAATTTATGTAAGTATAGCAGTCATTTCTTGTCATCATAATAATTTACCTACTTATAGTACCACAGAATATTGTATCGCTAATTTTTACAGGACAAAATAATTCAGAAAATACATTCCACGATTTTTTTCATAGAATTATAGATTACTAGCGAATGCCCGCGACTTCGTCCGCGTGGATGGAGATTTTCCTTTAATATTCCGGGATAAAAAGTAGCTGTAGTGTGTGTAGTGTGTTGTTCCAGATCTATCTCTGTGCCAAATTTCATCCAGATTCGTTCAGCCGTTGAGGCGTGATTGAGTAACAAACATCCATCCACACATCCATACATCCATCCAAACTTTCGCATTTATAATATTAGTATAGATAAGGTTTTCACAATCGGTTTTTAGCCTTTTCTTAATTATTAGCTTTGTTAATTGTTTCATTGTATATCTTAGAAAAAGAAAAAGATTTTATTTTTGGAAGGGATTTATGCCGAGATAGTAAATAATAATCCTTAAATCCAAGCACTTCCTCTCTACAGAGATTTGCGATCCATCGCCATCGCAGATTGCAGATAGGTAAGGGTATTAATGCTGAGGTTTCCTTCTTCATCATCATCATTGTCTGTAAAATAAACCCAGTAATTAGAAGCCATACGTTTTTCTTTATTTAAAAGTCACTTCTAGTTACTTGTAGTAATATTGACCAGTAACCTCTAACAGTCTAACAGCAACGTGATCGTTTGTAAATAAGAAGAATTAAACAGTAAATCAATGAGCAAATAATGAGCCACGTCCCGTAAAATATATATATCTATTTGTCAATATTATTATGATCATTTTAGGTAGGTATGTTGTGTAACTACACGTTTAACTCTATTAATTTCTTGATTTACGACATTCAAGCACTTATCGAATATTTCGCTATATATTTTATAGTATAAATCATTTATAGATCACAAAATTCAACGCTGCCCCACACACTCATACGAAGGATCGCTGAAGGACCTCTTTGACCTCCCTCCAGCAGGCTTAGCATGCGCACAACGAGATATCTCGCGACGAGAGAGAAAGATGATCTCAAAAAAGAGTCGGCTTGTAGTCGTGGAGAAAAATACCACAGATAAGAAATATTACTTTTATCTCTACTTTTGACGTAACGAGACAAGTGTAACCATGTTAGCTTCGGTAGACATATATAGAGATAACGGGTGCGCATGCTAGCCCTACTGATTTTGGTAATAAATAATTGACCAATATTATTCAGACACTAAACCATTCACATTATGTTATCATATCCATAAATTATGGCAAAAAATGAAATTTAATAAAACGCTTACCTATTTTAAAATATCAAAAGCCATACGATTAAATAAATATCTTTTATCTATGATCTATACGTAGAATAATTTTCCTTCGAATAATCTCATGTGTTTTGAATTGCAATGAATCGTACATATTGTTGGAATTCACTACGGCGTAGAAGCTCTTTTTTTTATAATTTATACAGTATTTGGGATGCTGTTCATTTCGATTAAGATCTTTGAACCGAAATATAAAATTCGATGGAAAAACATCATTCACCTTAACATGTTGACTCTTGCCAAGGAGGTCCTTCATTATCAATAAATATTAAAGCGCTTTTATGACTACAGTCTATTTGAAGGGGCAGCCTAAAAAATGTAAATAAAACATACCAGTCACATTTCAACTTTGCTATCAATATTTTCACTGTTGTATTTCACAAATCACTCACAAACGTATTATTTACTGAAGTAAAACATTTAAAGTTCATAATATACTCAAAAGTAATTCAATTCAAGCAATACGAAGCTAATAATTTATCAATTATATATCAAGAATCCCGAAATAAAAACAAAGACTAATGACCTAATGGGTGTTTGACATATAGAAATAGAACGATTCCATAGAGATGTGACATGAAAAGTGAACCACAGACTGAATGATAGGAGCGGGTTTAGTCGATTGTAAAAATCAAAAATCGATTACCACATTCTATGATTATGAAATTACCTTGTGATGTTGAAGACGATATTATAATTAAACCTTTCACTAACATCTTATCACTAAGTTGATAATAGTCGTTAAAGCCCAAGGTTCAATGCGGGTGCTAACCCGCAGCAGCTTAATGGGTCTAAGTTCTGATTCCCTCCCTCCTATGAGAGTGGAGGCCTGTGCCCAGCAGTGGGACGTTAATGAGCTGTAGTGATCAGTGATCAAGTACCTACTTATTAAAAAAATTGTGTGTGTCAGCTCCGACGTACGACTGATGTTTACTCTTTACGAACGATTATAAAATAAATGAAGGTAAATGAACGCATTTTTATACGACTGCCTGAAAAAGTTCCGGCCTTAGTTCTGGCCTAGTTCAAAGTTAAGTTGCTCAGGTATTTTCAAAGGAACTTGTAAGTTTATCCTAATAATCAGGTCAATCTTAAAGCTATCCCAGTCAGTATTTTTAGTAACTAGTGTAGCGTTGATCTCTTTACATGCTATGTTTTCGCTAACTGTCAACATGATAGGAGAATGATCGGAATATCCAGTGATTCACAAAAAAATATCATTTAATAAAAATGTGAATAAGATTCCAAAGGTAAAATATTATATTATATGCAAATCGCTTCTTAAGGAGGTAAGCTCCGAAAATAATATAGCAGGGCAGTCAGTCGTATTTTTTAATTCGTTAAATTAAGTTCAATTGTTTATATTACTAAAAGCATGCTAGATACATTTATTTATATTAATTATATAATTTATATTCATCAAAGTACATTACATAGTCATGGAAACATAATCAAGCAACCAAGCATAACCATGCAAACATGTACATAACGTAACGGATACAGTTTGAATTCACTCCCCATAAATTTCCATACCCCGGGCTTATTTAAGAAAATCTATTTACAATCGACTATACCTGCTCTTATCATTCATTGTGATATCTATAGAAAGAACTTTGAATTTGCTTAGACTTAAGACATGGTTAAAATGAGATAGATTTATGTTACTCACTTATGTCCATCTCGTTTTAACTCTAAGTAATGTCTGAGCCAAGTCAAAGTACGCTCTATAGATCTCAGCATCAGTCCGTAGAAGCGACTGTATGTAGTAATCGATTTCAGAATGTATTCATTCAATCGTTCAGTCACAACTAGTCTGTCAATGTTTCCATCACTATATGTCCAATGACAGTTAAAATCACGTGATCTGACGACATATTTGCTTGCATGTTTTACTTTGCCTCGTCAAACAGACTGTAAGCACGTCACCGTCCTTAAGATAACTCTACCTTTGTGCATATGAAAACTCGTGACTTCAACTTTATTATATTGGTAATGGTCCAGATAATTAGGTATGTCGTTTTCACATGAGTTTGTTATTATATTCATCTCTAAGAATACGTCTATAGGTTTCCAGATTAAAATCACATAGTTTATTGATATTGTGTGAAATTGTATTACTTATTGCTTACAATAGAGCCTTGACTTATTGCAGTCGATTCCGGTTCATTATGTTGTGCGATTACCAAATATTGCTTGTTATTTGTTGTCAAGAATCATCAAGACACGCGGAAGCGTGTCCAGCCAAAGTTCAAAAAAACTGGCGAGCAGCACCGTGTGTAATATTACACGAACCATTTGGAGCCACTTTTGACCCCCTCATAACTCAAAAACTATTTCACATAAACATGTCAAATTTGGCGCATATATTGAGACCCGTGAGATACATATGTGCTCCAAATTTCATAAGCACACCTCAAATGGTTATTTAGATATAAACGTACAAAAATCGTCATTTTTATGATCTACCTAGGTATAGATCAAAACTCTGACACGGGGCATACTACCATTGCTTAAAGCCGTATAATTTTAATACTGTTGACGTTTATGTTGTAGTGTTATAATCATTATTTTAAGGACGTCAAAGTACGTGACATTCAACCGTTATTTTGAAACAATACTGCTTTAAGCGGTGGTAGTAACTCCTTAACTATTGAAAATGACACATAACTATTATTTTAATGTAAATAATAATGAATAATAATATAGTTGCATTAAAACCTTACCTTCGTATTCATGCATTTTGTGCAACGAAACGTCATTGACAGAAAAGAAGAAACGTATTTGAAGTCGTCAGTTCAAGCTGTCAGTCATTGTGATTTGTATTCATTGTATAGAGTGGTTTTAGTGATATCGACTGTTTACCGTGATTGTTTTCAATGTTTCACTAAAAACTTTTGATTTTGAACTTTTGCAATCATAATTGATGAGATGTAGAAATGTGCTGTAGAGGTAGTCTGACCATAGATGTAATCTGTCAATGTCAGTGTAACTCTAGGTACACTATATATTTTTCTTGAGAATTCTCGTCTTTAATTATCTTGTACAATGAGTCGTACGATAGAATTACTGGTGGGTGACACACTGCCCTTAAACCGAATAATAAGTACCTATTAATGTAAAACGTAAACTACACTAATAGAAAAGTCCTATTACAGTGTAAAGGATTATTTGAATGATAGCAAAGCATTGGTATGAATTGTTACAGCGGCTGATTATGTAATGTTATATTATAAGTACATATATATAATTTCAAATATTTGTGAGATGGTGATAATAAAAAAAAGCGGAGTTTATTGCGGGCTCTTCTCAGACCAGGGCACGTTTGGAACCCTCGTAGCTTTAGTTTTAAGATACCGTAGTTAATTATCACCATCACCTCTTATGCTCTGTAAGCATGACGTTCAGAAGGTGTACTTTGTAGGTACATATTTTGAATAAATATGTTTTGAGTTTGAGATTGAGTTCAATAATTTCTGTACAAAAAGTAATGATATCCCATCAAAAACATAAATGTAAAATGAGAGCCAAGTTCAAAATTGTGATATATATGCCTTGGTTGTTGACTGCAGCGACAAAAGAAGTGAGATCTAAATGGGTGCCAAGTTCAATGGTCAGTCCTGCAATTTATTTATCCCATCAAAAACTATAAATGTGAAATGAGAGCCAAATTCAAAATTGTGATATATATGCCTTGGTTGTTGACTTCAGCGACAAAAGAAGTGAGATCTAAATGGGTGCCAAGTTCAATGGTCAGTCCTGAAATTTATTTATAACAACATATAATATTTTATAACAACTTAAAATATCATTTCTTCTTATAACTTAGTATAAAATTTTGAAGACTAAGGCTTTGGCTCGGCTAGTTTCCATATACGAATTATTATTAAGTAGGTACCTAAAAGTACAGTTTCTATCAGCTAGCCAAATTTTCGGAAGAATAAAATAAGAACTTACAGCTTTACAACTTGTGAAGGCTATAATTCGTATATGAAAACTAGCCAAGCCAAAGCCTTAGTCTTCAACATTTTATACTAAGTTATAAGAAGAAATGATATTTTAAGTTGTTATAAAATATTATATGTTGTACCAAGGTGTGTAACCAAGGCATATATATCACAATTTTGAACTTGGCTCTCATTTTACATTTATGTTTTTGATGGGATTACATTATAATGTTATCATATCATACAAATTTATTTTGATTGATGACTGCCTCGTTGGTCTAGTGGTTAGCATGTTCGACTGCGACCGACGTGGTCCCGGGTTCGAGTCCCGGGTCGGGCCATACCAAGTATTGGGTTTTTCTGGCTAGAAATTCTCAGTACTAGCCCGGAGTTAGAAGGTTGGCGGTGTTTCACCCCCGTGCCTCGGAGAGCACGTAAAGCCGTCGGTCATGCACCTGATCTCTCTGCGGTCGTGTCGGATTTCCGTCCCATCGGGCTATGAGAGTAATGGAACAGAGAGTGCACCTGTGAATGCGCACACACTTGTACACTATAATATTTACCGCGCAGAAAGCTAATCTTTCTGGAGATTGGCCGCCGTGGCCGAAATTCGGGCGGGAGGAGGACATTATACAAATTGATGAACTTGATAGCCAATTTCCATAACGCCAATAGCACAGCCAATAGTGTTATGGAAATTTGGGCCCTAAAATAAGGAGTGCCTGAATTTGTACCAGCACCTAATGCCTATACTAATATTATAAATGCGAAAGTATGGATGAATGGATGGATGTTTGTAACTCAATCACGCCCGAACGGCTGAACGGATCTGGATGAGATTTGGCACAGAGATAGGTTATAGCTTTGAATAACAATTAGGCTACTTTTTATCCCGGCAAAATAAGGAGTTCCCGCGGAAACCAAAAAACCTAAATTCACGCGGACGTAGTCGGCATCAGCTAGTAATATTATAAATGCGCAAGTACGGATGAATGGATGGATGTTTGTAACTCAATCACGCCCGAACGGCTGAACGAATCTGGATGGCATTTGGCACAGAGATAGATTATAGTCTGGAATAGGCTACTAGACACATAGGCTACTTTATATCCCGGAAAATTAGAGTTCCTGCGGGAACCAAAAAACCTCAATCCACGCGGACGAAGTCGCAGCATCAGTACTATGTAATCATAATCCATACTAACTCGGAAACCCACAGACAGTGTCGTTGGCATTATCAGATGGTAATTAATAATACTTAAGCCACGCTTACGAGATCTCCTTGGTCAGCGATTAGTTCTCATGCCGTCTAGTTCTGTGCTGACTGCCGACAACAGAGGTATGTATGGTTATGTAAGAATTGTCGATCCAATCGTCAAAGTTTGGCGTCAAAGTAAAATAAACCATAACAGGACTGTATTAGAGTTCAATTTCGTGTATCCATTTTTATACGGTTAGATATGTACGATAATATAAACGGATGGAATGGATACACGAAATTGAGCTCTAATTCAATGCCGTTATGGTGTATTTTACTTTGACGCCGAACTTTGGCAATTTGATCGACAACTTTTAGACAATCGGGGGCAGGTTTAAATTGTAATCGCAGTTCCTCCGCCGCCGCGCAACTCCAATGAACACTTGCATGCTTTCATTCATTCATCTCATCTTGCGCTAGGGTGACTATGTTGAATGAAATCATACTAACATTATAGATGCAAAAGTGTGTTTGTTGGCATGACCTTGGACCACGAAAGCTGGAATTTCGATCTCTGAGCGAAATTCCAGCTTTGTAATGTAGACAAGGAATAAGGACGGATTTGTCGAAATAGTGATGATGCTTTTGTCAAAAATAAATTATTTCTGATTTCAGATTATCATACTTATATTATTAATGTAAAAGTGTGTGTTGTTTGTTGGTTCGTCGTTTAATCACGCCGCAACGAAGCAACGGATCGACGTGATTTTTGGATTGGCCATAGATGAGGACCTGCAGAGTGACATAGGCTACTTTTTATCCCGGAAAATTAAGGATTTCCCGCGGGTATAATAAAAAAACTTAAACCACGGGGATGTCGAAGTCGCGGACATCAGCTAGTGAAATGAAATGAAATGATTTATTTATTTCATGTAGGACAACTTGTGTCATGTAACGTTAAGACTCTACCACCGGTTCGGAAAGCTGATTCTACTGAGAAGAACCGGCAAGAAACTCAGCAGTTGCTCTTTTCATAGAAAAGAAAAGGTTACAATATGTAGACAACACAACACATACGTTACAAGTATTACACTGACTTGTGGGTCACTGGATGCGAGGCCGGTTGCTTCCATGCAACTTTGTCGTTAATAAAATCATCGATAGTGTAATAACCTCGACTTAACAAATGCTGTTTAACACAGTCTTTAAATCGATGTAATGGCAAATTCAGAAACTCTTTGGGAACCAGAAAATTATAAAAGCGTACACTCGACCCCACAAAGAATTTCTGCACCTTGCGCACACGATACGACGCTGTTACTAGCTTATGGCGGTTTCTAGTGTATCGATTGTATCACCTATTTTCTTGTAAAGATTAATGTTCTGCCTAACAAAGACTATATTGTTGTGTATGTATTGCGAAGGCCCCGTAAGAATACCAATCTCTTTAAATTTTTCACGAAGTGATACGCGTGATCCGAGTTTATAAATTAGTTAGGTTTTTGCAATCTTACGGTGACATATATAAGACACTTCTCTTGTATGTAGAATATAAACACCTGAAGTTTTGTGACTTGTCACGTCTTCAAGTTTCAACGCACTTTCTTTGTTTAATCGATATTTTTTAATTGATACCAAGACCAAGAGGGTGCACTATTTTACGACTTTTGGATTTTTATACTTACTTTATTTTAACTAATCGTCACAAACATTTTTTTAATAAAGGAAATTGAAAACAAAAATTATAGGAAACATGACCTAATCGGATGACAAAAAGGATTGTCCCAAAATTTTGAAAAGTCTTGGTCACCCCGATACCACTTGATTCTCGTGATAACAGCCTTCTTGTCATTGCGTTTGCGCATTGTAGCGTGCGCCCGCGTCTTTACTTTCCTTTTCGCAAATAAAGCCTCACATAACCAGTACTAAAGTGACTTGAAAATCTGTGACTATGTAATAAAGTTTTATGTGTCGAGGTTGTCGATGAATACATTACTTACAGTTTATGAGTGTTTATAAAGTGTACTGACTGTTATATTGGTAAGGAGATATTTTGTTTTGTTAAGTAAGATTACATAAGTAATGCACCTATTTATAGAGTGGAGTAGGTAGGTACGTGTTCGTAAGTAAGTACTATTGTGGATTTTCATATTGACGTGGTTTTTAATCAATTATGAATTACTAGAGTAGCTGATGCCCGCGACTTCGTCGGCGTGGATTGAGGTTTTCGGTTTACGCAGGAATTCTTTAATATTCCGGGATAAATAGTAGCCGTTTGATGGGCCGTTTTTAAGCGTAGTAGACAGACAGACACTTATCACTTTGAAGCTAAATCTACCAGGCAACTATAAGGAACGATTAAAAAAGTTCACCTGCAGGCCATAGAGATGTGTGAAGTTGGAAGTCTTCCGAGCCGCACTTGTCTAGCGTGGTGGACTGTGGGCCAAGCACTTCTCATTCTGGATGAGGCTCATGCTCAGAGGCAACTGAAGTGTGGCAAGCATAATACGAGTTGTAATGAGACCGCTACCCAAAACGAAGACAGGTGATAGACGATAGTACTGGTGAATGGTGATTACTGATACCAAATACCTTCTACAAAAACACAAAGAAAAAATCTATTTGTATCGTATGTAGGTAGGTTAGGTACAGTCCGATTCAAACTTGACTTGAAAATGACTTCGCATCAACGAGAAAAGGTAAGGGTGACCCCTGAGTGAAATTCCAGCTTTCTTGCTCCAAGGTCTTGGGCTGGGCGGTGATGAGTCAGGATTCTATAATATTATTAAGTAGGGGCTTACAACTGATGTATTACGTGTCCCGTATAGGTGAAAGCACACTTCGGAAAGCACTAAAAATCCGTTTTGTCGAGTCGCCCGAGTCAGTGTAGCTCCATATAAAAGTGCACGCGCTGAAGTCGTGCGCTGTAGTTATGTCCTTTACTGTCATGTGTGTTTTCGGCCTCACTGACACGAGGCAGTCTTAAGCTGAACGAATCAATTTTATCTGCTCTGATGGGAAAGTCTTTATTTAGATATCACGAAGAAACTGACAGACGAACTGTCATATCAACGTCGCTCAAACCGCTGGGTCATGCATTGCATACGTAAGCGACAAACGCGACAACGCGATACGCTACGACGCGACGCGATAGTATCAGATGGTCAGACCCTTCACGTTGCCTACATTGTCGCGTACTTAGATAAGTTTTTTTTTCACTACAAGTTCACCCTTTTCTGCGATCTCACCCTATGGTAAGCGATGATGCAGTCTAAGATGGCAGCGGGCTAACCTGAAAGTAAAGTATGGCAGTTATATTAAATCCGTTTCTACATGGCGTCGTACCAGAACGCTTAATCGCTTGGCGGCACGTCTTTGCCTGTAAGGTGGTAACTAGCCATGGCCAGAGCCACCCACCAGGCCAGACATTTTTTTTTATCCACTACAAGTTAGCCCTTGACTGCGATCTTACCTGATGGTAAGTGATGATGCAGTCTAAGATGGTAGCGGGCTAACCTGTTAGGGACATGGCAGTTATATGAAACCCATACCCCTATTTGGTTTCTACACGGCATCGTACCGGAACGCGTAATCGCTTGGCGGCACGTCTTTGCCGGTAGGGTGGTAACTAGATACGGCCGAAGCCTTCCACCAGGCCAGACCAGGGAAAATTCAGAAATTATAAATTCCCAAATTGACCCTGCCGGGGATCGAACCCGGGACCTCCGCACGTTAAGACAACAGCGCTAAACAATGCGCCACGGAGGTCGTCAAACTAGAAAAATTCAGAACTTGTAAATTCCCAAATTGACCCTGCTGGGGATCGAACCCGGGATTTGCTACGACAACAACAACACAACAGCCCTCACCACTGCGCCAGCGAGGCCTCACCTAAATTCGTGTGAACGGAGTCGCAATAAAATGCAATTTTCTTTTACCTAATATTATTAGGAAAATGCCAAAGCTAGTTTTTCTTGAAATTTTCCTTATGATTTTCTTCTGAGCAGGATATATAAAATTCTTGTGTCAAAATGTTAGTTACCATACTCCTCCGTAACGGCTTAACCGATTTTTATGAAATTTCATATATGTACATATTCAGTAGGTCTGAGAATCGGCTACTATTATTATTATTCTTTATTTGTACCACACATAACAAAAGTAAATTACAGAAAACATAAAATATTTTTTTCCAGGCAACCTTATTAGGAGAACACAAGGAAACCAGGCTGCAGGTGGCGCGCAATTATACTAATACTACATACAAAAAAACTACATAACAATACATAGACAACAATACTCATATTATATCTTAATACATACAATGCATAAATATATTATAAAATAACATATATAATACATATATACCATAATATAAACTAAACTTAAATATACAATTACATACTATACATACTTACAATAAAATTAAATGTAAACTATAGTTGTCTTCAATTTGCAAGGAAGTGCGTCATGAGCATTTTTGAACACGCCCAGCGATTTCGACTGTCTTATATTCAGTGGGAGTGCATTTCACAGTTCAATTGCCTGCACAGTGAATGAATTTCCGAAAAATTTGATTTTATGTGAAGGCATTTTCAGAGTAAGCGTTCGAAAAGTTCTTATGTCTGACTGCACCCCTATAAATTGATACTTCTTTTCAAGATAAGGAGTTTTTAGGTGAAATAAAACACAGTACAGAAGAGAGAGAACGTGCATATCCCGGCGACGGCGAATAGGGAGCCACTTGAGCTTTTGGTGTAATTCGGATACGTGGTCATATTTGCGTAAGCCAAATATGAACCGAATAGCGAAATTTTGAAGTCCCTCAAGTTTGTTAAGTTGGTCCTGGGTCAAATTAAAAAAGCTTGCATCACCATAATCGAGAATAGAGAGAAGGAGAGATTGTGCTAACATAACTTTGGTTGGAATTGGCAAAACATTACGCAATCGGCGTAGCGAGCTCAAAACAGCAAATGTATTTCTGCTAATTTCCTTAACCTACACAGACCAGGATAATTCAGAGTCCAAATGTATACCGAGATCTTTAACAGAAGCACAGTAAGGTATAGAAACACCATTAAAAACAATCGGTGGGAGGCCTTGCAAATCAATTTACTACTATTTGCTACTATCTATTTTTCATACCCCTAAAACACCTCAATCCATTCGGTTGGAGTCGCGGCTGATGCCCGCGATGCCTAGTAATTCTATAAGTTTGTCGGTGCGTAAAATTTATGAATTTTTGGCCACTTCATGTTAGGTAAAGTACCTACGAAAACGACAAAAAATCTCATTTTTCGCTTCGTTGGTTTCAAGTATTTACACAAAGTTACAAACTTATAGGTAAATAGGTCTATAAGTCTAAGCTATAGGTACGTACGTAGGCACAATATAATAAGCCACATTGTAATTTTAATAAGTAGTTAAAAAACTAATAACTCCTCTGTTTAAAATGTTTTCTTTCGTGGCGGATATGTCATGGATTGATACGGGGTCGATTACTGCCAGAAAAAAAACAAAGAACTGAGTGCCTAGAGAATACAAAGTAGAGTTTTGTAAACTCTAGTGTTCTTTTTTAATAAGCCTGATGGGACGGAAAATCCGACACAATCGGTGAGAGGTCAGGCGCAGGACCGACGGCTTAACATGCTCTCCGAGGCATGGGGTTAAACACCGCCAACTTCCTAAAAAATCCAAAACTTGTTATGACCCGACCCGGGTCTCGAACCCGGGAGCTCGTCGGCCGCAGTCGAACATGCTTACCACTAGTTCTGCGAAGCAGTGTTATGTTTTTAGTGCGAAGACGTCAATCGTTACCAAAAATTTTAGAGAGGGAAATTGCAGATGTTCCTCCCGTTTCTAAGATGTGAGGGATGTAGACTCTGAGGATGCAGACCACATAATGTATCTACAAGTTGTAGTTACAGAGTACACTGTACAGACACAGCATCACCGCAGATGACGATACGTATCAAGACACGCGGAAGCGTGTCCAGCCAAAGTTCAAAAAAACTGGCGAGCACCGTGTGTAATATTACACGAACCATTTGGAGCCACTTTTGACCCCCTCATAACTCAAAAACTATTTCACATAAACATGTCAAATTTGGCGCATATATTGAGACCCGTGAGATACATATGTGCTCCAAATTTCATAAGCACACCTCAAATGGTTATTTAGATATAAACGTACAAAAATCGTCATTTTTATGATCAAGGGTATAGATCAAAACTCTGACACGAGGCATGCTACCATTGCTTAAAGCCGTATTATTTTAATATTGTTGACGTTTATGTTGTAGTGTTATAATCATTATTTTAAGGACGTCAAAGTACGTGACATTCAACCGTTAGTTTGAAACAATACTGCTTTAAGCGGTGGTAGTAACTCCTTAACTATTGAAAATGACACATAATTATTATTTTAATGTAAATAATAATGAATAATAATATAGTTGCATTAAAACCTTACCTTCGTATTCATACATTTTGTGCAACGAAACGTCATTGACAGAAAAGAAGAAGAAACGTATTTGAAGTCGTCAGTTCAAGCTGTCAGTCATTGTGATTTGTATTCATTGTTTATAGTGGTTTTAGTGATATCGACTGTTTACCGTGCTTGTTTTCAATGTTTCACAAAAAACTTTTGATTTTGAACTTTTGCAATCATAATTGATGAGATGTAGAAATGTGCTGTAGAGGTAGTCTGACCATACATGTAATCTGTCAATGTCAGTGTAACTCTAGGTACACTATATATTTTTCTTGAGAATTCTCGTCTTTAATTATCTTGTACAATGAGTCGTACAATAGAATTACTGGTGGGTGACACACTGACCTTACACCAAATAATAAGTACCTACTACTGTAAAACGTAAACTAAACTAATAGAAAAGTCCTATTACAGTGTAAAGGATTATTTGAATGATAGCAAGGCATGGGTATGAATTGTTACAACGGCTGATTATGTAATGTTATATTATAAGTACATATAGATAATTTCAAATATTAGTGAGATGGTGATAATAAAAAAAAAGCGGAGTTTATTGCGGGCTCTTCTCAGACCAGGGCACGTTTGGAACCCTCGTAGCTTTAGTTTTAAGATATCGTAGTTAATTATCACCATCACGTCTTATGCTCTGTAAGCATGACGTTCAGAAGGTGTACTTTGTAGGTACATATTTTGAATAAATATGTTTTGAGTTTGAGATTGAGTTCAATAATTTCTGTACAAAAAGTAATGATATCCCATCAAAAACATAAATGTAAAATGAGAGCCAAGTTCAAAATTGTGATATATATGCCTTGGTTGTTGACTTCAGCGACAAAAGAAGTGAGATCTAAATGGGTGCCAAGTTCAATGGTCAGTCCTGCAATTTATATATCCCATCAAAAACATAAATGTGAAATGAGAGCCAAATTCAAAATTGTGATATATATGCCTTGGTTGTTGACTTCAGCGACAAAAGAAGTGAGATCTAAATGGGTGCCAAGTTCAATGGTCAGTCCTGAAATTTATTTATCACAACATATAATATTTTATAACAACTTAAAATATCATTTCTTCTTATAACTTAGTATAAAATGTTGAAGACTAAGGCTTTGGCTTGGCTAGTTTCCATATACGAATTATTATTAAGTAGGTACCTAAAAGTACAGTTTCTACCAGCAAGCCAAATTTTCGGAAGAATAAAATAAGAACTTACAGCTTTACAACTTGTGAACGCTATATATAATTCGTATATGAAAACTAGCCAAGCCAAAGCCTTAGTCTTCAACATTTTATACTAAGTTATAAGAAGAAATGATATTTTAAGTTGTTATAAAATATTATATGTTGTTATAAATAAATTTCAGGACTGACCATTGAACTTGGCACCCATTTAGATCTCACTTCTTTTGTCGCTGAAGTCAACAACCAAGGCATATATATCACAATTTTGAATTTGGCTCTCATTTCACATTTATGTTTTTGATGGGATATATAAATTGCAGGACTGACCATTGAACTTGGCACCCATTTAGATCTCACTTCTTTTGTCGCTGAAGTCAACAACCAAGGCATATATATCACAATTTTGAACTTGGCTCTCATTTTACATTTATGTTTTTGATGGGATAACGTACCTACACGATTTACTCATTATCACTGACGAGAAAAGCTGTTTACATCTTTTATGTCATCTATAGTATATTTATATTATCTACCTATACAAGAAAATTTATTTCAGTAACACCTCTATGATCTATACTTATTACAAACCTGTAACTGGATGATTCCTGTAGGTACATTAGGCACGATAGGTATTATAGAGCCCAAAACAATTGTTGTCTTTCTGTCTGTCTTATTTATGTAGATAGGTATGAGGTATATTGGTATCATCAGATCAAGGGTGAAATAGCATCTTCCATGCAAGTGCGCTGCACTTTAGGCTGCATCGCCGCTTGCCAGCAAGCGTGATTGCAACCAAGCCTTGTATTTAAAGACGTTATTAAAAAATAGTAGATCAAGGGACTAAAATGAGCCATTTCATACAAGGTGTTTAGCTTCCCGAGCGTAGCGAGATATGCTATAGAAAAGAGTAGAATGGCTTTTAGTCCCGTGGTAAAGACTCTACTTTTCACTTCGATTGCGAGAAAAAAAGCACCAAGGATCGCCAGTGTAGCATTGCAGACGTCGCTTTTGCCGTTCCATTTTCAAAATAAATTCTAATATAAAAAAAATCCTTTATGGTATAATTTTAAAAATAGAACATCAAGTCGAGTACACGAAATTGATTATTACATAAGCGAGTCTTTTTATAGGTTTACATTAAGGCTCAAAAGGGCTGGTACCCAGATCCGCCAAGCCAGTACATTAATTAGCGGTTGTTGATTAAGGACGGCAATTATTTAAAAAAAAAAACTTTAATCCCTAGACCCTAAATGCTAACTTTAGTCCGCCTACGCTAAGCTTTCATGCTTTAAAAAAGTAAAGCATGAGAGGTGAAATAGTACATTATTGCAAAGGCTGGGAAATAGGCAATTGCAGGTCGAGTATGAGTTTGAAGGCCGAGCCGTAGGCGAGGACTTCATTAATATGAGACAGGCAATTGCCATTTCCGCCGAGGCATATATAGTGCTTTTCTCAAAAGAATGCAGGGAAATAAAACCTACTTTTTATACATTAAATTTAATTAATATTAAAAGTTACATTAGATATATTGGGGCAATTACTAAAAGAAAATGTTATTGATTTCCCCGGTACATTTATGTTTGTTTGTTGAACTTCTGATGAGGTTTGCAGGTGGGCAATGGCAGTGGTGGCTTTAATTAAAAATAGCTCTATGTTTTCGCCAGTAAAAATTTTCGATTTCTTGCTTTTGAATCCGGTCGATTTTAGTTTAAGAAAAGTAGTTAAGTTCCCATAATTTTTCAAGTTAATGCCGTTTTTAACATGAACTTGTACATTTCAGCATGGAATAAATTGCCCATAATGTAGATGGCTTTTTAGTTTTAGCAATCTCATTAAAATACGCCAAAAAAATTGTTTCGGAGAAAATGTCACTTTTTTCTCGATTTTCCAACTCATAAAATTTTCATATACTTTCATGTATTTTTCTTTGGACTTCGCTGGAAGCAGGTTTTCCATTGCCAATTTGGCTTCTGATCTTAAATCTAGTGGAGTACAATCAATCTCCATTTCACTCTCTGAACCGTTGGAACTCATTTTACTTATTATTAAATTTATATTTATCTAAGTATATAAATAACAAATCAAGACGAATTTTCAGCTTTGCCGCCTATTTTTTTTATCATCTGTGCCGACAGGCAAACGCATTTATGGCTATACAGTCACCAATTTGTACTAAGCAAAGAGTCTATGGTATGCCAAGAATGACAAAAGAGATCCGATCAAAGAGTATTTAATAGCCCCAGCACGCCGTTTCATACAACATTGCAGGAGCGTTGTAATCTTCCTAATTCAAAAAACGCTCCTGCAATGGATTTGATTTTCTTTGTCCGAAAATTCGATACTTCGCGTGTTCTTTTTTCGAAAATAATGACAATATTTCCATGCATGTTTGAGAAAAAACACTTAAAGTGGACTTTTAAAGGACTCTGGGTTAACATTATTATACCATAAGCAATAGGGTTCTTTTAGGAAAGGGGATGAAAATTTTGGTCAATTTTGCTCCATATCTTCGGGAAATCGGCATTTAGAAGTTTTGAAGCTTTGAATGATCTCTGATATAAATACCTATTCATTTATAAGGAGCGATAGGTACAAATTCGATAAATCATTTATCTTATAATGTATTACATAGTAACCAGTTTTTAATGTTATAACATTCACTGAAACCATCGGAAAAAAAGTTGATTTGAATTTTCTTTGAACGATTTTATCTGTATTCTGTACGCATTTCACGCACAATTTTTGAAGTAGATAATTGTTATGCTTCGATTAGCAGTCTAATTGTTTCCAACTTTGATAGACGTTATTTGTTATCGGTAAAATAAATTCGGTAGAACGGAAAGTAAAAAAAATTAGGCTAAAATAAGACCCTAAATCCTGCACGCTCGGGCATTGCGCTCGGGTATGTCGCTTGTTTCCGTTTACTAACGTATCTCTATTTATGTACGTCAGTCTGCTGTCTGTCTGTCTGTCTGTCCGTACTGCGTACGTATGTCACGGATCTCTATAGCTCACATAGACGACGATGAGATACAATCATAATATTATGTGGAGTGTAGAAACTAGAAAGTGAATCCATATTAGTAATAAAATAAATGCGAAAGTGTGTCTGTCCGTCTCCTACGCTTTCACGGCTCATCCGTTCAACCGATTTTGGTGAAATTTGGTACAGAGGTAGGTTGCATTCCGGGGAAGGACATAGGCATAGGCTTTTTATCTCGGAAAATTGAAGACTTCCCGCGGGAATGAAAAAATAACATAGGGACTGCCGATAGAAGTGAAACCGAACATTTGAAATAAGTAATTATTTAAAAATAATTAAATACTTAAAATATAAACCTCAAAACTATGGCATTAAAATTTAATTACGATTGTACTATATTTATATTGAAGACTTTTTGTCTTCGTAACAACGCGATGTGTCGGTCACGGTGTCGGTCACGCGTTTCCACATTTTTACCCCCTACCAAAAAGGGCTCAACGCGCGTCTAAAGAAGTTTTTACTTCAAAAATCCTAATCCACGCGGATGAAGTCGCGGGAATCATATAGAATAATTAACTAAATATTTTTTTTCACGGGGTAGAATTAAGCAGGAAAAATCGGTATAGGTGATTTTCCTACAAGCTTTCAGAATTGAGGCCGTCACTGTACATATCATGCATTACTTACTACGGATTAAGATATATCAAATAAATTACTTCTAATTGATAGCCAATGCATTGTTATAGCACGGTGTGGTTACACTTGATTGATTTGTTCCGTTACAAGTAGGAATGGGTTATGCAAACAATAACCAATACTGAATACCTACCAATCAACTCTCAATCAACGAAAGTCGAACGGGTTTGAAAGTGAACGCTCACTTGTCAGATGGAGTTACAAAATTAAAAATATTAATGTCAGTTCTAAATTTTGTTACACTTATGAGCACCTAATTGCTTCCGGGGTCGATTTTTAATTAAATCCTGAACCATATTAATACTACTAATACTAACTACTATTATAAATGCGAAGCGTGTTCATCTGTTCGTCACCTTTCAGGTCCATCAGTTCAACTGATTTTGAAGAATCTTGATTTAAAGTAAATTGCAATATTACGTCAAAGCTGCTTCAATCATCGTTACAAGCTTAATTGTTGTGATTGGCTGAAGTTTTTGGTATTCTTGCTAACACAAATAATTTTGGCCAATAACGAAAGCGTTTTAATCAGTCATAGGCTCTGTTATTGGTTAAAAGTACCTTGGTGCTACTTTGCGGAAGTCCATGATGGTGACGGAACTAGAAGTTTAATTCGCTATAATCCGCGGCAATAGGTAAATCTATGTGGTAGCCTACAGTGTGTATCCCGCACTTATATCTCGCGATATTCACCACAACACAGAAATCTTCCAAACTACTCTCAACGTACGTTTCACTCTGATACCGGAGCATCTTCAGATGTTGACTCGACAGTACACGATTGTAGGACTTTACAGTGGTACTAATGTCGCGGATTATAGCGAATTATACTCCTAGTTCCTTCATAGGCTCGTTTATCTGCAAAGTCGTAATCATTGGTTTCGAATTTGTATCTAAGCATCAAATAATGATCTCCGCACTACTGCGTGATATCACTATGGCATATATATCATCTAATCTAATATATACTAATTAATGCGAAAGTTTTGATGGATGGATGTTTGTTACTCAATTACGCCAGAACGGCTTAACGGATCTGAATAAAATTTGGCACACAGACAGATTATGTCGGGAATAACACAAAGGCTACTTTTGTGTAGCCTTTTGCTACTTGAGTTCCCGCGGGAACCTACAAAAACCTCAATCCACGCGGAAGAAGAAGCGGCCATCAGCTAGTGTTTTCATAATTGCGGACATATTAGATTTTAAAAAACAAGGGGATCCTTTAAGTCCAGCCCTGTTCAGCTTAGGGATCCACAACCATATCTCAAATTTAACATCAAAATTTAACATATGGTATCTTGACGATGGAACAATTGGAGGCAACGTGGATGACGTTCTTAAAGATCTTATCAATGTTAAGCAACAATTTGGCAAAATTGGTTTAGTACTAAATTTTTCCAAATGTGAACTGTTTTTCACAGAAAAGCTATCGCAAGGCCTCTGAATTATTTAATGAAATTGCCCCTAATATTAAGATTCTTGATAAACATTCACTTTGTCTTCTTGGTGCTCCTCTTTTTGACGAAGTCATACAACCAATCTTGGACAAAAAAGTCAGAACATTTTCAGCACATTCTGACAAATTGGGCGCTCTAAATTCTCATATTGCATTTTCGATCCTAAAATATTGCCTTTTTGTACCTAAATTAATTTATATTCTCCGTGCGAGCCCAATTTGGAAATTTCCTGGACTACTCGATATCATGGATGCCACCTTAAGAGATACGCTAGAAAAAATTCTAAATTTATCTTTTGATGATCAGTCCTGGAATCAAGCTACTTTACCGGTCAAGTACGGTGGCATCGGCGTGAGAAAAATTTCCAGTGTTGCTCTTCCGGCTTTTCTGTCCTCTGTGCATAGTATAAAAGAGCTTAGTTCTCAGATTCTTAATTCTAATTCAGTTTCATTGACCTATGCCACAGAGGCCTTAGAGAGTTGGAAGGTCAGGTGTCCCAATGACGATATCCCGAAGGAATGTTTCACACAAAAACTTTGGGATGTGCCGTTGGTTCGGCCGACACATACAAATTTGGTTCAAAATCTTACAAGTGAAAGAGATCGAGCAAGGCTTCTAGCTTTATCTGAAAAAGAATCCGGGTATTGGCTTCATGCCTTGCCATCGAAAAATCTCGGCACTCTTTTAGATAATGAAAGTTTTCATGTGGCTCTAGGTCTCAGATTGGGAACACCTCTGTGCTTCGAGCACAGATGTCCGTGTGGAAAAGAGGTCGATAAATTTGGAATTCACAGACTCTCTTGCCAAAGGAGCGCTGGTAGGCTTTTTCGGCATGGCTCTCTCAATGATACGATCAAAAGGGCTCTTGCCACCATAGATATTCCTGCGCTCATTGAGCCGGCAGGGATAAGTCGGGATGATGGCAAGAGACCTGATGGATTGACGCTGGTTCCCTGGGAACGGGGACGGGCGCTAATGTGGGACGCAACATGCGTAGACACATTGGCCCCGTGTCATATCAGGGAGACAGCATCAAGGCCGGGAGCCGCAGCAGAAAAGGCTGAAACCGGCAAGTGGCGGAAGTATGCCTCTCTCATAGAGAGTTACATATTTGTTCCGTTTGCCGTGGAGACCCTTAGGCCGTGGAGTCTTAGTGCCAAAAATTTTTTGCGAGATATTTCACCGCGGTTAATGGCCTCATCTGGTGACAGAAGGGCTGGCTCATTTTTTGCGCCAAGGATCAGCCTGGCTGTCCAGCGCGGAAATGCAGCCAGCATTCTTGCCACCATTCCACGTGGGCATGATTTATATAGTAATTAGGTTAGGCTAGCTAACATTAAGTTCTATTGTATTATTTTTAAAAAACTGGATATTTCTATCACATCTGGGGCCCAGGAAAAATTCATCAAGTGTCAGGGAAAAGCAATAAAAAGATATACAAGTAGGAGCAGTCCATTGTTTTGTTATTTTTGCAACAACATGGTAGAGTTGATGTCAGGTAGCGTTAAGACGCCGTGCCTGGAGACGGTCTTCACTTTGAAGTGCGGCAGGTTCATCAGTAGCCTCAGCTGCACCTCGCGGATGCACATCTTCAGCACCTCGTACGCCTCTGGCTCCGTTAGACCTGGGACCAGCAATACTTGAACAATATTACTCAAAATGACAGTTTGATGTCGCGTACCTTGACGTTCCTAAAATAAGGATTCTAAAACACCAAAGTTAGTCTTGGCAATGGAGTGGTTCGTTGTATGGAGACCCCCGCATTAAATCCTCAGTCGTTGAAACTTAGTCGGGAGGGTTGTAGCATGATATTTTTTTTATCCACTACAAGTTAGCCCTTGACTGCGATCTCACCTGATGGTAAGCGATGATGCAGTCTAAGATGGTAGCGGGCTAACCTGTTAGAGGCATAGTAGTTATATTAAACACATACGCTTGGCTTGGAGGCACGTTTCTACCGGTAGGGTGGTAACTAGCCATGGCCTAAGCCTCCCACCAAGCCTCGTACAATGTAACTTGTATACCTATAGTTGGATTGCACCAACGATGTTATGGTGCCCGTCATCCAATGAACGGCTATATCATTATATTGCGTTGACTCAGAAGCTTGGTATTTTACAGGTCCAAGAGACCGTAGACTTAAGTATTTGATACCAACTTGATACATCCACGCGTTCCTGAGAAAAAGGGCGTTGACAGAAAGACGGACGGACAACGAAGCGATCCTATACGGGTTCTTTTTTTCCTCTTGAGATACGGAACCCTAAAAATGAAGTTACACTTCGCCCTTGCCTGGTTTGTAATACTGGTCCATGATTCCGAGAGTCAGAAGGCCGCCCAGGCCGTGAGTGGCGTAAGGGACCTTCATACAGGCGGCGAGCATGTCCATCGTATACAAATTCCCGCCTGTCTTCTCGTCGTAGCCGGCGAGCAGCAGGTTCAGGGTGTAAGACGTCTGGTACAAAAAGCTTAAGTCAATCAAGGAACAAGAAGCTTATTTAATTCGCCACAATCCGCCAAAGCAAATAAATCTATAGTGGTACAGTGTGTAACTTGCACGTGTAGCTTGCAATAATAGACAATAGACAAGACGTTGACATATTTTAGTCTAAGCAACGGGGCGGTTCGTTGTATGGAGCTTTTGGAGACTCCCGCATTAAATCCTCAGTCGTTGAATCTTGGCAGAGTTGTAGTATGGTATGAATCAAAACTTATTCAAAAATGTCCAAAAAAATACATGCCGAAGTTAGGTATTTATACCTAAAACATTATTATGACTGAACATTTTCTAGGTTTATTTTTAAAATAATAGTAGGTAGGTATTTACACTCAAAACCGTAATAACGAACGAAATAATCATGCAGAACTAAACAGAACAACTCATGATACTTTATCATACTGTAAAGTTTCGTCGCCTGAGGAATTATTGTTTGGGTACACTAGCTTTATTGCCTGGACTAATTCTGCTATCGCCATATTTCTTCATGTACCTTTAGTTTTTTATGTAAGTACAAAATTCAATGGATTAATAGAAATCAATCTGTACTGCCATGTGTACATAAAAAAATTGCATGCCCACCGTATGGCGGATTGTAGATGGTAAAAATCTCTAATTAAGTTATACAAAGTAAGTTGTGTTGTGTAAACATTGTCTCTTGTTGAATTTTTTTGCTTTGGCGGATTGTGGCGAATTAAGCTTCTTGTTCCTTTAGCCTGCGTCTATCTATTCAATAATCTTAAATTATTTAACGAAACGCCCGTTAAATGACATTCGTATATCGTCGAATTATGTTTAACTGAACATCTTATTATTTTTATTTATTAACTCTATTCTTTTTATCTGAACTGATATTTTAGTTGGACTCCATCTTCGTTGTTGTTAACCGATAGATTTCAATTCACAAGGCAAATTTGATTGATCGTAATCAGCGTCAAGTTTTTGGCGATGAACCGAGTATTATCTCCCGCATCACTCACTATAATATTTAATTTCTTCTTACCCCAGTTCTGAGTACGTCAGTCAAGCTCTTCCTGGTGAAGTGCGCGACGGCGGGCACACTGAGCTCGTACTTGTTCCTCATCTTATAGAGCTGCAGGTTTTTGGCGATGAACTCGGTGAGCTGAGCCATTTCCCCTGAATCGCCGTTCACTCCCAGCACTATGTTGTCAGATAACTCGTACAGTTTGTCCACATCTGCAATTCACAGGTCGAAGGGCTCTAGTTACAGTTATATTTTATAATTACTGTAAATAGAGGTCGTCCGCGACTTTGTCCGCGTACAATTTCTGATTTCCTATGAGATTATGGGATTTTCCCACTGCAAAACTTAGAACCTTCATGCAAGCTTCCAACTAGGGATGTTGCGAATATTCGCATCCGCATCCGTAAATTATACTTAATACTAGTTTTCATTAATAAAAATGTTAATAATTACTTTATCATTGTTTTAATTCTTCATTCATACACTTATATTTATGTAAGATCTTAAACAACCTCATCCGCGGATGTGAGCCTTCAAAAATCCGCATCCGCATTCACACATTGGAAGTTCCAACCCCAATTTCGACCCTCTTTGGAGTGGATTTTTGTAAAACTGTTTGCAGAGGTTTTTATTATTTAAAACTAATAAAATAAATGCCGATTTTCATATATCTAACGATAAAAACATTCATATATCTAACAATAAAAACATAGAAATTTCATACAAACTTTCAACCCCCATTTTCACGCCTTAGGGGTGAATTTTCCCAAAACCGTTTCTTAGCTGACGTCTGCACCATAGAAGGAACTTACCTTCCAAATTTCAAGTCTGTATGCTTTATAGTTCCTGAGATATAGTGATTAGTCAGTCAGTGAGTGAATTAGTGGTATCTCGATTTTATATCTTATCTTACTAATCTTACTAATATGATGTATGGATGTATGGATGCTTGTTACTCAATCACGCCCCAATGGCTGAACGGATTTGGCTAAGATTTGGCACAGAGATAGATTATAGTCTGGAATAGCACATAGGCTACTTACTATCCCGGAAAATTAAGGAGTTCCCGCTTCAACCAAAAAATCTCGATCCACGTAGACGAATTCACGGGCATTAGCTAGTAGATACATATATTGAAGATTCTGCAAGGTGCATCACATGGTAGAGAAAAAGCGAAGTAGTAAAAGAATGTATTCTTCCAAATCCAAATCAATCTTTACAGAATAACTTTTTCACCAAAGTGATAATAGACAGTTATTCCGCAATTAGAATGCCGGTGATAAGAGCAATGTCGCGGCGTGACCTTGCGGGGTCGCCTTGCTCCCATTGCACTGTTTGCTGCTTGCATGTAATAGGCATGATGACAGTAACCAAGAATCAATGAAATTATGAATTAATCTAATGAAAGGATTCATGGATTACTTTATTAAGCAATACTTTAATAGCGAATGCCTACAACATCATAACTAACTATAAGTATGCCAAAATTCCATAAAATCCCAACTCAAGTGTCATGGATCCGTTTGAGAAGGTGACCGACTGACCTATCAAAACGAAGCTTACCTATTGATGAAAGAACATAGCCTAAAATTTAAGAAAAATCTGGTTCAGGATTTTTGAAATTCCAATAGGTATTAAATAATAGATACCTTTTCATTAACTCAACATCATTGACCTAATTTTTATTGTAGGGTAATTATTCATCAACTCTGCCTAATTTTTGATTGTACGACAATCCCAGTGGACTTCAAAGCTTTACTAAAGCGTCGCTGAAAGGTGTAAGGATTTGCATGTTGATCTTACATTGATTAAAATATCGGAGAATTGTATGAATCACTAGTAACATATAACTATCGTAAAGTTGTGAGTTATTGTATCGATTTAATGATTGTCCATATGCAATCTGCGGGTGGGTAGAGATGCAGAACAATACAAATAACTGATTAGTTTTCTCATAAAAGTAGTAAGTAAATAGGAACTAACCTGAGTTGTTTCGAAGCAAAATGCAAGCGGAAATTACGTTTATAAGGGTACTCATTAGTTTAGAAACACTTAACATTTCCGGACATTTACTAATAATTCTTTATTATTTTATTGACGTGGGCACGTCTTAATAAAGTAATAGTTTCGCTCGGATTATTTATTCATTTATTGCTTATCTAGATGATGCCCGCGAGTCGCGACTTCGTCCGCGTGGAATAAGTTTTTTCAATACCCGCAGGAACTCCTTAATTTCCCGGGATAAAAAGTAGCCTATGTCCTTCCCTGGGATACAAACTATCCCTGTGCCAAATTTCATCAAAATCGGTTGGATAGGTTTAGGATTAGGTGAAAGCGTAGCAGACAGACTGATGGACAGACAGACAGAAACACTTTCGCATTTATAATATTAGTATGAATATTCACATTTTAGGAAGTAATCACGATAATTTAAGCAGGAGGGTATGTCGTCTCCGTGGCGTCCCAACCAATAGAGGTCCACGGCTGGGCAAAAGATCTCCTCAGGACACGGTCCTGTGTCGCTTGCTTCCAGCGGCTCCCAGCTACTCGCTTGAGATCGTCTGTCTACCTAGTAGGGGGTCGTCCAACGCTGCGTTTCCCGGTGCGAGGCCGCTATTCCCAATTTTCGACAGAAATTTTGAAATTTTCAATTTCAAATAAAGTTCTTTGTATTTGGTATCCCGTTTTGTATCTATCACTTTTGCAGATAATAAGCAAAGGAAAATATACTTAAACAATATTTAAAACTAGTCCAAACATGACAGCATAAGTTGTTCCTATCCTAAAGTGTGACGAGTGGACAAATAAACAGATGGATGGACAGAGTTCATGGTTTCCATTGTACCATATCATAGTACGGAACCCTAAAAAGGCCACGAACCTATATCAGGTGATTTTGTGGGAGGGAGGAACTCATATCCCCACTAAGCCTATTTACCTAGGGCAAGCTATGTATTTAGGGATTTAGAACCGTGTTACGTCGATCAGGAGTTGTGATGTCAATTAAAACATCTAGACACAGGCTAGACTGGAAGTAAAGTCTGTCTAGAAGTTTTAATACTCAATTCATACTAATATTACAAATGCGAAAGTGTTTCTGTCTGTCTGTCTGCTACGCTTTCAGGACTCACCTTTTCAACCGACTTTGATGAAATTTGTATGGGGATAGTTCGTATCCCGGGGAAGGACATAGGCTACTTAGGCTAGGATAAAAAACCTTAATCCACGCGGATGAAGTTGCGGGCATCATCTAGTAAATGTAATAATGTAATGTTTAAATGAAATAAGTAGGACATACAACAGCCATCTCTTATGCTGCGTCATGTTTTGTCTCTACCACCGTTCGGAAATAAGAGTAGTTAGTTACCATCTTTCATCACCAGGAAGCTCTCGGTGTCCATCCTGTCGGCCGCTATCATCACGAAGTTCCTACACTGGATGCCGAACAAACATTGGAAGTACAGTTTCTGAGACATTTTCATAGACAAAATCTATAAAAAAATATACAAGCTACAAAATACACCAGCGAAAGTGATAAATTATTAAAAGTTCTTAAACAATTAAAATATTTTAGCAAAGTAAATCGTCGTAGAAAGATCTCTTCATGATTTCTTTCTTTCTTTGTCAAACATGACACCAAAATAATTAGAGAGATAACAGAATATTTACAGATATGATGTATCTTTAAAAGCAGGTTCTATGCATATTATTTTCAGGTGTGATAAAGTTTGCTTGCCACAGCCTTCGTTGTAAACTCGTAACTCCCTCGTTGGTCTAGTGGTTAATATTTTCGACTACGGATGACGAGGTCCCAGGTTCGATTCCCGGGCCAAGTATTGGTTTACCTTGACAGTAAATTTTCAAGTTAGGAGTTAGGAAGTTGCCGGTGTATCACTCCATGTCTTGGAGAGCACGTAGAGCCGTCGCGTCGGTCCTATCGATTTCTCTCCGGTTGTATCGGATTTACCATCCCATCGGGACTATCACCGAATATTTAATAGTGCCTTTGCCACTACCTACTTACAGAGATGATGACGATGAAAAGGCTTTACCTTTCTTATCTTCACAGTTCACAATTTTACGATGTCTGTGAGTCTTCATAGGTACTTCATTACGACGCTAGTGCGTAAATATTAGCTCTTGTTACCATTTTTAACGTTAACACTAGTCCAAAAATTTATTTTCCAACCAGTTTAATATATTATGTTCCTTATTAATTTGTAACAAGGGCTGTAATCGTTTACGGGAATTATTTTGTAACTATTGGTTTTGTGTGGCCGAGCGTACTTAAGCGTAATGAATAGAGGCCCTTAGGTGACCAACTTTCTTTAGCAAGATATGGGACATAAATAGGTTTCATTTTCACGAAGAAAATTAAGTAATTACTACGACTAAAGAAATTATATTTTCGTTCCTAATGGGTCAAGACCATAAAAAAATCTACTTACTTTAATCGCGATTGATTTACTGTTACCCGTCGTGGAGAACTCCTAACTATAGCTAGGGCGAGTAAGTAAAACATAATTATATTACTATTTTTTTTATTTACCTGTCAGTATAAGGACTGTCATTTTGAATAAAAATAAATGCAAAATACTCGTCATTTAATAATCAGCTCTCATTGCATTTGCTTCTATAATTAAAGGTTGTCTGGAGGAGATCACTTTTAGTGATAAGACTTGCCTTTGCGCACTAGTTATGTATATCTTTTTGCTTGTTAACTTTATATTATTTATTTTCAATGTTTTGTGTAGCAATAAAGTGTTTATCTATCTTTCTATGACATAATATTCATGCTCTGTACCTAGTCGTGTCTATCTAGGTGCCTATTAACCGAAAATATAGCCTGCAAATATGCACTGCAGATTTTCTAAACTGCGTGTACATTGTGTAGGTTTACAGTTAATACGCTAATTAATGCAAATGGTCGTAGGTGCGCGGACGACATATGTGGTAACTGGGACGACGGGGATGGCCGCATTGTCTCGTATATTCTATTCATTAGTATATAATAAGTAGGGTGGTAACGTGGTGCACGTAATACAATGAAAATAATGTTATATAACTTGAAAACCTTGGATAGGAAGGCGTTGCTTTGCGGAAGTCCATGATAGCGAGGTAACAAGAAGCTTAATCTTACTAATATTATAAATGCGAAAGTTTGGATGGATGTATTGATGTATGGATATTTGTTACTCAATCACACCCCAACGGCTGAACGGATCTGGCTGAAATTTGGCACAGAAACAGATTATAGTCTGGAATAGCACATAGGCTATTTTTTATTCCGGAAAATTAAAGAGTTCCCGCGGGAACCAAAAAACCTTAAACCACGCAGACGAAGTCGCGGGCATTCGCTAATCTGAAATATGGAAAAGGTGTTAAAGGAAAATATGACTGGCTGACTGACTGATCTATCAATGAACAGCTCAAACCACTGGACAAATCAGGCTGAAAATTCCCATGCAGGTAATAACTAATAATTGTGACGTATAGACATCCACTCTGAAATGATTCTTGAAAATTAGACCCGTAAGGGGGTAAAATAGGGGTATGAAATTTGTATAGTTCACGAGCTAATAAGCCCTCAGTCCACTAGAATCCACTTTTTGGATCCACCAAAGCTAGTTTGGTCTAATACATGTGATACAAGTTACAACGTAATTATTATCATCATCGGCGCTACAGCCCTTTGAGGGCCGGGCCTGCTCCAGTCGATTTCCTCATTTACAATCCACCCAGGTACTGAAAAACAGATTCATAAAGGTTACAGAATAAAAGTGTGACAGAATCGAAGCTGTAACACTTTTGAATGTGTTTTTAATAATATTAACCCGAAACACTTTTATTTCTGTAACAGAAACGAACCTGTACCAGAAATAAAGGGTTTTAAATTGTTTTAAAGTGTAACCGAAAAAGCGACGTTGCCAAATTTACTGTTGACGCGTATTCAAATTTGAACCTTAGGTGAAAGCACCGATGGTTGCAATTGTCTGAAAAACATGTTGTGGCAGTGTGTGTAAAGTCCAATGAAGAGAGAAGAACGCGTTGTCACACCGTTCAGTTTGTTAGGGCATGTACATAATAGTGTTACAGATAATAAAAACACTTATTAACAGAAAATTGAAATAAACGGTTACAGATTGATTGGGTTACAGTATCGTTTCTGTTTCCGTTATAAGTGTTTCTGTTTTATAATAGTTAGTTGTTTAAACAGTGTTTAACAAAAAACAGTGTTAAAACAATCCGGGTATCTTTAATCACGAGTGATAGGCATCTTCTAGGCAAGCGCGTCCCGTCCGCATCATCACTTCCGATCAGGTATGATTATGGTCAAGCTTAGGCCTATTGTTAGCATTGTTACTGTTTGTCATTATATCTCATGAAACAGGAAGTATAATATCTGTCAATTTGACTCGTTTCAAGTCATTCGATTCAATCTGCAGATACCTACGGACGCCATAATGAAAATAGTTTGTTTACATACGAGTGTTTGAACGATGATAAGTCAGTCTCCTGCAGGCAGACTCAGCGATAATTGAATACTTTTCTGTTTAGATCGCAATTTGATTAAATATTGTCTTTAAGGATAGCTAACTTTTATCCAATTACATTAAACCTCTCGTGGTACCTCTACACGTTTAACTTTTTACTCGTGCAAGTTCCAAATGAGAGTACAAATATATTAAAAGTGTCTCAATAACACCTATTTCTGGATTGTCGCTTACACTATAATGGATTTAAAAAAACATTATGATTGATGATTTTTTCATGTGATGATGCAGTTTAAGATGGTAGCGAGCTAACCTGTTATGGGCATGGTAGTTTTATTAAACCTATAATATCCGGCATCGTACTGGAACGCTAAATCGCTTGGCGGCACGTCTTGCCGGTAAGGTGTAAACTAGCTACGGGCGAAGCCTCCCTTCCAGGCCAGACCAAGGAAAATTCAGAAATTATAAATTCCCAAATTGACCCTGTCGGAGATACCCGGGATCTCCGCACGCTCAACACTGGGCCACGGAGGTCGTCGACATGATGTAAGATTATCATACGTCCTGGCATGAAGATGAGCATAAGGTTAGCTGAAATTTAGGCCAAATACATGTCATATTGTTGTGATATCTTACTAATATTATAAATGGGAAAGTTTGGATGGATGAATGGATGTATGGATGTTTGTTACTCAATCACGCCCCAAAAGATGAACGGATCTGGCTGAAATTTGGCACGGAGATAGATTATAGTCCTGAATAGCACTGCTACTCTTTATCCCGGAAAATTAAATAGTTCCCGTGGGAACCAAAAAACCTCAAACCACGCAGACGAAGTTGCGGGCATTCGCTAGTAGTATACTATCCAAACAAAATTACGTCGCTGACATAACTTGTTGACAAGTGATATTAAATTAATTCTTAGCTTCCAAATACGTAGGCATGATCCATGTATGATCGGATGTCTTTTACCGGTAGTTACCTATATCGGAACAATTCAAACAAGCGCAACTTATTCAAATACAATAGGTGTTCCGTAATATAAATCTTATTGAAAATCTTTTTTTAATTTAATTTTTGTCTAATTTGTCATCTGTTATAAACCAGAGTTCGCCATAAATACTTTTGAATTGAATTGAATTGAATCTACAATGAAATGAATTAATTAATCACGCAAAATACGTTATAAATTAAAAATATATCAAAATAAGTGTCACACTATCGAGTAGACAGGTAGGAGATATTTATATTAAGTATACAGAGATTAGAGATAGTCCTTCCTGGCGCAGTAGTAAGCGCTAAGGTTTTACAAGTAGGACGTCCTGAGTTCGAACCCGAACATGGTGAATTTGGGAATTATCAGTAACTATATAATTTCTAAAACTTCCTCTGACCTGGTCTGGTGGAAGTCTTCGGCCGTGGTTAGTCGCGCCAACATGTGCCGCCAAGCGATTGAGCGTTCCGGTACAATGCCGTGTAGAAACCAATTAGGGGTATGGGTTTAATATAACTATAATAAGTACTGCCATGCCCCTAACAAGTTAGCCCGCTACCATCTTAGACTGCATCATCACTTACCATCCGGTGAGATCGCAGTCAAGGGCTTACTTGTAGTGTATAAAAAAAAGAATAAAAAATATACGGAACACAAAAAAATAATAAGCAAAAATAACAGAGCCTTTCGTGCAAGACAGCGAGTCTATGTTATTCAACATCCCAAAATAGCAATACGAGTTTAGTTGCAACTAACTTAATATAGGTACCTACACTGAATTTAATTTATGCAAATTATGCTTTTATTATTCGTCTAAGAAATTATGATTAGTACCTAGTTACTACCTAATATTAGATAATTATTTATTACTTATTATATACTCGTCAAAGCGAAATACCACTCACTCACTCACTCACTAATAAACATACGATATCTCAGGAACTTTAAAACATACAAACTTGAATAGATACCTATTAAGCCCTTAATGAAAGCAATAATCGAAGAAATAAAGATTTGTACAAAGTTATAATAAACTTTCATCAGTCATCGAGTCATCACCGCCTATAGAAATTCGTCGTCATCATCAATTAGGTACCTATGCCTATACCTCCTTTAAATTTAGAATAAATGTCTCTGGATCTACACTACGGAGGCTAAATACAATTTATTTAAGTACATTAGAAAGGTTCCCCAATGATTTAAGCTAGTTTAAGTTCCTTTCTAATGTATGTATATTTTTTTTTGTATGGTGAGAGTATTCCAGTTGAAATCGACCCTCATTCGCCCACTCAACTGTAACGTAACATGATACTATCTAACAAAGTACCAAGTTGGCAACGAGCGACACTTATCCGACCCGTTTGTGAAAGGTGTTCCAACTTCCGAACTTCGCGCGACATCAGTGTCGTTACTTCATGACACTTCCAGAGCGTAAACAATAAGTCAACATCCAAGATTGCTTGAAGCTTTCAATAATCGCCTTAAGGCGACAGTTTCTTCAGACATTCTGGCGACAGTCTTTAGACTTCTCTCGGAGGGAATCGCGCGGTTATCTATTAAACTGCGCACTGTACAGTGTGCACTGGTAAAACAAGTTATATTTCACTTCTTAAAACGCACATAACTCAAAAACGTTAGAAGTGCGTACCCAAAGACGGAACTACCACCCGAACTTCCAGGCTCAAAGACATTTACTATCTGTACTACTAATACTATAAGTGCGAAAGTTTGGATGGACGGATAGATCGATGGATGGATGAATGGATGGTCGTTACTCAATCACGCCAGAATGGCTGAACGAATCTGGATGAAATTCGACACAGAGATGGATTATAGTCTGGAATAGCACATAGGCTACTTTTTAGCCCAGAAATTTGAAGAGTTCCTGCGGGAACCAAAAACCTCAATCCACGCGGATGAAGTCGCGGGCATCAGCTAGTTATTGTCTAAACTCTACAAAACCACTATCACCTATCACCGCTACATGGCGTAAATACAATGTATAATTTTTATGAGATCGACCGAACATAATTACCATAATGGCCTACTCTGGTTTCATTAACACGTTAATTATAAGAATAGTAATGACCCTATTATCATCACGATACGCTGGCAGATCTTAAAGAGTAAGGTGATATTATAGCACTTTCGAAAACCAAAATACATACCTTTCTGACTTTGCTCTATGCTACTTTTTTTTTAACCACTATAAGTTGTATCTTTCTAACCGTATTAAACTGAACCGTGTGTAAAAAGTTAGCCTACAATTATCCAGCTTAACCAATAACTGTATACAAAGTCCAGCTCTGGGAGCGTCACACAGCATTGCAACAATGCATTGTCTGTCCGTTTATCCCACCTTATCTCTGAAGCCGTTGTGAAGTGAGCTTTGACTACACATTGAAGCTTACAAAATATTACGACATGTTTAGAATTAATATAAAGTAGGTAGGATGATGCCCGCGACTTCTTCTATCCGTAGGGCCTTCCCTGGGATACCGCCTATCCTTGTAGCAAATTTCATCAAAATCGGATGATCATATGGACCGTGAAAGCGTAGCAGATAGATAGACTGACAGAATTTCGCATTAATTATAATATTAGTATGGATGGATACTCTTGATGCTGTCTGGAATCTTGCTTCGACCGTGGGCCGTCGTTAGTTACCTACTTACCACCCTACTGGCACAGGTGAACCGCCAAGCGATTTAGCGTTCCGGTATACAATGTCAAAACCAATTTAAGGTATCTATACCTGCTATGCCCCTACGGGGTTAGGCCGCTACCATCTTAAGCCGCATCTTCACTTACCACGAGGTGAAATTGCAGTCAATGACTAACTTTTAGTGTTTCGATTAAAAAAATTGCACTCGGCAATAATTTTTTAAAAAAATGGTCAAATGTTGGAAATCTGATTTCCCCGTCAGAAAAACTGGGGTATCATAGGGAGACTCTCCCCACCCGTAAACAAAAAATTCACAGATTTTGCAGTCCAGGCTAGAATCGGAGCATTGAAAATTAATACAAAAATTTACGAAAACAAAATTCTGAAATAAAAATCTCTTCAAAATTTTTCAAAAATATATTAACGGATTTTCAAAATTCCAACTGGAAATCACGTCTCGCCTACATCCGCATCTTTAAACTCCATTACCATGACGATCGGTCAATAATCATAGAAGCTACATCACTTTTTATATACAGAAATACCCGTTTTTTTACAATTCAAAATGTCACAATTATTAACCGATTTTCGAAAAAATTTTTGAAGCTTCATATGTCGGTTTAACTTCCGCGCGGATAGATAATACAAGTATATGTGTGTATTATTAAGTCCTCCCAACTCCAACTTACTATCTTTAAACTGAAATACTAAAAAACCTCCTATCTTCTTTTCAGGTACCAAGACTTGGCCGTCAGTCATCACTCTATAACATCATTCACAGCTAACAAGACAACTTGACAAATAACGACTTGATAATACCACTTGAGTTAATCTAACAATTTAGTTAAATTGCAAACAAAACTATTCGAGTCACGCAAGCTTACTCACGATCTACGTAAACTGTTTACGTCACAATGATATTATTCAAAATGTTAAAAAAAGTGTGAAAGTGAAAGATAATTAAGACTGAATTTTAAACATTGTGATTTTAAAGACAAATAAATCCTCATAATTCAAAAAGTAAAAAGTATGTCGTGAATATCACGCTCAAGAAATAGAATATCGTAATTAATATAATCGTAATATAAAATTAAATAATATATTACCCTGGCCTTTGCTTAACCTGGCAAATTTAAAAGTACAAAAAAAAATCGTGAAACAAAACATTATGGACAGAAACTGTGTAAGTACATGACTATAGGATTGACTTCTTAGGATTGATCCTAGATCAGCATTGTTCATGGAAACCTCACATCTTACACACAATATGCACACGAGTAAATAGGTTTGCATTTGCTTTAAGGCAGTTAAGACAGACAGTAGGTGAAAACTCCGCCCTTATAGCATACCATGCTTACGTTGGTTCATTATTGAGGTACGGACTAGTAGTATAGGGCTGTTCCACACATCTAAAAATACTTTTTATAGCACAGAAAAAATGCATAAGAGCTGTATGTGGAGCAGGACCTCTCCAATCGTGTAAACCATTATTTAAAGGTCGAAAGCTACTAACATTACCATGTCTATATATTTTAGAAGTAGGAATTTTCGTGAAAAAGAATCCGCACCTTTTTGAAAACTTAGAAGTTAAGAGCAAGGTTCTACTTAGAGATCCCACAAAAAAAAGAATGCCAGGATGTAGAAGTGCCATTCTAGTAAACAACTGCGCAGTAAAATCTATTATAGTATACAATAAAATTCCCAAAGCAATTAGAGAACTCACTTTCAATCTATTTAAGTCAAGACTTAAAAGGTGGCTTACGGAAAGGTGCTTCTATACAATAGATGAATTCTTAAATTTCAAATAATAAATAATATAGACAAAATATTATGTAATTTTGCATGCCTTATTATAAGGTGAAACATTTATACTGAAAACTAACAAATAACATCTCATTGTGAAGAATGTTTCTGCAAATAAAGAATTTTGAATTTGAATTTTGAATTTTTATAAGAATTATATGCATTGAAAATCCTAATTTGAAAGTGAACACACTGAAACCCTTATTAAATATAGAAGGGCATCTATAAAAGTGAAACAGTGACATTGAAAATGCGAAAAGATAATAACAATGACTGAAAGTACCCGTACAACTTGCTTCCCTGTGTAAAAGTATGAACAAAACTGAATTGTAAAAGTGAAAGCAGTGTGAAAGTGAAAGCAGGGTGAAAGTGAAAGACAATGCCGGACACGCTGTCCTTGTCAGCGGGAGTGAGCCTGGGACTCCTCGCCGGGATCGTGTCGGGTGTGTGCTACCTCTACGCCAACGGATTCACGCGACCTGAGTAAGTTTAATATTCCTTCATCAATATCATCACCAAACCGACCTCCCTGGCGCAGTGGTTAGCGCTGTAATTATAATATTCGAGGTACCACGTTCATTCCCAAGCTCAAATTCAATTAATCTTCTTTATTCAAATAGACTTTTACAAGTGCTTTTAATCGACGAGTGAATCTACCACTGATTCGGAATCTATTTCTACCGAGAAGAACCAGCGAGAAACTTGATGGTGGCTCTTTAAAAAAAATTAACTACACCAATGTGTAGATACATAAGTAACCGCTGTCCTAAGCCAGGAGTGAATCAAATCCGTACTCTTTTATCATTTATAAAATGTTCAACAGTGTAATAAGCTTTTTTCAAAAGCATACTTTTAAACGAATTTCTTGAACTAGTGTAAAGGCAAGTTTAAAATAGGATGAGGAATTTTATTATAGAATTTTATTTAATTTTTTTAAATTTATTTTTTAAATTTTATTTATTGACAAACACTTTTTACATTTGCTTGGGTTTTTAACACCCAACAACGGTCTCGTCGACTTGTCTGGGTAGAATAGAATGCTCATTGCCACGAACGACCTTCTTTTCAATCCTCGGCAGGTTCAATTTGGACATTTTAGATTTTGTAGCGATCACTAAAAGGGTCAGGAGGGTTCCCCATAGATATCGGGAGTAAAACCGTTTTGAATCTCGCGCCACTCCCGCGTAAGCGCGGTAGCGGAGCATTGATTGGCCCGGTTGTTGTTGGGTGACGCTGTGATGGCGGATTATGTTTGTTTTTGGACTGTATAATACAGTCTGTATTTTTTTTAGCGCGTAAAAAGGTTAATTAATTACACAGAAGTTTTTTTCCTCACATGGTACCTAGTTTTCTTTTGACCAAACTTGAGGGACTAAACCCCCCCGTTAAATTGGCGCTCCAACGTGTGTTTGTCAAAGGACTTTTAGGGAAATTGGTACTCCGAAGTAAGTTAAAGTGAAAGAACTTTTCCGCCAAATAAGTACCTACTCGTGTGTGTGAAAAAACTTTGCTACGTGTATAACGCTTAAGACGTGTTTTGTGTGTAATTTTAGCATTCCACAGTTATTGTGAGTAATTACCTACACGTTTGCGGAAACATTCAACAATCAACATTTAAATAACGTCATGTCTACGACTAGAACGCCGCGAGGCCGGCGCGCAGCCGCCGCCGCCGCCGCCGATGAAGCTGAAGATCAACGATCTCCAGCAGATACTTCCATCACTATTGGTCACAGTCAATTGCAGTTGCTACTGCAAACCTTCCAACAAACACAAGCCGAATTTTGTGCTAGAATGTTACAAGAAGTGCGCTCGTCGACGCCAGCGCCAGCTGAGCCTTCGTCCGCAGCTGTGCCGCCTGCGAATTTTTCCAGGTGTACTGCGAGATTTAGTGGTGCTCAAGGTGACGAAGTTGAAGGGTTTATTGACTCCGTGGAAGTATATAAAAAGTGCCTAAACATATCAGATGACAACGCAGTGAAGGGCCTATCCATGCTTTTAACCGGCACTGCAAGTGTTTGGTGGGTTGGCCTAAGGGATGCAGTAGAGACGTGGAATGACGCAGTGGAAAAACTCAGGTATGCCTTTGGAGAGCGTCGTCCTCCATTTAAAATATACAAAGACCTTTTCGCTATGACGCAGGGAGAGGATAATACGGATATATTTGTAGCTAAAGCAAGATCGCTACTCGCTAAATTACCAAAAGGTGATGTAACTGAAAAAGTCCAACTAGACATGGTTTTTGGTCTCCTGGATCGACGATCAAAAAGCGCATAGACCGCGAGGTTATAAACTCCTTTGATGAGTTACTGAAGCGAGCTAGGAGCATAGAGGAGTCACTAGCTGATACCAAGGTGCATAAAAGCAGTAGCACATTAGGCAAACTGCAGACGGCAGAGGAAAATGACATGAACGATGGGCTTCAACAACAGAAGAAAACTGAGAGTGCTAATCCAGCATCAGCCAAGAGGATCTCTTGCGGATACTGCAAAAAGTGGGGCCACACAAAATCCGTGTGTAGAAAGCTGCAATCCAAGGAAACAGCGAAGACTGAAATGGCAGCGGTGACCCCAAAGCCGCAGATCAGCTGATATCGGGAGTAAAACCGTTTTGAATCTCGCGCCACTCCCGCGTAAGCGCGGTAGCGGAGCATTGATTGGCCCGGTTGTTGTTGGGTGACGCTGTGATGGCGGATTATGTTTGTTTTTGGACTGTATTTTTTTTAGCGCGTAAAAAGGTTAATTAATTACACAGAAGTTTTTTTCCTCACATGGTACCTAGTTTTCTTTTGACCAAACTTGAGGGACTAAAACCCCCCGTTAAAATTTCTGAATTTTCTCTGGTCTGGGAGCCTTCAGTTGTGGCGACTGCCGAGTTTAAGTCCTACCAAAAATTATGATGGTAAAAATAAGACAATACTTATTAAATAATCTAAATCGGCGTGTTGTGCCTCTGTTAGTCTGTTTATACGTTACCTAAGCGTTCACGCATCGCTCATTCGATGAATCGAAATTTTGGATGTTTGACCTTGGAGTCTTGTAAAGACTTGCGGGAATATTTCCAACATAGTATCATCAATGCAGACCTTAAATCTTTAATCTGGCATTGCGAAGTAGCTACTTACTCAATTTATAGTTCTAACACATATTTATGTCCCAGGCAACCTACCTAAATCTGTTGAAAGCTGCGAAGAAAGTTTGAAAGTAAAACGAAATAGGAATTAAAAGGAACGCCATCTATTATTACTAGCTAATATTATAAGACAGAACAGCGCCAACTTACAGGGAGAATGCAAAAATTCACAACAGTGGTTCACGCCGACGACGGTAGATGGCTTTCTCAGTCAAAAACTATTATACCACTAGCTAATGCCCGCGACTTCGTCCGCGTGGATTGAGGTTTCTCGGTTCCCGCGGAAACTCCAGGATTTTCCAGGATAAAATGTACTCTGTGTTGTTCCAGACTATAATCTATCGCTGTGTCAAATTTCATCCAGATCCGTTCAGCCGTTGGACTTGGGGCGTGATTGAGTAACAAACATCCATCCATACATCCATACATCCATCCATCGAAACTTTCGCATTTATAATAAATTTATTTGATTTGATTGATTGATGTTAAGGCCCCTTATACAGATATCATACTTTTTCAAGTACCATTTATAGATAAATGGAATAACAGCTGTTGGGATATTATGGTATTAAATTAAAGGTAATGTATTCATCTCTAGTTAGACCCCATAAAAAATGCACACTCCCATACAAATTTTCGGAATAAATACGTTTCTACGAACGCAAGAACTGCTGAAAATGACGAAAAATGGGGTCTGGATAGGAACCCATAAAGCTAGATCAGCTACATATTTTAACTTGAAAATAACAAAAGAGTGGGGCTTATATAGTCCTCTACCCAAATGCTGGAACATTATGCATACAAATAAATACTTTGTCATTTATGTGTCAACACAAAAAAATCTTCATACATTTTCTATGGAAAGAAGCCGGCCGCTTGGCGTTTGGCGCTCAGTACGCGCTGAGATGCGCTCGTGAACGGGTGGGTGTATCGCTTTTTTGCATGAAATTTATTACGACAAAATTAACACCGTGTTGTATACTGCGCTCGATAAAACTTGATATTGTTTACGACACAAAGAAGAAAGTTCATAATTACACTTTTTTTTACCCGATTACAGCAAAGCCAAAAGGAAAGGGTACGAGATTAGGAGTCTATGTATGACTATGCGTGTGTGTGTGAGTGTGTATGTATGTTGGATGTATGTATGAATGTATTAATTGAAGTCTATGACACTCCAGAGCCCTTAACTACACTCAATTATTATTATAGCCAACTATACCTATGCAAAAAATTAGGTCAATACGTTAGTCTGTTACGGCGTGATTGAAGAACAATCCTACTAACAAACTTTTTCCCGATAATTTTAGTACGCCATTTTGAAATTCTTTTTTATCGTCCTGATTTCGTTCAAAATCGATATCTGGTGTTCCCTGGGATCACTGAACAGAAAACTTTACCCAAAATTAAAAAAAAAGTCAGCGCCATTTTGAAATTCTTTGTTATCGTACCGATTTCGTTCAAAATCGATATCTGGGGTTCCCTGGGATCACAAAATAGGAAACTTACCAGAATTTAAAAAAGTCAGCGCCATTTTGAAATTCTCTGTTATTGTACCGATTTCGTTCAAAATCGATATCTGAGGATCCCTTAGACCACAAAACAGGAAACTGTTACCAAAATTTAAAAAAATCAGCGCCATTTTGAAATTCTTTGTTATAGTACCGATTTCGTTCAAAATCGATATCTGACGATCCCTGGGATCACAAAATAGGAAACTTTTACCAGAATTTTAAAAAAGTTCAGCGCCATTTTGAAATTCTCTGTTACTGTACCGATTTCGTTCAAAATCGATATCTGGGGTCCCCTAGGATCACAAAATATGAAAATTTTACCAGAATTAAAAAAAAGTCAGCGCTATTTTGAAATTCTCTGTTATTGTACCGATTTCGTTCAAAATCGATATCTGAGGATCCCTAAGACCACAAAACAGAAAACTGTTACCAAAATTTTAAAAAATCAGCGCCATTTTGAAATTCTTTGTTATTGTACCGATTTCGTTCAAAAGCGATATCTGACGATCCCTGGGATCACAAAGCAGGAAACTGGTACCAAAATTTAAAAAAAGTCAGCGCCATTTTGAAATTCTTTGTTATCGTACCGATTTCGTTCAAAATCGATATCTGGGGTTCTCTGGGATCACAAAACAGGAAACTTTTACCAGAATTTTAAAAAAGTGAGCGCCATTTTGAAATTCTCTGTTATTGTACCGATTTCGTTCAAAATCGATATCTGGGGTTCCCTAGGATCACAAATTATGAAACTTTTACCAGAATTAAAAAAAAGTCAGCGCCATTTTGAAATTCTCTGTTATTGTACTTGTAATAAAGAATTTCAAAATGGCGCTGACTTTTTTTAAATTTTGGTACCAGTTTCCTGCTTTGTGATCCCAGGGATCGTCAGATATCGATTTTGAACGAAATCGGTACAATAACAGAGAATTTCAAAACGGCGCTGACTGAAATCGGTCCAATAACAAACATTTCAAAATGGCGCTGATTTTTTTAAATTTTGGTAACAGTTTCCTGTCTTGTGATCTTAGGGATCCTCATATATCGATTTTGTACGAAATCGGTACAATAACAGAGATTTTTTTTAAATTTGTTACCAGTTTCCTGTTTTTTGTTCCCAGGGAGCCCCAAATATCGATTTAGAATGAATTTAAAAAACGATAGTTCCGGTTTTGTTGAAGCAGATTTCAAACAGCCGTATACTACGCAATACACTCCTTGCATTTTTAAAAAGATCGCGGAAATAGATTTATACGTGACCACTCGTCATGACGCGGCAATCACTACTGACGGCAATGTCGATGCGCATGTTTGTGTGAGTGAGCTGTTTCGAACGTTTCTAGGTAGTTTCATCCGTTTACTGTGGTCTAGCGTAGAGTATACGTGCTTGCAGAAATATTTTGTATTGTGGCGAGTTAAATACCTACAGATTTTTACTATAGGGATTTAAGAAACACGTGTTTCAGGATTTTTAGAAATTCGACCTCCAAGGAATTTTTAAAAATTTCACCCGAGCGAAGCAGGGGTGCGTCTGCTAGTATTTACTATAATAATGTGGCGCGGAGGCATAGATAATAATATGTAGTAAATAAATAATCAAATATTTCAAGTTACAAAATTGATTAGTTGGCTATAAAATCGAGCGTAGAGCGTAGTGCTATATATGCATACAGATATATGCTGTAGTGTGGCGAGTTATATACCTAAAGTTGGCTGCGGCCTGATTGTATAAGGACCCTTAATCATTATATTATTTTCAAAGTAAACAGCGAACCATGTAACTGAAAACATAAATTATCATGAATATAACAGTATTCTGAAAATATCTAAGAGCCAAAATGTACCTATACAAAAAAACATAAATAAGCATTTTTCGCATTTATAATATTAGTGTAGATTATAAAAAAAGTAAGTATACTTTTTTTATAATCCACACTAATATTATAAATGCGAAAGTTACTCTGTCTGTCTGTGTGTTACGCAATCACGTCTAATCTACTGAACCGTTTTAAATGAAATTTGGTAAAAAGATAGTCTAGACCTAGAGCCTGAGAAAGGACACAGGCTACTTTTTATCCCAGAAAATTCAAGAGTTCCCGCGGGAATAAAAAAAATTGTCTCTTAACCGATTTTGTTGAAATTTGGTATAGGGATAGTTTGTATTCAGGTGAAGGACATAGGCGTCTTTTTATCCCGGAAAATTAAAGAGCTCCCGCGGGAATCAAAAAACCTTAATCCACGCGGACGACTTCGCGGGCATCATAATAATATAATAATTAATAAATTATTAATCACTATTATTATTATCCCATTATTATTATATTTTTATTTATTCAGCAGTATAAACAAGTTTTTCAATCACTTTCAGCCACGGCCTTGGAAACGGGTTCTGTAACAGTTTCATTATAGTACAGTACTTAGTTTGCGATATCGATAAAGCTGTTATTATCTAAAAGTGAAAGAGAAAATTAGCAATATTAACTACCAACTAATTACGCAAATATTGGAACCATTGACAGTTATTATGATTATGATTGTGCTGCTGGACGAAGGTCTCCTGCATAGTTCGCCACAGAACACGCTCTTGTACCGGGAAGCGCAGCGTTGGACGACCTCCCACTAGGTGGACGGATCTCAAGCGTGCAGCTGGGAGCCGCTGGAATACTATATATGTCACCGTAAGATTGTAAAAACCGTTAGATTATAATCTAACTCGCGAAATTCTAAACTGTCGAAAGATTGTAAACTGTTCAATGTTCTGAGTGTCAATTTTTGAAATATTCATTTTATTTACGTTTTCTTGTCTCTTTCTTGTAGGTTAGGTTAGGGTTCGACATAAACAATCAAGAAGTGCCCGGCCTAGGTTTTATCGGGTTTAAATACCTATCAGATTACAATCTACCGGAAAATAATGCGTTAAATTGCAATCTTTCGACAGTTTATAATTTCGCGAGTACTTTGAAAAAAATAAAATAAGGGAGATAAAAAGTAGCCTATGTCCTTCCCCGGGATATAACCTATCCCTGTACAAACCCCAGCCCTGCCCCAAAGAACTGAAATAGGGAATGAAAGTCCTTTATTATACAAGATATTTTTCAAGTTATATCTACGAAACGTAATATCTTGGCTTTCGGTAAAAAATTAAGAAGTACGTGTGTAACAATTTTAAAAAATTCCACACCCAAATGGGTTAAATAGGGATTGAAAGTTTTATGAAATTCCATCGTCTTTCAAGTTATAGCTACGAAACCTGATAGGTATTTTCCGTTTTAAAATTATGAAATACGTATTTTTCAGTTTTTGAAATTTTTATCCCCAAGGACCAATAGAGAGTTTCTCCTTCAATCACGCTGCAACAGAGCAGATCGACGTGATTTTTTGCACGGGTAATCATGAGGACCTGGAGAGTGACATAGACTTCTTTCTTAGGAAATTAAGGAGTACCTGTGGGAATCAAAAAACTTATGCCACAGAACGGAGTCGCGGATGTCCGTTAGTATTAGTATGGATGATCATGACTGTAGGTATGTAATTGTACGAAGTTATTGAGACCCTATTGACGGCGAGTCCCCGTTCATGGTGCAATGCTTCTGGCCTTTAATTACTATTGGGAAATTGGATAGATACAAAATGGGTTCCGTATTTCAAATTAGTTGAGTAGGTACATTTAATCTTACCAATATTATAAATGCGAAAGTTTGTATGGATGTATGGATGTTTGTTTAAAAAACCTCAAACCACGCACACGAAGTCGCGGGCATTCGCTAGTTTAAAATAAAAATAATATGTAGGTAGGTACTATTTGTGAAAATGATAGTGTATCCACGAATCGATGGAATCTAAGACTTCAGGTGGCTTTCAGGTAAAAAAACTATCACGCAGAGTAGGTATAGGTCTTTCGGCGACCTAGGTACTTAAGTATTTATAGGTACCTACTTAATTTTCTCTCTAACCTATCACATGGAAAATGAATGCAGTTACGAAATAACTATAGTACTACCAGTAGTACCAAATATTTACCCGTTTGCCTACTGCGCATGTATAAGGTCAATGGACTTTTTACGTGAAATTTACTGTAGATTAGCGCCCTTAACCTTTTATAGTAATCGAATGAACGTTAATTACTTTAAAAAGTATTTTTTTGGTGTCTCTCATAAAGCCAAAACAATGAATATGCCAAAATTTAAAAAATTTGGCAGTTACTTACTACTTGGTAACTCACTACTTTATTTTTTAATTCTTTAAATTAGGTAATGAAATTAGGATCAATATTTACGTAATAGTTTAATCCGCGCCATACATGATTACAATCTCATGGGACCCTGATAAGGGGACAATTCTAAATGAGCAACGCACGAGCCATATCGCCGGCTAGTGCGGTCAAGTGTAGAATATTGCGGGACCGTCCTGATTTCAGAACTGTTTAATATATTTATGTTATTTAATAGTAAATTTATATTATGCTACTATTCAAATAAGGTGTATTAATCGATAGAACTCTGGATTCCAATTAGCACTGAAAAATCTAGCATTGGCAGACTAAGAAAACTTACAATCCTCGACGTAGTTTAGTAGCAAGGAGCTGTTTTATCCAGAAAACTATGGCATGTGTTATTAAATGTACTACAAGAGATATACAAGTCAAGTTTTAATTTAGATGACGACGACAACTATTAAATTAACGATCGTACTAAACTCGAGTCAGCTTGATTTCAGTGTTCAATTGTATTTGGTGTCTTATATAAGACGATTAATTTAAAGCCTATCCTTCCATTTATCAAAATTTGTCCCGACTTAAGTTGAAGTAGGTCCCGATTTTTGGTTGCCCGTCCCGATCCGTCGGTTCACCACTAACAATGACGTGAAGCAGAGCGGGCAGTCAGTCAGTGTGCGCCAATAAGCGATTGAAAACGCGATTTTTCCAGCATCGGATTTAACTTCAAAGTTTTACGACACCTTAAATTAAGTTGGTGTTGACAAATTTTGATTTACCTAATATTATTGTAGTTTTTAAGTCAGTGTCGTGAAATTTCCCGTGAAGTGTATGTTTTCTTGGAATATTGTCACTGAAAAAATTCGGCAGTCCTCAAACTTTGGAACTTGGTCCGGATTTTATTAAAAAGGTTTGTGGTTTTTTTTCATATTTAATAATAATATTTACACAAAAATTTATTACACCTTTTTGAGAGTCCAATTATGTCCAAACGATTCAATTACTACGACTCAATAAACTGATCCATATTAATAGCGATAAATCGATAATCAAATCCAAACATCTCGTGAAATTCCAAGCCATGGAATGAAAACACTATATTTAGTCAAATCAAAATAAGCATAAAAAAGTCAAAATAAATAAAAAAACAGAGTGGAATTGAACTCTAGCTATTTCAGTCAGGTGTACAAATATTTACACTATAACTTTTGAAGGTCTCTCAAAGTGAAATGTTCATGACACGTGAAGGTTGCAGTTAATATCATTTGAGGCTTATCGAATGTCTATATCGCTGTGATAATTAATTTCAAAATCAATATTGTGTGTTCTCAGAGAAAATGAAGTTAAATTTCGAAACAAAAGCGAGGTTTTTCTAGGCGACAATTGTAAACTAAACTACTAAATCACAACATAAATATTCTTCGGCAAGTTAAACACTCGAAGAATGAATCACACTAAATTAAATCTATCCCGCAGACCGCAGACTGATTTGACGATAGAATGTTGACAGAGGCAAAATAACTCAACTACAGATACTACAGATCATATTATATAAAAATTATATCAGTTGTGCAGTATACCTACTGAAAAGGCTTCTTATAAGTTTTAAAAACGGTAAAAAAGTAGAGCCACTTTATGAGCATGGAGCATTGAAAAAGGTTGTATTGTATTACATAACAATAATAGATTGCGAAAGTTTCATAAATAATTACGAATGTAATTAGAGAAAATGTCATCTCCGGATTTGTTGACCTTAGCTTAGCTATTACACTGTTTCGGTAGGTTGCCATTACACAAATTTAAAAAAGCCGTAAAGGAGCACTTGTTGAGTCGAGGCTATTTTACAATTGACGAATTTCTTAATGACAAAGATGTATGAAAGCAATCTACTTTGGTTCCAGCGCCCCACAGGACAGGATAATAACTTACACTAGTCACTAGTTACTGTGTTTTTTTTTTAATTTATATACCTAACCTACGTATCTCCCTTTTTAAACAGAGTACCTAACTGCTGAGTTGCTTACCGGCTCTTCTAAGCAGAATTTCCTTTCCGAACCGGTAAAAGTAAAAACATGACGTAACCTAAGAGACACTTGTATGTCCTACATGTTAAATAATTAATATATAACAATAAATTGAGTTTATTGAGGTACTTAATCGATATCCCTACTAGTATTTGTTTTAAATGCAAAATACCTAAATAAAGTTTGCTGTCTATTACATAAACTTGACAAAAATAAAGCTTTCATGAACATCCCAAACACTACTTTCATTTTGGAAAACCAAAAAAACCTGCGTGTTTAAATAGTGTGTAGTTTCAATGCGAGGAGAAGAGGACGCTTTTATCAAACGAATTCCGTGGTATTTATAACAAACCAACTTTCATCTGCTTATAATGACCCTGGTGAATTGTCATCGTGGTCGGAATTTTGGCGCATCGTCACGCTCGGCTGACCGTGTTCAAACCGTAGTACACGCTACCCGATGGTGGAACCACGCAAATAACTTGTGAGCGTATTACAAACCAGCTGCAGTTAGGGAAAATCTATTGCATATTATATTAAAAAGATTTAATTCAAAATTTAGAAAATAAAGCTAATTGTCCGTTGAACTGTTAAAAGGTTACATCAAGGTTATTTGTTCCTTAAACGCAGGGAGGCAATGGTATAAAAAACTCGACACAGAACTAAAAAACATAGGTTTTAAAGCATCAGGAGCTGACCCATGTGTATACTTACTAGAGAAAAGAGGAGTTAAAGTCATAATAGTGATCTATGTCGATGATTTATTATTTGCCTATTCGTGTCCAAGAAAACTTCAAGAAGTTAAAGATCTACTTAATACTAAATTTGAGTTAAAGGAACCTTAGGAACTCCAAAACGGCTAATTGGAATAGAAGTTATATATGCAAAAGATGAAATCAAACTGAACCAAGAGAAGTTTATTATGGGTACTCTTAAAAAGTTCAAAATGGAAGATTGTAAGCCTACGTCTACACCCATAGAACCAGGCCTTATGCTACTAATACCACTAAAAGTGGGAAAAGATGAAAGAAAAGATCTTCCCTATAAAAATTTAATTGGTACTCTCATGTACCTGGCAGTAGGAACTCGTCCTGACATAATGTTTGCCATTAGCTATCTCTCTCAATTTAATGATTGTTATGGAGACATTCATTTTAAATGCGCAAAAAGAGTACTACGTTACCTAAAAGGAACGATGAGCGTCGGCCTTATTTTCAGAAAGACTGGCCAAGAATTATATGGCATGGCAGATGCAGATTGGGGCTCATGTAAGCTCGATCGAAAGTCTTTTTCGGGCTATTGTTTTAAATTTTCTGGAACAGCTGTAAGCTGGATGTCGAAAAAGCAAAGAAGTGTCGCCTTATCGACTGCCGAAGCGGAGTATGTCGCCCTAACAGAAGCTGCAAAAGAAGCCATCCACCTAAAGAGTCTCTATAAAGACCTAGGGGCCAGCTTTGATCGCATAGTTGTATTGAATGACAATCAAGCTGCCCTTAAATTAAGCCAAAATGAAATTGTTACTTCAAAGTCAAAGCATATTGACTTAAAAATGCACTTCATTCGGAATTGTGTTCAAGAGGGAGTAATAGAGGTCAAGTATCTGCAAACTGGAGACATGGAAACAGATCTACTGACCAAAGCTTTAGCTGGTCCTCGGCTGTTGAAACTTCGGAGCAGCTTAGGACTGATGACCACGAGCCGTGAAGAGGAGTGTGAGAACTGGCCACCTAAATAGAGCTGGCTAGTTCAGAGTTGACACAGCTGCGTCGTCAATCAGTAGATTAATTTTATATTTTGATTGTTGGTGTGTCAATTGATGTAAACATCTATATAGAAATTATATATATTTTTATTATAGATATAGATAAATTATATTTTTATCCATATCAAAGATGCCTTAAATTATTAATTCTCTCACAGAAACCCACGCTTGGGAGTGAAAAGTTAGGATAGAACAGAGTGGCTGTTTTTATACTCCTTGGAATCAGCGAATACTTATATGGCTCCATACATATTATATACAGGTGTATAGAGCGCGCGCACCCGCGCTACAGAACAAGACGTCATTTCCCTCCAACGATACAGTGTTTCACAGATGTTTGACATATTTTGTCATGTCTGTTCTAGAATGGAAGCTTACTTATCTGGTATGAATCACTACGTGAGATCGCAGTCGAGGCCTGCCTTGTTGTTGTACATCTGATTATAATTAAAAAGTATAAACCCGCGCCCTCCCTGGTTCATCCTTACGTTATGAATAGCCAGGGTTTTTAATTTACATTTTTATAAGGCGGATTAGACTAGCTCTAATATTAAACCTACCTAAGTAATTGAACTAAATCAAATTCGTGACCTCTTTTATCAATACTAATTAATAGGTTATCATTCATTGAAAAGATTCAGAACTCGTGGGTGGTTCTAGATAATTGTAACTTTACGTGTTCTTGTCTGTTGTAGGTTAGGTTAAGGTTCGACATAAACAATCAGTTAGTGCAGGCCCCGCAGGCCGGGCACTTAGATTCTATAGGCCTAAATTATTCAACGGTCAAAACTTTAAAATACTTGTAATGTAACTGAAATTATTGGAACAATTTTTGAACATATTATATTAAAAAGATTTAATTCAAAATTTAGAAAATAAAGCTAATTGTCCGTTGAACTGTTAAATGGTTACATCAAGGTTATTTGTTCCTTAAACTAGGCCTAAATTATTCAACGGTCAAAACTTTAAAATACTTGTAATGTAACTGAAATTATTGGAACAATTTTTGAACATATTATATTAAAAAGATTTAATTCAAAATTTAGAAAATAAAGCTAATTGTCCGTTGAACTGTTAAATGGTTACATCAAGGTTATTTGTTCCTTAAACTAGGCCTAAATTAGTCAACGGTCAAAACTTTAAAATACTTGTAATGTAACTGAAATTATTGGAACAATTTTTGAACATATTATATTAAAAAGATTTAATTCAAAATTTAGAAAATAAAGCTAATTGTCCGTTGAACTGTTAAATGGTTACATCAAGGTTATTTGTTCCTTAAACTAGGCCTAAATTATTCAACGGTCAAAACTTTAAAATACTTGTAATGTAACTGAAATTATTGGAACAATTTTTGTTAAATAGAATATTGATTAGCTATTGAACTGTCATTTAATAAGGTTTCTTTAATTCCATACACCTATGCCTACAGAAATGTTGCAAAATAAATTCTACCGCATGCTAATTATTAAATATTATTTCGCTAAGTGTAAGTTAGTCGTTAAAATAGATCACGTAACTATAACTGTGAGGAATAATAAAAGTTATTTTATTTATTTATTGCTGGATGATTTCCGCGACATCGTCCGTTTGGACTAAGATTTTTTGACTCCCGCGGGAACTCTTCAATTTTCCGGGATAAATAGTGGCCTAGTACCAAATTTCATCAAAATCGGTTGAGTATATGGGCTGTGAAAGCGCAGACAGACAGACAGACCGACAGACAGACGGACAAACAGACACACTTTTGCATTTATGATATTAGTATGGATTTATCATAACGTAATTTAAAATCATGGAACAGCCGCAGCCCGCAAGCATAATAATAATTAATAAAGAGAGACAATGTGAAGATTTCATTTTAACTCTTGTTATAGAATTGATAGTCTAATGGTGAAGACATTTTAAGCAATTGAACACCTGATCTTACGATGAAAGAAAACTGCATGTTTAATGTTCTTCATAATTTTCTCAAAGGCGTCAGAATTACGCCAATCCTCACGTGACCAACGCGGTGGACTATGGCCTAACCTCATTCTGAGATGACAAACAGAAAATATTAAAAGATCTTGTACAATTTTAGGACCGAATAATGTTCACAGAAAATCTTGAAAGATCTTGATCTTAGAACCGGATATTTTTTTATAGGACTGCCTGAAAAAAGGAGTAGGTATATTGTTTTCAGGGTTCAAGTATATATGTATGTGAGTTTGTATATTCCACCATAACTTCTATACGCCTGAACCGATTTTGATAAATGAGGTATCACTAGAATTCGTAGCTTATTCCGAGTGACATACAAGACAAGTAAAATAAAAAAAAATATTGGTGGTGTAACCATCGCCCCGTATTAAAGGCTAAAGTTGAAAAAAATATTTGAAAATAAGATTTACCATATTATAATCATCATCTAGAAAATGACTTTTAGATTCCAAAAATATATAACACTATAGTTAAATATCCAGTGCAAACAAATATAATTTATTGTTTTTAACTTTTTAGTTCGTTTTTTGGCAGGGCAGTCGTGTTTTATTTTTTTTAATTATTGCTTGTAATATTCAATAAAACAGAAATCTGTTTTATTGGATTTAATTTTTTGTCACTTACACCAAGCATATTTACCGCCGTGAGTTCGTTTTAAGTTGATTGTTGTGCACTTTTTTTACAATTACACTTTTTTAGTCTACAGTTAAACCTGAAGTAAAAGTAGATCACTTAGTTCCGTTGTAAACTCTAGCCACTCAAAGACTAAAGCTAAAAACTACTCATTTTTTTATTTAACGTTGCTCAATTCGGACGGTAAAGTTGTAAACTAGTAAACGGTAAAGATAAGAGATTTCACAGCTCTATTTTATCTTTACTGTAAACAAATACCCTCTGCGGAGTCTTAACGTGCGGAGGTCCCGGGTTCGATCCCCGGCAGGGTCAATTTGGGAATTTCATAATTTCTGAATTTTCCCTTGTCTGGTGAGAAGCTTCGGTCGTGGCTAGTTACTACCCTACAGGCAAACACGTGCCGCCAAGCCGATCCATTACGATGCCGTGTAGAAACCGATTAGGGGTATGGGTTAAATATAACTGCCATGCCCCTAACAGGTTAGCCCGCTACCATCTTAAACTGTATCATCACTTACTATCAGGTGAGATCGCAGTCAAGTGTTTACTTGTAGTACACCGCCACTTCCTAACTCCGGGCTAGTATTGAGAATTTCTTGTCAGAAAACCCCAATACTTATACTCACTGAGCACAAGTGTCAAATAAGAAAAGTAGAAAGCTAATCCTTTGAACAAAGTATCGAAATGCGAAAGTGTGTCTGTCTTTCTGCTACGCTTTAACGACCCATTTTTTGAACCGATTTTTATGAAACTTGTTAACAGACAGACTGACAGTTGTGACAGACTACATTTTGTCGCAGAAAATTAAGGAGTTCTCGTGGGAATCAAAAAAACCTTAATCCACGCGGACGAAGTCGCGGGCATCAGCTAGTTATATAATAAAACCTTTGGAGATTATAAGCACTTATTATTCCCGGCGTTCATATCCGGTTTCCGGGGCACGTGCGAGCATCCTGGGCCTGAGTCTATAAGCTAGTCGTTAGTATGCGCGACGTGGTGGACTCTTTCCTATGGGCGATTGGACTGCCTATAGGAATACCTAGCCTAGGTGTATGCTATGGATGATTCATAATTCCAGCACAACCCTTGTAAATACGCTATTAAGTTTATTTATTTTTTAAACCTAAAACAATTTTTTCTGCTGGGAGGCTTCGGCCGTGGCTATTAACCACCCTACCGGCAAAGACGTGCCGCCAAGCAATTTAGCGTTCCGGTACAATGCCGTGTAGAAACCGAATAGGGCTAATATAACTCTAGGCTTTAATATAACTGCCATGGCCCTAACAGGTTAGCCCGCTACCATCTTAGACTGCATCATCACTTACCATCAGGTGAGATCGCAGTTAAGGGCTAACTTGTTGTGGATAAAAAAAAACAAAGTTACCAATTTTGTTAATGGTACTTGTCAAAAATTCTACTAAGGTGGCAAAATTTCGTAGGAATCAATAATTTTATTTTATATAATAACTAGCTGATGCCCGCCATTTCATCCGAGTGGATTTAGGTTGTTTGGTTCCCGCGGGAACTCTTTAATTTTCCGGGATAAAAAGTAGCCTGTGTGTTATTCCAGACTACAATTTATCTCTGTGCCAAATTTCATCCAGATCCGTGCACCCGTTCTGGCGTGTTTGAGTAACAAACATCCAGTGAATGAACTAGAAGTTTAATTCGCTATAATCCGCTACAGTAGCTCCGCTACGCTACAGTAAATCTGTGTGGTACAGTGCGTGTCTTTCACCTGCAGCATGCGACACCCACCACCCAGCAATTCGCACAGGCACAACACCACACCACACAAATCCTCCAAATCACTCTCAACGTACGTTTCACTCCGACACCGGAGCATCTTCAGGAGATGTCGACAATGCACGATTGTGAAAACACAATGTGTGATTGTGAAAGTAACGCCTGCTTCTATTCAATAACAAACATCCATCCATTCATACATACATCTATCCTACGAACCTACGAATTTATAATATTAGTGCAGATAGAAGTATAGATTAATCATCACCAGTTCGAAAACCGGAGTCGGTATTTCTCCTATTAAATAAATAAGAGCAACATTATTCAATAAAACTTTTGCTTTGCCACTAATCTTGCACCTGTTTGCTGCCAAGCGATTTAGCGTTCTAGTACGATGCGGTGTAGCAACCGATTAGGGGTAAGTATTGGTTTTATGTAACTACCATTAACCTGCAACAGGTTAGCCCGCTACCATCTTAGACAGCACTTACCACGTGTGATCGCAGTGGGTGACGCCACGCGACGCGACGTGATACGACGCCATATAAATGATAAATGATTTATTTATATAATGTAGGACAACTTGTGTCACTTAAGATACTTTAAGACTCTACCACCGGTTCGGAAAGTGATTCTATTGAAGAAACTCAAACTAAAATAACAGGCGTATCCACGCGACAACGTAGCTCACGTGAGGGGTCAGCTATTGTTTGATACTTACACGTCGCGACTCGCGTCATATCAAGTCGCGGTGTCGCGTTTGTCGCTCACGTAGGACAACGGATTCTAATTCGAACCGCTAGGATATGGAACGCTCTTCCGGCTTTCGTTTTCCATCCGCTCAGAATATTGGTATCATCACATCAAGAATGGATCTACATCTTCTATGCAAGCGCGCGCTCCACCTTAGGCTGCATCAGTACTTCCAGCAAGTCTGAGAACAGCCAAGCGCTAGTCCATAAATATAAATAAAAAACGGGTTAGGTAGGTACCTATTTGCAGTGGGTCCATACTATCCATACTCCATACTAATATTATAAATGCGAAAGTGTCAGTCTGTCTGTCTGCTACACTTTCCCGGTCCACCTGTTCAAGCGATTTTGATGAAATTTGGTACAGGGATGGATTGTATCCCGGGGAAGGGCATACTTTTTATCCCGGAAAATTATGGTGTTCCCGCGAGAATTAAAAAATCTTAAACCACGCGGAAGTTGCGGGCACACTTCTCATTGATTTATATTTTATTTTCTCTTCGCGCTTGCCTTAGTGGGCAGCGGGGTGATCTTGCCCGGTGAATTGTTGCTCTGCAGTGAAGGCAGAGGGCTCATTTCGCCAGTAGCGAGGTAATACTTGACCCGGTTCTTCAGATCTTCGTAGAAAACGTTCTCGCGGTTCAACTGAGGCAGCACTGAGGTAGTTTTATCGAGCTCCTGCGAAGTAAATGCAGGTGCTGAAAAATTAAAAGGACTCCCATACGAAGAACTGCTTTTGAGGACTTCCCTTGTGGAGTAGGCAGTGCTGTGATCTTACAAAATGGAAGGTCCCGGGTTCAATCATGGACCATCCAGTACGATGCCGCGCAAAAACCTATTAGGTTAAAGCACATAGGTATAATTTAACTGTCATTTACCTGTAAATGTAATGAATACAGATGCTAAGCACAATAACGTAAATGACGTTTTTACTTGTTCTCATTAGAACTTACAACATATTCCGAGGTCGGTAGCCTACTTCTCTAATTAATTATGGAAATAAATACAATACACCAATCTACTTAACAAAGAATTAAATTAGTCGTTATAAATTTAATCTCGACCTACGCGACGGCTTGGTATTCGGTACTACTGAAACTTGGCGCACATTTTTTATAAATATAATTTAGGCTAGCCCTTGCCTGCAATCAGACCTGCTTGCAAGTGGTGATGCAGCCTATGCGTATATAGAGTGGAGCGCGCTTGCCTAGAAGATTCACTCTTGATTTGAAGGTACCTATATTAAAAGAGAGGAAAACGGAAGCCGGAAGCCGGGACATTGGATAATCGTCCCCTCAACATCCTCAGCGATGATAGCCTACGACTTCTTAAACTAGTGTAGGCAATAAAGCTAGTCGACCCCGACAATAAATCCTCTGGCGACGAAATTTTACAGTATGATAAAGTATCATGATTTAATCGTATATTATAAATATCCAATAAAAAATCAGAAAGGAAGTAAGGGTTTTTATGCTATACCTAATTGTTAAAGCAGGAAGGTAGGTACACTATCGCGTAAACGCACTTTAGGTTTGATAGTAAAATCGGTTTAAATATCGATGTTCTTCATGATTATTTCGTTTGATATTTCTGTTTTGAGTATAAATATACTACCTACTATTATTTTAAAAAGAAATCGATAAAATACTCAGTCATGAACATTATGTTTTAGGTATAGATACCTAACTTCCAGATAGATTTTTTGTTGGATATTTTTGTATACTTATACCAATACTTATTGGCTCATACCATACTGCAATCCTGCCAAGTTTCAACGACTGAGGGTTTAATGTTGGGGTCTCCATACAACAAACCCTCCCATTGCCTAGTCTATATGGGGCCGCGGGCTCGATCCCCGGGGACGCACTCCTGACATCTCAGAGCAATGCGCGTTTAAATAATTAACATCCCAGTAGACTAGGGCCGGCCTTGGAGGCTGCGGGTCCTCACTGTTTTAACTGTTTTCTGGATTAAAAATGCCCAAATCTTACTTGTTTCATCACAATTATGTAGTAAGTCTTCTTATGAACAAAATTGTCTGTAGCGTACACATAGGTGGGCATGCTGAAAAGTCCCATAAGAACGCCGTTCTCGTCACATAGATCAAAGATGGTGAACTTCCCCAAGCGGCAAGTCTTCCGGATATATTCCAGCATGATCCTCACTGGACAATTGGGGTTCACCAGTAGATTCTTCTCCACTGAGAGGTCTGTATCGCTGGAGTTTCTTCGATAGTTTGATAACTCTGGCATGTCCTTGTAGGCCACGTTTATGTACATTTTTCCAATTCATAACTTACAAAATAGTGTGTTCTTTGCTTCGAGCATTTAACCGACTTATTGCAAAGTTGCAGGTTTATTTTGACTCAGATCTGTGACTCAGATTATTTTTTTGATAGTATGATAATATAATGACATTTCTGGGTGGTTTGTTGACGGCTCAATTTTTTTTGTAAAAGCTTGATGTAAAGCAAAGCAGGTTAGGTATAGGTCACGCGCGAGTAGAATGCAGAGCTAATGGTACACATATATAAGCTCTGCATTTAACTCGCGCGCGAAATATAGGTATCTACGGTAGTATTTACAAGCTCACGACTAGGGAAAGTTTTTAATTTTAATAATTTATACTCTAAAACAGTTTCGACAGTTTACAATTTCGCGAGTTAGAATATAATCTAACGGTTTATACAATCTTACGGTGACATATATTATTTTGCATATTTATCAAGACACGCGGAAGCGTGTCCAGCCAAAGTTCAAAAAAACTGGCGAGCAGCACCGTGTGTAATATTACACGAACCATTTGGAGCCACTTTTAACCCCCTCATAACTCAAAAACTATTTTACATAAACATGTCAAATTTGGCGCATATATTGAGACCCGTGAGATACATATGTGCTCCAAATTTCATAGCACACCTCAAATGGTTATTTAGATATAAACGTACAAAAATCGACATTTTTATGCTCTACCTAGGTATAGATCAAAACTCTGACACGGGGCATACTACCATTGCTTAAAGCCGTACTATTTTAATATTGTTGACGTTCATGTTGTAGTGTTATAATCATTATTTTAAGGACGTCAAAGTACGTGACATTCAACCGTTATTTTGAAACAATACTGCTTTAAGCGGTGGTAGTAACTCCTTAACTATTGAAAATGACACATAATTATTATTTTAATGTAAATAATAATGAATATATAGTTGCATTAAAACCTTACCTTCGTATTCATGCATTTTGTGCAACGAAACGTCATTGACAGAAAAAAAGAAACGTATTTGAAGTCGTCAGTTCAAGCTGTCAGTCATTGTGATTTGTATTCATTGTTTATAGTGGTTTTAGTGATATCGAATTATTATTAAGTAGGTACCTAAAAGTACAGTTTCTACCAGCAAGCCAAATTTTCGGAAGAATAAATTAATAAGAACTTACAACTTGTGAAGGCTATAATTCGTATATGAAAACTAGCCAAGCCAAAGCCTTAGTCTTCAACATTTTATACTAAGTTAAAAGAAGAAATGATATTTTAAGTTGTTATAAAATATTATATTATGTTGTTATAAATAAATTTCAGGACTGACCATTGAACTTGGCACCCATTTAGATCTCACTTCTTTTGTCGCTGAAGTCAACAACCAAGGCATATATATCACAATTTTGAACTTGGCTCTCATTTTACTTTTATGTTTTTGATGGGATATATTTTATTAGTATATCATATTTAGGTATATATTAATAGTGTGTACCTATTTGAATGTATATGTATAATTATGTACGCATTTAAACTCTTAGTTATAAAGCAATTTCCCGTCTCACAGTATTAATTGATTCATTAGTGTAGGTTGCCTGGCAGAGATCACTTTAGTGATAAGGTCACCTTTTGTCTGTACTTTTATTATATGTCCTTTGTAACTGTTCTTTTGTATGCAATAAAGTTGTTTAATAATAATAATAATAATAATAATAATAATAATAATAATAATAATAACACCGGCAGAGTAGAATAGTGTCACCCCTTCCTATCCCGTGGGTGTCCGTAAGAGGCGGCTAAGGGAACCGGGGAACCTTTTACCAACTTATTTTGTTCCCCGAAACATGGCTAGCTGGCCACAGAAACAGCCTCCTCGGGGACCTGAGTGGACCCCGAGTGATGTACCCACCACTCACCCCCCCCCCCCCCCCTTTTATGATGATGGACACAATAGAGGATATGCGAATAGGGCCGCTACCTGGGGGTCGCCAGGGCGCGCCTGGAGCTGGCGCTGGGCGTGGCAGCATACGGGCCGCCAGTAACACCAGTCGACCGGCACTACCACCTAGCCGGCCGACACGTCCATCATCCCCACCAGAGGGCTTGGCGCTGACGGGATCCTCCAGGGTCCAATCTTCGGTGCCCGCCGCTGGTGGTGTGCGCCGCATGAGATGGACTTCTCTCATGAACGAGAATGTCATGCGAGCGTACTACAGGGCGACAGAAGGGGAAACCGGACGGACTGGCTACCGAGCGGCAATGTACCGTGAGTTCCTGCTGCTTGAGCCGACTTTAACTGTCACGGAACAAAACCTGGCAGATCGGGCTCGGTATATTCAGCGTTCGAACATCTTTAACGCTACTGAGCTCGAACGGTTACGACGTGAGGCTGTTCCCGAGGTGACAACTCCAACAACAGAGCAAATCGTCTCTCCAGCGGTGCCTACCCGCGAGGAGATAGTTACCACCTCCCACGATTTGCCTGTTGAAGAAAGCACTGAGGAAACAGTTTCCCTTGATTTAGAGCGGATGAGAAGGATACTAGAAGAGGCGATTTCTGAAACTCGGAGCGCTCCTCTGGAGAATCGCCCGCGGCTCTCCCGCCTTACGCTGAATGTAGCGACGCGGGATGTCATTGAGGCCATCAACCAAATGCTGCCTCAACATCTAGCGAACAGCACTGGTTTGGATGATACGGCTTCAATTCTCTTCGGTGCGGCTTTAGCCGTGCACCGATTTATCGGAGCTAAGACTTCGGGCTCGGGACGCGCTGCTGTTGCAAGACGCAGCACGAAACCGGCCTGGAAGAGGAGAATAGAACGCCGTATCAACCTTGCCAGAGGCCTCATTGGCAGACTGCAAAGCTTCAGGTCGGGCAATACCAGGCCAAGGATTGTGCGCTCCGTTAGAATTGCCTTCAACGGGCTTGGCGTTAGCTTGGATCAGCCCGATATAACCCAAAAGCTAACGGAGCGCATCGACGACCTGAAGCAGAAAATCGCTGCGTGGGGGAACCGCATACGGCGATACTCGGAAAGAGTTGAGCGCTTTCAGCAAAATCGTCTCTTCTCGAGTGATCAGAAAAGGTTTTACAAAAAATTGGAGTGTTCGGCAGTCTGCTCTACCTCTCAACGGCCGAGCTCGGCAGACCTTGTCGCTTTCTGGCGGAGTGTGTGGTCGCGAGAGGTTGAGCATGAAGAGGGCCCTTGGATTGCGGCGGTAGAGGAAGCATGTGCCTTAATTGAACCGATGAACCCGGTAGCTATCTCTACGGAGGATGTAGTTGATGCAGTAAGGCGGGCCCCGAACTGGAAAAGTCCGGGTCCTGACGGTCTGCATCACTACTGGCTTAAGGGTTTCTCGGTTTGCCATGCGACCTTGGCTCGACAATTTCGAGAAGCTCTCGAGCATAGGACGCTCCCGAACCTTTTCACCACTGGGATCACTCATCTAGCTCCAAAGTCCACTGACGCCACTGATCCGGCTAAGTACCGCCCTATTACGTGTCTTACGACCATCTATAAGACACTGACATCCGTTCTGAGCTTCAAGATCACTCGTCATGTAGACGAAAATAACATCATGTCTGGGGCTCAGAACGGATGTCGGGGGGGTAGCCGTGGTACTAAGGAGCTCCTTCTCATCGACTCCGTTGCGGGGCAATTGGTCAAACGCAACCGCCGGAACTTCTCCGCCGCCTGGATTGATTATAAAAAGGCATTCGACTCGGTGCCCCATTCATGGCTCTTGAGGGTCCTTGAACTGTACAAAGTCGATGGTACAGTTCGAGACTTCCTCAGGGAATGCATGGGGCAATGGAGTACGATCCTTTGTCTCCACGGTGAGCGGTTGGCGGCTGCCGGTGACCGGATAAGGATACGGCGGGGGATCTTCCAGGGTGACTGTCTGAGTCCACTTTGGTTTTGCCTGTCTCTGAACCCACTCAGCTCACTGCTGGAGAATTCAGGGACGGGCTTTCAGTTTCGGAGAGGAGGGACAAGAGTGCCTCACCTTTTCTACATGGACGACCTCAAACTGCTGGCACCCAATGCTACCCGTCTGCAAGAATTGCTGAATATCACCACTGAGTTCAGCAATTCTATCAGAATGGAGCTTGGGCTGGACAAGTGTGCGGTCTTGCATGTGGTGAGGGGGCAGGTTACTCACTCGGCTGAGATGAATCTCGAGCCATCGAACATCAGGACTCTCTCTGAAGCTGAATCGTACCGGTATCTGGGTATGTCGCAATCGTTGGGGGTAAATGAGGCGGACATGAAACAGTCTGTTTGCGAGGCCTTTTTTGGCCGTCTGACAAAAATATGTAAAAGTTTTTTGTCAGGTGCCAATAAGGTTCGAGCCTATAACGGCTGGGTTGTGCCTGTCCTCATGTACACCTTTGGCGTGCTCAGATGGACTCAGACCGAACTTGACGCCCTGGATAGAAAAGTCCGCACAACTATGACACTCTATCGCATGCACCACCCGAAGTCGTCTGTGATGAGATTGTATATCCCCCGGAAATGTGGTGGTCGAGGCGTGTTAAGCGTCAAGACCATGCATAACCGGGAGATAGCCAATCTCAGAACATACTTCGAGATGAAGAGCGAGTCGCCCATGCATAGAGAGGTCGTAGAATGTGATAAAGGACTCACTCCCCTATCCTTAGCCAAAATCGAGTGGCAGGCGCCGAAGGTACTTAGCACCTCTGACCGGGAGACCGTATGGAAGGAGAAGGAGTTGCATGGACGCTTTTTTAAAGCTCTTAATGAGCCACACGTTGATAAAAAAGCGTCCGTGCAATGGCTGCGCTTCGGTGACCTCTTTGGGGAAACCGAAGGTTTTGTCTGTGCGATACAGGATCAGGTAGTTAAGACGCGGAACTACCGAAAGTACATTCTGATGGATGGAGCTCACGACATCTGTCGAGCCTGTCGCCATCCCGGTGAGTCACTCAGACATGTGCTTTCGGGATGTTCGGCGCTTGCTAACACTGAGTATCTGCACAGACACAACCAAGCGGCCAAAATCCTTCACCAGGAGCTTGCTCTGAAGTATGGTCTCCTGGATGAGAGGCTGCCATATTACAAGTACACACCGGTGCCTGTACTCGAGCGTGACGGAGTCCGGCTCTATTGGGACCGGTCCATCATCACGGACAGGACTATTCTAGCGAATAAGCCTGACATCGTGCTGTTAGACCGGGCACAGTCACGGGTGTTTTTGGTGGACATCACCATTCCATATGACGAGAACCTTGTGAGAGCTGAGACGGAGAAGAAACGTAAGTATCTTGATCTGGCTCACGAGGTTTCCGCCATGTGGCATGTGGGGTCCACCGAAACCATCCCAATCGTCATATCTGCGAATGGGTTAATCCCAGTCAGCCTCGCTCACCATCTGAGGCGACTGGGGTTCCGTGGCAGTTCGCTCGCAGCCAGGATGCAGAAAGCGGTGTTGCTAGACTCGGCTAGGATAGTCCGCCGGTTTCTCAACCTGTCGCCCTGACCCCCGGCCGTCTGGTCTCCCCTGCCGGGGTGTAATCCTCCGCCCGCTACAACTATTTATTTGTGTATTTGTGTATGTAAGTTTATTAACTTATATTTATTTACGTAAGTTTATTATAACTCTTTAGGCCATATGTGTATTTATTTTATTTTGTATGCGGGCGTGAGAGCTAAATTTATGTCGATAATAATAATAATAATAATAATAATGTCACGGAACAAAACCTGGCAGATCGGGCTCGTTATATTCAGCGTTCGAACATCTTTAACGCTACCGAGCTCGAACGATTACGACGTGAGGCTGTTCCCGAAGTAATAACCCCAGCCATAGAGCAAATGGTCTCTGCGGCGGCGCCTGCCCACGAGGAGACTTGCAACCATCTCACAAGATTTGCCTGTGAAGGGGGACGCTGTCTCCCTGTCTAACTGTCTCCCTGGATATAGAGCGGATGGGAAGGATTCTAGAAGAGGCGATTTTTGAGACTCGGAGCGCTCTTCTAGAGAATCGTCCGCGGCTCTCCCGCCTCACGCTGAATGTAGCGACGCGGGATGTCATTGACGCTATCAACCAAATGCTGCCTCAACACCTAGCGAGCAGCACTGGCTTGGATGATACGGCTTCTATTCTCTTCGGTGCGGCTTTAGCCGTGCACCGATTTATCGGAGCCAAGACTCCGGGTCCGGGACGCGCTGTTGTTGCAAGACGCAGCACGGAACCGGCCTGGAAGAGGAGAACAGAACGCCGTATCAACCTTGCCAGAGGCCTCATTGGCAGACTGCAAAGCTTCCGGTCGGGCAATACAAGGCCAAGGATTGTGCGCTCCGTTAGAATTGCCTTCAACGGGCTTGGGGTTAGATTGGATCAGCCCGACATAACCCAAAAGCTAACGGAGCGCATCGACGACCTGAAGCAGAAAATCCGCATACGACGATACTCGGAAAGAGTTGAGCGCTTTCAGCAAAATCGTCTCTTCTCGAGTGATCAGAAAAGGTTCTACAAAAGATTAGTGTCCAGCAGTCTGTTCTACCTCTCAACGGCCGATCTTGGCAGACCTCGTTGCTTTCTAGCGGAGTGTGTGGTCGCGAGAGGTTGAGCATGAAGAGGGCCCTTGGATTGCGGCGGTAGAGGAAGCATGTGCCGTAATTGAACCGACGAACCCTGTAGCCATCTCTTCCGAGGTTGTAGTTGATGCGGTAAGGCGGGCCCCGAACTGGAAAAGTCCGGGTCCTGAAGGGCTGCATCACTACTGGATTAAGGGTTGCTCGGTTTGCCATGCAACCTTGGCTCGACAATTCCAAAAAGCTCTCGAGCAGAGGACGCTCCCGAACCTTTTCACTACTGGGATCACTCACCTAGCTCCAAAGTCCACGAATGCCACTGATCCGGCAAAGTCCTGCCCCATTACGTGTCTTACGACCATCTATAAGACACTAACATGCGTTCTGAGCTTCAAAATATCTCGTCATGTAGACGAAAATTACATCATGTCTGAGGCTCAGACCGGATGTCAGGGGGGTAGCCGTGGTACTAAGGAGCTTCTTCTCATCGACTCCGTTGCGGGGCAATTGGTCAAACGCAATCGCCGGAACTTCTCCGCCGCCTGGATTGATTATAAAAAGGCATTCGACTCGGTGCCCCATTCATGGCTCTTGAGGGTCCTTGAACTGTACAAAGTCGATGGTATAGTTCGAGACTTCCTCAGGGAATGCATGGGGCAATGGAGTACGATCCTTTGTCTCCACGGTGAGCGGTTGGCGGCTGCCGATGACCGGATAAGGATACGGCGAGGGATCTTCCAGGGTGACTGTCTGAGTCCACTTTGGTTTTGCCTGTCTCTGAACCCACTCAGCTCACTGCTGGAGTGTTCAGGGACGGGCTTTCAGTTTCGGAGGGGAGGGACAAGAGTGCCTCACCTTTTCTACAGGGATGACCTCAAACTGCTGGCACCCAATGCTACCCGCCTGAAAGAATTGCCGAATGTCACCACTGAGTTCAGCAATTCTATCAGCATGGAGCTTGGGCTGGACAAGTGTGCGGTCTTGTATGTGGTAAGGGGGCAGGTTACTCAGTCGGCTGGGGTTTCTCTCGAGTCATCGAGCATTAGGACCCTCTCCGAAGCTGAATCATACCGGTATCTGGGTATGTCGCAAACGATAGGAGTGAATGAGGCGGACGTGAAACAGTCTGTTTGCGAGGCCTTCTTTGGCCGTCTGACAAAAATCTTCTATCTAATCTTCAAAAATCTTGGCGCCTGGGATAGAAAAGTCCGCAGCGTCCGTGCAATGGCTGCGCTTCGGTGATCTCTTTGGGGAAACCGAAGGTTTTGTCTGTGTGATACAGGATCAGGTAGTTAAGACGCGGAACTACCGAAAGTACATTCTGAAGGATGGAACTCACGACATCTGTCGAGCCTGTCGCCATCGCGGTGAGTCACTCAGACATGTGCTTTCGGGATGTTCGGCGCTTGCTAACACTGAGTATCTGCAAAGACACAACCAAGCGGCCAAAATCCTTCACCAGGAGCTTGCTCTGAAGTACGGTCTCCTGGATGAAAGGCTGCCGTATTACAAGTACACACCGGTGCCCGTACTCGAGCGTGACGGAGTCCGGCTCTATTGGGACCAGTCCATCATCACGGACAGGACTATTCTAGCGAATAAGCCTGACATCGTGCTGTTGGACCGGGCACAGTCGCGGCTGTTTTTGGTGGACATCACCATTCCATATGACGAGAACCTGTGAGAGCTGAGACGGAGAAGAAACGTGAGTATCTTGATCTGGCTCACGAGGTTTCCGCCATGTGGCATGTGGGGCTCACCGAAACCATCCCGATCGTCATATCTGCGAATGGGTTAATCCCAGTCAGCCTCGCTCACCATCTGAGGCGACTGGGGTTCCGTGGCAGTTCGCTCGCAGCCAGGATGCAGAAAGCGGTGTTGCTAGACTCGGCTAGGATAGTTCGCCGGTTTCTCAACCTGTTGCCCTAACCCCCGGCCGTCTGGTCTCCCCTGCCGGGGTGTAATCCTCCGCCCGCTACAACTATTTATTTGTGTAGTTGTGTATGTAAGTTTATTAATTTATATTTATTTACGTAAGTTTATTATAACTCTTTAGGCCATAAGTATATGTATTTATTTTGTATGCGGGCGTGAGAGCTAAATTTATGTCGATAATAATAATATTTTGTATGCGGGTGTGAGAGTTAAATTCATAACGAAAATAATAATAAATAAATTTTGCGTTGCTCAAAACGCATATCTTTTCAAAAGTTGGACATGGAAACCTGGGCTCCCATCTTAACTACCTAATAAGTTATCACCGCTAAAACTATCAGCTAAGGGCGGTTTAAGAAAAGCGTATCCCATCAAAAACATAAATGTAAAATGAGAGCCAAGTTCAAAATTGTGATATATATGCCTTGGTTGTTAACTTCAGCGACAAAAGAAGTGAGATCTAAATGGGTGCCAAGTTCAATGGTCAGTCCTGCAATTTATATATCCCATCAAAAACATAAATCAGCAATTACTCCTTTTAAATCTGATAGCAGAATAAATCCAACTGGTGTACCACAAGGAAGCGTGCTAGGTCCTTTGCTTTTTATTATATACATAAATGACCTCCCAAACTGTGTCAATCAACTTTGTACGTTGTTTGCGGATGACATTTCTGTTATAATAGAACAACATAATCTAGAAATGACTGCAGAAATTAATTTAGTCACAAGAAGTATAATTGAATGGCTTATGAACAATGATCTTACCGTTAATGTAAATAAAACAAAGTACATCCAATTTACCAAAAAGCCTAATATTGTCCCGGAGAAAATTAATGTTCATTATAATGGACAAAAAATTGAACAGGAAAGTGTAACAACATTTTTAGGAATCGAACTAGACTGTAACTGTAACTGGAAATGTCATATTACAAAGATATGTAACAAACTAAACAAATTTGTCTTTGCACTAAGAAGGTTGCATAAAACGGTCAATGAACATGCCGCGTTAATGGCTTATCATGAATATATATCAAGTAACCTTCATATACGAATTATTATTAAGTAGGTACCTAAAAGTACAGTTTCTACCAGCAAGCCAAATTTTCGGAAGAATAAAATAAGAACTTACAGCTTTACAACTTGTGAACGCTATAATTCGTATATGAAAACTAGCCAAGCCAAAGCCTTAGTCTTCAACATTTTATACTAAGTTATAAGAAGAAATGATATTTTAAGTTGTTATAAAATATTATATGTTGTTATAAATAAATTTCAGGACTGACCATTGAACTTGGCACCCATTTAGATCTCACTTCTTTTGTCCCTGAAGTCAACAACCAAGGCATATATATCACAATTTTGAATTTGGCTCTCATTTCACATTTATGTTTTTGATGGGATATATAAATTGCAGGACTGACCATTGAACTTGGCACCCATTTAGATCTCACTTCTTTTGTCCCTGAAGTCAACAACCAAGGCATATATATATCACAATTTTGAATTTGGCTCTCATTTCACATTTATGTTTTTGATGGGATATATAAATTGCAGGACTGACCATTGAACTTGGCACCCATTTAGATCTCACTTCTTTTGTCGCTGAAGTCAACAACCAAGGCATATATATCACAATTTTGAACTTGGCTCTCATTTTACATTTATGTTTTTGATGGGATATCATTACTTTTTGTACAGAAATTATTGAACTCAATCTCAAACTCAAAACATATTTATTCAAAATATGTACCTACAAAGTACACCTTCTGAACGTCATGCTTACAGAGCATAAGACGTGATGGTGATAATTAACTACGATATCTTAAAACTAAAGCTACGAGGGTTCCAAACGTGCCCTGGTCTGAGAAGAGCCCGCAATAAACTCCGCTTTTTTTTTTATTATCACCATCTCACAAATATTTGAAATTATATATATGTACTTATAATGTAACATGACATAATCAGCCGCTGTAACAATTCATACCCATGCCTTGCTATCATTCAAATAATCCTTTACACTGTAATAGGACTTTTCTATTAGTTTAGTTTACGTTTTACATTAGTAGGTACTTATTATTCGGTGTAAGGTCAGTGTGTCACCCACCAGTAATTCTATTGTACGACTCATTGTACAAGATAATTAAAGACGAGAATTCTCAAGAAAAATATATAGTGTACCTAGAGTTACACTGACATTGACAGATTACATCTATGGTCAGACTACCTCTACAGCACATTTCTACATCTCATCAATTTTGATTGCAAGAGTTCAAAATCGAAAGTTTTTTGTGAAACATTGAAAACAAGCACGGTAAACAGTCGATATCACTAAAACGACTATAAACAATGAATACAAATCACAATGACTGACAGCTTGAACTGACGACTTTAAATACGTTTCTTCTTCTTTTCTGTCAATGACGTTTCGTTGCACAAAATGTATGAATACGAAGGTAAGGTTTTAATACAACTATATTATTATTCATTATTATTTACATTAAAATAATAATTATGTGTCATTTTCAATAGTTAAGGAGTTACTACCACCGCTTAAAGCAGTATTGTTTCAAAATAACGGTTGAATGTCACGTACTTTGACGTCCTTAAAATAATGATTATAACACTACAACATAAACGTCAACAATATTAAAATAATACGGCTTTAAGCAATGGTAGTATGCCCCGTGCCAGAGTTTTGATCTATACCTAGGTAGATCATAAAAATGTCGATTTTTGTACGTTTATATCTAAATAACCATTTGAGGTGTGCTTATGAAATTTGGAGCACATATGTATCTCACGGGTCTCAATATATGCGCCAAATTTGACATGTTTATGTGAAATAGTTTTTGAGTTATGAGGGGGTCAAAAGTGGCTCCAAATGGTTCGTGTAATATTACACACGGTGCTGCTCGCCAGTTTTTTGAACTTTGGCTGGACACGCTTTCGCGTGTCTTGATTTTTTCAGGTGTATGCCTAAGCTCGTGTCACCGTACACACGCGCCACATTTTGCGCTTCAAAAAACCGAATGCAGTTCTTGCCGCGCGTTCTTCTGTACGCGCTTTTTTTTAAATTTATTTCTTAAGCAAGTTAACAATTAGGCTTACAATATAACCTTTATTGACCAAGCGAAGCGAAGGTCTCTGAGTCTACTTAAGTGAATTTGCACTTGTCCATCCGTCCGTCTGTCAGAGCCTTATAACTTCTGAATTACTGAACGTAATTACTTCAAAAAATGTAAACCGACGGCCTCCAGCCGAATATGGATTAAAAAGTTATAAAAATCTTTATTTCAGACCAGATCATTTTAAAGTTATTTAGTTAAGAAAAGCGTATTTTTTCAGGTGTATGCCTAAGCTCGTGTCACCGTACACACGCGCCACATTTTGCGCTTCAAAAAACCGAATGCAGTTCTTGCCGCGCGTTCTTCTGTACGCGCTTTTTTTTAAATTTATTTCTTAAGCAAGTTAACAATTAGGCTTACAATATAACCTTTATTGACCAAGCGAAGCGAAGGTCTCTGAGTCTGAGTCGTATATGGAAACTAGCCAAGCCAAAGCCTTAGTCTTCAACATTTTATACTAAGTTTTAAGAAGAAATGATATTTTAAGTTGTTATAAAATATTATATGTTGTTATAAATAAATTTCAGGACTGACCATTGAACTTGGCACCCATTTAGATCTCACTTCTTTTGTCGCTGAAGTCAACAACTAAGGCATATATATCACAATTTTGAATTTGGCTCTCATTTCACTTTTATGTTTTTGATGGGATAAATAAATTGCAGGACTAACCATTGAACTTGGCACCCATTTAGATCTCACTTCTTTTGTCGCTGAAGTCAACAACCAAGGCATATATATCACAATTTTGAACTTGGCTCTCATTTTACATTTATGTTTTTGATGCGATATCATTACTTTTTGTACAGAAATTATTGAACTCAATCTCAAACTCAAAACATATTTATTCAAAATATGTACCTACAAAGTACACCTTCTGAACGTCATGCTTACAGAGCATAAGACGTGATGGTGATAATTAACTACGGTATCTTAAAACTAAAGCTACGAGGGTTCCAAACGTGCCCTGGTCTGAGAAGAGCCCGCAATAAACTCCGCTTTTTTTTTATTATCACCATCTCACAAATATTTCAAATTATATATATGTACTTATAATATAACATTACATAATCAGCCGCTGTAACAATTCATACCCATGCCTTGCTATCATTCAAATAATCCTTTACGCTGTAATAGGACTTTTCTATGAGTTTAGTTTACGTTTTACATTAGTAGGTACTTATTATTCGGTGTAAGGTCAGTGTGTCACCCACTAGTAATTCTATTGTACGACTCATTGTACAAGATAATTAAAGACGAGAATTCTCAAGAAAAATATATAGTGTACCTAGAGTTACACTGACATTGACAGATTACATCTATGGTCAGACTACCTCTACAGCACATTTCTACATCTCATCAATTTTGATTGCAAAAGTTCAAAATCAAAAGTTTTTACTGAAACATTGAAAACAAGCACGGTAAACAGTCGATATCACTAAAACCACTATAAACAATGAATACAAATCACAATGACTGACAGCTTGAACTGACGACTTCAAATACGTTTCTTCTTCTTTTCTGTCAATGACGTTTCGTTGCACAAAATGCATGAATACGAAGGTAAGGTTTTAATGCAACTATATTATTATTCATTATTATTTACATTAAAATAATAATTAGGGGGAAGTCCCTTAAGACCGGACGGCACCTAGTGCCGGACACTCGTACTATCTCGATAACCAATCACGCGAGCGATTAATTGACAAGTAAAAGGAGTGCGCGGGGACGTACCGATACCGAGTCACGGGACGCGCATCGCCAGTGACACGCGTAACAACGTCGGGAGCGGTTTTTTGCAGATTTTGGCGGGAACGTACTGCGTCACTTAAGATTCGGGTTAGTATAACGAACTTGTTTTTGTGTTTAGCTGGCTGTGTTTATTTTTAATTAAGATATTATTCATTAATTTAATAGTCTATAAAAGTTTTTGTACATTTTTGTAATAGTTTAGGTAGGATAAAAAATTATTGTAACGATGTCCTGTCCCGAAGTACCGGACACCAAATAGTCCCGTAACGCCGGACAGGGAAAATGTTTTTTTATTTTGGTAGTATTTACATTTATTATAATACTTATTGTGCCTACGATGTTGCAGACATCAGAACGGTCAGGGAAAAATGGAGGAGAAGAAAAAAAAAGGAAAGTGGGATGAAAATAATTTACAAATCGCGATTACCAAAGTTTTGTCAAAAGAACTCTCTTTGAGAGAAGCTGCGACACGCTACAACATTCCTAAAAGTATTACAAGTAATTACATGACAGAACTTCAGCATTAAATCGCGGAGAAGAAGTGAGTAGAGTAAGTAAAAGAATTAAGAGAAAAGATAAAAAAGAAGAAAAAACAAAGAAAACGCAGCCGTTACGTGAGTCACCTAATGCAGGCAAAACTACGTGCGTAGTGTGTTTAGAGGACCAAGACGAAGACTGGATACAGTAATCCAGTTGCCAGGGGTGGGCACATGGAGCCTGTGCTTACATTCCAGAATGTTCAGATTGTTATATTTGTGATAGGTGTCAAATATTTTCAGCCGTCCGGTGCTAGGGGTTCGACATGAAGTCCGTCCGGTACTAGGTGCCACTTGTAGAAAATGCGTTTTTTTTCACAGATGTTTAATTTATGATTTTGAGTTTAATTTATGAAGAAGTTGCATTTTTGTTTTTTTATTACGATTTTAAAATTTGTTAAATTTATTAATTAATAAATAAAAAATTAGTTTTTTGAATACATTTTATTTTATTTTAATAAAACCTTATGTGTCCGTCACTAGGGGACTTCCCCCTATGTGTCATTTTCAATAGTTAAGGAGTTACTACCACCGCTTAAAGCAGTATTGTTTCAAAATAACGGTTGAATGTCACGTACTTTGACGTCCTTAAAATAATGATTATAACACTACAACATAAACGTCAACAATATTAAAATAATACAGCTTTAAGCAATGGTAGTATGCCCCGTGTCAGAGTTTTGTCTATACCTAGGTAGAGCTTAAAAATGACGATTTTTGTACGTTTATATCTAAATAACCATTTGAGGTGTGCTTATGAAATTTGGAGCACATATGTATCTCACGGGTCTCAATATATGCGCCAAATTTGACATGTTTATGTGAAATAGTTTTTGAGTTATGAGGGGGTCAAAAGTGGCTCCAAATGGTTCGTGTAATATTACACACGGTGCTGCTCGCCAGTTTTTTTGAACTTTGGCTGGACACGCTTCCGCGTGTCTTGATACTTAATACTTACTTAACATTGCCGGTACTGTTTCTAATAGGTACTTTCATAATAATATTTTAAATCTAAACTTTTTTTCTATTATTAAGTATGCTGGCAAGCTGTTTCACAAATTTAAGACGCGTTTTTGGAGGGTTCGATCCCCGTAGTGATTGCTTACCCTGGACACAAAATATTTAGCCGCCGCATTTTTTTTTAAACACACAAATTGACTGCGATCTCACCTGATGGTAAGTGAAGATGCAGTCTAAGATGGTAGCGGGCTAACCTGTTAGGGGCATGGCAGTTATATTAAACCCATACCCCTATTCGGTTTCTACACGGCATCGTACCGGAACGCTAAATCACTTGGCGGCACGTCTATTACCGGTAGGGTGGTAACTAGCCACGGCCGAAGCCTCCCACCAGGCCAGACCAGGAAAAATTCAGAAATTATAAATTTCCAAACCCTGCCGGGGATTGAACCCGGGAACTCCGCACGTAAAGGCAACAGCGCTCAACACTGCGCCACGGAGGTCGTCTTGACTTCACTTGGTGCAGTGTCCGTGACAGCGTGTTCGCTCGAACCCGTGTGTCAGTTAAGTAGTAGTCAGTTGTATACGAGCGTGATAGCAAATAGTATCATAGAAGGGGTTAATTAATTAGTATTATATTCAGGAGTTAAATAAACCGTCACGTCTTCGCTCACAAACTCTCTAATCGGAACTGTTCTCTTAGACTAGGGGCACATTATACCAATTGGTCGACCGACAAAGGACTCAAGTCTAGCTTACACATTTATATAGCATATTTACGTCCTTATTCTTATGTTCTGATGGTTAACTTCTTATTGTTAATATTATTACTGTTTGTCATTATATCTCATGAAACAGGAAGTATAATATCTGTCAATTTGACTCGCTTCATGTCATTTGATTTAATCTGCGGATACCGATGCCATATTGAAAATAATTAGTATAAATACGAGTGTTTTTACGATAGTAATTCAGTCTCCTGCCGGCAGATTCAGCGATTATTAAATACTTTTGTCTTTAGATCGCAATTTGGTTTAGAGCTTAACGATAACAATCGTGGCCAGACCAAATGAATATTGTCTTTAAGTTTAGCTAGTTTTTATCTTATTACATTAAATCTCTAGTGGAACCGCTACACGTTGTGACCATTCGCTCGTGCAAGTTCCAAATGAGTATAAATATATTAAAAGTGTTTATTAATTAATACCAACTTCTGGATTGTCCCTTACATTATGGTCGGAACTCGGAGAAGCATAAATAAGCCGGAATACCGCTAATGTGTAACTGCCCTAAAACTATCAGTAGCCCATCCACAATCTTAATTTGTATTGTAAATATTAGTTGGTCAATGTCAAGTATACTAATAACAAACAATTATTATCTGAGGTATGCTAAAACATGCTGCGTTTATAATTAGTTCTCAATCCATTAAAATAACGCCCATCGCACACTAGCAGCATAGTGTTCTGTGCCTGCAGAGTTGATTGTTTCTTGTTCCTTGATTGAACTAAGCTTTATTTACTTTGACATATAAGTCATAATTAAAAAAAATAAAAAATACGACTGCCCTGCCAACAAACTAACTAAATCTTATTCACATTTTTATCAAATATTTTTTTTTATGAATCACTGGATATTGAACTATAGTGTTAATCTTATTTTCGATTTTATTTTTAAATTTAGTCTTTAATGCGGGGCCATGGTCACCCCATCAATTTTTTTAAAATTTTACTAGCCTATGTCACCCAAAAGGAATAAGCTTGGGATTCTAACGATACCTCATTTATCAAAATTGGTTCAGGCGTATAGAAGTTACGGTGGAATATACATACTCACATACATACATACATACATACATACATACATACATGAACCCTGAAAACAATGTACTCCTTTTTTTAGACAGTCGTATAAAAAAGGTACTTACTAATTTATTTAAGTTTCCTTTCTGGTTTATTTATTTCAACCGTAACTTAGTTTGGTGCTTCTGGTCAAAACAAGACGTTACATACCTAAAAAGTACTATAATGTCCAAAACGAAATAAACGAAGAGTGTGTTGAAAACAAAGTATTTAAAGGCTTCCATTACATTGTCTTTAGGTATGCGTCGACTTTTGTAGTTATATTTTAAATTGGGAAACACAAAAAAAAGTGCGGAAAATTTGTACAATACGTAGATTTCAAGAATGATCCATTAGATTTTTTCCAGGTGATAATTTTGGATAAACAATGTAATAAAGCGCATCTTTTATAATTATAGATACCTAGTAGGCATATTATTAAATTAAAACAGTTTGGATGGATGTATGGATGAATGGATGTTTGTTACTCAATCACGCCCCAACGGCAGAACGGATCTGGTTGAAATTTGGCACAGAGATAGATTATAGTCTGGAATAGCACATAGGCTACTTTTTATACGACTGCCTGAAAAAAGGAGTATATTGTTTTCAGGTTCATGTATGTATGTGAGTTTGTATATTCCACCATAACTTCTATTCGCCTGAACCGATTTTGATAAATGAGGTATCGTTAGAATCCCTAGCTTTATTCCGGGTGACATAGGCTAGAATTAAAAAAAAAATTGATGGGGTGACCAAAGACTAAAGTAGAAAAAAATCGAAAATAAGATTAACTATAATATAATCATCATCTAGAAAAGGATGAGTAGATTCCAAAAATATTTAACAATAATAACATTAAATAGTTCAATATCCAGTGATTCACAAAAAATTTCATTTAATAAAAATGTGAATAAGATTCTAATTTAACTAGAGTAATTTAGATTTTTAACTTTTTGGTTCGTTTTTCGGCAGGACAGTCGTTTTTTAATTTTTTTAATTATGACTTGTTATCCCAGAAAATTAAGGAGTTCCCGCGGGAACCAAAAAACCTCGATCCACGCAGACGAAGTCGCGGGTATTAGCTAGGTAAGTACAAATAAATGATAAATGATTTATTTATTTCACTTAGGACAACTTATGTCACTTATAATACGATAAGACTTTACCACCGGTTCGAAAACTAATTCTACTGAGAAGAGCCCGCAAGAAACTCAGCTTTTGTCATCCCTCGATAAATATATTAGAGCACTCCTTGTATTATGCTATAAACTTGAAAGTTCTTGCTTATCGGCAAAATCAGTTCTGCCGTTTCGATGATAAGCGCAGACAAACAGACATACATCTACTAGGCTAGTGCAAGCATTGCTTTCTACAGGAGTAATTGTCATCAGTTTAAAAAAGACAGGTTTTGAGTTATTGCTTTCGGTATTAAAAAATAATAAAAGTTTTATTAACTTTTTAAGCCATATTCGGCTGGAGGCCATCGGTTTACATATTATATTTAAATTTGAAGTAATTGCGTTCAGTAATTCATAAGTTATAAGGCTCTGAAAGACGGACGGACGGATGGACAAGTGCAAATTCACTCAATTAGACTCAGAGAATTATAATTCTAATATAATATTATCTACTGGCTGATGCACGCGACTTCAGCCGCGTATATCGAGGTTTTTGGCTTCCGCGGGATCTCTTTAATTTTCCGGGATAAAAAGTAGCCTGTGCTATTCCAAACTATTGTCTATCTTTGTGCTCAATTTTATCCAGAGCCGGCCAGTCGTTCTGGCGTGATTGAGTAACAAACATCCATCCATACATCCACCCATACATCCAAAGATTCGCAATTATAATATTAGTATAGATAAACACCATTATAAAACTATGTAGTTTCTTCCGTGATCCTTCCCCATCAAAGTATTGCTCATCCGCAATTTTCGAAAACGTATTTTCGTAAATATAGCAATCTCATTATAAAGGTCATCGCCCACCGCACGCACAGCCTTGACCGCAAAACTGTTGCATTCACCCGCATTTCGTCGTTTCTCAACAAGCCGCAGTGGATCTAACTAAAACGATTCATATTTCATAAGAACCCGCCGTTACAACAGCGCTGCACCGTGCCCACTGGCGCTATGATAACATTGACTGTACGGCTCGTAGAAAACCCGCACGCTTCTATATAACAAAGTAATTAATCGGAAATATAATTATAAATGTAAATTTCGTGATAAATACCCAAGTTCGTGTAAATCGATTTAAACATCGTCAGGATAACGATATTTTGAAAATCTAATCAAAAGAGTGCGGAAATAATAAGGAAGAGGGAAATAAAGATAAACAAAGTTAATCGAACGAAGGGAATCACTAAAATAAACAAATGACAATTAATAAAATCAATTATTTTATGATCAGAAAATGAAGTATAATCGAAACAGATATTTTACTAACGAATTTTTGTTAATCGAATTGGAGTAAATCCGGAATTAATACTAGAATAACTCTGAATATAAAACGTGAAGAAGCATTTAAGGAGAAGAACTATACAACTTTATAATCAAATCAGTAACATTGAAGAAGGATACAAAACTGGGATACGATAATTTTGAAAATAGAATCACTGAAAACCAGAAACTTTCAGGAATCAAATCACTGAAGCAGTTTTTGGCGACCTTATAATAAAAAGTTACTGAACGCCAGACATTTTCATGAAACGAATCACTGAAATATTGAAGTGATGAGTGAAATAAGCTTTTAGAATGAATATGTGGCTAACGCTTTAAAGATCAAATATGGCAGCTTTCGGGATATCAAGCTTGGCCACCTTTGGAGTTGCAGCGTGGCCTCCCCCCGGGCCATTGCCCAGTTCCTTCCATTTCCACCACCAAGGATCCAACTTTGCGATTTTCGTGATATTCTTTGCTCTATGCATGATGGAGGTTGTCGTACTAAAAATTATAACTGAGGAGCAATCAAGGGAAGGGTCTTCCAGTGTCACGTCGATGTGGTTCGAAATGGACGATGAGTGATAGTGAAGTGGAAATATTAAATAGCGAAATGATGATGATGATGATGATGATGTGACGATGATGTGATGAATGATGTGTGTCCACTGTTTAGGATAAGAATAGTTATGTAGGTACAGGTCCAATAAATTCCCTTATAAGTAAAACATGTAGTCATTGTATTTTTAGTTGTTGCATTTAACGTCCCACTGCTGGGCACAGGCATCCACTCCCATAGGAGAGAGGGAATTAGAGCTTAGACCCACCACGCTGCTCCAATTCGGGTTGGCGGTCTTTAACGACTATTATCACGTTAGTGATAATAACCGGGACCGACGGCTTAACGTGCTCTCCGAGGCACGGGGGTGACACACCGGCAACTTCCTAACTCCGGGCTAGTACTGAGAATTTCTTGTGAGAAAAACCTTATAATTATGTTAACCGTTATGTTACCCGTTAATTATGGCCCGACCCTGGGCTGGAACCCGGGACCTCGTCGACCGCGGTCGAAAATGCCAACCACTAGACCAACGGAGCAGTTAAAGTTGCTGCGTCCACTCTAACAATCATTATTATTGCAGTTTTCATATTGCAGCAAGTGAATTGCCAGGGCTGAAGTTTTAATGCAACTGGGCCTTTAAGACTATAATACCTGGTTGGTTCTTAGGTAGAGTATAGATCAAACATAGATTTCACTGAAACTCTATTAAAGTTTTTATTTTATGTGTTGAAAGTGGACCAATTTTCATCAAACCTTTACCATTTCGAGATAGCAACTAAGTGATCACAACTCACAATGTTTCTGCTCCCAGCACCTCTAGGTCCTGTATTATCTTATTCAGTGGCTATCAAAAAAATTAAAGCCACTGGCATATATTTTATTCAATATTGAGATTCATCAGACAATTAATCTAAAAATAGACAAAAAAATATTGCCAAGGTTGTTCCTGTATTAATTCCTTCCGGCAAAAAGTACTAGTCCGCGACTTCGTCCGCGTGGATTGAGGTTTTGTGGTTCGTACGGGAACTCTTGAATTTTTGGGATAGCCTATGGGTTATTCCAGACTATAATCTATCTCTGTGCAAAATTTCATCTGGATACGATAAGCCGTTCTGGCGTGATTGAGTAACAAACATCATCCATTCATTCATCAATCCATCCAAACTTTCGCATTTATAATATTAGTATAGATATAGATAGACATTCAATAGCTTCTTTTCTTTAGTAGATACTACAATCTAAAAGAAATAAGGAAGTCAGTCGATTCTTGGATTCTTGGAAACACGTTTTTCTTGCTTGACCATATCTTCTTCAGTAGGAAGTTAAGTTTTAGTTAAGTTAGCCATAAGTTTTCCTTTTCCATGACTTTATACGATCCGGCTTCATACGGGTCGGTTTACTGTGTACCTATAGTTCGCGCGCGAGTTGAATGTAGAGCCTATATCGCATGTGTCACCTCAGGCCCCGATTGGATTCAACTCGCGTGCATACTAACCGCCTAACTACCTGTGTAACAAAAAAAAATCATCATCTGTCTTCATGGAATTTCCGTGGGACCAACCATTATAAAATCTATATACTAATATTGTAAATGCGAAAGTGCCTGTCTGTCTGTCTGCTACGCTTTCAAGGCCCATCTTTTCAACCGATTTTGATAAAATCTGATATAGAGGTAGGTTACATCCCGGGGAAGGACAAAGGTTACTTTTCATCCGGGAATGATAAGGAGTTCGCGGAAATCAAAAAATCTTAATCCACGTTTATAACTATTTCAGTATACAAAGTAGTAGTAGGTATAATTGGGGCATCTGGATCACAGGAGATCCAGATACCCCAATTCTACCTACTACTTTGAAAAGAGGAAACGTGTCTATTCTAATAGATGAAAAAATATTTATTGAAAAGGTGTTCTATTTGAATACAATGCATCGCCTCTATTTGAAAGGTGTAGTTTGTCTATTTAAATATATGTTAATGAATAAGTGATACTAATTGTATATTCAAATAGATGAAAATTTATTAATTAAACGAAATATGAGTATTAAAATACAACGCATGACATCTATTTGAAAGATGCATTTTTGTAGAATACTTAGACAGATGTAAATGAATAGATGAAATTTGTTTGTTCTAAAAGATTCAAATTTATTTATTAAATAAATGTTCTATTAGTATACAACACAGTGGTTTATCCATTTTAAATCTTGCATAAACGTAATTGAATAGATGCAATAAAATAGATTCATTTATATCCACAAATGCATATAAAACATATTTGATGAATAGGGAATTTATTTCTTATTAATTTTTTATTTATGTGGTTCACATAATCGAAGATTATAAAAATGAAACACAAGATTGTTAAAAAAATTTATTTCTAATAAAAACATATTTATTGTAATTACTTAGTACAATATACTTTAGTTTTGATTAAATTATTTTCTAAACACCATTTTTTTAAACATATTACATTTCTAACAGCACAAATATCATAATGATACATACAACAATATAAATCATCGCTTAACATATATTTTTGATGTAAACTTATTAAACTAGGACAGTTTTTATCTTCTAAATTAAAAACAGCGTTGTTTTTAAACATCTTCATTAACCATTCACGTTTTTCAACTCCTTTAACATATATAGATTTACCATCTAAAATCATTTGAATGATATTCTTATAATTGTGATGTGGTATATAACCCTGATTCCAGTATATTCCTCTATTTTTTTCAATCCAATTTACATGTCTTCGTTCAGTTTTTGTTAAATCATAAAATGGAAATGGTGGTTTTATTAAAAAGCTTTGAATGTGGTTGTTACAAATAATAGCAAGTTCTTTTAAAATTAATTCATTGTTATCATTTTTAAAACCTTGGATATCCACTATAGCGTTCATGATAATTTTCGAACTATATTACTTAATGGTTTATACTCTATGAGTCGATCGTTTATAATGAGACAAAATGCCGTTGTATTTTCAGGGATATCCTCAGAATTTTCTATTTCTATTCGAACATCCACCGGCCCAGTTTTTATATTTTCGTTTTGCCTTGTACAATCAATAACAAATAACGGAGCTTTTTCTTTAAATGTCATCAAATCAAGCAACGGATCCGCTGGAAGGTTGTAATAAGACTGACGAAATCTAGTGTACATTTCATATAATAAATTATATTTATTTTCATCAAATTTCAGATTAAGGGATTCATATGGAAAGTATTGTGAATTCAGAAACAGTGTCACGTTATTTATTTTACAGTGATCAAACGAAGAGCAATCTTTCGATTTATTATTTTTCCTATTGGATTGAAGACCAAATATAACATATCGAGGTTTTTCCAACTGAGAAGTTGTTTTAACAGACCAAGAATGTTTTGTAGTTTTAGGTAAAAAGGGATACTCATATAAATCCCAGTTTCTAAAAGCTATCTGTATAGGTTTATCTTTTTCTAAAAGTTTAAGTAATGTAAGTCTTTCACGATCTGATACTTTGATATGTGGTACTCGCCACTGTATTCTGTTTATTGTGAACTGTACATTGGTAGTGTCGTCTATTTTAACGCTATTTATATTAGTGTTACTTCTATTCAAAATAAGCTCATGTTTACAATTTATAATGATTTTATTATAGTCTTCAGCAAATCCCATTATTTTATTTAACGGAATAACAATATTAAAACACCCGTCATTACTTTTAATTCCATTCAAGTTCCAACCCCATATAGCTGCAACTTTACTTTGCCCCACATTCATGGATACATATGATTTCATTGTTGTTGTTATTCCAACATTCTTAACCCGGTCTATTTCAATACCGTTTAATTCATATCTGATGTCTTGAAATAAAAACATAATAGCATTATTAGTAAACTCTACAGGTGCACTAAGAGATTTATGATCTTTACCAATAATCATTGCTTTTCCTTCTATGTTTAAAGAACTAGCGGATGGTAGAATGTAAATATCTTGTTGATGTATGGGAATCCGAATTTCATCATTTTCTTTAAAACTATTATTATAAGGGCTGTAAGTATGAATTTCGTAGCTTTCGATCGAATTATCATAGTGCGGTAACTCAGCGATCTTCAGTATATTCATATTTTATATCCAAGGGAGCGAAGAAATTCTTTATTTATTTTTGTAAGCTTGTTCGTCTTCCAGGATTTGATACGTCTACGATCTTTCACAACTCGCGGTGTAGTACTACGTTTAATTACATTATTTGAGTTTTTATTAAATACCATCATTTTTGCTTTCGTAAATGTAGGCGTAAGTTAATATTCTCTTTTCTAAAGTCAATTCTCTTACCGTGTTCATCAACAATTTTTATATTTATCGATGTTATGATATTTTTACTAACTGGAAAGTAAATAATATTTTGGGGCTCTTCTTTGAATGGATAACCAGGGGGCACGTTAGGCTCGAATTCATATATAACGTGAGACGGTGACCCGTTAGTAAACGAACCGTTTATCAAATCACATTCGATTCGTATCACGGATGAGGATAAAATGTTGACTGAGTTTTCAGATTCATGCCATTTATTTGCTTCTAATTTAATATTTTTAAAACCCAACACACCACCTATACTGCTCTCTACATCGAAATCTATTGTACTAGTACAAAATATTAAACATTTTAAAGTATTATTATTAGGTCTTATTTTTATATCACAGTCCACTGCTTTGCTTATAAGGTAGTCGGCTATGTCCAATAAATCATAAGCACCGTCTGGAATTATGATTTTTTTATCTTTTCCATAAGCAAAAGTATTGTTATTATGATTTATGTTTGGTATAGAATTAATGACTGAGAAGTAAATCAAGCCGCACTCATAATTATTATCTTCTATATTTAAAGGAGGTTGGAAATGCGATTCCAGAAGAGACTCTTTTCTGGTAAATGTTATTACTTTACTCATAATAAAATCTCAAAATACGTTTAACTCGCCTTAACTATTTCTTAATTCTAATTATTATTACAATTAAACCAAAATTTATGCAAAAAGTCTAAACTTAAATGCCCACAATTATAAGGATGGTCCTGCTGAATATTGTCATAGTTATAATAAATATTTGATCCAAGATATTTAATTAATTCCTTTGGCGGTTTTAAGTTACCGTAACTATCAAAATATTCAATATAATTATTATATTTCGCGTAGGCTACCCAATGAGTACCGGGATTTTTTGAATCATCTAAATTAATTATACCGCATTCCTTTTGGTAGGGATACTTTGGTAATTTATCTCTCATATACACTCCTCGGAAATGAGGTATATTTTTTTTTGAATAATTCATAATATCTATATTGGTGAGAGCCCTTTTGGGTAGCCACATTTTCAGTTTTTTTTATCAGATACATTTATTCCAAAACCTTCTTTATATGACTCTATGTTCAATCCTTTTCCAAAAGATAGAGATTGAACTTTTTTATTTTTCCTTTTCAAATCTTCCAAGCGTCTTTTCGCAATTTTATAATCATTAATAGCTTTAGAGATGCCAGCATTACCGCCAGATAAACTTCCACTAGCAGATAACCCGGCGAAAATAGGAACTAAAGGCATATAGCCACCCGTTTTTGGAATGGGAATGATGCGAGGAATTGTTATATCTGCATTTGAAGCTAGTTCCTTAGCTGCTTCCACTGCTAATTTTATTGCCATTTTCTTACATGTAGGTTTTAATTTATGCAGATGTTTTTTTGCATGTGCAATCACAAACTTCAAGTTTTTCTTTAAGCCCATTCCAGAACTAGATTTTGCACGTTTATTTTTATTATATCTCAAACCTGCACCGGTTTTAACTTTGGCTAACATCGCTTTGTTAACAATATGTGCTGCAATCTTTTCCCCTAAACTGGCATCAGGTGCCGTTATGCGGTTTCTTGCCATTTTCATCAGTATTATATCAGCTTTATGACGATCAGTTAAAGCTGAAGATTTTTGATAGGCGATGTCGTGTGCCTTACAGTACTCGTCTAACTGGTTAATTCCTTCTTTGTTCTTATGCAATTTTTCTGCTAACTTCGTACCAGGTCCGCAATAATTGTATCCAGGTAGATGAAGCTCAACGGGTAAGTGATTAATAAACCAATTTAAGACACTTGTCCTGACCATGTCCTTACATGTAATGAATATATTTTGTTAGAATGAACCCCTTAAATAAGTATTCAATTTAGAGAATGATGTTTGTCTTATCAATCCAGCTATTCTCAAGAGAAGGTAAACCCAACCACTTTACAAACACTTTGTTTCCCTTTCTTTTTAATACTTTTTCAATAAGATATATGTCTGGATGTTTTGTTTTCTGTAATTCCTGAGAATAAAATGATCCCAAAATAGGTTGACCTCTTATATCTTTAAGTAAATATGTAACAGGATTAGTTTTATTCTCTTTTATGATGGTAAATATTTCCGTTGACCAGTTAGGTGTATATCCCTTTTCAAATGTTCCTTTATGCTTACTTATACGCACAGAATCTCCAACCTTCAATCGCCTCGAACGCTTTACTAAATGAAACGTACGTTTATGCAGATTATATCTTTGTAATAAGATTTTCTTATTATTTCCATCGACTTCGCTTGGCTTCCGATTGATAGTACGATGAATAGTATTATTATAATCGTTAATAATGTTATCTAAGGTACCATCAACCCATTTATAATTTCCTTTTACAGCAAATTCTTTATATAACTTAGACTTTAATGTTCTAATGAATCGTTCTGCAATCGATGCTTTCTTTGTAGAATAAGTTGAAAAATGATTTATATTGTACGATTTAGTTAATTGTTTAAATTTATCATTATAAAATTCAGTACCAAAATCAGTTTGTAAGTTTATAGGTTTTCGACCTCTGTCTAATACTTTTTGAAATGCATTGCACACAACTTCTTTTTTTTTAAATTTAAGTGGATAAGCCCAGCCGTACTTTGAAAAGGTGTCAATAATGACTAAAATGTATTTATAACCTGAGTTTTCTTTAGAAAAGGATTGCATATCAATTAAATCAGCTTGCCATAGGTCATCTATATCTTTCATTATAACTTGTCTTCTCGGGAAATTTATTCTAGCATATTTATGTATTTCGTTTATTACATCTACTTTGCTCATTCTTCTTTTTAGATTTGGCAAAGTCTATCAGATTTTCCAGATTAGTTAATCTGCATAATACGGTTGTGACTAAGTCATTTATAGCTGTAATTTTTTTATTGCAGTCGGTTGTTAAGTTATCAACATATTCTTTCGTAACACTATCAGCGGCATTTAAGGGTATATTTAGATTTGTTATTCTTTTATTTTCAGCATCTAAATTTCCATCACTTAATACTCTAAGAGCACAGTTATTTATAAATCCAGTATCATGAAATTTTGATTTTTTATTCAAGTAATGTCCAAATTTATCAACGTTCATGTTAAAGTGTTCGCTTTCAACTAAACAACTGCGATATGTACGATTATTTTTATTCTTTAATGATACCAGCTTCTCTGAGTTCTTCTATTATTGATATTATCTCATTATCATGGCTAGTATTGCCAGCATTCTTTGATGCTATAAGCAATTTTAACCTATCAACCAATTCATTGGGATCATCCCAATAAATAAAATCTGTATTTGGTTTAAATTTCTTTTTAAAAGTTGATAGTTCACCGCCTAGTTTTGGGTTACTTTTAGAATCAAAAAATAAAGGTTTTATTATTTCTCGATACTTTACACCTTTATCTCCTTTAATTTGTCCATGAGTATGGTAATCCCTTTTATGTGCATTCGTGTGATACAATATATCTTTGTATACAAGTTTATCTTTATCTTGTATCAGTGACAAGTCAGGTTTCTTTCGTAATAATAGTTCTTTTAAGCCTGGAGTTAATTCATATGATCGCCCGCCAATGTTTGCTATAATAGTTTTATCTCCTGTTACAGAATTTTCAATTTTAGTAAACCGTACCTCGGAATTTCCAATCATTATATTCTTATCATGTTCCTTTCGTATTCCAAAAGGAATATCCATATTGTCATAAATATCGATGATATCATCTTTTTCTAATGACATATCGAGATCAGTATTTTTTGATTTGTCAAAACTGTCAATATTTTCATCATTATTAATAATATTATATTTTTCGTTTATAAATTCATTATTTTTTCCAGTAAAATGTTTATTTAGTATTAGCTTATTTAAATTACCGAGAGATTCATTTGTTTCTTTACTTACTTTCTCATCATTGTTAATAGGTTTGGGATTATCAACTAATATTTTCAATGGTTCTGTTATTGGTTTCAACATTTTGTTAAGGGTCAAATTAGTATTGTCATCGACGTCACGTATATGTTTTAATTTATTTTTTATAGCATCAACTGAATGTAATAATTGTTTTTTAATATTTTGCTCCATTATACCAAACTCCTGTATGTTAGTTTAAACAATGATGTGTGTAAATGAATTTCTCTGTGTGTTTTTCCATATTTATATGTTTTCTTTACTTATAAAAACATCAACTTAACATTATAAAAGTGTCAAAACCTTTCCTATATCTTCCTTTATTCATTTCACAGTCTTTATTAATCACTAAGAAGCTATGAGGTTTCTTCCACACAGTCGTACATACTTCTTTAAATTTATGCCAAGATATGTCTGTATTAACGTGTTCTTCAAATACATGTTTTAGATTGATATCATCTTGCTTAAACAAAATCAATAAATTTGCATTGTCACGTAACAACTGTTTGGGAATTTTGGAATAAGTCTGTGTTAAATAAAAACAATCTAATTGCTTATGTCTTCCCATCGCGAAGTAGTTGCGTATGTTCGTTTGGTTTTCACAGACTACGTCATCGAAAATAATTATAGAGTTCGGTAAAGCTTCATTTGGATGAATAATGTTACTACCATCAAATATGAATAACTTTACTTCTGGAATCTTTTTTAACACAGCAGCCAGAAATGCGTATTTAGGTTGAAAAGCGGTTCTTGAATACAAATATATATTTTTAAACTTCAATCCATTAGAATGCAACAGCAAACTTAGCATAACATTTGTTTTGCCACAATCCGATGGACCGCAAATTATACAGCGGATAGAATTGGGTAGAAGTTCACTGTGTTTCACACATGATTTGTTCTCACACACATCTATGGCATTTATATCCAATGAAAGGGGTTGTTTAATTAACTTCATTACGCCATTTGATTCATAACTAATTTATGCAGAGTATTTATAGGCTCTTACATTGTGAAAAAAAACTATATAAGTGTAAAACATATATGTATTATTGCAAATAAATAATTTATTAACAAAATCATTATTACAATTATTCACATTAGTAAATTTAGAAATATGAATGATTAGAATTTCACTTATTTCATCATACAAGTGAGAATATGTGTAATTTAAAACTTAAAACAAATTTTATTAATAATAGGTTTCAGACAAAATACCTAGTACTTATATTGTTCGTTCTAAAAAATAGTCTTTGTATGACCCCAAGGCAAGGTTTCTATTTGATCAGTCAAAATTTGACGTTTGTCATCATTCCTGTTAAAAACTATTTTATCTATTTGCTGTGTATATAACACATGCTTTATAGATCGTATTATATTCATTTTACACCTTAAATCTTTATCCTCTTTCAAAGCATCTCTATACCTATTCAAACTTAAACGTTTACTTATAGCTTTTGAAATACCTTTCGCTTTCTTTATGTCACACTTTATACTATGGATGTAGTAAAGTTTGGCCCTTAAACCAATGAATTCTTTTATGATGTCACCTCCTAATTCATCCTTAAAAAGACCGGGTACTTTCTCATTCACTTTTGGGATATCAAATATATTTAACGGTGGATAATTGCTTGTATCAAAATTAAAAATATTTTTCTTAATATCTGCGTAAACATCTTTTGTTTCTATTAAGTACATTAAACTATCTGTATCAGTATAACAAAGTTTAGCTCTTTCGGAATAAAGTTTTTTAACAAAATTGTAATGAAATGCATAAAGGTGTTTCTTAGCATATTCTAATACTGTAAAACCTATATAAATAGGTCGATCGAGAATTATTTTTTCTTTTCCTAATTGAACTGCCACAAAATTTTCAGAGAATACTGATATATTTTTTAAATTAGGACGAGCAATCAATTTTTCAGCGCAAAGGGATTTATTTGTTTTATTATCACTATCATTCCATTTTGTGACTAATTTAACATCAACCTGTTTCCGCTTATTTTCAATAGTTTTTCCAAATATAGAATTGTTTAATAATTTAAAAAAGTCTTTTTCGAATTCATTTGTTGCTAACTTTCGTAATTGTGTATTCAAATCAATATATTTTTTTAAAAAATTATCCTGACGAAAACATAATACTCGATGATATTTTCTTAATATCAGACCATTTTTTAGACATTCTTTTAAATGTATATAATGAATGACGTATTTATACTTATCATATAAATTAGCTATTAGTTTTGATGTCTTTCCTCCTGGTGGTGTAAACTTTTCAACGGCAAATGGTAAGTCTTTGTGAACATCGTGTAAAGTATCCGGATAGACAAGATCCACTTCTAAAATATATCCAAATTCAGAATCATCGGAAATATCTCTAGGATCAAAACATGCAATTTCCGTTTGAGATAAAAAGCGAAAATCTGCTATCGGTAATTTCTTCGTCATAGCATAGCCATAAAGATTATTGCAATCGAGATATAACAAATATGTACTTGGTTTAGAATCATCATAATCTGGAAGATATTTATTATTAGCCTGGGCATGTCGAAGTGAACATTGCGCTAAACCACCTCGAATACCTCTTTCAATAAGTTCGTAAATTTCTAAATCGTTTATCAAATCTAACTGTATGCCGGTAGATAGTAACATTGCATCCCAACTTAAGCCAGGAGAAGACATATAATACAACGGATCTAACTTATAATAAAGCAAACAATTTTTTCGGAAATTCTCAAACACATCACATAACAAGATAACATCACACTTTAAATAAAGGTCTGTGTACTCGCCAAGCGAATGAATATCAAAAATATGCCATATCATTTTAGCTCGTTCATACTCACTATCATTGATATGTTCTAATTTCAAACTATTATAAAAGTGTTCTTTTGATGGCAGCCGAATTTCCTCATATTTTTTCCATGAATCAATATAATCATAGGGATAAATTCCTTTTTTTCTTAACAAGTTAAACTGTTTTTTGTAGGGAAATTCTTTCATAAAATGAGCAAGGTCAATATCTGATAAGTTGTTACTCAGTATTTCTAAACTTGAATGCAAAAATTGAAACGAATCAATAAATCTCATTTTTAAGGTCTCATGATCACGAACTGGCACAAATTTTGTTATTGAAAGATATTTCTCTTTGCTTTTAGGAATAATTTCGATTTTTCCAGGATATTCGGCTAATTTTTCAATAAACATGTGACTGTCATATCCCAACAAGTTATGAATAACAATTGGAACAAATGAACACTCTTTATACAATAAATTACAATAAGAATGGGCTGCACCTCGGTACTGGCCAGTAACATGATCATGATCTCGAACTCTATCATCGAATAGTAATTGGTCGCAAATATGACAATTAACAGCATTTTTAAATTCATCTGCTTGCGTAATTGTCAAAGGTATCATTGGCTTCTTATCCGATAAAATGTTGTATATTCTTAATACCTCTTCAATTAAATATTGCACAAACTTTTCCACACAATCTGAACCTCTGTATGAAACGTACTTATTTAAACTTGAATCATATGAGCAACATATATAAAATCCGAAACAAGACGCTTGATGTCGTCTAACCCTGCGCGTGCGCTGAGTAGATGCACCATCAGCATCATCGACATGAAGCAATATGCTCTCAAAATCAGCATAAATGACATATTTCACTTTTTGTTTTCTTTCATAATTCTTGAATTTTAGTTTACTGTTCTTATCAGGTAGTTCAGTAAGTACTTTTGAACAACTATGTTGATTAAATTTAGTTTTATCATGATAAAATTGCAAACATCCATCACACAAAAACATTTTTCCCTTATGCTTACTATTCTGTTTCCGAACTAGACGCTTAAGATCTTTAATGAGACAATAGTGGCCGATACCAGTTTTTTCAATATATAATAAATTAATATGATTCATTTTTCTATTTTGAGTAACATACAAAGGTCCAGTCACATTATTTTTATTGTCTAAGCCATATACTTGAATACTTATATTACTGTTGTTCTTTTCAAATAAACTGATATCTTTTGATGATGGTGGAAAAGTTATTCCACTCGTATTAAGTATATTTGCATAATGTGGATATGAAGAAGTACGACATACATTACGTTTCGATGGAAACAAAGCAGCCATTATACACCATAGAAAACAACAATTATCATTATTTTTAATGTTTAAACAACTCTTCGTATTTTTTATTTTATCAGGTAAGTCAATGTACATTCCACCTCTTAAAGGATTATATTTATTTATACTAATTTCTAAGTGACTTATTGAATGAAAAGTCCAGCCAGATTCTTTGTTTTCGAATTCAGACATGTTACTAGTAAGCGTGTTAACAAGGTTATTATAAAAATAAGATAAATCTGTGCTACAAAACAATGTATCGTATTTGGTATTAAATGATTTCATTTCTAGCTCCTGAGTCTCGGGTAAAGTATAGTATGCAAAAAGTTCGAAATATATTTTAATACATTTGTGTTCATTTATTGTAGTTCTTATTAGATTTATTATTTTCAGTTTATTATCACACAGAAAGGAATCAGGATCGACATACTCCTTTTTCTGTGGGATATTTAAACGATACGTTACAATTCGGTTTTTAAAAGCTGTAGATATCAATTCAATATTCTCAGTATCAGTTCGGACTAAACATTTAGATTTGTGAGCTGTTGTTCTCAAATGATGTGACATTTTGTTTTTCGGTATAAAAATATTGCATTTTTCACATTCAATCATTATCTTATTCATTATCTTTATATTATCATTTTTATGCTTATTATATGCTCTTTGCGGTGCAACGAAGTTCGGCTCAGTAACTGTAAGAAATAAAACGCAAATTACAAATTATGAAATATTATTTATTTATACCTAATAATTACTATAACAAAACTTAGAAAAAAATTCAGACACTATATAAGATATAAAACTCAAATTAAAAATGATGAAATATTACTTCTTTTATTAAAATGTACCTAGATAATAATTAAAACAACAAGCCTAATATTCAGAACTTATTACTACTTACATAAATAAATACAGAAATGAATTTAAAATGTAATATTATAGGTATACAACAATGACGATATCATTAATTCTTATTTTTGAATAATATCGTTGAAAAATATTTTTAATTTGAATAATTTTATTCAAAAATAAGAATTAATGAAACTCGGGGGGCATTCCTTAAACTCCTTCCTTACGGCCGATATATATTCAGAAAGATGGCGCCAGGCCTCCGTGTCTGTATCGCTGCGATTTTTTACAGCGACAACGGCCTGACGCCATCTATTCATCGGTGGAGTGTTCTCAATTTCACTATAATTGTAAACTTTTATCTCCACGTAGTGGGTCCCCTGTTTGTTCTCGTTTGTCTGACGTGCGTGGCCGTTGGCCACGCGACGAGTGATGCAGCTGATTAACTGCGGCTTATTATTGTTCGACGCCTGCACCTTCTCTAAAGTACTACCTTCTTCATCAGTGTCGCTGCCGAACAGCTCGATAGCTGTACTTTTTGTCGGTTTCTTCACGCTCGTGGATGAGGCGCCTCGATCTGCCTTTCTTTTCTTGTCCCGCGAGACGGATGATGACGACGACAACGACGATGCATCCGACCGCGGGAAAAGAATATCTGCGTTCTCAGACCTGTAAAAAAACAATAAAATTAAATACATTTCAAATACAGAACATGAGCTGCAATAGCTAGAGCGAGAGAGAGAGACTGGGTTCGAATTCCACCAGATTCTAAATTTCGTATGTATCTGTGTTATAACGAAGTTATCAATGTTCCTATTTGTATAATAAAAATGCTTCACCATGTCAAATATACCAGTATTAGTATGAAATACAGCAGTGGTGTACTTATTTCTTTATTGTAATAGTCTATAATAATAAATAAACAAATTAATAATTCATATGACCTTATTACAATTTACTCCACTAGAGTAGCTATATTAATTACACTACTTCAGAATCATTAAAGTTATTGAATTTAGCACATTTATCCTACATCTATTTGCATGGGAATACATATTAAAATTATTTAAATAATTAAAAAAGTACTTACATGTTGATGGTTGTATTAATAGACGTAGACCGTAGAGGAGATATTTGTACGAAAAACTGGAGCACTCGAGGACTTCAGCGTGTGGCGACAATAGCGATGGGAATAAACCTCCTACGTTTTAATGACAAAATATAACACGGGAAACGTGTAAATGTGTGAATAAAAATTTGCTTTCTTAGCAATATATATTCAAAATGAAAATATGATTTTCAAATTTAGCTCTTAAGTTGAAAAAATAAGGTCAGGGTTAGAATATGCATAATTTATAAGAATTTATACTACATCTCGCATTGGCTTTTCTTACTACCAAATCGATGAAGTTTATATGATAAAATTTTAAATAAACAGACGTACACAGCTATTATCTCAACAAATATGTATCGCGTATTTGTTCGTGTTAGTAAACGGTGTTGCAATCACTTTGAACAATGGACAGTTTCCGCGAAACCCTAAGCATTGATTTGGAAATAACCATACGACTATGCACTACAAAAACCATGTAAATGAAAAAAAACATAAATCAAGGTAATCCTTAAAATGTATATTATCTTATTCATTCGATGGTATTTTATGATCAACTGAGAAAAGCCAGTTGTAACGCCCACTACCTACCTAAGTACTAATAGTATAAATTTGCGAGTTTGTTTTTCTTGGCTTATGTTTACCTGCTTACCAAATAGAGTGAAAATTTACATCCATAGATATGTTGTTAACACAAAATGGGTAAATGTTCTTTCTTTTGCTATCCCATTAAAGCAAATGACTCCATATTTTGGAGTCTTTGTTAACCCAATGACCAGCAAAGTCATATTTTAATTTAACTTTAATATTAACCACATTTTATCGCAAGTGAAAGTGGAGATAAAAAAGGCGAATGTTTTCAATTCGATAAGACTTAGTTTGATATCGAATATTAGATATGGATTAATATGGACACACGTTTTTGATATATGTCACTTACAAGGTTTTAATATAGCTCAAAGTTTACACACATTCCATAAAAAAACATTCCTATCCCTTTTACTCGTATAAAATTTTATATTATGCTCATCTCAGTACGGTTAGTCTAAGTTTCAAGATTGCAAATTCGATTCGAGCGTTCAAATTAGCGTCAAAGTAAAATGAACATCAATTGCATTTTGTTAGAGTTCGATTTCATGTATACATTCACGATCAGAGCTCCAACGAAAACGTATTAAAATTAAAAGTGATTGTACTAAATTTGCGACTCTAATTCAAGGTTTTTACGTTCATTTTAGTTTGATGCCTTGTTCCGATCAATCGAAACGAAATTTGCGATCTTAAAACTAATACTACAGGGTCCTATTGTTTGTGGTAGGTTTTGCATGTAAGTGAATTCCCATTTCCACGGATTTTCGAATATAACCCATAAAATAATGACCTTAAAGTAAAAGATTAAATAACTATTTTCCCGACTTTCATGCAGCGATTACGCTGAAGTTATCACAATACTTGTAACAAGCTTTCGCTCGCGACTCCACCTGTAGCGACTCGTACCTGAATTCACATATTGAATTATGGAATACATTTGAAAATATCGTTGCTCCAAATTTCATCAACTGTGAATTAGTAAAAGACGGGTGGACGAACACATTTTCGCATTCGTGGATGTCAAACAAACTAACAAACCCATCGATTAACTTTAACAATAATGTAGTCCTTGTAATATGATTTGTAGCTAGATTTGCTTGCCACCATTTTTAAATTAGTTACCAAGTTTAGTTCACAAAAATATTCAATGTACAGACAAATGTATCCAATCAAGTTGTATGTTAATAAAGTAAGTGCTAAACTGTGTCGAAATTGTGGTCGAAATCATCGAGTCAGGCGACAATTCGACGAAACAATGCATGTGTGAATAAAAATAGCTTATTCTGGCATTTAGCCCGAATCAAGAAATGTTACGAAATCAAACCTCTTTTATTTTTGTATTGTTTGTTGTTAGGTACTAACTTAAAATTAATATTTTTAATATTTTCATTGTTACTTTGAAAGCTAAGGACGTGTTGTGATGTCTTCGGTAAGTAAGCAAAATTTATAAACTTAAATCAGGTATTCTTATTTTATTTCGACTTTCGGAGATAAAAAATATTCTTGTTTTATATATCTCCAAAGTAAGCATCAAGATTTTCTAATTATTGGTTTATACCACAAATAATTCAGCAATTATTTATTTCACTGATGAATATTTACTTTCTTTTAGGATCAGGATCTCTTCAATTTTGTTGAAAGGGCGCGGACTGAGCCGAGCCGAAAGCGATCTCGGCAAGAAGATACGAGTAAAGACGACAATAACTACAATTATATAAAAGTTCCTGCTCGTGGTGGAAAAATAATAAAAATAGAAATATACGATGTGAAGGACAATAAAGATTTAGAGCTCAACGTTTCGGCACAACACATCGTCAAAAGCAATATTTTCGACGATGTGTACATAAAAACGAAAGAAATTGTAAACCTAATATATGAAGATTTAGGAAAATCAATGAGCAAATAACATGTTGTATAAATTTAAATTAATCTAAATTGCAATAAATGATGATGAATTATGCAAATGTTTTATTTCTTCCATTTATGTTTATTTTTACTTGAGTTTTACAAATTCAAATTTCATTGATTAAATTATGAATAGTTCTGATGTGACAAGTAGGAATTTATTTTTATAAATGCATCCTATCTGAAGAAGTCATAAATTAATTTTAATCTTTTCGAAGTATTAAGTGTGTTTTCAAAATCATATATTCATTTACATAAACAAAAGAGCATCATGGTATATTCTAATAGAATGTAACATTAATATATTTAATACATACATGATATTTTCATTCACTTAAAAAGACAAATCCATCTTTAAAATAGATCGTATTCATGCAGACATATTTTGTTTAATTAATAAATTTTTCATCTATTTGAATATACAATTAGTATCATTTATTCATTAACATATATTTAAATAGACAAAATGCATCATTCAAATAGATGTCATGCGTTGTATTTTAATACTCATATTTCGTTTAATTAATAAATTTTTCATCTATTTGAATATACAATTAGTATCATTTATTCATTAACATATATTTAAATAGACAAAATGCATCATTCAAATAGATGTCATGCGTTGTATTTTAATACTCATATTTTGTTTAATTAATACATTTTTCATCTATTTTAATATACAATTAGTATCATTTATTCATTAACATATATTTAAATAGACAAACTGCATCTTTTCAAATAGAGGCAATGCATTTTATTCAAATAGAACACCTTTTCAATAAATGATTTTCATCTATTAGAATGGACAAAATTCCTCTTTTCAAAGTAGTAGGTAGAATTGGGGTATCTGGATCTCCTGTGATCCAGATGCCCCAATTATACCTACTACTCAAAGTTTCATTAGTTGCAGCGTAATGCTGTTACAGAGAGACAGAAAAAATGCTTTTGTGCTATGTATGTATAATAACTATTTAGCTCCCACTAATAAAAAAAATATACAGGAATCGTCTAGTCAAAGTTTTATTATAAGTACAGATGGAACCCTCGTGAGCCAGTCAGCACTGGGCTGGAACAAGTTTTAAATTTTTCCTTAACCAATTAAATTACTTCAAACGAGAATCAAAACTTGGTTTCTTAAAAAACTCATTGAGAAACTCTTTTTTGGCTGTTAATAATAAGTACCTGGATGATCGCTGCGCTCGGTATTATTTTTGACAAATGGTGTTTTTTGGAAATTATATTTACATACAAATTACTGATAAAATATATTTTTCAATCTTACCGACATAATAATAAAAATATGAACTGGTTATTTAAATAAAAAATCACGAGTGCAATTGGGCTCCCAATTATAGTTTTTCTCACAAAAGAAGGAACTTGAAACAAGCCATAATTAAAAAATTAAAAAACACGACTGCCCTGCCAAATAACTAACTAAGAAGTTAAAAATCTAAATTAATCTGGTTAAATTAGAACCTTATTCACATTTTTATTAAATGATATTTTATTCTTGAATCACTGGATGTTGAACTAGTTAAAGTGTTATATATTTTTGGAATCTACTCATCATTTTCAAGATGATGATTAAATAGTGAATCTTATTTTCGAATTTTTTTTTCAACTTTAGTCTTTAATGCGGGACCATGGTCACCACATCAATTTTTTTTTAATTTTACTAGCCTATGCCCGGAATAAGCTAGGGATTCTAACGATACCTCATTTATTGAATAGTTTGCGGAAGTCCATGATAGTGAATGAACTAGAAGTTTAATTCGCTATAATCCGCTACAGTAGACAAATCTGTGTGGTACAGTGCGTGTCTTTCACCTGCAACATGCGACACCCACCACCCAGCAATTCGCACAGGCACAACACCACACCACACAAATCCTCCAAATCACTCTCAACGTACGTTTCACTCCGACACCGGAGCATCTTCAGGAGATGTTGACTCGACAATGCCTTCACAATCGTGCATTCTAGATTTCAACATTCACAAATGAGGTATCGAATGAACTTCAAGTCATTCGATACCTCATTTATCAAAATCGGTTCAGGCGTATAGAAGTTATGGCGGAATATACAAACTCACATACTTACATACATACATACATGAACATACACACATACATACATACATGAACCCTGAAAACAATATACTCCTTTTTCCAGGCAGTCGTATAAAAAAAGGAAAAATAATCGGACTGGAGACACATGACTTGAACCGGGATTTTCTGGTTTTTGGACCGCCCAATTTCCCGCCCGAGCTTTACCTTTGTATTCTAATGATATTGTAGCAGTTTTTCATTGGTTGCCTGTTATTTTTTACTAGATGATCCCCGCAACTTCGCTTGCGTGGTTTTGTTTTTTTTTAAGCCTGTGGGCAATTCTCTGTTTTCCGGGATAAAAAGTAGCCTATGATGCTATATTGGGATAGGTATAGAGATTTATCCATACGTATCTTTGTATAAACGTATCTTTTTTATTTCACTACAAGTTAGCCCTGACTCACCTGATGGTAAGTGATGATCCAGTATGAGATGGTTACGGGCTAACCTGTTTGAGGTGTGGCAGTTAAACCCATACGCCTACCCTAATCGGCATTGTACTGGAACGCTAAATCGCTTGTTGGTACGTCTTTGCCGGTTGGGTATCTCGGGGTATAGGTAGGTTTAAACCTAAATTATATCTATGCCCAATATCATCAACAGCGGTTGAGCAGATGGGCCGTGAAAGCCCAGAGAATGACACATAGACAAATAAAGCTAGTGGACCCCAATAATAATTCCTCAGGCGACGGACCTTTATAGTATGATAAAGTATCATGAGTTAAATGTATAATTAAAAATATCCAATAAAATCAGAAAGGAAGTAAGGTTTTTATGCTATGCCCAATTGTTAAAGCAGGAAGGTCATTATTGCGTAAACGCAGTTTAGATTTGATAATAAAATCGGTTTAAATATCGATTCTGCATGATTATTTCATTTAATATTTCGGTTTTGAATGTAAATATACTACCTACTATTTTTTTGAATTCGAGAAAATATTCAGGTATTAATATTAAGTTACAGGTATAAAATATCTGATCTGTTATTAATCCAGTAGGGCTAGCATGCGCACGAGTAGTTAAAATAATGTCTACCCGTTATCTCTTATTTGTTTACCGGAGTTATCATGATTACACATATTTATGACTTGTCTCATTACGTCAAAATAGAGATAAAAGTAATATTTTCTTGCAAATTTCTAGAGGATACTTGAAGAAGAAAGACGTAAAAGCTCTCCTGACTCATTTATTAACATGAACAATAAAAATATTACAGCGAGAAAATAAAATCACACAAGAACGACACGCAACGACGGGTGACAATGTAGTCCGCAGCAGATGCGCACGCATCCTTTTATAACCTCGTCTCTGACACCATCGTTATTTTTCTTAATCGCAGGGAATGTATTCCATTCTTAAATTTCATTTCTTTATCCTGAAACAAGTATCTTATGCTAGTAAATATTTTCAATAATTTATTTTCTGTGGTATTTTTCTCTATGAACCCTTACATGCCTATTTTTTTCTTGTAATATACCGATTACCCGATTGTGTGCATGGAAATGAGCATGATAAGTCAACAACATCCATAGAGGTAACATATACTGTATGACTACATCCCTGTCTCTCATCGCTAGATATGTCGTTGTGCGCATTGCTATGCCTGCAAGTCTCTCAATATATATTATCAAAGTGCAAGACATAGCAATGCGCACAACGACACATAAGAATAATTATTTTAATCCAACAAGACATAATTAAAAAAATTAAAAACACGACTGCCCTGCCAAAAAACGAACTTAAAAGTTAAATTCTAAATTAATGTAGTTAAATTAGAATCTTATTCACATTTTTATTAAATGACATTTTTTTGTGAATCTTGGATATTGAACTATAGTGCTATACATATATTTTTGGAATGAAAACATCTACTACTAACTCATCATTTTCTAGATGATGATTATATAGTTAATCTTATTTGCGAATACTTTTTTCAACTTTAGTCTTTAATGCGGAACCATGGTCACCCCACCAATTAAAAAAAAATTACTAGCCTTTGTCACCCGGAATAAGCTAGGGATTCTAACGATACCTCATTTATCAAAATCGGTTCAGGCGTATAGAAGTGGAATATACAAACTCACATACATACATACATGAACCCTGAAAACAATATACTCCTTTTTTCAGGCAGTCGTATAAAAATATTATGAAGTAGGTATGTATTCAAAATATTATGTATATTTTGATTTGATTAGTACATTAATGTTCACGTACCTATGCGTTTTGGCTTTATTTATTTTTAAAACGAAGTATACAAAACTGTATACCTTGTCTTTGCTAGGTCAGTTATATAGGTCATCATAAGAAAAAAAACCCATACTAAAATTGTAATAATTACAAGCTGATGCTCGCGACTTCGTCCGCGTGGATTGAGGTTTTGTGTTGTTTTGTTCTATAATTTTCCGGGATAAAAAGCAGCCGGCAGCCACAGCCTGCATTATTGCCACCATCTACGCGGGCATAGTAATTAGGTGAGGTTAGCTAGCTCCTCACTCCTTAATTTTCCGGGATAAAAGTAGCCTATGTGCTATTATCCAGACTATACTCTATCTCTGTGCCAAATTTCATCCAGATCCGTTCAGCCGTTCTGGCGTGTTTGAGTAACAAACATCCATATATTTTCATGAAATTTAGTATTTTTTCAGGCAATGAAAAACTACTACAATATCATTAGAATACGAAGGTAAATTTCGCCATCATCTACAAGGTTCATGTGGGAAATTGGGCGGTCCAAAAACCAGAAGACCCCGGTTCGAGTCCAGATGTCTCCAGTCCGATTATTTATTTCCATTTTTTTTTTCAAGTTCCTTCTTTTGTGAGAAAAACTATTCTTGGGAGCCCAAATGCACTCATGATTTTTAGTTTAAATAATCAGTTCATATATTTTTATAAGATCGGTAAGATCGAAAAATATTATTCATATTTCATCAGTATGTATATCCAAAAAACACGATTTACCAAAAAGAAATACCGAGCACAGCTCGGTCACCCAGGTACTATTATTATAAAGAGGAAGTATTTGTTTGTTTCTTTGTAATGCATAAACTCAAAACAAAGTTGGAATTGCTTCTCGCAAAAAGTTGAAAAAAAGACCGCGATAGCATATCTATCTTTTTAACTCACAATATCCATTTTTATGATTTTCAAATTAGGCCTAAACCAATGTTTTACTTGCGAAGCTGTTTTACCGACATAGTATTAATCCTTATCAGAATAAATATATTAGTCATCTCATGTTTTAATTAAGATAAAAATTGTCCTTTACACTATTTAATTTAGATGAATATCTTGAGAGATATCATAGAAATAATTTAACGTGCAAGGGAAAAAGGCGCGACTTCGGTCGGCGCTCAGATTAAATGCCTATAATCTGAGGCCTGGCAGCTGTGGCAGATGTGATGAGGACGGGGCATACTCTTACAATGTAATATAAAACTGTAAAACCTGCCCACTGCCCACTGGCTATGTTGGGTATAGTCTATTAGGATTATTAGTGCTACCCGTGCGAAGCCGGGGCGGATCGCAAGTATAATATAATTTATTTATTTAATTGACCTAGGTCTGTTTACAGTAGACACAAAATTATTATCAAATAAATCGAAATTATGTAAATAAATAATAGATAATTGTATCAGTTAGTTTATAAACTAAATTCATTTAATCTAAAGGTCAATCGGTGAACCGACATACTGACAAATAGCATTTGCATCTATACTTATAATATTATAAATGCGAAAGTTTGGATGGATAGATGTATGGATGGATGTTTGTTACTCAATCACGCCTGAACACCTGAACGGATCTGGATGTTTGGCACTGTTATAGCCAGAATAACACATAGGCTATCTCTGAAAAATAAAGAGTTCCCGCGGGAACCGAAAAACCTCAATCCACGCGGACGAAGTCGCGGGCATAAGCTAGTCATATTTACCCCATCGGCAGAGACGTATGCACTCCTTCGGCCGTGGTCTCTCTAGACCTCTACTCTAAACACGGAAGATGGTTTCCTATAACTTGGTAAAATTCAGAAAACTGCTCCTACTTTGTATAGGCAGCTCCGACTGGTCCGAGATGTCGAGGGTTTTTAGGGGACGACTGAAAATCAGCGCTGATATGGGTGCATCTACACCATATATTACGCTGAGTTGGACACCCTTTTTGGGATTTTCTACGACACAGATTGGATTGTTAGTCAATATATATCTTTTTTAAATCTGCTTTGTATAATTTATTTGTCTTTTATCTGTATTGAAATCCCAAATAAAGATTTATCTATATATGAAAACCGGTATTGGTAAAATAGCATCCAGATAATTAACGTAATTAACGTCGTTTCCGTACTCTACGTCGCTAACGGCAACATATTATACGTATAAACGTAATTAATGCGTTTGTATAAATCTTTAAACATGATAACTTCATGCTCTGCCTCTTTTGGCATATTGCGACAGAATACTTTTAACATTCTAGGTGCTAAATACCTAGCTATACCTAGTGAATGCTAAATGTTTTAGAATATAATTAGTGTTTTGCCTGAATAGGATGGACTTGTTAAACTCGAACTCTATTTCAAAATATAATGTCTTTTTTTTTGTTAGAATTATCATTGCAATTGCCCTAAAAGCATTCTATTATATAACAAAATTCCACAATCTATTTGTCTTCGCACAAGTTTAAGAAATACATTATATAGTAGGTATGCTCCTGAAAAAAAGTTATTATATGTGATTATACCACATTAAACTATACCTTGATTTTTAATTCCGTGGTATTCTGACGTTTCTTGGTAATACCATAGTTAAAACAGTTTCCACAAAAAAGGGGTAACAAATTCTAGTAAAATATAAGTAATGCTATGGATTCTCAAGATTAAATTTATAACAGTGTCAGTTTACATTACATTGCCAATTAATTAATAGAGCACTATTTTAATTACAAGTGACAAACGTTACGAAAATTTTATATTTGCATACATAATATGTGCATTGGTACATGTAATAACATGCATAAGCAGAATCCAAATACTTATTACCGACTGAAGACTAAAAGAGTCCTTAAGAAATTAGAAAGAACAATTTTGCTAAGAAAGGATACAGAAAAATCCAACAACTAATATTAGTAAACTTTTTTGTTAATAATTCATTATTACCATAATCAACATCGTCATCATCATCCTCGTCATCGTCAATCACATTGCCAATCAAATGGTCAAGAAGAAAGTAAGAAGTAAGTAATTAAGTTTATAAGAAGATTATCTAATGACCATAAATTTGACTCGCAAGCTCTTGACAGCAAGACTAAAGACTGCGGTAACTCAAATATTATATGTACCATTCATGTAATACTGATGATGAAAACACAATCAAATCAGCAACTCTTTATCAAACTTAAAAACGCGCTTCTAGTATGGAAGTTGTATGAAATTTACAATAGTGACGTCATCAAATTTCAACGCTTTTTTTCTTTAATCTATATTTTAAAATGGTTAACAAACTTAAAACCAACCGAGGATGTGAATTTGAGGACTTTTGGAAGACCCTCTATTTTAATAATCATTTAGAAATAATTAATTTTTGATATAGGCATCATCCCTATTGTAAAATATTTGAAGTGAAAACTTCTTTATGCGCGTTGATCACTTTTGGTAGGGGATAAAAATGTGGAAACGCGAGACCGACAACCGTTCTTCTTAAGACAAAAGGTCTTAAGTATAAGTAGTACATTCGTAATTAAACTTTAATGCCTTCGTTTTAAGGTTTATATTTGAAAGTGATGTGTAACCGTGACTGGAACCTCGCGACACCATTCTTCTTAAGACAAAAGGTCTTAAGTATAAATGATATAGTACATTCGTAATTAAACTTTAACACTTAGTTTTAAGGTTTATATTTTAATTATTTTAAAAGTGCTGTGTTGTTATTTTAAATATTCGTTTTCACTTCTATCGGCAGTCCCTATGACTGTCAATTTTTTTTCATAAGAGCGTCCACCGATTGTCTTGCTGGTTCTTTTCGGTAGGAATATTATTCCTGGCCAGTGGTAGATAGGTAGGATATTCGACGCGGACGATTCAAAAGCACTTGTTAAAAGTTATTTAAAAGTAAAGTAAAGTTATTTGAATAAAAAACATTTGAGTTTGAATAGGACTACATATAACATGATTTTGAATGTTTGAAAATATTTTGTATAGCAAAAAAAATATCTGTCCGGCAATACCTATAGTTTTACCCAAAATAAAGAGTTATTCATATAAAACAGGTTTCACAAGAATTATTGTTGTAATAATTTCTGCAAACAATAACCGTGACATCATATTTTATTCCACCAGCTTTTGCCCGCGGCTACGCTCACGTTAGCTTCGATTATCATACTTTAAATGCCCCAGTTTACCTCCTGAGGGGTTGAATTTTCAAAAACACTTAGCGGATGCCTACGTCATAATAGCTATCTGTATATCAAATTCATTCAGCCAGCAAGCTTTGCGTTGAAAGATCAGTTTGTCAGTCAGTCAATCAGCCACCTTTTCCTGTATTAAGAAGATGTTGAATATTATTATTGTCTTATTATACGACTGCCCATACAAACGATTGTAATCTTTTACTTTTAACGGTTCATGGATGTATGTATGTGAGTTTCTTCATTCCACCATAACTTCTGAATGTCTAGAATCCATACATCCTTCCTAGAGACAGTGGCTAAATTAAAAAAAACAATAGGTATAGCAAGGCAATGTTTTTTAATTTTAAAGTACTTATATTTACTATTTTTTACTAAACTAATGATTACCCTAGACTCCATCTTCATTCGGGTAATTCATTATCAAATAATTTAAGTTCTTCTGAATCATCAAGGGAATCGTCAAGTCACTCATTCGGAATGCCTAAATGAATCCAGAAAGTGTGTCTGTCTGTATATCTGTCTGTATGCCTGTCTTTCTGTCTGCAACGCTATAGACAAAGTATAAGACGTAATGGTGATAATAAACCACGGCGTCTTAAAACTAAAGCTACGATCATAATAGTTAAATTTAGATATTTAATTCCTTGTTTACTATGGAATAAAAATCCGAAGCAAATAGATAATCAGTGATTTTTAATATCAGTTCTGTTTTTGTTTGTAATCTTTTACACTGAAAATGGCGCTTAATACATGGCGCAAATGGCACTTTATCCTGAAAAAAAGACCGGAAAAATTTCGGGGGATTTTTAAGAACCTAAACCCACAAGGATGACTGTCAAAGTCGAAGGCAAAAGAGAGCACATATCTATAATTCCATAATAATAATATTATAAATGCGAAACTGTCTGTCTGCTACGCTCTCACGGCCCATTTATTCAACCGATTTTGTTGAAATTTGGTATAGAGATAGGTTAAGGACGTGAAGCTACTGTTTATCTCAGAAAAATAAAGAGTCCCCGCGGGAATAACAGAAACCTCATCCACGCGGATGAAGTCGCACGCACCATCTAGTATTCCATAAATCTTGGCAGGTATGACATTACTGAGGTATGATATGACAGGTTTGCTCAATCCCTTGCCAAATCGCAATGTGTGTTGGACGAATCCACAGTCCACTCCACTCGGGAAGGATTGAGCAATAAAACTACATAGCAGAACCAACGTTTTCTTTCTTTTGGATAAACAGGGTTTAAATTTAAAATAACAAGGTACAAAAGTTAAAAAAAACTTTAACTCGACTACGGAAATAATATTGTACAAAAGCTGTACTTAAGTACAAGCTACTTGTATAAATAATTATAGTTATAACTATAGCCTTCGACTTGGCTTGGGTGGAAATTCAGAAAATCTCTTCTAAGCTGTGTTCTATATCATAATATAGTTAGTTACCTTTGCCTACCGAGCTTCCTACCGAAATCGGGAAAGGAAAGGTTCTCTCTCTTGAAACAAAACGGTTTTGAGAAAGAAAATTATAAGGAACGTCAGATTTCTTTTCAGTGTACTTTTAAGTAAGTAGTAGGAACTTAGGTTTGCCCAATCCCATGCTCGATTGCCGTTTTAGCTGCAACGGCACCAGGGCAAGGTCGTTCTGAGTCCACAATTATTTACAACTAGCATTTGCCCGCGGCTTCGCTCAGGTTAGGTTCTATTTTCATACAAATTTCGAATCCCTATTTGACTCCCTTAGAAGGGGGTTGAATTTTTAAAAATCCTATCTTAGCGGATGCCTACGTCATGATAGCTATCTATTTGCCAAATTTCAGCTTGATCCGATGGTTTGATTTGTGTCTTGATAGATCAGTCAGTCAGAACTCACATTAGACATGAGTTCTTTGCTTGCATTATGCGGAGAAAAATAGCTTATATGGACACTTTTTTTATTATCTGCAAGCTAGCCCTTAACTGCGATCTCTGTTTTTTAACTTAGATAATATTATTATTTATTTATAAGGTAAGATGATTGAGATAAACCAAAACAAAGATTGGACCCCGAAATATAAATTGGGAGGGGTTTAAGACACTACTGAATAATTAAATGTGACCCAAAGTCAAAGTCAAGGCGAGAATTGCGTAAAGACAATCCCATCAAAAACATAAATGTAAAATGAGAGCCAAGTTCAAAATTGTGATATATATGCCTTGGTTGTTAACTTCAGCGACAAAAGAAGTGAGATCTAAATGGGTGCCAAGTTCAATGGTCAGTCCTGAAATTTATTTATAACAACATATAATATTTTATAACAACTTAAAATATCATTTCTTCTTATAACTTAGTATAAAATGTTGAAGACTAAGGCTTTGGCTTGGCTAGTTTACATATACGAATTATAGCCTTCACAAGTTGTAAAGCTGTAAGTTCTTATTTTATTCTTCCGAAAATTTGGCTTGCTGGTAGAAACTGTACTTTTAGGTACCTACTTAATAATAATTCGTATATGGAAACTAGCCAAGCCAAAGCCTTAGTCTTCAACATTTTATACTAAGTTATAAGAAGAAATGATATTTTAAGTTGTTATAAAATATTATATGTTGTTATAAATAAATTGCAGGACTAACCATTGAACTTGGCACCCATTTAGATCTCACTTCTTTTGTCGCTGAAGTCAACAACCAAGGCATATATATCACAATTTTGAACTTGGCTCTCATTTTACATTTATGTTTTTGATGGGATATCATTACTTTTTGTACAGAAATTATTGAACTCAATCTCAAACTCAAAACATATTTATTCAAAATATGTACCTACAAAGTACACCTTCTGAACGTCATGCTTACAGAGCATAAGACGTGATGGTGATAATTAACTACGGTATCTTAAAACTAAAGCTACGAGGGTTCCAAACGTGCCCTGGTCTGAGAAGAGCCCGCAATAAACTCCGCTTTTTTTTTATTAACACCATCTAACAAATATTTGAAATTATATATATGTACTTATAATATAACATTACATAATCAGCCGCTGTAAAAATTCATACCCATGCCTTGCTATCATTCAAATAATCCTTTACACTGTAATAGGACTTTTCTATTAGTTTAGTTTACGTTTTACATTAGTAGGTACTTATTATTCGGTGTAAGGTCAGTGTGTCACCCACCAGTAATTCTATTGTACGACTCATTGTACAAGATAATTAAAGACGAGAATTCTCAAGAAAAATATATAGTGTACCTAGAGTTACACTGACATTGACAGATTACATCTATGGTCAGACTACCTCTACAGCACATTTCTACATCTCATCAATTTTGATTGCAAAAGTTCAAAATCAAAAGTTTTTTGTGAAACATTGAAAACAAGCACGGTAAACAGTCAATATCACTAAAACGACTATAAACAATGAATACAAATCACAATGACTGACAGCTTGAACTGACGACTTCAAATACGTTTCTTCTTCTTTTCTGTCAATGACGTTTCGTTGCACAAAATGCATGAATACGAAGGTAAGGTTTTAATGCAACTATATATTCATTATTATTTACATTAAAATAATAATTATGTGTCATTTTCAATAGTTAAGGAGTTACTACCACCGCTTAAAGCAGTATTGTTTCAAAATAACGGTTGAATGTCACGTACTTTGACGACCTTAAAATAATGATTATAACACTACAACATAAACGTCAACAATATTAAAATAATACGGCTTTAAGTAATGGTAGTATGCCCCGTGTCAGAGTTTTGATCTATACCTAGGTAGAGCATAAAAATGTCGATATTTGTACGTTTATATCTTAATAACCATTTGAGGTGTGCTTATGAAATTTGGAGCACATATGTATCTCACGGGTCTCAATATATGCGCCAAATTTGACATGTTTATGTGAAATAGTTTTTGAGTTATGAGGGGGTCAAAAGTGGCTCCAAATGGTTCGTGTAATGTTACACACGGTGCTGCTCGCCAGTTTTTTTGAACTTTGGCTGGACACGCTTCCGCGTGTCTTGATCATCATTGATATTGAATGATAATATTATTACATACATGAAATCTTAACACTGGATAACCTAAGGTTAAGGAATTTGTAAGAAGTTCAATTGCAAAGAACTTTTTATCATAACTAGGTAAACTAAAACAACTGTAATGTAATCTTTTAATACTTATCTTTTATGTACCTACCAATTTTCGAGCAAATAATACTTTATTTATCTTTTATCTTTACAAAAATATGGACCACGAAATGGTCTATTTAGAACGGCAGACAAAAATCTTCAAAGGTTTTTTGATATATTCCCCTACAAGTTATCCCTTGACTGCGATATCGCTTGGTGGTGGGAGATGATGCAGTTCAAAGTACTAGCGGGCTAACAGGGGCATGGAACTTACCGAGAGCGACGCAAGCGCGTTTTTACTTTTAATGTTCAGAAACTATCCTAGGACCTCCAACTACAAATTGGCTCTTACCGGTACCATCATCTTATCAGACTTAAAACATTACTTACAATTTACATCGATGATAACTTATGTACTTACTGAAAAAAGGAGTATATTGTTTTCAGGATTCATGTATGTATGTATGTATGAATGTATGTATGTATGTATGTATGTATGTATGTATGTATGTATGTATGTATGTATGTATGTATGTATGTATGTATGTATGTATGTATGTATGTATGTATGTATGTATGTATGTATGTATGTATGTATGTATGTATGTTTGTATGTATGTATGTATGTATGTACGAGTGGTTATGTATGAGTTTGTATATTCCACCATAACTTCTATACGCCTGAACCGATTTTGATAAATGAGGTATCGTTACAATCCCTAGCTTATTCCGGGTGACATAGGCTAGTAAAACTAAAAAAAAATTGATGGGGTGACCATGGCGGGACCATGGTTTAAAAACTAAAGTTGAAAAAAAATATTCGAAAATAAGATTAACTAATCATCATCTAGAAAATGATGAGTAGATTCCAAAAATATATAACACTATAGAGCAATATCCAGTGATTCGCAAAAAAATATCATTTAATAAAAATGTGAATAAGTTTCTAATTTAACTAGATTAATTTAGATTTTTTACTTTTTAGTTAGTTTTTTGGGAGGGCAGTCATGTTTTTAATTTTTTTTAATTATGACTTGTTTTAGATAGAGCTTATAAAATGACGTTTTTTAACCTTTTTCAATAACTTCACGGAAATATTTTCATCCACGGAACTGAGTGTAGGGCGTTAATTATGATTGCGCTACCATTTGCTCAGAAGTCACAAATACCTTTTCTGTAAAATTTACTGCAAGACATTATTTCTTGTATTTGAAGAGGTATTAAAAAAAAATTGGGTTTTATTTGGGGCTGCGTGGCTAACATTATTTTTATCATCGATATAAAAACCATTACGATAAAACTTAAAGCTATCCAGCGTAACTATACGTATCATTATTATTTATATATTTAATATAAGTATTTAATTGCTTAAACACAACTTAAGAAGTTTATGATTACACCATATTAATTTGTAAAATACAATATTACAACAATAATGTTGAATAAAAAAAGGTGGTACATAATCTATTTAACGTTGAAAATAAATGCGACGACAGAGGCGACTTAATATAAGAATATAATATGTAAACCGATGGCCTCCAGCCGAATATGGCTTAAAAAGTTATAAAAATCTTTATTTCAGCGGGGCTCTCACAGAAGCGAATGCGAAGTAAAATATTTTTTACGTAGCGTTACATAAGGTTGCGGTTTATCATTTTAAAGATAATTAGGAATAGTCAAAAATTTTTTTTTTAATTTTTCCCCTAAAATTGACGAAATGTGGGGCTTTCAAAGTGGAGATTTTCTAACGTCCAAAGTTGACCTCAGAACTCCTAATTTTCTGAAAGGCTGAGCCTGAAACTTGATCAATTATTTGAATTATATCCTGTACTTGAACAAAAAATACTAAAATTAGATAAATATTATAAGGAAACGAAATTATTTAATTTTCAATGAGCTTCAGTATTTTTAACAGAACTTCACAAAGATGTCAATAGATGGCGCTCTGTAAAAGTTTATTCTTACAAATAAAAGACGTTTACACCATCTTACGTGGAATAAAAAGAAAGTTAACTATTACAATATATAGTTAAAACTATATATTGTAATAGTTATAATACCGCGAGGTCTCAGTTCGGGGCGAACCACTAGTATATATAAATATGAAATTAAGTTATCTTTTATGACAATCCTTTACATGGAGGATGGACCCTCGAATTTTAATCAAACGGTGCTCCTGGTTCTTTTTGGGTTTTGCATATTTAGTCTGTCTGAACGTCCGCGTCCGGGTTTGACAGAGTCTCATAACTTCTTATTAATCTATACTAAAATGCTAAAGTTTGGATGGATGGATATGTGTTACTCAATCACGCCAAAACGGATGATGAAATTTATAGCACATAGTAAGTATAGTCTGGAATAACACAAAGGCTACTTTTTATCCCAGAAAATTAAAGCTTTACTCGTCTAAACGATTGCGTTTGCATTCATAGAAAACAATTTTGTATAATCAAAAGCTAAGATCAAGCTGAAATAGTAACCCGTCCCTTGGCTCGTCTTGGCGGATCTATTCGGATCAGGTGGCCAGATCTAGTCCCTCACTCTTACTCTTTTTAACAGGTTTTTCTTACCAAGTGGAAAATTTTGTAATTTAAATTTGACTATCTAGTGAGTTTCAACAGGTGCACCCGATCTTAGCCCTGTTTGCGAAACTCGTGTCTAACGAAGCCGAGCCGTGGTCCGTGGTTGCCCAACTATAAAACTGTTGGTTATATTCAAGAGCTAAAAACTAAACTTGTACCTATCTACACCATGTTAGTAGTGGTCTACCTACATACCTCTATCTCCCTTAATATAGTTTTGATCACTCCGTCTATGTGTCACATCCATTTCGAAACTTTTCTTTTTTTACACTTGGCAATTTTAAAAGTTGCAGAACAATAATTTGTCCCCTAACCCCACTACAGAGGCGCGGCACGTAGCGGTAGGTATTCTTTGTATGAGGTTGTATCGAGCTGGGCCCACTAATTAAACGACGCGGAATGGAGATGCATTTTAGCCCCAGAACCCCTTTCAGGGGACATATAGGGACAAGGAAGCAGAAAGAAAGAAATCTTTAGTTGACTATGCTGTAGTCTGTGAAAGTGTTTTTTATAAATACTTAATTTAATTTTAACATTATAATTTCCTTGTTATGTTAAAGCTTGTTATCCATATTATTCGTACGCCACACTGTGGTAGGATACATGAGACTTTTATAATTGTAACACTTTTTTGTACCTACTGTATTCATAAATAAATAAATGAAATGAAATGAAGAAAATCATTTGTAGGAGAATGCGCCCCGGGAACACGCCAAGAGTAAATACCGAACGGGTGCTCTCCCGCGATTCGACCCATATTTAGACCGCGAGGTTGGTGATGCCATGCCCATGGGTGGTTGGAGGGTTACTCGTATAAATAATAATATGTACCGCTACGTGCCGCGCACCGCTCGGTGCAGCTCAAGTGGGGCTAGACCTTCACGAGTTATTAGTTTAAACTAGCTGAAACCCGCGACTTCGTCCGCGTGGAATATGTAAGTTGAATGCCCGCGAGAACTCCTTAATTTGCCAGGATAAAAAGTGGTTTCCCAGGATGTAATATATCTCTGTACTGTAGGTACTGACCCATCAAAATCGGTTGAAAATAGGGGACGTTAAAGCGTATCAGACAGACATACACACTTTCGCACCTATAAAATGAAGTACTAGCTGATGCCCGCGACTTCGTTCGCGTGGTTTAAGTTTTTTGATTCCCGCGCGAACTCCCTAATTTTACGGGATAAGAAGTAACCTTTGTCTCTCTCCAGGTCCTCTCCAGGTCTAGGTATAGTTATACCCATGCCAAAAATCACGTCGATCCGTTTCTCCGTTGCGGCATGATTGAAGGACAAACCAATAAACCAACAAACAAACACACTTTCGCATTTATAATATTAGTAAGATGATATGATATGAAGTATGATGGATAGTAGGTACCTACCTACCGTAGAGTCACAGAGTGTAGCAAACATGCGTATATTTTGCAATAGTAAAAGTTGATTATTGCAGCGAAGTCCACCATTTATTACTTATTGACAATGTTTCAAACGTGAACTAAATCTATCTTTTAAATATATAAAAGTAAAAAGGTGAAAGGAATTGAAGCACGTTTTTGAGTTTGTTAAGGCGTTACTGATTTGATTGAGTTGTCGAATGACATCATAGTATTCCATACAAGTCGTAGATAAACAAAGTCGCGATCGAATGTGAAGAAAGTCTGTGATTGGGGGCCAAACATCCATACCATAACATGCTTACCTGCCTGGTGGGAGGCTTCGGCCGTGGCTAGTTACACCCTACAGGCAAGCCGACATACTTACCGCCAAGCGATTTAGCGTTCCGGTACGATACCGTGTAGAAACGGATAGGGGTAAGGGTTTAATATACCTACCGTACGCCTAACAAGTAAGGCCGCTACCATTTTAGACTGTTTCATCACTTACCATCAGGTGAGATCGCAGTCAAGGGCTAACTTGTAGTGGAATAAAAAAAACATTTAAACGACACTGCTATCACCGCATTTTCAACTATCAATATTAATTGTTATAATACCTTCTATTTCCAGGGACGAGCGAAGGGAGACCAGAAGACGATGCTTAGCGCCCAAGGACAATAACATATGCATTAGATGCGGCGGAGACCAGCTCGGGGGCCCTGTACCTTGCATCTGCCTAGATCATAGGTAATTCATACACAGATTATTGTATTTACTAATAAGTTCTTTTAAATTTATTTTTTTAACTTTAAAAAATTACTACCTATTGGCTATTGCCATTTACTCTCTCTTCGGTCATTCCTTCATTACTCACTGAAGATCGTGGTTCTGGCTAGATTCTAATCTCAAACGGATTATTTGTTTCCACTGGCTTCTGTTGGTGACCATTCTATAATGTAGAATAATTAAGGCCTGTAAAATTATAGAATTTGATGCGTTTGACTGACCGTTTGTCAGACCACATCAGATTAAGAGATAGGCGTATTTTTATGAACAGTATAAAAACCCGGTGACAGTGGCGTCGCTAGCATCTATGAAAAATAAAATAAAAACAAAAACTAAACGGGCATAAAAATTAGTTCAAATTTTGGCCAAGGGGCCAAATAAGTTTGTGGGACTGTAACGTTGCTATAATATTGTGTGCTACCACTACCATGCTAGCTGGGTCAGTTAATGTTTGACCCACTGTATAGTTAAAACCATTAGTTACAAAGAGAGGTTTGCATGTGTTCCAGGCGCGTGAAGTTCGAGTCGGGCGCGTGGTTCCTGCGTCAGGCGCAACGAGCTCTCAGCCTTATGCCGTGGTCGCTCAACACTGACCGGCTGGAACAAATCGGTAAGCTTTCTCGATATTTAAGCGGTAAAATTGGTACCTACCTAACTGTCTTAAAATCTAGCCCCAATACGGAGTCGCTGGGCGGCGTGGCACGTAGCGGTATTTGACCGAGCGAAGCGAAGGTCTCCGAGTCTACTTGAGTGCATTTGCACTTGTCCGTCCTAGTGTTGCCAAAAAAATTGTCCGTCTGTCAGAGCCTTATAACTTCTGAATTACTGAACGTAATTACTTCGAATTTAAATGTAATATGTAAAACGATGGCCTCCAGCCGAATATGGCTTAAAAAGTTATTTAGTTTATTTCCGGGGGGCTCTCATAGAAAAGCGAATGCGAAGTAAAATATTTTTTATAGAGTTACGTAAAGTTGCGGTATATCATTTTTGAGATAATTAGGAATAGAGTTTAAAAATATATTTTTTTTTAAAATTTTCCCCTAAAATTGACGAAATGGGGGGTTTTCTAACGTTCAAAGTTGACCTCAGAACTCCCAATTTTCTGAAAGGCTGAGCCTGAAACTTGATCAATTATTTGAATTATATCCTGTACTTGAACAACAAATACTAAAATAAGATAAATATTCTATGGAAACGAAATTATTTAATTTTTAATGAGCTTCAGTATTTTTAACAGAACTTAGCTCTTTTGCGTCTAATGTTAACTATTAAAAAAAGTTAGTAAAAACTATCTTATGAATACCATGAGGTCTCAGTTCGGGGCGAACCACTAGTTATAGTTTGTATGAGGTTGTATGTAGCTGGGCCAACATAAGCCACGTGGCACGGAGTAGCACTGCGCGACGCAACTCATGCCACTACGTGCCGCGGCGATCCTTGCTTCTCAAATGGGGCTAGGCCTTTAATTTGTTACTATAGGCTACGGGTAAATGAATCAAGGTACCAGCTCATACCTGGTAACTAACTAACTACCAACTCAACGGATTGTTGGCTTAAACCCGTGAGACCACGCCTGATCTCTCTCCGGTAGTGTCGAATTGCCATGTATCGGAATAAGCGAGTATGGAAACAGAGGCTGTATGTATGCTTACGCACACACGCACTATAATAATTGATCTCAGTGGAAATGCAATTGGAGAGGTCATTTTTTGGCTTCTGGTTTGTCTTTACCAACCTCGTCTGATGATAGTCCCAAAATCAACGCGTCTGCTGGTCATAATTTGACTTCATAATTGGGTATTTGTCAACTAGTGGAATCAGCACCTTTTTAAATATCATAACGCGCGCTTAGTATTGCATTTAGTATGAAATACTAAATTGTGACGACATCAAAGTTCGACGCCATTTTTTACTTTAATCAATAGTTCAAAATGGTTTTCAAACATAAATAACAGGGGACGTGGATTTTACGTCTTTTGGGAGAATCTTTATTTAAAAAGATATATAAAATAATTTATTTACTAAACTAGTTGTCAAATAGGTACCCAATTTTATAAAAGACTTTATAGGCACAAAAACGATATGCATAACTCGTAGGTACGAGTAAGCGCGTTTTCAAAACTTTATAGCTTTAATTCTTACAATTCCAAGGACTTAACAGCCTTGTTCTTTCAATTCCAGATGAGGAGGAATGCGAAGGTCCCGGCTCCAGCGAGGGTCGGGGAGACCTGCACAATGTGAGGGAGTTTCTCGAGGCCATCTCCGCGCGGCTGACTGGCGGACCCCTGGAGGGAACGAGGGTCGCTCCGCTATACGACCACCCGGCTTGTAAGTACTTCATAGATTTATTCACCTAAATGTAACAAACGAATCGTGGGAGACGATGGATACCACAAGTTATTCCAGGTCATTTCTGCCACGTACCTGCAAATTATGGAACCAGCTTCCATCCTCTGTGTTCCCTCATGATTATAATAAGGGGCTCTTCAAAGGGTGGATAAACAAATTTCACAAAAGCCGGCAACGCCTTGGCGGTTCCTCTGGTGCTGCAAATGTTCATGGGCGGCGGTAATCACTTTACATCAGGTAACCCGCCAGCTTGTTTGCTCGCTATAAATATATTTAAAAAAATACAGGCGGACCAAGAGTGCGGCGTGCCTGGAAGCCCTTACAAGAGACTTATACTTACAAGTTCTAATTTCCTACCTCCATGCAAGAGACCTATGTCCTATGACCTTTGTAAGTGACGTCTATCGGGTGACAATGACGATAGAAACTGACCTATTTTCCTAGGTGAGCAACAGAAGCGACGCGACGCGACACGACGATGACATAGAAAATGATAAAAAATCTATAGGCCCACAAACTTATGTGACCCAGTGACAGCGTCGCTAGTAGATATGAAAAATAAAATTTAAAAACAACATAATAGGCATAAAAATTAGTTCCAATTTTGGCCACCGGGCCAAATAAGTTTGACGGACTGTACGCGCCAACGTAGACGGAAGGTCATTTTCTATGGCGTCGAATCGCGTCGTGTCGCGTGGCGTCGCTTTTGTCGCTCACCTATTACAACGGTTCACCTAGGACAACGGGTGAAGCCCAGCTGTACTTAAGCTTCGCAATGGTCACTACCCTTCAAATGGAATATTATGGCCTTCTACCTACTTAATCAAATGCGGCACTGTTTTTATGAACTTAAACTTATACAATCCTGTGGAGAAGGTATTCAATTAAATGCACGTAAACAGGTAGAGAATGTTGTTCAAAATAAAGAATTTCATTTGTGATGCCTTACGTCTACGATTATGTCTAAGTGCGGATTAATAATATAACTCAGGACTGAAGAAGATCCTAGCTAGTCATCCTTCTCTACCTTATATATTATATTGATGAAATAACTTGGAACAATTTACTTACCAATTCTTTTGGATTCTGCATGTCTCTAGACTTTCTAGTGCGTTCTGTCTCCTAGGATGATTCTAGGAAGAATATTGCCACGTTATGTGAATTGCAATTTTGTAAATAGAAATATGCTAAGCCCATTAATCGTTGCATAGATGTGAGCATGTTCGAGCGACACCACGCGGCAATACGCGACACGCTCGCCGCCCTAACCACTGCGCTTCGTGACGCGCTCAGACGTAAGCTAGCACCTAGCATGCACTGTGGCAGATACTTAGCACTCTTGCATAGATATGAGCATGTTAGAGCGACACCACGCGGCAATACGCGACACGCTCGCCGCCCTAACCACTGCGCTTCGTGACGCGCTCAGACGTAAGCTAGCACCTAGCATGCACTGTGGCAGACACTTAGCACTCTTGCATAGATATGAGCATGTTAGAGCGACACCACGCGGCAATACGCGACACGCTCGCCGCCCTAACCACTGCGCTTCGTGACGCGCTCAGACGTAAGCTAGCACCTAGCATGCACTGTGGCAGACACTTAGCACTCTTGCATAGATATGAGCATGTTAGAGCGACACCACGCGGCAATACGCGACACGCTCGCCGCCCTAACCACTGCGCTTCGTGACGCGCTCAGACGTAAGCTAACACCTAGCATGCACTGTGGCAGACACTTAGCACTCTTGCATAGATATGAGCATGTTAGAGCGACACCACGCGGCAATACGCGACACGCTCGCCGCCCTAACCACTGCGCTTCGTGACGCGCTCAGACGTAAGCTAACACCTAGCATGCACTGTGGCAGATACTTAGCACTCTTGCATAGATATGAGCATGTTAGAGCGAACCCACGCGGCAATACGCGACACGCTCGCCGCCCTAACCACTGCGCTTCGTGACGCGCTCAGACGTAAGCTAACACCTAGCATGCACTGTGGCAGACACTTAGCACTCTTGCATAGATATGAGCATGTTAGAGCGACACCACGCGGCAATACGCGACACGCTCGCCGCCCTAACCACTGCGCTTCGTGACGCGCTCAGACGTAAGCTAGCACCTAACATGCACTGTGGCAGACACTTAGCACTCTCGCACTATTAGCAGTACTACAGTACATCACTTAGCATGCGAGTGGTTTATCCTAGCACACCTTTTCAGCACACTGATCTTTCATAGATTTGGGCATGCATAAGCAGTAGGTAAGTTACAACACAGAACACTATACTACTATATCCTGAGGCTAGAGCTATTCCAGTCTGTCCCTTTCCTATCTATCATTCTATATAACATCCTCAATCACGCATTATGAAGTAATTAAAAAAATTAAGTACTAAAAGATAAGGCATAAAGTTTGTATTGCTAAAATTATTGCAAACATTATAAGTAGCAAATGAACGTAGTCATAAGTTTGCTAAAATATTTCCGCAGGCGTTCAATTTATAAATGAAAATCATGGCAGACTGTTTTGGGCATTTTAGCATAATACAATATGTAATATATAAAACTTAAAACTTAACGAGTGATACGTATACCTATAGTTATAAGTTATTCATTAAAAATCTTCAGTAAATCACACAATATAGGTACTTACCTGCTAAGTTTCAATTTTTGTTTATCATATTCTAGGACTGTATATAGTCGTGTTTCTTAGGTATTATGTTCTCAATGAATAGATGTGTAGAGGGTAAACACCTTTTGACCTTCGTAAAATTATTATTTTCCGTCATGGAACCAAAACAGTTTTCCAGTTTGCAATGACGTCAATACACTTATGTGACCTCATCGCGATTAAAATTCTCAGCACCTGCTGGGCTCTACTTAGTAAAATAGGTATCTAATAGTAGCCTAGCATAATATTATTGTTTGTGAACCCATAATATCATAGAGATTAGGTATGGTTTTGGGAGAGCCGTGATGTTCCAGCTAGATTATATACGAGTACGATATGTGAATTTCTCTGAATTTTCTCTGGTCTGGTGGGAGGCTTCTTAGTTAAACTAGCCACGGCCGAAGCCCACCGGGCTTCCGGGGAAACGTACCGCCAAGTGATTTGGTGTTCCGGTACGATGCCGAGAAGAAACCGATCACAGGGGTATGGGTTTAATATAACTGCCATACTATCTCCTGTACGGGGTTGCAAGTTCGAACCTGGACACACACCTCCAACTTTTCGTTGTTATGTAAGTGTAAGTTATGTGCGTTTTAAGAAAGTAAAGATCACCTGCGTCAAACGGTAAATGAAAACATCGTGAGGAAACCTGCCTGCCCGAGAGTTCATAACGTTCTCAAAGGTGTGTGAAGCTGCGAATCCGCACTTGGCCGGCGAGGTGATCAAAATCCTTCTCGGTTTGAGAGGAAAACTCAGTAGTGAGCTGGCTTTGATTTGATAAATTTTGATTGCATAGTTAATGTGATGTTTTTTAGATTTTATACCGGGCGCCAAAGATTATACTTAGTCGTTACGAAACGAGTAGATTTAAGTTAATTATAATTATTATTTACATGATAATACCTACCGTAGGTACAACTGCAATATACACAAATCGTTTCCATCTTGACCCATGAGCATGCCTGTTCTAATAAATAATTGCAGTTAAAATTACTACGTGTTACATTGTAATTACCAGAAATAAGTGTTCATGTAAAACACTACCATAATAATATACCAATCTAGGTATACTATATTTTTATTTTAAGTATTTTTTGTATATTAAGCATAGTTAGATATTACTAATTATGTCCGCTCGCTTCACTTTTAATGTTATTTCGTCTAGTCTAAGATTTCAGCTGATCATTTCAATATGTAACCGACACCTACAAGACAATTTTTAGCGTGAGTTAAGAATTATAGTAAGCGCCATCTAATGGCAATGTAGAAAAGATTAACAAATTTTGTTTATTGCGTCCTCGCAAATTAGAGAAAAGTACTATATTGAACATTAGGTCTCGCCCGAAATAGCAATTCACGGCCTCGATTTATACTTAAAAGTCCTCGGCTGGCGCGTCGTCCTTCAAATATTGCTCACAGTCAGACGTAAATTGCTTTATTTTCAGTCTGGGCAGCAACGTCTTATTAGTTATTAGTCGTAGCTAAAATACTGTGGTAATCGGAGTCCAAATTCAATGCAAAGACGAAAAAATTAAATGAATTCAATTCATTTAATTTTTTCCGCAACCGTATCGCAAAACGAAATACCTAGTGAGTAAATGGCCTTAGTTTTCTTCGTAAAAACTTTTTCAGGCATCAAGCCATTTAGCATTAGACTACAAAAAAAAAAAGGTACTTATCCCCTCACTGCACTCTTATATTTGTGTGTACCTACCTATCATAGCGCCACCTATGATATTTCTAAGGAACGTAGGCTGGAAAGTTCCTCATTGATATTGTAACAATGATTAATGCAGGTTTAACATAATACGGCTGCAGGTGAAGATCTGCAGATCACTGCTACTGACGTAAAAAGCGTATGACTGACGTTGACCTTCCCGTTGCATCTCATACATTATTCATATTTCCACATCATCGCGCGTGCGCACCGTCACGCTTCATCCGATACTGTTGTAATATTGTGCACTATTACAGAGGTAGGTGACTTGGGTTTAGTGGGAGACTTCGGCCTTGGCTAGTTACCATTTACCACCCTACCGGCAAAGCCGTACCGCCTAGCGAATTAGCATTCTGATTTCTGGTACGATGCCATGTAGTAAGAGATTTGGGGTTTAATGTAACATACCCCTAACAGGTTAGCCCGCTACCATCTTAGACTCAAACTCAAACACAAACTCAAATAATGTTTATTAAATTTAGGTAGATATACTACACATAGTGACGTCCAGTTATTTATGAAATATAATGGTGATAATCAGTAACGTTATCATAAAACTGAAGCTGCAAGGGTTCCAAACGCGCCCCGGTCTGAGAAAAGCCCACAAAAAACTCAGCCGGGTTTTTTTTTCATTATCACCATTTCACAAATCATCTTAAATAAGGAACTATCAGAGCCATTAGATCAAATCATTACCAAGCTTCCTTGTCTTTTAAGCAATCCTTTACATGGTAATAGGATCTTTTAGTGAGTTTACGTTTTACATTAACTTTGAACTTATTCAGAGACATCTTTACCATGTCTTCTGGGAGCTTATTGTAGAAGTGGACACTGTTTCCAACAAATGAATTGCTTGTTTTACTAAGCCTAGAAGCAGGCAAAACAAGTTTATTTTTATTTCTAGTATTGCCATTATGACAATCACTTTTTTTCTTGAATTTATCAATGTTTTTGTGCATAAACACATTGATAAATTCAAGAAGGAAAGAATATACTAAATTTTCAAACATATATTGGTTGTGCACTGTCATAATATTGATTGCTTTAAATTTCTCTCTTAGTGACTCTCTAGGTCCCATACCTATTATATATGGTACGAACAGCCCTCTTCTGCAGCACAAAAACAGAATTAATATCAGCAGCATTATAATATAATAATATACCATATGATATAATGCTGTGAAAGTGACCAAAATAAACTAATCGAGCCGTTTCTATATCTGTCAACTGGCGAATCTTTTTAAGCGCATATGCAGTAGAACTAAGCCTGTTCGATAAGTCATTTATGTGATTGCCCCATTGGAGTTTAGCGTCTAACGTTATTCCGAGAAAAACACCGGAATCCACTAAATCGAATTCCTCATCATCAAGTTGTACAGTGGTTTTTACCTGTTTGACATTAGGTAATTTAAATTTGATACACTTTGTCTTTTTTCCATTGAGGAGTAGGTTATTAGCTTCAAACCACTTTACCACTTTAGTGAGAGAATTTTTAACTTCGTCAAGAGTTGTTTCGTAATGATTTATTGTAAACAAAAGGGATGTATCATCAGCAAACAATACTATCCCATGATTATCCTTGGCAAGATAAGGAAGATCGTTAATGTAAATGAGGAATAGAAAAGGCCCTAAAATTTCACCTTGTGGAACCCCATTCTTACAATCGATCCGGAAGACCGCTTTCCATGGACGTCTAACTTTTGTATCCTATTTTTAAGTAGAAATTCATCATATACTAAGTAATCGTAAGTACATCATCACTGACTTAAATATCATTACTCACTTATGTTATAAAAGATCATGGATTTGACTCGCTTAAGCAATGCTAAGGACAGCGATTAGGTACTTAGGTATACTTCTACGCATATTGATGTAGGTAATTGTAAATTATATATTTTCAAAAGAGCAACCACCGAATTTCTTGCTGCTTATCTATCTATTATCTATCTATCTATCTATCTATATGTAGATGAGATCGCAGACAGGAGATTAAGTAGGTACAGCCTGTAGTGGATAAAAAAAATCTATTCTCTTCTATATTATCTAATTTTAACCACAGTTATCCAGCCCGATGGTGTGGTGGAATATAGCCGAAACCCTTCCTTCTGAGAAGAGATTCGTGATCGGTAGTGGGGTTGCGATGGGTTGATGTTGAAGATGATGATAACGATGAATGTGTTTAAAGGTCCGGGTGTCTTCACCGCTCTAAACTCATACAAAAACACCAAAAGATCGTTCTCGTACTACCTATACAGATTAAATTTTTCTGTGAAAATATCTTTCCCAGCGATCACACAAAGAAGCGGCCATAAACTACCTCAACATTTTTTTTTCTTCCCGCGAACGCATAAAAACGGTCATTAAACCCACTCCCGCAAGAACCGTCTGAAGCAATAGACCATTCATTGCATGGCAATTGTGATTTGCATTCGGGATCACATTGCTGTGTGTACTGTTTTTTTTAAAACTTTATTGCACAGCCAGAACTAGCTGTTAATGTACAATGGGCGGACTTATAGAGCCTTATCTCCTAGTCCACCTTTGGAAGATGTGAAAAAAACGCTATGCTTTCAAAAGGAAAAACTTTTCCTTTCTCGATTTTGGTAGGAATTTTACAGCTGTTATATACTATTGGGCGGGTAGGTAAACAGGAAAAAAAGTTACCCCATTTGAAAGGAATGCTTTTGGAAAGAGAAGATCAAAATAAACTTTTGGATCTCAGTGTAGTGAGAGGGCATCGGGTACCTACTTACAGTAAAATACTAGACTAAATCAAGCCAAAATCCGCCATTTTTTGCCAAATCCAGTACTTACGATTCGGAATCAACTTTAAACTTCAAATAAAAGTTGTCACTTGGATCACATGGACGGTGTGTGTGTGTTTTATACAGTTTTTTTCTCATTTCATCATTTCTTTATTAAATTTTTTGTTTCATAAAATGTTTACGAATAATAAATAATTGGGCTGTCTATAAAAAGTTTTCAGTAGTAGTAGTTTTGGTACTTACTGCTCAGAAAATCTTTAACGAAATTGATTCTTAATATGAACGAAAGCGATCCCCGGTGGCGAGTGCCTGGCGTCATAATAATTGCGCTGCGGGTTTTTATGACGTCCAGCATCGTCCAGCCAAGCGTGGGATCGCGGAGAGAAAAAAGAAAACCAACAGAACTGGCTGCCATTATTGTTCAGGGCACGATAAAGAAACAGCCGTTTCGATAAAAAAAATAAGAAAATTTACGAGCCACTTGCTATGGGAATATTGGATGAATTTTATTGAGGTCTCAAAATTTGCATATAAAGGAAACCTATTAAATAAACTAGCCGATTTCTGCGACTGATTTTTTTATTTTAACGTTTAATTTTCTGGTATAAAAGCATTATTCCTGACTCTGCTCTACCCCTGATAGAGGATAAATTAGGGTTTGAAATTCTTAATGAAAATAATACCTACCTTCAAATACATATACGTACATCGTGTCGGCGAGCCCAATTCTATTCCACTATCTGCACTAACTCCTTAGGCCCATTTAAGGCAATAACATATGCTCATATACATAATCTAAAATATGTTTTAAAGAAACAGAAATCGCCGATTGAATACACTATCACATTGGAGTCATACCTGCACATTAGCCATTGGGTGCCCGCCATTCGTCCGTATTCCCATTCTCTCTCCCTGCATTCTCTTACCGATCTCTCCCTGCCTCCTTCGATGTCTTGGTGACCTGCACGTTTAAATTAACTATGACATCACCACTGTGATGCCCCAAAATCTAGCGGATTATCATTACAATATCCCTAGCCGTGGATGTGTAAAGGTTTAATTGTACGATGGCCCTAGAATCGTCTCAGTTCCCAATGGAATCCTGTAGGAGGTTGTGAATGAGATGCTTTGCTTCCACCTTTCCCACGTGAGGCCATTTTTATCCGGTTTACCATTGGAACCCCGCAGGGACAGGCTTTACGATACGCTCTTGTGTCTATCCATGCGGCCATCACTTTATTATAACACTACACTACAGGCGTTCACATGACCATAGGACACAACGTTTACCCTTCCACGGCACGCCCTCAATGAGTTAACCATCAAATAGATGCTTGGAAATTCCAAAAGAAAAGAAATAGGTACTTAGCTTTGATTTTACCATCTCCGTGTGACGCGGGGATCACGGCTTTCACCACACTTCCAGAGACCGGAAACAGCGTGCCACTACCCTCTCTAACCACGATTTTGAAAAGAAGCTGTTAAGGCAAAAACTAAAGACGACTAATTTCCGGTACGTCATAGACAAATGATATGTAATTCTACCATAGACTAATGTTGCCATTATCAAAGCCATTATCCTTACCATAGACTTAAGTATTTCGCGACAGTATATATCTTCTTCGCGACACATGGCGTTAAAAATGAAAGTGATATGTAAGTACTTACAAATCACTTTCTACGGCTCTACCCTGAAAGAAGTTAAATACTTTTATTTTCATTTAACTTTGACTTTCTCAGTTTTATCTTTAAACTTTTAACTTTATCTTTACTTTATAAGGTCGAGGTGATTCTGCTGGTTTTTTGTCCTCATTACCTCATTACAAAAATTGTGTAACTCCTTATTACGTCCATAGACTGAAGTGCAAAAGACCTATAAAAGAACTCATTAGATAAGTAATAAAGTTAAAACAGAAATGCAGTTTTGATTCACAGTACAGTTACGTTCACAAATTCCCAAAGACCCAGATGCACTAATGGGCATTACTACATCGAAAATGCTATCATAATAATACGTGAAGCTTCTTTGTACAAGTTACAAGCTTACAGCGATTTATTTTTTTAGCTGCAGAGACTAGTGAGCCCAGCAGACTTTGTCCTGCCCTAATCCTAGAACCCGATTGCAGCGCCCCCTGCCGGGTCCATTATGAATATAAACTATCCCTGGACCTACTCAAACACATACAAAAAATTCTATGTAAATAAGTCAAGCCGTTCCTGGGTTTTAGCGAGACTAACAAACAGCTATTAGTTTTTAATTAAAATTAATCGTCGTCTTTTCAAAATTTATTGGGATCTCCGCAAGTTTTACTTGCAAGAACTAAGCTAAAATAGCGATGTTCCCTATGTCATAAATAGTATATTTTTTTTACTTAGAGATACATAAATCCACGTCCTTGATAGTTTTGAAATTGATAACCTTTTTATTTATTTAGGTGCATCGAATATTAATGTCGCAGGTCAGGTCAGTATATTTCATACAAACTCACATAATAAGCGCGCGGAGTTTTGACGTTTGAAAAAGAATTGCAGTTTTGATTTTCTGTCAAATACTCAAATAACTGGCTATGCAAGTGAGACGTAAAGCTTAGTTCTCCAAGTAATATTTGTTGCGTCCACAGCTTAGTTGTCCATAGTTGTGGTCAAGCGTAAGCTTATAATGAATTTAAAAAAAAAAAATCATAGACTTCAAATCAAGAGTAAATAGGCATCTTCTAGGCAAGCGCACTCCACCTTTGGCAGCATAACCACTTGCAAGCAAGTTTGATTGCAGCCAAGCGTTGGCCTATATAATTTTTAAAAAATTGACTTGGAAATCCGCTTAAGTACCTACTTTGACTGTCGTCGAACACCACAGGCCGAAGCTCTCATGATTTTGAAAACTTTTTGAAAACGTATTTTTTTGAAAACGGGTTGTGCGTGCTCCGCTTCTGTCTTATGTCTCAAATTATCGGGTCATACAATATTAGCGTGCGACTCCCAGCATTGAATCTTGCCGGCCGTCTCATTACACCTGTCAGTCGAAACACAAGATGGATGCTTTTGTAACGACCGCTGCGTGAAGATATTGTAATCATCTCGCAAAAGTCAAAATAGCTATTACCGCATACCTCTACACTCGTAGGTTCCTACACCATGGTCGGTAGGTATATTGATATAATAAATACGAAAATTTGGATGGATGAATGGATGCTTTTTCACGCCAGAACAGCTGAAAGGATCTGAATAAAATTTGGCACAGTCGAAGATTATAGTCCGAAATAACACATAGGCTTCTTTTTATCCCAGAAAATTAAGGAGTTCCCGTGAGAACCAAAAAAAAACCTCAATCCACGTGGACGAAGTCGTGGGCATCAAGTAATAGTCTATAGGCGAAAACACACTACAACTAAGACATGACAAACTGTCATGCTACTCGCCCGCGTCCTATGCAAAACACGTTTCGTTCTGTCACGTAGGTCTGTACAGCTCCATATAAAATTGCGCGTTTCGCATTGACATTTTCTTCTGTCCCTTTTGTTGTATGTGACCACCACGCAAATACCAAAATACTTATAATAAGTATAGCCTCACAAACTTATCTGGCCTGGTTTCCAAAATTGGAATTAATTTTCATCTATCCCTAGCTTATTCCGGGTGACATAGGCTAGTAACATTTAAAAAAAATGATGGGGTGACCATAGTTCCGCATTAAAGACTAAATTTAAAAATAAAATCGAAAATAAGATTAATTATATAATCATCATCTAGAAAATGATGAGTAGATTCCAAAAATATATTTTATAACACTATAGTTCAATATCCAGTGATTCACAAAAAAATATCATTTATTAAAAATGTGAATAAGATTCTAATTTAACCAGATTAATTTAGATTTTTAACTATTTAGTTCGTTTTTTGGCAGGGCAGTCGTGTTTTTTAATTTTTTAAATTATGATTTCTATATACTAGCGACGCTTTCACCGGTTCAGATAAGTTTGTGGGACTATATTATTGCAAGTGCTCAACGTTTTGCGATTTCGTCCGCATGCGAGGTTGCCGTCACACTTAGGAGGCCAACGTTTATCTGTTCTTCGTAGATATGCCCTGCTCATTGTCACGTCAGCTTGGCAACCCGAGCTACGTCGAGTGAATCTACCACTGGTTCGGAATGCCGTTCCTACCAAGAAGATCCAGCAAAAAACTCGATGATGACTCTTTTGAAATAAAAATAAAATACATCAATGTGTAGATACATATGTAACCGCAGTCCTGCATTGCTGGATCAAAGCGATTCAAATCCATGCTCTTTTATCGTTTACATGATTATGTAAATTGGAGATTTTCAACAGTATAATTAAAGCTATTTTCAACAGTATACTCAATAAGCTTTTATCATCAAACTATTATGTAAATTGAAGCAACCTTCATCTCATTTTCGTAAAAACAGATCGGTCACATGCTGCGTGCGCTTGCGATTTAATTTAAGGTCGTATACGGAACAGGTTATTTGTGGCCTCATAAAACATATCCTGTTAAATTAATTATTAATTATTTATAATAATAGTAAAACCTGTGATGTATATATGATTATTATAAAGAATGTAGAATCTTGTCCGCATTCTCTGACTTCGTTTTTTTAAAAAAAAATAATTGCAAGTAACATTTAGCAAAACAGGTAATTTTCCTTGATGCTATCTACTATCTATACTAATATTATAAATGCGAAAATGTCCGTCTGTTTGCTATGGTTTAAGCAAAAAAAAAAACATCGAAATCGATTGAAAAGATGGGCCATCTTTTCAATCCATTTCGATTAAATTTTGTAAAATTTTGTTGTCGATTAAGTTATGGACATAGTTAGGATTATATTCCGGAAAATTATAATATAAAAACTTAAACAACAACAAATACACAGACACTCTGCATTTTTAATGTTAGTATGAATTTAGATGACAGTCAGTTTTAGTCATGTCAAGCCACTTGGCGGTTGCAGAAAACTTATTATTACAACGTTTCCTTCGAGTTTCTCCGTGATAATAATAATTTTGTGTTTAGAAATCCCATGTAGGTAGCGTGTTGAAAGTTATGTGTAGTGACATAGTCCCACAAACTTATCTGACCCGATGACAGCATCGCTAGGAACTAGTACAAAATAAAATAAAAACAAAAACTATCAAGCATAAAAATTAGTTCAAATTTTGAGCCCCGGGTCAGTTAAGTTTGTGGGACGATAATTATAATTATATATTTAGTAACCCCCCAGGCTCGTTTAATTCATTTTGAAAAGTACCTATTTTGGTCCTACTTAGTTATTTTTTATGTACAACTAGCTTTAGAATAGTTTGGTTTAGAATTTAGATATCGATTATTTATCAATAACGGCCACGAGCGCGGGCCGATCGAATCGATTTATTCGACGTCGTATCACCGTTTAATCTTAAATCGAGTAAAATGCTCGGGAACAGTTACGAAGGTCAGCGTAGCAATAAAAAAAATGGCTCATAAATCGGTAGACCACGGAATGTTTTGAAACTGTATTCCAAAAAGGAGGAGGTTTTCAGTTCTCGGTGCGTATTTTATTTTTTTAAGATGATAGATAAATATCGCATCGTGCGGACACCCGCATGCCCGAGAGTTCGGGAATGCAGTGTCGAGTCGGTGGCCGAATGCTTTGGCCAACATCAAACCGACAGGAAATTTCCATAAGTCGGCTATGACCGAATACGGCCAACCGTAACCACTTTTACACTAGTTCGGTCACCGCAAACGAGCTGCTATCGAAGGCGGTCTACCGAACATTAGCCGGTAACCGAAAATGGCTGCAGCCGATTATACCATCCAATATGGTATAATCGGCAGGTATGTCCAAATTGACCTAATGTAAACACGCCATTATAAAATAATTAATTTTCTTTCAAGAAAATTTTCCACCAAAACTAAGCACAATTTTTTTAAATAATGTAAGACTGGTAAGCGTGCCGAAATTTATGCAAATAATTATATAGTTAGTAATTAGATAAGGCTAGCTAGCATTAAGTTCATAAGTAATTATTATACCTTGAAGATAATGATAAGGTCCACGTTGACGTATATTTATGCAATCGATTTACCCCGGGCGATTCGTTGTTGATTAATAACATCGTCCTCCTGTCACACCGTTACGTGGACTTTTTTATAAATTGCCTCCTGCTCGCTATTTTTATTTTATTACTTTTGCCTTGCCAAAACTAGATCTGCCTCAAACTGATTTCTATTCATGTCATCCGCAATAAAATAGTTATTCACAAGTGCAGCATGGTGAAAATTACTACAACACTTGCGCAAACTTCTACGGAGGGTATTAAATAGCGCTAAAAGTTCATTTTCAAAGCGCACGTGTAGGTATCAAAATTTTACAGTACATTTGTGTGTAAAACATATAAAATGAAAAATGTTTAAATAGTTTAATAAAATGTATGGTAATTATTTTTACCACCAAAGGATGCTAAAAGTTAGTAGCAGTAGTAAAAGAGTAGTTAAAGTATTCATAGCGATGATGTACATTACTAATTCAATTAAAGTTTCAATGACGGTTCATTCATAATGACTGAGTTAACACATTAACTTTTTGATGCGACCAAAAATAAATTATGTTTAATTTAATTTCATTTATTTTCGCCTTTTGGGGTCATTGGTACGATCTCGGTACGTTGCTCTACTTTCATTATTATTATAATTTGGACCGTATGTTGCGGTTTGCCATAGAAGTGAAACCAACTGAGTAAACGTAAGTTATTGCGTTTTATTCGTAAGTTGTAATTTCAATATTGTTGTGGAATATAATTAGCAATTTAAATTGCCCAATATAATAAGAATATATTATAATCTAAAGTACATATTAAATTGCAACCGTATTATACCTACGTTTGCATTCCATATGTAAGCCTATATATTTTATCTTATATCTCGTCTATTAAAAGCTCTATGAAATATTATAATTCTACTTTTATGCAATTCATATTACTTTTTCTTTTATCCACTTCAAGTTAGCCCTTGACTGCGATCTCACCTGATGGTAAGTGATGATGCAGTCTAAGATGGTAGCGGGCTAACCTGTTAGGGGCATGGCAGTAATGTTCAACCCATACCCCTATTCGGTTTCTACACAGCATCGTACCGGAACACTAAATCGCTTGGCGGCACGTCTTTGCTGGTAGGGTGGTAACTAGCTACGGCCGAAGCCACCCACCAGGCCAGACCAGGGAAAATTCAGAAGTGAATGAACTAGAAGTTTAATTCGCTATAATCCGCTACAGTAGACAAATCTGTGTGGTACAGTGCGTGTCTTTCACCTGCAGCATGCGACACCTACCACCCAGCAATAAATTGTAAATTGTCAGTAAATTGTAATGGACATGAGGTGGGCAATAACCATTCATATAAAATCCTGCATAAATGTAATAAAGGGTTTCGAATGTGCGTTTGGGAGCAATTAGAAATAATTAAACACAATAATAAAGGATTTGAGTTGCTAAATGAACAAATAAACGTATCAAATTCACCTTTACTCAATTTATACAGTAATAGGGGAGGGGGCGGGGCTTCAGTATGAGCCATGCCAAAAAGGTATAGAAGCCGGAACTTGCGATACGATAGTCACTTCACAATCGTGCATTGTCGAGTCAACATCTCCTGAAGATGCTCCGGTGTCGGAGTGAAACGTACGTTGAGAGTGATTTGGAGGATTTGTGTGGTGTGGTGTTGTGCCTGTGCGAATTGCTGGGTGGTGGGTGTCGCATGCTGATACGGTGAAAGACACGCACTGTACCACACAGATTTGTCTACTGTAGCGGATTATAGCGAATTAAACTTCTAGTTCATTCAATAAAATATGATTGCTGAATCAGGAACAAGAAATATTTATAATTTTTCTATCCTCAATTGAGTACTTTGAAATACCAAACTTCCACAGAGACAAAGACTTCCGCAAAGTAACGCCTGCTTCTATTCAATATTTGAAAATTCAGAAATTATAAATTCCCAAATCGACCCTGCCGGGGATCGAACCCGGGACCTCCGCACGTCAAGACAACAGCGTTACACACTGCGCCACGGAGGTCGTCAATTTCCAAAAAAAACTTTCGCATTGCCGATGCATTACGATGCCGTGTAGAAACCGAATAGGGATAGGGGTTTAATATAACTGCCATGCCCCTAACAGGTTAACCCGCTACCATCTTAGTCTGCATCATCATTTACCATCAGGTGAAATCGCAGTCAAGCGCTAACTTGTAGTGGATAAAACAAAAACTTTAAAATGTCACCCTCCAGGCTCTAACACCCATGCATAAATCAAGTCAATCAGTTGCTCTCTGAGTCTCTGGTGACGTAAATAAAGGAGAAACCAACAAACAAATACACTTTTGCATTTAAAATATTAGTAATTTAAGAAAAGAAAGAAAAGCTCCAACGCACGACTAGTTAGTAAACTAGTCGTGCGTTGGAGCTTTTCTTTCTTTGAAGAGTACTTTACGAACGAATATAAAATATATAGATTAGGTAGTAAATGAGGATAAATGAACGCAATTTTTATATTACTGCAAGCATGCTTGATAAGTAGATTTATTTATAATACATTACTTAGTCATGGAAACAAGTGTTACAATGGAAAAAAAGTCAATAACGTAACGGAGAAAGTCTGATTTTACTCCCCATAAATTTTCATACTCCGGCTTATATATTATGAAGATCGATTATAAAGGAGGTAAACTCCAAAAACACTAATTCCCAAATTGTGCCATACATAAATTAGCGTACCTACCTAAAAAGGTAGATAAACCCTGCACCTCAACGATCTAAATACTTACAAATAAATAAATACCACTCAAGTAGAAGAGTACATATAAGTAGTATGGATGCACAATATTTAAAACTAATATTATAAATGCGAAAATGTCTCTGTCTTTCTGTCTGTCCGTCTGTCTGCCTATCTGTCTGTCTGCTACGCTTTCACGGCTAATCTATTCAACCGATTTTGATGAAATTTGGTACAAGGTTAGATTGTATCCCGGGGAAGGACATAGGCTTTTTATCTCGGGAAATTAAAGAGTTCTGGGGGAATCAAATATCTTATTATAAAAAGTCGCGGTCATCATCTAGTTTGAAATAATGTAATTATACTTGTTGAATACAGAGAACGTGTTTTCCTAATTAAAATATCTCGTAATTAATTTCATAACATAAGTTCACGTAACATCGTTTTGTTTAATCTGGACACTAAAGTAGGCTCGTTACATATTATGAGTGATACATAATAATATGACGAATAGATGCTAAGTTGAACTTTTATCCCAGTACTTTTAGTACAAAAATATTAATCGCACTTGGCCAGTGTTGTGTTCTAATCCATTATCACTCTGATGAGAGACTCGTGCCCAGTGGTCAAAGGCAACTTTCAATTATTAAATCTTTACATATCTTTATTTTTGTATGGAAATGAAAAAAAAGCAGTCGTTGAACAAAAGTCAATCATCAAATAATCAAATCAAATATCAAATAAATATTATAAATGGGAAAGTTTGGTTGGATGGCTGTATGGATGGATGTTTGTTACTTAATCACGCCCGAACGGCTGAACGGAGCCGGACAAAATTTGGCACAGAGATAGATTATAGCCTAGAATAACACATAGGCTACTTTTTATCCCGGAAAACTAAGGAGTTTCCGCGGGAACCAAAAAACATCGGGCGCGGGCATCGGTTGTTCTACATTATTACATACAGAAGTTACAAGTTATTATATATTTTCAAAATATTACAAGTAATGTCATACGTGAAATAAATAAATCACTTAACAAACTACGCAGCTAACTGTAGATAGGCCGTTAAAAAATTTAAGATAAAAGTTGAAGATAACCAAATAAGTATACGTGCAAGAACTTAAAAGGTTACAAAGTTTATTGAAATGTCTATGGTAGCCGAGTTATTTATTAAAAACTTGTCGTTCGTATTTCCACCTACCCTAAAAATCGTCAGTAGTTGCGTTACGCGTCGGTGTGACATAAGGCGTCAAGTAAGAGTAATTTGGTGCAGCCCTATGTCTGAGGGGCGGTGTCGTGTTACCGGTTCGGCACTTGTCGAGCTCGCGACAGCCCTGTCATGTGGAACGAACTCCGAAGGACGTGATACACAATATTAATGTAGAATGTATACCTGGTATACATTTCAACGATAATAATAGATATTGCGTGTACCCACCAACCAATATTTGTCTAAAAATGACAGCTAGTGTAGCGATCGCAATCACCTCTGCTGGGCGACCGCGTAACTCTGACAGCTACATTGTAACGATCGCAATCACCTCTGATTGGATAACACTCTTCCACTATTGGAAAAAATCCATTGACGCAACCAAAATACCATAAATTCAGCCAATCGAAACATTTGAGACTGTAACAATGATTGATGCAGGTTTTACACAATCACCCTACAGGTGGTAAGCTAGACAGTAAAGTGAATAAAAATATTCAAAAAATGTGTAGATAGAAAAATTGCGCCCGCCCATTTATATTATAAAACACGTGATTTATACAGTAAAATAAATCAGTTGTCAAATATTATACGGTTTCTTGAACAATTAAGATGATTGCTTGTTGCTACGAGACGTGAGCGAAAATCACTTCGGAGGCGCGTGAACGCTCCGTGAAAATTATCAGACTGTATACCTACTTTATTATTAGTATACTGTGGTGACTATAGGGCTGATTCATTCAAATCAGCAACTCTTTATCAAACATCAAATTGCGCTTTTAGTATGAAAGTTTGTATGAAATACATGCTTGTTTTTGACGTCATCAAGTTACGACTTACTTTTTTTAAACTTCGACTACTGTTATCAAACTTAAGACTAACGGCGGACGTCGATTTTAAGTATTGAGAAGAGCTTCCATTTTATTATCAGTAAGTCCAGTCCCGCTTGCAGAATTTCCGGGTTAGCCTTTTAAGAGTTAGCTGATACTTTGACAGAATTTGTTTGAAACTTCTGTGAAAGTTTCAAAATAATTATTCCCTGGATTAAACGAACCCGACGTCTCTGCGAGCGGGCCTAATAAATCTTCCATTCTTTATAATCAGTAACAATTCTTTTCGATGTCCTAAGCATTATCTATATTATTTGCTTTTCATTGAGGGCGGTAAAGTATCGAATTTAACCGTCTTCAATACCAAAAACAACGAAAAATATACTTTGCACGAAAAAAAAAATTGTTACACTTTTCGCCTACCTTCATTATAATTTATGGCTGTACCGAAAAATTCAATCCGAATAATATACATAATTATAGTCACTTATTTTATAATCGTCAATATAATCATAAAGTTGCCTAATCGGGAACATTTAAAGCGTTATTTTGGCGATAATGTGTTTAGCATAATTATTTTGATAGATTGGGAGCTTGAGGCTCTCTCGTCGAACTTTAATGGCTATTAGGTATTTATATAAGTAACGAGGTTATTGTTAAAACCATCGCTAATAAAATTATGTTGTCAAAAAGGCACCTCTACCTGAGTTTTAACTCTTTAAAGATCGTTAATGATTAAGAAATTCTAGCCAGAAAGCTAGTGGGAAGTTTTGTAGAGTTGTCAAGAACCTAAGCTGGAAGTTTTTTTTTTTATATCTAGTACCTACCTAACTGTATGAGGTACTTACCAGGGTAGGCAAATATTGTAATGACAGTAAAAACTTGCTGTAAGTGGTCTAAAATACCACCCGGGTAAAGTTAGCCTATTTTCTTAATATATTTAGTTCTTCAAGAAAACTGAAATAAACTGGGTGAATTCTTAAAAGTGAATCTGTTCTAAAATTTACTTTTACTGAAATCAATTTTAAGTTTTTTCAGTAGAAGTACTTATTAGTTCTGTAATAAGTAGATTTTGTAGTCGACTCTTTTTATTACATGTGCATGGTAGAGTCCCGAAATTATATTCAAGTGTGTATCACAACTTGAATATAATTTTATATACAACATAAATTCAAAACACATTTCATTTTAATTTCAATAAAACTGTAAGAGTTGAAAAATGAAAATAGAAATACAACGTAGATTAATTATTTTCATTTTTATTCGTTAAATTTACACTGGAACTGTAACAATATTGCAATCATAGATGAACTGTGACATAACTGGGGTATAGAGCACAGTTCCTGGGATACAGTTCCTCTATAGTTAAAGTAAGTAGGTAGTAGCAGTTTCTCCTCAAAAATTCCCACCATATCTCAATGTATTTTATTGCTCACGGGCAAACGCACAAATATCCGAATTAACATTGTATTAATCCGTTACTTAAAGCCGTGTACGACTGTAGTTTCTGTTTTCTACGAGAGCACGCATTATCTTCCCCGACTTGGCACGCGACGCGCGGCCCGCGAACGTTATTCGCGCCATCGCGAAGTCGCGAAAAAGATACCGCATTGTTTTTTTAATTTTTCCTCTGTTTTCCTAAAAAATATGACCTGTCAATAATAATCGTTCAATTTGAAGTGCAGTGTTGTGACTTTTTGTTTTTATTTTGTGAGTGTGCGTACTTAATGCCCTAAAGTTAAATCTAACGTTACCACAATTTATAACGAATACTTATCTATTTACTTGCTATGAGTTAACACTATATTTAAGCAGAAATTATTTAAAAGTTGATAACTGATAGCGCTAAAAGAATTAGCTTTATTGGAAAAAAAACATTGCAATATAAGTCTAAAATGAAGATTTAAAAAGTAAACCTTTGCCAGAAATAGGCGCTGTTTTAAAAATATATAGTTACTCCCTATTGCTGGGCTAAGTTTCCCATCCAACCAAGTTTAAAAAAAACACATTTGATTTTATTCGTATGACGATGCAAACCACAGATGTAAACAACAACAACAAAGCGGTTAAACTTAAAATACCCCTTGCGTCGTCGGGGCCCGGGGCTGAAAAATTACCTGAACGATAAATTATGTTAAAAAAATAGTGGCCTCATGAAAAATGTTGTGCTGCAGTGATATCTACGTTTTATTTTATATTCGTGAATTTACGTGGCACTGGCTAATGCCCATCATACCTCGCGTCATGTTATTAGTTTCGTTTATGTTTAAGCAGGTGTTATTCGATAAGGAGTTTTTTACAAGGTTGACGTAATTTTATGGCGTGCCCATTGATTTATTAGTTACTAGATGATGCCTTCGTCCGCGTGGATAAAGATTTTTTGATTCCCGCGAGAACTTTTTGATTTTCCGGGATAAAAAAGCCTATGCCCTTCCCGGGGATACAACCTATCCCCGTACCAAATTACATCGGTTGAACAGATGGGCCGTGAAAGCGTAGCAGACAGACAGACAGACGGAAAGACAGGCACACTTTCGCATTTATAATATTAGTATGCATAACGGCTAATTATATATATCTGCAATTACCTAATTGGGTATAAAGCATGACATAAGTTCTAATTACTACTAAGTATATTTATCATGCATTCTAACAACTGCCCAATGGAAAATTTAACGATTTTGCGTTGCGAGGAAAATTCACACTTCGACATAGAAAAGTGAACTTACTTGTGTGTTTCAACCGTTTATAGCCAAACCGTTTGAGACGAAATTAAGCACACAAATAGTTTATATTCTAGACATAATTCTAGATATAGGCTACATTTAATACACGCGGACATAGTCACAGCACACAGCTAGTTATTATGCATACCTACTAATATTATAAGTGTGATAGTATGGCGGTCTGTATTACTAACTTTTCATGAACCAACCGTTTAATTGATTTTACATACAGCTACATTACACCTCTTATTATTATTATTAAAAAATAACAGATTTCCCACGGAATTTAAAAACGTGGACGAAGTCAAGGGCTTTATCTAGTGATTATGTAAAAAAACTTATTATAAGATTTCCTTTCTCCATTTATAGAACACACTATCATATGTTTTATGCAATACATACATAATAAGTTAACTCGATTAAAATGATTAAATAAAGTTAACTCAATTTATATGGTGAAAAGCAATAAGTAGAGTCGAATATGAATGTTTCTATGTTTAATATTATATAGCATGGGTATGTTTGATATCTTCTGCTCGCTAAACTACATAATATTATATTCTAGACTCAAACTCTATTTATTATTCGCACCTGAGTTGAATGCAGAGCAGGAATGTGGTAATGCTGTGGCCTTATTACTGACAGTCATGTCGATAAATTACAATAACAAGCAGAGTTTGTATTATTTTAAAAATATTTAAAATATTGGTTGAAACACAATAATAAAGTCATTTCTTTATTATGAAAATAAAATCATTCGGACAAGTAAGGACGATTGTTTTAATCGGATAAGTCTTCTATAGTTCTGTGAATTAGATTACTATTAAAATCATTTTTTTAGCTTCTTTAGCTTCTTTTTGTATTACAGATCCCATCAAAAACATAAATGTAAAATGAGAGCCAAGTTCAAAATTGAGATATATATGCCTTGCGGTTGTTGACTTCAGCGACAAAAGAAGTGAGATCTAAATGGGTGCCAAGTTCAATGGTCAGTCCTGCAATTTATTTATCCCATCAAAAACATAAATGTGAAATGAGAGTCAAGTTCAAAATTGTGATATATATGCCTTGGTTGTTGACTTCAGCGACAAAAGAAGTGAGATCTAAATGGGTGCCAAGTTCAATGGTCAGTCCTGAAATTTATTTATAACAACATATAATATTTTATAACAACTTAAAATATCATTTCTTCTTATAACCTAGTCTAAAATGTTGAAGACTAAGGCTTTGGCTTGGCTAGTTTCCATATACGAATGATTATTAAGTAGGTACCTAAAAGTACAGTTTCTACCAGCAAGCCAAATTTTCGGAAGAATAAAATCAGAACTTACAGCTTTACAACTTGTGAAGGCTATAATTCGTATATGAAAACTAGCCAAGCCAAAGCCTTAGTCTTCAACATTTTATACTATATTATAAGAAGAAATGATATTTTAAGTTGTTATAAAATATTATATGTTGTTATAAATAAATTTCAGGACTGACCATTGAACTTGGCACCCATTTAGATCTCACTTCTTTTGTCGCTGAAGTCAACAACCAAGGCATATATATCACAATTTTGAACTTGACTCTCATTTCACGTTTATGTTTTTGATGGGATAAATAAATTGCAGGACTGACCATTGAACTTGGCACCCATTTAGATCTCACTTCTTTTGTCGCTGAAGTCAACAACCAAGGCATATATATCACAATTTTGAACTTGGCTCTCATTTTACATTTATGTTTTTGATGGGATATCATTACTTTTTGTACAGAAATTATTGAACTCAATCTCAAACTCAAAACATATTTATTCAAAATATGTACCTACAAAGTACACCTTCTGAACGTCATGCTTACAGAGCATAAGACGTGATGGTGATAATTAACTACGGTATCTTGAAACTAAAGCTACGAGGTTTCCAAACGTGCCCTGCTCTGAGAAGAGCCCGCAATAAACTCCTCTTTTTTTTATTATCACCATCTCACAAATATTTGAAATTATATATATGTACTTATAATATAACATTACATAATCAGCCGCTGTAACAATTCATACCCATGCCTTGCTATCATTCAAATAATCCTTTACACTGTAATAGGACTTTTCTATTAGTTTAGTTTACGTTTTACATTAGTAGGTACTTATTATTCGGTGTAAGGTCAGTGTGTCACCCACCAGTAATTCTATTGTACGACTCATTGTACAAGATAATTAAAGACGAGAATTCTCAAGAAAAATATATGGTGTACCTAGAGTTACACTGACATTGACAGATTACATCTATGGTCAGACTACCTCTACAGCACATTTCTACATCTCATCAATTTTGATTGCAAAAGATCAAAATCAAAAGTTTTTAGTGAAACATTGAAAACAAGCACGATAAACAGTCGATATCACTAAAACCACTATAAACACATGACTTCAAATACGTTTCTTCTTCTTTTCTGTCAATGACGTTTCGTTGCACAAAATGCATGAATACGAAGGTAAGGTTTTAATGCAACTATATTATTATTCATTATTATTTACATTAAAATAATAATTATGTGTCATTTTCAATAGTTAAAGAGTTACTACCACCGCTTAAAGCAGTATTGTTTCAAAATAACGGTTGAATGTCACGTACTTTAACGTCCTTAAAATAATGATTATAACACTACAACATAAACGTCAACAATATTAAAATAATACGGCTTTAAGCAATGGTAGTATGCCCCGTGTCAGAGTTTTGATCTATACCTAGGTAGAGCATAAAAATGACGATTTTTGTACGTTTATATCTAAATAACCATTTGAGGTGTGCTTATGAAATTTGGAGCACATATGTATCTCACGGGTCTCAATATATGCGCCAAATTTGACATGTTTATGTGAAATAGTTTTTGAGTTATGAGGGGGTCAAAAGTGGCTCCAAATGGTTCGTGTAATATTACACACGGTGCTGCTCGCCAGTTTTATTGAACTTTGGCTGGACACGCTTCCGCGTGTCTTGATAATATTCTTTTTGATACTCTGGTATATCGACAGTGTCTGCCGTTAAAGGCAAGGTCAAAAATTTATTTTGCCTTTCTTCAGTACACATATCCAAAGCTTTTTTCACCATTTCGCGTGCTTGGCGATGAATAAAAACACGTTTTTTTTTTACTGAACCTCTTAAATCAGTCATTTTTTAAAATTTACACGGAAAGCAACTTGATTATTAAGCGACAAACAAGCAACAAGCGTTTGATCAAAGAATATGTATGTGTCAGCATTTCCTAGGAAATGTCGAAATTCGTTAATGAGATGATTTAAGAACTTTATCTAGGCATAGTAAACATTAACGGTCCCTCCACTGTTAGATCGTAAAATCATATAGAATAGACAATTCGACGAAATAATCAAGTATATCATTGAATGGTCATAGTTTTCATCAAGAATGATCACCTAATTAATTGATTATATTATGATCAAACGTCTAATGCTGGGTGTCCATAAAAATATTCAAGTAAAAAGGATGGTCTACACCAGAAGACTCGCTTCGTCACCCCTTCATTCAGCTTCACCTCGCTTCATTCAGGACCTCCTTCGCAAACTTCTGGGTTCACACTTTACAAAAACACTCTAGGGGTAGGGCAAACAAGACTAAGTTGAGTCGGGTTATAATGATTCGGTTTTGGGATAGTCCACCATCACCACCACTGACACCACCACCTATTCAACTCAACCTATTTTCTCAACTCTAACGCATGCTTGGCCGTTTGACAAAAATTCCCGTACTCCGTATTATCCGTATCCGTTTACTCCTTATTATCTAGGAATTGTCAACTTACATAACCTCGGTAGTATGAGCAAGAAAACAATTATTCCAATTCTAACGTATTTGGTACGTTAATGTTGACATCACAGCGTTAATGTGAACAAAAGCGGTTTTAAGAACTTTATCATATAAATCACTCCGTTTACGAATGATATCGACGATAGATGTCAAAGACAGCACTTGACGCTCCCGCCCGTCACTTCAGGCCCTATAGGCCCAATAGGATAATTAATGTGTAATTAGTGTTTTTATATAAAATTTGTATGTAATAAACACACAATATTCAAAATGTCTTCACAAATCTTCACTTTATAACCGACTTCCAAAAAGGAAGAGGTTATCAATTCGGCGCGTTTTTAGAAAAATGTATGTCGGTGCTTATCTCCGTGGTTTCTGAACCGATGTGAAAAACTTTTTTTTTCAGTCCTTAGAGGAAGCTCTCGAGGTGATCCCATAAAAAATTCTGACTCCAAATCCTCAATCCGACACTAAAAGATTAAAAATTAAAAATATTTCCAAAAAACCGACTTCCAAAGCCACAGGCGGGTATAAGTTATAACAAAGATAAGCAAAGTTGACGCATCAGGCTCGCCCGGCTTCAACATAGTGCGTAGAAATCAAAATAATTTTTTACTTACAGTGGCTTTGGAAGTCGGCTTTTTGGAAAGAATTTATATTTAAGTTGTAGTTAGGATTTAAATTTAGGGTTAGACCATTGCATCTCTGCGAGCACCTAGGCACACAGACTAAACTTTTTTTATTGCTTTGACACTGAAATCAAACGAAATAGCAAATTTATCGTTATTTAAGTACTACTAATTCATATCAGTTAACTATAACGGTAGTCACCTTTGCGATACGAAGTACAAACCGACCAGCTATCTTGTGCCCCGAAGTAAACAAACTCTGCGATAACCCTGACATAGCAAGTTTACAATTATGAAATGTATATTGCCTAATTATAATAAAGTGTATAAATACTGCCTCGTTGGTCTAGTGGTTGGCATGTTCGACATGTGCGGCCGACGAGGTCCCGGGTTTGAGTCCTGAGTCGGGCCTTAATTGAGTATTGGGGTTTTCTGACTAGAAATTCTCAGTACTTACCCGGAGTTAGGAGGTTGGCGGTGTTTCACCCCCGTGCCTCGGAGAGCACGTTAAGCCGTCGGTCCCGGTTATTATTGCTAACTTGATAGTGATCGTTAAAGCCCGCCAACCCGCATTGGAGCAGCGTGGTGGGTCTAAACTCTAATTCCCTCTCTCCTATGACAGTGGAGGCCTGTGCCCAGCAGTGGGACGTTAATGGGCTGTATTGGTGGTGGTGGTGGAAATGAATAACTATATAGTGTAGTAAATAATAAAGTATAATTTTGGCGACCTCCCTGGCGCAGCGTTGAGCCACAGTAAACAGATACAACTGTTTACTGTGGTTGAGCGCTGTGTTTTTAATGAATTGAAAAAACGTGGGAGGTCCCGGGTTCGATCCCCGGCAAAGACAATTTGGGAATTTATAATTTCTGAATATTCTCTGGTCTCTGGTCTCGCCTGTTGGGAGGCTTCGGCCGTGGCTATTTACCACCATACTGGCAAAGACGTGCCGCCAAGCTCGATGGCCGGGACGTTTCGTCCGCGTGGTTCAAGTTTTTTAATTCCCACAGGAACTCCTTCATTTTCCGGTAGTAGCCATAGAAAGCTACGTCATTTTCCGGTGCGCAATTTAAGTATGTACGAAATTTCATTAAAATCGGTTGAATGAGCCGTGGAAGCGTTACAAACAGACAAACAAACTGACATACGCATTTCACATTTATAATATTAGTTAGGACTTGGATAATTCAACATAACATATAATGTTCCTTCAATTCATTAAAAAAACTAGTTTGAAAACGTTAAACCCGACTGTTTCAACCTTTGATTTGTTAATAATTGATATATTATATACTTATGTTAGTTAAATATATTAAAATATAGACAATAGTTACAAGTCAAAATATTTATTAAATTCGAAGTAATTATATCTATCATACATCTAGTAAAATAAGATTAGTATTGAACTGTATAGGTACATACTTTAGGAATAGCATTCCGAACCAGTGCAGTGGTAGCTTCAATGCACGTTTCATAAGCAGTTGTAAAAGTTTATTTGAATAAAAACATTTGAATTGAATTGGAAAACATTAAAAAACATAAATATTATGTTTTATTATAGACAAATAGAAGATAAAAAGAATTTGCCTGGAATTTAAAGTTCCGGGTATATAGGTCATAATTTTTTTTTTTTTTTAATCCACTTCAAGTTAGCCCTAGACTGCGATCTCACCTGATGGTAAGTGATGATGCAGTCTAAGATGGTAGCGGGCTAACCTGTTAGGAGTATGGCAGTTATATTAAACCCATACCCCTATTTGGTTTCTACACGGCATCGTACCGAAACGCGTAATCGCTTGGCGGCACGTCTTTGTCGGTAGGGTGGTAACTAGTCACGGCCGAAGCCTCCCACCAGGCCAGACCAGGGAAAATTCTGAACTTATAAATTCCCAAATTAACCCTGCGGGAGTCGGACCCGGGATCTCCGCACGTTAAGACAACGGCACTATACACTGCGCCACGGAAGTCGTCAAGATATTATAATTATGCAACGGAACGAGGCAAAGGCCTAAAAGAGTGAAGCCCGACTCGCATTTCGCCGGCTTTTTTTTCTAAATAGGTACCAAGAAGAGATCAATGAACGCCTTGGCTCGTCTCTCAATTCGTCCGTCGTTAGCACCTAATCTTACCAGCTACCTGTCAAGTCTCCTAGGCTGATTTATAAGAAACTACATCAAATAGGTGTGCTTTAAAATTATATCCGCGAAGAACTTGTTTCAGGCAATACAAACGAAAATAAAAAAAATATCGCGTTCCAGCTTCGCCCGGATGGCATTAATTACATAAGTAGATAGGTAGATAAGTAACAACTCCTTTTTTTTAAATCAGGGTAGGCGAACCTTTATGTACCAACATGCCATTTTTTCTAAAGAGAAGTTTAACGATGTCATAGACGTGCCATCAAATAATTTTGGCTTTGTGATTATTGGGAGAATAATAATACTAAATACTATCAACTCATAAATCTATTTACTACAAAAAAAAATACATTTTACATACATTGCAATGTCTCAATTATACGCGTAATTTAAATTAATGTCGAATTAGAGTGACTTCTGTTGTTGCAGATTATATGAAAAATAACTTATATCATTAATTTTACCAGAATGCATGCTGAACTTGAATCATCAATCAAACGGTTTCTTTCCTACTTCACACTTTTTTTCTTAGTGCGTAATGAATTTTGTGATCAGTGACGTGCCCAAAATATTGGGTCGCGTGCCATTAATGGCCCGCGTGCCATTGGTTCACCATCCCTGTTTTAAAATCATTTGTCTGACCTGTTGAGGAAATCCACCCGCCATCTCTGGATCATTCATCTGATCCTCACGAAAAAAGTAAAGTTGTTGCAATGAAAAATCCTTTATTACTCGGTGAAAATACTATCTGAGATGGTGAAAGTCCTTTCTAAGTAGGTGAAAATCCTTTCTCAATTGGTGAAAATCCGTTTTTAGTGCGGGAAAATGCTTTCCTGGAAGAAAGTGTGATTGTCCGCTTGTATAAGTACGCAGATATTTTTCACTGCCTATTTTCTAACACATAAATACTTATATCCTAAATAAATAGATGACGTGATTCAGACCTAATCTTGCTGATAACAAATTATTTACTCAAAAGCCTTGCTGATTTCATACAACCTTGTCTGTGTTTAACTTGTCTCAACTGCAGTCCAGGGCCCATACTACCATCACTTAAATCCGTATTGTTATAATATTGCTGAAGTTTGCGTTTGAGAATTATAATCCTTATTTTAAAGACGACATTACGTGACATTAAACTGTCATTTTGAAATAATACCACATAATACTGCCATATGCGATGGTAGTAACCACCCAGTATTGATTCGTACCTACTCATTTCATCAAATATAAAAGTTTAATAATGTTTTTTAAACTTTTAAATAAAATGTTGTTACTGAGTCATATTTTTAAATAAGGTGTTATTTCTATGTTAACTAGAGGTTTAGATGTATCATGACAAATAATAGGCGAATAATAAAACTAATTAGGTTTAGATAGTATAATATTTAATTAAGTTTTGTTTTTATTTTCCTTATTTTTTTGTTTTGTTAATATTTTTTCGCTGTAGTTAATGTGCCCGTCTATGCATGCCATGTTCTCATCTAGAAGACAAAATTGTATAGTTTATATTTTAATTTATCATGCTTTTTTAGCCTTCACTATAGTAGTTTTGAGGACTAATAAAAAAAAAGTATAAACATAAAAATGCAATATAAAAACTACATATAATATTTATTTAGCATAAATGTTCGACTTCATAATAAAACATGAAGAAAATCGTATAGAATATTGATCGAGCACTTAGTAATAATGTGAATCCATGATTATATCCAAAATAATCATTATCAGCTAAGTACTAAAAATTACCAACATTTTTTGTTGTATGTACGAGTATATTTAAATTAAATTTATTTTTTGTTATGTTATATGAGAATGTACACAAATGTTAAATGAGAATAATTATTTGTTTTCTGGTGACCCAGGATGTCTCCCAGAGACAAATCTAGATCCTATTTTTAATCTCGGAAAGTTCTAAACTAAAGGTTCCACAGGAAAACATCGGCGGGCATTTTTTAGTAATAATATAATACAAAATCCTCACTAGTGATTTGACAACATACCAGTTTTCGAATTTATATTATAAATAAACTGAAATCCATACGGAAAAACAGTGGAATTTAACCATTATCTGTTATGCTTATTTTATAAACTTATGAATAATGACAAGGCCGTATCGAGCAGATTTAGGGTCTTAAAAATCCCTTGATATCGTTTTCGCATAAAATAAAAAACGTGTTTCACGTGTTGTTTTTTAAGTCAAATTGTTACATTTTAACGTCGAATTACAGTTTTCATTACAGCTTTTAAATAATATGTTGGTAAAATTACATAAATAAATAGGTTTAAAATACCTATACCTATGATCTATAATGGTAGGTAGAGTATGGCAAATCACCACAAAATTTCTACGTTTATAAAGACAAAAGTCCTCACTCAATCATTCACTCACACACTGAGTTTTTTTTATTATTATTCACTGAGTAACGTCATCAGCATTCACCCCAATTTCTTGGACGTTAAAAACTGAAGCATTGAAGGTTTCCCTTACAGTGTAGGATGTTATTCCGAACCAGTAGTAGATTCGTTTGACGATTTGAATGAAAAAACATAACATGAATTTTAAATTTTGAAGGATTTTCTGAAATTCCCACGTCACACACACACACACACACACAAGCCGCGGGAAACCACTAGTGCATAAATAAAAAGATGTAGGGAAAATCCTGTATATTATTTACTATACTGACGTCAACGTTAAACTTAAACGATGTGATGGAAATCACGAATTAACTAAAAGGTTGTTCATTAACTTGTATGTTGAGTTTTTGAAGTGTCAGATTGTGAAAATTATTACTGGTTGAATAACGTTCCGTAACCACCGGGATGCCAATAGGACCCTATTACTATATAGCCTCCGCTGCCGGTCCGTCCGTCCGTCCGTCCTTCCGTCTATATGTCTGTCTGTCAGCAAGCTGTATCTCATGAAATATTAGACAGTTGAAATTTTCACCGAGTTAGTTTGTTGTTTCTTGTTTCTGGCTGGCTCTTCTCAGTAGAAGGAATTCGGAGCTGGTAGTAGATACTTACTCACGTTGAAGCACTTGTTCAATACATAAACTTATCTGTATTCAATTTGAGTGCTCTATGATAAAAATGGTCGCAGTATAAATAAATATTACAAGTAAAACAAAGTTTGATTTACTTAATAAAGCTTAAAAAATGAATTCAATTTTATTTCACAAATCACAGTAGTGCAGTAAATACATGTAAAAGTTTATTTGAATAAAAAAAAAATTGAATTAAGAATTGAACTACTTTAGTACTGAGCATAAAATTAAATTAAATATAGAATTTCTGCACATAATCTTGTATGTAGCTGCCTAAATATTATTTACAATGTAATAATTATTACCAAACAGGTATATATAATTAGGTACTAGTAGAGGCGATGTAAGCGTGGGTGAAAAACAATAAAACCTTGGACTCTGCAACCCGCTCGACGCTTAGCTGACCAGTTTTATATCCTCACATTATTAAAGCTAGAAGCGCAAAAATCTTACAGATTTATTACCTAAGTCTTTAGCAAAAAACAAGGCGTCTTTTGAATTTTCTTACAATGTGTTTGAATCACGTTTAAATTAAATTATGAATTTCCATACTGTACTTAACGTAGTAATGGATTATGTGATGTATAATTATCTATTTTTATAAACACGCCATCACTGCACCTTTTTAAGGCGTAGAATGTTAAAATGGTTATCAAAATTAAAACTAACCGAATTTTAGGTAATAATCAGTAAGAAATAATATATTTTTGAGATAGGCATCATCCCCATTCAGCTGATAACAACAATCGCCATGTGATAAATGATAATCACAATTTCCGTGTTAAATGGTACCCATTCGAAGTCTGCACCTAGTCTAGTTCCAAAAAGGCGCATCATCAGCTTACGTATGGAATGACACTTTCTCACAGTTCATATCACGCGTTGTGTAATTATGGCCGGAAAGAACCATTGTTGACTATTAGGGCTCATGCAGCGTGCCGGCAATATCGCGCGACTTAGGTTGCAGCTACTTTCAGGTGAAATATAACAGTGCAGGTTGCGGCGGATTAGGGGCTGTGATTTATCGTAGGAGAGACCTAACTCGCGCAATAGCACCGATACAACAGGTTATGGGCCAAGAAAACGATATAAAGAACGTGAGAAGGATAAATTTATTCACTGCAGTGTACAGGGAAAGAGATGGCAATAAAGCAATTTTAGCCGCAACGGGAGAAAACAATCAAATATTATAACTTTTTTTTTAAATAAATTATAACTCTTAAAATAAAAGATCCTAAATAGATAAAAGAGAAAAAGAAATTTCGGCAATCATCTACATAAAAAAAAAAAAACAGAAAAACTGTTTCTGAACAAAACTAAAATATCAAGATCGTTCTTTGGAAAATATTTCTATCGAGAAAATTGCGGCCAATCGTGTTTCTGTTTAATAGATTAGATACCCAGATAACTCAAAAAGTTATAGTAGGTATAAAGTATTTATAATATTATTTTTTTCAAAAGTTTCCAAATTTGCAAAAATTTTCATACGACTCAAACTCGACGAGCTGTTTTTCTGACAATCGATTGAGCAACATTTTAGCTCAATCGGTTGGGGATAACTGTTTTAAATGTCAGACTTTGCCAGATTTGACCTAAGCAAACCTTTGCATGGTAAATAAAAGCTTGTAAAATTGCAATTTACCTCCTCTGTCGTCGTCAAAGTGTCGCTCGTCTATAAAAAGACTTAAGTAACAGCAGAACATAACTTGACGGATTCTGTTATAATTTCCGTATTACTTAATAGCTTTATTAAGATTCTGATTGAGAACAGCAAAAATGAATGTGTTGAAGATTAGAAAATGTAGGACCCTCCTCTACATTTTCTTATCTTTAGCACATTCTGTCTTTTGTTGAATAATAGAATGAACATATAAAATGAATAATAGAACGATAATCAACAGATGTTGAATAATAAACGTGTTGACTGACTGATATAATCCCTACTTCCATAGCATAAATGCGAAAGGATATCCCGGGGAAGGAGGCTGCTTTTTATCCCAGAAATTAAAAGAGTACTTATATATTATTAGTCTAGTATCTAGTACATATATATTATTAGTCTAGATATACATTCTGTTACCACCAGCTAGACCCTGCGAGGTGACAGAGCGAGCCAAGACGGGAGCGCAAAATAGAGGCTAAGTAGACAGAAGTTTTTGTGAAAGTTCGTCATTTTACAAAATGAATAAAAAATTTATGGAAATGATATTAGAGCTTCTGATTTTAGTAGAAAAACGTATTTCAGGCATCCCCATGGAATTTTCAGTACCTAATATTTCCATCCGAGCAAAACAATTTAGCTAGTTATGGTACCTAATCGTTTCTAATAATAATAAGAGTGGTAATAATTCTTGCGGGAATTGGTAATTCACATGTATATTCCACGATGACCCCATAATTTTTTGCTCATCCATCACAGAACAAAGAGACAGGCAAAAAATTTATGAATTATAATTTGTACTCCGAACTCAGCTCGGGGTATAATAAAATTTAAAATTACCGAAAATTTGAATTACGGAAATAAACTGAAATTGTGAGATTTTTTGTACCCGAAGCAAATAGATTTATAGTTTATTTAATTTTAATACAAGGTGCCTTCTTCATGAGGTGAGGAAAAGCCTAATATTTTTGCACATGCCATTATAGGCATAGTATGCCTACCGTCGCTATAAATAGGGAAGCGCGGGAAACCCCCTACCTTAGTATCAGTCTTTTTTCTGTGTTATGTTAATACATAACATAGAAAAAAGACTAATACTAAGGTAGGTAGATAAATAAAATACAATAATACTATAATTAGTATTATTGGATTTTATGTATCTTACTAATATTATAAATGCGAAAGTTTGGATGGACGTATGGATGTTTGTTACGCCCAATCGCGCCCCAACGGCTGAACGAATCTGGCTGAAATTTGGCACAGAGATAGATTATAGTCTGGAATAGCACATAGGCTACTTTTTATCCTGGAAAATTAAGAAGTTCTCGCAGGATTCAAAAAATCTCGATCCACAAAGACAAAATCGTGGGTATTACCACAGTAATACCTACCTAGTTTTTTTATTAATGGTTGCCTGAATAAAAACAGAGGGGTATAATCAGCGACTGACTCCTGACCGAAACTCCTCGCAGAGCTGACTGAATTTACGCATTTTGTCCGTATATGGGCCATTTATATGTCCATCAAGGAACAAAACGTTTAAATGGACATGGCTTTAATGGATGGTATGGATTTCCCCAAAGTAACGCCTGCTTCTATTATACTAGATCTCCATGCTTAGGTATTTATCATCACACATCCTAAGTAGAAGCTCTATAAGCTTTAGATGATGGTTCCAAAGCATGCGGCACATAAGAAGTCTATTAATTTTTTCAACGCTTGATGATCTCATAATTATTTCATCAAGTTCGCCAAATTATATTACAAATTTACAATACACAATAGTTAGCTTGTATGTATTTTTTGTACTTACTAGGTAGGTACTTACTTATATCTTTCTTAGATCATCGACTTTATATATATTGCCTTCTTGTTCTTTTCTTTGTTTAATTCTGGAACATTAATTTTCAATAGGTACTTTAAGTTTTTAGAGCTTGCGATTGATAGACAGGTAAAACTTAACTCCATATTAATTTACATAGGTTAACTTCGATCTAAACAGTCTGAGGGAACAAGCTCTGTCAGCATTGAATTTATAAAATTATGATATTGGGTGGTTAAATAGCATTTTATCTGAACCGGAATCCGTTCCAGCTAAAATCCTATTTAACTTTTATATTAATAGTAAGTATAAAATATAGAATAGATACATAATTAGATTTTTTATGTACTTAAATAAATTAAGTAAGTAGAATAGTTAACATACATAAGCTACAATAGGACTGTCATATACATATTGTTTAAAAGCCCTTTAAAATAAATAAAGATTTAAAAAAATACTTCGATCTATCGAATGTTAGGCCGGTAAATACAGTACTATACTTAATAAAATACGTGGTTAATTCGTGAAATAAAATGAATATCGATTCGATTATCAGCTTGTATTGGGGTTGAACCGATTGCACAAAAACTTTACCTATGGCGCGTAATATGCACTTAATAGGCTTAACCGCTGAAAATTTGCCGTAAGAGGAACTTCAGATCATAAGTCCAGACCAGATTATCGCATTATCTTCCAGTTAGGGCAAATTTTCAGTGGTGACCTGTAATAATAATATTTAATTACGTAATATTATAAATATAATATATCCCTACGTAAGGGAGGCAATTATTTAAGTTCTGTAATTATTCTGTATAATATGATTTGTATTACTATTGATATAACTGTAATTTTGATTGTAATTTTCTCATTCCTCACTGCATCCTGCAGTAAACTTTTAAATTCTGAAATGTTTTTATCTAAAAATCTTTTGTAGTACAAGCCAGTGGTTTATGTTTGTGCAATATATCTTTTGTCTATAGGTTTCTTTGTAATAAATAATTTATTAAATTTTTATTTATTCTTTATATAATTTATTTTATGCATGAATGTTGTTGGTTGGTCGAATAAAAAAATGAAAATATAATAAAAATATCTACTAAATGTTATTCACCGTTGTAGGAATGTATAAATCCATCTTTAACAACATTAAAGTGTAGTTAACCCGATCACCGAGTTAAATCAGTCACGCTGTCATATATTTGACCGAGCGAAGCGAAGGTCTCTGAGTCTACTTGAGTGAATTTGCACTTGTCCGTCCTAGGGTTGCCAAAAAAAATTGTCCGTCCGTCAGAGCCTTATAACTTTTGAATTACTGAACGTAATTACTTCAAATTTAAATATAATATGTAAACCGATGGCCTCCATCCGAATATGGCTTAAAAAGTTATAAAAATCTTTATATCAGGGGGCTCTCATAGAAGCGAATGCGAAGTAAAATATTTTTTATAGCGTTATATAAGGTTGCGATATATCATTTTAAAGATAATTAGGAATAGAGTCCAAATTTTTTTTTTCCCCCTAAAATTGACGAAATGGGGGGCTTTCAAAGTGGAGATTTTCTAACGTCCAAAGTTGACCTGAGAACTCCCAATTTTCTGAAAGGCTGAGCCTGAAACTTGATCAATTATTTGAATTATATCCTATACTTGAACAACAAATACTAAAATTAGATAAATATTTTATGGAAACGAAATTATTTTATTTTTAATGAGCTTCAGTATTTTTAACAGAACTTCACAAAGATGTCAATAGATGGCGCTCTGTAAAAGTTTATTCATTTGTGCTTACAAATAATAGACGTTAGCACCATCTTACGTGGAATAAAAAACAGTTAACTATTACAATATATAGTTAAAACTAACTTATGGATACCGCGAGGTCTCAGTTCGGGGCGAACCACTAGATATAATGAATGAGTAAACATTGCGTGTTAACACTTTACTCTTACCCAATGTTTAGTGAACGTTGATGTAAGAAAACGCAAGATTACGTACACAGATCAGAGGTCTTACAAGTTACAACTCAAAATAATACAGTTTCAACGTCTAGTACTATAGTGTTGTAGATAACTATATTATGCAAATATAAACATACAAATTTTTTATGGTATATGTTTCCTTATTCCCTTTTTGACAACTTATGGTAGAGTCCTGATACTTATGATACAAGTTGCACAAAATGCCCTACATTATATAAACATTTAAATTAATTTCATCCAATATTACATATAAGTATATATTCTTTGAATGTACAGTTTCTCACAATTATTATAGTCTTAAAATAGCTCTCTTAACACTAGAAAAACATAAATTTGACTCAAGCTATAATACAAAAGCATTTAAATAAGAATTTTATTCAATAAAACCACGCACGCATATACCTTAATATTTTGTTCGCTATAATATTAGTCCGATTAATGTGGCTCCATTTTCTAGAACTAAAAAAATATTTTTTATGGTATGAATATTATAGTGGTAACAAAGAGTAAATAAATAAATAAATAATTCTTTATTTCTGTTCAAAATACAATTCAATTACATTGGGACTGGAACCTCCTTATAAGTATATTTAAATACCTATATCAGGAAATTCCGCTCTTCTTTAACATTAAATGATAATGATTTTGACAATTCTATTGCTTATGTAAATTACATATTTATATCTGATCATTAATGTTATTAACAGTAATTACACAAGAGATCCTACCATATTATATAATTATTTTTACACGACTTTGAATATTTTTCTGCTCGCTATAGTATCACTAGCCCCCCGATTATGTAAGGAAATCGTAATCGTAATCATATGTCAAACGTATAATTCGACCTGTTTAAGAAGTTCATAGATGCCTGCGCGTCAAAAAGCATGTGTGAACTTCTTAAAAAGTTCGAGTTATACGTTATGAACTGTCAAATGGTTATGATTGGCTTACATAATTGGGCCTCAGTTTTGTTATACAGTAGGTAAATATCTTTCGTTTCGCACTCTATATCAATGGTACTGACTTATGCAGTCTGGCACCTCTTGCTTGGTTGTTGGCACAACACCTCACTTATCTGTTATTTGTTGTTATTTCTGTCATTGTACATAATTACTACAATTATATCAAAATGGCTGCCTACTTTATTACAAGGCTACGGAGACATATATCTTATAAGTACTTGGGTTGGAAAATAATATGGTTATACTAGCCGATGCCTGCGACTTCGTCCGCGTTTATTGAGGTTTTTGGTTCCCGCGGGAATTCTTTAATTTTCCGGGATTAAAATTAGCCTGTATGTTATTTCAGGCTATAATCTGTCTGCGTACCTTTCATCCAGATCCGTTCAGCCGTTCGGGCGTGATTGATTAACAAATATCCATCCATACAAACTTTCGCATTTTATTGTATTAGTCTAGTAGAAGTAGAGGTTTGACGACCTCCATGGCACTCCGTGTAGCGCTGTTGTAGCGGAGGTCCCAGGTTCGATCCCCGGCAGGGGATTTCAAATTCAATTTGGGAATTTATAATTTCTGAATTTTCCTGGTCAGCCGTGGCTGGTTACCACCCTACCGGCAAAGACGTGCCGCCAAGCGATTACGCGTCTCGGTACGATGCCGTGTAGAAAGCAAATAGGGGTATGGGTTTAATATAACTGCCATGCCTCTGACAGGTTAGCCCGCTACCATCTTATACTGCATCATCACTTACCATCAGGTGAGATCGCAGTCAAGGCCCTTGTAGTGGATAAAAAAAAGTAGAGTATAGATATAAGAATTTAACTATCATAGTTTTCATGACCTTCCTGACGGAACGCTTTATACCTACGAAAACTAAATCTTTTCTAAATTGGCTCAAGTGAAGATAATCTAGGTTTAGCCATGACTTATTATCACCCGACCTAAGCCATTTTTCTATTTTTAATAAAAACTAATAAGTAGGAACCTATATCTAATATTGTTAATGCAAGAATATCTGTATATCTTCGGGACAGATTAGGCTTCTTTTTATCTGGAAATACTTTTATGATATACTAGCGAATGCCCGCGACTCCGTCTGCGTGGTATGAGGTTTTTAGTTCCCGCGGGAACTCTTTAATTTTCCGTCTATCTCTGTGCCAAATTACAGCCAGATCCGTTCAGCCGTTGGGGCGTGATTGAGTAACAAACATCCATACATCCATACATCTATACATCCATACATCCATACATCCATCCGAACTTTCGCATTTATAATATTAGTAAGATTATATACTTGAGTTCAGCTTAACAACAGGCAGTAAGTCATCACTTACCATCAGGTGAGACCGCAGTCAAGGGCTAATTTGTAGTGGATAAAAAAAGTATTAAAAACGTTTAACTGAGTACGGGAAAAAATCAGAGGTGTCCGTGACTGTACATATCGCGAAGAAAGACGTTAGAAAGCAAACGCCATAACTTCACAACTTGTTCGTAATGAAAACGACAGTACAAGCAAGTACACAGCCTAGGGCTAAGTACATCGCTTACATAACATGGATGTGCCCATGTATACCGCACTTAGGGTACGGATTTAGGCTGTGGCGGACTCAGGTTGGGGCGGAGGGGACGGCTCGCCTCAGGACTCAGTTTTAGAGGGGCATCAAGCCTTGGGAAATCTTCATTAGTCAAGTCCCAAATTCTAGCCAAAATATTTTCAGTAGAACCTAACCAACCTACGTATCGACTAGCGCTCGGTTTGCTTGCGTTATTATTCTAGATCTGCATTATGTTTTCCTGTCCGCTTTCATTGTTAATGCCAGTCAAGCACTTACAACATTAAATTAAGAATTTTAAAAACCGAACACATTGAAACGAACTCAACGAACTCTTAACTAGAAAAGATGATGATCCACGAATGGCTATAAACAGGTTATCCTGAATCATAGTAAGACCACACTCGATAAAGTCATACACAGTCGCGTTAAACCTATTACAGTCCTCTGTTTAAACTGTCTCTCCTCGCCGGGGTAAAAAAACAACAAAAACCACAGAATTTTGTTGACCTTTGGGGCATTTTCCAATGATGGCCTCATTCAGCGGCAGATGCTGCTAAGGGCTCCGACGGTCCCAGTCCGCCACTGTCTGTAGGTATGTTCATTGCACTTCCAGCGAAAGTGATTCACTCGGGCCGATTTCCTTTTACAGCTATAACAACCTTGCTGGGAGGAAACGGTGTTTTCTTTAACTGCGAAACAGTAATGTGTGTAATATATATATTTTTAAAGTTCTTATATTATAGTTAGTAAGAAATATTATTTTAAATTTTAAGTAACAGGATGCACGATTTTTTATTGGCATTTATTGATATTAATATTTAAGTAATTTCCAATCAAATTTCCAACGGTTAATATAAAAACTAAACTGTGTGCCCAATTTATTTCATCAGTAGTGTGTTACCTACTATAGTAGGTATAGCAGATAGGTCCAATAAATCTTTTACAATCCGGACTCTTATATCGTTAGGGCTGGATCGAATCGCCCTACCTATATAGTTTATTGGATCTACACATAGGGCAAGATTAAAGAATAAGCCAACAAGAAAAAATTAAGAAGAGATTAACAAAAATATCATTTAATATATTGGAAAAGTTTATACTTAACACAACATATCCATTGACACAGTTTTGTAATGAGTTTAATAATTACTTACTATAGACAATTTTGTATAATCGTCAACCGACGATAAGCGTTAAAATAAAACGATCATCTCGAATAAAACCACGGACAGCATGATCTATTAAGTGAAAGGTAAACAGTAAATAGCTATTTATTTACTCGTAAAAAGGAGAACTACTACAAAGCTAATGTTAGCCTATTACGGTATCGCGCATATTCGTTTAAATCCTTTCGGAATGAACCATATATAAATAATAATCCGAGAGCTGGTGAACAACTCGTTAAAACAGTTTCCAGTCCATTTTTAAGGTCATGTAGTCTTACCAAAGGACTCAAACTTAGTTTACTTTTATACTTATTTGTCGTGTCCGTCGTACAGTCTGTAAGTCACAGGCACAGCAACTTTATTCAGGTTATATTAAACCTGTGAAGTTAAAATAACGCTCAAGTAGAGCTCACGGCCATAGAAATGACAATACTAACGGTCAACAATTTTTCAAAAACTATGAGGAACTTTTGTTATCTATCCTACATTAGGATAAAGTAAACTATTTTAGTTCCCAATTCCTATAGCTGTTACAGGCTGGACTTTCATAAGCGATCTTATAAACCTAAATCGAACATTCAGAGTAAATACAGAAATATACAAATATTAGTTCCAAACAAATAAATTGCTTGCCGCGCAACACGTGATTTCGCCAATCCAATCACCAAAGGTTGTCTGGGAGAGATCGCTTTAGCGATAAGACCGCCTTTGCACGCTTCACTACGATTAAGCATTTTTTTTTCTAATTTTAAGTTTCTATTTATTTCTTGTGTGCAATAAATAATACAATAATAATATTAATAATAAATGTTCGAAAGAAGAATAGATTCATGCACCAGCTCCTAGAATAGAATTTTCCGTGCATTGACGGAAACTGGGACGCGTGTGTACCACAGTAAACAGCTGTGTGTGTACTACGAATGTGTAATTCGGCGCTGATTTGTATTTTGTAAGCGCGCAGTCAGTGACCACTGAACGACCTTTTGAAGCAGCCAGAATGAGGCCGTGCGTTTACTGAAGTGCCGTTTAATTTAAAAGCCTAACTTACTAGTAGCCAGTAGCCACATACAACGCGTAGGTACTACGTGTACTAAGTGTACAACAGGTTCTGGACAACGCGGAGACAATTTCTAGTAAATACCACAGAATAGGGAATAGTACTTCGTACAGAAAAGTTACTCCGCAAAGACCTTTTAACAATCAGCGACTCAGGTTACGTTGTAATAAAGCCCAATTCAGCTCGCTCAACGCTGCGAATGAAAATAATGAAATACCTACCTCTATATATTATCTCTTTCTATCGCGTAACTCTTATCGACATCTAAATTCTTGTAATAACTATGGGCCGGTAATCGGTTGCAATAATTACGACAATTATTTTAAACCACCACCTACCATCTTAGACTGACTGACTGACTGACTTAGACTGTATCATCACTTACCATCAGGTGAAATTGGTCATTCAGGGACTAACTTGTAGTGGATAAAAAAAGTCGTTACATGAGCTACATCTAGTTATAAAATATCAGTCAATATTTTACACTTGCCTCCCGTCCGTCGTCTTGGCCTCCCGTCCCATAGGACGGGAGGCCTTCATGTCAGAGTGTACGAGACACAGTAATACCTACCTATAACGACATTATGGATTAATCATTCCATTCATTTATTTCATTATGTATTCATCATCAATTCGGCGGCCCACTAGTCTACTAAACATAAAAGCTACCTATTCCTTTTACAACGACTGCAACCCGATCATCGTAGGTATTATAACAAAATTGTTGTTGACATTATAAAAAATTCCGCCCCGACAAACTTGTTTATTTTTATGTTGTTTACGAATACAGTTTCGTAAATAAACAAGATTAAATAAACAAAGATACGGTTTGTTTTATTTCTGCCGAGCATGATTTTTTTCCACGATTGCTTGCAGCAGTAGATTTTAATACAAAGTTATTTAGTTTTGATGATAAACCATGGGGACCCCTGACCTGGAAAAATTCTACGTGACAAAAAAGTGTTAAACTCTGTCTCTTTCTCTCTCTCTCTCTCTCTTGTATAGATGGAGAGAGACAGCGTAGCTATAACTCAAACTCTAACCCATAGTATATTTATTCAAAATATGTACCTACACTGTACACCTTCTGAACGTCAGGTTTACAAAGTATAAAACGTGATGGTGATAATTAACTACGGTATCTTAAAACTAAACTTACGAGGGTTCCAAACGTAAAAACGGCTGAGTTTGTTGTAGGCTACATACAGCTACCTACTCAGCCGTTTTTTTCTTTTTATTATCACCATCTTAACTATGTTCTTACGGGGTTTCCAAACAATCCGTGTGGTGATTGTTTTATTTCAACTCGGCATACTTACCCTTTTTCTTTTTTGCCGTATCGAATTCTGCCGTTGCTTACAGAATTGCATTTTGTTTTGCAGTGCAGTATCGAAGCGGAAATCGTAACAGCAACTCGATTGGTCGTTAACGGTTAAACAATTTTATCAAACCTCAACAACTTACAGTTACATCTACTGTAAACTGTAACAGCGGCTTAGGCCCATAGCCGTAATCCGTATCAGCCGTACTATAAAAGTACTATTGTAGCCGTAATAAGCCGGCATCAGCTGGGAACGTTTTCTCAAGTGTCGGTCAATCTATGTTTATAACCGACCTTTATACAGATATTTGCATGGACGACCTCCATGGCGCAATGATGAGTGCTATGGTCAATGATGGGTGCAAGGCCCCGGGTTTGACCTGAGCGGGGTCAATTCGAGAATTTATAATTTCTGAATTTTCTCTGGTCTGGACTCTGGTCTGGTAGGTTTCAGTCGTGGCTAGAAGAAGACCCTACCCTAAAGAAGTACCGCCAAGCGATTTAGCGTTCTGGTACGATGCCATGTAGAAACCGATTGCTTCGGTATGGCTTTAATATAACATGCTATACCCACGCTATAGCCCGCTACCATCTTTAATATACATTTGTATTTGATTGTAGCGGGCTAACCCGTTAGCACCAATCTTAGACTGCATCATCACTGAGATGATCAATTACCATGGTGAGAGTTAAGACTACAGTCAAGGGCTAACTCGTAGTCTTCTTTCAGTAGAGCTATATAATCTATTATGCATTGATGCTACTGTGGTTTTAGGCAAAAATAACTTCGCTATCCCACAACGCGTATGTATTTATACTAGCCTAATTTCTATTTTCACGAAAGTGCAAGTCCTCTGTCAGTTACCACGTTTTAACTATTAAATATAATATACACTGCTCATGTAAACAAACTCTTTAGAGAAAGAACCTTAACTTGCTGACTTGCATATATTTTTGAAAAAAAAAACTCGTTTAATTTACATCACCTCTTTGTTTTACGAATCATCCTGCCAATTTACTTAAAGTAAAATTTCTCTGACAGCTGAATGCAAATTTCGACTCTTTATGCTGACTCAACATGGTTTGCAATTTTCCCACACACCTTGACAATTGCTAGCTACTTTACAAAATATGTCTTTCTAAACTGCCTCGTTGGTCTCGTGGTTAGCAAGTTCGACTGCGGCCGACGAGATCCGGGACGGGTTCGAGTCCCGGATCATGCCATACATTAAGTATTGGGTTTTTCTGACTAGAAATTCTCAGTCCTAGCCCGGAGTTAGGAAGTTGGTGGCGTTTCACCCCCGTGCCTCGGAGAACACGTTAAGCCGTCGGTTCCGGTTATTATCACTGACATGATAATAGTCGTTAAAGCCCACCAACCCGCATTGGAGCAGCGTGGCGAATCTAAGCTCTAATTCCCTCTCTCCTATGAGAGTGGAGGTCTGCGCCCAGCATTAGGATGTTAATGGGCTGTAGTGGTGGTGTTCTTTCTAAATACTGTCTTTAGACTTAGACTTTCTTGCTGTCCAGTAGAAAATATGCGGTAGAATATAAATGCGGTAAGAAAAGCAATAGTCTTTATGCATCTAAATAGAATATTGTTATATAATGATTCAATTCAAATGTGTTTTTTTGAATCGTCGAGTGAATGTACCGGCTCGTTGGAAAACCATTCCTACCGAGAAGAGTCAACAATAAATTCGGCGGTTGCTCTTTAAAAAAAACAAAAATTACAATCATCATCATTAAGAAACAACTGCAGTCCCAAGCTGGAGCGAGTCAAATCCACGCTCTTTTATCTTTTAAGTGCATTATCTTCAATAGTAGGTATAATAATGTGTAATACTTTTGCTTCATTATAACAATATTAATGTTAATTAAAGGCTATCATAAACACTCTTATGAAAAATATAAGTAAGTACATAACCATGTGGTAACAATAGATTTAATTGAACAGGGATCTCAAGGAAAACTTAAGGAAAATAAACTTAAACATGTGACTAAAGTAAAATGAATCGATTTAAATAAAACAGAATCTACGAACGACTGCTAACTACCCATAACATGACTATAAGCTCACTTTTATTCAAAACAAAACAAGAATACCTAGAAAACCTAACTAATGTGATGATACATTAACAATTAAAAGTGAATAGTCAGTGATGAAATAAAGTGGAAAAATGTTGGAATACCTCGTCGTTCTATTGATTGGATTCTGGTTAGGAGTGGCCATCTTCCTCTACGTGTCCTGCCATTGGCTTGAAGAGATACTTGGTAAGTGGAGTGACTGTACCCAACTCTTACTGCCGCACTCTGACTCCGTTAATCATTACGTAACTCCTTAGTACAGATATCAATACTGACTCACTTGATCATTACTTAAGGAACTCCTTAGTTTAGATTTCAATACAAAATCTGTACTAAGGAGTTCGAGTTTAGCAAGTTTGACTGCGGATGACGAGATGTCAGGCCATACAAGTCATTATGACCTGTTGGATTTTTCTGGCAAGAAATTCTCAATTAAGTTAGGAGGTTGGTGGTGTTTTCACCCTGATTAGGAGAGCAATTAGTACTTGCTTGTGACGTCATAAAAAGTAAACGCACTTTTTTACTTTAATCGATAGTTTAAAATAGCTATCAAATATTAAATTAACAGGAGACGTGGATATTACGTCTTTAGGCCCTCTATATATTAATCGCTAAGTTATAATTTACTAGCGAATGCCCGCGACTTGGACGTGGTTTGAGTTTTTCTAGCTCCTGCGGGAACTCTTTAATTTCCCGGGATAAAAAATGTGCCTATGTGCTATTCCAGACTATAATCTATCTCTGTGCCAAATTTCAGCCAGATCCGTTCAGCCATTGGGGTGTGATTGAGTAACAAACATCCATACATCCATACATCCAGACATCCATACATCCATTCAAACTTTCACATTTATTATATTAGTAAGAAGTAAAATTTTTGTTTGACATAGGCAACATCCCAAATATAAAATTGGTCTGCTTTAATAAGCTAAGCTCACTGTACTTAATTATTATGTAAAAATATGATCACGAATTTTTTTAATCATTAATTGTTTAAAACCTGACTCCCGTTTAACTACGGAAAACTACCTAATTAATTTCCTAATTAGTCATATTCGTTGACTTCCAAATCTTATAATACGTGTTTTATTTTACTCTACCAACCAAGTTAGTTTAATAATTATTAATACAAAAATTAGCAAAAACTTATAAATCTAAGTAGGCATAACCAGACAACGCGCAAATTCAATGCAACAAAAACAGACGCGACGCGGTTGGTAATCTACACGAAATCAATACTAATAATATAATATTTAATAAAATCCATACTAATATTATAAATGCGAAAGTGTGTCTGTCTGTCCGTCTGTCTGCTATGCTTTCACGGCCCACCTTTTCAACCGATCTTGATGAAATTTGGTACATGGATAGTTTGCATCCCGAGGCAGGACATAGGCTACTTTTTACCCAGGAAAATTAAGGGGTTCCCGCGGGAATTGAAAAAACTTAGTCCACGCGGACGTAGAGGGCATTATATGGTATAATATAAATCTGTCTGTCTGCTACAATTTAACCCATCTTTTCAGCCAATTTTGATGAAATTCGGTATGGAGATATGCTACTTTTTATCTCGGAAAATTAAGGAGTTCTTCCGGGAATTAAAAACTTAATCCAAGCGGATAAAGTCACGGTCATCAACTAGTAGAGTATATTTTGTAACTTTACGATTCCTGTATATGAAGTGTATTTTAAACATTGCCGGATGCTTTATTATCGATACAAAGCCCAAAACAGTTTTATTTTGTTTTATCTGACTGTCAACATTACTACTGCTGCTAACTGAACGGATTTGAATGCAACTTGGCAGCTTGAGCATTATTATAGCTCATACTTTGGACTAACATATTTTATAAGATATCTTATATCCTGATAAACATTAACATTAGGTACATCGGGATAATTTTCGATTTTACATCAAGATTTCTAAAACTCTTTGTTCTTTTCGAAGTCTGGCTGTAAAATCAAATCTACAAACGAGCTTACATGAAGGTAGGAAGTTAGTACCTAGTTTAAGAGACAAATCATAAAAACACACGTGCTGCGTCCTACCGTACTGCTGCTTGTTTGGCCAAGGCTTAAGAGATCGCAAATACAGATTCACAAGCATGAAGAAGAGCAAAAAATCCTTAGCAATTAATGCGAGATAATGCTTGCTTATGAATCATGACATCGTTCGGACGTGTATTTTTTGTGTCCAAATATAAAATACAATTGAAAAGTTTTATGTTTCTGCATTAGGTAATTAAAAATCTTAAACAAAGTTATTAAGTTAAGTTTACTTACTATACCCACAGAATACTAACTATCCATACTCATATTATAAATTTACGAGTGTCCGCCTGTCTGTGCTACGCTGTCACAGCCCAGCTGATCCACTGATTTTAATAAAATGTACCAAACAGAGATCGTTTATCCCGGAAAATTAACCGCGGTATGAAAAACCTTTTAGGGGCGACTACTCCAACTTTATAACAATACCCCCTATAGTAGATCACAACTCAAACCCCGCAGTCACTCCCAGGGACAGACATTTCAACATGGAAGGCGATAGGGGGTGATTTTGAAGTTGTAATTGAGATGTAGAAGACGCCCCTAAATTATCACTAGTTCGAGCATACACTGTAAAGATAAGCAATTTCAAAACAGCGAACGACGATTATCTTGCTGGTTCATCTCAGTGGGAAAGGCTTTCCGAACCTGCGATAGAATTGACTATTCGAAAGCACTTTTTTCTCGTCTTCGATATTTCAGTCAACTGTAGCTTTGTAGACTTTTCCTTAGACCTTCATCGCAAGAACCTGTAACAATAAGCCATCAGGCTAACCAACGGACAGACTAGCCTAGGTGAGCGACAGAAGCGACGCGACGCGATACGACGCCATTCAAAATGATAGACTTGTCTACGCTCAATGTAGGCCTCGTGAAAGGTTTGATACTGTCGCGTCGCGTCGTATCGAGTCGCAGTGTGACGTTTGACGTTCACGTAGGATAGATTTAGGATTATTAAAAGACCTCAGGTGGAAAGCTATAATATAAGACCTATCTATCCATAGCTAAAGCTAAGAAGCTATCCATAGTAAGCAGCAAATCTTCTACAAAGTCAGTTATAAGCAGCCATTATAATAGCAAAGCATATTGTATCTTCAGTTCAGGGTAGTTCACGTCAGAGATCACAATGGGTGTGTAATTTGTGTATAAATTATGCGGCATTACAGTAATTTACGATAGGATGACTTGTTGAACAAGAATAAGTACACCTAGGTAGACTGGCGAGGTCTTTTGTACTTTTTTGTACCGACCTACTGGTCTGACAGGTTCATTTGAACGCAATCACTTTATAGTATTTTTATGGTGCGATATATACTTATTGTACGTAGATATTAGATACTTATTCAGGAAGAGCAAAAACATGGAAACAAGGGTAATTTAACTCAATCAAAAGCGATGGTGCTGAGCAAAGTTGAATAAGTATAGGAGCTAAAGGAACGCAGTTTTCACTATTTTATATTATTTTATTTATTACGGAAAACGAACAGCTTATTGTTCTAAATATGGGTCGGCTCATAAGTTCCACTCTTATTTGCATAAAATGAAAAATGTTGATATCGGGTCACATTTTTTTGTGCAAAAATGCGCTTCTTGCCTCCCTATGCCTTCACTTCTTTGAATCTGTCAACATTAAAACTATCTATAGTAATAAGCATAGTTATTTTTTAATATAATGGTGGTAAGAATACCACATTGAACGGGTTTGCTCACATTTTTGGAACGTTATTGTCTTACACATTTTATTTGCATCACAATACAAGTTTGACTTTTGATATTGTAATACTTGAATTGATTGTGACTCATTGCAGTTGGTTGAATGCTCGAAAAACGAGTGAATTATAATAATTATTTTACGATTTTATCATCCAAAACCAGTTACAGCAATAAACTCACTTTCTTGGGGCGTAATTTCTATTCTATTTATTCTTTATCTATATTAATTAAAATACAACAAGAGTCTTGATAATTGATTCACTATTAATAGTAACAACTTCTTTTGTCCTTCCCAGATCTACCTCAACAACCTTCCGGGCCCAGTCATGGTCACACGTTGGGCGCCAGTGGGGCGCACGCACAACTCAAGCGCTTAGTCGCTAGAGTGGTGGAGGAGGCTGCAGCGCTGCCAGCGCTCGCGCGGTACGCTGCAGAGCCCCAAACACCTACAGAGTCATCCACGTATGAGGACCTGTTGGCTACTGCTATACTGAACAAGGTGAGCGACAAGCGCTTAGTCGCTAGAGTGGTGGAGGAGGCTGCAGCGCTGCCAGCGCTCGCGCGGTACGCTGCAGAGCCCCAAACACCTACAGAGTCATCCACGTATGAGGACCTGTTGGCTACTGCTATACTGAACAAGGTGAGCGACAAGCGCTTAGTCGCTAGAGTGGTGGAAGAGGCCGCAGCGCTGCCAGCGCTGGCGTGGTACGATGCGGCTATTTTATTATTAGATTGAAAGACATTAGACTAGACATTGGATTGACAGGCATAATTCCTAGTAAAAACAGAAGACCCACTTTTACTAACAATAAGATACTTGTAAAATGTAAATCCCTAATTAGTCGTTAGCACGCGATTCGCATCTTTATCCATACTACAAGTTACAATTAGAAACCTTGAACGGAAGGAAACTAGACTTCTTATATTTGATTTATTAAAGGAAAAGTCACTCAAGAAACAATTGTGCCCACCAGTCATCTTTTTTAATATACGAGTCGGTACATTAAAGCATAAATGAAAGCATGAAAAGATCAGGACCTGTGGTTGTGCCAGTGGCAGGCTAAGGGTAGGCCGGGGAGAGTAGTCCGCCCGGATCTAAGTATTATAGAGGGTCTCCAAAAATTTATAAAATAATATCATCATTACTAAATTAAAAAGAAAACCCTGTTAGGACGCTTTTAAAAATTTCTTTCCCAATTTATAAACTGATCGTGTATGCAAATAAATATTTTCGCATAAATAATACACGAATTAATAATTACGCTGTATGATAGCCCCCTGATAGCGTAGAAAAAAAAATGTAAACATCCGCACACATGTGACATGGATCTCGTGCTGTATGAACATAGTGTATGAACAGCGAATGGTAGAGCTAGCTGACATTACAAAAATCCAACAAATGGAATTTGGAATCTACGATCTTTCGAATTAAAGCTAGCCCCTATACCATTGGGCATAATGATATACCTATTTAAGTATAAAAAGATACAGTGCTATTCACTTTAATCGTATCTGCACTGGCTGATATATCTATATCCAATTAATGATGTAAACATAACCTTAGCGAGGAGAATCCTTAGCAATTGTACACATGAACGTGTCATCCTTTTAATTTAGGGCTGCTAGGGGTTAATTTCTAAGGATACGATTTTTGAATGATTCACCAAAAAAAACTAAGCGGGTTAGCCCGTAGACCACTACCGTCTTAGACTGCAGCATCTTCACTTACCACTAGATGAGATCGCAGTCAAATTCTAGCTTATACTAAAATTAAAATAAATAAATAAAACTTCAAAATTTTTGAACAAAACCCATTCAAAAACGAATTGAATGGGACTTAAATAAAGAAGATTTCTCAACGTGCGGAGGCCCCCAGACCCGAGGTCAAGCAAACCGCCTAATAAATCAGATGTCAATATTTTAACATCAAAGATACGATTATGACTACGATATGCAAGAAAAGGACTTGGATTACAACTGGGCGACAATATGATTCCACGATTAAATATTATATTTATCACACTATGCGCCGATAAAATTTCGTTATCACGATAACAGGTCTGTCCAACACAGATAGTCTTCGGTAGTCGCGAAGAAATGGTACGTAATAATAACTTTTTAATTATGAGACCTACGTGAAAGTAATTTATCGTATGCTAATTGGATGTACTTGACATTTTTATCGTATTTATTTTGTAGTGCTTAAGTACTGTTAGGTAGTCAGTAGGTGTGGGATAATGTCACTGCTCGGTATATTCGCAGTGTTTATCTTGTATGTTATAAGTTGGGTGAGTTAATGCTTGTTTTCTTTAAGGACAGGAAGTATTTTTTATGTCGATTTTTTTTTATCCTAGAGCTTATAAAAAGTAAGCAGAAATTGTGAGACATGTGAATTTAGCTGAGGGTTAAGTGTTTAAAAATTCTGAAGTTCAAGATGTTATGGCCTTCGTAATATGAATTGCTATTCCATACATTCGGAAGTGTTGCCTGCGTTCCTGTTACCATTTCTTAGCAAAATCCATATTTTGTACCGATTTTAACATTTGGTAAAAAACTAGCTTGCATCTTGGAGACAGACATGTAACGGACTTTTTATCCCGGAAAATCCGAAACTCCTACGGAATTATTACAAAACCTAAATCCAAAAGCACGTGTAGTAAAAGCAAAAGTGTAAAAGTAAGTCGTGGGCGGTGAAATAAATTAAAAACTTTTTAAAGTAATGTAATGATCTCACATGGGTGAAATAATATTGTCACACATGGGTGAAATAATATTGTCGCGTCAGGTGACTCAAGAGCTGGCACTTATTTAGCCCAACGGCAGCCTTTCCATTCAACGAGTTAATAGCGGCAGTATTTTGGCACCATGCTCATTAATAAGTTGGACGGCGTGTATTTTATGTAAATATAATTAAAAGTAGTTTTTAATTTTATTTCTTCCTTCTTTAATTCTTTGTTTACATGGTATAAAATTGATAGAGATTAATAATTGTTCTGAATATACTTTCACATGGGTATATTGTTTCCCCGTATCGCCAACCCTACATCCGAATTAGACCGTTCGTATATCGTTGTATCACACACAGTACGGCGCGCTCTCTCCCGTGAGAACCTTTCTTTAGGAGGCTCAACAAAAAAGGCCCTGTATCTCGACCTAATAAATACTATAATCGGTTTGGTATCACTCGGTTTTCTTGTAAAGATGCTGTTTAGTCTCATCATTGTCTACTTTCCCGATGGAAATGACGAGGTCAGGTTTTTGTCTGTGAAATTATGGTGTGGTTTCTACTTTCTTTTTATTAGTCTTTGGTGGCTATTGTTTGTTTTTGTAATAAGTAGGTCTGTTTGTTACATTCATTTGTAGGTATTTTGATAACGAATAACGATTGAGCTATACCTAATATTATATTAAAACGTACTGTCAACTCGTTTCATATTACTTTTTTTAAGTATTGTACATGTTGTTTTTTTAACGTTAGTAGATATTATGTACTTAGTGACCTACTGCCTACCTAGCTTTACAGTTCAAAATATTATTTATTCTATGTTCTTAGAGTCTAATGATAGAATTTTAAAAAACGAAAAAATATTGAATAGTTAATTCAACGCGCAAAGAATATTTTTGGACCCGAAGTAGGAAGGAAGCCAGTACCTAGGTACATATGCGTAACTCGACCTAAGACAAAGAACCTAATTAATATACCTATTTAAGATCCTGCATAAACGATATTAATTACATAATTAACGGTTGCTAAAACAAAACAAGTGAGGTCATTGTCACTAATACAAAGATAATATTATTAAAAGTTTCTTCAAGGTGCAAGTAATTGATAAAGAAATGTGATAAGAATGAACAATTAAGAAACATGTAATTAAGAAACATGAAACATTTAGTACATTGCATGGCAGCGATGTCCAAAATGTAGGTAGTTATTATATCAGACTGTTATTATGTCACATTTGTTGGGGACCAGTAAAGGACATTGACCAAATTCGCCTAAGAATCAACACACGTTTGAAATATACAGTAATTCTTAGCTTAATTTATAGTCTTTATTCCAAATATTAGAATTTAACGGACACTTAAAATTAATTAAAAAATAAGTAAATGGATATTAAATTGATTACTATACGTTTCCGTCAATGGATTATTAACCACAGATCAATAACTTAAGTTTTAAATAATATAAAATACCACCGCTTGAGCGCTAGATCTGTATCGTAAGAAACAAAATAAAGGCTGCTTAAAGTGCTAAGTGCGCTAGTATTCGGAATCTCGCAACGCCATCTGTGAAGTTCTCGATGAACTATGACGATACCTGCATTATTAATAACGCCATCTGTAATGTTTTTGATGAACTACGGCGAATCTTGTCTTATCTACATACTGTTTACAGCTCTATTACAAATGGATAGAGATGATATTAATTTGTTCAAGTAGATTGATCGTGAATGCTGAAATAAACTCAAAATTGAAAATATTTTTCGTAATAAGTAATTTTCTTGCAAGTGTCCGTAGTTTTAATCTGCTCTCAAGTATAAAAAGGTATTTATTTGAACCCAGTAATCAATGTTTTATGACGGTTGGTTCTTAGGCGAACTTTGTATGGGGACAAAACAATGTCCTTTGTAAGTTCAAACTTAAACTCAATCCTCAAGTAGGTAGATAACCTATATACGAGTAAGTACCTACTTACCGTTTTTAAGTACCTATATAAAGCTACGAAGGCTTTCTTCCATCAAAATTTCTTTGGCGTTTAGGCATTCAGGAGTTTTGGACGAGAAAGCAACTGAAGGTAGGTACTTAAAAGGCCAAAACTATATTTAATCTTGATCACAACAATACAAATCTTCCATCACTTACAAAATATTGAATGTCTAACATCTGATAAAATTCTTTAAAAATTTCATTTTTAACTTCATTTCAGGTCATCGAACGTTACCAAACCGAAAATGGGTCCGGCGGTCGCAGCAGTGGGATTCACTCAGCCAGCGCAAGCCCCTCCCCCTCGGACAGGTCTTCCCCGCGCTCCCTGCACTCTAGGACCACCAGGGATATCACTCCGCCCGTAAGTATCCCCAACAAGTAGCAATAACTGTTAATCTTTGAAAATGGAGTAAGCGGTCGCATTAGTGTAATTCATTCAGACTTCTTGCACACTAGGATTTCCGGGTATATCAATCCCCCCCGTATGTAAAACTTAACGATGATGCTAAGATTTAAGGATGATAAATTAAGGTGCTCTCAGGTCACGAAGTCAAAAGACAAATCAAGAGTTTGGCTCTCCTCAGCCCTCACGCCAGACATGCCTGGAAACAATGAAAAAAATTTAAGAAACGGACACAGGTCCGTTGTCCGCCACGTTCTGCTCACTTATGGAGCGAGCGGACATGAAAATTAGCAAAAGCTTCTCGAAAAACGGAATAAATTCGAACGAAGTCGGTTAAAATTATGAAATACTTACTGTTAACAAAAATAAAACACATTTTACATAGATACATAACAGAACTTTTGTTATATGTTAGCGAGAAGACGACGCGTCCGACTGGGAGGAGGGTGATGCAACAGAAGATGCCCCAGAGGTGCCTCGACGGGTGCCCTTCCCTGAGTTCGGAGGTGACATTGTGCATGCAAGAGGTAATACTTCTAAATTTTATTATCGTGTTATAACACGTGTCTCTCAACATCGTAGTCCTCATGACTGAAGGTCATTTTGACGGCCTCCGTGGCGCAGGGTTGATCACTGTTGCCTTAACGTGGGAGGTCCCGGGTTCGATCCCCGGCAGGGTCAATTTGGGAATTTATAATTTTTAAATTTTCTCTAGTCTGGCCTGGTGGGAGGCTTCGGCCGTGGCTAGTTACCACCCTACCGCCAAAGACATACCGCTAAGCGATTTAGCGTTCCGGTACGATGCCGTGTAGAAACCGAATAGGGGATGGGTTTAATATGTCTGCCAAACCCTAACAGGTTAGCCCGCTACCATCCTAGACTGTATCATCACTTACCATCAGGTGAGAACGCAGTTAAGGGCTAACTTGTAGTTGGTAAAAAAAAACTCCTTAGTTTTCCGGGATAAAAAGTAGCCGATGTCACTCGGTCTTCAACTATACCCATGCCGAAAACTCATGTCGAACAGTTGCTCCGATGCGGCGTGATTGAAGGCCAAACCAAAAAACCAACAAACAAACACACTTTCGCATTTATAATATTAGTATGATTATACTGTTACTTAAATTTTAATACGAGAACGTATTTCGTTATATTTGAAAATATGCGTTTGTTAATTCAAAAGAAGAATAAAAAATATAAAACAAGTTATTTAAGTATTATGACGTAATTATATTCAGCGTACAATCATTGAATAGGTAATATTAAATAGGTAAATCATCGATTATCATTAAATCTACGAAATTAAAAAAAATTGAACTTCCTGTTTCAGATAATGATTATCGCGAGTTTGACGAAGTTTCGGGCAGCGATATTCAAGCGGCAGATGGATCGTGGGAGGAAAATTGGCTTTTCCAAAAGAAGAAAATAAAGAACATACAATCCGCCCCAGTTCCTATGCTTGTACCCAATTCTAACACTACTCAATACAGGGCTCTTATAGGCGACAGAGACGCCGATGACACAACAGACTTATCCGATAATGCGAGTGACGCCGAGGACCAAGAAATAAAATATAAGAGTGACGTCAAAAAAGTCTTAGACTCCAAACATGTTATCGGAGGAAAGCCTAAAGTAGAAGAAGTGTTAGACTTCGAACCAGATAGCCTTACGCTCATTGACGAACCACAAAATTTAGAAGAAGCTTTCAATGAAAGAGTTATTAGCGAAGACACTGTTGAATTTAAACCACCAGATATTAACATAGCTACGAATAATAATAATGGAACAATATTGAACGAAGGTCATAATAATAATCACAATTCAGTTCTATTACTCGATGTCGATAGTGGACCGTTAACTAAAACAGAGTTTAATTTGAAAGAGGAAATACATAGGACGATGATGAATGGGCATGCTAATTATTCTGAAGATAACAATATAAATGGGAATTTCAGTTTGGAAACTGATGATTCAAAACCTTTAGCCACGTACAACAAAGGTAGGTCTACTATATATTATACTATCTACTATACAAATTTAATTTGGCTTAAAACTTAAAACTTGATATGAAGCAAGTATATTTTTCGCTTAGCTTATACACTGCAGCCGTCAAGCTAGGCGTTAGAAAAACACAAAATTCGTACAAAATATTTTACAACTATTTATTCAGGCGTTAGTCGTATGTAAGATGAAGAAGACAATACAATACATAAGAATAGTATTAATTGCTTTTTAATTATTGTTTCAGGAACTACAAGCACACTTAGTCGTTTCGAACGTGAGAAAGACTACGAGGAAACTGTAGCAGTCCCGGTACAAAGGTACGCTGACAGTCTACGCAGGAGACATTTCGAAGAGCCTCAACAGTACGTAAACTTAAACAAACAAACAAATATATCTATTTTAAATTAAAATCAATTAAAAGGAAAAACCAGATCTAAAATCTCATCTAATCGTTCGTCGAATTTTGTCGTTTTTAGATAGATTTCAGAACCTTTTTTTTTTTTGCTTTCAGATGTTCCACTCCGAAAAATGAGGAAAACGACTTAATACCAGGTTAGAATTGTTGCAGTCATTTACACCCTTAAACTATAAATTAATTATAATATATAAATGAAATTTAACAACTTATTGTACGATTAAATTCTTAAAAAAGCTAGTTAGACAACTATCTGGTATCAGAGATAATTGTTCAAACCTGATGCGTGCCTGCGTAATAAGCAATTTTCAGATTTCAGTAGATTTGCAAAAACTGCATAACGTGCACGATTCTCACGGATCATTGCACAAAAATGAGATAAGATCCGCTTCGTGATTTCGATGACTTAATTCCTCGAACCTTATAATTGGAGGATTAAATCATCTCGCTCACGAATACGTACATAAAAACCAGTAGCATTTGAAATTTAAGGAATTAAGTGATCTGCCGATATAAATAATTATATTGCAGAATGTAATTGAAGCAATTTAAATTTTAGGCTCGATAGCGTACAGGGAGCGCAAAAAGTGGTTGAATTACGTTGACATGCCGAACAACCCGTATTCACCAGAAGCCATTAAAAAGAGGCTATCAGCAAAAAGCAATTCATCTCTTTTCGACACATTGACAACGAATAAAGATCAAGAGAGAGACAAACTTTCGTCATGCGAAGACGTTTCCGAACCAAAAGTAGAGGACTCTAGAAATAGTTCAACGAAAGAAATAGTGGGAAAAAGGCAATTGAAAACCAGTAAGAGTATAGATGAAGTTATGATGAACGAAAGAAGGTCGATGAGTCCATCTCCGAAGGTTTTGAGAAATGTTCATTCGGAAGATCTCCCACAATTCAAACGGTCAGTAGCTTAATTAAAATTGTACCTACAGGTAACGAAATTAAACACTACCTTGGGCCATACTGCCGACGCATAAAGCCATTTTGTTTCATTATTGTTGACTTTCGTGCTTTAGAATTATAATCCTTATTTTAGGAACGTCAAGGTACGTGACATCAAACTGTCATATTTAGTAATATAGTAGTATGCTTTAAGCGTTGGCAGTATGGTCCCTTGTCTGAAATTTCAGTTTTGATTTCCTTAGATTTTTTTTTCAAAACAGTATCAATATAATTAAAAGTCCCAACTGAAGATCTTAATAAGAATAGTTAATAAAAATACTATTTTCCTTGTTTAGGAATACATTCAATAATAATCGATTGAAAAATACATAATCAGTTGCAGCCGCTGATTTTTAGACAACAATAATTTATACTGCAAATATACATTAAATACAGTATTACTTTTTAATTATTTTATTGGTAAGTATATAGTTGATTAACAAGTCAAGCTAAGAAACATAAATATCCTGGATGGTTCTCGTTAGAAGCATCTTAGCACCAACGACCTCAATTTACAAAGACGGGCCCTGTCAAACAAAGAATGTGAACTTATTTTAGTAACGCCATCTAGTCTGAAAAGCGAGACAGCGCTATGGCGGGGACGAAAGACAGGCTTATACAGGTGAGGGGCACGCCCTATAAGTCGGACGCCCAACTATTCTCTACGAAAAGGCCCATCTTCTACCTACATAATATATATCGATCGATGGTTAGACCTTTTTCAAGCTTGCAACATAACTTCCTAAAGACCATTTAGTTTTGTGTCCTCTAATAACCTGATCAAATATTTTTAACACGCATTTTAAACGCTGGTAGCATTAATAAAATAGTAAAGACTTTGTTGGAAAACTAGCGCATACCATAAGAATACAAATATGAAAACTAACATTAACCATCTAATAATAAACGCCTGTTCTCTTGTTCTAATTAAAAAAATATATATCTAAATTTCAGATACGGCCGAGACTATTATATCAAAGAAGCGAGGTCCTCCTCCGGCGAGCGCAAATGCAAAGGCAGTATAAGCGGCGCAAGTTCCCTCTCGAGTTCAATAAACAAATCGACGAGTTTAGACAATTTCGATAGAGAGTTCACCTCGCCTGTAAGTGCCAGCAGCTCCTTGAGCGACCTCGAAGCAGCGGCCTTGCATCAGAGTCTGACGCGCGTCGTCCTCAGCCCCCGAAATGCCAGTCCCAATTTCGCTATCAACCCTATATTCGAAAACCCTGACAAAGACATAAACGACCACACCGACAGACCCAAAACCACCCAAAAGGAAAGACATATAGACGGTTATAACGGACATGAAGAAAACGAGGATAACCTCAGACTTAAGATCCCGCAAAAGCCCGAGATAACAGAAGACCTTTTCGAAACTTACACAGATGTTAGACGGAGTGGTACGCTCAGAAGCGACGACTTCTACGTTCGGCCCAAAAGGAGGGCAGGCCTCAATTTCACATTCGGTGGAAGCGTAAGGTTAAGCAAAGGCTTTCATAGAGACCTATGGTGATATAGCTCCAATTAATAAAATAGTTAATCCACCTTTATAACAGTACCAATAAATATTCTTTGACGAACCTCCGTTTACTATGTGTAGTACTTACATAGCCACTTAGCCGATCGAATACAGTTATTTATTCTATCCAAATCATTCATAACTCATTAAGAACGACTATTGGTGAAAGGATATTAAAAAATCTAAGTTTTCAACACTAAACTTGCCTGTTGAGTGTTTAAAGTTGGCATGATTTTTATAATTTGACTGACTAACAGCACTCTGCACTTTTAAATTAAAACAAACGTAACGACTAGAACTGCACTCATAGATTTGTGTCCTTATTAAAGTTTTCAGTTTTATAACAACAAGTAATCCTCCAAAGAAGTTAGTGGTGAGTGTTGTAAGTTTTTGACGAAAAAATTGATTAACACTTCAGGGCAAGCTTATCATGAAACTAACAAAATGTTCGATACATTTTCTTTCCTATCACAGCATCATTTCAGCCATTCACGCCACTAAATTATTTATAATATTTAATAATCACCATTGCCTTGCTCTAATAACGCCCACAAGCACGATTTACTTCCAAAAAGGTTAACTATATGTCTTATTTATATTAATAACAATGTGATTAATAGATAAATGCTTGCAGAATGTTTTGATAATAGGATAATAAATGCGGAATCCTTTCGATATTTTTGAAGGACAGTTTAAGTAACAAGTTTCTGAAGCGGCAGATAAAATAACGTGTCTCGAAACCCGCACTGCAGTGCTTTCCAAAAAAGGGTCCCAAAATTTACTAAGCCAATTTCGAGTATCTCAATTTGTATGCAGCTTAAACTACCAGTATAGTTTACGAATTCAGATTCTAATCAAAAATATACAACTTTATCAATTCCAGCTAATCATAAGGCATTAACATTTTCAGGGACTTCTCATACAACAATTCAATACAATAGCCACTAACCAGCAATATACAACATTCGAGAATAAAAATAAAGAACAAATCTCAATAACAACTACGCCCAGTGAATGCAACAACGAAATTATAATAGACTACGAAGAAACAAACGAACACACACTATTTATCAAACCCACTTGTACAGATGATGATACCGATAAAAAATTCGAAGAAATATTACAGACTGCTTACAATACTAATAAAGCTTCAAGTCCAGATAAATTAAATGATGAAGCTGAGAAATCCCCAACAAGCTTCGAAAATTCGCTAAGTTCGAGCAGTGTAGAAGATTCCATAAAAATATACAATGTACAAACAGGTGAGATTGTAAAATGTACACCAGAAGATAAGCTATCGAGGCGATATGCGGCTGACAAAAATGACAATATCAATATACCTGATAAGAATTCGGTAGGAACCGTTGATAGGCTAAGTGCAAGTGAATGCGGCGATGTTACAGAACCAGTGGAAATAGATAGTGTTAAGGAAACTCCATTTAAGAGTGAAATTGATGATCTGCCGGCTGAACTGCCGAATGTGAAGGAATTGGCTAAGAAATTTGTCAGCATGGAAAGCCTTAATGAGCCAGTCAAGGTCAGTATTAACAATAAATATTGAGTGAATCTGTCACTTTTAATTTATGACTTACTTTCTGCAGTTATTCTCATATTTCAACTGCGATATATTTTTAAAGAAAAATAATCTATCAAAATAACAAATCTCACTCTCAGTGTTGAATCATATCGATTTGAAACTAATTTAATTCGATTTTTAATACTTACCTGAAATGTTGTAGTTATTTCCTGTTTTGTGTACCATATAATACCAATGTTACCAATAAAGAAATAAACATATTATTTTCAATTTCACGAATCATTCAATTGTACTTATGTGAAATTTAAAACAAATTGAAAATATTGAATATCTGTCCCCAGGTACCCCAACCCGTATTAAAGCGCCAGAAAAGCAAAGAAAACATATTCAGCTCAGACTACAAAGAGAAACCAGGGAACAAACTGCAATACATGCACAGTCTCACAGCCAGAAGCATATCTAGGGAATTCCGGGAAGAACTCAAGCTGTCGATGCCAACCCCCCACACGGTGCCCGGAGGTTCCAAGGATATACCCGAGGGTGAAGAGGTGACCAGGGAATCTAGCAGGCCCAGTAGTCCAGTCCCTGAACCGGGGACAATAAAAACGAAATTGGCGTTTTTCGAAAGCTTGAAATCCAAATTCAGCAGTAAATAAATTGTAATTTTTGGTTATATCCAAGTGTAAAGGCTTCATACACATTCGTGCAATGAGTTCGACTAATGTATCTGACCACTCTAGTTGCAAAATGCGTCAGTTTTTTCAGCGAGTTAAAAGTGGAGTTTTTGCGACTGAGATGCTGTCCATGCGTCAAATGTACACCAAAATTTAGGTATAGTCCCACAAACTTATTTCGGTGACAGCGTCGCTAATACATATACATATTTAAAATAAAATAAAAACAACAACTAAACAGGCATAAAGGTTAGTTCCAATTTTGGCCACCGGGCCAGATAAGTTGGTTACGACCGTTAAAAGATTAAACGATTATTATCGAATGCATTGATCGAACACGTTGGGCCAATTTGTATGTGGCTATTAAAATTGTGATGGCATGTCAGATCTTAATTATTATTTATCAATATCACGAAATAACATAACAACTTTAGAAGTTTTGGGTTTTACAAACTTTCACTTTATTTCTATACAGAATTTTTTAATTTATTGTAATTCTTAATTTGTGACTACAACCTATTTACTATTTTGTAAATGAGTTACGTAGTTTTTTTTTAATCCGAACAATACGACATAATGCCAACAAATCTATGAGATTTTTTGAAAATTTGATAAACGTTAAGGATATACTCATTCAAAATTGTTCAAAAAAATATTTTTAATAAACTAAGTTACATAATCGGATGTAAAATTAAATCATGAATAATTTTAAACCCGCTTATCATATATCAATCAATTATTATTTCATATCTGGAAAATTAAATGCAATTAATTATAATGAATGAGAAGATAAAGAAATTAACGAAAAATGCAATACACTCCATACACACACAGAATAAACTTCAAAAGTAGACAGAGCTATAGCACTGATGCTAATTTCGTAATACTGAGAGTTCATATTCGTAGAAGCTGCTCTTTAGGCCTCTATATTTTACTTTCCATGTCAAGTAAATATATTTAATGAATTAAAATAAATATTATATTTAATTAATGGTCACACTATTATTTATAGTTAAATTTATAATCATTAGGTTACTATGTAAATATTTAGTGCCATTGTAATAATCATTTTAAAGCTAAAGCCAAAGTTGTAAATAAAACATTATGTTAGCTATAAGCTATAATCTAAATATATAATAGGTATATTATTATCATATCATAAGGTTGTGTGTATAATCATTATAATTATTATTTACTTTATGGTGATAAAACATTACACTATATATTTCTTTTTATGGGAGAACAATATTATTATTAAAAATAATGTCTATGTTTTTGTTACCTATTGAAAAATAATAATACTTAGAAGTTTCGTTTAAGTAAATAAATATAAGAAAGATCTAGAATGTGATAACGGGCATATTCAATTGTGGAACAATTTATATAAATGGTGATGTATAAGTAAAAGAAATATATCTGATTAAGTTTCTTAGACTTAATCAAAAAGGGAGACAGTACCAGAAACTAGTACTTACGTGAATAGAAGCCAATTTTAATATAGTAAACTAAAATCACACATAATGATAATAGTTTTTTTTATTAGTCTACAAGTCCAGTCCTTTTTTATTAGTCTACAAGTAAATATATAATATTTATGCCCTGTAAATTATATTATATTAATTCAGACATGGTGTATTTTTAATGTTTAGATAGAAATGAAAATGTCAATTAAAACCTCAAATATAAAATATGTTATTTTATTTGCATTATTTGATAACTACAATAATTAATATTTATAATATGTTTAAAAATACTATAAAAACTTTAAACAGAAATAACAATAATACAAATATACTTAACTATATTTTTTTCAAGTTAAGTTAGTCGTTAGTGCAGTACCTACTTTGTGGGAAAGTTTTTTTTCTTCATATTATCGTGTAGGTAGTCTATCTAACGTCACACGTCAGTATCTAACGATTCTGATTGACTAAAAACTGGTTCACATCCATATGTTAACGTCATTTTGTTCTAACCAATAAAATTGACACTGAGGGGGGGGCACGGCAGTGCCGTCGCCCAGACAATCATAGAAAGAACACAGGGGTTTCCAATATTACAATACGCTAAAAAGGACATGGGCACGGCCGTACCATCCTTTTCTCTATAATACTTTAATGTCAATAAGAATGAAAAAATTAGTAATGATATCCCCTATATCAGTAATAAATACCCAAAGTCTTATGGTATGGAATCTTCTCCATTTCAGTCGCATGTTTCCGTCTGTAGCACCATAGATAATAGTCCAATAGACTTGAATTAGGGACTTCTGCATTTAGTTTGTTTGTGGTTATCCTGTCTTGAAGCCTTTGCTTTAGCAGTTCTATGGTATGAATGGAACAACCTCGGATTTCTATTTCTTCTGGACAACCACAGGGAAGAAGAATATCTGTGGGAATAGAAAAAAAAGTATTTATTTATAATGTTACACATTGTTAGTGAATCTCATAATCACATAGTCCTTTTAATATTAATAATATCATCCCAACCAAATTTGCCAATCTGCACTGGGATGAGCAGTAGAATGAGCGCAAGTATGGGCGCACTTTTTATTCCCTGACTCTCATAACGACCCAAGAGAAATCAAACACAGGACCAAAAGCTTTACATGTACAGAATGGTGTTAGTTAAATTATTATGTATAACAAGCAATCAGCTGTATTGGAAAGCTCCTGGATATCAAAATTTTACATTATCTATACTTCTATACTAATATTATAAATGCGAAAGTTGGATGGATGTATCGATGGATGTCTGTTACTCAATCACGCCCCAACGGCTGAACGGATCTGGATGAAGTTTTATACATTAAGTGTATTACTTCATTTATTCATACATAAAGAATGCTAAACATTATTATAGCTTTATTTCCCACATAGTTACAACTTTTTATTTCTAATTACTAAACTGTGTTTATTATAGTTTGATTTGTTTGGATGCGTGAATTAAAAGCCTCCTCTATCGTTTTCTATATTTGTCTATAAGTAGCAAATGATCAACAATCAACTACAATTTTTTCCTGCTAAACATAATCAAACTCTAACTCAAACTCAAAACATATTTATTCAAAATAGGTATACCTAATAGAGTAATGCCTACAAAGTACACTTTCTGAACGCCGTGTTTACAAAGTATTAGATGTGATGGTGATAATCAACTATGGTATCTTAAAACTAAAACTACAAAGGTTCCAAACCCTGGTCTGAGAAGAGCCCATAATAAACTCAGCCAAGGATTATTTTTTATTATCACCACAGAACAATCATACAAAAAATTACCTTTCTTCAATTTGTCCATAAGTTCATCACTATAGCTCATAGCGCCAAAATAAACCAATACTTGTGGCACTCTGTAATCAGCGAACATTGTCAACTTGTCAATGTCTTGGAACTCTCCCCATCCGTTGCCATCTAGAAAATTCCACAAATCCGCTACCAAAATCTGTGCTCTTTTATACATTGATACTTTACATCCTTCGTAAAGTGCTTCATCACAAAAACATGGAAAATTTTCAACGACAATCTCAAGCAACTTAATGGCAGACTTATTAGCTTCTTTAACGCAAGTTTCAAATGTTTTATTATACTGTTCTATGAGTATAGTACCAACTTCATGTAATACTGCTATTCGTTGATCAAATAGAGGAATTACAGAGACTGTGTCACCTCTGAATATATGCTTTAGGTCTTCTTTTGTTATTTTTGAATAGTATTCCGGATTTGTAATATTGTATCCTTCCTGAAAAAAAGAATATGTATGCTTATAAAGCTTATCTATGTAAAAACAGGTTTTTATACAGGTATACTTGCTGAATAGTTATATCCAAATTGCATCAAGTGTTCTAGATTACAATCTAGAACATTTAATGGAATATTGATTTCAATTCAGAGCTTAAAATATTAATCAAAACTAAAAACTAATAAAGAATCTGAATTTGGATAACCCTCTGTTTAATAAACACTAAGACTTTTTCTTTTTCAGTAGTACTTGAAAGGTACTATTAAGTATTCAGTTGTATTAGGCAACATCCCATTGCAATTTGACTGGATATGGATGGAAAAACCAAAGAAAAACAATTCAGTATAGTAGTTGCACATAAATTTGATATTTTGACAGATGTTGTATATAGGAATCCTATCTTTATTCACAGATTGAATGTTACTCGGAGTAAGAGGAATGGGCTCTTAGACATGCAAATATTCAGTACTGTATAGTACAGTATATTCAGCAGGTACTAGCTCATGCCTGCTACTTTATCCACATCAGAATAAATTTACTTAATTTCGCAGGAACTCCTTAGCCAGGACATCTTTCCCAGGACATAACCTATGTGTGTACCAAATCACATCAGTTAGTTGAAAAGATGGGCCATGACAGAGTAATATTAACTAACTCACATTAACATTTGTAATAATAAAATTAGGATGGGTACTTTACATACCTTCAAAGCTCTGTACAAAGCTGCCTCCAAGGCAAAGTATCCAGTGTACCCATCAACCGTCCACTGCTCCTCCCTGTTCCTTGACCAGAAGCAGAAATTCAGAGCATCAGCCACAAACACCCAGTCCACTGCACATGAGTGATCTTTGTTGGGATGAATACTGTCTGTGCTAGTTTCAGGTATTTGTAGCTTGTTGTCTTTGAGAGATGACAGAATCTGATAATTAGAAAAAAAGTAATAATAGCAGTACCAGACTAATCATAATGATCGGTTTGACTTAGTGCAGGTGGCATTACTGAAAATCTTTGCTTGTTTTGACCCAGGATGAGCTGCATTTTCATCAACAGCAGACAATGTCATAGGCCTGGGTTTCCACCTAGCTGTAGAAGAATATTTGAGAACCTATTAGGCACAGTACTTCATTTTTATTATTTGTCAAAGTAGGTTGGAACATAAAGTTAAGATAAGTACCAGATGGTGTACCGTATCAATAACTATAAAGTTCTAGTAGTCGTATTTTACCTCCTCGCACAACTTTTCTATGCCCTCTGGATAAATTTTAACATGACGTGACCGTTCACTGATAAATTCACCCGATTTAGCAGGCGGTAGTACTCCATCTCGAACCATAGTTTAATTCCGATGTTTAGTTCAAATATAAATATATTGTACTCTGTGAAATAGTTTTTGAAGCCCAAAAACAATTCAAAACAATTATACAAGTCAATGAACTAATGACAACTTGTCCATAGACTGTCATTTTACCCCAGACGAATAAATAAATGCACGGACTATTGGACACCAGCAATAAAAATAGCAAACATCAACATGTACTGAGCATTGTGTGCTTGCAGCCTTAGTTGGTCAGTACCAACTTGACAAACAAAATCATAGACAAATCTAATATCAGTTTGTGTTTTCGTAACCAAAGAGGTTTCTGGTCAGTGGTCTGGTCTTTGTTTTTATTAGGAGAGGATATGAAACATCATATTTAAATTGAAGCTTCCGGAAAGTAAAAATGGCGTATGGGCGGAGCTTAAGCTGGGGGTTAGGGCTGGTATTATCGATACTTATATAATCGATATAAAATTTATCACAAATAAAATTAATAAATAATTAAACATAATATTTTGAAAAAACACTAGTAAGTAAACATAAATTACGAATACTAGATTCGTTTTTTCTAATGAACTAGCTGATGCCCGCGACTACATCCGCGTGAATTGAGGTTTTTAGGTTCCCGCGGTAACTCTTGTCATACAGATCAGTTTAGGCATGATTAACAACATCATCCATACATCCCAACTTCGCGTTTATAATATGTGTTAGTATAGATTTATATTATTAGTTCATGTGAACCTTACAAACAATACTGTTTCATAATATAAGTTAGAATTCCTAGATATTATGGAAAAAATGTTACTGAATGTGATGATATGAATAATAAAATAAAACATCACTCGAACTGCGCGGACGTGTGCATTATTAAACAAACCTTTTAAAATATTTTTGCAAATTCAACTTACCTACGGCAACCGAAAGTGATACTTAAACTCTAATTAATTATATTTATTGTGAAGTGAATTCAGCAAATCATCATAGTAATAACTTACGACTATAAATATTGTGTGCAAAGCGCAAATTCTACGGAGCTCCCCTTCCCCCTCGAGTAAAGAGTACGGCTGCGATTTTTTGACTCGCTCGCACTACAGCTGCGGCGTGGTGCGCGTACGCTGCATCGATCGACCGGTTTATAAAGGATGTCCACACAACAAACATCGCTCAGCGGAAACCTCACAAGCGGTAGCGGAGGAGGAGGCTCCACGTCGAATCTATCGAATTATGATGAAGAAGATGCCCATTTTGAAATACGACCTAGAAAACGAAAAGAACGCTCAGTTGAATACGAGCTTAAAAGAGACCTATCTGATTTTCGCAAGGAAATTACAAAATTTTTTCAAGACTTTGCAGCCACGCAAAACGAAACATTATCGCATATACGTCAGGAGGTAACTGAAATTACGAACGAAATCAAATGTATCAAAAATACTACTGAAAAACTTAACTCAAAATATGAAACATTACAACAAGAAATTGAATGCATAAAATCAGAAAATCTAGTGCTACAGAATAAATTAAAGCAATCAGAACATAATTCCGCGACCAACCCCACTATGAGCGACAAATCGCTCTCGCCTACTCACGAAGACCTTATGTTCGAACTCAAAGACCGTTGCGAGCGGGAGAAAAATGTTGTATTAGTGGGTATAAGTGAAATATGTGACAAGAATTATACGGCGCGACGTAAACATGACGACTGTGAAACGTTAAAAGTAATCACATCCATATATGCACAATGCCCTAAACCTATCAAAACTATGCGTTTGGGTAAATATAACCCAGGGAAAAACCGACCTTTGAAAGTATGTTTTGAATCAACCTCCGTACCAAAACAACTTTTACGAAACAAATCAAATTTAACTAACAATGTCCGATTATACGCCGATCAAACTCCGTCTCAAAAAATATTTTTAAAACAACTATCGGAAGAGCTACAAAAACGCAAAGAAAATGGTGAAACTGACCTTACTATTAAATATATACAGGGAATACCTAAAATTGTCAAGTCAAAAAACGATTAACGCACACTGTTCAAGCTTCATCTACGAATAGTACGTTAACAACAGATAGCCATTACGTCACGCATTACCTAGTTCAAAAATACCAAGACCTACCAGCAAGCTCAAAGTCATTAAAAATATTCTATGCCAATTTACGAAGTATTAGGAAGCCAGGTAAATTCGAAGAAATTCAATGTATACTCAAAGCAGTACCGAAAGCACTTCATGTTCTCATTTTCACGGAGACTTGGCTTACATCCGACCAGGACGCCCGTCAATATCAATTACCGAATTACACACATATATACAACTACAGGAAAAACAGTAAGTTATATCCATAACAGTTTAAAATATGACATAACGGAGGAGCTAGCAGAGAATGGGAATCACTATTTATGGATATATATAAACAAGTTTGCACTAAGTATAGGCGGAATTTATAAACCCGGAGAGTCCAACGTTAGTAAATTTCTGGAAATATACTCCACTCAATTGGAAAAACGAAAAAGAGCAATAATATTTGGGGATTTCAATCTGGATCTTCTTAGTACTAATAATAACACTGCTAACTACTTGAGAACTATAGAAGAAGCTGGGTATGACATAATAAATAAAATTGATAAGGAATACTGCACCCGTGAGACACATACAACCAAGACTATACTAGACCACGTATGTACCAACTTAAATAATAATAATAGGTTCACTCTTAGTATCATTGAGTCATGTTTATCCGATCACAAACAAATTTATATGGAATTATCACAATGTAACGCACAAACACTTCAACGAGTTCAGTATACTGCTCTGGATTACGCTGGTCTACTAAAAAGCTGTACAGAAAATAAACCTTTAAATAAGTACTGCGACTATTATTATATTGAAAGTTATATAACGGAAAAAGTCACGCAAAATAAAATAATAAAGACCAAAATATTAAACTTACCTCAGAAAGATTGGATTAATAAAAATATAATTAACGGAATAGATATGCGTAACATTTATTGGCAAAGTTTAAAAAAAGATAGTAAAAATGAAGATATAATAAACAAATACAATTTAGAAAGAATAAAAGTAAATGAAATGATAAAGGACACTAGGCAAAGCTACTATTGTAATGAATTTGATAAGTGTAAAAATAAACCAAAAAAGATGTGGGACCTCATCAACACCTTAGCTATCAATAAAATAAAGAATAATATTGCTTTGCCAAAACTCACCACACTTTCTGGTACTATAACTGACGGGAATATGATTTGTCAAACCTTTAATGACTTCTTTCTAACGATAGGTGCCGAACTAGCAAACAAAATACACTTGAAATACCACAAAAGTTCAGTTCATACCCTCATGTATAAGGATACCTACCAACATGACATAATTTTGAGCGAACTAAAGCCGTGTGATGAGAGGGAAGTGATTAAGATAATTGATAATTTAGACAGTAATACAAGCACTGGTGTTGATGGAATTAGCCCAAAAGCCCTTAAATGTGTAAAAAATGTAATTGTCTCGGATCTTACAAATTGTATTAACAAATGTCTATCACAAGGTGTGTTTCCTGATAGCTTAAAAGTTGCAAAAGTCAGTCCAATCCATAAGACGGGGTCCAAATCTGACCCTAGTAATTATAGGCCCATATCAGTGCTCCCTGTCATTTCTAAAATTTTTGAAAAGATAATATATAACAGATTAAATGAGTACTTAAATGCTAAAAACTTTTTGATTGATCAACAATACGGTTTTAGATCTAAATCAAACACTCTATCTACGGCAATCGACGTTGTTACTAAAATTAAGGCTAACATAGATCGAAAACATGTCTGTCTGGGTATATTCATAGACCTAAAAAAAGCTTTTGATACTGTTAGTCACTCAAAGCTGCTACAAAAGCTGAGTAACATAGGAATTGTAGGGACAGCACTAGATATGCTTACCTCTTACCTCGCTAACCGACAACAGATTGTGCAAATTTCCAATTATAAAAGCAACTCCCAGCCAGTGACAGGTGGCATTCCACAGGGCTCAATCTTAGGACCGTTACTTTTTCTAATATACATGAACAACATAGTAAACTTAAACCTCATTTATCTTTATATGCAGATGACACTTGTCTTTTCTATTTCGCTCACTCCATTCATGAAGTTATAACTCAAGCACAAAAGGATCTAGATGTATTAAATGAATGGTTCCTACATAATCTTCTCACAATCAATACAGCCAAAACATCATACATGATTTTCAGTGCTAAAAATAAAAAAGTACCCAATTATCCACCGCTTAAAATAAATGACAATATTTTAAAAAGATCTAAATCAGAAAAATATTTAGGCCTAACATTAGACGACAAACTTATATGGGACTCACATTACCTCACCAAATTACCTCAAAATTAGCTTCACTCACAGGTGCACTGCGAAAAGTGTCAAATATCATACCGCTCAAAATCCGGAAAACTATCTACAACGCCCTAGCAAAGCCTCATTTAGAATATCTAATAGAAATCTGGGGATCAGCTGCTCAAACTCACATCAACAAACGGCAACGAGCACAAAATAAACTAATAAAGGCTTTATTCCGTTATAACTACCTAACTCCAACTAAAGAACTATATAAAAAAACTAAGCTTATGAATATTAAACAATTATATACATACAATACATGTCATCTTATTAGGAAAATTACAACAAAAACTATACACTCTAATTTAACCTTCATACCCAGGACTATCAAATATAACCTTCGAAGCAAAAATAAATTTCACATTTGGCAACCACGAACAAAAACATATGGAAATAAAAACATATTGTGCGAGGGTACACTCTTATACAATAGCCTACCTGATACTATTAAAGAATGTAATAATAGTTCGCAATTTAAGAAACAGCTGAAGATATATGTAGCGGATAATATTGTGTAAATATACTTATATAGCTCATTAACATTAGGAAATTGAAGCAATAATGTAAATTAGTAATAAGTAATTAAATTTTAATATTTAGTTTATATAATGCATGCTTCTGTGTAACTACTAAACTTATGTTCAATCTCTTGTTAAGTGAACAGTGTTCTTTTAAGAGAAATAAATATCTTTAAACCGAAAAGTAGACTGATTTTAAAATTGATTTATTTCAAAAATTTATAAAAATGCATACAGATAGTTAAAAAATCTCGATTGCAGCGCAGCGTTGTGGAATTTGACCATAAAATATATCTAAGAACTTTCTCACAAGCTATACATATCCAATGCAAAAACCGCATCTCAATCGGCCCAGTACTTTTTGAGAAAAATGGTACCACTGAAGAATAAAAATCATGATTGCAGCTCAATTTGATGGACTATGGTCCTACATATCTAAGAACCTTCTCAGAAGTTATGCATATCTAATGCAAAAACCGCATAATTATCAGTCCAGTAGTTTTCCAGGAAAATGGTAACAACAAACTGCACAAACTAATGCACACCTCTTAGGGCAAACACATATACCGTCTCCGTTCCGTCGTGGGTACAAAAATGATTACTCAGAAATTAGAAAATGGTGTGATAGAGCCGATTAAATGCGAAAATCAAGAAAGAATGCCTAAAAAGACAATAGTTGCATTTGAAAAAAAAACCTGTACATATCCACTGGCCACTTTAGTCACAGCCAAGGAATATACTAGTACTTTATAGTAGTAAATCAGTTAAAGATTTTTAATATTGACGTATCGGGGATTGGAGATCGGGTGTCTTAATCACAAGATTATTATCGATACAATCTATAATGAGTTTGGCAATATTATAAGTAGAATCGGACTGTTCAATTTCATCTCTCTACCCCTCAGAGTGAGAAACAGTAAGAGTTATATGAAATTTTAATTTTATCGATATTCAATTTATTTGTAAATAATACAATCCCCGCACTATATATACACTTTATACAAAAACTAATGAAATAATCAAAATTTTTGGGGACAGCACAAAAGTTTATTTTTAGTTATGGATTCAGTAAATCAAAAACTAAGCTATAATAGTCGAAATAACTTAAAATAGTAGCCACAAAAAGAAAAACTAGACGACTTTGTTACTCACCTATGAAATGAAATTCCTGGGCGTTTTACAATATTATTATTACGACACCCCACAACTGAGCATTTCACCATAGTTGATTACATAAAACTAAGCAAAAACACATGAAAATATTCAAAAAACAGGTAATTATTCACGACTGACACACCGGAAGCACAACAGACGCCATTTATAGTTGACAAAAATTGGCTTCAATAGCTAAATTTGATGACGTCATATGACAATTGCGCGACACATTCACGCAATAACATAATACACCTGTCTCGTTCTAATAACGTAACTTTTAGTAAGTAAGAAAAGTCAAATCATAGTTTTACATGTTTTATTAACAAAATGCATCGTATAGCTTGAGTAAAATTCAACATATCCTCTCCTATATATAAAATCAAAGGGTCTGGTCTTGTCTATCCTATAAGTTACTTGTCTCTGGTCTGGTCAGTGGTATCAGAGACAAGTTATGAGTGGTATCCTCTAAGTTACTTGTCTCTGTCAGTGGTACCCACAGAGTACTTTTTATCAGAGACAAGTAACAGAAGTAACTGATACTGTAGCCAGTGTTGCCGTTTTAGCCACTTTGTGGCCAGATCTAGCGGATTTTCAACGGTTTTAGCCACAAAAAATAATAATTTAGCCGCTAAAACGAATCTAGCTACTTCTAGCTACTTTTGGTAATTTTTACCCACCGCAGATTTTTACTATTAGTAGTCTACCGAGTAAGCCTCTTATTGCCAGCTACTTAGTGATTTGAATGAAATCTATGATTATCGCCTTTAACTGAGTAGGCCACACCAAGTTCGCGTCACAGTCGTAGTCTGTGATCGGGGTTTCCCCAGTATATGTTTATATTATTTACGTTATTGAGATTCGATCGAATTAAAATGTATGTTATTAAGTTGGACATTTGAGCCTTTTATTTTGTACTACTAATAAGTACTAAGTCTTAATGTGCCGAAACGATATGTCTATGAATATTGGAACTATTGTTTAGCCGAATACTGTCGCTCGTAGTTCTGTTTTGTTTTTCGTAATATTTTTCAGTTAATACTAGTGTGAATTATGGAAGTAGGCTTAGGGCGCAATTTGAATGCCATAAGCCTACTTTGTCGTATTAGTTTACAAATTGCGAAAAACCAAATTAAATTTGAATTTCGCGGGCAGACCCTTGACCCTATTAGGATAATAAAGTAGGCCAAAAATACTATGAAATTTAGCCACTTCTAGCTACTTTTCGAGAGCGGTTTTTTTACAAAACTAGCTACTTTTTTATTTTACCTAGCTACAAACTAGGTTGTGCTAACGGCAACACTAACTGTAGCAATAAGTGGTACCGAATAAAAGAAGAGTATTATTTACTGTTTAATTGAAGATTTAAACTAAGCTTAAATAATTATGCCTTTAGACGTACAAGGCACGTTTGTATCACAGAAAATTAATAAAATCCGATGGATTCCGGAAGATTACGTCGAAACGAAACATTTTTTTACCGGTAGTTGGGACGATGAAATCAACTCAATAAAAGTTTGGTGTTTCGAGACTTTGAATGAAGATGAGGACGTGGAATGCCCCCGCCAACTATCTGAATACAAAGTTGAAGGTGATGTTACAGAAATTAAGTTTACAGACAAGAAAACCATAGCCGCGTCTTTTTCGAACGGCGACGTAAAGATGCTTGAAGTCAGTGCCTACGATAAGCAAGCTCCACTAAGAGAAGTTCATTCTTGGAATAAATTACACAATTTCGGGTAAATATACGTTTGTTTTTATAATAGACTAGCTGATGCCCGCGACTTATTCCGCGTAGAATAAGATTTTTAAGTCCCATGGAAACTCCTTAATTTTCCGGGATAAAAAGTAGCCCATGTCACTCTCCAAATCCTCAACTATACCCATGCCAAAAATCACGTCGATCCGTTGCTTTTTTGTGGCGTGATTGAAGGACAAACCAACACTTTCCCATTTATAATATAAGTATGATGATAACATACTACATGGTATACTACATAGTATAATTATTTATTTAATTACATTGGAGCAGCGTGGTGGGTCTAAGCTCTAATTCCCCTCTCTCCTATGAGAGCGGAGGCCCGGGCCCAGCAGTGGGACGTTAATAGGCTGTAGTGGTGGTAGATGATGATAACCGGGACTTGTCCACATGGATTATGATCTTAAATCTTTACTATACTTTGAGTTTCCGGGATAAATGGAAACCTCTGCATGCAACATCTATGCAAAAAGTTGATCCATTGTTGCATTGCAGTGTGTCTATAAGATAAACACACATTTGCATTTATAATAACTACCTATTGATGTAAGTCCAGCTTAGGCTGAGTTGCACAAAACAAATTCATAAATTTAAATAGTAGTTAGACTAATTTAATTGCAGAATTGTATGAAGTCTTGAAATTAAATTTGTGTTAATTATTGAAGTGAAAACTTCTTTAGAGCACTTTTTGGTATGGCATAAAAATGTGAATATGTGTGATCAACACCATTCTTCTTAAGACAAAAGGTCTTATGTATAATAATATAGTACATTTGTAATTAAACTTTAATGCCTTAGTTTTAAGGTTTATATTAATAAGTGCTGTGTAACCGTGGGTGACACCTCACTTTGTTATGAAGACAAAAAGTCTTAAATATAAATATAGTACATTCATAATTAAACTTTAATGCCTTAGTTTTGAGGTTGATATTTGAAATATTTTTTTAATTAGAAAAAAAATATTTAAATATTCGTTTTCACTTAGTCCCTATGACTGCCAATTTTTTATTATTATAAAATCACTAATTATTTGAAAAACCTTAGAAAACCTTGTTTGAGAAAAATAAATTGTTTTCATTTTATCAACCTCATGTTTCAGTGTTGAAAAATGTTCCTGTACATCTCTAGACACATTGGAAGGTGACATAGCAAGCATAGGAGAGGATGGTAACGTGAATATATTGAATGGCCGGAGAGGGGAAGTTTCACAGGCCATCAAAGGGGCGGATAGCTGCTCATTGCATTCCGTGTGCTTTATTAAATTAAGTGAGGTGGGTATTAGTTTCTCTAGCAACTAGTACTTCTACTTCTTAAAAATTATCTTTTAGCAGCACCTGTAACACATGAATCCTTATGAAGGATATAGGCCAGAGTTTCACACAGGCAAAGCCACGAGCATCATCTAATGCAAAAAATTGTGTGGATGCTGACTGGGCACTGCATATTGAATGAAATGAATTAATCTCAAGCTCCAGGACACAGATGTATGTAGGCTCTGCTAAGAATCTGCAGAAACACCTTTACAATCTGTTACCTACACAAATGCACAAACAACTTAATCGTCACCTAAGAATAGGCTTAGTACAACCAGAGGAGGCTAAGAAATCACAGATTGGTATTGGTCAGACACTATAGATGGTGGGGATTACAATAGATCAGCAAGTGTCACTGGGTCCTCTATCCTCCAGGAGCCCTGCATAGCCAAGAAGATCATCTAGTATTCAACAACCTCCGTGGCGTAGTGTTAAGCGCTGTTGTTTTAACGTGCGGAGGTCCCATGTATGATCCCCGGCAGGGTCAATTTGGGAATTTATAATTTCTGAATTTATCCTGGTCTGGCCTGGTGGGAGGCTAGCTATGTCTAGTTACCACCCTACTGGCAGACGTGCCGCCAAGTGATTTAGCGTTCTGGTACGATGCCGTGTAGAAACCGAATAGGGGTATGGGTTTAATATAACTGCCATGCCCCTAACAGGTTAGCCCGCAACCATCTTGGTAGACTGCATCATCACTTACATCAGGTGAGATCGCAGTCAACTTGTAGTAGATAAACATAAAATGTCTTTTGCCATGTCAATGTATGTGTATATGAATCTCTTTCCAGGTTATAACAGGTAACATGAGAGGTCACATGAAAATCTGGGACATTCGCTCCTCAAACAACAAACCGGCAGCCTCTTTTCTTCTGGCGGGAGATGAACTTGCAGCAACTTGTATAGTCAGACACCCAACGCAGCCCCATGTTATACTGGCGGGGAGTGAATCAGGTAACATTCATTTACCATTCATTCATTAATTTACCTACTAACATAATAATAATATTATATTATAATATAGTTTGATTACATCAAGTCAGGGCATTGCAAAGTTACAATTTTGCTAAGTATACAAACATATTAAAACACAAGTAGGATAAAATACTAGCTGATGCTCGCGACTTCGTCCGCGTGGATTAAGGTTTTTGATTTCGGACTCCTTAATTTTTCGGGGATAAGATCTAGTTTCGTCAAAGTTGGTTGAAAAGGTGGGCTGCGAAAGTGTAGCAGATAGACAGACACACTTTTGCATTTTAAATAATATTATTATGGACTATTAAGCATATGGTCTAGAGACAGGGATGTGGAAAATGTTAGAGGAGGCCTTTGCCATCATGCAAGTGGACAGGGTTGTCGAGGCAGTGCAGGATAATAATAGTTAAGATTAAGAAATGTAAAATGTCCAAATAAATAATTTCTTTCAGGCTCTTTGGCAGTATGGGACCTGCGTATGAACCAATTCCCAACGTCGCTGCTAAACGCGCACGCAGCGGGCGTAACGGAGATGCAGTTCCATCCAGAGAACCCCAACAAACTCCTGACTTCCTCAGTCTCCGGGGAAGTGTGGGACTGGAATATGGAAACATTGACGAAAATGGCCCACGAAGACTATTTAATAGACGATAAGACTGCTATGCAAGTGAATTCGCTAATGTCTGGACTACATAAGGCGATCAATACGTTACACTGTGACAGAGGTAGAATACTGTGCGGTGCGGATAACGAAGCTGTTTACTTGATTAAGAACTTTAAGTACTAGTGATATAGAATTTGTTTTTGAATGTCCAACATTTGGAGTATAAACTGTGAGTTTTACGTCAAAGTAAACTGGATTTAAACTGCCTGGTTTTATGGTTCAAGTATGTCCATACATCTATAGCCAATGCTTAAAGCAGTAACATTGTAAAACAAAAGTCTTCATAAATAACTTTAAATCAATAAGCGCTAGGGCCATTTTACTCGGAATTTGTCGTGTTTCGATATACGGAATCTCCTAGCACAGACGGTTATTTGGATGATATGCTCCCTAATGTTCGGGCCACGTAAGGCGATCAATATATAAGCGGTGCGGATAACAAAGCTGTTTATTTGATTGAGAACTTTAAGTGATAGAATTAGTTTTTTAATGCCTGTGTTCAGGGAAAAACAATAAGCAAAATCTGTGCAAAATGATTTGTGTGATATTTTTGCAAAGACATGAAGGACAAAAAATGCATAAGCAAGTGCCAGTTTTTCTACATTAAGAGCCGCTTGCACAAGGACATTTAAACTGATTTAGTTAAATGTTGTGATGCTGTTCCTTTTTGGCAAACGCATATTGTAGTTGCCAAAAAGAGACAGCATTAAAATATTTAACTAAATCAATTTAAGAGTCCTTCTGCAAGTGGGCCTAAGTTGTGAGTGAATAAAACATCTAATTTATAAATAATGTTTTTGATTTATAATCATACTACCATTTTTAAATAATTATAAATCAAGCTTTAGAAAGAGATAGCGAGAAATCGATCTTCAACTTAGTCGAAGTTGCCGACTGTATCCCCATTGGTTTTTTCTGAATATAATTAACGTAAGACAACGCATAAGCGCGGAAAGGAGAGCTGGGGCACAGTTCATCATAATGTTTTGACGACGTGCAGTAGGGTAAGCGCTGTTGTAAGCGCTGTCTTATAAGCGGTAGGTCCCGAGTTTGATTCCCAGCACGGTCAATTTAGGAATTTATAATTTCTGAATTTTTTCTGGTCTGGCCAGGTGGGAGGCCTCGGCCGTGGCTTTACCACCTTACCGGCAAAGACGTTCTGCCAAGCGATTTAGCATTCCAGTACGATGTTGTGTAGAAACCTATTGGGAGTATGGTATGGGTTTAATTATTATTATAATATAACTGCCTTACCCCTAAAAGTTTAGCCCGCTGCCATCTTACCCTGCATCATCACTTACCATCTGGTGAGTTTACTAACTTGTAGTGTAATAAAAAATACTAATTCCATCTGTAAGCAAAAGTGCAAAAGTAGAGTGTAAGACTCCGAAGGTATGTGTCGTACCTTACTAGGTAGGTATATCATAAATATATCAGTAGGTATATAGGTTTGCATAAATAAAAGGAGTTTCAGAATTTAAATATAGGTACTTTATTTGGGAAGTAAATACGCTTAAAATAAAGTAAAGGATATAATACAATAACATAGAATAATACACCAAGTCAGTCTTTGCTTGCCTAAATAGTCAATTGGTAAGATATTTTACAATTTATTTACATTTTTAACCTTTATATAAGAATAAACAATCATTTTGAGTGCTAAGTGATAAAATCAAAGAGCCAGTGAGAAGATTGTTCTTATTGTTACTACAGGTACAAACTATGAATTCGTAAAGATATTGTCAATTCACTATGGTATAAAACAGACTTAGTGTACTACGATTGCTTATAGCAGTATTAATTTAATATCGTTGACTCTTGTTTCAGAGTATTATGATGCGTATTTTAAGAACATCATAGTAAAATTGCAATATTAAAATAATACTACTTTAAGCGATGGTAGTAAGCTCCCAGGTCAGGTTACCACAGTGCCAGGGATATATCGTGAGTCATGACGGATTGTCAAACGAGTTCTTATTATGATGACTCCCTATCACAACATCATGACAGTTTGTTTGCACCTTTAGGTTATTTGTCCTCTTAAGCGGAGCAAAATGGAGCGAAGAATTGCCAAGAACACCTATTTGACAGGTAACGCGATACTATCACGGCGTTAAATTTATTGAGTCACATGTCAGGAATCCGATTGGACCGCCCATCACATCGCTTCAGTCGACAGGCAACCAATAAAATAAAACACTGAACAAAACGCTCGCCGGCTCTTCACTTACACGCTAAAAAGGCACCATACCTACAACCGTACGTTTATATATTGCTTTTCAATGGTAACTTCAACAGACCAAAGCCAATGGCACCACACTCCATATTGAAAAAGTATTGAATCAACGAAATCTGAGCATTTTTGAAGTCTAAAAATTTTAGTTTTGTTTTATATTAGTAAAAAGATGCAAATAATTGTATTCAGTTTTAATATAATGCTATCAAATCAAGACTAGACAAATCGTCTACCTTGATGTCCCAAAATTAAGGATTATAAGTATTCTGAAACTAGAGTGCTAACATCCATACTAATATTATAAAGGCGAAGGTGTGTCTGTCTGTAAGTCTGCTACGCATGACCTCTTTACATCTAATTCCATCTAACTAAAGAACAGTAAAGTTTGGGATAGATTGGAATGGAAACATTTTGCTATTTTCCTCGCACTCCCGCATATGATAGCGATGACGTCATGCCTTGCGTTTTTTATACGACTGCCTGAAAAAAGGAGTATATTGTTTTCAGGGTTCATGTATGTATGTATGTGAGTTTGTATATTCCACCATAACTTCTATACTCCTGAACCGATTTTGATAAATGAGGTATCGTTAGAATCCCTAGCTTATTCTGGGTGACATAGGCTAGTAAAATTAAAAAAAAAATTGATGGGGTGACCATAGTGCCGCATCAAAGACTAAAGTTGAAAAAATAATTTCGAAAATAAGATTAACTACCTATATAATCATCATCTAGAAAATGATGAGTAGATTCCAAAAATATATAACATTATAGTTCAATATCCAGTGATTCACAAACAAACATCATTTAATAAAAATGTGAATAAGATTCCAAAGGCTATATATGCAAATCGTTTCATATGGAGGTAAACTCCGAAAATAATATAGCAGGGCAGTCGTATTTTTTAATTCGTTAAATTAATTTCACTTGTTAGGTTTCTTTACTCGGTGTGGTCTATAAGCTAATACTCTGAAGATAACGAAGAAAACTGTCGTAGAGGCAATCGAAAGCGCATATTTCGTTGTTTCAAACATAATAAAACTTTCTAGAGACTAAAAGTAGATAATTTTTAGAAATAACCTTAGAGCAGCCTCAGAAACTGAAATCTTTTTTTACGATTAGATATTACAATAACATTTAATTAAATTATTTATGTTAGTATAATTATAATGATGAATATTTGGCATCTCATTCACATGTTGTATACCACACTATATGCGTTAACTATTCAATTAACACAGAGTCTAAGCATATTATTAATCAATATTATAATAATTATTTTATTACTGTATCACTCAATATTGTTCAGGAATAAAACACAGCTCTCAGTGTGACTCAAACATAAATCTTAATCGTATAATAATAATAATAATGCATAATGCACCGTATTTATCGCATAAACAAATTTGACATCGGTCCAAAACCGAGTCCAGACATTCGAGTCCATAATTTGGCTAATTACAATACTTGGACCAAGGGTGGTTCGAGACCAAGGTTCCAAATCTTCTGCCAAGCTGATAGCTACTAAAGTAGTGTCTGGTCTAAAAATGAACGTAGGTACCTGGAAAATTTCGAATGTTATTACACTTTACACATGTGCATATAAACGTCTGTGTCGCGTTTATTTTAAAATTAGACCTTAAAAGTGCTCCAGCCTTCTTGAGTTTAAATTTGGCTATGACTTTTTTCAACAACTGTTTCAATGCCACCAAGAAACAAACATTCATGTCTGTCTATTGTCTATACCTACCTACCAAAAGTCCAAAATACAATTCGAGACCAGACCTGGAACCACATAACAATGACATTCAATTTATCTTCAGATTGTGAATAAAACCAAACCCAAGGCCAAACCTGGAGGAGTGTTGACCAAAAATTGGTTCAAAATCATTCCAGAAGATTTCGCGAAACCTGAAGAAGAAAACCTGTATCACTCTCCAATCTTGGAGACATCACAACTTAAGACAATTTGAATAGTACTGCGACTTGGTCCCTGATCTACAGCTTCAGGACCACTGATTGATCTAAAATCATTCCAATAATGACCTACTATATAGTGCATCGTGACCAACGAACCCGAGTTCACCATTCCAAAGGTTGAGCGAAACCTGGAGAAGAAAACCTTGAATATCCGATGTTGGAGCTATCACAACTGGAGACCACTTGAATAGTACCGTGACTGGGTCACTGATATTCATCATCAGGACCAAAATCATTCCAATAAGTTACAAATACTGGATATACATTGGCGGTGACTCAAGTGTGGAGGTTCCGCCGGTGCAGCGGTTGTTTCCTCTGTGAGGCCGCGAGGCAGGAGGGTGGGACGGTCCACAGCTGGTCGCACCACCGCATCAGCGCTTCGGTGACGTGGCAGCTGTTCGCCGCTGTGGCCAGTTGCGTTTCGAGGCTGTCTGATTGCTTGATCAGGAGACTGGAAAGTCAGAAAAAGTATTTTATTGTTCAAATATTGGATAGAAGCAGGCGTTACTTTGCGGAAGTCCATGATAGTGAATGAACTAGAAGTTTAATTCGCTGTGATCCGCCACAGTAGACAAATCTATGTGGCGGATTATAGAAGAGATGTTGACTCGACAATGCACGATTGTAAAGATTTACAATTTAGCTACTGTACAATCGTGCATTGTTGAGTCAACATCTCCTGAAGATGCTCCGGTGTCGTTGATTTGGAGGATTTGTGTGGTGTGGTGCTGTGCCGAATTACTGGGTGGTGGGGGTCGCATGCTGTAGGTGAAAGACACCCACTGTACCACATTTTGTACCATTCGTCTACTGTGGCAGATTATAGCGAATTAAACTTCTAGTTCATTGATTTTATTATTCGGTTAAGGGTATTGGGTTTTAGATGGAAGAAGATTTTGAAATAATCACAAAAATCGGTGATCACAGTGACATCTTCCGGATAAGCCGTTATGAAACTGGTTTCGTTTTGTGTTTAATATACCTATAGGCAATTCGGCTAGATTTCTGAACCTGGTCGAATTGCTCCTATGTATCAAACATCTCATGTATGTGTACATCATGTTTGGCCTCTGGGCTGATCTATTTTTGTGTCGCTCAAAAATGTTATCAGTAAAAGATCCAACATCCAACACGAATCGAGAACCAGACGTAGCAATGGGGCACCTACTTCGCATTATGTACTTTAGATGTAATGTTAGTAGACCCCGAAAATTGAAAACATTCGTATAATCTCAAGGGGCTCGCTCTTTGACTAGCTGTACACAAGCAGCAAAAGACTGTGGTCTGTGGAAGCCCTAGGTTTATTGCAAAATAATCTCTATTACCTGGGCGGGAAGAGTGCTGGAGCGATGATCATAGCGACGTTGTGTTCGCTCATCTTGTTTGTGTCACTCATGGCTACGATCTCTCGCACCAGGCGAAGGATCTCGCGTAGCGTGGCGCGCTGCTCTGACGGCAGCAGCAATACCAGCAGGTTGAGGGCTCGGCCTTGTGTGGTGCCTGACAGTGCTAGAATAAGAATACTGGGTTAGCTCATTTGGTAAAGATAGACTAAATTAAGAATGAACGCTCCTCATTTCGCCTCACAAAATTACCAGCTGCAATAAGCTGCAAGCTTTTTATGAAAAATTTGGCGAAGTTGTCGCCCTTACTCCTTCTTATTTTCATTTTACTGTTTGAGATTGTGCGCTTTTATAATTGTGCAGGTCACGTTACCCTGGACGTCAATGTACACAGCAATAAAAATATTATGTGGACGTGCACGTTACAGCGTTATCGTGGATAAAAATTTTAAAGAGTCTTCATAATATATATTTCCAAACATTTTACTTGCATGTGTTATCGTGATACTGCGGGTCGTCCACGGTAATATCGTCACGTTAGAAATTATAAAAGCACACAGTATTTTACCGCACGTATAATTTCATCTTCAACTTACCATACGTGTGATAGAAGAGCCTCATGAGCTCCTGTGTGAGCGGCGGCTGGGGCAGTGAGCGCAGTAGTCGCTTGAACACGGCCGCGAGGTCATGTCCCGTCGCTCTGCGCATTGCAGCTTCCACGCTGTCTCGATCCTCGTACCAGTGACGCTCTATTAGTTGACAGAGCGTTTCGACCTGGTGACAATGGGAACAGCCATTTGAGGAATTGAACGATAGTTTGAAATATAATGTTACGAACTGATGAAAACAAAATGCTGGAACTACCTACCTGTTGAACTTAAATGCAAAAAAGTTTGGTAAGATGTCGCTGTTACTTTTGTTCTTATCTGTTAACTAGCAATTACCCGGGACTTCACGCCTATTGGTATTCTACAAAACCTGCATTATTTCTTGTCTACATTATAATAGCTAATGAAAACCTCAGCGCCAACAGATTTCTAGAGTTTGGGCTGGGCGTTGTGGAGTCAGTGATTTAGTGATTGAATCAGGATTGATTTATTGTATGACACTTGTATAACCTAGAAGTACGGTATTTCTTATATATCTAAGGATAGAGAGGCAGGTATTGGTACGAATTAGAAATAAGAGTGACCGAATTTTGTATTGAGATTTGCCTGTTTCCTCCATAAAGTCGCTGTCACCACGCAGCGTTGCTCTGTCTAGGCGCCATCGTTGAACTCCTTCGCCTGATCTTACCTTGTGTTTGTTCCCCGGCACTCGCAGCAGCCCTTCGTCCTTGGTCCTCGCGCGCAAGGCTGCCGACAGTGCGCGGAAGACGGACGGCACGGAGCTCCACGTCTCTTCCCACAGGATCATGTCCTTGCGGAGGAGGGTCTCTAGCGCCACGCCGAACACCATGCCCTCTGTAACCAGAACCCATGGTTATAAAATGTGCCTTGTTCTATGAAAACAATCGCGCGTTCGGAGAAGAAAATATAAGCCGAAAACAGTCCCCAATACGGTCGGTAGATAAATGAAAAGTGATCCTCAAAAAGACAAACATGGATTTAAAATAGGTAGTACTAACCATGGTAACTATGGTGCTCTTTTTTAGAATTTCAATTTAGTCAGAACAATTAATAGCCATGTTTAAATCTTGTCATACCCTGAATGAACTATAACTGTAGGCTAACTGAGGCTTCTTCGCTTTCGATTTATCTTGCTATTTGTTCCTGCCACCTTAGCTCAAAATTCAGGAATTAATACGTAACTTGATTTTGAGAATGTGGCTTTACAATAATACGATCGGGGCCGGGCGCTAATGTGTCGATATTCACAAGATATTTCACCGCGTTTAATCGCCTCATCTCGTAACAGAAGGGCTAACTCATTATTTGCACATAGGACCAGCCTGGCTGTCCAGCGCGGAAATGCAACCAGCATTCTTGCCACCATTCCACGCGGGCATCATACTATAAATGCGAAAGTGTGTTTGTTTGTTGGTTTGTCCTTCAATCACGCTGCAACGGAGCTACGGATTGACGTGATTTTTGGCTGGATAGTTGGGGACCTGGAGAGTGACATAGGCTACTTTTTAACCCGAAAAATTAAGAAGTTCCCGCGGGAATCAAAAAAACTTAATAAATGTCATATATAGAGATGGTTGATCATCAAAAAAAATCAATACGAACCTTCTTTTCTCTTCTTCTTGGGCGATTTCCTCTTATGGAAGGGTAGGGAGTACCGGTCGAACAGCGTTGTCAGCTCGAGCCACAGTATCGGCTGCAGCTTCTTCGCCTGCGATTCGTTCAGTGTTTCGATGTCAACCGTGCTGCCTTCTTCGGGCCATTCCTGAAGAATACACAGATTTTGTAACGTGTCTAAAAATATATAGAAACAAAACAAGGAATAACTTTTTTGTTGGTTTGAGAACCAAATAGCACATTTTCAGCCCGACAACTAAGATGAGGTATTCAGTCAGAGCTTTAAATAAAAAATAGTCTCCAAAAATAGTAGATAAAAATAGTTATGTACAGTTCGCGCGCGAGGTGATTTCAGAGTAAATGTATATTTACTTCGCATTCAACTCGCACGCGAACCTACTTTTTGGAGTCGTGAAACCCCTGGCTGAATATTTGCTAAAGATTATTTTAAGAAGAGTGTCCTCTTAAAAGGATTTCGTCTGCAGACTGCATCGTATAGCAGCTTTAAAAGCTTTTCATCTTTAACCGAATAATATCTCTCTCTGCGTCGTATTCCTCATTACTGAGGGTCGCGACCCCTTTCCATTAATCAAATAATGGTAGGAGTTTTCTTGGGATAATAATGTCGTGGTTTCTCACGTCCCTTCCGCAAACGACTCGACTAAAAGTATTTAAACTCTTAGGTTTTTGTAACGATTACGTATTATCAGATGTTAGTGATAATAACTGGGACCGACGGCTTAACGTGCTCTGCGAGGCACGTAGGTAGTCACCCATCCAGTTATCGACTTGGGTCAATGTTGACCCAAGTGGATAACTGGATGGGTGGATAAATTTTAAATTCGCAATCGACTGGTATGCGTTGGCACAACTAGGCCACTCGTCCTTCAAACCTAGGAATCTAGGAATCTGCTATATGACCTAGGAATATGAACTAATCAAATCGTCTGTTCAGAATCAGCATCAATATATGAAATTACCTCTTCATGGTCTATCATCTGCCTGTCCAGGAACTTGTGCTCAAAGCTGAGCGGCTGTGGTGTGGACGCTGCACTCTTCGTTCGTGACACTGGGGCATGCTTCCTGGAATGACGAGGAGTTTACATTAATATACCTCTTTGGCGCAGTGGTGGAGCGCTGGTGTCTTAACGTAGGTGTTCCCGGTTTCGATCCCCGGCAGGGTCAATTTGGAAATTTATAATATCTGAATTTTCTCTGGTCCGGTCTGGTTGGAGGTTTCTGCCGTGGCTAGCTTAAGCTACCACTCTACCGGCAAAGACGTGAAGATTTAGCGTTCCGATACGCTGCCGCGTATAAACTGATTAGGAGTATGAGTTTAATATAATTACCACATCCCTAACAAGTTAGCCCACTACCAGGTGAGATTGCAGTCAAGTACTCGTAGAAGAATTTTAAAAAATGCGTTAAGCATAGGTACATTGCCACAGCAGATTCGACGAGAGACTTACATGAAAGGATCGTTCTCTTTCAAGATGGATCCATTGATGCGCTCTTTCCCTATCCGCGGCCCTTGCACCGTCCCGTATCTCTGGTAACCCAGCAGCTCGATACCCTCTGCAATGAGAAATAAATAACTTTAAATTAGATTTGATTAACTATAAACTATCATGGGAACAATAGAATTGACCTTTGATATCCATAACATAAGTTTTCATGTATCCAGATAGAAAAGCCTTTTGGGTCTTGACTCCTATTAGCAAAAATAAATGCCTGGTTTAGCAGCTAACGTAGCTACCTACGGCCCAGTGTACGGTCTACAGTCTGTGCTGGCAACGTCAACTGCCATACTACTGCCACTGGCACGTCTGGACTGCCATCCTGCTTCATCCGAAATATTATGAATATTTTCTAAAAGCCTACAAAGTTGGTCGTCTCGCGAAGAACAGAGCATGTAACGAAGTTGACTACCAAACTTCGCTAGTCACATAAACGCCTGAAGAATGTTTCACAAAGGTTGTAAGCCGTTGTCCAGTGTCCTTCGTGCGACAAAAGCGATGCGACGCGATAATATAAACACAGTATTATGTCTGTGAATATAAAATGACGTTACGTCTACGTTGTCGCGTAGCTATGCGTCTCGGTCATTTTCCATGGCGTCGTATCGCGTCGCGTCGCGTGGTGCCGCTTCTGTCGCTCACCTAGGACAACGGGTTACCCAGGTAAACGGTTTACCTAGGAACTAGGACAAAGGGTCACCTAGGAAGTAGGACAACGAGTTACCTAAGACAACGGGTAACCTAAGAAAACGGGTTACCTAAGACAACGGGTAACCTAGGATAACTGGTTACCTACGACCACGGGTAACTCACCGGTATTGGTAGCGATGTCCGCCCAGTGAAGGTCGTTGGGCTTGAAGAGCTCGTGGACGGGGCGCGGCGGAGAGCCCGCGCCGGGCGGCGACAGGCGCGTGCGGCGCGGCGCGGGCGCGGACGGCGTGCGGGCGACGGGCGCGTGCGTGCCCGGGAGGGGGTAGCTGTCACTGGCACCACAGATTATAAACAAACGTGTAAACCACAGAAAAAGGAACCTGCTATATACACAATAGTCCCACAAACTTATCTGGCCCAATAGCACACATGTTTTAGAACAAATATTTATGCTGTACTTAAAATAAAATGACAGCTTTGCAGCAGCTAATGCTGTCAATTTGGTTTAGTTTAGAGAGTGTGTACCTACCTACTAAAGAATCAGCCCTAATATATGAATACTTACCTACTAGCGACGCTGCCACCGAATCAGGTAAGTTGGTGGGACAGACTGAGACTTATAAAGTTTATCGGTATTCGTTACGTACCTACTATAACTAATTAGATGTGATGTAAGTATTGCAGAAATTAAAAAGTCCTACCGATGTTTATTTCGTTGTTACTTTCTAAGGATACGTTTTCTTTTTTGCTGGATTTTTGGGAGTATTGGAAGATTTCGATTCGTATTATATAAATCTGATAATCTTATTAAAGTAATAAAAGAAAGCATAGGAAAGATTATCGGCTCATCCGTAATGGATGGACGAGTTTCTGAACTCGACTCTGCAGACTATACAGAGATCGTCCTCTCGTAGAGTTGATACCGCTCTATTAGTTCTAGTGTCAAAAGTAACTCACACAAAGTCAGGTGGCGTGGCGCTGTCGGCCCACTCGGTGGGCGGGCTACCGGAGCCGCCGCTGGGCAGCGAGTCCAACGAGTCGGGGGTCGCGCTGCGCGACCGAGGCTCGCTGCCGCTGGAGTTCTAGAACAATCCAGAAGAAATCGCTTAAATACAAACAATGAACTCCCACGAAATCCTTACATCCACGCGGTTAAAGGCATCGCCGCATCGGGCGGGCTGCCGTACGTATAAATGCACGTAGTGTTTGCTTTGATAAATGAACTAATGTATGTAACATTGACATGAGTATAACTTTAACTTTATGTAACATATGGTCATCCTATCTAAAAATTGCTAGCGAACCTCATAAATGTAATGAAAAATCTAGCTTGATGTACTGTACTCAACGGTTATGGAACCATTTAGATATTCTTGCTCGCTCTTAGCCAATTTTTTGTTTAGAAAGCATCGTGAGAAGACAGATGCACTTATATGTCCTAATCAATGATAAACAAACAGACATACGCATTCTCCGATTGTTTCATCTAATAGGTATGAAGTGAAACTTTTTCGACTAGCCAGGTTTATCTTTATGGTGACACAGGGTTACGTAAGAAATGAAAGTTAAGCATTAATGATTGCGTACTTAACACTATTTTTATGTCCCTACGGAAGGAAGTGCCCGCGCAGACAGAAAGAGTTCAGCCGTTCTGAGTTCCACGTTCTTTACGTCAGACATGCATTGTGTGCATTTTGTTTGTTATTTGATCCAACGTTACTACCCTTGGACAAAACAATACGACGTACTTGCAAACACTTACGGGTATTTAGGTACTAGCTGATGCCCGCGACTTTATCCGCGTGAATTTTTATTTTTAATTCCCACGGGAATTCTTTGATTTTCCGGGATAAAAAGTAGCCTATGCCACTCTCGTCTTCAACTATACCTATCACGTCGATACGTCGCTCTGTTGTGAGTTGTGACGTGATTGAAGGACAAACCATCACTTTCGCATGTATAATATTAGTATTAAGTACTAGCTGATGCCCGCGACTTCGTCCGCGTGAATAAATGTTTTTGGTTTCCGCGAGAAATCTTTAATTTTCCGGGATAAAAATTACCCTATGTGTTATTCTAGACAAACTTTCGCATTTATAATATTATAGTATAGATTTGGTACGCAAAGAGTGTGAAGTAATTTTATCAATAAAAACCAATATAATTAATAGTAAAATTGTTAAAGATCTTGATTCTTGTATTTTTACTTTAAAAATTTACCGATATTATTGGCAAAAAAGCAATCGAAAGGAGAATTGTTCCTTACATAAAATGACCACAGCCCGGAGGAATTTCCGAGCAAGTAGGTGGGTGAGCTTAGGGCTCCTTTTAACCTAAGGAGCCGTACTTGAGACATATTTTATGTACTAGGTACTTTTTTTATTTTTATTGAAGATAATACTTACAATAGAACTTAATGCTAGCTAGCCTAACCTAATTACTATACATATACATGCCCACGTATAAATCATGCCCATGTGGAATGGTGGCAAGAATGCTGGCTGCATTTCCGCGCTGGACAGCCAGGCTGATCCTTTGCGCAAAAAATGAGCCAGCCCTTCTGTCACCAGATGAGGCAATTAACCGCGGTGAAATATCTCGCAAAAAATTTTTGCCACTAAGACTCCACGGCCCAAGGGTCTCCACGGCAAACGGAACAAATATGTAACTCTCTATGAGAGAGGCATACTTCCGCCGCTAGGTACTTATGTAGGTTGGTATATAAATACTTACCCGGCGATTTTATCGGTCTTCTGATGTCTCTTAGACTATAATATGACGTAAGTAGGGGAGACTGGGTACGGTTGAAACGGTGGACGGTTGAAACAAAGCGAGGTTACAAGGGCTGAATCAAGCAGGCAACAAGTCTTAAACACAAATTTTAGTGATGCGTGATGCGTCGCTCTTCGCGCGCTGTGCTTGTGTATAGCAGGCCCCATTATGTTTTTTGACGGAAAAGTAAGTATTTTTTGTTCGTACAATTTTGCAATAATTATGATTTTACTAATGTTACAGTATTGAGAGTTTTGTATCGTTTTAATGGAAGTTTGTAGAATATTGATGTATGGTTAGTTTTTATTCAAATTTATTATCATTCTTACTGTGAACCGTTTCATACTAAAAGGGGGGTTGGGGACAGTTGAAAGTTTTTTTTTGTTTATTAGTTTAATTTTCGAGTTTCTTAGGTGCCAAGGGTATCGACATATAAATAAGCCTATGAAGATGTGAAAGTCGGATCTTCGTAAAGAACAGCAGCAGAAAAGAATGGACTGGACCACTGTTCTCTGTTAAAGTATCTACATTAAACGAGATGTGACTGCTGTAAAAATGAATGCGGCAATGAAAATCAAGGAATGGGGTATAAGGCTCACAATCGAGTGTTTAACCAGGAAAAATAGCGTTAATAATAGAATAAAATAATGTTAGATTATAAGTATCGTGATAAACTTGAATATTCATAAAAATATATATGTGATGTTCAACTGTGCCATAACGAGACATAAAATGTTATTACACGACGAATAAAACATGTTCACTTATTATGTTTTGTATTATTTGCATGTGTTTCAATGGACCCCAGGCACTAAAAAAAAATGCCAGGGTCGGTTGAAACATTTTTTTTAAATTTGATTATACACATAAAATACGATACAGTGATCTCAAATAACATTGCGCATTAGTAGACAGATACATGGTCTTTTATTTAATAAGTTTTAGTTTAACTTTTATTCAATATTTTCGTCATCGCTCGCTTTACTTATCCCAATGCAATGGACGATAAACACTAAAATGTTTCAACCGTACCCAGTCTCCCCTACCTACCTACCTATATACGAAAAATTAGAGATACGCGGCCGGGTTTGGATCCCAGGGTCGGCCTGAATATTATGTGAATGTATGCAGGTTCTAAAATAATAAAATTACTATTCTGTCGAGAGCTAGCGTTGCATTTCTCCGTACTGAGCCCGTACCTAATTGATGCCTACAACCTACAGTCCTACACATGATTTGATTTAAACGTCTTTTCTTCGAACCAGTTGTTAGTGTCGTTCACCTCGTAGGATTAGTAGGAACTATGCACTAACTGTACTTTATGCATAATACTAATAGCTGCGACTGTAAATACAAGTGTCTCTCTGTCTGAATTAATCAGGACTAAAACTGAACTTCATAGAGCTTGAGATGATACCTACTTAAGTGATTTTATAACTAGATGATACCCGCGAATTGTGGTCTTTCGGTTAGTGCCTAGTGGCTAGTGCCAAATGGGAAAATGGCTGTCAAACAGTCTAATGTAGTCAATAGGTAACCCTACCTACGTCACATAATTTTTCGCGGAGAGTCGCGTGTACATAACAGCTAAGTCAGTCTTTACATCACAGGGGCCATACTGCCAACGCATAAAGCTGACTTTCAGGTTATAAAATTAAAATCCTTATTTTAATAATGTCAAGGACCAAGGTACGTGACATCAAACTGTCATTTTGAGTAATATAGCTAACGTTGGCAGTAAGGCCCCAGGTATGCGAAATACCTAACTGACAGTCCCGGAAGATGGATAAAACGCAAGAATGTCACTGTGAGTGTGGTACAGGACGAAGAATGTCACATTAGCAGGAAAAAAACTTGTAGGTACACTTTTCGACCTAGATTATCTAACTCCTGGAGGTCATTAACTACCTACTTACTTCGTAATTTGTAAACTTACATGGAATTTGTTTGTGTTTGTCATGAGGTACGGAATGATAAAAACTTACTTATCTAATGTACACATACCTACCTAGGCAGAGAAGATAAGTTAGCCCTTGACAGCGATCTCTACTGGTGGTATTATTATGTGATAACTGCCTCGTTGGTCTAGTGGTTAGCATATCCGATTGCGGCCGACGAGGTCCCGGTTTCGAGTCCTGGGTCGGACTAACCTGTTAGGGTTATGGCAGTTATACTAAACCCATACAGTTTCTAGACGGAATCGTACCGGAACGATAAATCACCGCGCCACTACTGAGCACGCGTCTCCTCTTTGATGCTGAACGAAAAGGGCTTGGATTGATGAATAGGAGCCAACTAGGCTTTTTTAGTCTTCGGGGATCTAGGTATGTGTAGGTTGGTACGTAACTGTTTTTTTATTGCAAGATAGGCTTGCGTTTCACAACAATCATTCTAACAGTGCAAAGCATTGATGAGGTCTAGTTGGAAGTGGAACACTTGCCTAGAAGATACAACTCACTCTTGCCTTGGAGGTACGTGTGGCAGAAAACACGTGCGCTTCGAGTGGGAGGGTACACTGTGGAATACCTTAGCGGTTCGTATATCGGAAACGTAGACTTGTAGCGATTTAGCTCACACATCCGCCGCAACCAATTTATTGGTTAATTTAAACAATGCTGGGGTTAATGGCTGTTTAATATGTGTGTATATGTGTATTATTATTATCATAGCTAACCGGCCGACGAGGGGAAGTTCTCTATTAAACCAAACTAAGGGAATTGGGGTCGGTTCATCAACACTTGTATATTAATAGACTATATTTTCTGTGTTTTATATTTTAATTCGCATGCCTTCGATTTAGGTTTGCTGGCTTCGAAAAAGGAGGAGGTTCTGATTTTCAAGATCCAGGTGCACTTAAGTTATACCTATATAATTGCAAATGAATATAAAAACTAAATTAAAATGAAAATAAAAAAAAGTAATATAAATAAGTAGGTAGGTTTACAATAAAGGTAAATCAATGCTAATATTATAGTATAATGCGAAAGTTTGGATGGATAGATGTTTGTTACTCAATCACGCCAGAACGGCTGAATGGATCTGGATGAAAAAAAATCACAGCGATAGAGTATAGTCTGGAATAACCACATTGCCTACTTTTTATCCCGGAAAATCAAAGAGTTCCCATGATGTCCCAAGATGTCGCGGGCTTCAGCTAGTATCTACTTACAAAATATCTTTTAAGCCACTGAAACAAGGCAATGTGTACGTCACATCTAGAATCTATATCTATACCTAGCTAATGAGTTACAAGCTTATAGCCGTAGTTAAAACGTATAATAACAGGTTTTATTCAAAAAATGCTTTTACAAGTGTTTTTACATCGCTAAGCGAATCTACCACTGGTTCTGAATGCCATTCCTAACGAGAAGAGCCTGCAAGAAACTCGGCGGTTGCTTTTAATAATATTTATCTTTTAGATACTACGAATAAAAATACGTCACAGCATCGATGGTTATTATGATAAGCTATCAAGATAAACGTAACAGTGATAAGTAAAACATTCTTATGATTTTACAGCCATTTATTTCCCAGTAAAATCTTTACGTAAGCTGTAATTAACTCACACTGAAAGCCCATTGGGTTTGCTACTGTCGTCGATCACTTCTTATAGTAGCTTTTTAACTGATGTGCTGTGTGTTAATAGTTCTTGCAATTCACGAGCGCGCTTGAACTTTACTTGTAGTTATGCACTTTGCGTAAGTGTGCGTGCCTATCGGAGCATTCAGTCGTACTATAGACTAGGTAATGTAACAGTACGTTGTAGTCTGGCCCCTCTTTCCCACTGGGCACACAAGACAAGACAGGCTTCCTTTCCATAAGGAGTTAATAATGTGCCCAGGGCCCCGGGATTGATGGGGCCCCCTAGTTACTGCCAGATCACAAACCGATAGATAACTGATATTCACTAACGATAAATATACACTTATATTACTTACGTTCAAAATATACCTCAATAGTAAGTTAGACAGATTGTATTGATAAGAATTGATCTTGAAGTTTTTTTAAAGTAACCGTTGAATCAATCTAGAATATTGCTCAATTACTCTTATGCATGTTTTAACAAACAGGCAATCATTATTGGCAGTCCGGGATACATAGCTAAACTTGACTTGCGAGGACTTTCCCCGATCTGTTTTAATGGTGTTGTGATTCCATATTGTGACTCCGTTAAAGATTTAGGTATATATTTAGATTCTCAACTATCCTGGTCTGGGCATGTTAAAGGGCTGAGTAGGAGGACTTTTGCAACGATGAACTCTTTGCGACGGTTGCACTCTGTCTTGCCAATCCCTACGAAAATTATGTTGGCACAATCTCTCCTTCTTTCTATTCTCGATTATGCTGACGCAAGCTATCTTAATTTGACTGAGGACTAACTAAACAAGCTTGAGCGACTCCTGAATCTCGCCATTCGGTTCATACTTGGTTTGCGCAAATATGACCACGTATCCGAATTTCGTCAAAAGTTCAAGTGGCTCCCTATTCGCCGTCGCCGGGATTTGCAGGTACTTTCTCTTCTGTACTGTGTGATATTTCATTTTAAAACTCCCACCTACCTCAAGGAGAAATTCAGTTTTCTTGGAGTGCAGTCCGATTTAAGACCATGTCGAACCTTAGCACTGAAACCCCCAACCCATAAAACGAAGTTCTTTGAGAATTCGTTCAATGTTCGAACTGTTCAGCTATGGAATGCACTTCCACTGACTATACGCCAATCTAAGTCACTGGACATATTCAAAAATGGTGTTAAGAATCATCATTATATTGCAAACTAAAGACGACGGTAAAAAATATTTTATAAGCTGAGTCGAAATATATATAATAAAATACATATGTATTAGTATATTTTATGATAAGTAGATATATAATTTATATTTTGATTATATGTTTATTATTGGTTTATGTATTAGTATGTAGTTATTTGAATGTACGTATATTATAGAACCACCTGCAGTCTATTCTCCTTATTTTCTCCTTTTCCTAAGGTTGCCTGGTAGAGATCTCTACCTAAGCGATAAGGCCGCCTTTTGTATCCAACCTCTGTGTTAATTTTATTTCCTATTTTTGTTATTTTTACTTTTTGTGGTGGTACAAATAAAGTATATAATAATATAATAATAATAAAATAGACATAGGGCTATTCTGTTAAGACAGGCATATGCCTTTTCATAGGGGGTTGATTATCCTAATGTGCCCAGGGCCTCCAATAGGTTAAAGACGGCCCTGATTGTAGTCGTAGTAGTCGCAATCACGTACACGCACACATTTACACGTATACAAATATATACAGATTGGACTTTAAAACACAACCATGGACTACGCGCACTCGTGAATTGCAAGATTGATAGGTACCACTGGCCCATGCCAGGAGATAGCCGTCTATCTCCTATACCTATAGTATTAGGAGATGAACAAAACACTACTAGTTAATTATTTTTAGGTATTAAGAACGCTTGAAAATATAATTAATCATCATAGCAGTCGCACGGCCGTTTTCATAAACTTTTAATTGATTCAAGACCACAATAATCAGTTGCACTAACTGCAAATGTAGCGAAGTTATTATTAATAAAATACTTAATCGTGCTACATACGCTACGTGATTTATGCTCGTAGTATAATAGGTAACAGATTTATCCTTGGCACTAGCGATTACCTAATACACAAAACATGGTTTCTAAGACCTAATCTGAATCGTTACCAGTTACCACTATTGTAAATTTTGAAGCCGTGAACTAAAAATTTTAGGTCTAGTACATGCTCGTTGAAACTTTTACGCTAGCTTTTTTGAGATGATATTAAAGGGAATAAAGAAAAAATATATTACAGGGCATCGACATTTTTTTCAAGTCTTTTCATTTAATCAAGGGTAGATTATCCTCCCTAGATTAAAAATCCAGCCTCCCGTGATAGAAAAGAAGTGGCGAAGATCATTGAAGTACTTTAAAGGTTCTTACTTTTTGAAGTCTGTTTCGTACACAGACATACTTTGTCTGTGGTTCCGTATCTTTATTATTATAACTGCAGCTCTCAGATGTCTTATCATTAGATACTTATGGAACTCCTAGATGATCCTTTTGTATTGATGTCTAATAAGTAATGTCCTTAAAGGTTGATGCTACTCTGAGTGTGGTAGTCAGGTAGTGTATAAATATTTGGGCAGATAATTTAGTCCATACCTACTAATAAACTTGAAAATGTCTGTGTATCTATCAAAAACAGTCTATTTAAATATATTAATTTAAAGCTTAATTGAAAATAAAACATTTGAATTTGAATCTGGCATCTGCTACGATCGATTTTCTCTCTGTTCAACCGATTTTGACGGGTACAGAGATAGATCGCATCCTCGGTATGGACAAGGGCCAACCCCTAAATTATCTGTGCGGCTATCATCTAGATGTGTATCTATATTTTTAAAATTACCATTGCTTCTAGATAAGACCGCATCAACGCCAGCCCCTTACAGTTCACCATCTTCTCGCACACCTTGTGCCGCATCGTGTCACAGATCATATCCACAAAGGTTTATTATCATCACAACACTAACGATCATCGGGTTGTAATAAAAACAACTGCACCCAGCCCGTAACCACAGCGGTGTGTATAAAACACCCAATTCAGTTTTGAAACTTCACCGGACGCGAGGCAATTTACGTTGCCGCGAGCGTCCGTTTCGTTTGAATCTATTACAAGTTCGATTAATGCACAGTTTCATAAATTGCACTTACGAGTTTTTTAGGTCTCAAATAGCTTATTTTATTTAGGTTTATTCTACCGAATAGGTTAGAATGTTTATCATTTAGTTCACCAGTGCATGGAGGTTGAACGACTAATACACGGTTTCATAAATTGCACTTACGGTTTCTGAAGTATAATATAGATTATTTTATTCAGCTTTATTCTACAAAATAAGTAGTTAAGAATTTGTATTCATTTAGGTCACCAGGTCATTGTATTTTATTTTCACCAAAAAAAAACCACGAAACTTGATTCGCAACCCATTTGTTTATTAAAATCACCTTAAAACTTGTACTTTTATTTCGTTAAGCTTTTCCTTTAAAACTGTTGAATGCTATTATTTAGGCCACTAGAGTCACCTTTGTGGTTCATTCGGTTTAATTTTCATCACAAAAAACCTTAATTGATTCGCACACCCATTTATTCAAATTGGTTTTTTTTACAATCAGCTAAACGCTTGTATCTATTTGGGTCACTATAGAGTCAGTTTTTTAAATTCTTTTTTATCCTCACCACAAAAACATAATTGGTCCTCACACCCATTTGTTTAGTTTTAATAGTTTTTTACCACAAAATCATTATAATTTCCATACGGAAACGCACATTTTCATTGGCTATGCACTATTTAGATTAGTTCTAAGTATTTTTTATTATAATTTACGACAAAAACGTAACTAACTTTATCCCAAACGCGTTCGCTTCATGACATACATTTTTAAACTAAATTTAAAACTCCTTAAACTAATTGCATATTTATCTAACTACGTAATCAGCCCTAATGTCTTGTCGCCGACTGCTCTATTTTGAAGGCATCTTAAACCGTTCTCTAAATTCTAAAATAATTCACGATAAATTGTATGTACAAAATACATAGGTACCTATATTCTTCCTAATTATTTCTCGGGATTTATTATATTATTTATAGAAATGAGAGAAATACCCCGCCCCCTTAATCGTCAGGTGAGATCACTTAAACTATCCATAATAAATAAAAAACTAAAGTAGGTAACTGAAGTGCTTCATCACAGGTATTATAATAATCATCATATTGTATTGTAGACTATAGTATCATCGGCAAAAAGTATCAGAACAAACACGTTAATACACGTTAATAACAGACCTTAAACGGCAACTCATGCCATTATAAACGCTCCGATTTCCCCCCATTACCCCACTTGGGCCATGGATTCGTTAGACATATTGGAACCGATTTAAGGCACGAAACGATGCGAAGAACTTGAGAATTATAATAAACGTAGATTTTATTTACTCACTGTTCCCGAACCCGCAAAGCAGGGGCGGCCTTAGCCATTGCGATGCTATGGGCGGTAGATATTTGCGATCTCTAATGCTTTTTGGAATTTATGTGAATTGAAAGGATTTTTATTCATGATCCTTGACGAGAAATGCAAAAGATAGAGATTTAATATTGTATATTGGAAATTAGTGTCTCGTTGGTCTAGTGGTTGACATGTTCGACTGCGGCCGACGAGGTCCCGGATTCGAGTCCCGGGTCGGACCATAACAAGTACTGGGTTTTTGACTACAAATTCTCAGTACTAGCCCGGAGTTAGGAAGTTGGCGGGGTTTCACCCCCGTGCCTCGGAGAGCACGTTAAGCCGTCGGTCCGGTTATTATCACTAACATGATAATAGTCGTTGAAGCCCGCCAACCCGCATTGGAGCAGCGTGGTGGGTATAAGCTCTAATTCCCTCTCTCCTATGAGAGTGGAGGCCTGTGCCCAGCAGTGGGACGTTAATGGGCTGTAGTGGTGGTGGTGGATTGGAAATTAACAAAGTTAACAAGCACAAGTATGCCATATTATTTAGTATCGATGATAAACTAAGATAGGAAACGTTAAGTGATAATGATTTTAAATCTAAGACATGTATGATCTTACATCAACGATTAGGTACCAATGTATGAAAACACACATTAGCATCTAATGACTTTTTCTACTTGGGCTATAGCGCGAGGGCGCGATGCCCCTGCAAGAGCGAGGCCCCGGGCGGCTGCCCTGCTTGCCACCTGCCTTGCGGTCGCCACTGCGGCCAAAACAAACTTGGCGGCGTGATGAGACGAAAAAGTGGCGTGGCGTGTGGCGTGACAAACGTGGCGGCTTGATGAGAGGAAAAAGATCGGACTTACGTGGGGCGAGCGCCGTGAGCTGAAGCATAAGGCATCCGACAGATCGGCTTGGAAAGGAGTAGTGTCTGCACTCTGCCCCGATGGGGGGACATAGGACTTCATGATGATGAATATGCCCGAAAAGAGAGCAATAAATGTAGGCCGAAACGGGGGAAAAAATTAATAATGTACTTACTAAGAATGAACGATAGTTACTGAGATAAAACTTTCACAATATAATATGCATGGCAATTTCAATTTCAATTATCTACTTATTTGAATTGCAACCCTCCCTTTTAAATATAAAAATAGGATATTTATTTATTGCAAAATACACATGAAGAGTTCTTAAATTTTTGACGACCTCCCTGGCGCAGTGGTGAGCGCTGTGGTCTTATAATTGGGAGGTCCCGGGTTCGATTCCCGGCGGAGTCAATTTGGGAAAAACAGATTCATAAAGGTTACAGAAATATAAGTCTTACAGAATGAATGTGTTACATAATCGAAACTGTAACCCTTTTGAATGTGTTTTTAGTTCTGATAACCCATAGCACTTATATTTCTGTAACAAAAACGAATCTATACTTACCAGAAATGAAAGTATTTTAAAGTGTAAACGAAATAGCGATGCTGCCAAATTTACTGTTGACGCGTATTAAAAATCCGAACCTAAGTTGAAAGCACCGATGGTTGCAATTGTTATAAGAAAAACATGGCCATGTTGTGTCAGTGTGTTTAAAGTCCAATGAAGTGAGAAGAACGCGTTGTCACACCGTGCAGTTTGTTATTGCATGTACATAATAGAGTTACAGATAAAACACTTATTAACAGAAATAAACGATTACAGATTGATTGGGTTTCAGTATCGTTTCTGTTTGCGGTATAAGAGTTTCTGCTTTATAACAGTTTCAAAAAACAGTGTTTAGCCCCTTAGTTCGGTTACTGTTTCAGTCCGTATACAGGTGATTCTTACATGAAAGATTGATTTTTGGAATCAGTTTACTACCGCAGAATAATAATAGGTACCACCATACATAACTACTATAAAGCGTGCAATTATTACTTGTAATATTTAATTAAAAATAATTTATTATTGGCTATTCCTTGGCCAGAGGTTAAGCATTGCCATCCAGCGTGGCAATGCTGCCAGTCTTCTGGGCACTTTGCACGATGACGGTGATGGGGAGGAATTCTTTGATGCATTTTAGCAAAATTTTCTTTTTATATATAATAATATTTTTATATTAGACTAAAATGATGAAAATGTTATTAATTATCTATGTTATTGTTTAATAATGAAGATTTACTATTTTGTTGAAATAACTTTTTTGGTTTAACCAACACGTATCTACATAGAATATTTACTATGTAGTACATATTATAATAGGTACAATATTGGGTAACTTAAAAACTCTCATAACTGACATGAAGACGTAAAAGTATGCGTCCACATAATCTGCGTGAGCGAGTTACACAAATCTCTCCTTTCTCTCGAATATCACAGTATCAGAAAGTAATCAGCTAAGTATTGCTATTAATAACAATTATCTTCAAAGTCGCACAGTATTGTGCGCCGGCGATATTGCGCGAGCTCACGCTACTCTTTGATTGTATTATATTATATCTATCTTTATTAATATTAATGTAAGAAAGTATAATAAGAAGTACCTACATCTACATGACAGAGTTGACTTGAAGTTGCTTTGTTTGAATGATTTATTACTATAATAATGTTTTGGTGAGTGAGTATAAGAGGGAAAGAAAGACAAATATAATTGATACCATTAAAGGAGGAAAGTATAAAGAAAGAAACCTGGAGATTCAGAAAAACAGAAAGAGTTTCCAGTTATGACATACGGATCCATGGGGACCATTCAGACAGGAGAGATATGCTAATATTAGATTCTCTACGTGATTTTATCGGATATTAGGAGACGCGAAGAAGATTTTTTTAACCATTACAAGTTAGCACTTGACTGCGATCTCACCTGATGGTAAGTGACGATACAGTCTAAGATGGTAGCGGGATAACCTGTTAGGGGCATGGCAGTCATATTAAACCCATACCCATATTCTACACGGCATCGTACCGGAACGCTAAATCGCTTGGCGGCACTAGCCACGGCCGAAGCCTCCCACCAGGCCAGACCAGGGAAAATTCAGAAATAATAAATTCCCAAATTGATTCCGCCTGGGATCGAACCCGGGACCTCCGCACGTAAGACAACAGCGCTACACACTGCGCTACGGAGGCCGTCAAATGATCTTAAATGATTGAGATTTTGAAGTGCTAATGGGTGCGGACATACTCGTAGTTGACAACACCGATAGGCGCTGAAGTTGCGACTTCACTTCTAAAAGCGCAGTGTTGTTGGCCTGCACTAGATGTATGGGCGACTTCAAAGAAGTAGCTGTGTAGTTAAGAACTTAAGACTAGGGTCTAACATCTCTAAAATCTGGTAACGACGAGAAGCGTGAAAGCCCCGTATTTTGGAGCTCATCACCCGGATATGTCAACGATGAGTTTTTTTTAAAGTTACTTAATTAATAAAATTGTCTTAAACCAACTTTTTTCGCACGGACCGCCTGGCGGCAAGAGGTGACTGGAAAACTTTTGAACTCGGACTATAAATGAAATCCCGCTCCCCATACGCCCTTTAAACTAGGACAAATCCGGGAAAATCCGGACGGATGGCAGCCCCAGTTAAGACCACACTCCATACCTGAAGATAGCGGAAGCGCGAAATTTAAAAGATCAAATATTTTCTCGATATAATATTAGTTTAGATATCATACTAATATTATAAAAGCGAATGTGTGTTTGTTTTTTGGTTTGTCCTTCAATCACGCCGCAACAGAGCAAAGGATCGACGCAATTTTTTGCATGTTTATAATTGAGTACCTGGAGTGTCATAGGCTACTTAGTGAGTTCCCGCGGAAATAAAAAACAACTTAATCCACGCGGACGAAGTCGCGGGCATCAGCTAGTCAAGAAATAAAACAAAATGATCAAGCGAACCCCTTTGCTAAAGTAATCGCTACTGACCATAATGATATCAAAGTATTAGTTACAAACAAGTGTGAGGACTTTGGAAAGAAGCAGGTGTTACTTTGCGGAAGTCCATCATTGACTTCACAATCGTGCATTGTGGAGGCAACATCTCCTGAAGGTGCTCCGGTATCGGAGTGAAAAGTACGTTGAGGGTAGTTTTTGGGGGATTTCTGTGGTTTGGTGAGAACCACTGTACCACATAGATTTTCCTGTTATCGCGGATTATAGCGAATTAAATTTCTGGTTCCTTCAAGTGTGAGAACGCCTTTACCGAAGGTGATCCTGTCCAAGCAACGGCAAATTACGTTTAGAAATTAAACGCGCGAGCGATCAAACTAGTTTAACAAGATTCGATGCTAACGGTGCGTGAGGAATTAAAAAGCGTTTTTAAACTTGACACAGACAGATTAAACGAGTTTTCTTATACAACACCTGATTTTCATTCATGTAGACTAAAGTTGGTTTCACATACGACGAGACCGTGGCGTGTGGAAGTCTTTACAAGAGATCTATGTCCAGCAATAGATGTCTATCGGTTGACGACGATGCACACATCACATCGATCCGGTGCTCAGTTGCTCCGTTGTGGCTAGATTGAAGGACAAACTGACACAGTTTCACATTTCGAATATTATGTGTAGTGGTATGGGTTCTTTAGTTTTCCAAAAGATTTCCTGCTGTCTGAACATAATCATTGCGACATCTACTCTCCTGAAAATGATTACGTGATATGGACTGTAACGATTAAGGATATTTAACGATGTGCAATTTTCAAAACAATTTTTAGCCAATCGCCCTGCCTATATGTATTTTAAAGAATATAATACAAAACTATGACAATCTGTAACTTTAATTATTATTGTAGAGATTTTGATCTTTCAAATATAATTGAAGACATGAAATAGTTACTAGTTTTTCAGGAAGCCAAACAAATTCTTCCGTTCTTATCTTATCTCTTAATTGCACGAAAATCATGCTAATTCTTTAAAAAGGCGAAAAGATTTCATGTGTTGATACTTAGAAAACAATATAACGTTAAGGAAGCCAATTTCACGGAAGCTAAAAAAAACTTGTACTTACTCCCCAATAAAGCAAGAATAAGAGAAAAAGAAGAACTCAATAAGTAGGGATAACACGGGAACATAATCAAATGAGTTGAGTCGAATACACTAAGAGAAATTTTCTAATATAATTGATAAAGGAAAAGTTCTTCCTAATGAAAGGAAACGCTTGAAACGAGAATATCAGTCGGATTTTTTCTCAGTGTACTTAAATTAAGTGACCAAGCTAGTATGTTAAAAAATATATTTATTGACCAAAGAAACTGGCGGTGCCAAAAAAAAATAGCATTGCAAAATTTCTAGAACCTGTCCAAAGTGTATCATGGGAAAATCGTTTCGCAAAGTGCCCAGTCGCTTATCTATTTCCTTATGTAACACATTAACTACCTACTAGAGCACCTATATCAACTTCTTAAGTTGCTCATTAACCGTCAGTGAAATGTTATATTGTCTAATTAAATATTCCGAAATGGGAGCGTTACAATATCAAGTTTCTCGAAAATCTGTTATGTAATTGTTTGGGGACTGTGTTGTCACCATACACAGAAGGTCAACGATCTCTATTTATTTATACAGTAGTGGCAGTAGTAGGTACGGTCACTTTTTTAGGATTATAGTTTCATAAACCATTTGTGATATTATCATGTATCAGTAGAAATCTAAGTGATCCCGTTTCATTTTTCCAAAGAAAACGGGAAAACATTGTAGAATTTTGCAATCCCGCTTTATGATCCCGCTATACGCTTTATTCTGAGCCACTTTAACTCTTTTGGTAGACGGTAGACATCCTCAAGAGAATTCCAGATTTCTTAAGGACCAAAAATTACAAAAATAAGTACATAATATGTTTGCATTTATATTACAGGCATACTGGGGGCACACTACCATCGCTTAAAACTTTGTTTTAATATTATTGAGGTTCGTGTTTTAGAATAATTTATAATCCTTATTTTACAGGTGTCAAGGTATACGTGAAATAAAACAGACATTTTGGAGTAACCTTGCTTTAAGCGATGGTAGTATCCACCCTGTACTGTAAGAGCGTATGGGTTGAGACTTGAAACGGTTCGGAATGTAGTTTTTTTATTTTTATATATAGGTTAGCGCTTGACTGCAATCAGACTTGCTTGCATGTGGTGATATTTAATAAAACTTAGAAGACGCCGGCAAGAAACTCCTACAAAGTTCTCCAGACTCACCTCTAAGTCTCTAAAGACGTCTCTGATATCGGGTTTCTTGGCTCTGGAGGCTGCGCGTTTCCTTCTAACAGTCCTGTTGAGTCTCCTAACACGGCGGCGCACTGCGGCCGCTTGTTCCCTGGGCAAAGGCCTCACAGCCTCACCCAACTGGTCCTCGGTGACCTCCAGGCCTGCCTGGAACGGGGCCGCGAGGGAACCGAGGCCTGCAGATTGCAGCCATTCCGTTTCCAGTTCGCCTTCTGTGGACAACAAATAAAAATCATGAGTTTTATTTTTACAAAGAAATCACGGGAGTAATACATTAATAAATGAATTAAAAAATTACCCTGATATGTAAATAATTAAAATGGCTGATTCCTTCATCTTTCATTATATCAATAATTTTTTTTTTCATTTTCGAAAACAGTACATTTTACTGCAAAATTCAAAATGCTTTTTATTCAAATAAACTTTTACAAGTACTTCTGAATCGTCGATTGAATCTACCACTGGTTCGGAATGACATTCCTACCGAGAAGAACCAGAAAGAAACTCAACGGTTGCTGTTTTTAAAAAAATATTTACAATTTCATTAAGTTATAGAATACATAAGTAACAGCTGTCCTTAAGATTGCTGGAGCGAGTCAAATCCATGCCAATCCTTTGTCATTTACGTTGCCTAATCTTCAACAGCATAATAAGCTTTTTTCAAGAGCATACTTTTAATGGACTTCTTAAACTTGTGTAAAGGCAAGTTTAAGATAGGTTGTTGAATTTTGTTATAAAATAAAATGCTCATTCCCACGAACGACCTTCGGACCTTCTTGAGGCGGAGTGATGGAGTCACGAGCTTATGGCGGTCTCTAGTTTGCCTATCATGCAGATCGCATATTTTTTTGTAACTGCTTTAAGCATTGGTAGTAACCCTGGCTTTTACGAAATGCTCGCTTGTACAGTGCGGTGATGTAACTATTTGGATGAACTCTGTTCCATTCATGAATGAATATTACACATTTTAGAATGTATATGAGCATTTGATCGCTATAAGCAAACCATTACCAATTTAACCAATTTTTTTAGAAATAGACTTAGTTATACACCGGAAACAGCTTTTTATACGATTTCAAAATATAATCATAATAAAGCTCTATTATCTTTTTATCGAGCTCTATTTCGAATGCAAAAAGTACCGAACAAAATATGTGAATTTTTTGGCTATTCTTCTACCAGAAATCTTCCGGGTTGTAAATCATTTGTACACGAAATATTTCGTGTCATCATAAAAAATCTCATGCAATTAGCCATAAGTATATTCTATTGTTTTAAAATGGCTATAGGCAATCTAGCTTATAATTAGTTTTTTGAAAGAGTTTGAAATATATTATTGTGATGATTAAATTATAGTTTGGTCAAATAAATTCATTCATAAAACGGTTTAGGTGTTTTTCTTATACCTACCTAGAGTGAAGAAAAATTTGTACTGAAGTAATTTCGTATCAATAAAACTCGACAATTCAAAAGCACTTATAAAAGTTTCTTTGAATGAAAATAAATTTGAACATTTTTATAGATTTAATTATAGCTAAAAAAGCAATATATTTCAAAAACTTGCAAGAAATGTGATTTAAAAACCCGTTAATAATGTAAAGCTAAAACAAAAACAAAAAAAAAAGACGGATAAAAAATTTTTAGCGTCATGTCTGTATAATGTGTTCCTAAGTCATGTCAGTAGGTAATGTGTTTTTTGCCAGTCAAAATATAAAAGATACATGAATATCCCAACTGCAAGCAAAAAACTTGCAGAATAATAATTTATGGCGTGCGTGAATGGTGCAAAGAGCAACGTATTATACGTATAGAAGTCCCACATCATGACAAATTCACGTAACACTATGGATCGCAATAAACTGGGATTTTAATTTTTTTTTAGATGGTGCCCGCGAGGTTTTAACTTTTGATTCCCGGGGAAATTCTCTTTTATATCCTTTCTCGGGATGTAACCTACCCCTATAACAAATTTCATCAAAATCGGTTGAAAAGATGGGCCATTAAAGCGTAACAGACAGACAGAAAGACAAACTCTCATATAAGTAGTCATAATAAGTTATTTATAACCTTTACAAATAAAAATAAAGCTTAAAAATACTTGGAAACCATCAACAAAGTTTAAGGTTTAGACACAGATATAAAAGGAAACAATTAGAAGGAACAGTTACATAAAGGTAGCATTTTTTGTTTAGTGATTTAGTACCTAGAGGTGATTGACTCTGTACACTGTATACTCCATGGCACAGGTTAAGGACCTGTTTCAAAGTTCTCTTGCTCCATGGCAAAGGTTAAGGAACTGTTTCAAAGCAGCCAATTCTCCGTGTTAATAAAACGTCCATCCTCGTTAGGTAGAGGTACTCATTTTCCTCGAAGCTACGCATTCGTTGATCGATATTCATTTTCTTATCAACTATATTTAAAGTTTTATATTACTTGCCTCAAGGTTGCCTCACAAAAATACTTTTAAGATAATATGCACAGTGTGATTATCATACAATTGAATAGCTTTTCTGTCTTTAGAACTTTTATAAATTGACGTGAATAAAATTCACGTGAACGTGATCCGATCAAGACACGAGATCGAGGTACAAAAATTTGCGATTGCTCAAACATCCAAAATCACTTTTAGTGCATCCATCTACCAGCTGAGTTTCATGTCTGTTAATTCTTAGTTAGTTTGTTCTTCTCAGTAGAATTCTAGAATTCTACTGAGAAGAACAAACTATTCTATTTCGAACTAGTTGTTAAATCCTAACATATTGAGTTACACAAATTATTCTAAAAATGAAATAAACATTTCATTTCATCCTGTTGCTCACTTAAATACCATTTAAAATGAATCAAAAGATAAAAACTTGAAAGCTCTCAAAAGCACAGTAAAAAAAAATTGTGCCATAAATAACATTCAACAAGGCGCCAAAAAGCTAGATAAATTTAAGTGCAATAGGTTAGAAAGGAAAATAACTACTTTCTTCATCCTCCTACTTACTATAATTGCCGAAATAACGGCACAAAAAGTAAATAAAGCCGATGAAGACCTCAAGTAACGGGTACAAATCAAGTGGGACCACCTTTTGAGAGCATTACGCCCACACTGGGTAAATATAATTGCAAAGTATGAAATTGTCCGTAATAATGGACAAAGGAAATATTGTACCATTGAATTTCTATTATAATTTAGATGCCTGTGATTAGACCGTATGGAGACCATTGCTGGAAAGCAGGGAAAAAAAGGTAATTCAGTTTGAAACTCAACTTAACCTGAATCCACCGTACATTATTTATTAATGCCATCCATTTCTGAAGAAATTATTTCTTTGTAATACAAAACAAAGTTACAATCGGCGATTATCTTTATTGGGTATTCGAGTATAACTATTTCGTGGAATCTAAAGTAGTTTTCACCAGTTGTTTGTTGTGAAAAGTTCTTCTAATAAAGAGGTAAAAAATAAGAAAGGATCTAGGAACGAGGAGGAAGCAAGAGAAAGGAACTTCTTAATTAAATTTAATATTATGAAAACAAAACAAAAATTTGGGAAAAGTATCAAAGTGATCCTTCAAAGTTGATATTGGTGATGATGCATTATACTTACTACATATATAGCATAATGGATCACCATTTATGCTGGCTAAATAAAACACATTCCAAGGGTCATTTTGAAAAAAATATACTATCCAATATTTCCTAATTTTGTTCCATTTGTATTTTATTATTATTAAAATTTCCTCCTAACTACGATGTTATAAGGAAATAAAAGAAATATACATTCCCTTATGATGATTAGTAAAGCTTGAGGCTCTTAATCTTAAAAATAGACCCTGAGTCAGCGGTAAAGCATCGTAAAGCCCTGCTGACTAACCGAAGTTCTTTTTTGCCTTTTTTATCGCGTTTTACATTTTAGTTTTGGTTTCTATATCAAGATCTTCCTTCAAAGGAACTGTCTTGGTGTAAACGAATTGATGGCCTTGTTTACATTCGCTGTCGAGTTTGTTTAGAGAGTACCGACGGAAACTGAGTTTGAACACTTAACAAATTTAATCCGGTTTTTTACAGTTTTGTGGGACTTTTCTCTTAAATCTACTGGACTTGGTAAATTACACCTTGTTATATCATATCCAGATGCTATAAGGATAATAGTTAGCCTTCTATCGTTTTCTCTCGAGTGCCTGTAATCATAACAGTAAAAAATTACCCTATTTTTATTATCCTAATAGCATCTCGATAGTATAATAGTACTAGATTCCGATTTAGAAACTATAGCTAAACTTGGCTCATGGTTCTGAAAGTTTGAAAAATAAAGGTTTAACACATTATAAAGTAAGAAGAGAGTTATAAGTATCAGAAAAAAAAAACTAGAAATGCGTTTACAGTTTCCAACTTAGTAGTTAATTAACAGTAAAGTTTTAAAGAAGTTATCGTTGAATAAGGAAACATTATAATTTATTTACTTCAATTTATTTTGTTTGTTAAGTTACACAAACCTACCGATCTTGGTAGAAAATGACTTTATCATATACTTAGATATATTGACAGAAGCAGTACGAGCAGAACGTTCGTTTTTCCTTTTTTTTAAAAACATTGTTATAATTGCTCATTTCTATACATCGTGGTTATTGGTTAATTGTAAGTAGTTCTTTGGAGGCATCGTACCATTTCGGTTGGCATCAGGATGTTATTTGTTTGCCTGAAACTTGTCTATTTATAGACGAACATCCGAAAAAATAAAAGCAGTTGTAGAACTTGTAAAAATCATGCAGGAACATCGAAATAAGACAACACTGGCATTTCAAGAGAGACATTTTTCTATGGTGATACGGTGTAACTACTAACTACTAAGTATACATTCACAATTATCACCATAAGCAGATATATGTTTTGGGACTGAAAACCACGTACCAGTTAATTCTAAATGTTTGGAAATGTTCAAGGAAGTCGTAAGATAAAACAGAGTTTTTCAAGTACCAGGCAGGTATGAATCGAATTGAATGTTGAGCGGTGACGACAGGCGACAGCGCGGTGCTCTGTGTGTTTACACTCTGTAAACTCAACACATGGCTTCAAGTGGGGTTGATTTACTTTCCCGCTTTTATAGAAGCCAATTTGAAGCTTTTTGTGAACTGAATTATAAGCTGAATTGGCATAAAATTGTAAAAAAGTTGGTAAACTTCGTGTGATAGCTGTGCCCAACCAAGTGCATGGATCGCCAATCGCAATCTATATTATGGTTTATTATGGTCGCAAGTTGGAATCTATCAGGAGTTTTGGCTATATGACGAGTGGACGTAGGATGTATGCTTTTGTAATACGTTTTTGAGTGATCCCTAAAATCTATCAGATTACATTCCTAAGATTATGATACTTATGATACTATAGATATCTGGTGTGAAGTTCCACCAATCCGCCCTAGGAAAGCGGGGTATACCCATCTCTTCAATGAGAGACAAGAACATTTAAAAATGTTCTTGATGAGAGTTTTTGTCTAGTGCAAGTCTAGGTATACCATAGATGTCATAGATCATCTTCGTTTCGAAAAGCCCTTTAAATTCGTAATAAGTAACCAGTTTCACAATCTTGCAAAGTTTTCAGGTTAATAACAAATTTTATTGCCCACTCGATCACCATCACGCATATTATTACATATGAACTTTATATAATAAACAGAGAAATATATATAGAATCTTGCATCATATACCTAATGTGGAGCATTATAATAAAGTCAAAGAGAACAATAACACTTTATTGTCTGGAAATTACTGAGGTAATGAGTTTTATCTTTATAATACCGCAGCGTGAGTAAAGATGTAAAGAATCTGCAGTGCAACGTTTATGACAGTCTCAATGAGAGGAAGAAAACAAATAACGATGTTATTAATATTCAAAAAACACAAGATAAAGTCTCGCGTAATGTTCTAAATTCGAATGTAGTTTGCAGAACGGCGGTGGTAAGACAGATTTGCTCGGTCTAGCATGATGCATGGAATGAGAGAAGTATCAATACTAATATTAATAATGCAACAGTGTGTCTGTCTTTCTGTTACACTTTAACAACCCAATTCAACCAATTTTGATGGAGGTAGGTTACATCCTGGAGAAGGACATATGTTTTTAATCCCGGAAAATTAAGGAGTTCGCAAGGGAATTAAAAAAGCTTAAACCGCTCGGACGACGTCGCTGGAATCCTCTAGTAAAAAAAATACAAAGAAGTAGAAATGTAAATATATACAAGCCATGACGATGTCATAGCAGATGGAAATGATGACGATGGACCAATGACTGGTTATAATGATAGATCTAAATTAGTCGGGCTCTTGAAAACAATACAAAATTCAACAATACAACGGCTTTCTATCGATTTCGATGGCACTAATAAAACAAAAGTACCAGAACGTTTGTAGTTTCTACTCACTGATAACGTATTTGGCGTGAAATCGACATAGTGCTCCCATGACACACATCTAAACACAATTATTGTTGTCACTCGATCTGATTATTCCGATTTCCGGTCATTCGTTATTTCGAGAGTCCCATTGTGGCAGAATTTCTATGGAACATGTGCTAAATAGACGGTATTGTATAAACTAATGTACCATTGCAGTTCCGAAAAAAGTTATGACGGTAAATGATGATTAAAATCTAATCTGTGTGGGACTCTCTAGGTATTTGGAATAAGCATAAGGTTCAGTTTGGCATTAAAAATTTATATAACAGTGGGTGTACTGAGTCAAGACTCAAGAGTAAATAGAAGAATCACGTTTTATGAAAGAAACTGCATTTTTCAAGTACATTTTTGAAAAAAACGATCACGTCGCGAATTTTACACAGCTTTGAGTAGTTGAAAAACATTTACGCACAAATGTAGCTGTCTCTTTTTTAGCCATTGACTAGAAAAGAACACGCTTAAGCTTTGTCAATGAAAAATTAGACACAGTGTTTACTGAGAGCAGTGTAAAGTCTTGGTTGCTCGCGTAGCGCGCATCGCGGCGCGTTTCGGACTGCGTGGGTTACTCCGAGTTTGCATTTCAGTTTATTATGGTCTTATATTTATAGACTCGATCGAAATTTCGTTGTTCGTTGATTTAGTTATAAAAAGCAAGTGGTTCCGATAGGTTGAACGCCCCATTCATGAAAATCAATCAATGAACATTCGACGCATTTACGATGCGCGTGCGACTATTACATCCGATGCTACGTAGTCCGTCCATTTCTTTTTGATATAATTTCTAGCTTCAATTTTTACATTTCTGAATGTAATGTAATGCATTAGGTATTTCTATTTATTCTAGTGAACTTTTTGGTACAGCAGTAAACCAATTCCAATGCGCGATGATAAAAATACCTAATATTTCATCTATCTTACACTACGTTATCATTTCAGGTCAAATGTATGTTCAACCAATTTTGAAGAGAAAGGATGAGAAAGGATGCAGCCTGGGGAAGGACTTCAAACAACTTGCTTTAGTTGGTAAAGATATTCCCTTTTTTTTATCAACTACAAATTAGCTCTACGATCTCACCTGATGGTAAATGATGAAGCAGTCTAGCACGTAGCGGGCTAACCTGTTAGGAGTATGGCAGATATATTAAACCCATTCCCTAATCGGTTTCTACACGGCATCGTACCGGAACGCTAAATGGCTTGGCGGTACGTCTTTGCCGGTAGGGTGGTAACTAGCCACGGCCGAAACCTCCCACCAGACCAGACCAGCGAAAATTCAGAAATTATAAATTCCCAAATTGACCCTGCCGGGAATCGAACCCGAGACCTTGCACGTTAAGGCAACAGCGATTAACACTGCGCCACGGAGGTCCACTAAATTCTAAACTTTTTGAAAAAGTATAATTTTGAGAAATATTTCGTAGTATAAGAACAGCTACAGCTGTGTTATTTTTGTGGTACACCACAGATAATAGTGGTGATAATTCTGAGTAAAGAGTACGTCTAATTAGCATGGATTTGGAATTAGCCTCTTGAAATAAGATAGTATGTATGAAATATGAATGCAAGAAAGATCTAATCCCCAGTTGTTCCTAATAAGAAGTTGCATAGATCCAAGTATCTGTGTCAGCTGTGTCAACGGACGGACGCACGTCTAGACGGGTTAAATTTAAATCACATAGTTCGTTTAATGCCAAACTACGTTTCAACTTACGGAAGTCACAGAAACTTGGAAGCTTAACTGTAATCCGCTAGAATGATAAACCTAGTGATGCAAAGTATAGCATGCAACATAGTACTATGGTTGATGGTATACGGTGTAAAGTCAAATAATGTTTATTCAATTTAGGTAGGTATACACTTATTGACTAGTCTAGTTATTTCTAAAATATAATGGTGATATAATCAGTAACGGTATCTTAAAACTAAAGCTACGATTTAACGCTATATTTTTTTTTTAAAGCTACGATACAATTTGCATGCTAACACCCCTTGCCCCTTGCGCCCGATTCCCCTTTTAAAACATAATAAAAGCAAGCAAACAGTACGCATCACCAAGGCACCACACAAATCTTGCAATAACTTAACGAAAATATAATTATGTATGTATTTTCAGTGTGTTCGGGCATAATGCCGAAACGGGTTTATTCCTCTACACACATGACATGTGACCTATTCTTTGATTTTACTCTTGTAAGAAAGAAATTACATCACGCTCTTATATTTTATAAGCGAAAGTTTGTATGTGTGTGTGTGTATCTCTGTGTATGTGTGTCTGTATGTGTTTGTATATGTTTATTACTCTCTCACATAAAAAGTACCGCAGTTAATGGTAATCGTCTGGTGACGAAAATCTGGTTCATTTTATGCGCTAAGGATCAGCCTGGCTGCCAGCGCGGAAATGCAGTCAGCATTGTTGCCACTATTCAACGTGGGCAATAACTATTAATTAGGTTAGGTTTGCTAGCTTGTATTGTCTTAAATAAAGGTTTAAAAAAAAAGTTATGCAGGGTTTTCTTTAAACACTTACTGGAAATGTAATAGGATATATTCTGCTGTCCTAAAATAAAGTACTACCACCATTTTGAAACACTAGTCACTGAACCTTTAATATGACGGAAAAATATTCAATCTGACTTATATTAAGTTAAAGACTTGACCACAATAAAAACAAAAACATGATGTTCTAAGATTTTACAGCATTGAAGTTCAGAAAAGAAGCTTATGGAAAACTACACTCAAATAATATTAATAAAGTTAATTGTCTTATATAAAGGTTTAAAAAAAAAGTTATGTAGGGTTTTCTTTAAACACTTACTGGAACTGTAATAGGATACATATTCTGCTGTCCTAAAATGAAGTACTACCACCATTTTGAAACACTAGTCACTGAACCTTTAATATGACGGAAAAATATTCAATCTGACTTATAAGTTAAAGACTTGACCACAATAAAAACAAAAACATGATGTTCTAAGATTTTACAGCATTAAAGTTCAGAAAAGAAGCTTATGGAAAACTACACTCAAATAATATTAATAAAGTTAACTAAACGACTGCACATGTGTATGTATTACACTGCCTTAGTAACACTAGCGTCAGTAGTAGCACTCGTACTGAACGCATCTATTTAAAGAAAACACGATAATAGAGCACATTAAATAAGACATAATTGCAAATAAATAAGATAGCTATTAAAACAAAAGGCTTAACAAAGTTATAATATTGGCGCCAGATAAAAAAATTACAAGGCCCTAACGAACCGAACACAAATAAAACAATTTAGCTAATAGATTCAAAGTCCGAGAAGTTATTGGTTCGAAATAAGTTTCAAAGAATCGCATCATTACCACCAAGAAAATACGTGACTATTCAGCAGTAAAATCTTCACACAATTTGGAAATTTTAACAAGGCGTCGAACAAAACAAAGGTTTTTACCAGTATGTAGAACCCTTTTTTTGTATTTGTTGAAAATATTTGTTCTAAAATATCTTTTAGTTTTTAATTCGACATAATCATAATTTTAAAGATAAGAATGCCATTTCAAATTAAAGTAAAATAAATAGGACTAATAGAAAATGCATACAACTTTAGGAATTATTGTAACATTTATTAAAATAAAGGTTTACAAGTGCATTTGAATCGCCAAATGAATCTATCAATAATAATGTTATCTATGATATTACTAGCTGATGCCCAGGACTTCGACCGCGTGTTTAAAGATTTTTTGATTCCCGCAGGAACTCCTTAATTTTCCGGGATAAAAAGTAGCCCATGTCACTCTCCAGGTCCTCAACTATACCCATGTCAAAAATCATGTCGATCCGTTGGTCCGTAGCGGACACGTTTGAAGGACAAACCAACAAATCAAAAAACAAACACACTTTCGCACTTATAATATTATTATGATTATGTATATATGGGCAGCCTTCTGATGGGGAAACTCATACAGAGGACTAAATCCCTTTTAGTTTTTAGCTACTTACGTAGACTTTGTTAAAATTGTTACTAACACCTTATTTTGTAAGAACTAATACAGTTAATAAGATTATATCGTTACTAACACTAAAGTGGACCACAAAATATGTTGTCTGTTAAATAAAATAAATGAATGAATAAATATTAAAGATTAAAATTTTTGGATGTGTCCAAATAATCCTATAAACTTACCGATACCAGCAGTAGTGAAATACAGCATGATATTCATTTTCATTGTAAGAACCCATTCGAAGTAAAAATTCAAAATCACCACCAGTCTTTGTCTTCAAGTGCGGTAGGCAAATGAGACGTACCTATTTATGCAGTTAAGATCTACATACAAGATATTGATCTGTGATAAAGAAATAAGGTCATGTACAAGTTAAATCACGTGAAGAATACAGCAATGTTTTTCTTATTCATGTTGAAAAACATTGGAACGTAAATAGCATCGCTAAAAATATTATTGTACTAAAGATAAGCATAAAGTAGTTGAAACTTTGTGAGACTTAACTCGTATTGACTATTATATTTTTTAACTAGTTAATGCCTTCGACTACGGCCGCGAGGATTAAGGTAGGTAATAATTTGGTAGGAATTTCTTTTATTTTCCCGGATAAAATTATATCGTTAAATTGAAAAGCGAATTAAACTTATGTAAACTTTTAATGTTTATATTTTTTTCTTGATCCTTCTTTTGCTTTAGGTTAGTAGGTAGGCAGTTAGTCACTGCAACAGATAGACCGATAGTAACAATAGATTTCTCTTATTGACGTCGTATAACTATTATTAGAACACCACTCAGTTTCTATACCTCTTCTATATTAAGAATGCGTCTTTTACAAGATTTATGTAATGAACTGTGAACGTATTCAACACTCGGATGCGTTGGTGGTGCCGAATATAAACGGACTACCTTTCAATGAGTTTACTCACAATTTTGCTATTAAAATACTTCCGTTTAGCTACGCTCTCACGAGTTTCGTTTCAGTGAGAAAGGCTTAAGATATTCTGAGTCCACCACACTAGCTAAGTGCCAATTGGCAGACTTCACACACATTTGAGAAGATTGGAGTATTGGAGAACTATCGTGCATATTTAATTACTTATTTAGCGCATATTACTCCGCAAAGTTGTACTATGAACCTGGGGATCGAAAGGGGCACGAAAAGGCTAAATCTTAACTAGCCTATGGCCACTTCATTAGTAAGTTTAGGCAGTGCTAAAACTATCCCTTAAGATATAGACCATCAAAGGAAAAGCCGTACAAATAATGGAATAGTCTACCGTAGTTTACTCGTCCTTTTGACTTTTACAAATCAATCGGTTACATATAATGCAAGTTTTTAGAACATGCGCCCTTCTATATACCTGCACAAATAAACTAAAGCCAAACTAAGTAACTAGGTTAGGAAACATGATAATTTGTGGCGTGTGGATATATATCTCAAGTTAATACAAGGGCGCTATATCGTAAAGATTTTGGAAGATATGTGTTAGGAATCTAGTGTGATTAATTGTGTTGTGTTCCTTCTAAGAATTCAAGTTTAACAAGATATCCCAAAATTTCCCAATGATTTTGATAATAGCATTGAAATAATAAAAGAACTGGGACAAATGAAAAATAGGTTGATAATTAATTTTAGTAAAGATAAGAATAAAATAATGCGTGCTTAAAAAGGACATCAAACATGTACCAACGTACGTTCAAAAGTTGGTCAAACTTTAGAACGAGGACATTGTTTTACTTACGTACCTGATGAGAATGCAATTAGGTTTCGCCGGAGAAGTCACAGACTAATAAGTACATGGCGATGTATGGATTTGGGAGGTGAAAAAGATCGTAGTTGTGATAGTTCCGCGATTAACCAGTTTTTTGGGCCTGAATAAATTAATCGCATCCGGGCACGATAAATTATCCAGATGTTTGTAGTGAAGTCAAAAGAACAGTGTCATAAAAACAGGGATCGTATTTAATTTCCTTTTAAAATTAAAATTAATCTTTAAATTTTGGTTTTTGTTTGGCTTGCTATAAGAAGTTATGCGGTGGCGTTGAGATCTCTGTTTTTCTAAACTTCAATAATATTGTGCAGGTATTTCAAAGTACTCAATTGAGGATAGAAGAATTATAAATATTTCTTGTTCCTGATTCAGCAATCATATTTTATTGAATGAACTAGAAGTTTAATTCGCTATAATCCGCTACAGTAGACAAATCTGTATGGTACAGTGCGTGTCTTTCACCTGCAGCATGCGACACCCACCACCCAGCAATTCGCACAGGCTCAACACCACACCACACAAATCCTCCAAATCACTCTCAACTTCCCCTATTACTGTATAAATTGAGTAAAGGTGAATTTGATACGTTTATTTGTTCATTTAGCAACTCAAATCCTTTATAATTGTGTTTAATTATTTCTAATTGCTCCCAAACGCACATTCGAAACCCTTTATTACATTTATGCAGGATTTTATATGAATGGTTATTGCCCACCTCACGTCCACTGTCCAAAAGATGTTTAGCGAAGTGGGACCTTTGTGGTTGATCGTTCCTATAAGCAGACATATGTTCCATAAAGCGCGTCTCAAAATTGCGTCCAGTTTGACCAACATATGTGGCACCACATTCAGGACATTAGGAATTTTTATTTTTATAGTGTGAGGATTTGTGACATCCATTAAAAAATAAAAACGCGCTGAATTGAGAACCTCCTCCTTTTTTGGAAGTCGGTTAAAAAACGTAAAAGATAACTTTTGAAGTAATGATGGAGTTTTAAAAGCAAAATACAAATTACAAACATTAGACGACTATTCTATTCTACAATCATCGGAATTGTAGAAGAAGACAATAATAAACAAATTATTATTTTTTTGGAATTCGGAATTTATAGTTAGGTATTTTTTTGTACACTATATTAAATACATAGGTAAACGATTAGCATTCACAAAAAAATATAACAAAGGCTTAGTTTATTATAAAAGTAGAAGATGAGCATTATAAATGTATGTCACGGAGTTTTAACCGACGTACAGCAGGAAGTTCGTAAGATTTATTTCAACATTTTTTTGTTATTATTTGTTAACGCATTCTTTGATATTTTATGAGCATTGTTCATAAATTACTATTATAAGTTGTCTAATAGACAACAGAAGGTATAGTTTCCCTCTCTCCACTTATAATAATCCCGAAAGTAAACAGTAACGATGAATTTAACTGGAAAAAAGTATAAGAGATTGAAGTGGAATTTGTTTTCAGCTCTTCGAAATCCAGAAAATATACATAATGGTGAAGAGAACTTCAACATTATGTATTTTTTTCTGAAGACTGCTAATCCATACACCAAATTATATCAAATAGGTACCTACACTTCTAAACTAAAGTTGTATCTGTTTACTGTGCTAAAATCATATAACGGCACAGGGGGTTACTACCATCGCTCATAGCAGTATTATTACAAAGTGACAGTTTAATGTCACTTACATTATCGCCCCTAAAATAAGGATTATAATTCTCGAACACGAACGTAAACAATATTAAAACAAAACGGTTTTACCGATAGAAGTATGCCCCCAGCAGACGTTGTCAATACGCAGTTACTTCCCGGGTATACATTTCTTACATACCCGTCTGTCTGTCCATTCGATTCCCCGCACGTACCGCCGCGCTCCCGGTATTGTTATAAAAACATAATTCTCCTCACACACCGGTGCATAGCTCGAAGTTATTGACGCTAGGCGGCGAGCGGCGCATGGTTTGAAATATATTATGAAATACGTGTGCATATTAAGTAATATATTTAATTTATGAAACACCGCCAACTTCCTAACTCCGGACTAGTACTTAGAATTTCTTGCCACAAAAACCCAATACTTCTTATGGCCTGACCCGGGACTCGAACCCGGGAACTCGTCGGCCGCAGTCAAACATGCTAACCACTAGACCGGTGAGCACGTAAAGCCGTCGATCCTGCGCCTGATCTCTGACCGGTCGTGTCGGATTGTGCGTTGATCGCGCTATGAGTAAATATTATAGTGCACAATTGAGTGGTTCTCGCGGGAACTCCTTAATTTTCCGGGATAAAAAGTATGTGTTATTCCAGACTATAATCTATCTCTGTGCCAAATTTCATCCAAATCCGTTCAGCCGTTCGGGCGTGATTCAGTAATAAACATCCATCCATACATCCATCCAAACTTTCGCATTTATAGTATTAGTATAGATTAGTATAGAAGATAGATAGATGATAATATTACCTCCTAGACCTCAGGTTATAGATATATACCTAATATAGCTACGTCTGCTTAAAAATACTAGCGTGGTACATACATACTTCAATGATAGTAAGATATTATGATATATAACTCAATAGGAAGTCCATGGGAAAAGGCGGTAAGCGCGCGTGTGACCGTGACGGGTAACAACCTGCTACCTGTGGGTTCTTGTGACCTCTCATTCAATAATACTTATCAAAAAGACTGTCCATTATAAACATATACATACCGTTTATAATTAAGGGATGCAGAACTAACTTAGGAAAAAATAATGTGTTGTTTAGAATATACGACATATTCTAAACAACACATTATTTTTTTATTATTACAATAACCTCTTCAAAACTGCTAAAATTACTACGGATCCTCATTCAGTCTCTTTACAACAGTACAAAAGGATGCTGCATCAGTTCATTGATGCAGTATCAATAGACTATATCTAGATATATCTAGATGATTGCTCTTTTTTGTAATATTGTTTGTTTTTTAAGTTTAACGCTATTTAATTTGCGGATATGAAAGGCTTTGCACGGGTGTCAAATTTCGCGAAATTTCGCGGCCCGTGCAAATATAAATATTTATATCTCGTATTACTTGTACGAGCTACGTAAACACAGTACGTCATTCAAATCGTTACAAAATAAAGCAATAGATAAAAGTTATTAAGGTTATCGCTCTTCTTTATGCTTTACAAAAAAAAATAACCAATAAATAACAAAAAATGACCCCGTTTTTAAAAATAAACAATATAACCAGTATCTTTGTTTTAAAAAGTTGCTTCACTCTATGGTTAGTCATTTCAGAGTAAAACAACAAGAAACAAAGATTCTTTTCCATTTTTCTCATTCTAGAACAAACACCAAAAATAAAAAATAAAGGGTATCGTGAGGGTATCAAATTACAGATCATGTTTCGCTCGCACGAAATTTCTACCCATAAATTTATGTCATAGAGTAGGGCCTCCAAAAAATTCCTACTGTTTCCTTGTCTATCCTATTAGTTTCTACCAAAGTTAGAGAGGAATCGAGATAGTACTATACTCTGAAGAAAAATAATCCCCGGCATCTGCGACAACGAAATTCGGCCATTTCGGCCTGCAGCCGGCTGCCGGTCGCGTGACAGTTAACCCCAAAATGGCCAAAAGTCGGCTGCCGGCTCCGTGCCAGTCAAGAGGTCCCCGCACTTGCGAGATCAGCTAAATGCATGCCGGCTTGCCAGTAATTGGGTATGCACTCAAAATGTTTTCTATGGGTTTTGTTATTTTTGTGTTGGCAAACCAATAAATAAAATTAAATTAAATTGAAATAAAATATATTATGTAAAACGCATATATATATAAGTAAACGTATATTAGGCATACACGTTTAAGCACGCGTAACATATATTGTATACACATATTATACACTAGCGGCTCGTCCCGGCTTCGCACGGGTAGACATAAATAGGTACAGTTCATAATGGTGCACCCCCTTCTCCCGCACTGCCCCTCTCACGAAGAGTTAGTTACTCGATGCGCTGCGTGGCGGCCGCCGCCGGCATGTATTTTTATTTTAATTTCATGATATCTTTTGAATGGAATGTCCGATTTCAATAATTCAAAAAGTAATCATCAGGTATTGAGACAGTCTTGAATATAAAATTATTTATTTGGATAAAAATTTATAAATGGTATGGATAACACGGTCTGATTTTGATCGGCATTTCTATCAATTTGTTAAATGTAAAAAAGTTGATATAGTGACGTAACACCAATAGTTAGACACATGGTCTTCCGAAGTTTTTTGTAGATATTGATATATTCTATAATATTGTCGAACATTTTTTTGTCCTATCATTAATACTCTTCGCAGCGTATGCGATGAAAGACATTTTATGGCTATTATTTTTTTACACCTTCGGTTGGTTTTAATAGGAATTTCTAAAGATTTCTACAGTAATCTAGTACTAAATATAGCCTATGTTACTCAGTGATAATGTAGCTTTCCAATGAAAAAAGAATGATTAATATCGGTCCAGTACTTTTTGAGTTTATTCGTTACATACAAAAATACAAATCTTTCCTCTTTATAATATTATTATTAAATTATTAATTATGTAGTGTAGATAAAAGGTACGTGTATGTGTACGCTAATACAAACACTAACAAAAGACTGATGAAATGTCGCCCTCATTAAAAAAAAACTAATAAATACATAAATAATAATTTCTTCATCATATTCTTACTTGTTATTTCAGCCTGGTTATGGGAGGCTCCGGCCGTGGCTAGTTACCACCCTACCGGCAAAGACGTGCCCGCCAAGCTATTTAGCGTTCCGGTACGATGCCATCTCGTTTAATATAACTGCCATTATGCCATACCACTGACCGGTTAGCCCGCTACTATATTAGACTGCATCACCACTTACCATCAGGTGAGATCGCAGTCAAGGGCTAACTTGTAGTTGATTAAAAAAAGCCATAAAAGGTTACGTATTTGAAGTATTACGTAAATCTCAATAAATTATATAAATCTACGTGAAACAAATGAATTGATAAAGAAAAAAATACTTATTGTACAGGAAAGTAAATACATAGTGCTAATATGGAAAGCAAACAAAGATAACATGAAAGAGATATACTTATACCTACTGTAACATTACTATTTTTAACGTAAGAGGAAATGTCGCGACCAAACTAAAAACGTCATTAAAATAAAGCAATCATGTAAGTTATTTGTTATAAATAACACTAAATGACTAAACTAAATAAGCGTCGATTAAATTACACGGAATTTTATGGTAAAACCCACTGTAAAATGATATTTACTTCACTAGTAGCTGGTTCAATTATAAACATGTTAGCAATAATTATCTGTTTAACGCAAATAGAGCATACACTGCAATTAGTGCGAGCGTTTATGCAGGTAAATAATAATTATAATTTTATACCGTGAATGGTTATTAACTTATCGATAAATTAGCACCTGCAGCGCTAGCGCAACAAATGCGACAGCGATTTCTCGCGGAATTTCATAGACAAAGCGTAGGACAAGCCGCGATGGGAACAACATACATAATATTTATGTGCTATTGAGTTTTTTTTAGTAATTTCCGTAAGAACTCTTTGATTTAACGTAATTAGAATAGCATGGTTCTTCCCCGGGATGCAACCTATCTCTGGACCAAATTTCATCAAAATAGGGGTAACGGGTGGGCCCTGAATAGTGAAAACATAGCATGGGTCATACTACCAACGCTTATAACAATACATAAGCTAGATTATATTTCTCTAAATGAAAGTTTGATGTCACGCAGGTACATTCCTAAAATAAGGATTACAATTCTAAAAGACGAAAGTCAACAATAATTTGGAAGTACGACTCCAGGCAGGCAAACAGACACGCATACTTAATATTATTATTACCATTGTATTATATGTCATTAGAATTATTTATAGAAGGATATGAAGAATTATGTATAGGGATTACTTAATAGGTATATCTGCAACATCAAGTACTTAAAAGTAAACTGAACAGGGTGTCCTCGGGCCTCGGCTAAAGTCACGGACAATAAGCAAGCCTTGAAAACTAGTGTCATGTTTCATCAAAGTAATACCTAGGTAGGACATTTTAGCGATTCCTGGCCGCTAATCTTACCTATATTTATAATGTTAGCTGAAATTCCATTTTAAATAAAGTTTTTTTTAACCACTTTATCGGTATGTACAAATTACAGCTTTCTAGTACTAATAGTATCCAAGGTAAGTCGCGGATGGACGGACGAACAGGGGGCATACTACTATCGATTAAAGCCTTATTATTTACGTTTGTTTTAGAAATGTACCTAATACTTATTGTAAGAAATTTCAAGCTACGTCATGGCATACAACTGTCATTTTGAAATAATACTGATATGATTTATATTATGGTAGTAAACGCCCAGACGGACACAGTGAAACTATAATGGTTCCTTGTTAACTACGGAACCCTAAAAAGGCCAATTCAAACAATTCGAATCTTATCAATTCAAAAGTAGGCCATATACTTTCGATTCAATGAACGCAATTCAATATTAGTTAGAAACCAAGAAGCAGCGATATTTGTATACAGCAGTAGACAGCGGACTTGCTCTCACGGGTCTCTCGGGAACAAAGGGGCACTTTCGCGTGAGACCCGACACGTAGGGCTGCCAACCGAACGATATTATATTTTATTTCTCAATCGGAATCTTTAGAAGCCAAATAGTCATGTAAGTGTTAAAATAATTTTTTTAAATCTGTTGTATCTGGAAGCCGTAATAAAACTATCATCCATACTTATAGTATAAGTGCAAAAGTCTGTCTGCTACGCTCTATTGGCCTATTTTTTCAATCGTTTTTGATGAAATTTGGTATAGAGATAGGTTGCATGATGCATCCCGGGGAAAAGCATAGGCCACTTTAGATTCCGGAAAATTAAGGAGTTCCCGGGGGAATTAAAAATACTTAAAACACGCGGACGAAGTTGCGGGCATCATCTGGTAAATTATTTATAAAAGTAACCATTTACGATCCCATTTGTTAAACGAATTTTGATAAAATTTTGGAATAGATACACAAGTAGTTTGCATTTCGTAGGTACACACATACACTTACATACTGTTTCCAAAAAAATTGGACTGACAAGTTGTGTTATTACCTAGAAATAGTAATTTTGTGAAAAGGTTGCTACATAATAATTAGTAGCAGGAACGGAGCGAAAAAAAAAATATAACATAACATACTGTTTCCATAACAAATATTCAATTTATTTCAATTTCAATTTATTTATTTTGAATACAACAATATGTACAAATACAATATACTCCTTAAAAAAAACTAAACAAGGTAATTATTATTTCGGTACTTATGAACAAAGGAGTGCTTAGACACCCGTACTAAGTTAACTTGTGTTACGGGTGTCGTCACCTTCCTCCGAACCTCTTACAATAATATTATGATTTCATTATTTCTAGTTATATTATAAATAAAGATATTGTAAAAAATATTTTAGCACAATATTATTTCAATATTTTTTATTTATTTAATTATCATTATATTTATGTCATTAATTATTTGTATATATATATATTTAATTATTAAATAATATTATTAGGTTGATTTAATTATTAAGTGTGTGTGTGTGTGTGTGTGTGTGTGTGTGTGTGTGTGTGTGTGTGAGAGAGAATGTAAATTCATTGGAGAGTGTGCCATTAATTTAATTTACCATATATGCCTTACTAATATTTTATTTTATGACTTTCAGTAAATCTTCTGTTTCATTATAATTAAGAGTTTTAAGCCACGAAGTAAGCATTTTCTTGCATTTATTCTGATTAACGCAACTTATGTTAAGGATTTTGTTAATTTTATTATAAAGGCGAGGACCAAGGACACAACTATGGCGTTCAGCGAGAGCAGTTCGATAGTGTTTAGCCTGGCAAACATTCCGAATGTTCCGCTTTTTTGTTTGCAGATGAGGTTCGATTAAAATTTCCTCATGTTTTCGTAATATTAGGTTTAATATATAAAGCTGCCTGACGGAGAGCAAAGAGTATTCCCTAAATAGAAGATATGTAGGATGTCGTACAGGCTTTTTGAACATAACTTTCAGTGTGGCTCTTTGAGCTCTTTCTAGGCGTAGCATCGTAGTAACGAAGGAGCCACCCCAGACCGTTATGACATACCCAATCATAGATTGCACCAAAGCAAAGTAAGCCGTTCTAAGAACTTCATCATCAGCTGATTTCGCTATCTTTCTAAACACGTAGGTAAGTTTCCTGATCCTTTGAGTGACAAGATTAATGTGAGTTTTCCAACTTAGTAATTTGTCCACTTTAATTCCCAGATATTTTATTTCAGGTACACGAACAACTCTAGGACATACACAGCTATTTTGTGCGGGCAAGCAGTTGTGTATCTGTATTATGAATGGCTCTGCGGGTTGTGATCTCTCACTGGCCGAGAAAGTCATGAACTTGGTTTTAGTAGGGTTTAATGTAAGTAAATGATTGGTCAGCCATGTTTTCACTATACTAATAGCCTTTTCAGCATGGGAGCGCGCTTGTTCCCAACTTTGTCCATTAATGAGCAGAACTGTGTCATCTGCATATGAAATTATTTTTGTGTGCGGGATATTTAACTTGCATAAATTATTAATGTAGATTAAAAACAAAGTTGGACCGAGCACGCTCCCCTGTGGAACTCCGTATGTAACAATCTCCTCTCGGCTAGTAAGGGAGCCAATCTTCACAACTTGAGTTCGATTAGCTAGGTAGTCCTTAAATATGCTAAGTGTTTGTCCTCGTAAACCAACGCTTTCCAACCTGTCTACAAGAATAGGGACAGAGACAGTATCGAAAGCCTTGGTGAGATCGATGAATACCCCTATAACTTTTTGTCTATTATCAATATTGTTAACAATATGATCAGTCAATGAACTAATAGCATCTTCCGTTGACAAGCCCTTCCTGAATCCAAACTGGTTTCTATATAAAAAGTTTACACTGTAGTAACACACAGTAAACTGCCATGCCCCTAACAGGTTAGCCCGCTACCATCTTAAACTGCATCATGACTTACCATCAGGTGAGATCGCAGTCAAGGGCTAACTTGTACTAGATTTAAAAAAAAATACTGTTGGCAACCCTGCCGGTACGCATTGTTCCGATGAGGCTACTATGAGACGTGAGCCATGAAAACAAGCGTGACAATATCACAATCAGTACAAACAATCATTTTTTATAGTTCCAATCGCCAATGGTGGCTCTACTGGCTCTACCAAAGAGCTCTACGACTCTACGTTAAAGCAAGGTAGGCATAGAGCTAGAGACCTACCTAGTACCTACAAACTAGACTCAACTTTAATAAACTGTAAGAGGCATAGTCTTACTCTGAGGTAAAAAGCCTAATAATAGGGACCAATTGTACCATCGATGGTAACAGTTATCGTTAAATTTGACCTCCTAAAAATACTTTGGGATAAAAGCTGCAACTTACAAAAATCAGGTTTCGTCCACTTTTCACCAAAATTTGTCTTTCAAATATTGATTATGGATGTAAGAATTACTGAATTGTGCCACTTCTTTTAAGTGATATTTGGTGGACTTCAACGATAACCTTTACCTTTACTTTCATTACCACCAATGGTGCAAACAACCTAAGTATATTATACTTAGTTATGTACGGTACTCTGACTTACAAATACATACCCATTACCCATACACAATACATACCTACCCAAAGTGAATATGTACTATGGATACGTCTTACTGACGTAGTACATATCTATTACCTAACAACTGGAGAGACTGTAGGGCCGTCTTTACGTGTTTGGTGTTCTAAGATAAAATACCTAGTAGCCATATCATGTCATGACATATAATAATTATCCCCCGTAAAAAATATCGCAACATTAGACATTATCAACGTCCGACGATCGCCGCTAGAACCTATTGCGAAGTCCTCCATCCTCTGTCAAAGCCCTCCTTCCTCCATTACCCTCTGGTAATGACACAAGCGATTACCGCCATGGCCACCACGATACTTACCACTTTGGTGGTAATTACCATCGGTGCACTTTACCGCCGTTCCAAGGTTTATTTATATAGTTTCCGCCGGTAAATGCGTATTATATTGACAAAGTTACTTATTTTATTGATTGATTGAATCCTTTATTGCACAAAATGCTATGTGACTACAAGGTTTTGTATGCTATGCCAATGTAACTACTTGTACTTATCTTTTCACAAAATGTGGGATATAGTCCGTCACTAAAATTGGAACTAATTTGCGTGCCTGTTTAGTTTTGTTTTTATTTTATTTTTATGATATGCGACGCTGTCACCGGGTCAGATAAGTTTGTGGGAGTGTATTTTATCTGAGAATATGTATGACAAAAAAAGAGTACAATGTTGAGGTCTAAACCGTATGTAAATACGTAATTAAAGTACGTAATAGGAAGTAACAGTTCATTTGCACGTCCGATAGTCAATATAGCGACCGTTAGCCGTATGGCCTTATATTGTGGCGACGGTTCACGGTGGACAGCGGTGAGAGTGGCTAATCGATTGTTTATTGTGTTGTTGGTTTAGTCCACAATAGCCCATTGTCTTGAGCGCGTCTTTTTTTTGTTTAAGATTTATAAACAATAAACATAGAGCTTAAATAGGCACAGATTACAAAAGTGAAATGAAAATAAGACATAACCTCTTCTTCTTTCTTTCTTTGAACTTTTTTTCTAAATAAACGAGCAAACGAGTAGGCAGGTACCTTATGTTAAGTGATTACCGCCGCCCAGAAACATTTGCAGCACCACAGGAACCGCCAATGAATTGCCAGCTTTTGAGGAATTTGTTTATCCGCCCTTTGAAGAGCCCCATATTGTAATAATGAGGGAAAACAGGAGATGGAAGCTGTTTCCATAATTTGCAGGTACGTGACAGACAATGACCGTGGACGAGGTCGACTGTAATTTTTTTACTTTAACGGTAACCACCTGTATTGCGATTGGCCCTAAGTTTAGTAAGTGAGTAACAAAACGGATTAAAATAGAAATAAAATGAGTAAACCTTGACCTAAAGTAGGCAAGGCCTAATTTCCTTACATGACAATAACAGTTTAACTATTGAATTAGACCATGACTCAATATAAACTAAAATTGAACTAATTAAAATCATTTCCCAAGCAAGGCCTTTGCATTATAATGAACTGTACATCGTGGCTATTTTGAACTTTACTACCTTGGAATACATTATTGAGATATCATTGGACATGTCACATGAGTGTCCATTAAAACGGCCTACATGCATGACGTTAAACGTTTAATATTAAGTATGTAAACGCTTAGGGTTGTCACCCAGCAATAAAATTTTATGGGAATATTAAATTCGTTTCGAAAAATACTTGTAAAAATTTAAGATTTACGTGGACAACCTATGCCCGTTATAACAAGCCGATATCAACTAAAAGAACACGTCTTCAAGTATTGGTCAATCTATGCTTAAAACAGTCTTAAATCTTAAGCATAGATTGACCGAGAACCTGTTCTTAGCTGATGTTGATTTATTAATACGAGCCATAGTTTCTCTTGATTTAGATGTAAGTAGCCTGGATAAGACTTTTTCAGGGGTCCAGGATTCAAACATAATTCCGAAAAGTGAGAGGTGTGTACTGCTTAGGTATATACTCGTACCTAGCTCACATTTCGGAGTTAGTTGCTGTGCTTTTATGTCACTTGCTTTAGTGGTGACGGAAAACATTGTTAGAGAACCTTTTTATGCAATTAAATATCACTTGCTTTAACGGTGAAAAAAAACATTGTGAGAAAACCTGCATTAGGCATGCAAAAAAAAGTTCCCCAAAAAGTTTTCAAAATTTTAAAGTGTACTCCTCGCTTGGCTTGAAATGGGTAGAAATGAGGATATGAGGAACACCCCTGTACAATGACAAATAACAATAATTTGTAAGTAGGCCGGCTCCCAGGACGTGAGAAGCGACGTCAAAAACTGGACATTGAGATCAGAGATAGGTATGAACTTACCTATGCCGAAGTTACGCGATTCATTTTAATGACTACAGATAGACCGTACGGTTTGTATGTGATTGAGCTGTAATTACATGGAAACTTTAATCTTACTAATATTATAAATGCGAAAGTTTGGATGGATGTATGGATGTCTGTTACTCAATCACGCCCCAACGGCTAAACGGATCTGGCTGAAATTTGGCACAGAGATAGATTATAGTCTGGAATAGCACATATGCTACTTTTTATCCTGGAAAATTAAGGAATTCCCGCGGGAATCCTCAAACCACGCAGTCGAAGTCGCGGGCATTCGCTAATGTAATGATATTTTATGGAATTTTGAGGGACGCGTCATTATTGATGTATTTTTCAAGTTTTTTTTAAGTATTGAAAATGTTACAAGAAAAATTATAGGTAGCAACTTATTGTATAGTCCGTTCCTATAGAGATGAGCTGTTTTTTCGACTTCTTTAACGTTTTATCATATTATGCCATTTGACCAATAGTGATTGGAATATTGAAAGCCGACAAGCTTGTAGATATTCACATCACTAAGATGACGTGATCAGACGTTAAAGAAGTTGAACAAATAGCATCACAATTGGAATAGACTTTACAATTCATGCCTGCGTCGAATGGCCCAATAGAATCAGTGAGGGATCCATAATTTCAAGGCTTTATTAAGATAAAAAGTAATTTAAAAAAACAAAAAACCCGACTGCTTGGATACCAAAAAGTATAAAACAAGATGTGAATTTCATTATTATCAATTTACATAGTATAATACTTTTAATGAGATAATGAACAAAATAATAAAGCCAATTCAGTATTCTCACAGCTCACGTTTTATAATAATATTTTTCTCTCATAAATAATTTTGTAATTATTACAAATTATCAAGGCGCGTCGCACGTCCATTAACTAATATTTACGTGTATTATTAATATTAACGTGTATGTGTAATATTTGTTTTTCTCAAATTCGGCCTCCGTAGTGACACTCGGAAGATTAAGATAAATCTAGTGGTGCAAGTATTATCAAAATCGGTTCAGCCGTTTTGCCTGTAGTGCGACACAAAGGAATACACTAAAAATGAACCTTTGAAACCTCGTAAATCTTAAATGATCATTAAAATGAGAAAATTATCAAGGGAACCTAACTATGATTTTGCAAGACCTATTCATCGATACCCCACTTGCCATATTCTATCGACTTTTATTTTTTAATTTGTTACATTATGGCGTCTAGGGGCCGCCATTTTGTTTTTTCTCAAATTCGGCTTCCGTTATGACACTCGGAAGATTAAGATAAAGCTAGTGGTGCAAGTATTATCAAAATCGGTTCAGCCGTTTTGTCTGTAGTGCGACACTAAGGAATACACTAAAAATGAACCTTTGAAACCTCGTAAATCCTAAATGATCGTTAAAATGAGAAAATGATCAAGGAAACCTAACTATGATTTTGCAATACCTATTCATTGATACCCCACTCGCCATAGTCTATCGACTTTATTTTTTAAATTTGTTACATTATGGCTTCTAGAGGGCGCCAGTTTGTTTTTTCTCAAATTCGGCTTCCACAGTGACACTCTAATGATATACTCGGCGAATCTGGTGCAAGAATCATCAAAATCGGTCCACGCGTTTGAGCTGTAGCTGTCCTGCAAGGAACAAACAAACATATATAGACTGATGAACACATAACCCTATGCGTTCCGCAGTCGGGTAATAAATAGGGGGATGATGACAACTCCATCAAATCAGCAACTCTTTAACAAACTTAAAAACGCACTTCTAGTATTGAAGTTGTATGAAATTCACAGCTGTGACGTCATCAAATTTCAACGCACTTTTTTTCTTTAATCTATATTTTAAAATGATTATTAAACTTAAAACTAATCGAGGATGTGAATTTTAGGTCTTTTGGAAGACCCTCTATTTAATAATCAGATAGAAATAATAATTTATTTTTGATATAGGCATCATCCCTATTTCAAGGCTTCATGATGATAAATTCTTAAATATTTAGGTACCAAAAAAGCTTTTACCGGATAACTATTTCTTCAAACTAAATTCTTCAATGACTTTGAAATGCTAGGTTGCTGTTATGTGCTGAATAGCCAGGCTTCTAAATCAATTTTGTAAGCCTGTTTTGTATTATCGACGTTTATACTAATTTGGTTGTCAACTATAATTTATTGGAAGATTGATTAATTTGTATGCAAATCACCAAGGTAATCAACTGATCACGAAGAGAGTCAAAGGGCAAAGGCCAAAGCTTGTTAGAGCTGTTTAAGGTTGAATCCTTTAACCTGTTAGGGGAAATAATATTCACTTCGACTTTAGTGCTCTATTTATACTTATAAGCTATCTCCACAAATCCATACTTATAATATAAATACTCAATACTCAGTTTATTTATTCTATGTAGGACAAACAATTGTCTCTTAAGTTACGTCTTGACACTACCATCGGTTCGGAAAAAAGTTCCACTGAGAAGAACTGGCAAGAATCACTAGATTAGTAGGATCATTCGGTTATGTTCGGTTCGGTTATACCACAGAATAAGTAATTTGCTTGTAGGTTTAACATTTATATGACAGTATTGTCAGCTGTTCAGTTCGACCTTCAAGTATTTAGTTCCTGAGTTTTATCTCCCATAACATCACCTCACCGTAACACTATAAGTCCGGAGGTCAACAAAATTCGTTATCTCAAACAGATCATTTAGTACTGAGAATTTCTTGTCAGAAAACCCCAAAACTTGTTATGGCCCGACCTAGGACTCGAACCCGGGACCTCTTCGGCCGCAGACAGCAGTCGAACATACTAACCACTAGAGTCTAGTGGATTTATGTTTATGTGGAATCATTTTTATAACAGCATTGTTAGCTGTTCAGTTCTACCTTGAAGTATTTAGTTCCTGAGTTGTCTCTCCCATGATATCACCACACCGTAGCTCTAAACTCGGAGGTCAACAACATTCGTTATCTCAGTTCATTTACAGGAAAATGCTCTTTTATAGCTTAAAACGTTTCGGAAGTTCGTCAAACTTGTTTTGTGCAACTAAATTGGCCAATATTGGGACACGAAATGTCCTCGGTTTTCCAAATAACTAATCTTTATTGTATTTTATATTAACTATAGAAGTAAGGTTAAAGGAAAGAGAAATTTCATGGAGCTGACTTGAATTTTAAGGTTGCCCATAGATCGGGGTAAATTAGCTCATTTTCATAAGATTTTCACTAAACTTTTCCTTCAGACAATTCAATGATTTCTGCACTCTATACAAAATTCTTATGTGGACAACAAGGATAACCTGCATATTCCTCTTATAATTCACAAAGTCTGTGTGTGTCTGTCTGTGAGTTACCTTTTCACCGCTTAAAAATCGGATCGGATTTATCGAATCGAAAAATCGAAGTATCGGATTTTCCGTCCTATCGGGCTATGAGAGTAAAGGAATAGAGAGTGATTGCACCTGTGTACGCGCACACACTTGTGCACTATAATATCTCCCGCGCAGATGACTAATCTCTCTGGAGATTGGCCGCCGTGGCCGAAATTCGGTCGGGAGGACATATTAGTGACTGACGCTGAATAAGACACGGGTGATCTAATTAAGACGCCTTCCAGCCTGATGAGAAAGGCCCTTGTGTTTTCTGTTAGATAATGTCTATAGCCCCATAACTCAGCAACGGGACCTGATGGGTGGTTAGTTATATGTTTTTGCGACGCGGAATGTAACGGTGGGTGCTTAATTTGTGGGCCGGCTGATGTAGCGGACCCTTGCGAGACCTTGGTGACCTTGATATCAACTGGTTTGTTTTAGTGCATGTTTTTGAATACATATACTTTAGTTGCTATTGATTTCGATTTTATAGTCCCACAAACTTAACTGGCCCGGTGACAGCGTCGCTAGTTTATATGAAAATAAAAACTATATATACATAAAAATTAGTTCCAATTTTGGCCAGCGGGTCAGATAAGTTGTAAGACTGGTGAACTTCTACGAAACTATCTGAAGCTTTGATTACATAAAAAATCTTTCCAAAACCCGACTTCCAAAGCCACTGTAAAGTAAAAAAATAGTTTTGATTTCTACACACTATGTTGAAGTCGGGCGAGCCTGATGCGTCAACTTTGCTTATCCTTGTTATACCCGCCCGACTTCAACATAGTGTGTAGAAATCAAAATAATTTTTTAGTTTACAGTGGCTTTGAAAGTCGGTTTTTTCGAAAGAATTTTTATTTTTAACTTTTTAGTGTCAGGGTTGAGGATTTGGAGTCTTTTTATAGGACCACCTCGAGAGCTTCCTCGACTGATTCTTTTTCAAATCGGTTCAGAAACCACGGATATATGCACCGACAATCGACATACATTACAAAAAAATTGGCACCGAATTGAGGACCTCCTCCTTTGTTGAAAGTCAGGTAACAAGTGGCATCGTATGAAGCGATACCTACTTATCTATGAAACGGTGGGTGTTCATTTGTGTGCCGGCCGATGTAGCCGACCCTTGCGAGACCTTGGTGACCTTGATATCATCTGGTTTCTTTTAGTGCATGTCTCTGTAGTAGGGCCCTACTTTCGTTTTGATTGTTTTTGTTCGTTATGTAGGCTTCTATTCGGGAGGCCAGGGGGCGTAATACCATTGCTTAAATCCGTATTGTTTAATTATTTTGACGTTCCTGCTTTACGTCATTAATAATTATATTTTAGTGACGTCAAGGTTCATGTCATAGAACTGTCATTTTGAAATAATATCGCTTTAAAAGCGATGGTAGAAACTCCCCTGGGATTTGATTTTGATCTCCGGGACTTGTAACATTTAAGGAGTTATATGTGCTTTTTAAGGAATTAAACGTCATCTTGCTTTTACGATGAAGGGTAAGATCGAAGGGAAATAAGAGTTCTTCGTAAGGTTCTCAAAGGTTTGTGAAGTGGTAGAGTCAAAACAAGACGAATTCTAAGACAACTGTATGTCGTTAAAAGAAACATTTTGAGTTTGACAAAAATTTAATCATGCAGAGGCCATACTGCTAGTGCCAACGGTAAAGCAATACCTATGGAATATTATTCAAAATGACAGTTTGATGTCACATACCTTGACGTTCCTAAAATAAGCATTATAATTCGAATACACCAAAGTCAGCAATAATGAAACGATATGGTTTTTAAACAGTATGGACCCAGGTAACTACTACGTAACTTTTTAAGATGCACTTAATGTTAGGTACCTATTGATTGTCAAGGCAATCAAAGCTTACACTGTAATAACGTCGTAATTATTGGCGACATTACATCGAGATAAACAAGTGTATTTATTAAAAACTATTTAGTCTTAAGGTGATTCTAGACTGCCGCAATAACCGTAAGAGACGGTAGAGCCACGAGAAATGTACATGAAGTGGACCCGGGGCTGATCTCTACTGAGTATTGACGTCATTGAAAAGCCTGCTAAAGTAGAGTTAAAGCGGATCTTGAGGAAGTCTACCACTACAGCCTATTAATGTCCCACTGCTGGGCACAGGCCTCCACTCTCATAGGAGAGAGGGAATTAGGAGCTTAGACCCACCACGCTGCTCCAATGCGGGTTGGCGAGCTTTAACGACTATTATCATGTTAGTGATAATAACCGGGACCGACGGCTTAACGTGCTCTCCGAGGCACGGGGGTGAAACACCGCCAACTTCCAACTCCGGGCGGCTGGCACTGAGAATTCCTTTATTGAAAAACTCAATACCTAACAATTTGTATGCCCGACCGGGAATCGAACCCAGGACCTCGTGATCCGCAGAATTGAGGAAGTCTATCGTCCATCAATTGACTGCGTTGTGTCTGTCTGTCTGCCTGCTACGCTTTCGCGACCCATCTGTTCAACCGATTTTGATGAAATTTGGTACAGGGATAGTTTGTATCCCGGGGAAGGACATAGGCTATTCCGGACTTTTCCATATTATAATATCCCAGACAAATTCAAAGGTTCCCGAGGGAATCAAAAACCTCAATCCACGCGGACAAAGTCACGGGCATAATTATTTTTTTGTTTTAGGACACCCAACAGGTAGGTACAATACATTAACAAAATAAATATAGTAGAAAACAGAGTTATATGCATTATTGTAAACCCATTATCTAGTATCATCTAGTGCAACCATTACTTCTATGTGGCCGATTCGTGTTTTTAAAGTCAAAAAAGTTTAGCTGCTTTCAATGATCTTGCGGATCCAGTGGTTCATATAATACATAATATGCGATTAGCTTTTTAACGAACATGTATTTTCTCTTTCGACCGGTATGATTCTACTATTTTTATTGGACTTTCTATTTAATACTCTACGTGATGACTGTATTACGTGTGTCGATAGCAATCAGGCTGACAATGATTACAAAAGGCAAAAAAGACTAATTGTAATTATTCTTCGATTTCATTTCCGTTTCTTGCTAACACATTATCATTAGAGTCGAATGAGATTCGTTATGTAATGGAGTACGTATAATGGGGTATTGTGTTGTATGTGTGACTATTTTTGACAAATGAAGAGCGAAATCACTCTACACCAGCGGTTCTCAAACTTTTTTGGTGACGGAACCCTTTGGGAAGCAAACTACTTGATGGAACCCTACAATAAAACAATAGTTTTTAAAAGTGTGTTCTTTATTAACAAGCATAATAAAAGTACAATGTAACAGTTAGGTACTAATTATTACTTACTTTACCACAGGGCAAATACAATAATAGATTTTTTAATAAAAAAGAAAAAATCTAACTAATGGGAGGTATGAAACTGTTTTTTATTTTTCATCAATTGGTTGATATCAGGTTTGATAGCAGACAGTTGAAGTCTCATATCTTGTTCGGCGTCCAGTCTATTCCGATATTTTGTTTTCGTGGCTGCATAGGTTGAGAATCCTGTTTCGCACAAATATGTTGTTGGGAACGGGAGAAGAATATTCAGAGCCATTTTGCCAAGCATTGGATATTCATCACGGATTTTGCACCAAAAATCGTTGAGAGGCATCGTTTTGAACAGTGACTCCATACTTGTGTCTGATGACATTTCTAAAAGAGATTCATATATCTCGTTTGACATACTTTCGGACTTTTGCAAGTTGGGTAAAAAAGGATTATGAATCCATGAATTCAGTTTCATTTTTGTATTCTGTTCTTCGGGAAAATACTTTTCAAAAGATGCGCGCATCGAACTGAGATATTGGACCAATTCTTCAAAGACATCATCTTGAAACATTTCTGAGTCGTTATCGCTAACAAACTCACTGAGTGACGTAAAGCTTTCTATTTCTTTCTTACCAACGTAAATAATCCAAAAATCTAATTTTCTTTTGAAGGCAGTTATTTTGTTATAGGCCTGAAACACTGTTGTCTGTTTACCTTGCAATGATAAATTCAATTCCTTCGGTTTTTGAAAGATATCCGCCATAAAAGACAATCGGAACAACCAAGTTTTATCATACAAACGGTCCTTCAAATTAAAAGAAGTATCTGCTGAAAGAAACATTTGTAACTCGGCTCTAAGTTCAAATAGCCTTGTTAAAGTTTTACCCCGAGACAGCCATCGCACTTCTGTATGGAGCAGCAGTGTTTTATGTTTGCTGCCATAATCTTCACACAATAATGAAGACAATCGGGTAGTGGTCGTGATTTGATAAAATTAATTATTTTGATCAAATCTAAAATTAGTTACCTATGGATGAAGCGCATCCATAACTAATTTTAGATTTGATGGCATTTGCTTCATCGCAAGTGCTTGTCTATGCAGAATACAATGGCTGGAACTACAATTAGGCGCTTTATTTTTTATTCGTGACACTGCTCCTGCTGTTTTACCTGTCATCGCCTTGGCCCCATCTGTGCAAATGTCAATGCAATTGTCCCAACTGAGATTATTTTCTTCAAAAAATATATTTATTTTATTAAAAATTTCTTCCCCGGTAGTGTTTGTGAGCAGCGGTGAACACATAAGCATGTCTTTTTCAAAAGAACTTTCATATAGATATCTCACGATAACCAGCAAGATAGCCAAACCAGCGACATCAGTCGACTCGTCCATTTGCAAGGCGAATCGTGTTTTTTGTAGACGTGTAACTAGTTCTTGTTTGACGTAGCTTGCCAGATCATGGATTCGCCGTGAAACAGTATCGTTTGATACACGGCACAGTAGAAAGATGCTTTGCAGATTTTTCATCGAGCATACATTTTGATAAGTCTAATACACATGGCTTTATTAAATGTTTGTATAGGTACCTACTTTGTACGCGTGAAGTCAAAAAGTGAACTGTGTAGTAGTACCATTTATTATGAATATCTAAACATAATTCAATACAAATTAAAATGCTTTTTATTCAAATAAACTTTTACAAGTACTTTTGAATCGCCGAGTGAATCTACCTAATACTTTGACTCTGTCCGAATGTGGACGATTACCAAGTTAAGTCCGTATGTTAATGTGTATTAGGTATACCTATGTTTAGTGTGCAATAAAGTACCTAAGCACCTATAGGTATGTTCATTTTAATTTCACCAATTCAATAAACATTTTGTATACTAATTTAAAACGCCGGGAGGGCGTTCCTAACCTTACTAGTGCCTAACAAAAAAGTTGATTTAAAACGTATCTATTGCACAACCAACTTCATTCATTCAACTTAAACCATTCATTCAATAGCCAAGTTCCCAATCACAATCACGACACGAGATTCCATGCGGTGCGGTGCTGTCGAATGACCATCAAAGTGTCTTATTACTTGCACGCGTTGCGTAAGATCGGCCATTATCGCCCGATCGATGAATAAATATTAATTATTACGCCGACATTGGTGTTTGTCGGCATAAATTGTCCGTGTAAATTGTTGGTACAAATTAACGTGCCTGCGCTTAGCAGCGGGTCGGAAATTGCTGAATGTGACAGGACAAACGCTATGGAATCAGATAGATCTAATGGATGGAGACTTATTACGAAACTAAGTAGGATCATACTAGGTGCTTACAGCTAGCAGATATATATGTAGCAGCTATATTTATATAAATATACATATTTATATATATATATATATGTTTTTCGGACGATTTTATTATTATTATTTGGGACGATTAACAATTACACATTAAATCTAATTATCACAACAAAAATAAAATATTAACAAATATGTAATCCACCACACCATCCACGGGTTGATAATTTAAAACTAAAAAAAGAAAAAATTAAGGCGACACAATGTACATGAATTGAAATGATCTGAGTTATTTAAATATGCTAAAATAGACAAAAACTAAATTTACAATACCATTAACAATAAACAGAAAATAAGTAAAAATGATGAGGTAAGTACCTACATAGATGATTACAACTTCTTGGTATATTAACGTTCAATGTACACTACCTTATAAAAAATATTGATACATGCCTCTTTATATATACCTTCAGACAGAGCAAAGATATCCTCCTAGATAAAGATATCATATACTTAGTTACAATTAAGTTTGTTTGTTGAATAGAAGCAGGCGTTACTTTGCGGAAGTCCATGATAGTGAATGAACTAGAAGTTTAATTCGCTATAATCCGCTAGAGTAGACAAATCTGTGTGGTACAGTGCGTGTCTCTCACCTGCAGCATGCGAATTGCTGGGTGGTGGGTGTCGCATGCTGCAGGTGAGAGACACGCACTGTACCACACAGATTTGTCTACTATAGCGGATTATAGCGAATTAAACTTATAGTTCATTCACTAAGTTTGTTTGGTCTTTAGCTCTGTTGTACCATTCGCTAAGTGTAGAGTGACGACAATTATGATACTTCCTAATTAAATTTAATACGTCCTTAGATATTTTTTTAAATATTAACATTTCTGGAAATGAGCAGGCCTTAAAAATCTTCCTTCATCCGGGCGCTTATCGAACCCTCGTATATAACCCTAAAGTTTTAGGTTGACGTTTACTTCCCATTTATAACTATTTAATTAGTTTCTTAAGAAAATATGAAATTTAAAAATAAAATGCTTTTCACACGCAAAACTCCAAGAGGTTGAAATGCATAGTTCAAGGGGCCACCAACGAAAATCATGGCTTTTCCGGAACCATTTAAAGAAACAGGAATCACAGATGTGGGAAATGGGGATCGCCGTTCATCCATCCATCAGCCTCTTCTGCCATTTCAGATTACAATAAACGTCATCGAGGCTACATTGGTTCTTCCACAAGAACTGAATTACCCTAATAGAAATATCTACAACCTACAGTAAGTAAAGGTGTAGGTAGAGCCGTCACTTAAAGCTAGGACCATAAAGTTTCAGTAGACCGTCACGTAACTATAGTTAAGTGTCAGTGTCTGTCAAGATCTACACCGTTACGCAGTCGAAATTCCGCGGGCTCGTACGAAGCGATTTGCTTCCTCGTTTCTAATTAGAACCGCTAGGATATGGACGCTGCCCTTCCGCCGCCTTCCGTTTTTCCCTCCGCTTTTAATATAGGTACCTTCAAATCAAGAGTGAATAGGCATCTTCTAGGCAAGCGCGCTCCACCTTAGGCTGCATCACACTTGCAAGCAAGTCTGATTGCAGCCAAGCGCTGGCCTATATAATAAAAAAACATTGTTAAGTAAGGAAATAAGGATCATAATTATTAGGATTCTTTCAATTGTACCATTGTCAGAATTCTACTTTCGCCCTTGACGTAAATAAACCTGTTTTCTAGTTCCCTAACCTTGTCTCTCAAGGCCCCTCAGTGGAGATGAGTTTTAGCTCACGATCGCGCGTCCCGTTAGCCGATGTAACGGCGCGACCGACTGGACGCAAGCCACGGTCGAGTAGATATGCGCCTATGCGCTTGATATGCCACTTACACACAGTGTAATAACAAAGTAAACATTCTGTTTACTGTGGTATTATATTGACGATCTCCGTGGAACAGTGTGTCATAACGTGCGGAGGTCCCGGGCTCGATCCCCGGCAGGGTAAATTTTCAGCGAAGCGAAGGTCTCTGAGTCTACTTGAGTGAATTTGCACTTGTCCGTCCTAGGGTTTGCAAAAAAAAAATTGTCCGTCTGTCAGAGCCTTATAACTTCTGAATTGCTGAACGTAATTACTTCAAATTGAAATATAATATTATGTAAATCTATGGCCTCCAGTTGAATATGGCTTAAAAAGTTATGAAAATCTTTATTTCATGGGGGCTCTCATAGAAGCGAATGCAAAGTAAAATATTTTTTTATAGCGTTACATAGGGTTGCGGTAGGTATATCATTTTAAAGATAATTAGGAATAGAGTCCAAAAATATATATTTTTTAATTTTTCCCCTAAAACTGACGAAATGGGGGACTTTCAAAGTGGAGATTGAAAAGGCAACATTGTGCCCCGGTGACTATCTTGAAGCCGGTAAATCGGCTAGGGCCTGCCTTGCAGGCTACGAGCCCCTAGGTCGGGTGTCATTTCAGGTGTTGGGTCCACACTGCAGGTGACATCATCACCTCCGCGAGCAGGACCCGTGTCTTGTCCAGGTGTCTCGGCGCTGCGGGCAATGGGGTCGCTCTCGCGCGCCGAGATGGTGTCAAGGCCGGTGGACTCCGCGCTGCTGGCGATAGGGTCGCCATCGCGCGCGGAGTCGGTGTCAAATCCGGTGTGTGTCGCTCAATATTTTTAACAGAACTTTACAATACCAATAGATGGCGCTCTGTAAAAGTTTATTCGTTTCTAGTGCTTACAAATAATAGACGTTAGCACCATCTTACGTGGAATAAAAAATAGTCTACTGATAGTACTGATAATTCATAATTCGTTTATTGTCCAGAATATGGTACATTATAAATTATAACAGATGTTATAATAAAACTGACTGATGTCTATGAACGTAAAGATGAGCGCGCATCTAGACATGCTCAGCAAGCACACAGTCATCATATTGTTTTTTTTTTAAATTATGAAATCGTATGCTACGTAACACCCGCTCACCAAACGAGCTGCATTTTAGTAAAATACTGTAGGTATATTCATAGGCTATTTTTCATAGTAAAAATATTTTTTATTTTTAAGATTTATCATAAAGTAGGTACAGTTATGGGTGTTTTATAAATGATTTAATAATTATAATTCAATGTATAATCTAATTTATTGACATTTTGAAGCTATTGTCATATTTTAAATAATGTGTTTTAGGACCAAAGTGAATGATAGCATGCCATTTCATGGCTGATTGTGGCTTGGTTTCTATTTTTATCTATAACACCCTTTGTTGTATACCTACAATATAGCAAATAAAGGATTATTTATTTATTTATTTATACGTGTCCCATCAACACAAGCGGATGACAATTGACGTCATTAGATTCGGCGCGTTTTAATGCGTACGGTGCAGTGAGGACGATGCGGGAGGCGCGAATAACCTAATTCTTATTCGTTTCAAGATCGGTTCCTGAGCGCACGTATTTGCAAGTTTTGATGTAGGTAGTACTGCTCGAAACCATGAGAACCAACTGTGGCTCATGCGGTAGGTACGTCTAGGTGCGCGTTCACCTTTAAATCTTACGATGTATTTTAGGTTAGCTTATTAATACCATCTTGCGTCGAGAAGTGGTACTAATTTACTTTGACATAATATTTGTTGATTCAGTAATTGTTAACTAATCTAATTCATTGTTATTTTACGTTTGTTCATTATACTACAAAATTTAGAACTAATTATATTTTTATATCGCTATATCTTGCAATGTATTAATAATGCAAACTGAATATTTCCTCCACCTTGCGTTGAATAGTAGTACTGATATTTAAGCTATAAAATTACACACAGATATCAAGTTCCATCAAGTAAGCAGGTATAATTATTAATTATACACTGAAACTATCATAAGATACCGCGAGGTCTCAGTTCGGGGCGAACCACTAGTTTATTCCACTACAAGTTAGCCCTTGACTGCGATCCCACCTGATGGTAAGTGATGATGCAGTCTAAGATGGTAGCGAGCTAACCCGATAACCATAACACAATTGAATTAGAGCTCAATTTCGTGTATCTGTCACCGTTAGATTGTAAAAACCGTTAAATTATAATCTAACTCGTGAAATTGTAAACTGTCGAAAGATTGTGAACCGTTCAATGTTCTGAGTGTTCATTTTTGAAATATCCATTGTATTTACGTTTTCTTGTCTGTTTCTTGTAGGTTAGGTTAGGATTCGACTATAATTAGGTATAAGATAAATAATTAGGTAGTGGCAAGTAGGTTTTATCGGGTTAATATACCTAACAGATTACAATCTACCGAAAAATAATGCGTTAAATTGTAATCTTTCGACGGTTTGCAATTTCGCGAGTCAGATTACCTATATCTAACGGTTTTTAGAATCTTACGGTGACACATTTATTGCGTATTGACGTGCAAGCATCTATGACCTCCTTAAACAGCAGGGCGACCGCGTATCTTCTGCATCAATTGTTGTGATTGGCTGAATTTAATGGTATTCTTGCTACGTCAATGGATTTTGTCCAATAGTGGAAGAGTGTTATCCAATCAGAGGTGATTGCGATCGTTACATTGTAGCTGTTAGAGATACGCGGTCGCCCAGCAGGTCGAATTATACGTTTGACCGACGATTTCGATTACGATTTTCTTACATAATCGGGGGGCTGAACAGAGTTGGACTAACTCAATACATGCAGGCAATAGGCATTACAAAAGGTAACTATCGCATGCAAATACTTCCTTACCGTCCCAGTGACATTTAACCGATTACAGAATACAAAGAGAGATGAAGAGACGTATCAAAGGAAAGGCTTGCGAGTTGCGAGCACGTTGAGAAATGCTTGCCTCGGTGAAATGTCCCGTTTACTCAATGAACCTGTTGTTGGCAGGGCTACCACTTATAATAAACTAGATGATGCCTGCGACTTCGTCCGCGTGGATTTTGAATTCCCGCAGAAACTCCTTAATTTCCTATGTCCCAAATTTGTGTGTACCAAATTTCATCAAAATCGGTTGAACAAGTAGGCCGTGAAAGTGTACAGAAAGACAGACGGACACACTTTCGCATTTATAATATTAGTATGGTTTTTTTCCAGAAAGATTCCTATAAGCAATTACAAATTAAACAAAAATTATATAGGTACTTAATTAACCTACTTAAAAATACTATAGGTACTTATGAATTACCTACCGTAAAATTAATTTGTAATGCATGTTATAAACGTAAAGAAAGACACTAATTTCAAGATAACATAATTGTAGCTATATAGATAAGATAACATAATTTAAATGAATATTAAAGAATAAGAAAATAAGTAGGTACTTCATTTTAAAAGTTTTTGAGTTACAAATAGGTATCTAAGACAATTCAATCAAATTCTTATCCTAAATTAATTAAACTGCAAGCTTAATACAGCATCAGTAGGGAAACAAATTAAGGGTCTCTAATTTAAGTACAATTATCCATAATTATTGTAAAACGAAATAAGCCAATATTAATCTAACATGCCAATATTATTTAAATTGTTTGATATTACAGCAACTTTTATTGATAACAGTATAAAATGTAACTAACCATTTTAACTTGGACCAATATTTAATTAAATTATATTTTGTAAACTAGACATAGAATTTTGATATTATATATAAATTTTAATGTAATATAATTTTTGCACACTGTCTCTGACAGTAGATTGTGTACGGGAAGATTCTGCTTATTTTATACATCTGTTATTACCCACAATTTTGCAAAATAAATGATTTATGATTTATGATTTATTATGAATATATTTATTATTCGAACAAGGCAGCCTAGGCCCTAGTGGCGCCTAAAGCAATTATTAATTTTTAAAAAATAGTTTGAAACAAACAAAGAAACATGACTAGATAACTTTTTATAAACGAACCCGGAACAAATTATAGAAGTTTGATTTGCTATGTTGGCAGCCCTTGTTGAAAAGGAATGTGGGTCCAAGGCTGTCGTATGAAAGTGCGATTCCAATTCAATCGACTACCAACATCGACCGATTTGATTAATCGATGCCCTCTAGATGATTCCGATTTCGAAAATGATTTATTCGATAATACCGCTCCTAATGTAGCGAATTGTAAAAGCAATACTCGTAGATTTCATGAATATGTAGGATAGTTAAGACTTGCATGTTATATATTTATTATATTATAAAATAAGCATTATACTTATATTCATTTGTATTGATTAATTCAAGGCGAATTCGCATAACATCGTGCAAAAATCAGGGAAAATAGTAGTTAGTATGTAAATAATTTGAACATAGATACGAAATTCTTCAATTTTAAAGTTAAATTCTGTGCAAATAAAAGGCTGTGTCATACAGAAATCCACGAAAAAAATCATGTAAATACAAATTACACAAATTATTAGCATACGATGACAATTTTTTTTCAGTGTACAATTTAAGTACTTACATAATTTTCTCCATTGACATAAATCAATCAAATCAGTTGATAAATAATATTAAGGAAAATTAACATTTTATTCAATTTCATACTTTGATTACCTGTTTTCTGACCCGCGGTTACAAGTTGTAAAAGGTTCTCAGAAATCCCTAAAAGCCATTAAGCAAACGCCTATCTCATGACAAGATAATGAACAGGATCTCCGTCGTACTTTGCTGCCTCATACTCTTAATATTACCTTTTCTGTTTACATTATTTTCATCAAGAATAGGTACATTACCAATGAATTCAAGTCAAAATTTAACTCAAAGCTCAAATCTTAATAGTTTGATGTCGTTTTTTGGAAATAATTTTTATTTTTAACTTTTTAGTGTCAGGATTGAGGATTTGGAGTCAGAATTTTTTATGGGACCTCGAGAGCTCCCTCTAAGGATTGAAAATTATTTTTTTTTCAAATCGGTTGAGATACCACGGAGATATGCACCGACATACATTAAAAAAAAATACGCGCCGAACTGAGAACCTCCCCCTTTTTGGCTTTTTGGGAAGTCGGTTAAAAACGGCTTCGATGCCATTGAAGCGGACAAGAGCGGAGCGGTTCGGAGCTTTGGAAAGAGGTCGATGGGTCGATTGACCCTCTCTGCTACGCCTAGCTCGCGCCTCTATTCACGGAACAGAGAAAAGACGTTGATTTCAAACCATGTGATTGGTTGATTCTTGTACGTCTCTTCTCCTCTCCGATCATCTCCGCATCAATGGAAACGCAGCTCTAATATTCTTAGTTCCAAACCATTTATAGCCTTCACACGTTTACCTATCAGCTGACATATAACTGTTTTTGGTTACTTATTTTATTGCTTTCCATTAAATGTTAATAGTATCGATGCGAGTAGATAGCAACAGTATATAATTAATTTGCTAAGTGGAACACATCGTTTGCGGCCGAATCTCGTACGTCTACAGGAAATTATACACATTTGGAATTGTTTACGTTCTTTGAATTCGTAATCAGCGTTTTTTTACGAACGTTTAACAACAAAACTATTGAGGTCATTTTTCGATCGATTTTACCTATGCAGTTTAAAGTTTGCGTCTTTGAATTCTTTGAATTATTTTTTAGTGTAGTTTATTTTATAATTCAAAAATAATCATTATTTGAAGCATTGTATTACCTACTCTGGTCTTTCAGTATCGAAATTATCAAGATTTCGAAAACAGCAAGATTTTAAACAATTACTTATTTATGAAAGTGAAATTAATTAACTTGTTTCAAAACAGATTGACAGGTTTTCCTTTTTTGATGAGAGAAGATTTTTCGATAGCGTTACGTAAATACCATGAATTATTTTGTAGAGACTTTCATATGCGAAGCGAAACTGGCTTATCTGGCTTAAATATAATATCATGTACATTATATTTAAAACGGAAAATAAACGAAGTTTTTGCTACAGTACAACTTTATAATATATTTTTATGGTAAGTAATTAAGATACTAATGATGTCACAGACAAACACTGTCATGGCATCCTTATACAATCTTCTATGTATAATGTGAATAATTTGCCACATAATATAATAAGATTCATAATATTAACCTACCTTAAACACATTTGCCTTAACGTACGGAGGTCCCGGGTTCGATTCCCGGCAGGATTTGGAAATTTATAATTTCTGATTTTCCCTGGTCTGGCCTGGTGGGAGGCTTCGGCCGTGGTTAGTTACCAACCTACCGGCAAAGAGGTGCCGCCAAGCGATTTAGCGTTCCGGTACGATGCCTTGTAGAAACCGAATAGGGGTATGGGTTAAATATAGCTGTCATGCCCCTAACAGGTTAGCCCGCTACCATCTTAGACTGAATCATCGCTTACCATCAGGTGAGATCGCAGTCAAGGGCTAACTTGAAGTGGATAAAAAAAATATTATTATTTAAAAGAAAACCCACTAGTGCGAACTGCGAAGCCGAATCGGTTATGCTAATAACATTATAATCGAAGATTAATTAACCTTGAAAAAGCATTTCGTAAGAATTTTCAGACTCCATATATGTAATAATAATAATTTTTCTGGTTATCCAAGTGTGACGAATACAACGAATATCAAACAAAGTTTGTAGATAATTTCACTATCCCGGTTAAAATGTTTTGCAAAACTTTTTTATTCATCCAAACCCTGCCGAGGGTCGAACCCGGGACCTCCGCACGTTAAGGAAAAAGCACTCAACACTGCGCCACGGAGGTCGTCAAAACTGATGGATTAATTGCATTTAAAATGATAAGTGAGTGGATCCATTGACAGTCTGAGTTCTGATGATAAAGATCGGAATTTTGCAATGGCAATAGCGAGACGTGACAACTGGCGAGTGAATCAAATGCAATAATCGTAAGTGCGTTCATAGTTAAAGAAAATGAACGTGGACTTCGAGAGCATCTGGTGACAACTGCTAATGATGTTCCTGGCACGGGTTCGAAACATATAGTCATTTGATTTGATTTACCATTTTGGGGTCAGGGGTGAATTTTATTGTAAACATACCTTCATAGTGATTGTCATCATCGTCATTGCTTTGCGCGGTGCTGATCTGTCGGCACAGATCCTCGTACTCTGCCCAGTATGCCGCTAGAGCCGCTGGATCTGGAGCACGCGGCGGCATTGGTAGAGACATGTGCACTTCTGGAGTCTCCTGGAAAGATACAACACTAACTTTACTATAGAGCCCGAGTCTTTGTTTGTTAGAGAAGAAACTGACAGTTTGGTGTAATTTCAATGTCCGATCTACAACATAAGACTGTTTTTGCAGGATTTCTTATCCTCAACATCGCTCCTCCTCCTCCTCCTCCTCATCGCTACAGCCTATAGAACTCTTATATAATTGTCTATTAGAAGAGAGGTTATAAATATAACCTCTCTTTATATTCACCAGAAATCTGGTGGCATCCAGTTTAGACTTTGCTTATATCGCTCCCATTGAAAATTTTGTTAGTAGGTAAGGCAAACCCGCTACAGCTACGAGTAACTACAGAGGTTATATTTATGGTATTTTATTACTACTTATTTGGGTTTTTTGCACCCAATTTAGACCCTGCTCATAACGCTTTGAAATAAGATTTAAAATAGTTCACTAATAAGATTAGATTGGATCTATTAATTATTTAAGTCGTACACTTTATCGACACTTAAATAGTCGTATCCCACTTAAAGATTGCAAAAGCAGTTTTAAAAGTTAACGATCGTTATCTGAAACCGTTAATAATGATAAGTGTTAATACTATTTTATTTCATGATGTCGATTGTATTTAAAAACGATAGATACGGTTATCTTATCAAATCTAAATTAAATTAGCAGAAAGTCAATACAAAAAAATGGAGCTTGCGAAATCCTATATAACTGGGTAACTAGAAAATTAAACCACGCTATCCAATTGAAATATCTTATCAATTTAGGTTATGTGACACTTATTGGGAAATTATTTTGGAAATTATCATTGCAAGTCATAATTAAACAGATAACCTCGTAAATAATGATTGTGAGTAAGAATTAAATTAAATTAATTAATTAATTATTTTAATTTATTGTCAATAGGGAATGATGCCTATGTCAAAAATATATGTTTTCTTACTGATTATTAAATAGAGGGTCTTCCAAAAGAGTTAAAATTCACAGCCTCGGTTTGTTTTAAGTTTAATAATAATTTTATATAGATTAAAGAAAAAAAGTGCGTTGAAATTTTATGACGTCACAACTATGTATTTCATACAAACTTCCATACTAGAAGCGCGTTATTTAAGATAAAGAGTTGCTGATTTGATTGAGTTGTCATCATCGTTATTAATAAATGCGGTGATATTTTTTATAAACCATCAAAAGTTATTGCGTCGCTTGAAAGACTGTTGGTCTTGAACACTTCTAGGCATAAATTGAATTCGATTAAGTCCAAAACTCGAGCAATTTTGATTTGTAAATGAAGTTCAATATTATTATTATAGTTTATTTTTAGCATAGTTGGTTTTCTCAAATTACTTTGGGAGTGGACTAAAAAATTGCTGGACTGACGAAAAGTAGCGAAATTCCGCGTCTGGGCTTTCGCTCACAGGATTCCTCTCATTTTCCCGCACGCGAATTTCCACTTGTGGAATTCCGCAAGAGAGTCTTTCATCTCAGCAAACAATCAACGACACACCTCTTATTAGTTTATCTGTACACGTCGCGACTCGCGCCATAAGCAAATATCTCCAAGACAAGGCCGTGGAAACCATATTTACATTAACCGATTAAAATGGCGCCGACTTCGTTATTTACACCTTTAATAGTTGAATTTAACAAGTGATAAATCCATTACTATCGGAGCCGGAATGTGTTTTCGAATGACTGAACATAACCCGTTTGGCCTTATCAGCTTTCAACGTGTATTTCAAATCGATGCTCACTTTTTCAATGCGAAAGAATTTTCAAACAGTTTTTCACAAACTCGAAGTTCTAATATTATAAACTAGCGAATGCCCGCGACTTCGTCTGCGTGGTTCGAGGATTTTTGGTTCCCACGGGAATTCTTTAATTTTATGGGTTATGAAGTATGTGCTATTCCAGATTATAGTCTATCTCTGTGCTAAATTTCAGCCAGATCCGTTCAGCCGTTGGGGCGTGATCGAGTAACAAACATCCATACATCCATCCATCCAAACTTTCGCATTTATAATATTAGTATAGATATAGCTTAGTTTTGTCATCAGTTTCACCATAATCATCATTTTAGAACATTAATATTATTATGGTAGTGTCAAGCATGCCAGTATTTTCTTGTTGTTATTCTTAGCCATCATAGCATGCGATTGCCTTCAATATCACTTGATTAATATTTTATATATTTATTAATTAATTAAAATCCTTTATTTTATAGTTACAATTATAATTTATAATCTCTTCTCTTATTATATGTGTAATTTAAATAGCACTATAGTTAAGCAGGAACGTCTGCATTCCTAAACATTAAAATCTACTTCGACACTCTCAATGTTAAATTCGCAATCTAACAACAATATCATACAAATTCCTATACTTACTCGGCGCTCCCATTCAATATGAATTTAGGCGAGGTTAGGACATTGAAATTTATAAATGTGGTAATAAATTATTTTTATGCGAAGACCAAAATGCATAAATGTAATTTCATTTAATATGAACTGCTGGATAATCCATTTGAATAAGTTGGCGCACCTATTCAAATTTTTAGAGCATAAATGTGAAGCTATTATGGGACGTTCACGGTCAACGACTCAACACCAATTTAAAATTAAACTACTTTAATATGAGTTAAATATATTATGATTATCATTTTAAGCAATTATGAACTAAATCTTTTTTTTGTCTTGTTTTCGTGCTTCTCTACTATTGGAGGTTGGTCGTCATCTCGCCATAATATAATATCGGAAAATTTGAGCAACGTTGGCAATCCCGGTCCAATCTCGGATGTTTGTGTAATGTTAAAGTTGTTGTTTCTTCTATCAACGTTTCTCTTTCCCTCAATTTTGCCCATCACAATGCCTTTACCTTTCTGCTTAACTAAATATTAGAGAATTAAATTCTCTAAATGGAAAATAGGACAGGAAGAAAACTGAATGCATGCAATCTGAACTTTCTTGAAGCTAAATTGGTAAAGAAGTAACTTATCCCGGCTTGTTGAATTTAGCTGCAAAAATTAAAGGTAAAGCACAGGTAAGTGTACATTATAAACTGAATCTATAAGAAGAAACACAATCATGTAAAAAAATAATCAAATCATAATCAAGTAAGTCATACAATTTGATACACCACAAAAACATTTTAAAAAACCGGATTGCAGTTTTTATGGTAGTATTTAATTGCAGATTAAAATTCAAGAACATAAAATCGACTCATATAATAATAAAAATGACCATTGCAATTATATAACACAAAATATAATGAATGAAAAATACGAATACAATACCAGTGATATTTGAGTTCATATTCAGTGACATGCGAAAATAGCCTTTATTTCAATAAAAGACGGTTTTAAATTTTCTTGACATTCTAAGGAGCCCCTTGAAATTATAATGAATCTGCTTTTTGAAAGCAGACACATGCTCTACTACTTGTTTACTTAATGACGAAATCTTGTTGATATTATTATAATACCTATGTTATCGATTACATTTTTATCGCAGTAAATAAATACTCCTCGTGCATTCTAAAATCGTTTCAGATTGTCATATTCCTTTGTTTAATATTAAATACAGCCCGTGATTGCGATCTCACCTGATGGTAAGTGATGATGCAGTCTAAAATTGTAGCCGGATAACATGTTAGGGCTATGGCAGTTATGTTAAACCCATATCTACCTATATTCGGTTTCTACACGGCATCGTACCGGAACGCTAAATTCCGGGAAAATTCAGAAATATAAATTCCCAAATTGACCCTGCCGGGAATTGAACCCTGGACCTCGTCAAGACAACAGAGCTCAACTTTGCGCCAGGGAGGTCTGAATATCAGACGGGGAAGCCGCAGGTAAAAACAAGTATAGTTAAGGTAAGTAAAATTTCCTATCATACGTCTTGTTATGTTTATAAGGAGGAAGTTAAATCATAAGCCTTAAGAAAATATAGTGTACAACCCCATTGTTTTCTGCTTAACAACATTAGCTTGCTTTGTTTCCTGGGAATAATTTCCATTGACATTTCAAACAGTGGCATCAACTTTTGCTAAGTATAATGTTCTAAATATTATCATAAGCATTTCATGATTGTAAGGTAAGTTGTCAAGAATATTTAGCGGCCCTAGCTGTACACTGTAGTTCAATCGGAACACAACATCCTCATCCGGTTCCCGTACTGATTGAAATGAAGTTATCAATGGAACTATTAATAATGTACTATTCAACGAATATCGTTGTACAGTACAACAGTTGGTAAATCATGTCATCATCATATCCCTACAGCCCATTGACGTCCCACTGGTGTTTTTATAAGTTTTTTTTTAAATCGCACTCTCTAATCCTAGTTCGTAGAGGAACTATAAATCATACCTATCATACTAATATTGTAAATGCGAAAGTGTGTTTGTTGGTTTATTGGTGTGTCCTTCAATCATGCCGCAACAAAGCAACGGTATAGCTGAGTTTTTGCACGGGTAGCTGAGGACCTGGAGAATGGCATATGCTACTTTTTATCCCGGAAAATTAAGGAGTTCCCGCGGGAATTGAAAAAACTTATTCCACGCGGACTATCGCGGGTGCATCAGCTTGTTCAACGATATTAACAGTAGGTAAATAATCAAATACATTGTACAAGTAACGAAGTAACGCGTAGATAAGTAGGCACTATTGTTTAGCACGTGTAATTTCTAATTAGTACAAAGTGCCAAGATTACCATAAGTGTTCATGAAACATAATATTAAAGCATAGCCTACCTACCTACTATCTGATGCCCGCGACATCGTGCACGTGGATAAATTTTTTTATTCCCACGGGAAATCCTTTAGTTTCCGGGGTAAAAATTGACCTATATCCCTCTCAAGGACCATCAACTATACCCATGTAAAAGTCACGTCGATACGTTCCTCTGTTGCGGCGTGATTGAAGGACCAACTAACAACTAAACACACTTTCGCATTTATAAAATTAATCACTTTCAATGCCACTAATTTTTCAATACCTAATAAAATTTATCAGATAATATACATATACACATACATTACTTTACATATATCATCATTACATATACATATATCATCTGTATGGAAAATATACATATTCAATGATGTTTTACTTATTTGCATGACATTTATTTTATTTATATGAGAATTTTAGCAACAGTGACGTCACATTACACATATCATATCACACACAAATAAATTCCATAGCAAAACCACGCATCAAATTGCGAAATAAGGTCGTTCACGTGCTATAATTTTTTTTAAAATGTTGTTTAATTCTTTTTTTTTTTAAAACGACATGGCACCACACAGCTTTTTTCTCATGACCACTCGCTACCACTGATATTTATTATAAAATATATACTTTTAAGTCTATAGTAATAGATGTTTGAACATAATAAAAACAAAAGAGATATTAAAACAAAAACAATGAAAATTAAAATTAAAACGTAAATTGTCATAATATATTAAACATTTATTAGAAATATTAGTTAGTTGCATAGGATTAAATAAATATTTGATAAAATCTATTAATATCTAATTAGAATTTAGAATGTCAAGGATAAAAACATAACTGACCAATTCATCAAAGTATCAATAAACGATTCTGAACCGCTATGAGCAAGAATGGCAAAACCGTTGTTCATATATTTTATTTTCATTAATAACTATGTAGAAGCCAGATCGTATTATGACATCATTTATTCATACCCAATCAATTCTGAGTATTTATACGATTACTATCGGCGACACTCTAAATGTAGCGACAGGTCTTGGCTAATTTGATTTTACCAATTGAAGCACAAACAGTATTCTAATATTTGTAGTTAGTGTTCCGTACCTAGATAGGAAAAAGAAACCTTTTTAAGATCACTTCGATGTCCGTCTATCAGTATGTCAAACGCCTGTTCCATGAAATAGACAAAATGAGTATTCATAGCATTTAGCAATAACTGATGAATTATAATCGATATATTATCAAATTAATCAAAGATTTTAATTTTTCGAAAAAATAAATTGTAGTCAAGTAATGTAATAAATACGATAACGTTTTCTAATGCAATCTGGTATGAGAATTATTTTCATTTTCAGTGAAGACTCGCAAAAAGTTGAGTAGGTAATAGGTATACGAACTTGATGATGTTAATGGATTACGTGATGTCTGAAGTAAGAGTTATTTTCGATCTCGAAACTCAGCTTCTTAAATTATTTTAAGTCGTATTTCATAAAATTTTAATTAACTTCCTGTGAAGTGATTCTTTAATTACCAATTATGTACCGATTTAAATCATCATACAAAATAGCTGGCTCAGTTATGGTTTTGGCTAAGAAATTAATTAATTGGCATTAGAGAAATATAAAGCCTGCACAATAAATTAATGAAGTACAAATATACAGTACAGTTAAATAATACTCTGAAAATTATTAAGGCCGAAGAAACTGCATCTAAACAAAGTTTATCAGCATATAATATACCTAAATACAAGCATTATAGAGATAATTACAATATATTACGAATGCAATAAAATATAAAGATCTAATTAAATCTGAAAATTAAATAAAACATACGGTAACATATAGAATTTAAAACAATGTCATAGGAGAGAGGAAATTAGAGATTAGACCCATCACCCACCACGCTACTCCAATGCGGGGTGGCGGGCCTTAACGACTATTATCATATCAGTGATATACGTAACCGGGAGTCGGGACCAACGGCTTAACGTGCTCTCCGCGGCACGGGGGAGATACACCACCAACAAAAAACAATGTAATACCACGTAATATATTATAAAAGTCAACATTTTAAGTTAATTTAAATAAAAAATTCTAATATCAATGCGTATAAAAGAGACATATTAATTATGTTATATCTAAAAGATAATTAGTTTCTTAGCGCACTAGGCAATATTTAGACTACATTTCTCACGTGCCTAAAACTTCCTTCTCTTAAATTTTATGGAAAGCGCAATTAATTAGATTACACTCAGAGATAAGAAGAAAAAACTGCAGTCAGTTTTATAACATATATAACAAGCTGTATTACACAGCCTTACGCAACGACATAATGAATTTGAATTATCATATGTATGACTTACATAACTTAATCGCTGCATCCAGTGTTATAATTGGTGTATACTTTCATTTCGGCTTGGAAATAAAATATTACTGCAGCTAAGTATTTTTAAAATTAACAGCCTAATTTGCTTTTTCGTTACATTTTCAAAAAGTTTTGTTTCATGACCCTATTTCTTTTGTAGAGCAGCTGATCTGATTGTGATTTTCCATTTCTGATCTAAATTAAACAATTATTTATGATGATATGATCAATCAATGATTAATAAGGATAAATAAATGATATACCTATTATGGAATTGTAACATATATCGAAAAAGAACCGATAGTTTTAAAAAGTTTCATTATACATAAGATATTCTGTAAATGTAAAACCTTATCCGCATTTTCAAGGTGTAAGAAAAATGTATTATAAAATACATTTGGAAACGACGCAAAAACAACTTATCTCTACACCTTTTATTTATACTGAAAACCAGGTGATGTTTAAAATTGTCTTTTCTTTCATTAATGTTAAAGTATGTTTTAGAATAACAGATATCCTCTGTAAAGACTTTATCATTCGCTGGTCTACATACGCACGTACCTACACACTTGCTCCGGTTGTATCTTACTCGTATTACAAGAAATTGAACATAAATGATGGGATTTCCTTTACATTTACATAACAGTTCACATATTACACTATCGTAAGATGTTATAATGTCTTTGTATACAGGTTTATCGGACGTTGATTATTATTTATTTGTTTGGATTGTAATGTCGGAAATACGTATCTCTGTAGCGTGGAATTCTTTGATAGCGTCAGAATACTAAATTGTCTATATTACTTGTATGAATGACTTTGGCTTCACAAGGCTTGTATTGGATATTTTCGTTATACGCCCATTTTGCACTCTCATAAATTATCTAACTAAACTTACTAAGTTTCTTAGTAGTTACTGATTTATTAAGGAAAAGAATATATATGTCACCATAAGATTGTAAAAACCGTTAGATTATAATCTAACTCGCGAAATTGTAAACTGTCGAAAGATTGTGAACCGTTCAATGTTCTGGGTGTCAATTTTTGAAATATTCATTGTATTTACGTTTTCTTGTCTGTTTCTTGTAGATTAGGTTAGGGGTCGACATTTACAATCAGGTAGTGCCTAGGTTCTATCGGGTTAATATACCTAACAGATTACAATCTACCGAAAAAATAAAGCGTTAAATTCTAATCTTTCGATATTTTGCAATTTCGCGAGTTAGATTGTAATCTAACGGTTTTTACAATCTTACGGTGACATATACAACTGACTCTACTTTACAAAATTCCAACAAAATTGGTTAAGCGGATCGCGGACGGGGCTCGAAAAGAGAGACTGACAAACTCTTACCCTGTATCCTTTAATTTTTATATTTTAAGATTGTCAAATGTTATATTTTTTCCCCATACGCAGATCTTACTTCATACTAATATTATAAATGCAAAAGTGCGTTTGTTTGTTGGTTTATTGGTTTGTTGGTTTGTCCTTCAATCACGCCTCAACGGAGCAACGGATCGACGTGATTTTTGGCATGGATATAGTTGAGGACCTGGAAAGTGGCATAGGCTACTTTTTATTCCGGAAAATTAAGTAATTATTATTATTCATTTTATTTCAGGCAATAAGGCCTATATTATAGAATACATAAAAAATATTATTACTTACAAAATAAAAACAATATTATAAAATAAAATAAAATCTTAAAATACTGTAAGTAGGTAAATACAATATTAAAGACTAATACTACGGTGGTGTTTTTTTTTTAATTTTTTATTTGGATAAAAAAGAACTTAAACTACGAGGTCGAAGTCGCTGGCATCAGCTAGTAATTCATAACCCATCAGCTAGTTGAAGAAGTATTACATGCCGTTATCTAAATACTAAATCACACAGTGCCTCCAAAATTCTCAATGAAACGTATCAGTGCAAAACAATGACAAGTCGCAGTCTATTTGGGAGCAACAATAGCGCGATGGCGCAACGTCTCCCGCGCACTGATCTCATTCACTGATCTGCCCTACAAATATTGTGAGTGTACTTGACATTCACTGGATCACCATTATTTCCAAACATTGGTCTTCTTCATGAGGTCATTGGTCCAACTGCAAATTGTTCTACAAAAAGAATTGCGGTAGGAAGTCTACCGTCTACCGTACCAATCTGCCCCCCGATTGTGTAAGGAAACCGTAATTGTAATCGTTTGTCAAACGGATATTTCGACCTGTTTATGGAGTTCATAAATGCCTTGCACGTCAAAAAGCTGTATGAACTCCTTAAACAATTCAAGTAATACCTTTTAACTGTCAAATGATCACGATTTGCTTAGACAATTGGGCCACGTATATTTTTTATTTATAAGCATTTACTTAATCTTCTTCATATACTTGACATTGCATTCTCACTACAAGTTAGCCCTTGACTGCGATCTCACCTGATGGTAAGTGATGATGCAGTCTAAGATGGTAGCGGGCTAACCTGTTAGGGGCATGGCAGTTATATTAAACCCATACCCCTATTCGGCATCGTACCGGAACGCTAAATCGCTTGGCGGCACGTCTTTGCCGGTAGGGTGGTAACTAGCCACGGCCGAAGCCTCCCACCAGGCCAGACCAGGGAAAATTCAGAAATTATAAATTCCCAAACTGACCCTGCTGGGGATCGAACCCTGGACCTCCGCACGTTAAGACAACAGCGCTGCACACTGTGCCACGGAGGTCTGTTCAACCAATTTTAATGAAATTTGGCATGGGGATAGTTTATATCCCGGGGAAGGACATAGGCTACTTTATCGACGAAGTCACGGGTATCTTTTTGTAGAAAATAAATACCACAAAGCTAAAAGAAAGTGACACTACAAAACTTGGTGTGTTATAAATATTCAAATGGGAAAAGAAATTTTTTGCATCCATAATATTATAGCATCATAAAAACGATACTAAAAACCCTAAAATAATAAAATAAGTATTCAATTCAAATATATTTAATGTTTTTAAAGTTTAATAATTCCTGGCAAAGTAATCCGTATCTTATAACCTAAACATTATAGTTTACATTCAAAACTCATAGAAGATGCTACATCAAACACAAACTAAAAGGCGTGACCAAAAAATTGGAAACCAATATATTACGACTACGTTCGTCGATTTCAGTCAACACAATTCAGTCCTTAGGCGCCCGATGTAAGATCGAGAATTCTATGAATGGTAATAAAACACCTGCGATAATACGTTGATAAAAACTCGAGAAGTCTCTGAGTAAAGTTAGATTAAGTTCAAGGTGATCGTCTAACTGAGCAAGAAACATCAAACAGGACTATTTTAAACTCCAGCCACATGAGACGTCGTGAAGATTTTAGAATTATTCCATAGATCTTCACCATCGTCTATACGACATTGTTTGATGATTCAAGTAAGTATTCTACCAGTATTCTTAACCATATGTTGCCTTTTAGCGACTCAAAATTTTTTTTTCCGGCTTAACCCAAATTGATAACATTAGGTGCAAAGATAGCTATTAGGCATTAGACAGATATTGATTATTCCTTATTATATATAGTCGACTGTGGATCACGAGGTCCTGGGTTCTATTCCCGGTCGGGCATAAAAATTGTTAGGTATTGGATTTTTCAAGAAATTCTCAGTGCCAGCCCGGAGTTGGAAGTTGGCGGTGTGTCACCCCCGTGCCTCGGATAGTACGTTAAAACGTCAGTCCCGGTTATTATCACTGACATGATAATAGTCATTAAAGCCCGCCAACCCGCATTGGAGCAGCGTGGTGGGTCTAAGCTCTAATTCCCCCTCTAGGCCTATGCCCAGCAGTGGGACGTTAATAGGCCGTAGTGGATAGGCGTAGTACGACCGAAAAGGAAACAAAATTTAACGTCGTTGGATGTTAATTTACAACGAATAAAATGTTACAATTTACACCTAGCAAGTAGCGACGTACCAGATTGCTACGGGTCTAGGTCGTCACGTGTATGCAAATCATAAGTTAATTGTTGGTTATCTTGTACGTCAAAATTGAATATGATTTGTGCCGGTATTACGATTATACTAATTAGACAAATGGCAAACATTTAAGAGCAAAAGGAACGTACATTAACATTAGTAAAGCCAATTAAAAATACCTAGAAGATTGAGACAAAGACGTTTAGTTGAAATGATTGACGGCTTCGATTTCACAATAACCACAGATTAGGGTATTAGACAATGCTACTGAGAAGCTTGAAGTTTGAACAGCTCTTAGATGGTAATTTAACGTTAATGATTGCTTGAAGTGAAAAATAACAAGGCGGTTAGTTTCACCGAACGAGCTTCCAATTGTCAGATCATACTCAAAGGAGTAAATAGCTCAAATTATGTGATTGTAGAACCTTAGCCGAGTGCAATCATAATTCACTTAATATACCTAAAATATCGAATGCATAGGGTTAAAATATTCTCACACTGAGATCGAATGTTTCGCGTCGAAAAAACCAAGGATATGTTGGGTTATAGGATAAATTCGTGTTAAGACCTTATATTCCTTGACGAAAGCCGCACAGGCGCCAGTTGCCCGGCCAAGCCGTCGCATCAGTTAAAACTGCAACCAAGCGCGAACTTATCATTGAATAGAAACAATGCCGAGAGAAATCATACCCCCAGGGGCATGATGAATGTGGCGATATATTAGGAGGCGCACGCGACGTGAAACCGAAGTGACTGTGATATGGAGAAGTGGAGCAGGTCCCGCGAGCGGAAGAAAGCGGCTAATTTCGCAATTTTGCGACTTTACGCGCTCTTTGCGTTTCAGCTCAATGAAGTACCTGCTGTATGAACAAAATTATTTCTAAAATATTCTCTTTTTGCAACTTCAACGAAATTAAAAGATTTCTTGTATTATCTGAGGCTAAAATTTTTCGATCTCTTATTGATTTATTAAACATTATCCTCGGTACGGTTACAGCAATACCAAAACTCAGAACGTTATGTATTTATTGGCTTGATAAAATTTTAAAAAGAGTTAGCAATTTGAGGGTGGTCGCTATTACTACGAGTTAATCTATTAATAATCTGTTGTACTATGAGTAAATTGTAATCATGTTTATGATTGGTGGGATACATGGTATTAATTCTTAGAATTGAAATATTATGATCAAGAGATTATCAATAATATTATATCAACTTAGAACTTCTGGCTTCTAAGACAATATTCAAGCAAATTATATGGTATGCACAATTGTAACGGAGGCTTAGTAATAAATATGGCGTAATGCAATAATTACAACATAGTTATAAGAACTTACAAAGTCATAGAAGGGGTACTTTCAGAGGAAACACGCAAAAGGAAATTACAAAATTACATACACAGTTGAATATATTATTAATGTATTGATTACGATCAAAGATTAAAGAAATAATATTAAACACTTTGAAATGTTTCTTATTTAACAATATGATATGATCATGATCTCCAAGCAATCTCTAACAGCCTGCCTTTATGAAGGAAATGACGGAATAGAGAAGAGAAAAAGAAGAAGAAGAGAACTGCAAAATGCCGAATCCATATCCATACTAATGTTATTAATGCGAAAGTGTGTCAGTATGTCTGTCTGTCTGCTACGCTATCACGGCCCATCTGTTCAACCGATTTTGATGAAATTTGGTACAGGGATAGGCTGCATCGCGCTGCCATTTTTTCCCGGAAAATTCAAGATTTCCCGCGGGAATCAAAAAACCTTAATCCACGAGGATGAAGTCGCGGGCATCATCTAGATGTATATAGTATAGGAAAATAACTGCTGAGTGCAAAATTACTAAGTTTATTGCCGTGAATTTTTTTATCTCACCATTCTATTAGTGGAATGAGCGGAACTTTATAGTACAAAAAGTCATTATTGAGCTTGATAACTTCTATCGGCTATGTATAAATAAGTGTTATTAGGATTCAACGAAACAGCTGAATACCTATCAATTTTTATCAATTATATGACAGATTAGTTGGCCTGTACAAAAAAAAAAACTCCGTTTTTATTAATTCGAGATTATGACATCCAAATGACATAATTTCTGCCGCTTCAAGTTAATCACAATTTGATCTTACACTATCCAATCTAACGTCTTGACGTTAGCGTCAAATAAAGGATAAAAATTAATTAAACTCACGGTAAATAGAAATACGCCCGGTATGTGCAATTGCACAAACCTAATACAAATGTTACTAGTCAGCAAAGCGATATTGTAATCATCATCATCACATTCATTGAAATAGAAGAGGAGAATTTTTATGATAAAAACCGAGAAAAATCCAATGATGCATGCAAAATTTCTTAACGCAACGCGAACAAATCTTCCAGATTCACTTTCATTTTCACCAGACAGAATTCACTTATTCGTGAATTAAAATTCGAGCATTAAAATAAATTACAAATAGATCATCAGATTTCAGACATCGCTTTGAAGTCAACATTCCTGATTTGAACTGCAAATTATTCCATCAGCGCTGTATCGTACTTTGTTGATAGTTAGTGAAAGACTTTCTCTTTCATAATAAATAAGTAAGTACAATAAAGTATTTAACTTTTTTTCTTAAACATGTTTAAAGCGCGCTTGTACATTTAAAAGTAGGTACTTTCTTCTTTAACTTACAAATTTTCTTAACATGTTCCAGTTGTTTTACCTAACATTGAAGTTCAAACGGCCCTTGGTTTGTGAAAGTATATTTTAAACAAGTTAATATTTTCCTTTGAATAAACGCTTCAGCAATGTCGTTTCTTGGTAAAATAAAACTACGATGGTCTTGTGACTCAGAAATGACATCACAATGGGTATGCGCTTATTCGAAGATGTTACATCCGTTTCCTCATGTCACCTATACGTTTGTTTCCATACTTATCCCTTTTAATCTTATTATCAAGTACTAAAAGGCCTAAGTATTGTAATTACACAATATTATCGATATCAGATAATGCTGATATTGTATTTATAATTTATTTGAAGTGTGTAAAGTTAACGCCCATTAAAGTATCCAATGCACGTTCAAGGCAGGATTTACGTCCAGTATAAAATGACAAAGGGCTAAATGGTGTAACCTTGAGTCATAACTTTTACCAATAAAGCAATTAAGTCATAACTGGAGTTATTATTAAATCAAAATTTTAAATTATTATTAAATTAAATTCATCTGTAACTTTTTTATTATTGTTAAATCAGAACATTTTGCAGTTATAAATAAAGAGTTTCATACCACCTTTAAAGACGAATACAAAACTGGGTTTAGATGTTAACAGCAAAGGCAACGTAAGCAGACATAAGTTAGCAGATAAATACTAATGAGAATGCACTAACCAACTTAATCATTGATGATTCCAAAGTCGTGGACACGAACCGAGTAAAGCGAACTGCTAATCAAGTCCTAATTAAACCATCAAGTGTCCACAACACACACACACTTTTACCAAACTAATTATCGTTGAGGACCATTCGGAAACTTGAGAAATGAGAATCGAGACGAACGGGCGACCGTTTGTTTTTCAACTCGGAGCCACGCGTCCGTCAATTGTTTTTAATTTACAAGAAACCTCGCACTGTTTCACAACACCACCTTTTGTTGTTAAACTTATTGAATAACTTTGAGTTTTTATTTTAACTAACAAGAAATGTCACTCGCGAATTAGATGTGTTGAACAAAACGACGTGACGAGCGTTACCGTTGACGGTTGGCGCGGCACTAACAAGTGGCAAGATATCGAGAATGAATGGACTGTGGACTTGTATTGTGGTGTGTCGATTAGGCTTCACCGCGGTGGCAATGCGCCGCTTGCTCAGACCACAAATAAAAACGCAGGCTCTGTCGTCAGACGATTCTGCAGCAATCACACGCATCCATCCTATTATTTTGCATCCACATAAAAACACTAGGATCAGCCAAGGGGGTTATTTTGATTTCCCGTAGCATTGAAGCTTTTAAATCCAACCCCGGTTTGTTTTGATTAATATTTCGGTATATAAAATTGGTTTATATTTATTGAAGTCTGATGATGGAGTTAAGCTCTGATCACAGAAGCTCCAAAAGCGTAACTACAGCGCCAGAATCAATTTTAGTCTCATCAGTGACTTCTCAGTTAGGATTTTAAGAAATATCAGTGTAATCGTTATGTTCGTCTTCTTTTTCTTTATTTTCGTCGTCTTAACCGATCGACCTCAACTGCTAGACGAAGGTCTCTTCCATGGATCTCCACAAAACTGTCTTGTGCCGCTTGCTTCCAGCGGCTCGCTATTCGCTTGGGATCGTTCGTACACCTAGTTGGGAAGTCGTCCAACATTTCTTTAGTAATAATGCCACAAGTTATAGATTTTCTGGCTAAACTAATGCATACATTATTAAATGAAAATAATAATTCCCAGGTCACACGATATTACGCCGCAGGCTTTATAATTCGAAACCAACTACGCAATGACAGATAGATATCAGATAAGACCCGAAACGTGTCCGAAACAATGAGATGCACGAGTTCAGAACAAAAGGAGGCTCAAGTAGTTTGATGATGAAATCGGTCATGATGACAATAGAAAGAGTAATGATAAACCCAAACACGCTGGTTAACGCAACTTGAACAAATATAAGTGAGTCAAACTGTAGTAATAAGAAACCAGTGTACAATATAGAAAAAAAAATTGTTTGTGTGATTAATAATAATATGTAATTAATATCTAAGTATAATATGTCCTAGATGACGTTCGCGTATAATAAGACTATTTGTAAATCCTGTGGGAACTCTTTATTCTTTTAAATAAAAGTAACCGATTTTCTTCCCCAGGATGCAACCTGTACCGTACCCTGGATCGCTGTACAAAATTCTGTCAAAATCGGTTGAAAGCTGAAACAGATGAGTCATGAAAAGATAGAAGACAGACAGTCAGAAACTTTCGCGTTCATACTCATATCCATACTTCCATATCAATCTTATAAATGCGAAAATGTGTTTGTCTGTCTGTTTCTGACTGTCTGTCTGCCATACTATCCTTTCAACCGAATCCCGGAAAAGTACAAGGCCTTGACCGATACCGCTAAAACCAAGCCCTAACCCTTGAAATAAACCCTTCAAACACCATATTAAATACATCAATGCCTTGAACATATTATAGAAATCTGAAATTTGGCATAGAGATTCGCTTTTAATGTAGGCAAGGAATTAAGCTCACCCCAACCAATACAGCCCATTAACGTCCCACTGATGAGCATGTAGGCATCCACTCTTATAATAATTAAAGCTAAGACCCACCACGCTGCTCCAATGCGGGTTGGGAACGGAATATTGGCAATTTTTTAAAACTTGCTACGTTAGCGAAGGCGTGGTTTCTGAAATTATCTTCGACGACAGTAAGCTAGCTAATATGAAGCGTACCAGTAACATAATAAATAATGCGTAACCTAATAGCTAGACTTCAATTTCAATCTCAAATATATTTTTGTAGTATAACTTAGAAATTTTTATACGAACAAAATAAAGAAATTGGTAACGTGATATTTTTACCACAGACATTTTTGCAAGTCTAAAAATAAATAAAACTGAAAACCAACAACTTAGCCACAGTAAACAGATCTGTTTACTGTGACGCCGTTCGGCCGAGTTTCTTTCGGTCTAGATGATCCCTGATGATCTCCCATATTTTTTATGGCAACCCTATTGGTAAACGTTCGGAAACACTTTTTTTTTTATAAAATATAATTTTCATGTGATAAGCAGATGAGTGAAGGTCGATCTTACTGGGACCCTCTACTAAGAGGACTAGGAAGCTTCTCCTTTCCACACACTGAGAGGTTCTCTTTAGTATGTAAACAAGAAATAAGGACGAATTTTTCAAAATTCCCACGAGAGCCAAGCCGCGTTCGCTACTCAGTACTCAGACTCACTAGTATTACTTATACTAGCTGATGCCCGCGACTTCGTCCGCATGGATTAAGTTTTTTAATTCTGCAGGAACTCCTTAATTTTCCGGCACGATTTTTCAACGTTTTACAGTTACGAAACCCATGAACATTTTGTATGGGAAAGTGTATTTCATTTTATTTTTTCGTCATTTTCCAACGTTTTTAATAGTTATTCTGCTATTCGGGACGAAGAGAAATACAACAAATCAAAAGACATGAAAATCGGTCCAGCCGTAAATTAAGTCCAGTTTTATATAGAAGTATATAAGATTATAAGTAGCGTAGGTCGCGCTTATCTAAAAAGAAGAAGCGAGTTCTAGAAATCAATGACTGAAAAACACTCCGATACCACATATAAAAATCTAGTTTTTCCTTTTTGTATAAACATAGAAAGTGTAGTGTCCGGTCGAAGCAGGTTCCAATAGGAAGCCGCATACTAAAGTAGTGAACGTTTCTATGTTTAGGTAAATGGATTGCAAGGGTTGTCAACTATTTAAAAAGCAAAAATGTACTTGGAATATCGAAAAAGATTTATTGGGGTAAATTAATTGAAAAAACATGTAAGTTAACCCAAAAAAAAACTTGGAGACTTCTAGAAAATTAGGACAAACATAACAAACGTGAGAAGGATCTTTGTTGTAAGGGTACAAAAATATCGGTCTAGACTCTAGTCATGTACACCCTCTCACTCAACTGCTCTCACTCTTCAATTAATACACATGTAGGTATTATTTACTAACAATTTTGTTGGATGGTTTAGTATATTTAACTGACAAGATATTAGGTATACCTGCTTGGTAGTCGGTACCTTATATTTTTTTAATGTGGGCAGCCCTATACTCTGTAATCAAGTGAGTCATGTAATTTCTTTCCTTCCGATTTTCTAACCTATTTCTACATTAACTTAACCGATTTTCTCTTCCATGTCTGCCAACTAATAAAAACTAGTAATACATGCTACTATGATAGTCTAGATATGATAAGAAACTTTTTTGCTGGAATCCTCGTGCAACATTTTTCCTAAACTATAATTATGCTGTGATACGTCAGAATAATTATCTCGTGTCAGCTTAGCGTTTAAAATTGAATATAATTTAAAAAAAAGTTAAAAGACTGTTAATTTATCAATTTATTAAGGTTTAATTGAACTGATATTTGACTCATTCGATGTATTTCACTCAGTCAGTTCGTTCCCAACGCCATATTGGAATGCCCCGAGCGGACGTCTCCCATGCCCGGTCTACAGTCCTCCGACTTCCCTCTCGCGCAAGTGCTGTGCCGCCCGACTCCAAAAGTGATTGTGCTAGTGTTGTGGATGGACATTGTTCCAGCGTTGTGTATAGTGTAGTGTAGTTCCAGGGTCTAGGATTCCGTGAGTACACTATTCTAAGCGCAGCATAGGTCCACACCCCCGTCTCCAAAGGACGGGGACTCAGCTAGGGTATTTAGTATTCACCTTAGGTACCCACCTCCCTGCCCCGGCAGGGGGGACAAATCTAGCCCCCGGGTCCACTATGGACCCCCGACCCACCGACCGACCCGCTCTCGGGGCCACTAGGGTCCCGATGAAGCAAGTTAAATACAAATTTAATATCCAGGCTTTATTAGAGGACCTGCAAAAACGCAGTCCTGAATATTTGAGCTATTTTTATAGCTCCTCTCCTGCATCAGTCCCCCCGGTCATGCCGCCAACCAAACCGCCCTTCAGGCAGCCAATAGCTCTCTCCCAGGCGACAGCCATGGAGATCACCCCCGCGCCCCCCAAACCCAAGGAGCTTCTCTCCTTGCCCCTCTCTGGACCTTCAGCCGCCCCCGCTAGACCATCCCTGCCCAAGACCATCCCTGGTCCCGTAGCCCGAATCGCTCTTCCAGCGATATCCGAGGAACCTCAAAATGAGACCTCTCCCGCCTCATCCGAATCGGACGATTTTATTATTATTTCCAGTCCAAAAGCCAAAAGCGAAAGCTAAAGGCCTCAAAATCCTGCGCAAACCCTCCTAAGAAGGTTGGTCTCGCCGCCACGCCACCCACAAATCCTTCAGATTCTCCCAAATCCCAAGGTCCCTCCGCCACCCAGTCCTCCTCCGGAGAGGAGTCGGAAGACTCCCCGATGGAGGAACCAGTAAGGGAAAAAGTCCCTCCTCTCTATATTAGAGAGAAGCTGAGCTGGCAGCGTATCCTCCCGATCCTAACAGAGAAAGGCATAACCTTCTCTGAAGCACGCTCCACCGCCATAGGCATTAGAGTAGAATGCCCTACCTCCCAAGACCACCGTGGTCTTACTTCTATTCTCCGACAGGAAAACATAGGCTTCCACACCTACGCTCTGCCCGAGGAGCGCGTCCTCCGCGTCGTAGTACGCAATATTCCAAAGGAGTTAAACTCAGAAGCCATAAAAGAAGATCTCCTCGCCCAAGGTTTCCCAGTCCGAGAAGTACACCGCATGTACCACGCCCAGTCAAAATCCCCGTACGAGATGATTTTAGTCATCCTAGACCTTACCCCAGAGGGTAAGAAAATATATAACCTCACGGCAATATGTCGTCTTTCGGGCCTTAAGGTCGAATCCCCTCGTCAGCGCGGTAGATTAGGGCAATGTCATCGCTGCCAGTTATACGGCCATTCCGCTAGGAATTGCTTCGCCCGCCCTAGGTGCGTCAAGTGCCTAGGAGACCACAGCACGGCAGATTGCGCTAGGACACAACCGACCGAGGAGCCCCCAAGCTGTGTTCTTTGCAGGTCTCAAGGGCACCCCGCGAACTATCGCGGATGCCCTAGAGCCCCCAAGGAACCCAAGCGAAGGGTCAAATCGGCCGGCCGCAAACCTGCCACCCCTCCCAAACCGACTCCAACATTCGTCCCGGCCCCGGCCCCGGCCACCAACGCTTGGGACAAACCTCTTCCCAGGGCCAATCGCCCAGCTTCCGCGGCTAAGCCCGCCCAACCAACACCGACCCAGGCCTCACCAACAACGCCCAATTCGGCCAATCAAGCCAACTCAGATGAGTATTCTGATGCCTCTGCTTATGCATATGCAAGCACTAACATCGATGTCCTCAGCAAACTTCTCCTGACGATAGACCTTATAAAATTGCACAGATTCATCTGGGATGTTAGGACAAACCCAGATATAGTTACAGTCCTCCAAAAACACATGGACTTTTTCGTTCCGGTTAAGCAATTATTTGACTCTCTAAATGGCCAACACAAATAATAGTAGAATCAAACCACATTCCCTAACGGTCGCGTTTTACAATGCTGCCGGCCTTATCGACCAAATAGACGAAGTCCGCGATTTCGTTTGTGCACACCAAACCGATATTCTTCTAGTGCAAGAGACCTTCTTAAAACCTAGTAGAAGCAACCCGCGAATTGCCAATTATAATCTAATACGAAACGACAGAGCAACCGCCCTCGGCGGTACCGCGATTTACTATAGAAGGGCTCTTCACTGCACTCCTCTCGACACTCCTCCCCTTACCAACATGGAAGCATCTATTTGTCAGGTTAGTATGTCCGGCCATCCGACGGTCATACTAGCATCTGTCTATCTCTCACCAACAAAACAACTCCTAGAGAGTGACATCAGCGCACTCTTCTCCCTCGGAGACTCCGTCATTCTGGCAGGAGATTTTAACGCCAAACACCGCCGCTGGAACTGTAACACCACAAACCAACGAGGAGTTATACTCGAAAGACTGACAAACCGACAGGACCTTAATTTTATACTTTTGGCCCCTGACATACCGACTCGTTATCCAAATACAGAACGGACTACTGACCGACCGGACATACTAGACATAGCACTGCTAAAGAACATCACCTTACAGGTGAGTCCTTTGGAAGTGTTATCCGAACTATGTTCAGACCATCGCCCCGTCCTACTCCGGCTAGGACCCCCGCCCAACGCAGCCCCCCCGACCAAAACAGTCATTGACTTCAAGAAACTCTCTGAGTATCTTAAGTCCATAGAATCAGTGCACCTCTCTCAAATTCCTGACAACATAGAAAGCTTAGACGAAGCGCATGCAGCCTCACTGCACCTAACCAATCACATCCGCGATGCTCTTAGCGCCTGTTCCCGGGAAATGCCTAACGGTTTTATCCGCCAGCAACTACCGGATGACGCTAGAGAATTAATCACAAATAAAAACGCCAAACGTAGAGCCCATGACGCATGTCCGACCGCTGACAACCGGAGAGAACTCTGGAGAGCCCAGAGGGAGGTAAAGGCTCGCCTTGCCGAACTCCACGACGAACAATGGGACAGGAAGCTGAGCGAGCTCTCGCCATCGCATGTAGCGTACTACAGGTTGGCTAGGGCTCTCAAAGCCGACCCTGTCTCAGCTACCCCTCCGCTTATACGTCCCAACCACCCGCCCGCCTTTGAAGATGTCGATAAGGCCGAGCTATTAGCTGATAGCCTAGAAGCCCAATGCTCTCCAAGCACAACCTCCCTTGATAGGTCCCACGTAGAGCTAGTCGATAACGAACTAGCTATCCTCTTCTCCTCCTCCCCCTCTCCTGAAGAGGAACCTCTCCCTCCCACAACTTGCGGCGAAGTCCGAGGAATTATCAAAGAGTTACACGCTAAGAAAGCTCCAGGTCCCGATTCAATTAATAACAAAACATTAGAATTGCTCCCCGATCAGATCATAAATCTCCTAGTTGTCATATTTAATGCCCTTATGGCCGGATGCTCCTTCCCCGATAGGTGGAAGGAAGCAACAGTGATAGGCATCCCTAAACCGGGAAAACCCCGTAACCTACCAACTAGCTACCGTCCTATAAGTCTACTCAACACGCTTGGAAAGGTGTATGAGAGAATTATCCTCAACCGGCTTAAGTCCGTCGTCGAAGAGAAGAAGCTCCTAAACGACGAGCAATTCGGCTTTCGAGCCAGACACTCTTGCGTTCATCAAGCGCACCGCCTCACGGAACATATCTACACAGGTTTCAATCGCCTCTCCAGAGGCATCCCAACCGGAGTCCTCTTCTTTGACGTAGCAAAAGCGTTCGATAGGGTTTGGCACGCCGGCTTAATCTACAAGCTTCACCATCTAGGCTTACCGATAAGACTCGTACGTCTGCTACGAGAATTCCTCTCAAATCGCACCTTCCGCTATCGGATAGACGGAACCCTTTCTTCCCCCAGACCGATCCGTGCTGGCGTCCCACAGGGCTCAGTACTTTCCCCCCTTCTTTACTCACTGTTCACCAGCGATATCCCCGCGTTTCCTCATGTCAGCACGGCCCAGTACGCGGATGATACCGCCCTATATAGCTCTTCGCCAAACCGCCTTTTCATTAGATCTCGTCTTCAAGCGGCAGTTAGTAGTTTAGGTGACTGGTTCCGCCGATGGAGAATCGAAGTCAACCCCGAAAAGAGCGCCGCTATGCTCTTCTGTCCCTCCGCGCGTAGGAAGAGGCTAGACCTCCCCGAAATCACCTTATACGGTCGTCCCATTCCCTGGCAAAAGAATGCCAAATACTTAGGTGTAACCTTTGATAGTAAACTCAGCTTTAACGCCCACATACGCCGAGTCCGTAACAAGGCTAGCTATATTTTATTCCGCCTATATCCCATGATATGCAGCAAAAGCAAAATGTCCCTGCGACACAAAGTCACGCTTTATAAAACGTGCATCCGCCCTATTATGTCCTACGCATGCGTGTTATTCGCATACCTCCCTCACTCTCGATTTAACAGTCTCCAGGTCCTCCAAAACAAGTTCATGCGTATGGCCACGGGATCCCCGTGGTTCGTACGCAACGTCGATCTCCATAGAGATCTCGAACTCCCTACCATAGCCCAATATTTCAAGCAGCTCTCCAAAAATTATTTTGAGAAGGCAGTTAGACATCCCAACCCTCTTGTAGTTCAGACTGCATCTTACACCCCCGACCGAAATGACCCACCAGACAAAAGACGTCCCAAACACGTCCTTAACGACCCCGACGACCAAATCACCACCGACAATGCACCCTACTTAGGGCTACACACCAACACATGTCAAACACAGCGTCTTCGCCGGCGAAGACGAGGACCCCGATATCTTACGTCACCCGGACGTGGTCTTAACCCACGGCCTCGGGGGCGTGTGGACTAACCTAGTCCAACCGACCTCCCATTCGTCCCAACGTCATCCTAAGCCGTGGTCCGAGCCTCATAGGAGGCGCCCTTAGGAAGACGTTGCCTCCCCCGATGTCATCGAGCCCTAGGGCTCTTTTCTCGGCGACGCTTAGCGCTCGCCCATCCCGCCGGTGACGCTGTAGCGGCCAGTAGGGCCTATGCAGCATACTCAATCCGAAAAAAAAAAAAAAAAGATGGTGAGGCAGTCTCCACCGAGCCTCAAACGATTATTGAATAACTTCGGTGTTTAGATCAACTTTTTTTGATTACGAGCCTGCGGTAGCAACTGCGGCCTGATCAATGATTTGATACTGTAGTATTGCATATCTAAGTTTTATAAATGAAGTAATTACATTAAATTTCTCGTGGTTAGAATACAAACATATTAAAAGTGTTATATTAATACCTACTTCTGAAGTTCTGGATTGTCTCCAACACTCGGTCCTACAACCTGTCAAATTCCTCATCAGGCTGTATCATAATCCTATCCTGTATCATAATACCTTTTCAAAAATCACTAAAAGCTGTAGAAATACCTAAATAATATCTTTGCATGCCAAACTTTGTTCTGTGATTTTACTTTGTAAACTATTACCTTAATTATCTATGTGCAATAAAGTATCAAAGAAATCGTATTATTTTTGCTATAAGATGAGCAAAGTGTATGTTTTTATCTATTTATATGAAATCATATCGTTTTTGCTGTAAGACGAGCTAAGTCGCTGTGGGCTGTGGCTACAGAAACATACTTTAGCCATACATGATCCCTCAATCCCCCCAATCATTGATTTCTTTTTTTGACCAGCAACACCTTCAACTTGATGGTAGGTTGCCATCTTACCTAGTGACAACTGGAAAATGATATTGGAAGCTAAAAGCGAAGCGTCCTTATAAGTATACCTATATGGCAGTTTCAACTTTAAACGCAGCGTCATGAGAAAATGAAAATGAAAAATGATTTTGAGCGTCATACCTGAATGCTAAACTGGTTGGCGGTACAGCTTCACCAATTGGGTAGTAACTATAGGCACCAAAATCTTGTTAAAATTCCGCAAGCTGTCATCACCCGTGAAAGATGATACATTGATAAAAGAGCGATTGATAGCACTATTAGATCGCAGATCCGTTATGATTAATCCCGTATGAATAATGTGAATAATATCACAGTGTAACTATATATTCATACAGTGTATTGACGCTCATACAAATGACAGACCCGGCTACCATGACAGGTGTAGCTGGTGTTGAAGTACGGTATCCTCACCTACGGTTGAGAACGGCGTACGAATTTGTCAATTTTCATTTCATGAAAAGAGCAACTGCTGAGTTTCCTGCCGGCTCTTCTCAGCAGAATCCTTATTTCGAACCGGTGGTAGAGTCTTGACTTATCATAAGTGCCACAAGTTGTTCTACGTGAATCAATTCATTTAACTTCAAGACATTAGAGTGACCGAATTTTGCTTTAAACATTCTGTTTCCTCTATAGGTTTTTTTTCTTTACTTTGTTCTCCCCGTCTGCTGTTACCCCGCTACGTTGCTCTGACTATAAACCTCCGTCGAATGACTGGTAGGAAAGAACGTATCTCGTTAGACTGTGATAATAACCAGTCCCACTGTCAAAGCTCTTGAGAATTGAGATAGCATCGACAGATGGTACGGAGCGACGTGAGCATTTGCAACGGATTTTACCGAGATAACAGTAGCAATCGATTCGAGCAAGATAATGGTTAGCTCATTACGTAAACATACATCTTCTATCTATATTTATAAAAGGAGAAACAGACTGCAATACTAAGCAACAGCTACAACCGGTGGTACTAGAAACTTGAGAATATTCAATTCAAATGTTTTTTATTCAAATAAACTTTTACAAGTACTTTTGCTTTACCCAAGAAGAAAGGATCCTTTTGGATCCTCCCCCCTCGCCTCTTTGAATACAAAATCGAATGATCTTAGGCCTGCGAATTAATAATATCTAATGTATAGTGTAAGGTAATTTTTGTAATTTTTTATACGACTGCCTGAAAAAAGGAGTATATTGTTTTCAGGGTTCATGTATGTATGTATGTAAGTATGTATGTATGTATGTATGCATGTGAGTTTGTATATTCCACCATAACTTCTATACGACTGAACCGATTTTGATAAATGAGGTATCGTTGGACTCCCTAGCTTATTTCGGGTTACATAGGCTAGTAAAATTTTAAAAAGAATTGATGGGGTGACCATGGTCCCGCATTAAAGACTAAAGTGGAAAAAAAAAATTCGAAAATAAGATTAACTATATAATCATCATCTAGAAAATGATGAGTAGATTCCAAAAATATACAACACTATAGTTCAATATCCAGTGATTCACAAACAAATATCATTTAATAAAAATTTGAATAAGATTCCAAAGGCTATATGTATATTATGTAAATCGCTTCTTAAGGAGGTAAACTCCGAAAATAATATAGCAGGGCAGTCGTATTTTTTAATTCGTTAAATTAATTTCACTTGTTAACGGCAGCTTAAACCGGAGTAACGATAGTCTTGCAGGCATAGCAAATAGTTTTCCGCACCGATGGTAGAGTCTCACCTTAACTATCAAAGCTATTTCTCACATAACTGACACAAGCTGTCTTACGTGACATCTTATGCGAAAGTGTGGATGTATGGATGTACGTATGTATGGATGTATGGATGTTTGTTACTCAATCGCGCCCCAATGGCTGAACGGATCTGGCTGAAATTTGGCACAGAGATAGATTATAGTCTGGACTTTTATTCGGGATTTTTAACCCGGAAAATCAAAGAGTTCTTGCGGGAACCAAAACCTCAAACCACGCAGACGAAGTCGCGGGCATTCGCTTAACAGAATATACGAGCAATAATAATTTCTATAGGCAAGGTACCGATAAAAATTAATTTTCAGAAATTATGTTTATATTTAATATATAACGTGGTGATAGCAGATATGCGAATATGTGCACTGATTGCATCACTGCAGTTTGTCGCTAGGGGTCCAAGTATGCCTAAATTTCAGATTCACGTTTGGCTACTATCTAATCTGTCGTTTGGTTTCTATTAGCAGTATCAGCACAATAAATGCGACATTGCATTTTTTTTATCCACTACTAACTGCTAGGGCTAACTGCCCTGACTGCGATCTCACCTGATGGTAAGTGATGATGCAGTCTAAGATGGTAGTGGGCTAACCTGTTAGGGGCAGGCAGTTATATTTAACCCATACCCCTATTCGGTTTCTACACGGCTTAATATCGGAACGCTAAATCGCTTGGCGGCACGTATTTGCCGGTAGGATAACTAGCCACGGCCGAAGTCTCCCACCAGGCCAGTTAAAGGAAAATTCAGAAATTATAAATTCCCAATTTGACCCTGCCAGAGATCGAACCCTGGACCTCCGCACGTTAAGACAACAGCGCCACACTGCGCCACGGAGGTCGTCGCATTATCTATGCTGTTTCATCGACTAAGCGTCGCACATAATTTGCTGTTAACAGTTTGTGCTTTAAGTACGTACCTACTGGATGGATGGATACTTGTTACTCAATCACGCCAGACCAGCTGAACGGAATCTGGATGAAATTTGAAAAATCACAGAGATAGATTATAGTCTGGAATAACACATAGGCTACTTTTTATCCAGGAAAATTTAAGAGTTCCCGCGGGAACCAAAAAACCTCAAACCACGCGGACATAGTCGCGGGCATTAGCTAGTGACTTTATGTACTGAAACATTCAAAATTATCAAGGTAACCCTCTATGGTTTGTATGATTTCCCAAACGGAACACCTCGCCTAAAGTTACGTCTGCAGTATCGAAATTAGGGGTTAGTAAGTAGGTAGATCCGCCATTTTGTATTAATTATTTGTCAAAATCGCGACTTTAAAACAAGTGATAGCGGATCGTCTATATACCAGGTACGTCAAAAGTATGAAAGTCCCTTTCTTCTTTCAACTTTTCAAAAACATACGACACAATTATTATTACAAATTGTGTAACGATTATAGGTAGGTAGGTTGGTTTTTCTGAAGGTTTGTAATTATCCCCATAAGAACGACATTAACGTTGATAATTTTATGTAATCCAGCGCCGTTTCGGTTTTTCTTTAATTCGGTGCGTCTCATGTCATTAAACCCGCTGCGGCGCGGTGGTGGCGGCATAATAAATTGATTCCGAGAAGAAACAAGTTCAGATACCTGCAGACGCGAGGGCAGTGACTTTGTGGAGAAAGGAGAAAAAATATTGAATTTTATTGCAAGCATATCTTTCCTGCAATAAAATTCAATATTTTTCTCCCATCATTCACTTCATCGTTACTTCAACCCATCGCCGGCACACCACTGAGCGAATCTCTTCTCGGAATGATAAAGGTTTCGTCACAGCCCACCACGCCGGCTAAGTGCAGATTGGCGTACTTCACACACCTTCAGGCTCAGGATCACTCAGCGAGCGATGGAGAGGGCTATGTTTTGAGTATCTTGAATCTTGATCAAATCAGAAAAGAGGAGATCCGTAGGAGAACCAGAGTCACCGACATAGCTCGACTAGTTGCGAAGCTGAAGTGGGAATGGGCGGTGCACTAGTTCGTAGAACCGTATGCTGTAGTCCCAACTCCCAAAGTGCTGGAATGATGACCCACCCCTACTACTTATGTAGATGGACAATATCAAGCGTGTCGAAAAGAACCATCGAATCCAAGCGAAAACAAAAAGAGCGAGAAATACATGCAGAATTTGGCTGGTTTTTAATGACCTCCCTGGCGCAGCGTTGAGCCCTGTAACTAGAGGCCCCGGGTTCGATCCTCGGCAGAGTTAATTTGAGAATTTATAATTTCTGAAGTTTCTATGGTCTAGTCTGATGGGAGGCTTCAGCCGTAGCTAGTTACCACCCTACCGGTAAAGACGTGCTGCCAAGCGATTTAGCGTTCCGGTACGATGCCGTGTAGAAACCGATGGTAGGTATGGGTTTAAATTTTAAAATAACTGCCATAGCCCTAACAGGTTAGCCCGCTACCATCTTAGACTGCATCATCACTTATCATCAGGTGAGATCGCAGTCAAGGGCTAACTTTTAGCGGAATAACAAAAAATACAGACGGACGGACTCGGGACTGGACGTTTAACCGCGGTCTTCGGAACGCTGATTATCTTATTAGTAAGTATCAATCTTCAACTAAATGAACCTCATTATTTGAAAGTTAACAAAAAGCCTGAAATCAACCTCGTTTGAACTCCACGCACTTGTAAGGAGAATCTAAAGCAAAAACTAGTCTCGACGTCACATCCTCCCATTGAAAGCCGTGTTTGGATAAGAAACGGAAGCCTCATACCCTCCATAGCCTAGGAGCCACCCATTTAAGTTTGTTGTGGGCTCTTCTCAGACCAAGTGCGTTTGGAATCCCTCGTTTGAAAGGTTTTTTTAAGATCCATACCGGTATCCATACTATACATATCCACTAATATAATAAATGCGAAAGTGTGTCGGTATGTCTGCTACGCTTTCGTTGTCCTATGTATTTCTACATGAAACGCTATCTTTTAAACAGATTTTTACTAAATTTAGAATTTAAATAGATTGCAATTCGCATCTCGAGAAAGGATATAGGTACCTATGCAGATAAAAATAAAAAACGATGAAGTCGCGGGCGTCATCTAGTTTATTGCAGTTGTATATAATTTCAAAGATAATATCTCAAAGTTACCAGTCTTAAAGCTCTTTGCCTACAATTCGCCAAATTGACAAAAGACAATTATTCCAAACTAACGCAAAACCCTATTGTGATTGACAATTAACAACGTCGTTGATGTTCTCAATTTCCTTTTATTTGTTAATTATTTTTGGTAAAACAACCATGAAAATGTGAAAAATTCATTCAATTTACTAAAAAAAACCCACCGTAGTCAGTCCTACCTACATGCGTCATCTAAGACTCAAAAATTCAGGATTGAAATAAAATATATTTTCAAAAATTTTAGTTGGTACCTACTACCCTACCACAGTAAACAGATACAAATCTGTTTACTGTGTGTGTAATTCCAGAAATGACTTATTAGGTACCTATTCTTGTCAGTAACCCGATCAAATTATTATGTTGAAGTTACCGATAGCAAATTTGATTATTCCGGAGATGACTTAGTACCTATTCTAGACATAGAAGTAGAACAGTAAAATCTTCTATCGTTTGATTAAGTAAACTAAAGTTAAGATAATTACCGAATAAAAATAGTTTCAATAAAAACAAGTATGTACACATTAGAAAACATGAATATATGTTAAAGATAAGAATAAAGAGACAGTCGCACGATGAGTGTAAATCAAACATATCAGACTTTCGTCTGCGACTGAAAATTACATCAATTACATATAATTGGCGAAGTAGAGTACATACTCTTATCGGTGTGTCGCTATGTAATGCCGTGATAAATGCTACTAGGTAGTTGTTTAAATCCATTCCAATCTTAACTTACACCGTGTGTCCGGGATCGAAGTAGCAATAATTTACTAGACGACTTCTCTTACCTCCACCACGTCCTCAAGAGGAAAAAAGAAACCGTAAGATCACTTCGTTGTTCGTCTGTCTGTCTCTCTGTCTGTCAACCACCTGTTTCTCGGGAACGCGTGGAAGTATCGAGTTGAAATGAATATCAAATAGGTACTTAAGTCAACGGTCCTGAAATCAAGCAATTTGGTAAGAAGCAAGGTCTCACAGAACGTATAGGGAAAAATCCGAAATTCGTTATTAGGATTTCGTTTTGACTGGTTTTTATACTTTTTAACTCGTAGTTCTTTGCTTTTCCGAGATTAAAAGAAGCCTTGTCAATATCGGTTTAGCGGATCGGCCGTGAAAGGATAAGACCCAGACAGACAGACAGACTGTCGTGTTTGTAATGTTATTAAGGATAATACAGCTAATTTGACTAATCTCCACCCACTCTCTATAATTGACTCTGGAATGCAACATCACTTATGTAGTGACATCATAGAGGCAAAAAAACAATTATAAAGTCTTTACGCTAACGATACATTAATAACTTCAGAATTAATTAATATTTGTTCATTATATAATATGTTTGATACCTACAACATTTAGCTTAATTTTAAATGAATTACCAATTAGCTAGATTTCAAACCATTACCTAGTACCTACTAGCTGATGCCCGATACTTCGTCCAAGTGGTTTTAGCTTTTTGATTCCCGCGGAAATTCCTTAATATTCCCAGATAAAAAGTAGGATATGTCACTCTCCATATCTTCAACTATGCCTAAGGATAAACCCACAAACAAACACACTTTCGCATAATACGATGATTAATTTCGGTTTTTTTTTGGTGTTATTAGTATTGACATATTTTTTTTGTAACTTTAAGGAATAATAAAAGCGATTTTATTTTATTTTTATTTGTTATATTCTATTAGTTGTCCAGATTTTAGCTGAGTTATTATATCTACAGTTTCTACTTATTACTTACAATATTTCATAGGCGAAACGCTGTAACGCTTTCTGCTCGCTAGTTGTAATACAAAAACTGAAACTAAATTTATCTCCTTGTGTGAACATTTTCCTCATTAGACTCTGCTATTCTTCATTAATTGTAATTCTTTGTGATCAACAATCTGTTTACTACTTATTAGACGCTTTAATAATATGTTCGTGCTATTGAATTCTGTATTTGTCTTACTTTTACTTGTATTCATATAAACACGACTGCCCAAAAAGTGGAGTGTTTCATAGTAATGTTTTCAGGGTTCATGTATTTCAGTTTCTTTATAAACATAACTTCTATGGTTGTGTGGGGTATCTTTAAAATCCTTACACCCTCCCGAGTGACACTGGAAATTAACTTTTTTAAAGAATTCAATATGGCAGGGCTGTTGTATAATTATAATTTTTCAAAATATATACTTAGTACGTTGTAGTTTTATTCATAAATATATAGATGTTGTTAATTAATGGTAATAACCTATTAACGAACGAGTATTTTTATTAATGATGTTACTCTGAATTACCTACAAATACTTCTAGGTCTCCACCGATTTGTTTTTTTTTGTTTCGCACTCATTTATCCTCTGACAAGACGTCAGAGACCTTTTTAATGCGATTTTTACTCTGAATAGGTGCCAGCTCACGATAGTCGTGAAATGGTGATAGACAAAAGTGTATGAAGCCTATTTTTTTCCATGTATGTGTGAGTGACACTGTATTAATAAAACCTAAGTGCTCCGTCAATTGTTAAAAATGTTAAAATATAACTGTTGTGTTTTTTTTCCTTTAATAAGGTATGCCATTTTATTTCAATATACCATCTACATGTGTATGTACCAGATACGCAGAGGATCAGCTATCCATTGATCGGCTGACTGAAGTATTAATTTCTTCAACTATTTACATCAGAAATTTCGATTGTTGGTTAGATGTAAATAACCGCGCTACTCTCTGCCTTTCTCGACAGAAGTAGAACAATGTCGTCCTTGGCATTTACTTTTATGATACAACATCGACACTTCTTCTTGACCTTTTTGATTTGAAAAAATGTAATACAATAAACGTACACGAAGTTTTTGGGTCAAGTCAGGATTGGTTGGAGATTACTTCGGTAAATGTATTATAAAATTCAAAGTCCTGACTGTCTGACTGACTGACTTATCTATCAACGCACAGCCTAAACTACTCGGGTTAGAAACTTGAAATTTGGACAGTAGGTTCCTTTTGTGACGCAGGTGCTTACTAAGAAAGAATATTACAAAATTCCACCCCTAAGGGGGTTAAATAGGGGGTCAAAGTTTGTATGAAAGCCCGTCATTTCTCAAGTTATATCCATGAAACTTGGTAATATGAGTTCAGAATATTAATCTTTATAAGCAAATAGGTGATACTCACAATCGATATACTAGAAACCGCCATAAGCTAGTAACAGCGTCGTATCGTGTGCGCAAGGTGCAGAAATCCTTTGGGGGGTCGAGTGTACGCTTTTATAATATGGTTCCCAAAGAGTTTCTGGATTTGCCATTACATAGATTTAAAGACTGTGTTAAAGGTTATTACACTATCGATGATTTTATTAATGACAAAGTTGCATGGCAGCAACCGGCCTCGCATTCAGTGACCCACAAGTCAGTGTAATACCTGTAACGTATCTGTTGTGTTCTCTACATATTGTAACCTTTTCTTTTCTATGAAAAGAGCAACTGCTGAGTTTCTTGCCGGCTCTTCTCAGTAGAACCGGTGGTAGAGTCTTAAAGTTTCATAAGTGACACAAGTTGTCCTACATGAAATAAATAAATCATTTATCATTTATCATTTAGAAGAAACATATGTTTATACATTCAGAAAGGGGTGAATCAAGGGATGAAAGTCCTGCATTTCTCACGATATTTTTCAAGTTATATTAACGAAACTTGGTATTACGCTTTCGGTAAAGACAGAAAAGTGCGTGTATCACAAATTCTCAAAATTTCAACCCCAAAAGGGTAAAATAGGGGTTGAAACTTTATATGAAATTCATTCATTTTTCAAGTTAAAGCCATGAAACTTGGAAGGAATGCCTATGGGGAAAAAACTTAAACCACACGGACGAAGTTGCGGGCATAAGCTAGTAATGGGCATATACAGAGATTATATCAAAAGTTACTTTTTTAGAATATTTCTGCACAAATTGCCTGCATGATCTATGAAAGTACCTAATTAAGAAAAGCATTATTGTTCACCTTGTAGCTTGAAAGATCTAATTAATTCGTAGCTATTGGATTAATTTATTATCAAATTGATAGCATGAGCAGTGGCGTGCAGTTCATAGAGGCGTAAAACTTACCCAAATGGGCTCATTTTTCATCAAAACAGCTAGTAAATAGGGATTCTGACTAACTAATGCCTACCCTAGCTTCAAAACCTGTGCACGCGACTGAGCATGAGCATACTTTTGCCAAGTGCCAAACTATCCAGACTAAACTAGATTAAATTTATGATTCCCGCGGGAACTCTTTAACTTTCCGGGCTAGCTTATGTACCTATGTGCTTTCCTGATATACAACCTATTCATGTAACTTTCATCAAAATCGGTTGAACAGATGGGCCTTGAAAGCGCAGCAGAAAGACAGACAAACACACTTTCACATTTATAATATTAACTAGCGGTCGCCCGCGTACAATTTCTGATTTCCTATGACATTTTCCCGCTGCAAAAGGCCTACTTATAGCAGGTATATAGCATCGGCAGGTTTTTATTATTTAAGACTAATAAGTCCTTAATGCTGACTTCAAAAACTTATAACATTCATGCAATCCCATAGTTTTCGAGGCAACGAGTGTCTCATATGTACTTCATAGCTTTTTTGACTAACAAACTATATCATAAGTTATATCTTTTTATCAATATATATTAGGGCTAACTTATAGTGGATAAAAAAAATTAACGCCAGCTTTCTTATGTTTTCGGGACAACATTTCGTCCTCTCTTTAAGATATTTCGGCTCCGATTCTTTAGGCCTACATATAACGTAGCCTCTGCCGAATATTAAGTACTAAAGCATCGAGAAAGCCGATGCGTCGCGCGTCGTATTGTGAAAGCGTACGACAATGCGCTTCGAGCACCCAACGACAGCGATGACGATACAGGGGGTCATACTGCCAACCCTTAAAAAGCAATATTACTCAAAATGACATTTTGATGTCACGTACTTTGATATTCCTAAAATCTTACTAATACTAATACTAAACTAAACTATTAATATTATAAATGCGAAATTAAAGAGTTCCCGCGGGAACCATAAAACCTCAAACCACTCAGACGAAGTCGCGGGCATTCGCTAGTATGAATTAAAATTCTAAAATTGAAGTGATAGCTGTCAGGTGCTCCTGCAGGGTAACGATTGCAGTCACGTTATGGCTAACATTCTTTCGCTTGTGGAAATTTAAATTTTTGTGACTGGCTGGATTTATGGTATTCTAACTGCGTTAATATGGTGTTGATGAATTTTGTTTTGGAAGATCTTGGTGATAAATACCGAATAATAATTGGTTGTATTGTATGGTCTGCGGTGATAAATGATTTGATAAACTCCCTTTGTCGCAGCGATAAGCGATGTATTCTTATAGTATGTTGATCCTGGGTAGGATCTGTGGAAGGATTGATAGGATTATATTATTATTATATTATAGGATTTTTCAAATGGTTTAATGTGATTTTGATTTCACTCCATCTATCATCATCTCGATATAAACCAGAAGTTTTAAGTAAAACTAAAATAATTATTACTGTTTATCAAAATTTTACATTTGAACTCAGGTTTCCTCTAGAAAAAGCAAGGTTATTTTGATTAAAAGCTAGAAACTAAAATAATAAAATCAAAAAGTGAGGTTGCCGAAACCAGGGATTGAACCAGGGACCTTTAGATCTTCAGTCTAACGCTCTCCCAACTGAGCTATTTCGGCTGTACTTATATAATCGAAATTAACGATAGGTTCTTACAATTACCAAAGATGACGATAATATTTACCAACTGATAAAAACTAACAGGTCTATAGAGTAGCATACTGCAAAAAATCAGTAACTCTTGCTGATTCAGATGAGCGATTATGTAAGAATTGCCGATCCAATCGTCCAAGTTCGGTGTCAAAGTAAAATAAACCATAACAGCAGTAGATTAGAGCTCAATTTCGTGTATCCATTCTCATACGTTTATGATATCGTGCATACCTAAAAGGCTAAATGTATGAGAATGGATACGAGAAATTGAACTCTAATTCAATGCTATTATGGTTTATTTTACTTTGACGATTGGATCGGCATTTCTTAGATAATCGCACCTCGATCAGAATTTGGCGAACTTTTTGATTTATATTATAAATAGGTAAATAGGTAATTAGGTCTGTACTTAGCCCAATAGTCGTATTTTCTTTGACCTCATTACAATTTGAATCATTTACCTTAATCATAGTAATATGATTATGTTTGTGTATTAGTAGCACAAAGACTCGAACAAAGGTGGCATTTCAATCGAGCAAGCATTATGGACGGCAGGCGGGTTGTTCCGAAAATTTATTTATGAAATTGCTATAATCTGAGCCCAAGGCTAGCGGTTAATGGACCAGAAACCATGCTTTGAGTAAGTACTGTAGGTAAATATCAGACAAAATTATGATGGTTAAAACTTAAAACGTAAAAATGTCGCTTAGTAACAGGTTACATACCAATTTTTATCATTCAAAATTGTCTAATATACCTGAGTACTTACGAAATCATATTAAAATGTTAGTAAGTACCTATATTTTGGGACAAAACTCAGCTAGTGTCACAGTATACGTACCTACCTACCAATCGATTTTCGAATTACTCATCGATATATATAGGTACTAGATGGACCCTTTCATTGATAAAAAATGGGCGTCCGACCTGTAGAGCGCGCTCCTCACCTGTATAAGCCTGTGTTTGTTCCCGCCATAGCGCTGTCCCGCTTTTTAGACTAGATGGCGTTTGTTCACATTCTTTGTTTGACAGGGCCCGTCTATGTAAATTGAGGTCGTTGGAATTACTTATTATGTAAATGTTGTTAATCGCTCTCGCTATTCAAGCCTTATGCCGCAACTTGTAAGCCAGTCGTAGGAAATTAAAATTATCATTAATTAATAAGTCCTTCCTAACCTAAACCTTAACTTGCTTTAGAGATTTATATAACTGCTCTCTTATTGGCCCATCTCAAATAACCAGTGGTTATTATCCACTCTGCAAAGAAGATCCTTTACAAACAGCCGTCATACAAAATTAGGTTTTCAAATGTCACTGTTACCAAACGCACAGTCGAAATTCACGCCACGTACCTAGGTTTATGGAAGTTTCGTAAGGAGCGCCACTATAATACTGCTAGTACGTACCTTACGGTGCTCTAAAGGACAAAGTTATAGATTTTGCTTTTGATGTAGGTAGGTAAGTATGTAATAGGTGCAGGCGATTGCAGCCCTCTGTTAGTTAGAAATGTGAGTAAGTTAGAGAAAATGCTATACGTAGTGCAAGTTGGCGAGTGGCAAAATATGGGGCATAAACGGCCGTATCTTTTGATTGCGTTGGCTGAGAAGCTTGATTTTTTTACAGCTCTTAAGACTTAAGTAAATGATATTAATTTCAACTTGATAGAGAGACAGACGGAAGCGTTCCTGTAAGGGTTCCTTTTTTTTCTTGAGGTACGGATCATTAAAAATCAGACAGCAGGTATATCAATATATCAATGCTGGCATCGTTGGGTCACTAGTTTCAAAAATAGGTACGGTTGTAGGGGGTAATCTCTGGATCTACTGAACCGATTTTGAAAATGTTGGTACCAATAGAAAGCCACATTATTTGTGAGTGTCATAGGCTACATATTATCCCAAAAAATTAGGGAGTTCCCGTGGGAATTTAAAAAACTTATTTCACGCGGACGAAGTCGCGAGCAAGTCTTCTAGTTCATTTATAAATCTACTGTAGTCTTAAATTGATTTTTCTGTTACTTCTCCGGATTAAGTTTGCTTTGTAATAAGTTAATTATAAATTTAATATCCATAATAATCTCAGAATAACGGAAAGTCATATATGTAAGATTAATTAATCAATAAGAAACCACCTTTAAAAATCTTGCAACGTTGTCAAAGATTTGCCGGCGGGCTTTTAGTGAAATAATGGAGAAATAAATAAATGCACACTTATCATACCAAACAATGACCAAATCAGTATATTTAATTATATGGAAATTAATGTCGATTGCCGTGTCACAATGTTTTGTATGTAATATTTGCATTGAAAGTATTCTTGTCTTGCTGCCTACACTTAGCAAAGGTCGCAGCTGAGCTCATTATTTGTTTTTATTTACTTATTGATAAATCATGTTCATAAGTGATTGACATAAAGGCGTTGCGGAACCATTAATATAGTGTCTATATGCTGAACTATAAAAGCCATCCCATTAGGGAATAAAAGGTTTTTTCTTAAATAATTTTCCAGCCAGAGCCACTAAGAAATAAAATAAAGAGAAAACATCTAAAGCTCATGAAAAATATTAAATACGTACGAACCGGCAAAGGAAGGAGGTTTCTGACCATAGTCCACTACGCTGGTTGAGTGAGCATAAGCAGACTTCACAACACACAAAACACAGAACAATAAAGTCATACAGATTTCCTCGCGATGTTTTTCTTCACTATAAAAGCTAGATATTTAAATGATACCGAGTACAGACAATAGACATACCTAATTCCAAGAGGAGAAATCCAGGACCCCCGCGGGTCAAGTCATACAGTCGAATATGATGCTGAAGTCTGTATCTACTAAGCTACCAAGCCAAGCTTATTATATGAGCTCTATGCTAACCAGCTTGGTGGACTATAGCCAAACACTTCTTCTGATAGGAGACTCGTGCTCAATAGTGAACCCAATAGATTGAAGCGATGATGAAGAAAGATGATGTAATTTTAAAGATAGACGAAAGAAGTATAATGGTGATGATTTTGGTGGAAAATTATAGAAAATTCTACGTTGTAGAGTAAAATAATGGACAACTAAATTAAACGTATCGCTGATAAGGGTCACTCGTAACTCATACCTAACTAACAAGCAAATATATACTTAACAGGTAAGTAATAACGTTGTGAAACTGTGGTGATATTACACGTGATTATGGCTTTACTTTAAACAATAAAATAAGCTCTCAGCCTTTGCAACGAGTGAAAGTGGCACATAAATAAGGTATTTTGCGTAAACCGATATCACGCTAAACAACAAACACACAAGAAAATTTCTCTATATACCATTATTGCTATTATCAGTCATTTCCTGGGCTATGTAACCCGGCGCGGAGAAAACGCGAAGTGATCGAGGAAGAGTCCACGTTGGCATACAAATAGAAGGCCTGGGAGAACGGAAGCAGATAATTAATCGAACTAACCATATAAATGTCGAAATTCGATCGCGTTTGCGTTTATATTATATCCGAGACGATATCGTTAAGATTTAAAAAATCAAAGTACAAAAAAAATATTCAAAGACTGGTTCAGACAAACAGATTAAGGAAGATAATAAATTATCACGATCTGCAAAACTTATGTACCTAGTTAGCTTTATCAATGTAATACAATTGGGTCTAACGATTACAACGCTGATAGCTTCTAACCTAATTGCGAATCCTTAAGTTCTTTGGGCATATCACAAGGAAGACTGGTACGATAGAACACCTCGTACAAGCTCGAGTTGAAGGCACACGTCCACGTGGTCGTTCCCCTACTAGGTGGACAGATTTTATCCGTTCCGCCACAAATTTATCCGTCGCCGAGTGTTCTCGAGATGCCACCAACAGAAGTCGATGGAAGGAGATCGCAAGAGCTGCTGTGAAGACCCTATTATAACCACGACCACTCTGCCAAAATTGAAAAAATGAGAAGAAGAAGAAGAGATTCCAACTGGCCCTAGGAAGTGCACCAATTATAGGTTTAAGATTTTTAAACAATATGACCATGATTAAAATAAGAGACACTCGTTAGCAATATGTTCATAATATATCAACATTTAGATACTTAAATTTAACAGAAACTTTGCGCTCACTTAACTTAAGACGGGCGAGAAACAGTGAATCGGGTCGGTTCGATACCATTATCGGATCGGATGTAATAAGTACTGTTCCGTGGATCGTATAGCGCGGTGAGCCTTGATGTAACACTACAGTGACAAGTTACGTCAGGGGTGTAAGAAGTATCGCAATTTCGTACTTGCCGTGCTTACTAACGCTTATCTTAGTAAAAATTACACGTCGTCATTGTAGTTGGTGAATATTTGATATGCCTTGCAAGGGATCAATCACTTTGAATTAAATTGGTTTTTTTTTTCAATCTACTACAAGTAAGCCCTTGACTGCGATCTAACTTGGTGTATGTGAAGATGCAGTCTAAGATGGTAGCGGGCAAACCTTTTAGGGGTGTGCTAGTTAAATATTAAACCCTTAACCACATTTCTACGTGACGGCATCGTACCGGAAGACGAAATCGTTTGAATCTGGTATTACGATTATGTGGTGTTTTGAGCATGTATTTTAAGGAAGAGGACCTTACTGGAGGGAACAGTAACCGACTGAGGACTCTACATGAATTGTGCCAAAGTCTCCAAAACGAACACTAACTACTCCGAATTAGCATGGTAGGTATAATGAACATCATTATTCCGCATGGACTAGAACACTAGGGTGCTTTTCCACCAGAGATGTGCTACGTTTCTAAGGTACAGCTGTGGGTCAAACCTCCAAATAAGCGCTTGATTTTCATAGCCTAGATCGATAGCTGTTAGATCAAGCGCTCCTGCTAGTGTGTTTGACACACATCCGTAGCTTATCAACCTGGCACATCTCTAGTGAAATGGCAGCCTACTGCCTATGGAGGGTAGAGGTAAGGATTATCATCTCTTAAGGAAGAAAGAGAAGATGGCGCTTCCTTTTAAATTTACCCTGATGCTAATGTGGCGCCCCCAATTTAATATATTTAAAAGGACACTTTTCATATACAGAGAGGTTCGTTCTTACCTCTACCCTCAATACTACTGCATATTGCCTGGTGCCAAGCTCGTGCGTTACCAATGTTCACGACTCCATCATCAGTGCCGCGTGAGGCATGCGCCATTGGCCGCGATTTCACGGCAAATGCCTTCGATTCGGTATTTTTGCGGATTTCCGAATGATGGTGGAATAAGAACAATAGATGGAAGGCTAACGACACAATGGTTCATGGTAAACATTTGTTTCATTTTAGTTGCATCGCCTAGTAGGTAGTACCAAAGAGCTGGCGCCTGTTTAGCTTTAGCAACGGCTTAGCCTCGCCATTCAACGAGGTAATAGCGCCAGTATTTTGGGCACCATGCCCAAAACTTAATTATTATCGACTAGAACTCCTTTACTTAGGTATAGTCCTTTACCTTGCATATATATAGCTACCGATAGCTCTACTCTACCAATTCAATGCCTATACAGGTACTTCAAACTATAATTTCCTCCCAGCAAATAATAATCTGAATGAAAATCATTTTGAATGGAAAATTTTATCTTATCATGCTTGTTTCATGTGAGCTCTATTTTTAACACTCACATGACGAGGATTATCTAGTGGCCTAGAAGGGAACAAAAGAGTCATTGATTTCTTGAGTGTCTCAAGAATAAGATAAATTAATAAAGTGCGCCTTACGTACCTACTTTACATTGGTGAAAATTCGAACGCAGATGCATTGAAATAGAATCGAAATTAAGGTCTAAGGTACCTATAGTGCGACTTAAAAATTATAGCACAGTAAACATGTATCTGTTTACTGTGATTATAATCCCATCAAAAACATAAATGTAAAATGAGAGCCAAGTTCAAAATTGTGATATATATGCCTTGGTTGTTGACTTCAGCGTCAAAAGAAGTGAGATCTAAATGGGTGCCAAGTTCAATGGTCAGTCCTGCAATTTATATATCCCATCAAAAACATAAATGTGAAATGAGAGCCAAATTCAAAATTGTGATATATATGCCTTGGTTGTTGACTTCAGCGACAAAAGAAGTGAGATCTAAATGGGTGCCAAGTTCAATGGTCAGTCCTGAAATTTATTTATAACAACATATAATATTCTATAACAACTTAAAATATCATTTCTTCTTATAACGTAGTATAAAATGTTGAAGACTAAGGCTTTGGCTTGGCTAGTTTTCATATACGAATTATAGCGTTCACAAGTTGTAAAGCTGTAAGTTCTTATTTTATTCTTCCGAAAATTTGGCTTGCTGGTAGAAACTGTACTTTTAGGTACCTACTTAATAATAATTCGTATATGGAAACTAGCCAAGCCAAAGCCTTAGTCTTCAACATTTTATACTAAGTTATAAGAAGAAATGATATTTTAAGTTGTTATAAAATATTATATGTTGTTATAAATAAATTTCAGGACTGACCATTGAACTTGGCACCCATTTAGATCTCACTTCTTTTGTCGCTGAAGTCAACAACCAAGGCATATATATCACAATTTTGAATTTGGCTCTCATTTCACATTTATGTTTTTGATGGGATATATAAATTGCAGGACTGACCATTGAACCTGGCACCCATTTAGATCTCACTTCTTTTGACGCTGAAGTCAACAACCAAGGCATATATATCACAATTTTGAACTTGGCTCTCATTTTACATTTATGTTTTTGATGGGATATCATTACTTTTTGTACAGAAATTATTGAACTCAATCTCAAACTCAAAACATATTTATTCAAAATATGTACCTACAAAGTACACCTTCTGAACGTCATGCTTACAGAGCATAAGACGTGATGGTGATAATTAACTACGATATCTTAAAACTAAAGCTACGAGGGTTCCAAACGTGCCCTGGTCTGAGAAGAGCCCGCAATAAACTCCGCTTTTTTTTTATTATCACCATCTCACAAATATTTGAAATTATATATATATGTACTTATAATATAACATTACATAATCAGCCGTTGTAACAATCCATACCCATGCCTTGCTATCATTCAAATAATCCTTTACACTGTAATAGGACTTTTCTATTAGTTTAGTTTACGTTTTACATTAGTAGGTACTTATTATTCGGTGTAAGGTCAGTGTGTCACCCACCAGTAATTCTATTGTACGACTCATTGTACAAGATAATTAAAGACGAGAATTCTCAAGAAAAATATATAGTGTACCTAGAGTTACACTGACATTGACAGATTACATCTATGGTCAGACTACCTCTACAGCACATTTCTACATCTCATCAATTTTGATTGCAAAAGTTCAAAATCAAAAGTTTTTTGTGAAACATTGAAAACAAGCACGGTAAACAGACGATATCACTAAAACCACTATAAACAATGAATACAAATCACAATGACTGACAGCTTGAACTGACGACTTCAAATACGTTTCTTCTTCTTTTCTGTCAATGACGTTTCGTTGCACAAAATGTATGAATACGAAGGTAAGGTTTTAATGCAACTATATTATTATTCATTATTATTTACATTAAAATAATAATTATGTGTCATTTTCAATAGTTAAGGAGTTACTACCACCGCTTAAAGCAGTATTGTTTCAAACTAACGGTTGAATGTCACGTACTTTGACGTCCTTAAAATAATGATTATAACACTACAACATAAACGTCAACAATATTAAAATAATACGGCTTTAAGCAATGGTAGCATGCCTCGTGTCAGAGTTTTGATCTATACCTTTGATCATAAAAATGACGATTTTTGTACGTTTATATCTAAATAACCATTTGAGGTATGCTTATGAAATTTGGAGCACATATGTATCTCACGGGTCTCAATATATGCGCCAAATTTGACATGTTTATGTGAAATAGTTTTTGAGTTATGAGGGGGTCAAAAGTGGCTCCAAATGGTTCGTGTAATATTACACACGGTGCTGCTCGCCAGTTTTTTTGAACTTTGGCTGGACACGCTTCCGCGTGTCTTGATGTTATTTTACGAGTACGTTAGGTATGAGTGGTTTATTCACTTTCACTTTATACCTCGTACTGGGATTGTGTATTACCTACTGCATAGGCCCCTAAATTGGCCGACACAGCGTCACCGGATGGTGGGGCTAGCCAAAAAGGCCAAAAAAAGTTAAAAGCTATAGAATAGTCTATGGTTAAAAGTAATTGAATGGTCGATAACAATCTACTTACCTATACTTTCAGACGTTACACGAGTTGTTGAATTTAACAACTGAGTTGTAAGGAAGTCGTGATCAATAATTAATAATTATTAAGAATACGAGAGTACGAGGGTTCGAAATGTGCACTGGCCTGACTCCTGAGAAGAAAACCTCAACAGACAAAAAATTAATCGATATGCGCATAATACGATTTTCCTTTTAATAATAGCGGATGATTGGTGTGTATTTATCTAGATAAATGTTGACAGGACATTCATCAAATAGTCTTTGCTGCCATATAAACATAATAAATAAACATCGATTAAAATCAATGTGAATACCATTCCAAGATCGTCAGTTAAGCAGGCACCTATAGTCAATTGACAAACATGCGGCTGGTATGCAATACATAATATCATTGCTGGTATGCGAATACATTTGTGTTATTAATTATCACAGTTGGACACAATCGGGTATAGTCGATGACTGGTGCTCACTTGGCAATGACGTCTTTTGAGCTACCAACCTTTGCCTATCTACCTAATCTATAATAATATTTTAAAGAGGAAAGATTTGTTTGTTTGTTTGTACCTAATGGATAAACTCAAAAACTACTCAACCGATTAAAAAAATTCTTTCACTTATAGAATTTTATCAGCGAGTAACATAGGCTACATTTTATTTTTAAAAAATTAAATCCTTACTAAAATTGCAATAATGCGAACTATCAAATCAAATCAAAGTGGAATCAAATCAAATCATTTTATTGAAATAATAGGTACATTGTCTCTTCAGGCGTGCAATAGTGGTAGGTACAAAACAGTTCAAATTGTAAATTAAACATAGTAAATACGAGAATGGGTGGAAAACCCATCTTCGCATCTGTCTTCCTTTTAGGAGTTCAGAAACTTATCTTTGTGGATTTTGCCTTGCTAAAGAACGGGCCTCCCATACAATTTTTATTGAGCTCATCTCAAAGGAAACGGTCCCCTCTTTGTGGACAGCCCCAATAAACTTGAGGGCTAAAAAGGCATACAAGTTACAACACATTTAAGGTGAACTGCGCACGATTTGAATACGTCTTTATTCCACTGAGCGCTGTTTATTCACGATATTTGCATAATAATTTAGCGCCGGGTCCGCCTCGACTGACAATCGCTTGTTTATGAGGAAATTCCATTTGTATTGACCACCGAGATCAAGATATTTGAACGGTGGAGTGGCTGAAATTCCTCATAATATGATAACTATCAATTAAAACACACCACCACACCGAATTTACTGCGTCATAATATAAAACGGTCTATGGACACAAAATACCTTAAGCATTATTTCAGCGCTATATACCTAACTTACGTGCTAGGTAATGAAAGGGACGCTAGCCCTACAGGTAGGGATATTTATTCAGCACTCTTTTAAAGCGTGTTGCTATCCTTTAACATTCGTGATAAGCTATATTTTAAATAAACTTGGCAAAATTCAAAATGAAACTTTTTTATCAAATTTTTATAATTAGGTACTAAGTGTGAATCAGCAAGTGAATCTACCGCTGTTTCGGAATTCCACACACCGTTCAGGATTCGGTTCGGATTGTATGATTCGTGTTTTTTAACACAAATGCAATCCTGCATCCTCCATACAACGGTTACCGTTGAAATTTGTACCCAATAAAAAGGTACTACCAATGTGAATATTCTTGTTTATGACAATCTAGCTAATGCCTGCGACTTCGTCCGCGTGGATTGAGCTTTTTCGGTTCCCGCGGGAACTCTTTAAATTTCCGGGATAAAAAGTAGCCTATGTGTTATAATACGGCTATAATCTATCTCTGTGCCAAACTTCATCCAGATCCGTTCAGCCATTGGGGCGTGATTGAGTAACAAACATACATCCATACATCTATCCATCCAAACTTTCGCATTTATAATATTAGTATAGTATGTTTATTTTATTCAAAGGTTTTGTCTTCTTCCGCATACCTTTAGCTTAAATCTTCTAGGCAAGACGCTCCTCAATAGGCCTCACCATTACATTTCATATGGCAAGACTGTCATATGAAATGAAAGCCTACTACGAAAAAAATAAAATTATATAGATTGTAGAGCAAAGAGTAGCCAAATGGCCTTTTTTGTAATCCCATTTCCGTCACTTTGTCCTATCTATTGCAAGATCGGATATTGATATCTTAATATTCCATTTGTATTTGAGATGAATCGACGCCGTGTTGAGCGAAGTATGATCGGAATAACTTATGCTTCCGCTGTACATAATAACTTAAGTATTTGCTGATTGTATTGCGTAAATACGCGATCGTGACTCGTGTCATGTATCTTAAATCTATCTGTCACCGTAAGATCGAAACCGTTAGATTATAATCTAACTCGCGAAATTGTAAACGGTCGACAGATTGTGAACCGTTCAATGTTCGACATTTACAATCAGGTAGTGCCTGGGTTCTATCGAGTTAATATACCTAACAGATTACAATCTACCGAAAAATAATGCGTTAAATTGTAATCTTTCGACAGTTTACAATTTCGCGAGTTATATCTATACTCTAACGGTTTTTACAATCTTACGTTGACATGTACAATCCGCCCAGCATTGCTAGAGATTCAATCTGCCATAACTAACTTCTGACAGTACGAATTGTATTAGGACTGGCATTCCGAAAAAGTTGTAGATTCATTTAACTTTAATTCAAAAGCTTTTGTAAAAGTTTATTTGAATAAAAAATATTTAAATTAGAATTTGAATTCGGTCTAAGGAAGCTAAAGTCGGACACGGACGTTCAGCGCAATCGTTTTGTCCTAGTAGAAATCCTATTGAGAGCTTAATGTCTGTGTGTCCGGCTAACGTTCCCAAGGGTTTTTAATCCTTTTAGGCCTTCGCGACTTATTTACTTAGGATGTATGACGACCTCCCTGGCGTTGAGCGCTGTTGTCTTAACGTGGTCCTCGGGTTCGATTCCCGGCAGTGTCCATTTGGGAATTTATAATTTCTGAATTTTCTGTGGTCTGGTCTGGTGGGAGGCTTCGGTCGTGGCTAGCTACCACCCTACCGGAAAAGACGTACCTACAGTCTAGCGATTTAGCGTTCCGGTACGATGCCGTGTAGAAACTAGAAACCGACTAGGGATATGGGTTAAATATAACTGCCATACCTACCCCTAACAAGCTAGCCCGCTACCATCTTTGACTGCATCATCACTTACAAACAGGTAAGATTGCAGTGGTCTAACTTGTAAAAAACAACCAACAAACTTGTTGAAATCACAAAATTGTTTTTGATTTTTTACAATATTATGTTTTCTTAACCAATTAGAATGTTTAATGGTAAGTACAATATACAGTATACAGCTATAATATGTAGGGTAATACCTATTGGTATTCCATGTTACAAATCGTAAAATTTTTTTTTTTTTATCCACTACAAGTTAGCCCTTGGCTGCAATCTCACCTGATGGGAAGTGATGATGCAGTCTAAGGTTTTCAGTCATTTGTCGCTAATGGGCCGACTAAAACTTAGCTTCCTCCCGTTTACGAACACATGGTCGTAAACTAGCGGTTTCTAACGAATCATTTTTGAGCTTTTCTAATGTGCTGCATAATATTAGCGCAAATTTTATTGTTTCTCGACATCCTATTATGTATGGTTTATTTAAACGTCAGATTGCGACCGGCAAAATATAGAGAAAAACTAAAAATCTAAACGTATTCTGATGATGTAAAACAAAGTGGTCGGCAACGGATAATTTCTCGACCATCGATTTAATTACATACAAAAGTAATAAAAAATACAATATTTTTGTGTTCGTAACGTTCAAGATAACTTATGTAAATAACCATATGGTTATTTACATTAGTTTGACTACATAGAAGTGGTCGTATACTGATTAGCTAGCGACCATTGAAGACGGTTTTAAATTTTTGTCTTTATTTTGGCGGTCGAGTCTTGACTACTTATTTTATTTTACTTTTTACTTTTTAAAATAATCTGGTAGGGTGATATGAGCACCAATTATTTTTTACATGATTCCTGTAAACTGGACCGAGTAGCAGGAGCTTGTGGAGCGTCTACTTCAGGCTACTAACTAAACTAAGCTAAAAAAAATCTCGAATATCTGTACAATACTTTCTTCAGTACTGGTTATTTCAAATAAAAAAAAAGTTTGTAATGGCTCTGTATTCTCAATTCAAATTAATTTTGTTTTTAAACCATGACATTCTTTTGACAAACTCAGTATTTTGTTTTTTGATTAGCGTTGTATTTTCCTTACATTTCAACATTTTTCGTCATAATGGATACTTTAAAAATTCGTGTAATTATGGAATATGAGTTCCGTCGTGGCACCAACGCGACACAAACGGCACGTAACATCAAAAACGTTTACGGAGAGAACTGTACAAACGAACGCACAACCCGTTATTGGTTTTCCCGGTTCCGTTCTGGAAATTTTGACTTGAAAAATGAAGCTCGTGGTCGTCCGGAGACTTTGGTCAACAATAATGAATTAAAGACGATTGTAGAAGCTGACGAAACTCAATCTACAGCTGAGCTAGCAGCAGCTTTTGATGTAAACATCAAAACAATATTGATCCATTTGCGACAAATTGGCAAGGTAAAAAAGCTTGATAGATGGGTGCCCCACGACCTTAACGATTGCCAGCGCAACGTACGCGTCGAGACCTGCCTTGCGCTACTCAACAGGAAAAGAAATGAAGGAATTTTGAAACGAGTTGTTACGTGCAACGAAAAATTGATTCTGTTCGATAATCAAAAGCGCTCAGCAAGTTGGTTAGATCCTGGTTCAGCACCAAAGCAATGCCCTAAACCAAAAATGACCCCTAAAAAGGTGATGGTCACTGTTTGGTGGTCTAGTGCGGGTGTGATTCACCACAGCTTTTTACAAAACGGCATGAGCATTACTGCAGATATGTACTGTGAAGAACTGGAGAGAATGATGGAGAAGCTTGCACATCTGCAACCAGCTTTGGTCAATCGGTCGTCCCCATTGCTCCTTCACGACAACGCGCGACCCCATACTGCGCAACAGAGAGTCTCCAAGCTGCAAGAGCTGGAGTTGGAAGCTCTCCCTCATCCGCCATACTCACCAGACCTTACACCTACCGACTATTACTTTTTCCAAACTGTAGACAACTTTTTAGTGGATAAAAAATTCAATTCCCTTTGAAGAGTACAAACTCTAAAAATCAGCTGGACGGGAGGCAACAATGCCTCCCGTCTAGCAGATTTTTACAAGAAGGGCATCAATAAACTGCCAATGCGTTGTAACACCTCCTCTTTTATGATTAAAACCCAGTTGGATGCCCCTGCGAAGGATTAGGCCTTCACAGACGCACAAGCCCAGGGGTGCGTGAAGAAGAGGAGGCGTTAGCAGACTGTGCTGATCAGAGTGGGGTCTGAGGGGATTCTAGTGGGTGGTTACAATGAAAATAGTCACTGAAAGTTCAAAATTTAAAGTTTATTCTGCTAACCTAAAGTACAAAATGTATTTTACAAACCAAACACAAACAGTTCGAACAGGTATATCTACTTGGGTATAAGTAAGTTAATTAGCGATCTCTAAACATAAGTTTCACCTAAATGGGAGCTTCGCCCGGTCTAGCTCCGGGAGCGTAACCCAGTCTCGGGTCTGAGTCCGCCTCCTGACACGCACACACAAGTCCCATTTAGGTAATACACCAGGAAATCTTAGAAATCGGATTCTTGGTAAATTACTACATATGTAGTTGTTATTACTAGTATGTGCAAACCATCAATCTGCTATACAAAAAAAATTACAAATGCTAGTCCATATTTATAATACTAGAAGTACGACCTGAGGTTGGCGTAAATGAACGACGACTCGGGGTCCCACCGCCATCAACAGCCTTTCAGCACAGCGGGGTTCTGCAGGCTCGACGACAGATATGACCACATCACACCCCGACTGGTTAGACACCCAATTAGGCGTTCGCGTTTCATCGGTCTCGCCAACGTCCCGGTCATATTTAGGTCATGACTCCCGAAATATGGTACTAGAAAGTACTACTAAAGTCCACGGTGACTATTGAGTACATATGACATCTACGTATGCAAAACAAAGTTAAAGACTCATGATTTACGAATTATCATTATAGTCCTAAATTACTTTTATAGTTACTATTATAGTAACATTATTTATAATAATAATGTATTAAAGTTGGAAGTTTAAAGTTTCTACTTTAAGTTTATAGTTTACAATTTATAGTTTATAGTTTAAAGTTTAAAGTTTCCCATGTTCCTCTGAAAAGACAAAGAAAGGGCACATGGTTAGAAATTTCGTTAGGCGAAATCCTGAGCGTCCAAGAGCACGCTTCGATAAGAATATTTACCCGAATTAGTCGGATGGAACACCACTCCCAAAATCCCAAACACGTGGTGTTCGACTTAATTGTTTATCTGCAACAAATAACAGCCTACTTAGACAAGCACTGCCCTACGATTTAAAACCTAGATAAACAACGCGTTTGTACTCACCATTTCCAGTAGCAGGACACTTAAACTAGTATTTTAACTATTATAACTAGGAAGCCATGTTTGGTATGTTTCTCCCTCGGTAGCGCACCATCAGCACAGCTAATCCTCGAGCTCCAGAAGGAAAAAAAAAGGTCTACGTCCTCAACAAGCGGGTTTTATAGCCGCGATGCTTACGGAAGACACACTGAACGGTTTTTACACTATTAAAGCAATTTCGCCCTTAATTCGACAATAACTACACAGTCTAATTATAATATCCTGTGTCGTCGGTGACAGCTCATCGGTCAAACACATTCATCGAGTGACCATAGATAGTTTATGGTATAGACGATTTTTCCTTGACTAATAAAAAATATAATCTGTATTATTGGTATATTTTATTATACCAATAACCAATCAAATCCTTTTTTTCTAAAGGAATCTGATTTTTCCAAAAGGTAAATAATTTTTCTCACTCGCTATACGAATTCTATTGATTTGTCAACCCGTCTCACAGACTAGTGCCCATAGATGACGCTACTTGTATCTAAATTTGCAATTGTACTATTCAAAATTGTAATGTCACAGCGTTGGCAAAGATGCGTCGATTGCATGGGTGATTACTTCGAATAACAGAAATAAAAAAGTTTGAAAAAATAAGTAATTTCACTTATTCCATACAAAACGGCAATATCATAGGTAAATTCATACCTATTAATATACTAATAATTCATAGAAAAAATAAATAAATGTGTTTTAGATTAATTAATTGTTATTTTTATTTTCGACCTTAACTTAATATATCAAGAGATCCTTTTTCAGTGGCTGTTCAATGGTCGTAAACTGACTACTGTGTGGTCGTAAATTAACGAAAGTTGGACGTAAACTGAAAAAAGGACTTTTTGACAAATCGAAATATTGCAAAAAATGGGAAACAGAAATATTTAAATCATATGGTATTTATGTTTCTTCATGTTTCTTTCATACATATAAATTGTTATTTCGTCAAAAAAGGTAAATTTCAAAGAAGTAACTTTAAAGACAGCAAGTCGACTACTGGTCGTCAACTGACATGTTGACCCTCTATAATATTAATAAGTATAGATTTGATATTTCATAATCCATGTTCAACCGATTTAGACGAAACAGGTTGCATCTTTGGGAAAGTGGGGGAAAACTTGGACGACATTTTAACCCGGAAAATTAACGAATTAAAGAAAACTCAAAAAATTTATAAATAAGTAAAAAAAATATCAAACCCGCCGCAGTTCGCACACGCTGTAACTAGCTATGAAGGCGCGGTTCATCGGCCGGCGAGTGTTTAGAGGTTGGTTGACATCAAATCCGAGTCCGAATCCGGGTTGATCTTCTTGGATTTATGCAATATGCAGACGTTTGACGCAGTTTAGATTAACATGAGGAAAACACATCTTAACTTTTATATAAGAATCAATAACATGATAAAACTGCTCCATAAAAGACAAGTATAATTGGCTTTGGGCTTTGGCTAAAAGCTTTGTCAGCATTTATCTGTATTCAAATTATTAAAAAAAAAGTGCGTGTCGGGTCACGCGCAATATAGGGTTCCGTAGATGCCCGTCACTATATGCGCACATTTTAAAAGGTAAACTCTACTTAGCTGTAGCAACTTTCCTTTTAACTTCGCTGTAATATAAGTGTATATACTTACTAGCTATGATTTTTTTCACATATCGTAATACAACCGTTAAGCTTTTACCTTTCAGATGACAGACGGATGGACATGACGAAATTATGAGGGTTTCTTGTTGACTATGGAACTCTAAAAATTGGTGATAGCCTAGTGGTGTAGGTTCCGGTGGTGTCTGTGTTATGTGTGTGCGTTTTTAGCAATTAGGAAAATATCACTTGCTATATAAAACACTTGCTAGGTATTTAAAAACGGTGACGGAAAATTTCGTGTAGAAACCAGCATGCCCGATAGTTCTTCGAAATGTTCTCGAAAGTGTGTGAACTTTGCCAACACTTTATTGGTGTGTCCTTGGCTTAACCCAAAGTAATACCTGCCTATTAGCATATATTGCATGTATGTTAAAGCAATAGATCTTTATTATGCACGTCCAAGTTTCTTATGGTTGTGTACCTATTTACCTACTCATATTAAATAATACACTTACAAAGCTATGCATAGTGAATACTGAATATACGTCTACGTATAAAATATGTGTTCCTACTGATCAACATCTTTGTTTTATGTTTGAAATACACAAACAGCTTTACAAGGTCGCACGAGACTATGTTTTATTAAGCATATATTATATGTACATGTGTGGTGAAGCATTCAAGTCACTTAAAGCTTATAAGCTATTTGTTATAAAATCATAAATTGCTGTCTCACCTCTAAGTCTATTACTTACAGATAGTCAGTTAGGTATTTATTTATTGCGCAAAAGATAAACAATGAAGGGTTGAACCAGATGAAATTATTTGCGACTTTGGAAATTTTTATTTGAAAACCATAAATAGGATAACTTTATTATTAAGATTTTAGAAAAATATCATTAGCATATTAAAGAACAAAGATGAGCCAAACATGCTTCCTTGCGTAGCCCTGTAGGCCTGTACATATTACGCCAAAACCTAGTGTAGCATTATACGCTACCTTATAGTTTTTTTATTATGATAAAATATCCAAACAGGATAATTTAATCTGTTACACCAAAAATCATACCAAAAAGTATCCGAACGCGCCGATTGACAGCAAAGAGTCGCTGTGAAATTGCAACAGCGACCCTCTCACTTACACTCACTTCGGAGATGATATAGGCATCTCACTCCCGTCTTGATAAATGCGAAGTTCGCGGCTTTTAAAAAAAAACCGATAATCGATCGAGATTTTTCACCTCTCTCTGGCTCGGATCGTGAAGGAGGTGACACGCGTGACCAGTCCGAGCATCACGGCATGTGATCCCTTTTTCTATCGCCGCCATGGCGGTTAGTGATTTTGTTATATCCCTTTAATGGGAGGCCATCCGGCCATCTTTTAATATTTAGCCGACCTTTTTTTAACAATGGGTTCCAGCCTCCATTTTTGCTAATTATATTTTTGTATTTTTTGCTCCCAATTCTCCCCCCCGCGGGCTATACTCTCCCCTTTAGTGATCATCCGTTGTTCTTTGCTATATTCAATTGTAAAGCATAATTAAGGTAATACCTAAGAAGTGAAACCAGTGATAAAGCCTAACACAGATAGGCAGTGAATTGTGAACGTGGCGTACAATGGGTCGCGCGCAAGGGGGCGCCGGCCATTACGACTGCATCGTCTTCCGACGAGATTAGTGCCTGGGGCGCACGCGTCACGAAGAGCGTGTCCCCGCGAATTTGGTACCATCATTCTGGACAATGAACGTTAAGACGGTATAATTTTTAAAACTAGCTTTATTCCTAGGTTAGAACCATTTCTGAAGAACACTCATTAAATTCCAATGTTATTACTAATGACTCTTTGATTATGATACTCCCCTACTGTGTTCCTACCCATTGCTGACTGCGAGAACGCGCCTATAGCTCGGTACGGTCTTGATCCAGAAGTCCGACTCTAGACCGGCTGATCGATCCGAGGAATTTGCGGCGTAAGTATGGGTTATCGGTAAGCTCTGCAAGATACCTAGATTACGTCCGCCCTCTTTTCCTTTTTTTTTTTTTTTATTATTTCAGTCCCACTCCGCCTGGCCAGCGAGCCCCACGGAGCCACTGCTCATTTACACGTTAACATAGCTGTCTCCCTCGCACTGGCGTTTCGAACCAGTGGTTACTCTTTTACCCATCCCTCTCTTTCCACCTTACAACAACATTTTCAACGTTACAATATTTTTAACGTTACACTAGGTACTAAAATTCTACATCAATGGCCAAAAGTCACCTACTATTGCATTATGTAACAATACCAATAATAATTCGTCTTTGCATAGGTATAGCAAAACATGTTACTTATTACTGTTTAGAATATTATCATGATTTAAACAAGATAAATTTATTCAACCACTTGACAAACCTCATGACCATGTTGATAATTGATAAGATATTCCATAAATCCTTAGAGCCGTTTTAATCATAGTCAGGTAGGTAGGTAGGTTTACTGGTTTTTACGTAGTATCAGAGGTGAGATCTAATTTGAAGTTTTGAAGAATCTATCTATAACTATAGGTTTTTATCTTAGCGATTATCTCTGTAAAACAATGGAAACTTATTTAGGTATTTCCTTACTTTCGTCACATAATAATCATTGTTATCTCAAAAGAGCACAGTACGTAGTTTTATTTCGATTTAAGTACCTACGTGGATTTTTCTTGAATATAAAATATAAAAACGTTCTAATTTTGCATGAAAGATTTAAGAAAGTTTTTAGACAGGAAAGGAACTCGACGTGGCTTGTTTTCCTAGAAGACAAAAGTACAGCTAACATAATGAAAACCGTTCCACGTGGCCATGGCTTAGTTAGTAAGTCATAGTATATCGTTACTATAAGTTTTATCTTACCTTTAGCATAACTATGCACCTTCACCTGTGTTCACATATATGATGGAAATAGTTCAAACACAAAAACGGCGGTAATCAAAACAAAACTAATGCGACCGAAATGAGATGAGAGAGCAAGGACACCTTACAGAATGATAAGAGATACAATCATAATATGGAGAAACCTAATGTCGTATCATTTGAAGATAGTTTATGCAAACATTGTAAAGTGTGGTAAAGGGTACCGGGTTGCGAAGTTGAATCAGCAATGTTACATACGACTTACATACTTCACAGTACCAATAGACATCGGGGCTTAGGAGACGAGGCTCCTGCTCCTAAATAACTAGCTAACTGCCATTGAGATGGTAGATTGCAGGTCACACCGGAAAACACAGGCGGCATGCGTAGGACCGCGGTTCGCGGAGAGAAAATAATACCAATGTCCAGCAATGGGCGTGTATTCAGTTGACGATGACATCAGGTAAATATCGGTGAAAAGTGTAGCTGAACCTGTTCATATCATCCAAACGTCCTCAATTCGGCCACATCTGGAAATGTAGTTATCTGATTGTGTGACTAATCTCAAAACCAGACCTCCGATTGAGTAAGAAAATAGAAATTATTACGACCCTGAATCGATTATCAACCTCAGTTGAATTGAGCTGTTAAAGGTATCAAAAGAGTAAAGGAGTCACAGAATCAAACCCTAGGAAACTCCATGTCTGATAAAGCAGGAAAAACAGATAATCCTCTCTAAGGGAAAGCTAGAACAGGAAATTGATAATAATTGCTTGAGCCTCACTTGGAAAGCTATAAATTATGACACAAACGAGTCATCGCGTCGATCGTCAAAGTGAAAATCCCGGGTGAAAACGCTTCCTGTCATTAGAAAAGAGATCAACGCTTAAATGGGTTGTAAAAGGTTCGAGTATAGCTGGGAAACCTTCCCCATACAATTGCATATTGCTCTGCTAGGTCATTCTAGTAATTACTTTGTATGCTGCTTGGGCTCTTGGAGGTAGGTACTAAGGTATAGAGACGTACTGAATAAAACTATACTAAAGCTAAAACCGATGGATCTAAAAACACGATATTTTACACAGGAGTTGTCTGAAAGAAATTTAAAAAAATTTGGTAGATAAAGTTTAAAATATCAGTCTTTAGGAAAATTCTTTTGAAAGTTTCCTGGGATGTTACCGGATGTTGTCAATTGCCGGCATAGGTATGTTATAAATATATATGAATAATTCCTTTTTCGTCTGTATTTTTTGTTTTATTGTGCTACAAACACTTAGTAATATACCTACCCAATAATGACAACTGCGGAAACAAATAGAGATTGAGTACAACAGAATTTGCCAAGTTAGGATTTAAAAAGGCATTCCTTGTATTTTCCCTGTAGGCAGGTGTAGGTCTAGCGTTCAAGTTTACCTCCTACCTATTTGATAGCTAGTAGTTTTAGCAATAAATCACGTAGAGACCAATAGCGATTAGCTCAACACGATGAGCAAAGTGAAACGTTTCCGGCCATTAGCTTGACAATTTCTTCCTCAATCCCACTATGGACGTACCGAATGACATTACAGTATGTGATAACGATAATTGCTATCAATAAAACAGCTCTCTACATACGTGATCTAACTAAGTTAGTTAAATACGAAGTCGACCCACCAAATCAACGCCGCACCGCAGTCTACTAACGGTAGAGAGGACTTAATTGTAATGTTTATTGCAGAAAGTCTGAGTAAGTATACAATATACTTACTTATAGGTAGGTACTAACTAGGTATATGTATATTTTGAAACAAAATATTATTTGAAGATATGGGAACGTCGGAAGTCACCAGTTATGGGAATGTTAGGATTGAAGTTAAACAAACCCAATGTAATTTAAGATTATTATATATTGAAAGTTGCTTATTTAATTAAGGTTACAAAAGTCTATTGATATATTATGATAAACGATTTAAAACACTATATGCGGACTATGGACGTTACAATAAGTATAATAATTAATTGATTGGTATCGAGTGAATTAGCCGGACAAGTTGCGTGTACGCGGCCTCCCTGCGTAGGGGTTCAAGATTCACTGACTGGATTCTGGAACGCCCGGGAGAATCCCGACCGAAAGCGAGTCGGAACGGACATTCCCGAGGGTTCAGTGGGTCTCGTGGGACTTCGCCACAAAGACTATCTGTCGCACTCAGAGTCAGTTAATCATTACATAAGGAACTTCTTAATGTAATAATATAGTAGGTACTAAAATAGAATTCATTGAGTAGGTACTAGGGAGTTCCCTAAGTAATGACTACGTGTAGGTATGTGAATGTAGGGAGTTGATTACGCGATCAATCTATGAAGTATGAACGGCTCTTAAGTGACGTTTTAGGGAGTAGGTAGGTATATTATGGTTATGTGTGCCCGCTCAAAGCTGGATTGGGTTTAACTAGTAAGCATAGTACGTAATGAGTTAAATACTTACGTCCATGCTAGAACCTACGTAGATAATAGACTCGTTTACACCTTGCTACCCGATGTTCCTGTTTCCACACACCTGAGCCTCAGTATTGTTACTAGTAATTACAACCTCACCTGTTGTGGCCCACATGTAATCAAATGCAAATGCAGTCGACTCGCGCATCGACCAGGCATCCTAACTACCTAGTCATTAGGCAGTAGGAACCTTAACGGAATCGCTAGGCTATCTAGAATTCCAGCCCAACTGTTTATCATAGGTTTAAGCCAAATTTACAGTTGGTTCTAATAGCAATTTACTTTGATTACTTACCGAAGTAATAAGGACTTACCTACTCGCTATTTATAATATCTATAGGTACTAATACCTATTATAAATGCGAAAGTTTGGATGGATGGACGTTTGTTACTCAATCACGCCATAATGGCTAAACGGATCTGGATGTAATTTGGCACAGAGATAGATTATAGTCTGTACTCTGTAGTAACAAATAGGTACCTATAGGTTAGTTTTTCCGAAAAATTAACGAGTTCTGCGGGAACCAAAAAACCACAATCCACGCGGACGAAATCGCGGGCATCAGGTAATCCAGGTATAATGGAAGGTAATTTCCTATTAAAAAAAAAGTTTGGCAGGTAAGTAGGTAGGTACTTATCCGAGGTAGGTACGTCAATACCCAACTAGCACAATAGTGGAAATAGCAGCCTATTTTGCAACTTTTAGCTGTACTGTAGCGCTTTAGGGGTTCAGAAAGTGGTTTTAAGTTCTACTATTGCTTTCGTAACTGCTCATAGCTGTAAATATCACTAGGGGTAGCAGACACTGAACCAAATGCCACTTTAGGCTCTATAAGAGTTCATTTTACAACCCATTTGCCGTCTATAGCTTTAAAAGAGAGTTAAAACATATATGTTAAAACTTAAAACTGCTATAAAGCTTCTATTGCCGCTGCTGTACGCTTCAGAATTGCATAAAGACTTTAATTGCAGACTTTTTAACGGAACTGTATAAAAGACATATTTATTACTGTTCTGCCACTGAAAGTTTCATTGCAGAAGTGATTTGTGTTTTTGCGCAGACTTAAGTAGCAATTTGATCGACTGTTTTACTAATAGCGATATTAAGGCTTCACAATAGAAACAGGAGCGTAATGGACATTGCGTACTCATTCTGCTATTTTTATTGGAGAAATCACTTTTATAAAATATTTGAGCCAATTTAAAAGAAATATGGATCTGAAAGCATGGAAGTTCAAACAAAGAACTGGTGGATATCGCAAGAAAGTACGGAGAGTTTATCAGAATATGCAGAAATTAAAAAAGACAACTGTGTGTGAGAATTCTGTAGTTGAAATATTAAATAACACGTAAGTTTCTTTAATTCAATTACGTGAGAGTAATTTAGCTTTCATTTATAAAACTCTCATTTGTTTAATTTATTCTTTAAGGGATTCATTGGAAACAAACAAAAATAATGCGCTAAGTTCGAGTTCAACAAACACAAGCGAGGGTCCCGTAGATTTTGTTTTCTCAATTAGTGATAACGGACCAGTTACAGAGGAAAAGTATGTTATAGCTTGTTGTGGCTTATTATAAATTAAAGTAAAATAACCTTCTTTGCGTAATTTTTTGTTTCTTTCTTCTAGATGCAATAATGTAGACTTAGACAGCGATGCAGAATATAAACTAGAGTATGTCGAATGTGAAAGAAAATGGAGCTATCGCGAGCAAATACGAATTTGGGCGCTGAAACACAAATGTAGTCATGCAGCTTTAAAAGATTTATTTCAAATTTTAAACCAAATTACTCCTAACGCTATGCCTAAAGATCCACGCTCACTACTTGGTACACCAAGAGAAATTACAATAAACTTCGTCGATCCTGGTGAATACTGGCATAATAATTTGAAAAATAGTATTATAAAAAGTTTAGAGAATTCTAAAGTTATACTGGAAAATATATCGATTTTAGTAAACATAGACGGAGTACCTATTTACAAAAGCTCCAAACAACAATTTTGGCCCATATTGTGCAGTATTTTTGAAATGCCTCACTTAAGTCCTATCATTTGTGGAATTTATCTAGGTTCAGCTAAACCAAAAGATTTGCATGAATTTTTAAAAGTTTTTATTGAAGAAATGGGCAGTATGCTTTACGATGGCATTAACATACGAAATAGAAAAATTTCAGTGTCATTAAGATGCTTTGTGTGCGATTCTCCTGCCAGAGCTATGATAAAAGGTTGGTATACACCTGTATCTACTTGCTATCTGCCATAATGTGTTTATTAGCAAGTAGGGAGAAGATATCGTTATTCTTTCGCAATTGTGTCAAATCTAGTCTAATGATTATGGGGTTTTATTGTAACCGCCGTGTTTAATCAAGATTATGTCATTACATCATGAGACTAGATCCGAAAAGCTGTAAATACTAGTATAATTACAGTTTTTCGGATTTAGTCTCTTTTATATGTTTTTTTTCCAGGTGTGTGTTATTATAACGGAAAACATGGTTGCCTTAAGTGTACAGTTGTGGGAGAATATTCGCATGTTTCGCACACTGTGATATTTCCTGACACCAACTGTCCATTACGGAATGACAAGGATTTTAGAGAAAAGAAGTATGGAAACCATCACAAATTCGACTCACCTTTATTAAAACTACCGATTGACATGATAGAAGCATTTCCTGTTTCCGATTCCCTGCATTTGATTGACTTGGGTATAGTAAAAAGATTGCTCGTTGGATGGCGAGATGGCAATTTCGGTAAAAAGGTTACTAAATGGTGTGCGAGTGATATCCACGCAGTTAATATTTTCTTAAACTCCTGCAAAACTCCAACTGAGATCCATAGAGCTGTTCGAGGTTTGGACAGTTTAAGTCATTGGAAAGGATCAGAGTTTAGAACCTTCTTTCATTATTTAAGTGTGGCGATATTACAAAAAGTGTTAAAGAAAGATGCTATGCAACATTTTCTTACATTATTTTGTGCAATAACAATATGTTCTAGTGAGGAATACTTTCCATTGCTACCTTTGGCAGAGGACCTTTTGGAATACTTTACGAAACATTATAAGGATTTTTACGGTATTGACTATGTAACCAGCAATGTTCACAACTTAACTCATGTTGTTGCTGAAGTTCGACGTTTCGGAACGTTACAAACATACAATGCATATAAATTTGAAAATAAATTATACTTAATAAAAAATTTGTTAAGACAAGGTAATAAACCACTATCTCAAATTGCTAAAAGACTTAAAGAGTACGAAGTTATGGATCATGAACAATTTATTGACCAGACACATTCTAATTACCCGTATGTAAAAAAAACCACAAAGAATTTAGTTTTACATTTCAATGGTTTTATTTTATCTAATCAAAGAGCAGATAAATATTTTTTAACTGTAAAAAAAGAAGTAATGGAGCTGATATGTATCAAAGTTGAAGAAAATCAAATATATATTAATTGTAAGAAATTTGATAATTTAATAAATGCTTTTGACCTTCCAATCTTCTCCTCTTATCTAAATATTTTCAAAAGCAACTATAAATCAGTTTTAAATTCAGATTACGTGTGTTCGCCGTTTGATGTTAAATGTAAACTTGTGGTCACTCGATATGAATCGGATTTATATTTTGTTCCTTTACTACACACATTGTAACTAGTACAATCGAAGTGCTTCTTGTATTGGTGAATTGAAATAAAAAATATTTGAGGTAAAATTAACTGGTTTTATTGGCAAATTGACCCATAATTGACATTATTAAAATATAATTAAACTAGGTGAATTCTAAAACAGTTTAAATAATATTTGCACAACATTGTGTCTTTTCATGTGTCTGACATGGTAAATAGAAATAGACCAAATATTTGAATCAATATCAACATGTTTCTTTGGCAAATTGGTCCTTACTTGATAATTGACATAATCAAAACGTTTATTAATAATATTAAATAAATATTCTGGACATTTCACACACACAGACGCACTACCAACTATGCCAACAGACCTGTCAAACTAGGTTAATAGAGCAAGAGCCACCGATGGCCAGACCTTCGTTATTTTATATACCTGTTACCCGCCAAAGTAACCAGAACCCAAACTCAGTCGCTGGTCGTTCTTACCTGTATACACAGAAAAATTTTCAGCTTTTATAAAATACCGAAGGTCTGGCCGTCGCTGGCTCTTGGGCTATAAGTCTAAAGTAGCAATATAAATAAATCTACGTATGGCAATAGGTGTTTGTTGTGTTGTGTTTGTTGTGTGTTGTTGATTTTGTTTTGTGATTGTATTGTTATTGTTTGTTGTAGTGGTTGGTTGCGTCGTGTTTGTGGTGTTTGGGAGTGGGTGAGTGCGTGTGTAGTGTGTGTTGTGTCGAGTTATTGAGTACACGTGTCTTAAACGACTAAAAAATATCAAAAGTAATAGAAGTCTCTTAAAAGGAATGATATCACTCACAAATCTCAATAACCATACGAATGTAAACAGAATTTTTAAAAATCTTATTAAGAATAATTAACAAAAGAAAGTTAAACAGACGATAACTCTCTGTACTTAAACCTTTGTACTTGTACGATCTGTTGTTCTGGAAGTTCTGGGACATGGTTGTCCTGAGATACACTATCTTCAATCGCAACACTGTCCAAAACTTGCGCATTTTCTTCTTGGGAAGTTTTTTCTTGCTGAGGAATATTCTCTCGGTTTTCTTCATTGGCTTCATTTACAAGATTTTGGGCCTCGTTGGAAGTTCCTTCTTCTGACGATTCTTTATTATTTGCAAAATTTTCACTCAGTTTCTGTCTTTTGTGACTATTTCTGCAAGTCGAAGATCTTTGTAATTTAGAGTTTTTACGCTTTGTAGCGTTTTTTAGAACCGATTTAAAAAACTTCTCATTGCCAGCAATAGTGTATGTATGGTCACATTCGTAAATCAGTTCAAAAAACAGTTGTAAAACATTTTTATACTGTTTTAAACATACTTTTGTGCCTTCACCTCTTGCGCTACCAGACCAAGAGCATTTGGTTAGAAATTCTCTGGTAAAAAACACATCAATTAGTTGATATGCGCAGTTTTCAGCTTTTCCTGGTTGGCACACAATACTATATTTGATTTTATAGTCCTCTTTCATCTTGCCGTCGTTTAATATTGCCTCTAAATTGGATAGTTCTTCGATATTTCGTATAGGTTTTAAACAAAATCGGTTATTAACCGGTGTTTTCTTCATAGAATCGCTTAATTTGGTAACTTTTGGTTCATATTTTCCAGTTATAAAAGTATCAAGTTTCACTGAAATTTGGGCAATGGCCATCAATATGTTTTGCTGATTTTCTAATACTTCTTTATAATTATTTTTTAGTAATGTGAAATCATTCAAAATTGCTTCCTGATTTTTGTAGATCTCAACTTGGTTGCTTGTAATTTTCTCCAAATCTGTAGGGTCAATAACTACTAAGGGAACAGAAGTAGTTTCATCGTTAACAGTAACTACAGATGTAGGTTCATTTACAGTAACAACATTTAAGGGTTCCTGAATCTGGATTTGTTCTGACGGATTAGACACTGTAGCAGCACCACGATTTAGGGCCTAAAAATAAGGAAAACATTTTCACTGTAGTCAAAACAAAAAGAAAAGAAAGAAGAAATTAATGAAATAAAACGTACCATTGCACATGTATTTGCAATTCAAACATTTCAAAGTTTTAATTTAATAACACAGAGAACATGCGTAACAATAACTCAGCAAGAGATGTGTGAAAAGGGCAAAATGTGTACAGATACTGACTAAAATAGGATAAGATATAACGTTACATTCGCAACAACAGTTTTATTGAAGATTTAAAAATCGTAACGACTGTGACTTAGTAATCAAACTATCAATTACAAGCGCGGCGTTTGTTCTTGTCTCGGGCACATGTGTAAAGTAATTAAGATAAGGCAAGAGAAGCGCTAATAAAAAAGCTGAATCTGTTGTCTTAAGTTAATACAAATAATATCCAACTGCGTAAAAAGGAGGGTAAGTAATTTTTTTATCGAGATTATTGGCTTAAAGAAATTTAAATTTATTTCAAGTTTGTACCTGTTGGGCTATAATGTTGAAATGTTCAAGTTTGTTGGTTGGTCCGAAAAGGTGTGGCGAGAGCGTTGGTAAGAGTTCTGTGGCTTCTTGTTCTGTTGTCGAACAATCTAACATTTCTGTCAACTGTTTGTCAGCAATTTCGTACGACTTAATATTGTTCCTTTTAACAATGCAGTTTATTTTAGTCCAGTTTGGCTGTGGAGTGGAATCTTCTATTTTACATAATTTTTTACTTTTTTTGTTCGGCCAGTGTAACACTCCATGTTTTTCCCACGTAGATGGACAGATGCAAAGTTCTTGTTTATTTTGTTGTTCATTATGAGTTTGAATTATTTTGAAAGGCATTCTGAAAACATGGTAAGACATAGTAAGTGTTAAACAATTGAAAGAGCGAAAAATATAGAAGCAGATACAAATGATCCTCGTATTTTAGGGTTTTCAAAGAGTTCTACGGATCTCTAATCAAATAACCATTAGTGTGGTTCGATACCTGCATTAAGTACGAAATAAAAGTGATTGTAAAGACTTGAACTGCATTAGTGGTACAGGTGTTACTTGGACCTTCAGAAGAGTGAAACTTAACGCTTTGACGCGCAGAGAGGAAGTATTAAGGTTGAAGTTGCAAGTTAAAGCTGCTTCTCATAGACGCCATGTTTACAAGACAATTATTTATCATTACTTTATAAATAAATAGGTTTTTATCACAATTTGTAGTAAAATATAACTAAATATAGAACCAGCAACTTACTAAATAAAAATGTAGTCAAGTATGTAATTTCAATATCGTGTAGGTATGTGATATAATATTATTTAAATAATAATATTTTACATATTTTACGATATTCTGAGGTAATTACTGAGGTGCGTTAAAAATACTCCAATAATATCAACTATTTGCACGATAAACTGATCTGCGTTTTTAGTTACTTGCTTAAAATACAAAATATAACTCAAAAACACTTACCTTCACTTCACTTATTATTTATTTGTATTCTGTAATGTCTGACTCAAGAACAACAGATGTATTTAATAAATGAAAGACAAGGTGAATGATGAGTGATCCTTATTCGTTCAGTTAAAACTGTCATTCATTCAATAAGCGCCACAAGAGCTTTAGTGTGGTGTTAATTATTAGTTGCAGCTCCTGTAGCACTTTTATGCCACTATTATGAAGCTCTAATGGAACTGGAGGTTGCAAAAAGTTGTGCCCCTTTGACTGCAAAGCGGCTGCATAAGGTCTGCAGTGCACGCTCTGGCGCTTGAGCTTGGCACCTTTGGGAATAATCGGATTAGCTCCAAAGCTCTTAAGCAACTAGTTTGTGCTAGTTGGGTACTCAATGCTAAGTACTTAGGTATATCTATTCTATGACAGAGGTTGGAAGATTGACTATGTAATCAATCAATGAATGCTTGAATGAATACTACCTACTTAGAATGAGAAGCCAAAGCCACAATAAAAAGATACATGTAAAGCTTAGTAAATAGATAAGTAGGTATTATATTTTTTTTAAACCGACTTCAATTAAAATATTATTATAGAACTAGGTAGGTACATTAACTTTTCTAAATATATAATATATTCGGTACCTAATAAATTAAAATATTTTTTAATTTTCATGGTTATTGATGTCGGTTTTTTTTATTTATAGTCGTCACGGCTACTAGATGATGCCCACGACTTCGTCCGCATGGAATAAGGTTATTGATTCCCACGGGAACTGTTAAATTTTCCGGGATAAAAAGTCTAAGGCCTAAGTCCTCTTCCCCGGGATGCAACCTATCCCTTTACAAAATTTCATTAAAATCGGTTGAACAGATACATTTTGATTCGCGCGGGAACTTTGAATTTTCCGGGGTAAAAAAGTAGCATGTCTTTACCCGAGATACAACCTATCTCTTTACCAAATTTAATCAAAATCAGTTACACAGATGGGCCGTGAAAGCGTAGCAAACAGGCAAACCGACAGGACACACTTTCGCATTTATTAAGTATATTAGTATGGATGTCTGGTTAAAAACCTACTGTTTAAAAAGCTATTACTATTACACTGATCGCGCGAAATTTACTCTTATCCAATGAGGAGTTCCGATATCCATGTCTAAGGATATGATCTGAGTCACATTTTAAAATAATATGCTGTCTGATTAAATACCTACTACATACCTATTTACTAAGCTATTACACTGATCGCGAGGAATTTACTCTTATCCATTGAGGAGTTCCGTTCGCCATGTACGAAGATATTCATCAGATCTTCATCAAATTTATATGGGACCACTTCTGAAGTATGATATATCAAACAAAAAAGAATCATCGAAATTGATTCATAATCGGCGGAGTAATCGCGTAACAAACATACCAAAACATAGTCGAATTGATAACCTCCTCCTTTTTTTGCAGTCGGTTAAAAATGCCTATGATTGCCTACTCGATAATAAGTCAAAAGAACAAAGAACTTAAACAATCTTTATAAATATTTACCACACGTTATTTCTAAATATACCTAGGACCTGCATTCAACCAGATTCAACTAGGTACATACTTATGTTTACTACAAATGACGCTCTTTATATGGCAAAGTCGCTTAATGTAAGTAATTGCCCTGACTTATATAAACTAGTGGTTCGCCCCGAACTGAGACCTCGCGGTATCCATAAGATAGTTTGAACTATAATTGTAATAGTTAACTTTTAACATGCACGCAAAAGAGCTAAAGAGTTATTGGAGAAACGAATAAACTTTTACAAAGCGCCATCTATTGACATCATTGTGAAGTTCTGGTAAAAATACTGAAGCTCATTAAAAATTAAATAATTCCGTTGCCTTATACTATTTATCTAATTTAATTTAGTACTTTCTGTACAAGGATATAATTCAAATAATTAATCAAAAAACCTCCACTTTGAAAACCCCCCATTTCGTTAATTTTAGAGGAAAAATTAAAAAAAAAAGTATTTTTGGACTCTATTCCTAATTATCCTTAAAATGATATACCGCAACCCTATAAAAAATATTTTACTTTGCATTCGCTTCTATGAGATCCCCCCTGAAATAAATATTTGTATAACTTTTTAAGGCATATTCGGCTGGAGGCCATCGGTTTACATATTATATTTAAATTTGAAGTAATAACGTTCAGTAATTCAGAAGTTATAAGAATCTGACAGACGGACGGACGGACGGACGGACAAGTGCAAATTTACTCAAGTAGATTCAGAGATCTTCGCTTCGCTCGGTCAATAATGCCCTAGTTGGGAAAGAAAAAACACAAATTGAAACAAAGAAAAACTGGGTAAAAGAAACAAATGATGACTTAACGAAACACGTAGTTATAATTATTGTAATGTATTAGTTATTTATGCAACAGTTGTGTAATAAGGGGTATTAAAACACGAATGTGGGTTCATCACACGACGCGAAGCGGAGTGTGATAATAGTATCATATGAGTGTTTTAATACCTAATTATCAACAGTTGCATACAAGAATTTATCTACTCCCATTTATCTAATCCTCTATAACAGATTCTGAAATAGTTAGCTTACTGCTAACATTAAAACATCCAGTCCTAGTAACTTAATATCATCCATTACTGAGTATATACAAATAAAATAAGTATTAATGAAAGAATTATTTTTTGTAGTAGTAATTAATTTTGTATAGTGCAATTATTAAAATTCACTTGATGTTCTTTAATGTTGGAAGGTCCTGATCCCGATGTACTCGGCGGAATATTTATATTAACAAAACAATAAAAAACGATGAAAAATGGTGGAGAAAATTCTAATAACCTACTTTTTTTTTTACAGCGCGCGGCTTTCTGGTAGTGAAACGCGCGTGTATGACAATGTTCTTTTTTTGAAATTCGTATAGATGTTCTTTTTTTGTAATTCATACAGATACCACGCATCGAGCAGATGTGGCTGTCTGTTGAGTAAACCCTTTGCGCAAAGGGGATCGAAAAAAAAATGAGGAAAAGGAGTGTTGTTATGAAATTCAGTACAACATTACATCACCCGTTTGGATGATGTTATGGTTATTAGGACATTGGGTGTTTTAATTTTGGCAATAAGCTTACTGTTTCAGAACCTGTTATAGAGGATTTATAGCATGGGAGTAGATAAAATAATTTATGTTATATTACAAATAGCGTCACATAGTGTACAGTAGTGTTATATGATTTAGCTCCTGTTGTATCGGTTGCCCCAGCCGCGGCGGTGGTCGTCCTTATACTCGTCCATATTGCGTCGCCGCTCCAATTCGACCGGATCGTCGTCCTCTTCGAGATGCTCCTGAAAATTGTACAATTGTAATAGGGTGATGCCTATATCTATACTTCCATACTAATATTATAAATGCGAAAGTGTGTCAGTCTGTCTGTCTGTCTGCTACGCTTTTACGGCCCATCTGTTCAACCGATTTTGATGAAATTTGGTACAGGGGTAGGGTACAATCCCACATAACCCGGTCTCCCTCCTAGGAGATCGGGTATCTTACGAAGATTTCCCCCCTGTCAACAAAAAAAAAAAAGGCCTATAAGCCGACCGGTGGGCGCCGAGCGCTTGCGAACGTTTTACGAACAACCTAATTGAGTGAGTGAGAGGGGCTGTGGCTTTGATTTCCATACATATTGTCTGTATAATCCGCTATAGATTCCTATAAATAGTATAGCGCTGTCTATTGCTGTAATATGCTTGGATTATTTAATACGTATGATTTAAAGTGCCAGCGGAGGGTGAATTGCCCATACAAACGTAATACCAGAATAATTCGTAATTCGAGAATATTTATTATGCGATTATTAAGATTGAACTTGTATTTATCTAGAGCCCTGGATAATTATGTTTTCAAAATACTTTCCCAAAATGAAATGTAAGCGCATTGCGTTTTGCATGTTTTTACGACATAAATGACATGTTTTCTCCTTATTTGCATCATATTAAAACCAACGATATCTTACATACTAATTGATCAGGAGCATAGCCTATAATGTCAAGTTTCCGAATAACATCACGAAGTGAAAAACACAACAAGTTATCATTCATCATTTTTGGTATTTACGGAACAAGAATAAACGTATAACAAATTCTGTACGCTCATATTGCTATCGCGTTTGCAGGCGATCATGTGTCATCAGCTAAATAGAGATAGCAACATACCGGCAAATTTATATTCGCGGGTTGAATAGAAATTGCGAGCGGCGATCACCGGCCTCTTAAGAAGTCCCACGCTGCCTCTAGTGCTCTAGGGGAATCGTGATACGGACTAAACCTTCATAATTTAGTAGTTTGCTTTTTTGTGACAGTGTTTATTGAAATAATATTATTCGTGAATTAATAGTTAACTTTGTACAAAATGAGTTCTTTAATTAATATTGTTCCCTGTGACTATTTAAAGTGTGTGCAAATATTGATTGGCGAGTATAAGGTAAAATATATAACTTTTTAACAGAAAAATAATTCTTGTAAATTCACCAAAATCTACTCCAGACCTGTGTATTTCACAAACTTGTAAAAGTCGAAAAAGGCAATTTAACAGATCCGCGTATAAAACTAAATGGATTTTTGGTTGTTCTCATACTAATAAGCTAATTGTTAGTGTTGCATACGTTTTTATTCGTACAGTAAGTACAGTCGTATTACAAGCTTTTATTCGTTGGATATTATAATATAAATAATTTAATTGGTGCTATAAAAATGCAACAAGTTTCCCAAAAACATGATTTCCGTTATTTCTTTTTGTAATTTCGGAAAACAACGCATATACATTTCCAATTATTATCCAATGAAATTTCAAATCATATAATTGACCTAGATCACAATGGTAGTGTACCACTGCTGACTTAATTCTGTCTAGTAGTTAACTTATGCCTTCTGTGTGCTTTGTTGAGCTCGTTAAGACATGAGTAAAAAAGTAGACGAAAGATTACGATGGACAGCGGCTGGCTTGCCTACGTTTGAACCCTACGGCACGCCACTGAATTTAGGGGTATGTGTTTAATTCTAGGCGTAGTCTACTCTAAAGACTTTTGGAAAACCTCTTTTTAATAATAACTAAAAAGATATTTCATTTATTTTAGGGTATTTGACAACTAGTCAATAGCTGACAAATACCAATCTCTGCGGGACTTCGTTACAGGGACTATAGAGATGGATTCTCAAAAGATGAATGTACCTTTCTGATTTGCTCGGTCTCGTCGGGGTCCGCGTCTGCAGTCTGTATGGTCGCATGTGGTATGTTGGTGCCGGCGCCGGGAAACCTGTAAGATAAAAGCATTTTTTTTTTTGAAGTGAAAACTTCTTTAGCCGCGTTGAGCAATTTTTGGTAGGGGGTAAACTTGTGGATTCGCGTCACCGACACCGACTAGCTCGCGTTGTTACGAAGACAAAAGGTGTTAAATATAAATATATAACATTCGTAATTTAAACTTTAATGCCTTGAGTTTGGTGTTAAGCTCGCGATTTACGATCAGTCCGTCGTTTAGCATAGGGATAACGGATTTAGCAATGATATAAAACTGACCACTCATGGCATCAGTCCAAATGACTTTCGAATTTCGCGCGGCGCGGCTTGCCATGGCGCACGCACTCACACTCATAATGTCATGACGTATAATGACGTATGACGTGGATTACGGTGGGCACGGAATTTATGTTAGTTCTAGATTTACACCGCGACGTAAGTCAATTGACTTACAGTGAAATGAAATGTTAATTTCATCTAGAACATTTTGTGCCGATATGTTTTTTTTCTGGCTGACTGTTAAATTCCACAGACACAAATTGAAATTAATCAGTCAGGACTACTTGAACTTATTATAATTATGTTTAGACTCTATGGGCTTACTACCAACTTTAAAATTGCAGTTTTATAAGTCGTACCTGGACTTAAAGTTAGGATTATAATTCTGAAGCAAGAACGTTGGTAGTAAGCCCCCCGATAGCCATTAGTATGTCACTTACACGCCATCCCTCACTCGCTTGTCGTAGAACTCCTCGACGGTCATGGTGGGCAAGGAGGGGTACCCCGCCCCGTACACCGCCTTCTGTATCGCGTCGCGCGTTATGATTATCGGCTTCAGCGGCGGCGCACGCTCGCGCTTCTCGGGCTTGTGTTCTAAAATTAATAAAACGTCGATCAAAAAATGGTTACGCGAAATTGAGCGTTTACTAAAGCCCAATGGGGCCAAATCTGTTTAGGGATCATCCATAAAGTACGCCACACGTTAAGGTGGGGGAGGGGGTCGACGAAGTGTGACATAGTGTGACAAGGGGTGGCAGGGGTCCTAAGGTTCGTGACGTCACATTTCAAAAATGCCTAATTTGAACTATTAACTAAAAACTTAAAAATATGTCCAACTCTATCAATCTGTAAGGTTTAAATTGTTTTGTTGGCGAGTTTTCGATGATGTAAAATTGCAAGATTTTACATCATCGAAAATAGGAGGGGTCCAACTGTCCAACTGTGAAAAGGACAGGGGAGGGGTCAAAAAATCATGAAATTAGTGTGACGTACTTTATGGATGACCCCTTAGCACAATCTCTAAACTAAAGTAAAATGACAACTCTATTTATATTGCTATCCCTTTCATGATACTTCCTATGGGAAGGGGCAGCACCTTAGTGCAAAACCTATTTAGAGCCTCTTGATTCGCTCCAGCAATACTAGGGACAGCTGTTACTTATGTACACATTGATATAATAATTGTAAATGATTTTTTCTTAAAGAGCAACCACTGAGTTTCTTCCTCAAAGCACTTTTAATAAGTTTATTTGAGTCAGAAAACACACGAATATGATCCATTGAAATTACAATGGTAAAACCCGGAATAGAGGTGTCCATGTACCACTAGTCTGAGTTTGGACCCTCGTAGCTTCATTTTTAAGATATTGCAATTAATAATTATAATCATCACATCTTAGACTTATTATATTGATGTTTAAAAAGTGTACAGTGTACCAAATTTGAATAAGGATATTTATGACATGTCTGGGGTTTGAATATTCTTAAAAACCAGAGAATGTATCCTTTGAATGAAACTTGATTACATTATTGAAGAATGTACTTTTACCCCATGTTCCATTAGTTTTTTCCACCCATACACATTTTTATACCCAGGCACTTCTGGGGCCATACTACCAACACTTAGAACCATATAGTTTCATTATTATTGACTTTTGTGTTTTAGAATTACCATCCTTCAGGAGGAACGTCAAGGTATGTGACATCAAACTGTCATTTTGAGTAATATTACTTTAAGTGTTGGCAGTATGGCCCCAACAAAGTCCTTCTGTTGCTTTTGGTAATAAAGAGTCTAACCTCCAGCATTTTTAGCCATGTATTCCAGGATAGGTTTCTCCTGCTCTATGCTGGCCAACTCATCCAACGCCTGGTTCACATAGTTGAGCAGCAACGTGAGAAAGTACTGCCTCTTCGTGGCATCGTCAGCCGTGGGGGACGCCATGGCCTTGGACAGTGTGGACAGCTTCTCCTTTAGCTCTTTCATCTCCTTGTACCTTTTGATCTTGGCTTGTCTTGAGAGGACCTGATGGAAGAGTATTATTTCACAAATTATTGGCCAGTGGATAAATATTGTTTCCAGAATTTTCCCAGACTTTGGTAAGTATTATATCTGAAATTTACCCAAAAAAGACTACCTAAGATTCTTATTTATTTACAGTTATAACAATTTACCATAATTGCGCATCTTGCTTGGGATGCAGGATGCTAATAAATAACACCTATCAATGGAGTTCAGAGCTTTTAAAAAAAGACAGTGACGAAAAGAACCAGGGCACACAAATTAAAACATACTAATGCAAAAGTGTATTGTTTGTAGGCTTGTACTTAAATCACCTCGCAACAAAGCAACAGATCGACTTAATTTTTTGCAAAGGTATAGTTGAGGAACTGGAGAGTGACATAGGCTACTTTTTATCCTGGATAAATAAGGAGGACCTGTGGGAATTAAAAAACTTATTCTACATGGACAAAATCGAAGACATCAGCTAGTGGATTAATAAGAAAACACCACTAATTACCATGTTAGCAATCTTGCCCTGTTCAGACTGTGACCGGCCAGCGCCATCACTGGTGCTGGGCTGCAGCACCTCTACATCTGTCACTCCATAGTCCTTGCACCTCTGTAGGAAATCCCTACAAAATGTAATGAGGTAATCAATGAAATTGATGATCTCCCTGATGCAGTGATATCTTATGAGTCACTGGTTTTATCTTTTTTTTTTAAATTAGGTTTTGTAAGTTATGGGTTTAAAATAACTACCATACCCCAACATGCTTCATCACTTAATATCCAGTGTGAGTAGATGAGATTGCAGCCAAGGGCTTGTAAAAGAATAATATGACCAACATCACATACTTTGTACACACAATAGAACTCTAAGGCATGCCGTTTTTCCTTCACCATCAAAGCAGGTGGTGCTTAATTGCTTTGAGAGACACAACTCCTACCCGGGGTTTGAGTTTTGAAGTTTGAATCCTTGACCAATAAACAGGGAACTCTTATCCACTAAGCTATCACTGCAATATAATTTACACATATTAAGTATAATAACCTACTTAAAATATATCTCAGCAACATGTATAACATCTTTCCGTGGTTGTCCGCACAACTTCAGGCTGAGAGTGCCAAGTAAGGCCGGCAGGAGTAGATACTGTAGGGTTTCTGTTGGCAACTCCTCGAGTTCTTCATTCTTACTGAACATGCCAGACATGGAGACCAGGTTGGTTGCCTTTTCTAATTTCGCTATTGTTGATTTGATGGTCATCTGAAATGTAAATCACATTTTAAAACTTCAATTAACTTTCTTCTGTTTTATTAATTAATTATATTAATGAATACTAGTTTAAGATGCCAGCGGAGGGTGGATTGCCCATTCAAACGTAATACCAAAATGATTCGTAATTCGAGAATATTTCCACCAGATCATTTGATTATTAAGATTGAACTTGTATTTATCTAGGCCCCTGGATAATTATGTTTTCAAAATATTTTCCCAAAATTAAATGTAAGCGCATAGCGTTTTGCTTGTTTTTACGACACAAATGACATGTTTTCTCCTTATTTGTATCATATTAAAACCGATGATATGTTACGTACTAATTGACCAGGAGCATAGCCTATATTGTCAAGTTCCCGAATAACAACACGAAGTGAAAAACACAACAAGTTATCATTCATCATTTTTGGTATTTACGGAGTAAGACTAAATGTATAACAAATTCTGTACGCTCATATTGCTATCGCGTTTGCACGCGATCATGTGTCATCAGCCAAATAGAGATAGCAATATACCGGCAAATTTATATTTGCGGGTTGAATAGAAATTGCCAGCGGCGATCACCGGCCTCTTAAGTGTCATTTTCAACGATTTTCTGCTGTGTTCAGTGAAGTGAACTTACTGGGTAGATAAAGAAAGGTCTATGAGTTTATTTCAGAGTAAGACATTGTATCAAATGATTTTTTATGATATTGTTCGAGAAATAGTTAGGCCATACCTGCACCGCATCACTGTTGGTCGCTTCGGAGCCGTTTTCAATTTTATCGAACATCTTCATGGCCCGATCGAACAGGGCTTTTAGGGATTCTTCCTCTGTGGATGGACTGGCATCATTTTGTGCCATAATTTTACGAAGATTTCTCACATAACAACAAAATATTCTCGAAAACCCCAAACAAAATCAAAGTCATGAAACATGGGTGACAGTGACAGTGACACCAAACTGACAAATGACAACTTGGTGTCTCCTTGGGCTATGGTCATTAGGGCGATTGTGTAAAACCTGCATCAATCATTGTTACAGTATCAATTATTGTTGATAATGGCTGAATTTATGGTATTTTTGCTGCGTCAATCATGCGATTTAGTGGAAGAATGTGTGATTGCGATCGATACACTGTAGCTGTCATTTTTAGCCAATCGCCCTGCCGACGTCATACGATGTTGTGATAGATCGTGATGGATGACTTGACCAACGACCATAGACCATAGACACTAACTATTCCTATTACCCGTCCTAAATTTTATCTACAGCCTACTGGGCATTTTATTTAGTATTGTTTGCTCTAGCACCCGTCTCCCAAACAGTCGCTCAATTTTTAAATATTTTGAAGGAAGTTGAAGGCCGTACGACCACCACCACCACATAATGGCTAACTACACTAGCGGCACGCTATGATGGCCGGTTTGACACATTACAATAGTGATGTGGAATGTCAATTTATTCTCGAACAAAAAACAATTAAGTTTTGTTTTTGTACCTGATTAAATAGGTTTAATAAAACAAAAATGTATATGTTTATTTAATTTATTTGAACGAACTGAATATTTGAACGAAAATGAATATACATACTTTATATGCACACAAGAAACATATGAATACAAAAGATACCAAAAAAGGTGCCACAAAAGGCCATAATTAATCAGATTCGTCCATACTACTATTTTCACTGTCGTCACTGCTATCATCACATACATTAATAATTATATGTTCGTTTTCTATAATATTATCTATTTTCACATCTCTTTCATAATCTTCCCTTATTAATTTAACAGTTCTATTCACAACCTTTTCCCAGTCTCCTTTAGTCACATGTTCACAAGCTTCTTCTAATAATTTTAGCATTTTTTTTGTGGTAAATGGGGGTTCTGTATTGTGTCTTGCAGCATATCCCTTAATTTGAGCCCACACCAACTCAATCGCATTATACTCACCGTATAACTCTGTGCCCATGTTCTAATGCTATTTCGTCAATGACGTATCGGATCTTGGTTGGTTTGTTTTCTTTTAAAAGACGTACTAATTCCGCTTTTAACATATTCATGTTTGCATCTACGCCATTTTTACGAAGCCATGCGACGATATCAGCTTTCTTTTGGGATTGGGCAGGTGGCTTGTCAATTTGCATCGAGTGGTATGGGGCGTTGTCCATAATTATAATAGATGGTTCAGGGAGGCTACACAACATTGAGGTAAACCATTCAGTAAACTTTTCTCCATTCATGTCTTCATGATAGTCTCCAGTGGTTTTTGACGCAAAAGCCATGAGAGAACCTTCGACAAACCCGTTGATGGTTCCGGCGTGACAAATTATAAGTCGCGATCCTTTTCCTACAGGAACTTTGGAAGTAGATGCTGCTGTGTCATCGTTCCAAGAACGGCCTACAGTATGGTTAGCATTAAGCCATGTTTCATCCAAGAACACAACATTTTGCCAATTTTTGATTTCTTTCACTTGCCGTAAAAAAGTATACCTTGCCATCGCTATATCAAATCTTTCCATCAATATTTTGCGTTTGTTACATTTTTTGTATCGAAATCCAATGGTCTTCAAAATCTTCGTTAAAGAACTTTCCCCACCGAAGAATAATCCAGCTTCCTTCAGTGAATGCACCAACTTCTTTCTTGTTGGATACTCCTTCTGTAAATAGTAGCCGTAAACATGTCTTCGGATAGCATCGGCATCAAAGCTATCGATGCCTACGACTGGTTTTGCTCGTTTTCTCTTTTTTGGTGTGTGAAGTTTATTTTCTTCTGTGCCAGTCTCGCCATATTTTTTTTTAGTTATCCGTCTAACAGTTCGTTGTCCAATATTAAGCGCATCAGCTACGCGTTCAACCACTGACGTTATAGGTAAAATTGGCCCTCCATTTTGAGCTTCACGATCGAAATAGTTACGAAGGCGTATTACGAACTCACGTGTCTGACTATTTAGAACAGTTCTCTGCGTACGTTCGGTCATATCGACGAAATCCACAACAAAGGGCTTGAACAGAGTCCAAATTAACGAGCAAGGGTCAACAGTAATGCAGTATCAATATTTGAAATCCAAAGCCAGGTCAAAACTATATCACAATCGCATTGCACTGACAGTTTATACTTTTCGAAGCAACGTCAATTCGAAACTGCTTTGTTTTGCATTGAGCATTGACGCGAGTTTGCCGGAGGTAGTAGTTGTGCTAGCCAGCGATCCTATGTGACGATCGTATTAGATTCCATTTTTAAAAATTTATTGATATTTTTTTGCGATTTCAGAGGTTTGTCCACATAGTGAAAATTGTTCATATTCACAAGTACATTCACCCCTTAAATGGTGCAAACTGATTTTTCTACACTTGTATACATTTAAGAAATCAATTTAATAAATAAATTTTGAGTCCTAAACCTAAAACTACATTCGATAAAATTTATGAATCTCTGCACATCACTATCGTCAATAAAGTAATACAATTATTTCCTTCAAAGTCGTTATCAATTAATACGGAACTTCATGAGAAACTACATTCGATAAAATTTATGAATCTCTGCACATCACTATCGTCAATAAAGTAATACAATTATTTCCTTCAAAGTCGTTATCAATTAATACGGAACTTCATGAGCGGACAAACGTCAAACCGGCCATCATAGCGTGCCGCTAGTTTAAATAGCTAGGGTGCATTGATATTCAAATAATTCAAAATTCGAATCAGGTAAAGCTCGAAGCTTTTTTTCCACATTGCTATTGCTATACTTTGATGTAGGTACCAAATGCCCTTGCCAAGTACGCCTTTTTGTAAGTTTAGGAAGGACCCGTCCTAATCAGTCACATAGTTGAAGGGGATTTCTTGGGATTTTAAATATTTAGATCATGCGATAGACTCCCAGTTTCTGACGCTAAGCATTAAGAAAGTGAATAGGGATGCCTCTTCAACAATCTACAGTGATCTCGATTTTCCTAGAAGATACCTGCCCTGTTCCTCATATTTAATCAGTAGTAGGTAGCCTCATAATATAACCTACTTCCTAGTCGATTCTTTAAATATAGGTACCTACTTAGATTTTTGTAAGGAATTTGACTACTGGAAGTGACTTGAATAGAAATCACACAGTTGTAGGTAGGTATATAGGTACAAGTTACAACTACAAAAAACATGTAAATAATACGAGCGAATAATATTTTTTTATCGATAACAGAATACAGATACGTCGCATCACTATAGCCTCATTAAGTCCAGTACAGAGAGTTCAAGCGAGGGATCTACACGTCGATTCTACGCGGAAATCTCATGTAAGCACTTTGTTTATATTATGGCCACCGGCTCAGAAAACTGGGAACAATAAGCATTAGTATATTAAAAACATTCGCGAATAAGATTTAAAAAATTACTCTCATTTAGATACTATTGAATGGGTAAATTTGTGTATGTGTGAACACTTTTCAATTCTTTATTCATCATGAATATTTAGGGTTTAGACTTCCTTGCTTTGATGCTGAGTCATATTTATTGAAGCAATCATCTTGATCTAACTAGTGTAAATACAAGGTACTAGTGCCTGAAGTCATTTCATTTGTAAATTGGCATTGGAGCTAGACCGTACTTGTATTTCACGCCTCTAGTAATTTAACATGAAACATCTCTAGGCCTTACAGATACTGCGTAGGAAGTAGTGCGTAGTACTTTCTGTGAATGGAAGTCCATATTGATTAAAAAAATTCGTAATTTTTTTAATTTCCCTTTTGTTCACTATGTAAATAATGTTTGCGATATCTTGTGTACTTAAGTATTATATTATGAGTTTCATTTGGGTAAAATTTTTATTCAAGACTGTATGAATATGGATATGCGTTTTGCAGGCCGGTACACGACCGGTACCGAACAAATTAAATTAATATGTCTAAGTTAATTATGTTTCAAATCTACGTACTTAGTCTTGTCGCGTGACGGTTAAAGGTTAGTGTTGTGTATTAAGCATACGTACCTACTATAAAGTGCACTTCAAGCATTTCTTAGGTCCAATTCGCAAACATAGCAAATTACTTAACCACTATTTTTGAAGGAGTAAGTAACCCACTAAGGAACAGCGAACATCGCGGTTTTATGATTATGGCGCGTTATGGATTCATTTGGGAATTTATAGTTACTGAATTTTCTCTGGTCTGGCGTGGTGGGAGGCTTCGGTCGAGGCTACGTACCACCCTACCGGCAAAGACGTACCGGTACGATCGATGCCGTGTAAAAACAGATGGGGGATGGACCTCGAACACGTTAGCCCGCTACTATCTTAAACTGCATCATCACTTACCATCAGTTGTGATCGCAGTCAAGGGCTAACTTGTAGTGGAATAATTAAGAATAAAAAAATACAAAACATTTTTGCCTGGTGGACAAAATATCCTAAATAAATTTAAAAAAAATTTAAAATATTAAGTGTAAATTAAAAAGAAATTAAAATTTTACTTAGTTACTGTGACTGACAGACGGATTAAATTAAAGGGATCTTAGAGCCTCCCAGTATGTGCTGAGGAAGACCACCGAGGGGGTTTTAACTTTTAGGTAAAAATCCTACATAAACCAATTCCCCCAATAACTAGGATCAATAAAAATCAATAAAAAAACAAGCCGTGTGGTGCCGTTTGACAACCCGTAAAAACATAGTTACACTAGCGGCACGCTATGATGGCCGGTTTGACACATTACAATAGTGATGTGGAATGTCAATTTATTCTCGAACAAAAAACAATTAAGTTTTGTTTTTGTACCTGATTAAATAGGTTTAATAAAACAAAAATGTATATGTTTATTTAATTTATTTGAACGAACTGAATATTTGAACGAAAATGAATATACATACTTTATATGCACACAAGAAACATATGAATACAAAAGATACCAAAAAAGGTGCCACAAAAGGCCATAATTAATCAGATTCGTCCATACTACTATTTTCACTGTCGTCACTGCTATCATCACATACATTAATAATTATATGTTCGTTTTCTATAATATTATCTATTTTCACATCTCTTTCATAATCTTCCCTTATTAATTTAACAGTTCTATTCACAACCTTTTCCCAGTCTCCTTTAGTCACATGTTCACAAGCTTCTTCTAATAATTTTAGCATTTTTTTTGTGGTAAATGGGGGTTCTGTATTGTGTCTTGCAGCATATCCCTTAATTTGAGCCCACACCAACTCAATCGCATTATACTCACCGTATAACTCTGTGCCCATGTTCTAATGCTATTTCGTCAATGACGTATCGGATCTTGGTTGGTTTGTTTTCTTTTAAAAGACGTACTAATTCCGCTTTTAACATATTCATGTTTGCATCTACGCCATTTTTACGAAGCCATGCGACGATATCAGCTTTCTTTTGGGATTGGGCAGGTGGCTTGTCAATTTGCATCGAGTGGTATGGGGCGTTGTCCATAATTATAATAGATGGTTCAGGGAGGCTACACAACATTGAGGTAAACCATTCAGTAAACTTTTCTCCATTCATGTCTTCATGATAGTCTCCAGTGGTTTTTGACGCAAAAGCCATGAGAGAACCTTCGACAAACCCGTTGATGGTTCCGGCGTGACAAATTATAAGTCGCGATCCTTTTCCTACAGGAACTTTGGAAGTAGATGCTGCTGTGTCATCGTTCCAAGAACGGCCTACAGTATGGTTAGCATTAAGCCATGTTTCATCCAAGAACACAACATTTTGCCAATTTTTGATTTCTTTCACTTGCCGTAAAAAAGTATACCTTGCCATCGCTATATCAAATCTTTCCATCAATATTTTGCGTTTGTTACATTTTTTGTATCGAAATCCAATGGTCTTCAAAATCTTCGTTAAAGAACTTTCCCCACCGAAGAATAATCCAGCTTCCTTCAGTGAATGCACCAACTTTTTTCTTGTTGGATACTCCTTCTGTAAATAGTAGCCGTAAACATGTCTTCGGATAGCATCGGCATCAAAGCTATCGATGCCTACGACTGGTTTTGCTCGTTTTCTCTTTTTTGGTGTGTGAAGTTTATTTTCTTCTGTGCCAGTCTCGCCATATTTTTTTTTAGTTATCCGTCTAACAGTTCGTTGTCCAATATTAAGCGCATCAGCTACGCGTTCAACCACTGACGTTATAGGTAAAATTGGCCCTCCATTTTGAGCTTCACGATCGAAATAGTTACGAAGGCGTATTACGAACTCACGTGTCTGACTATTTAGAACAGTTCTCTGCGTACGTTCGGTCATATCGACGAAATCCACAACAAAGGGCTTGAACAGAGTCCAAATTAACGAGCAAGGGTCAACAGTAATGCAGTATCAATATTTGAAATCCAAAGCCAGGTCAAAACTATATCACAATCGCATTGCACTGACAGTTTATACTTTTCGAAGCAACGTCAATTCGAAACTGCTTTGTTTTGCATTGAGCATTGACGCGAGTTTGCCGGAGGTAGTAGTTGTGCTAGCCAGCGATCCTATGTGACGATCGTATTAGATTCCATTTTTAAAAATTTATTGATATTTTTTTGCGATTTCAGAGGTTTGTCCACATAGTGAAAATTGTTCATATTCACAAGTACATTCACCCCTTAAATGGTGCAAACTGATTTTTCTACACTTGTATACATTTAAGAAATCAATTTAATAAATAAATTTTGAGTCCTAAACCTAAAACTACATTCGATAAAATTTATGAATCTCTGCACATCACTATCGTCAATAAAGTAATACAATTATTTCCTTCAAAGTCGTTATCAATTAATACGGAACTTCATGAGCGGACAAACGTCAAACCGGCCATCATAGCGTGCCGCTAGTTTAGTTACTTTCGCTACGTAATTCATTTAAAAAAAGTTAAGTCAGTAAAACAAAATGTGAGGTTCGTAACTGGGAATCGAACCTACGAAAATTTGCTTACGATACGGCTCTTTTCCTAGAGCTTTTCAGGGAACACTAAATAAAACAACTAGGTAGGCATAGGTACAAAATTGTTTTGAGATGGAGAGTATAAGGCGCTCTGTTCTAACAAATTTATTGAGCTGAATGAGAATGATCTTGAGTAAAACCTATAGGTCATATCCCTCTTTTAAAAAATGTGGTTATAATAATTATTATTGATCGTATGACTGTTTCCAAAACACGATTTCGCAAACTTACTTTACTGGATAGAAAAAAAAATCCGCTACAAATTCATAAATTCCCATCGTTCTCAGTTTCAGGTCTTCGCATTTTTGTCACCGTGTACGATTTTTCCCAGCCTTCCCGCGTTTTATCGTGCCTAAAATAAATATATTCTATAAAGGGATTCCCTGATTTAATATGAAGCAACTAGTCGTGACGTCTAAAATGCTTTTAACAAAGGACATAAAGTAATAAGTATGATTCACAATTCACAACTTTAATTGAATCATGTTAACGATGGTTAACCCGTGATGTTCATACAAGTAACGACTCATTGCAGTTGTGGGCTTGCCTTTCCTCATCTGCTGGTGAGAAGGTAATTTCCGTTGTCAATATTAGGTGGATGCCTACCTAGACCTACCTATACACATATATACGCTTCAGTGACGTATATTTATGTCACTGTAGAACAGGATCAAATTTGAAAACCTGCAGCCATTGATGTATAGTTTTAGTAATACCTCCAGCCTACGGCCACGATATCAATTCTCAGAATTCGAGATCGGCAGATCCTGAGATGTTGCGGTTTATAGGAGACCTGAGAATTTTATCAATATTTAATATTTGCTACGAGGGTCCCAAAGGCGCCCTGGTCTGAGAAGAGCCCACAAAAAACTTTAAAATTTTTTATTATCACCATCTCACAAACATCGTATATTTAATAGAACTATAATTAACAATTAGATTAATTGACCTTATTATTGATTTAATAATTTATTATAATATTTTGAATAAACATACTTACATAAGAACTTGAACTAAAGAACTCTCGGACAATGGTAACCTTCACCTGCAAGTAATATTTCGTTAAAAAATCTCCGTTTTCACCCCTATAAGCATCGACTTTTTCTTACCAAAGGTACAGCCAAAGGAGTTGACTACATAATCCTTTCGATCAATACCAATATAGTAGCTCGATATTATTATGGGTAGCAATTGTGCATAGGTAGGTACCTAATATTTCACCCATCGATCATGTGACGCTTGGTTATCATACCTCCTAATCCTCAATCAACAATTTGGGAGCAATATTGATATTGGGGATAAGTGACACCTTTAATAAAGGTGTGATGAAAGTGAAAAACCTTCATGATATTTACCAAACAATATTATAAAGAGTGTCTTTATTCTATTGAAGACTAGCTTACGCCCGTGTGGACTACACAAATCCCAAACCCCTATTTTACCCTCTCAGGGGTTGAATGTGCAAAAATCTGTTCTTAGCGGATATCTACGTCATAATAACTATGAGTATGCCGAATTTCCGCCTGTTCAGTGGGTAGACCAGTGCGTTGCTAGATCAGTCAGTCACCTTTTCCTTTTATATGTAGGTATACCTAATACATATTTAATATATTTAATATATTTAATAAATTATCATCATAAAATTTTCGGAATAGGAATTCCCTTGACGTAGCGCAGGCCATTTCATGCTTATCCAATTTTTTTGGCTATATTCATGCCTATCCTCATATGACTGTGAATGTACCTAATCAGATAAGTAATATCTGTTTGGTACATCACCCGCGTGGACTTTCTGAAGGGTTCATGGGAACTCTAATTTTTGCCGTGATACCTACGTCCGTACTACGTTTCCAGGAAGCTTAGGTATCACAGATCAAACCATTACCTCAATGCACCATTAATATTTACGTATGATTTCTGCGTCTTTTAAAATCTATGTTATCAAAATAATTTAAGGACCCTTGTATTAATCTAAAATGCCAGTCCAATTGTCTCGTTTAAGTAAGTTTCTAGAAAATTCTGGCGGGAAACGGTTGGTACGCGGCCGGCCAGCGGATGTCGGCCATTACTGCGATTGTCCTGCCGTTCTGTCGGATTACGTGTAATGTTATTATGAGACGTTTTTAGTCTCTTTCGTAGAGAACACTTGTGTTGTTTAGTTCGAATCAAATAAGGTATTAGGTACCCTAGATTTATTATATTTACTTTAATTTGTAACACTTTTAATGGAATTTGGAGCTCAGTATAACTTACACACACATGCAAAGGCACGTCTATACCTAGATCTGTTTGTGTTTTTTATGTATTGTACGAATGTGGCCCACGTACGAAGGGTCCTACCACAGTAAACAGATCCTACCGATCTTCCTTTACTTACCTACAATATATATACCTACTACCTATCACTATTTTACTCTACTTGCCTATATGTAGAGCTGTCTTTATTACACAATACAAACAATCTATTACAAGATTTTAAGAAGATTGCTGCTTCAATCGTATATCATTTAAATATCAAGCCTTGATAATAAATAAAATGACTCTATGCAAGATAAAAAAGAAAAGGTATCCTTGTCACATATTCGCAAAATACGAGTAGTTATCCGTTGGGTGCATATCAGGGAGTGTCAACAGCTGGTAAACAAGGGCAAATAACAATAACATACGACGGTCGTAAACTTGTCTTACCGAGGTGCATAATGTATTGTAATTTGTAGGTATAATACGTGTCGGTACTATACTGATAAACGTTATCCTAGGTATAAAATGTATTTAAAATCCTCGAGAATGTACCTAACATATGTAACTGCTCTACATTCAATATAAACCGTTAAGTGCAGTTTTTTTTAAATACGCATGTAGGTATTTTTCAAACAATGCAAGAGCTCATGCTATTTATTGTGAACACTTAATTTGGGATAGGGTTCCGAATCCGAATGGATTTAATATTCATTTGATCAGTGAATGTGAACTCCGCAGCAATGCACTTGATCTACGAAATCTAAATACATATTACATATATGTATTATAAAAGGAAAAGGTGACTAACTAATAGATCTGATCTGAAATTTGGTATACAGATAGCTTTTATGACGTAGGCATCCCTAAGAAAGATTTTTAATTCAAACCCTAAGAGGGTTAAAGAGGGTGAAAGTTAAAAGAAAAATAGGGGGGAAAGGGGAAGAAATATGCGTTTCACAGTTTTTAAAAATTCCACCCCCAAAGAGGTTAAATAGGGTATGTAAGTTTGTGTGCAATTTTGAAGAACCTGATTCCATGCGGACGAAGTCGCGGGCTAAAGCTTGTTAATTATGTTCCTATAAGAGCTTTCATATCAGGATCTCACGTCACAAAATCTTCTTACTTCAGATACAACAAACAATGGGTGAGGCAGTGAATTAAGAGTAAACAAAATCATTAAAATGGCGCTCCTAACTGTACTAGTCCTCTGCCTTTTCACATCCCACTTCTGCTACGGGTTCAACGGAGACAGCTTCGAGCTAGAGTGTCCCGATGAATGTGACTGTCACTACTTTCGCATCAATTGGGTGACCGACTGTTCGGAAAGCAACCTTACTGCAGTACCCTATGATGAGCTCAGCCTTAGCGTTTACATATTGGACTTGAATGGCAACAACATAACGAGCCTCCAGCCTTTTCCGAGCGATATAAAGATGAGGAGGTTGCAAATAGCGAACAACAGACTGACAAGGGTGGAGAGAGATGCATTCCGTGGATTGGATTACTTGATTGACATTGACTTGTCCGGAAATAACATAAGCTACGTCGATCCGGAAGCCTTCTTGTAAGTAGTATCGACTTTTTGCCAAGTATCTATCATACTTTTATTGTATGTTTACTTTTTTGTACCGGCGTGGAAAGTTATCGTTTACTTAGCTTAATTGGATAATAGTCATTATGTACTATTCTATTAACAGCAATGTAATCATGTAGCGAAGCTATAGTATCTTATATGTCTTGTTTACGTCGTCTTATGCGTCGAAAAACACGAATAGCGAGTTAGTTTTTATTTTTGTTCATTTCAATCGAAATGCAGTAAACAAACACGTATGCTATTTATAAGATTGTCTATTGAATAATGATTATGCGTTTACGCACTTTTTTCTTTACGTTTTTCCCACGTTTCATCGTTCGAGATTTTGCTTCTCATACAATAGCTATGACGATGAAATTGAAGCAATTGCTTGAGGCTCGCTGCCGACTGCCGAGTGCCGACAAGTGACAATTGCGGCTTACGATGCCGATATTAGATAATGGTCCGGTAAAGAATGCAAATTGAATTACCGCGACCGCCTAGACAAGCTTTTTTTTTAGCTTTTTTTGTTTATGCGCAATGTACTTTATGTATAGTTTTTGTCTATCTCGTTCGTCCTTCACCTATTTGAGACTATACTTTTCATAAAGATCCTTCCTCTTTTCAGGGACTCACATGGGCTACTAAATGTGGAACTCCAAGATAACCCGTTCGATGTCGTCGAAGGACCATTCCTCGTGTCCGGCACCCTACAATTCCTGGATATCAGCAACTGTAATATATCGACCATCAACCAACAGTTCTTCAACAATGTCACATCATTATCGACTCTAGACCTGTCCAACAATCCACTCAGAGTGCTGGAAAGCGGAGTCTTTGACGCGTTGACCAGTCTCGAAATCTTGAAACTTAATGACTGCAAGCTATCTACGATTGCAGAAAATCTCTTTTCGGCACTGGTAAATCTGAAGAACTTGGAACTCGCCGGAAATCATCTTAAGAATACAAACTGGCCCGAAGTATTGGGCACATTAACTAGGCTAGAATATCTTAATTTGAGGAAATCTGATCTGATGTCACTTTCTGAAGACACGTTTTCAAACTGTACAAATCTTGTTACGCTCATTTTAGCCGAAAACGAACTTCGCGACATGGATGTCGCAGCAACGTTAGGCAACAGCGTCAATCATTTGGAATTACTAGATTTATCTAACTGTAAGATACAAGGCCCAATTGCAGGGGATGCATTTGCAAATTCTTCAAAATTAAAGAGTCTATACTTGTCAGGAAATCCTTTATTTGCACCGGATTTGGAAGAAGCTTTAGCGCCACTTCCGAAACTAGAAAGGCTATTCTTGAGAAATTGCGGTCTGCGTAATTTACCGGATAGTTTTAATGTTTTCGAAAACCTTCTCGAATTAGACATTTCCCACAATCCTTTAGTAAACGTGTTTACTAAGTTGCTCGCTCCACTTGAAAAAATAGTATATCTCAACATGGGTTACAGTAATCTATCTTACGTAGGCCCAGAAACATTTGCACATATGACATCACTGAAGAAATTAGTACTCTCAGGTAACGATCTTCTATCCTTGGAAGCTGGCCTTTTTGGAAACCTAACACAACTGACAACTTTGGAATTAGAATTCTGTGGCCTAAAGCGACCACTGAACGCGAATGCCTTTTTCAAAAATCTAACATACACGGACTTAAGAGAAATCAGACTCGGTGGAAATCCACTCGTGATTCCTTCCGCTGGTCCCTTGTTCCCAAAACAGTTATCGCAAATGACTGTGTTGGATTTGAGCAACTGCAATATAACATCCCTAAATCCAGAGGCATTTAAGAACACCGAGAATTTGACTGAATTAAACCTGGCTGGCAATCGACTTAAATCCGCAGATGGAAGTTTAGCGTTTTTGGAAATACTAAAACACCTGGAAAGGATCAATTTGAGCAACAACAATTTGACAACTATAGATCCGGAATTCTTTGTCAATAATCCGAAACTGCACTCGATCAACTTAATCGGCAATCCTTTCGTGTGCGACTGCAAGATCGCTGAAATGTGGGACTGGGCGAATATGATTAAAGGCAATTTAGACGTTCTCGCTGGAGCCAAGAGTGCTGAGAAAGACATCGTAGTGAAGGGAAATAAGAAGAAGAAGAACCTGTACTGCCATTATAATGATGCTCAACTCCGCAACATGACACTGGCGACCGCAAAAACTGTCCCGGGTCGAAGACCTTTTGTGAAGCCTAGAGAGTTGACATACGCGAATAGGACATGGGCCAAATATGTGAGGGAGTCCGGGTGTGAGCCGGTAGTCAAAATATTAAGGCCGGTAGCTCTTATCGCGGATTTAATCGACAAAACAAATTCCGACTTCGCGCCCTCAGCGGCGATTATGTTGGCTGTCATAGCTTTGGCTTTCGGCATAACCACGGTTATAATGACTTTCAGACTGCTCGGAAAGAGACAATTTATTTCGGAAATTAATTCAGAAAGTCACATGAAGCAGAGATAATAAAAGATGAAGAAACAGTAGTAACTTTTGCTATATATGGAATTTGTCCATAAATAGCAAGATCATACTTTTCGATTGTCTGTTTATAAGTGTTGGTTTTACTTTTAATATTAAATATTTAATTTATATTTAAAATAGTTATAGCTATTATTTTTGTAAATGTGTTAATTGTTGTAGTTAAGGAAAGTATTTAACGAACTAGTGCGTGAGTTGTTAAATTATAATACTTATATGCTTTAAATGTGCCTACTAAATACGAATATTGTATAGTTTTACGCATTTTTCCCTTGCTTCTTTTTGAATTTAAGTGTGTTATTTTTTAAGTTGTGCACACATATCTTTTGAATATGTCGGCAATTCTGCTGCCTATTTAATTATAACGTTAATATTAATAATTAAGATACACATAAAATCAGGTACATATATGCATAATACCTTATGTCTCTCTAGATACACTATGTTAAGATAAAATAGTAAATGTAGATATTTATTTACTAGTCAAGATAATAAACAAAATAAACACTCCGTAAATAATTTATTTATTTTTAATATTTTTGGGATTACGCTTTGTCCTATCCTAATTTTACCGAACAGTATTTAATTAAATAATTTTGGTATTAAAATTATGTGTTTTATTAACTTTATATTTATTTTATAAATAATACAATAATGCAACGATTATAACAAAACCAACAAGTAGCAATTATGTCGCAGACATCAATTAATTTTATAGAACACTAGCTGATGGTTTGTTGGTTCCCGCGGGATCTCTTCAATTTTCCGAGATAAAAAGTAGTCTATGTGTTATTCCAGACTATAATCTATCGTTGTGCCAAATTTCATCCAGACCCGTTAAGCCGTTCTGGCGTGATTGAGTAAAAACATGCATTTGAGCATCATTTGAGGTTTTTGGTTCCCGCGGGAACTCTTTTATTTTTCGGGAGTAAAAGTAGTAGTAGGAGTAGCCTATGTGTTATTCCAAACTATAATCTATCTCTGTGCCAAATTACATCCAGATCCGTTCAGCCGTTCTGGCGTGAAATAGTAACATACATCCATACATACAAACTTTCGCATTTATCATATTTCAGCTTTCGTAGCTAATGCTATGGTTACTAATATATTTAGAGGTGGAAAGCATACCGCACGTTAATATAGGTACCTAATTTACATTTGATTTAAAAAAAGACAGCCAATGTAACGAAATGGATCTAATTTTACAAATCATTGGTGATTTTATAGTGACCCCAATTAACCGATTTCTAAACTATAAACTGAAAAACCGGTAACGGGAGTTTGAAAATCACTTAAAAGCGAAGAAATAAGAATCTACTTTGATCAGCGGAACATCGAGAAATTGACTATTTTGTGTAGTTCGAGGTCTTATCGCGCAATGTTGCATTTTGTTTGTCCACAAAATAAGTACTTACCTATTTAATTACTTACTAAATTTAGACTGGTCATGCATAATAGGAGTTTCTTGCTGGTTCTTTTCGGTAGGAATTCCGAACCAGTGGTAGATTCACTCGACGGTTCAAATGTACTTGTAAAAGTTTATTGGAATAAACTTACTTACTTACATAATAACTTAGTTACTTGTAAAATAGGAAACGCATATTTTGTTTGCCAATGTCCAAGTGAGTATGGTCAAATAAATTTTGTCCACCAACTTATCTAGGCCTAGCAAAATTTGAGCAAATTTTTATGCCTACTACTTAATTTGTTTTTAATTTATTTTTAGCGAAGCTGTCACCGTGAGATAATATGTATGTGGGACTGTATGAATATACTGTACTGTATGAATAATGTGGAATATAGTTTTCACTTTAGGGAGGAATATTGCTTATGTAAATTCTAGACGTAGATCAATTATTAATGTAGGTCAAAAAATGTGTCCCTGTCACCACATTCGGTGGGCTTTGGACGATTTACCTGGTTAAAACTAAATCATTTTCAGTGAAAGGGAATTAAAATATTTCGACGCTACACTTTACGACCGTTAATCGAATGGCATCTTAATTTAGTAAACAGAGTAGGTATTTAATAAAGGTTGAGTTGTTAGATTATTACTTATATTTGGTTAGAGTACCTACCTATCTTAAAATTGTTTACTTCGTAAAAAGTAACGTTTGTTGCGCAATTAGTTAAGCCAAATTAGCTTTACAAGCAGAATGCGATTTCTAGTAAATTAAATTTGCATTTCTATATTTTAAAAATATTAACTTTTTGTCCCGATTTTCAATCATTTTAAACTGTTTTTGTGCTTAAATTTCTTCAGAATTGCTGAGGTTTTCACAATGTTATGCTAAATTGGAATCAACTGTTTTTATTTAGGTACGGTATCTGACTTCGTTAAAAGTTCCAGAGGTTTTTTACTTATTTCAGGCATAAGAAACTGTTTCTATCGCGTAATACATTGACAGAGAAAGTTGTATTGCATAAAATGTTGTGGTAAATATAATTTTATATCGCTGGATAGAAAATAATTGAAGATAATAAAGAACAAAAAGTATTATGATTTTATAAGAAAAAGACAATAATATGTACTACATACAATTTTTGTTTTATATTTTTATCAGCCATTCACATATTCAGAGATAACAACGGACAACAAAACCTTATAATTAAAATTGACTTAACGTTAAATAATTTAAATACTCTATCAGCTTTTTGAAGTACTAGATTTTTCAATATAATAGTTTTCTTTATAAATTTTCTTTACGGTTTCGGGACTATGGTCACTAGCCATGGCGGCTAGCTCTCGATCTAATAACCTAGATACTCTTATAGGCTCGAATCCATACTGATAATGTGGTTCCAGTAACTGCATTTTACTCGTATATGTTCCTGTCCCAAAAGCAGTACTGTCGATCGGAGCTTCCTTGACGTAATTGTACTGGTCTAATGGCGTGATTCTACTGGTGAATTTCGCAAACTTTTGCTGTGGCGCTCCAGGATAGCTGTAAGCAGGCCCCACGGTGTACTTTGCGCTTTGCTGTTTATCTGAATCATCTTTGGCGTAATATTTCCGCGGCTTGTGTTCATTATAATTGTCATAGTACTCTTCCTTTTTCTTTTTTCCCCCAATTAGGCTCTGGGGTCTACTTTGTGAATAATCGGTATAATAATCTTCATTTGTTTTGTCTCTGGAGTCTTTGTAGTTAGAGCGCATTTGTGAAGGGTAATCGTCACCTTCGGGCTCGTATTGCCTTAAGGGACTTTTTACCTCATCAAAATCATTTTGCAATCGAGGCACGCCATAGTTTGCTGGATTGTAAATCTCTTTCTCTCTGTCTGTGTTTCTTACCGGCGCTTCGTATGCAGGAAAACCATAGGCTGCATTTTTGTATGCTTCTTCAAAGTCTTCCTCGCTTTCCTCTTGTTTTTTTACCATCGCTTCTATTAGCTCATCGTTTGGCTTGTACACTTCTTCTTTCTGTTGTGGAGGTTCATCCTTGACGATTATCCGGTTTGATTTTTCTTGTGGTGAAGAATAATATGTTTTAGGATAATCATAATTCACTTGTTCACTACGTGGTTCTGGTTGTGAGTTGTGTTTCTTGTTTGAACCTCGATTACTATTTTCTGCAGCGTGTATGGGAGCATGCGGCTTATGCACTGGTAGTATTGTAATATCCTCTTCATACTCGGGAACTATAGGTTCGTATTGTTTTTCTGTTTGTTGAGGAGAGTACTTATGTACAATAGGTGCTGGAGATTCTTCACGTGAATCTACATGAGCGTTCTTGGGATTTTGATTATAAAACTCCTCTCTATGTTCTGGTTCGAGGTTGTCTTCAGAGTTTTGATAATAAGCAATCTCTCTGTCTTCAGGTTCTGGTTCTTCTCTGAAGTTTTGGTTGGCTTCGTTATATGCTTCCTCTGCTAGCTCGTGTTGTGGGGTATCGTGTATTTTTTGTTGCGGTGCATATTGTTTCTGTTGCCGCGGGTCGTGATTTAGGTGTTGTGGTTCATATTTTTGGTATTGTTGCTGATGCTGAGCGTCGTATGTTAGGTGCTGTTGAGGTTGATATGTTTGGTGTTGTGGTTCGTATTTTGTGAGTTGTTGGTGCTGTTGTTGCTGGTAGTGTTCATGTTTCTGTGGTTCATGATAATGGTACTGTCGTGGTTCATATTGGTGGTGGTGTATTGGTTGTGGTTCATTATGTTTGTGATGTTGACGGGGATGTTTGTTTTTGTGTGGTTCCGGTGGGTGCTGTTGTTGTTGGGGTCGATGTTCGAGTTCTTGATGTTCGTGTTGTTGATGCTGGTGTTGTTTGTGTTGGGGTTCGTGGTGTTGTAGATGTTGTTGTCGCGGAGGTTCTTCTTCCGAGACACTTTCATCCAGATTTTCTTCAATAATTTCGACGGATTCCACCTGCGGTTCAGCATTATAGCTTTGCTCTTTTTCTTCCTCGCTTTGTTCGTTTTGCTCCTCAGGGCTAAAGTGGTAAATAAGATGCTTCGTTTTCTCTTTATTATCATCAAGGTACGCCTGTTTCTTGGGATCGTTTGAAGTATGCACGTAATTATAATGCACGGGCTCCTTTTGAACGGTTTTTCCATAAGAATAAGTAATAGGTTTCATCTCAGTTTTCTTTTCATAACTTATCACAACAGGTTTAGATGTGGTTTCCTTATTATAACTCACCTTTTTTTCTGAGATAGTTTCCTTGTAAGTAGGAGAGTTAATCTCATAAGAAAGTTCAGTATTATGGTCGTTGGTTACTTTTGGTGTATGATTAACTTCTATCTCATCCTTGATGATCTTTGGTTTCTTTTGTTTCTTGGTCTTTTTGGTTGTCTTCTTCTTAATAGTTATAACTTTTTGGTGATTGTTCTGATTTAATTCGGGTAAAGTTTTATATGTAACTGAATGAATTTTTGGCAAAAAATGTTGTACTTGAGGCACTAAAGGATTTTCAAAAGTCAATGGCTCTAACAGCGTCAAATCAAGAAGTGGCACAGGTGGTTTAGTGATCAAATTTACGACTGTCTTCTTGCCATTAGTAAAAGATGTAATGGTAGTTTGTTTAGGTGCATGCACTAACGGTAAGCTTTGAACAATTTGCTGGTTTTCTTTATGATCACTGGCGGAAATTTTGGGTTCCTCTTGTTTTGTCTGAGCTTTAGGTTCGTTCCAGAAGTTACTGTAGGGACCGGATGTATGCGCGTTAGCGTATATATTATTGTTGCTTGTAGATTGCTGCTGAGCGACGCGTTGTCCGTTCGCTTCTTGGGATGCAGGTGAGGCGAGCGTCCTTACGTTTTGAGCGTATACTAAAGGTTGTGGGGCGCCAAATGGATTTCCATTCTGCTGCGATACCGCTTGAAGGTTGGTTAGACTGAATGGAGCTCCAAAGAAGTGGGTAGCTTGACCATATTGAGCGTTCGGAGCAGAAGCTACTAAGGGCTGACTTAGATGCGGCGGTAGCTTCTGCAGTGGCACAAACTGTTGAGGCAATGCGGCCCTGTATGCGTAGGCCTGAGGTGCTCTTTGTCCGTATGAGTCCCTCAAGTAATTATTCGTGCTCTGCGCCAATATTCTTTCTTGATTCAACGGAACGACTTGGTTGAAGTTCGGCGCAACAAACTGTGGAACGTGGAAGGAGTAGGCCGCGTAAGGGCTGGCGTACGAATACACTCCGACGGGAACATTACGATACAGCGGGGGAGCACTTTCGGCACTGACATTGTCTATAAGTCCAACACTGTTTGATGTTTGCACGGCTTTCGCAGACGTCCCACTTAACGCTATCCAGCATAGCGCTGCTATCAATGCCTGGGAATAAAATAAAACCATTTGATACAAAGTTTTCTCAACAGTCATATAACAACAGTCCAAAAAGTTTAGACCGAAAAACTTTATGATCCAAATATTTCCATGTAGGAAAAAAAATTGAAATACTTATCTAAAGACTAAAGAGATGATAATAAAAACTATTTGACTTATTGCTCTAGTATTTCGTTGTTTACTTGGAAAACTGGGGTGAAAAAAGCTCACAAATTCCCATTAGGAAGTTTCATTGAGATAAAAGATGCCTCATAGCTAAATGCAACCTCTGATTTGTATTTATTAGATAATTTACCTATAATAATAATAATTAATCTAATTAATTTACCTTTCTCCCCATCATGGGCGACTTGGTCTACGGTGGGAGCGGCACTGCGCAGGCGGCGTCCCGGCGCTCACTTAAATATCGTTGAAACTGCGTCTGCGACCATGCGGCGCTCGACTTTTCCGCGTTATATCACCGACTCTTGATTACTGATCAGTAAATGAACTTTATACAAAGAGAACTACCGAATTTGAACGAACGCTATACAAGTGGACCTATTGTCCACATGTATAGCGTCCACTTGTCAATCTAAGTGTAACGATAAACTATTTATGCCGGCTAGCAATCGTTAAGACCTCCTTTTTGTCTTTTTATACGACTGCCTGAAAAAAGGAGTATATTGTGTCAGGGTTCATGTATGTATGTATGTATGTATGTATGTATGTATGTATGTATGTATGTATGTATGTATGTATGTATGAATGTATGTATGTAGGTATGTATGTATGTATGTATGTGAGTTTGCATATTCCACCATAACTTCTATATGCTTGAACCGATTTTGATAAATGAGGTATCGTTAGAATCCCTAGCTTATTCCGGGTGACATAGGCTAGTAAAATTTTTAAAAAAAATGATGGGGTGACCATGGTCTCGCATTAAAGACCAAAATTGAAAAAAAAATCGAAAATAAGATTAACTATATAATCATCATCTAGAAAATGATGAGTAGATTCCAAAAATATATAACACTATAGTTCAATATTTAGTAATTCACAAAAAAATATCATTTAATAAAAAATGTGAATAAGATTCCAAAGGATGCAAATCGCTTCCTAAGGAAGTAAACTCCAAAAATAATAAGGCAGGGCAGTCGTATTTTTTAATTCGTTAAATCAATTTCACTTGTCTTTATTTATGTCACCGCAAGATTATAAAAACCGTTAGATTATAATCTAACTCGCGAAATTGTAAACTATCTCAACTAAAGCTAGTTTCTTTTGGTTGTTTTGCAAAATATTTAAATTGAATTTGAATCTGATTATGTAAACGATCACTTTTTCAATTTCACTGTGAATGTACCTAGTTATTCATTACATAATAATAGGTTAGTGCATAAGAAACCATAACAGAATTTGTTATTATCCATCGACGCGACCAGAAATCCTCGTTTGATACGTTTTCGTCGTAACCTCATGAATTTAACGCAGATGGAAAATCCTGCAGTGCAGGCCTTTTTATCTACTTCTATAATAATATTATAAATGCGAAAGTTTGGATGGATGTATGGATGGATCTTTGTTACTCAATCACGCCAGAACGGCTGAACCGATCTGGATGGAATTCGGCACAGATATAGATTATAGGCTGGAATAACACAAAGGCTTTTTATCTCGGAAAAATTAATAGTTCCTGCGGAAGTGAATGAACTAGAAGTTTAATTCGCTATAATCCGCTACAGTAGACAAATCTGTGTGGTACAGTGCGTGTCTTTAACCTGCAACATGCGACACCCACCACCCAGCAATTCGCACAGGCACAACACCACACCACACAAATCCTCCAAATCACTCTCAACGTACGTTTCACTCCGACACCGGAGCATCCTCAGGAGATGTTGACTCGACAATGCACGATTGTGAAGCTTGTGTTTCCTGTGGAAACCAAGAAACCGCGACAAAGTCGCGGTTTCTTGGTTACTAAATGGCGGGCATCAGCTAGGTAGTGTTACATATGGGGATAATGCGTATCGTTATGTGCCTACGTGAAAATACAAGTAGTACTTAAGCTTATTTTATAATTCGCATTGTTAGTAAAATAGTATGAATTTATGTATTTTTGCAAGTTTTTCTATAATATAACGAAACCGGTTTGATATAAATATTAATCTCAAACAAAACCTGGAGTATGTGCAACAATCTAATCCACATTGTAGAGATCATCCAGCTGCCCTTATTACAGTCTTTCTAGGTACGGTAACTTGTTACGGTAGTTCAAGCTTCAGATCGCGTATGTATGTTACTGTGCGTCACAATGTTGATCATTCGATCTTAATCTACATTCTACAGGCAGCGGCGCGGTGGCGGCGGCGGCGTCCAAATAGATTCGGTACCCAACTGTATGCTTGCTAACCCGTGACTTTACGATAGTTAGCGCTGTTGGCTTTCAGCATGCTCGATAAAAAGTTCCATAATCATCTCGTAGCATGCTAATTATTTGCTGTAACTTATCAAAAATATTAATCGGTGAATTAAAAGGGTAGGTGCTTAACATTAAATTAGGAAATGTTTTGTGAAACTAATGCTCCATCGAAAGGTCACGATTCGACATCGATACCCTTTTTTTGATCTGATATTTTATAATTATCGTCACCATTAGAACTATAAAAATATCCCGGTTATAAATCACGTGTTTTGTCCTGTGAATAAGGGCACTAGTCGGGCACGTACCACGTGCGCACGTACTCTATATTTGTTGTAATGAATATCACTCACGCGATACTTTGAACACGGCTGAAAGACCTTTCCCAAAGAGCTTCACTACACCGGGTCCCCAGCTTCCCTCATCCAGCCCTCTTTATACCGTCCCGGATCCGTCAGTCCATTAGGTAGGCCTATTCACACTACGTTTACTTCTACCTTCGTGATCTCCACTGTAAAGCTTTAGAAATCCATAGGTAACTAGTTACTCCATACTATCATTCATATTATAAATGCGAAAGTGTGTCCGTCTCTCTGTCTGTCTGTCTGCTGCGCTTTCACGGCCCATCTTCTCAACCGATATTGATGACATTTGGTACCGAGATAGGTTACATGGCGGGGAACGACACTTTTATCCCGGAAAATTATTGAGTTCTCGCGGGAAAAACACGTATTCCAACTGGACGAAATCGCGGGCAACGTCAATATGAGGCTTTTCAAAGGCTTTTTAAAATGTCTCAAAAGCCATGTGCACATGTTGCTCTGCACATGTTCATGGGTCGCAGTAATTACTAGGTAACATCAGCAGGGCGACAGCGTATCTTCTGCATCACTCATTGTTACAGTATCAATTCTTGTGATTAGCTGAATTTATGGTATTCTTGCTGCGTCAATGGATTTTGTCCAATAGTGGAAGAGTGTTACTTATCCAATCAGAGGTGATTGCGATCGTTACATTATAGCTGTCAGAGATACGCGGTCGCCCAACAGGTGTCCCAGCTCGTTTACCCGATATATTTACTAAAAAAAAGTATTTTATCGTTATAAAGTACATCTAATTATTATCTACTAAAACGTTTTTACCGATTGTTTACTTAGAGCCATATTCAGCTTGTAATCCTAAGCACTTTCGCTGGGTACTCAGCCGAGTGACCGTGACCGAGTGTAGAAAGCTGGATGAAAGTAAGGATATCAACTTGCGTGGACACACTTCTTCAATCAGCCGGTTAATAGACTGCGGTGAGGGTGGATATTACGGATCTTACTTAGTAGATATAGATAAAATCTAAGAATAATTATTATAATTTTCGAAAATGCCATGCTCATAAAGTTGTTTATTAATTTAAGCTTCATTTTTGAAACATCTACCGCATCCGAGTGTTGGTTTACATATAAAATCTTTGGTTTACATATAAAATCTAGCCTTAAAAAATCTTTAAATCGTGTTTTAAAACGCATTTAAAAATTATTGAAGATATTTACTAACATAAGATACTTGTTTCAGGATAAAGAAATGAAATTTAAGAATGGAATACATTCCCTGCGATTAAGAAAAATAACGATGGTGTCAGCAAGTATATAAACTAGCGGCACGCTATGATGGCCGGTTTGACGTTTGTCCGCTCATGAAGTTCCGTATTAATTGATAACGACTTTGAAGGAAATAATTGTATTACTTTATTGGCGATAGTGATGTGCAGAGATTCATAAATTTTATCGAATGTAGTTTCTCATGAAGTTCCGTATTAATTGATAACGACTTTGAAGGAAATAATTGTATTACTTTATTGACGATAGTGATGTGCAGAGATTCATAAATTTTATCGAATGTAGTTTTAGGTTTAGGACTCAAAATTTATTTATTAAATTGATTTCTTAAATGTATACAAGTGTAGAAAAATCAGTTTGCACCATTTAAGGGGTGAATGTACTTGTGAATATGAACAATTTTCACTATGTGGACAAACCTCTGAAATCGCAAAAAAATATCAATAAATTTTTAAAAATGGAATCTAATACGATCGTCACATAGGATCGCTGGCTAGCACAACTACTACCTCCGGCAAACTCGCGTCAATGCTCAATGCAAAACAAAGCAGTTTCGAATTGACGTTGCTTCGAAAAGTATAAACTGTCAGTGCAATGCGATTGTGATATAGTTTTGACCTGGCTTTGGATTTCAAATATTGATACTGCATTACTGTTGACCCTTGCTCGTTAATTTGGACTCTGTTCAAGCCCTTTGTTGTGGATTTCGTCGATATGACCGAACGTACGCAGAGAACTGTTCTAAATAGTCAGACACGTGAGTTCGTAATACGCCTTCGTAACTATTTCGATCGTGAAGCTCAAAATGGAGGGCCAATTTTACCTATAACGTCAGTGGTTGAACGCGTAGCTGATGCGCTTAATATTGGACAACGAACTGTTAGACGGATAACTAAAAAAAAATATGGCGAGACTGGCACAGAAGAAAATAAACTTCACACACCAAAAAAGAGAAAACGAGCAAAACCAGTCGTAGGCATCGATAGCTTTGATGCCGATGCTATCCGAAGACATGTTTACGGCTACTATTTACAGAAGGAGTATCCAACAAGAAAAAAGTTGGTGCATTCACTGAAGGAAGCTGGATTATTCTTCGGTGGGGAAAGTTCTTTAACGAAGATTTTGAAGACCATTGGATTTCGATACAAAAAATGTAACAAACGCAAAATATTGATGGAAAGATTTGATATAGCGATGGCAAGGTATACTTTTTTACGGCAAGTGAAAGAAATCAAAAATTGGCAAAATGTTGTGTTCTTGGATGAAACATGGCTTAATGCTAACCATACTGTAGGCCGTTCTTGGAACGATGACACAGCAGCATCTACTTCCAAAGTTCCTGTAGGAAAAGGATCGCGACTTATAATTTGTCACGCCGGAACCATCAACGGGTTTGTCGAAGGTTCTCTCATGGCTTTTGCGTCAAAAACCACTGGAGACTATCATGAAGACATGAATGGAGAAAAGTTTACTGAATGGTTTACCTCAATGTTGTGTAGCCTCCCTGAACCATCTATTATAATTATGGACAACGCCCCATACCACTCGATGCAAATTGACAAGCCACCTGCCCAATCCCAAAAGAAAGCTGATATCGTCGCATGGCTTCGTAAAAATGGCGTAGATGCAAACATGAATATGTTAAAAGCGGAATTAGTACGTCTTTTAAAAGAAAACAAACCAACCAAGATCCGATACGTCATTGACGAAATAGCATTAGAACATGGGCACAGAGTTATACGGTTACCGCCTTACCATTGTGAGTATAATGCGATTGAGTTGGTGTGGGCTCAAATTAAGGGATATGCTGCAAGACACAATACAGAACCCCCATTTACCACAAAAAAAATGCTAAAATTATTAGAAGAAGCTTGTGAACATGTGACTAAAGGAGACTGGGAAAAGGTTGTGAATAGAACTGTTAAATTAATAAGGGAAGATTATGAAAGAGATGTGAAAATAGATAATATTATAGAAAACGAACATATAATTATTAATGTATGTGATGATAGCAGTGACGACAGTGAAAATAGTAGTATGGACGAATCTGATTAATTATGGCCTTTTGTGGCACCTTTTTTGGTATCTTTTGTATTCATATGTTTCTTGTGTGCATATAAAGTATGTATATTCATTTTCGTTCAAATATTCAGTTCGTTCAAATAAATTAAATAAACATATACATTTTTGTTTTATTAAACCTATTTAATCAGGTACAAAAACAAAACTTAATTGTTTTTTGTTCGAGAATAAATTGACATTCCACATCACTATTGTAATGTGTCAAACCGGCCATCATAGCGTGCCGCTAGTGTAGTGTATTATCTATGGGTGTCAGAGACGAGGTTATAAAAGGATGCGTGCGCATCTGCTGCGGACTACATTGTCACCCGTCGTTGCGTGTCGTTCTTGTGTGATTTTATTTTCTCGCTGTAATATTTTTATTGTTCATGTTAATAAATGAGTCAGGAGAGCTTTTACGTCTTTCTTCTTCAAGTATCCTCTAGAAATTTGCAAGAAAATGTTAAACACAATTAGCTTATTGCAAAACGAAAATGTCATTATATTCTAAACTCAAAAAATTCATCATTCATCAAAGATTCATCTTGGCGTGCGCCAGATTGTGGGACTGTACTTAAACTTTAGAGGTTAACACAGATAAGAACAAAACTGTTTATTTTCGAAATAAGAAGTACTTTTATTAAGGGCTATTATTTACAAAAGTATTGTAACATAAAAAAGCAAATCTTACCGTAGTAAGTCGGAACCAAATTCTTATTCTATTAAATACTAGTGGGCCCAGCAGACGTTGTCCTGCCCTATGTTGCTCGCAATTTTTCCATATTTTCTCACCGTTTAAACCTTCCCTGGACTACGACAAACATTTCAAAACCAAAATCAGCTAAATCGGCCTAGCCGTTCTCGAGTTTTAGCGAGACAAACGAACAGCAATTGTTGAATAGAAGCAGGCGTTACTTTGCGGAAGTCCATGATAGTGAATGAACTAGAAGTTTAATTCGCTATAATCCGCTACAGTAGACAAATCTGTGTGGTACAGTGCGTGTCTTTCACCTGCAACATGCGACACCCACCACCCAGCAATTCGCACAGGCACAACACCACACCACACAAATCCTCCAAATCACTCTTGAGAGTGATTGGCACAACACCACACCACACAAATCCTCCAAATCTCAATCTCAAGAGTGATTTGGAGGATTTGTGTGGTGTGGTGTTGTGCCTGTGCGAATTGCTGGGTGGTGGGTGTCGCATGTTGCAGGTGAAAGACACGCACTGTACCACACAGATTTGTCTACTGTAGCGGATTATAGCGAATTAAACTTCTAGTTCATTCACGAACAGCAATTGATTTTTATATATATAAGAAGATTGATCACATACAATAAATGACCAGATTTCCGGAGGATTTCACATTATACATATTTGTTTGACATTATTGTAACGGTCTGCCCATAAGCGATTCTTGGAAGGGTTTTATTTGAAAGCTATAAATACAATAACTATGATACTTTAATAAACGGTATCGGATTGGACACCATCTCCTCGATTGAGTCCGAAATCTTGATTTTTAAGTTTTATTCTGAATAGATATTGAATTTCAGTGGTAAAATGCCAAACACATTGATAAATAATGTTTTATTTTAATAACTGAGGACAAATCTCCTCAGAATGAGAACGATTTGGCCATACTTCGAGAGGGTTTCCTTCACCGTTACACTTACTTTAGTGTATTTTTAAACACTTTAATTTGATGTTTCACTCCCGCCGCGCCCAATATGCCTTCTCTTCCCCGCAACAGTAAAAAAACCCCTTCTAATCACTCCTTACTCTTCTCTTAAAATATAAAGGCACCATATTCTAAGTTATTGACATAAAACAAGGCGTATTCAGGAAAACTCAATGTTAACTACACTTAAAAAAAGTTTATTTCCCTAATATTAATGTGTACAAAACGATTGTTGAAAAATATTCATACCTATCCTAATAAAACTATGGTGATGCATTTGCTACAATTGTCCAAACAATGAAATAGTTAACGACAAAATATGCTCACGTCATAGTCAAATAATCAATAAATATTCAAGTCGAAAGTCAAAATATTGAGAAACCATTAAAATGGTTCATCTCGAGTGCATTTTACATTATGCCCGTGATATACATGCTTGTATTCGCACAAAAGCATGCCAGTTGCAAGCAAATACCAGATATATATATATAAATACCAAATAATAGATTCTGCCAGTAGCTCAATTGCCAGTACAGAGCATGCCAGTAGATCGCAAGCCTTTTATTTATTCACTTCGCGAAAAAGTGGGGGTTTGACTAGCTAAAAGGCCTATTACACTAAACTTTTCACAGGGACCCTTACACTTGAATTAGTGAAGTGTAATAATATTTAGGGAGTAAGGGTCCCTAATTTGGTCCTTATTGCTGTGTAATAAGCGACGCTCAAACAGCGGCCCGCTACCATCTTAGACTGCATCATCACTTACCATCAAGTGAGATTGCAGTCAAGGGCTAACTTGTAGTAGTTTTAGTTAGTAGTAGTAAAAATTTTCACTGACGGAAAATTTTTAAACAGATGCAACTGTTAGTATCGTGCGAATGTATGCAAATTGACGCACTAAATATTATGTCAAAAAAGTAATGAAACATAATTTACATACTATTCTGATGACTTAAACCTACTTAATAACAAATTTGAAGAAACCAAAATATATTTAAATGCAGAAAGAAATCAACAGAAAAATAATTATAATAAGGACAGACAACTCGAGCACCCATAAATTATTAGTAAGTAACGGGAAGTTATTTCAAGATTACCGTAAACATAGCCAAAAGAGAGAGTTACATTGTATCAATACAGCTTGTTCATTCTACTAACTGTTCGATAAAAGACCAAAATACAGACACAGAGAGGATTGGGTTTTGGCCTACCAAACAAAAATAGCCGGTTTGCATAACCTTGTAAAAATTTAATACACATAAAAAATGAGTTTTCTAATTTAAATGATAAAAATATTACTAAATTATAAATAAAAAATTTGTTTTCGCCATCTCAAAGTTACCTCGATCATCTGACAACGAACTGCCAATAACGCACTCTCGCTGGTCTAATAGTACAGAGGGTGCTCACTTGGAAGTTGTGATTATCACATTGCAATAGTTACAATTGCTGAGATTGGCAGAATTTATGGCTATTCACGTTGTGCATTTTAGCTAGGACCATTAAAAGGTACAAAACCGAAGACCCGTTGACAGAACGCGAGTTCTGAGTTCGGGCGAACCACGAGTTTTCACTTAGCAACTGTATTTTTATTTTGTTTGTTACACAAGGTCATGGCCCCTACAGTCGGTTATCCTAACACTATACACAAAGAAATATTCTCTACAGCGTAATCAAACACCTAACCTATTAAAAACACGCTGGTTTATAGTAAACTTATTCTGGCTTTGGTTTTTCGAGCCGAGCCTGGCTTTGACGCTGCTGGGTTCTGGCATAGAAAGCCTCCTTTCCGGTTTATTGAATACAGAAGTAGCCTTCGGCTTCGGGAGTGTATTTCTGATTGGCTCGATTTCCTTATATTCAACATGGTTAGAGAATTTGACGGACTTGTTTGAAGTCACCAAACCTATTTTCTCTGGGAAAGTGATGGGGGTTGGTTTTGCTTGAGTTTTCGTTGTAGCCAGTTTCTCTTTAATACTTATTGGAGCTTCGTCAGCTCTCATTGTGCCTACAGCAATTTTCCTCACGTTATTCGAACTCGTGGTGACTGTGAATATCTTTTTAGAGATTGGAACATTTTTGAGTATGCCTTCGTATTTGAGTGCGTCTTTTGGTATAGGCACGATTTCTTTCTCGGGTTCGTCCTTGGCTCCGAGCCGGGCGAATATTTGTTTGGGGGCCGGTTTTTGCGGCGCGGGCTTGGGGGCTGAAAGTGGGGGCGCGTCTGAGTTGCCGAGTCGTGCGAACACTGTCTTGGTTGTCGGCGCTGGAAGAGAAAACATAATACTTACGTTTTGAAAAATTGAAGGCAACGTGATTCTGATGCTTTTACAACATAGGTACCCAGTCAAAATATTAGTGGATTTAAGTTATTTTAAAGAACCCATTGGCATTTAGGATATTCAAGGAATGTTTCCTCTAATTCTTGTTGCAGGCATCTTCTTAAACCTATCAAGTAGTAGTTTGTAGTCAAATCATATACAGAAGAACTGACTGTTCACCACATTGTGGTCAATTCAGTATAACACAAACTTTAAACTAAACAAAATAGCTCTAAATCTAGTCCTGTCCCTTCTCGCAGGGAGTACTATGAAAGAGTACCTACTAATACTTAATATTTTTGTCATATATGTTTAATTTAGAGAGTGTGCACAACGGTAAGTTACAATGGTAGGTGTTTTGTTTTTTTTATCCACTACAAGTTAGCCCTTGACTGCCATCTCACCTGATGGCAAGTGATGATGCAGTCTAAAATGGTAGCGGGCTAACCTGTTAGGGGCATGGCAGTTATATTAAACCCATACCCCTATTTGGTTTCTACACGGCATCGTATCGGAACGAGTAATCGCTTGGCAGCACGTCTTTGCCAGTAAGGGGGTAACTAGCCCCGGCCGAAACCTCCCACTAGGCCAGACCAGGGAAAATTCAGAAATTATAAATTCCCAAATTGACCCTGCCGGGGATCGAACCCAGGACTTCCGCACGTTAAGACAACAGCGCTACACACTGCGCCACGGAGGTCGTCAAAACGGTGTTATACGAAACACCTACCATTATTGCAAGATATATTCGCATTTATAAATAAGGAATAAAAATAAAAATTATAACTTTCACAATGAAGCCATATTATGTCTCTAATTGAGAAATTATCTGATTTAGAGTGGGAAACTCACCTTCTTTTGGTGTGGTAGTAGTGGCTGCTTTTGGAGGGGATCCAAACCGTATGAGACGCGCTTTCTTGATACTCGAATCATCATCCACTGGCGCCCTGTTGAATATTGAATAACATCTAATCCATACTAATATTATAAATGCGAAAGTGTATCTGTCTGTCTCTCTGCTACGCTTTCACGGCGGACCGGTTAACAGATTATGATGAAATTTACTTTTTATACCGGGAAATTAAGAATTTCCCGTGGGAATCAGAACTTAATCCACGCGGACGAAGTCACAGGCATCATCTAGTATTATAATAAATGTATGTGTATGTTTGTTACTCTTTCACCCAACAGCCACTACTGGACAGATTTGGGTGAAATTCAGAATGGAGATAAATTATACCCTGGATTAGCACATAGGCTCTTTTTTATCCCCGAAAATTAAAGAGTTCCAGCGGGAACCAAAAGAAAGAATATATATATATAATATATATAATAATAATGGATAGGTACCCAGTTCATCTGAAAGGTTTTGTGAGCTCACTTTAGAAATGACAATTTTTACGGCGAGACCACTTAAAAGTACCGTCAGTTTCCTTCTCTTGAAAACACACATGCTAATATTATAAATGCGAAAGTGTGTCTTCCTGTCTGTCTGTCTGATACGCTTTCACGGCCATTTGTTTTTTTTAAATGAAATTTGGTATAGAGGTAGATTACATCCGGGGGAAGGACATTGGCTTATTTTTATTGTGAAAAAATTAAATAGTTCCCGCGGGAATCAAAAAAACTTTAATCCGCGCGGATCTTAAGTTTAAGCCCTTTAAGTCGCGGGCATCATCGAGTTTAAATATATTGTTTTCTTTTTTTTTTTTTTCAAGATAAAAAAATACATTAATATTGTGGGTATCACACTAGCCATCCTCAGAAAACTTTAACGTTTATGCGAGGATAGCGAGTTCACATTGCAGTTATTAGTAAAATATATTTACGCAGGTATATAAATAACATTTTAAGTGAATTAAACAAATATATATATATAATAAAATAAGTTTGGGTTAGGTTAGTACTTATTATAACTTAAAATATTGTGTTATTTCTAAAATCAACAAAAAAGAAACAAAAATAACGTCTTACTTATAGGAAGCGTTTTCTAGATAATATTGTCACAAGGAGTGCCACCTTTATCCAGGAAATACTTCTTACATTTCCTTATGAAGATGGTTTTTTTTAGGTTACTAATACTTTGAAGCGACAAAGGTAAATCATTCATAATTTTGGCCAAGATATACATAAATTTCCTTTTCCCGTATATATTATTAGTTTTAGGTAATTTAAATTTCTTGTAATTAGATAATTTACGTAGATTGCTCTTCCGCTCTTTACAAATAAGATGTTGAATATTATGATATTCTTCCTTAAGGATTGCCAATCTCACTTTACTTTGCACTGGCAGCAATTTACAGTATTTAAATAATTCAGTATAATCGTTAGAGTATTTTATTTTAATTTTTTTAGGTATTATAGTTTTTAGTATTCTTAGTTGTAGGTTATATATGCGCGTCAAATACGTTTTAAAAGTTCTACCATAACTACTTAAGCCGTAGTCAATTATTGAGTCTGCCAGTGCCAAGTATAGCAGTCTTAGCGTTCTGTAAGGAAGCTTATATTTGAGTATATATAATTTACTTAGGATATCTCTCAGCTTGTCACAAATGTAATTTATATGAGGTTGCCAGCTGAAACGATAATCGATTTTGAGGCCGATATACATATGTTCCTTGACTAGATCAATGGCTGGACAACTACACTTCTTTACGAGGCCATGCAGGCAGTCGTGCATATGGGCAACTATAGAAGCTTTATGATTAGTTTTATTATGCGCTGTATGTATATGCATTGCTTTGGTTTTTTTAGTATTAATAACTAATCCTACATCATGCGCCCATTTACTTAAGGTGTCAAAGTTAGCTTGCATCATTTGCTCGGCCGCCTGGAGATCCTTATTGGCCACAATGAGACATGTGTCATCCGCGAATTGATACACGGATCCCTCATCGAACAGGTTACACATCTCGTTTACGTAGATTAAATATTCGGTAGGGCCAAGTATCGAGCCCTGTGCTGTTCCTTGGGTCGTTCGTATACTGTCACTAATCGTATTATCGATTTTAACATAAGTTAATCTGTTTTGGTGGTAATCCCTAAACCATTCGAGGAGGGGTCCTTGTATTCCACACTTCTCCAATTTGGTATAAAGCGTTTCAAATCTCAATAAATCAAAAGCTTTACTAAAATCAATGAAAACAACGATCACATGTTTTTTATCATTCATGCATATATATTGTTTTCTTTTTTTTTTTTTTTTAATCTTAATTTTTTTTGAAGGCTTTTGTCCTTTTGGACATGTCAGCCCCATCGTACAAAATAAACAAACAAACACAACAAAACATTACATAAATTCCATACCTAATTGGACATTATCCATCATGTAAGAAACTCACACATCCAACGAAAAAGACGGGCTCACCAACTGTTTCTATCAAATGTTCATCACCGATGAGCCGCGGCAACCAAATCATAGAAGGCAATCGCTTACCAAAAGAAAATGATTTTAAACAAAATTTTAAAGCAAGATATAACCTTCTTAAATGTAAAGGAGGTAAACTTAACTCACACTCCATTACATGAATTGGAGAACTTTTAACAAAACCCCCGATTATTCTCAATGCCTGGTTCTGTATTTTGTCCAGTTTAGAGGTATTGGTTTTCGCACTACTGTCAAACAAAAAACTAGCATAGTCCATTCTGCTCCTGACTATAGCAATATATAGACGTCTCATATGTTTAGGGTGCATTCCCCAACTAGGCCCTGCCAGAATTCTTAGCAGATTGAGAAACTTAGCACACTTTTCCCCCACATAGTTTATGTGTTTTCTCCACAAAAGACTTCTATCAAGCCATAACCCTAAATATTTAACGCAATCTGAGGAGGATAAAGGTTCACCATTAATATTAAGAGAGGGTATATTCCTTCTTCTTCCTCTGCTAAAAAAGCAAAGGTTTGTTTTACTCGTGGACACGTCCAAACCAAGGTCATTCAAAATGGATACACTAAAATTTAATACTTCCTGTACCCGTGATTCACAAACATTTAAATCTTTGTCAGCAAAATATATTACAAAATCATCAGCGTACTGTGATATAAGAACTCCTCGTTCTTGGGCTAATTTACAAATTTGGTGCGTTGCAATATTGAAGAGAATTGGTGATAGGGGATCACCCTGGGCCAGACCCCTATTAGTAGACCTCGAAAGTAAAATATCACCGGATTCAGATTTAATACCTAGATGTCTGTTACTCAGAAACCCCCACAAGTACTTACATATTTTTGTGCCTACATTTAACTCATCCAATATATTGAGTACCTTATCCACATCAACGTTATTATATGCATTCTTAATATCAAGGAAACAAGCTAAAGTGGGAACATTTTTCGAAAAACCAACTTGAATGTATGATACTAACCTTGCTAAAGCATCTGTACGATTGTGCTTTTCTAAATCCAATAGTAAAAGGTGAAAGTATTTTATTTTGTTCAATATACCATTCCAATCTTCTTAAAATCATCAGATGGAAAGTTTTACATATACAAGAGATCAATGATATTGGCCTAAGTTTTACCTCTGCCGTAGAGTTGCCAACTTTAGGTATGGGTAGAACCGTAATATTTTGCCATTGCTGCGGAATTACACCGGACTGGTAAATACAATTATATAAATATAATAGAAATATTTTGGCAGACTCGGGTAAGTTGAAGATCATCGAATACGTAATGTCATCTTCTCCTGGTGCTGTGTCTTTCTTTTTCAAGCAATTTTCAAGTTCAGCCCAATTAAAATCAGACTCCAGCAAATCATTCACCGATGTGAAACTAGGACATCGATTCGTAACAGAGTCCGGTGTTAAAGAATTCAGCAACTCTTTTTGCTTATCCAATGGTACGACAGACTTAGGTCGACGTATTCCTTTAATCCATCGCATTCGTTGCCACATCTCTGGTGAAGTTACGCTCTCATCAATTGAATCATAAAACTTTTGTCGACTCATGTTTTTAGCTTGACGAATACTTTTGCTGGAATTCTCTATCTCTATTTCCAAAGTACGCAGGTTATCTGGAGTAGGGTTACGCCGGAAAGTACTAAGTGCCAATCTTCTTTTTGCAACGGAAAAGGAAAGAGATTGCTCCCAATAATATCTCGGTTTAAAGTTCGACTGTGGATCAGTGCAGTATTTTACATATGGAATACTGATATTGGCTGCGTTATTTATCATTTCTACAAAAAAATCATACATAGCCTGTACATTTCCATTAAAATATGATACTTCTACCTCTGAAAAAGAATCTCGTAGATTGTTAATATAAATAAGCAGACCATTGAAAATTTTTAAAATTACGTTTTTTAAGAATAGTCGAATGTTCATAATATAGACTTGTGTTAACTTTTATCATAAGATGATCACTCCCGAGATTTTCATTCAAAACTGACCAGTCAAAGTTAACTGCAATGTCGGAAGAAATAAACGTTATGTCTGGAGAAGACTTTTGTGGAGAACCACTGACTAACTTTAAACGCGTAATCGAGCCGTCATTTAGAGAAATAAAATCATTATTCAAAGCTGCATCAGCTATTTGAATACCTCTAGCATCAGTCTTGTATGACCATACTATGATGACCATTAAAATCCCCGCCTATTAAAGTTTTTCTTGGAAACAAAGCAAAAAAGTTATCCCAATCTGCTAAGGAAGTGCGAACTGAAGCAGGACAATAGACAGAAACAATATTTTCCAAATGTTTACAATTGTAAAGTCTCAAATGAATCACTTCTATATCCGTATTATTAAAACTAAGTGGACTGACAGAACACCTAATGGACTCATGTACCAAAATTGCTACCCCACCATAGCCATCAATTCTGTCTTGTCGGAAAATATTATAATTACGTACATTTATATTATCTGCAAAATCCAGCCATGTTTCATTGATAAGAGCTACATGAATTTTGTTTTGGATTAAAAGTTCTCCAAAACTTATCAATTTGGGCTTGAGGCTTTGTGCGTTCCACTGTAAAACATTAAAAATTATTTTCTTTCGAAAACTACCTGCCATAATAATTATCACTAAAATATTGTACAATACTTTCCAAAGCCTTTCCCTTTGTCAAAAAACTTACTATAAATACCTTACATTCTTCAAATAATATTTTAATAACACCCACAACTTTAAGTTCAAAAGATTCTTGCGATGATATCACCGTCTGAATTCTAGAAAAGATTCTTTTTGCACTAAAATGTTTCTTATCGGTACTATCTGTGTTCTGTGAATTATTTTCCTCCACATCTTCAAAACATGTATCAAACTCATTTTCATTAACTCCTCGTTTAGCCTTTTTACCTTCTTTCTTCTGCTTTTTATATGACGTTTGTTGTTGTTTTACATTCGTTTTTGTTGGCATTTCAGAGTCTTCTTCTTCCTCTTCCACAATATTATGCTGTACATCTTTTTTCAATTTACTGCTATAAGATTCAGATCCATCCCACGTAGGTGTCGGAAATAACTCTCCTTCCTCCTGTTCCTCTCTATCCGTCTCATCATCTTGTTCTCTACTTAGAAGGTATTTCTGCAAAGCTTTTTTGTAACTTATGTTCTCCTTACTCATAAGTAGACGAACCTCTTTCTCTTTCAAATAATACGGGCAATCTTTATTGAGGACAAAATGTGCCCCTTTACAATTAAGACATCTTATTTCCTTTAATTCACAGTTGTCGTGTTCCGTACTTCCACATTTCGGGCATAAAATCTTCTTTGTCGGGCAGAATTTAATTATATGTCCAAATTTCCAGCATCCAGTGCACCGAGATACTGGGAAAATAAAGGGTTCTATTCTGAACCTGCAACCATATGCATATACAAATTGTGGTAAATTTGCATTTTCAAAACATATTCTCATTGATTCAGAATCTATCCATTTTCCATCAGAATCCAACCGTTTTAATCGTTTCAGTGATCTAATTTTAGTATCACATTCTAATGTTTTCAGAACCTCTTCTTCCGTCATATCTAAATCAACACCCCTCATTATACCATACGAAACTGAAGTTTCATATGTCTTCTGGCATCGATAATCCAATTCTTGGAATTTACTACACTTCAGTAAGCGTTCTGCATCTTCCATGGTCTTAAACTGCACAAAAACTCTAAAAGCAGACTTGTATTTAATTCTTGTAATATTCATTATACTCAAGCTTCGTCCTCGAGATTAGCATAGACACAATGTAGTAACACGTACGGTGTTGCCTTCACGCACTGAAAGTTGAAAGCCCTAAACTAAAAATAACAGATTTTTATTTGTTAGGTGAGGGTAGGTAGGTATCTCTCCCCTCCTCGGCTTTGTGTTCGATTGCTCATTCACAGTTCAGTGCTCTGCCGGAGCGCACGCATTTTAGAAATATTTTTAAATACTATCAAAAGTTATTAAATTCAGTTAAGTATAAAGTTTTAAGTGTTAAGTGTTATGGGGAAACGAAAACGGAATCACGACTACGATTATATCGCAAGGAAGCTACGGAAATTGGAAAGGAAACTTCGCAGAGACCGATCAACGTCGAGTTCCAGAGGTTAGTCCAGTGTTACATAATATATTATGAAACGTAAATTAACTTACCTAATAAAGCTTTGTTGCGGTTAACTTTTGGGGTTAACACTTCAAACACAAGTAGGTAATCGCGTTAATTTTCACGTGCAAGGCTAATACTGCGAGCAGTTACAAGGACTGTTACTTTATTAGCATACGTGAGGCAATCATACGAGTGATGCGGGCAATCTTTGGGATTGTCACTTCACTGTAATGGTACACGCTGCACAACAATACATATAGCAACCTTAGTTAATAACCTAAGTAGTTATTAACAAAAAATCGTATATCTTTCAGAGGACACACCCTCTCCGAGACGTAGATACTATGAAGATGAACCAATAGAGGAAATAGTGGAAACGGAGCTGAGTAACTACTCGGAAGGGGAACCTATGGGCGATTCAATTACACAAGCAGTTCCCTCCACAAACGCCACCCAGTCACAACCAATTCCGTCCACTAGCGCTTCGCAACCACAAGTCGCAACCGTGGAAACAGATACCCTGGTTCCAACTGACGCCACACCTCCGACCATCGAACTAGACTCTGAAATTTTAAAAATATTTGGAGACGATCCGTCTGTTGAAAAGTTATATGGCAGCGAAATTCAACCAGAACTTGCCATTCGATTACAACATGTGGCTACAAAAGGCTTAACAAGTGAACTGCGTAAGGAGTTGACGGACAAGTACCTACCTCCTAGTAACTGCACGCTAACTGATGCGCCAGAGTTAAATTTGGAAATAAAGGCCGCTATTTCGGAGATTGTTGCAAAACGGGATAAAGGCATCGAAATGAAGCAAAAACAACTGGGCTGTGCTATTTCCTGTTTAGGAAGTGCTATCACCCTAATGATCGCTAAAGAGGACAAGGACACAGAGATAATCAAAATGCTGATGGATTCAATTCGCCTCATGTGTGACAATCAACACTCCGATTCAATACTTCGCCGAAACTTTATTCTAAGCAATTTAAAAAAGGAGATGAAAAAACAATTGCAAAAAACGGTAGTCGATAAACATCTATTTGGATCAGACTTAGCAGAAACATTAAAATTAGCAAAAACAATAACAAAAACCGGAGCAGAATTAAAATCAACAGTATCCAAACCACCTACCACCAGAGCCAAAACCGCGCTCCATCAGTCGCAGTCGACACTCCAACAAAGGAACAATTTAAACTGGCGGGCTCCTCCCCCGAGTCGCAGGCAAACGGGGACTCTGAGGAGGAGGGAGCCTGCAGCGAGGAATCCGCCCGCGAGCAACTCACGCGGGTCATATCGAACTCGGCAGTCGACAGCGCCCGCGCCGCGGACCAGCAACCGCAGTCGTCGATAGGCGGCATGGTAAGCAACAACGCTGGTAGACTGGCATTTTTTTATGATACCTGGTCAGTACTCACGTCTGATCCTACTATTTTATCGTGGATTTCTGGCTATGAAATACCTTTTTCAACACGCATTGTACATGACACAATCCCTAGTAAGAAAAGGTACTCGTCATCTGAGAAATATAATTTCCAAAAATGTATTGATGAATTGCTATGCTCTGGAGCTATCTCTCACTGTGATCCGTGTGACGAGCAGTTTATATCGAGTATATTCTTGATACCGAAGCCTAACGGTAAACATAGATTCATACTCAACTTAAAAAATCTTAATAAATTCATAAGAACTGAACATTTCAAACTTGAAGATTTACGTACTGCAATTAAACTTGTTTCAGAGAATAGTTTCATGGGAACAATAGATTTAAAAGACGCTTACTTTTTAATAAAAATTCATGATAACCACAAAAAATATCTAAGATTCGAATTCGATAACAACTTGTATGAATTTAATGTTTTACCGTTCGGCTTAAACACGGCACCGTTTGTTTTCACAAAGATAATGAAACCTGTAATCAGGCTGCTTAGATCCTGTGGCTACGTGTCTAGCATATATCTAGATGATATATTACTTATTGGCGATACTTACGATACTTGTTTAGAAAATGTAGAAGTAACACAACAACTCTTGCTAGCCTTAGGTTTTATCATAAATAATGATAAATGCAATGTGATACCTCAAAAATCTTGTAAATATTTAGGTTTCATAATTGATACTAAGAAATTTCAAATCAGTCTACCTGCAGAAAAAGCATTAAAAATTAAAAATAAATTACAAAGCTTTAAAAATAGGTCACGGTGTAAAATTAGAGATTTTGCTAGTTTGGTAGGGTTATTATGTTCCGCTTGTCCAGCCATTGAATATGGTTGGCTCTATACAAAAGAATTTGAAAGATGCAAGTTTTTAAATTTAAAAAATAACCCAGAAAATTATGAAATTTTTATGAATATACCATTATATTTATCACCCGATTTCAACTGGTGGATTAATGCATTAGACAATCCCACTTGTAAAATTAAATATGATGAATACTGTTTAGAAATTTTTAGCGATAGTTCGACTACGGGGTGGGGCGCGGCTTGCGGGGAGGAAACGGCTAGCGGAGCTTGGACAGTAGAGGAACGCTCTTATCACATCAATTATTTAGAGCTCGTTGCTGCATTTTTTGGTCTAAAAGTTTTCGCTGCAACAATGAAAAACTGTCAAATACTTCTTCGCATTGATAACACTACTGCCATATCTTACATAAATCGGATGGGGGGCATACAGTATCCCCATCTAACACGCATAACAAAAGAATTGTGGGAATGGTGTCAATCCAGAAATATTATTGTGTATGCGTCATACATACGTTCGGCGGACAATGCAGTAGCTGACGCGGAATCACGTAGAACTCATCCAGACGTAGAATGGGAACTGAGTGATTCTGTGTTCAACCAAATTATAAGCACGTTTGGTTCTCCTGATGTAGATGTGTTTGCAAGCCGTGTTAACAAAAAATGTTCTAATTATATATCCTGGTTTAGAGATCCTGACGCCTTGGCTATAAATGCTTTTACCCTATCATGGTCAAGAATGTTTTTCTATGCATTCCCTCCTTTTTCTATGGTCCTAAAAACGCTACGGAAGATTGTAAAGGATAGGGCTACAGGTATTGTAGTGGTCCCTTTATGGCCCACCCAACCCTGGTACCCCTTATTTAGAAAGCTTCTGAAATCAAAGGTTTTGTACTTTGATCCAAATAAACAAACAATTTTATCCCCTTCCAGCAACAACCATGCACGCCTTCGGTTTACCCTGGCTGCAGGTCTCTTATCCGGGAGTCGATGGTGAGAAAAAATGTCCCTTCAGCAGCCCTTGACATTATGATGGCTTCACTCTCCGAATCATCGATAAAACAATACGATACCTGCCTAAAGAAATGGTATAATTTTTGTTTATGTAAAAGTATTGATATGTTTATGGCTTCAGCCAGTGAAGTGATTCTATTTCTAACAACTTTGTTTAAATCCGGTGCTCAATATGGCACTTTAAATAGCTGTCGATCAGCCTTAGCCTTGATTCTGAACGAGAAAATAAGCGAAAGCGAGGTTGTAAAACGGTTTTTTAAAGGTGTATTTAGACTTCGTCCACCCTTACCAAAGTATAATATAACTTGGGATACGTCCGTAGTTTTAAACAAGTTAGCCTCTTGGTATCCTAATGATAATTTAGGATTAGATAAGCTTTCACGAAAGTTAGTCACTTTATTATCCCTGGTGACAGCACACAGAATGCAAACTTTGGAAAAAATCAACATTAATAATATTCTAAAATTTCCAGACAAAATTACCATTAAAATTCCTGAAATAATAAAAACGTCAAAGATTGGTACTTCCCAACCAAATCTCATCTTACCTTACTACTGCGAAAAACCAGAAATTTGCCCAGTCTTGGCCCTCTTGGCTTATCTTGATCGGACTAGTTCACTTCGGGGCAACGTCGAAAACCTATTTATCAGTTTAAGAAAACCCCATAAATTAGTCTCAGCACAGACATTGGCCCGCTGGGTAAAGCTAACAATGGGTGAGTGTGGAGTAGACATATCAATATTTACAGCTCACAGCACCCTCCACCTCTAAGGCGCATATATTAGGGATAAACTTAGAAACTATTAGAAAAACCGCTGGCTGGAGCGGTTCCTCGCAAGTATTTGGCAAATTTTATAAGAGAAAAGTACAAACCGATAAAGACGATTCATTTGGTAGGTCAATTCTGAATAATAGTAATGTAGATGATTAATGATAAAACTCAATAATACTGTTTATTTCTAGCCCGCCAACCCGCATTGGAGCGGCGCGGTGGGACGTTGAGGGGCTATAGTGGTATTTCATTTAAATAATATTATAGTATTACATATTGTATTGTAAATCAATACCAATTAGATATCTATCATAACCCTCTATAAAAATCATAATAATATTAATAATTTATTAATAATAAAAAATCAAATAATTGCCTACTTATTGAATAATATAATATATTGTCCAGTTAATAATAACAATGATTGTACGCTTTGATTAATTAAATCTGATTCTATAGTTACAGAAGTGTGTTTTGATATTTCAGTGGCTCTCAAAGTCTACATTGTGTCTATGCTAATCTCGAGGACGAAGCTTGAGTATAATTAATGATTAAACGAACTTACCTGTACGTGAAGTTCGATCATAATTATACGAAGGCTTCGTCCGAAGAGATTAGCAACCCACCCTCCCATATTTTTGTTTCCCCCAAAAGATATTCCCTTAACTATTACCTGAAATATCAAAAATCAGGACTGGAGAATCGAGGCTCTAAACTAAATGAGCAATCGAACACAAAGCCGAGGAGGGGAGAGATACCTACCTACCCTCACCTAACAAATAAAAATCTGTTATTTTTAGTTTAGGGCTTTCAACTTTCAGTGCGTGAAGGCAACACCGTACGTGTTACTACATTGTGTCTATGCTAATCTCTTCGGACGAAGCCTTCGTATAATTATGATCGAACTTCACGTACAGGTAAGTTCGTTTAATCATTAAGTATATGTTCCTCTCTTAACAATTTAGCTAGCGCCATTTGTTTCGGCAACTCCTTTAGTGATGTGACACATACCTCATGATACTCTGTAAAGTCCTCGTTCACTTTTGATTTATTTCGATCAGAGGAATCACTCGAAACAAAGCGTTTGGCCCGTCTCCGAGTTACTCGTATAAATCCCTCATCACTACTCTCTGTCATCTCTTCACCTGCCTTTCTCTTATGGCTTTGCGGCTCATGATCCAACCCCGAGGTACCCGGTTCACTTTTACTACTCTCCGACATATTTCATTACTGACGGTATTTCAATAATAAAATAACGAAACACGACTACGAATAACACTGGTTGCGCGCAATCGCTACAACGGCTAGCACCGGACTGATATATTGTTTTCAATATTGCAAAATAACCTGACAGTTACCAACAAGGTTGGCACCATCTAAATTAGCTTTGCCTGTCCCTGCTCATTTTCAATATACTAATATATAATAATGTGATACTATACTGTCTTGAACTATAATTTTAATTTTATAGCAATGTAGAACATTTGTTCTGTTTTCTTTATTAAACAACAATGTTAATCAAGCTGTGTGATATCATACAAAAACTGCCTGAGTTGAACAACAATGATTATACATATAATTCAAACCTAAATAATAAGTAATTTCATATTATTAAGTACAAATGTTTCTAAAACCGTTTTAGGCATTTTCCAGCTGAAACACTTTGATTTCACTTACCCCCTTTTATGTTTTGTGCAAATAAGACATATAGACAGATTACAGAGGATAGAAAAAAAGTATCTTACATTTCATTGGACCTCCTCTTCGATTGTGGAGCCCTGACGGGCGACGTGTCGGGCGTGGCGCGCCGCGTGTAGTGCTCCAATATGCGACTTGCGGCTGATAGACAAAATTCTTTACAGTGACAATGAAATAATTTTACAATGACAATGTTTCACCTTAAAAAAATCAGACATAAAATTACTAAAATCTATTGTTGATTGAATGATCTATAAACACACAGCTCAAGCCACTGGACGAAATGTGCTGAAATTTGGCATGCAGATAGCAATTATTATATTATTAAATATAGATAACATCAAATAAGAATTTTTGAAAATTCAACTCCTAAAGCGCTAAAATAGGGGTTTGTAAATTACTTATGAAATAAACGCAGAAAAAGTCACAGGCATAAGCTAGTAAACACTGTCAGAAACACTATCAGAATATGCCCAAATAGTTTCGAAAAAAAGGATCACATTTTCAAAATCTTTTTTTTTTAAATATCCTTTGGAATGAAGAGAGTAAACTCACGAGTGGAGGGTTGTGCGACAGTGGAGCGTCCAGTGACTGCAGCCACAGGCACCTTGTTGCTGGCAGCGGTGGTGCTCAGCACTCGGTCCCGTGCCGTGCTCTCGTGCACCAGCTTTGCGTGACTGACAACATTACAATGGAATACAACAAAATAAAATTTATAAATTTAAATTTTATTTTTTATTTTTTTTAATAATCATTAGTGTTTACCCACACTTAGGTAATTTTCTAAACAATGCTTAAACACCTATCAAAAATTGCAGAACCAGCAGAATTATAAACTGCATCTTTGAATCACGCCCAGTACGCCCTTGACCACTAGGCCATGGTTCACTAACTGTGATTCCCAGAGAGACACAGGTTCAAATCCTGCCCATTCTGCAATTTTTTATATGTATTTAAACAATGTTTACTTTAGTTGACAGTAAGAGAGAACTCATATCCTTCATTAGGTAGAGAAAACTAAAGCCTATCTTTGGACACCTATGGAGGGGAGCCCAATTCTCATTCTCAAAACTAGTGCATGAAGAAAGGATCACAAGAAAGAAAGCTCCAGGTCCCCAAACACTTGAGCAATATATGGAGTCGACCAGGGCTTAGGTACCCAAAATTAAAAGATGCGGTTTTAAATATAGAAGCTTTTCACGTGATGACTGCCAAACTTCAATTAGGGTTGTATGAGTGAGTTTCAATGACCAGAACATGTTTGGTCACAGTTGTGACTTGTGATGTATATGTCACCATAAGATTGTAAAAACCGTTAGATTACAATTAGTTAGTAAGATAGTAACCTACACTAAAATTGTAATTTTGCACTCCAAATGCAGGCTGGTAAAAATCCTTACCGTAATATAGCTATGATATCGCCCATCCTAGTAATGCCCATGTCTCTGAGGTACTCTTTGTTCAGATCAAGCAGCATATCATTCTGTATTCTGTTCTCCGTGAACGCGAGGGCGTAGGTGGCTGACACTTCGGACGGTATGCCAGCCGCCGTGAAGAAATTCACCCACACACCTGCAATGTTTTGCATAAAAATAGCATATAAGGCACAGGCAAAATAAAAGAACGGTCTTTAAATACTACTATATTTTTATCAATTATTTACTAATATAAAAGTTTAATTTATGTGTCAACGCGATAACAATAACAATAAAAACCTACTTACTACGAATGTAAACTATGTTACTACGAATGTTTAATACGAGATTCTGTAGCTGACATTCAAGGTTAATATTTTGGCAAAATATTTTTGTACGTTTCAGTACTCACCAGTCATATTTGGATCCAATTTATTTGGTACGGACATTTAAATTTAACTTACTATTTAGTATTTAGAAATATTTAGAAAAATAGTTAGATTTTTTAATCATGAAATTGGATACATTTTTGAAAGAAACTTATCATTGTAGTCTTTGACATGAATCACAGATTACTGGGATGGGATAGCATGAACCATAGTTGTATGCATGAACTTATTTTTTTTACTACGACCAGAGACAAGGATAGGAAGGAAGGACTATGCATAAATTAAACTTTATGGTCAATTGTTAATGTCACTGATGTCACACTCTGGTGCAGAGACAAGTAACATATAGGATATAGACAGGCAACTCCATAGACACGATTTGAACAAAATAGCGGGCAGTAGTGTGAGTGTACATCGACGCACAGATACACACATACGAGCTTTAGGTACATCTATATATTTCATTCATAAAAAGATCGTGCATCTCACTCTTCCACTTTATCCATTCATTTATATTTGGTTATGAATGAATTTTCATTCATGACCAAGCCTATCCTTTCTTTCACGATATATATAGCCTACTGATAACGATATCTACTATGGTTATGGCGGAAACGGAAATAGTAAATTTAGGGATGAGCCAATCAATAGGGTTGGATAATCAATATCAATAAAATACCGATTTTTCTCACATATCGATTTTCGAAACTACCGATTTTTAGTTCAGCAATGATATTTTTAAATTATTTCTAGGTTTAAAAATAAAAGATGAAGGATGTTAAAACTGATTTAATTATTTTCATATTTTAAGCTACCACCGGTTCGGAATGTTGTTTCCAATTGAGAAGAACCGGCAAGAAACTCAATGGTTACTCTTTTAATAATATATTTTTGTGGTGTTTACAATAATTATAAATGTGTAAAAATTAATGTTAATAAATAATATATATATGGTAACAATTGATTTGATTTATAAAATAGCGTTTGTCTCTTGAAACTTAAGTCGGTAAAGTAATTAGTGTTTTTAGATACTGGCAACATTGAAGCAAAAAAAAAAACATGCCACCATTTATTTAAAATTTCCCGCCATTTCTCCCGCCTCTCCAAAATTTCACTAGACATACACTTTAAATTTATTATCTATATATTTAAAAGCGAAAGGTCACCCACTGATTCATCACGATGTTTCAGGAACTATAAAGCTTACAAACTTGAAATTTGAAAGATAGGTTCATTCTATGATTGGTGTAGACGTCAGCCAAGAAACGGTTTTGAGAAAATTCATCCCTAAGGGGTTGAAATGGGTGTTGTAAGTTTGTATAGAAGTCCTATGTGTTTGAAGTTAGAGACCTGAAAATTGGCAATTAAGGTGATAGTTATAAATAATAAAAACCCATATAAGCAATTTTACGAAAATTCACCCCAATAGGGGTAGGAAGCTTACATGAGGGTTTTAAGTTTTTGATGTTAGAGACTTGGAAAATCGGGATTTAGGTTATTAGTTTTAAATTATAATAACCTGTATGATCAATTTTACGAAAATTCACCCCAAAGAGGGTGAAATGGGGGCTGTAAGTTTGTTTGAAAGTCCTTAGTGTTTGAAGTTAGAGACTTGAAAATTGGGATGTAGGTTAATAATTTTAAATAAAAATAACCTGTGTAAGCAGTTTTACGAAAACCCACCCTAAAGGGTGTGAAATTGGGGTTGGAAGCTAGCATGTAGGTTATAAGTTTTTAAAATCGACTTTAAGGTTATTACTTATTAGTTTTAGCCGCTATATATACCTACGCTTTTTGCAGCGGGTAAATCTCATAGGAAATCAGAAATTGTACGCGGGCGAAGTCATGGGCGACCTCTATTAGTCAATAATTTTCAAAAATAATAACTTTATAAAAAAAGTCAGGTACCGCATATAATATTAACATTGGTTCATTGTAGTGCAAAAAACATACATTGGCGTGGCCTTTTTACTTGTGTTTATAGTACAAGCACAGGTATTACTTTGCATGATATCAGATACTAGGCTGGATTTTTAATTTGTAGTAAAATGATTATTATTACTAAAACCCAAAACGGCATGCCAACTTACATTAGTATTTTATGATAATAATACATACAGCTTGGAAAACTTATCTGGGCATGGTTCGAGGCGCCGATATCTATTAAAAAAACAACATTTAAGGATCAATACAAAGTAGACTGTTAGTTCCACATTAATTAGGCTCAGGTATGTTTGCCAAGCTATATAAATACTATTCATTATAGTTATATTCGTTTCTAGATTGATATCTCAAGACAACTAACTAAGAGAATTAAAAAAAGTAAGAATATACTGAAATTTGGTACTACCACAATATAACTTTTTATACCAGTGCTTAAAATAAATTTTAATTTTATGTATTTAAGTATATTCTTACAAATTCTAATTTCATGCTAATCTCGGCTTTAATAATTAATCATACACAGAAGTATTTACAGTACTTGCATAATGTACGTAGAGCAAAATAAAATTTACAAAATGATCACAAAAATATATACTCCAACAAAGTGATACCATACATTTTTGATATTTTTGGTTAGGGAAGTGAAAATTAATTAAAGTTTTGCAAAAATCAACTCTTTTTTTGACCGTGTATATAGTTATGCGCCATTTAAATATTTTTATACTTAGTCTGTCTAGTGAAGTGCAATATGAAAGGAAATTTTAAAAAGTAGTTTGGGTATCTCTGGAAATACCTGAAATAAATAGACGCACTTGATCTTTTCGTATATTGCCCCCGTTAAATGATAATAGTAACGTTAGAATAATGCACTTAGCTTTGACTAGACAGGCCAGAGTAAAGAAATAGCATTATTAAAATCAGTCCAAAAATTAAGTATATTTGCACCAATGCTAATTAATTACATAGTTTTCCAAAAAATGTGAAGATAAAATATAGTACTTACTTACTTATAGTTCAGTACCAAACTAATATGTGTTTAATGATTTTCCCTAAGAGATTTTTAGAGTACATAGTAGTTGTTGTACCTTTTAGTGAACCTGTGAAGTTGTCACTATGCACTCACAAAAAATACTTTTAAAACTAAGGCTATATCAAACTTCTGCTCTATTAAATATAAAGACTTGCATATGAGATGTACTATATTTTGTTGTGAAACGACATCTTAATAGTTACCATAATATTAATACTGCATATTTATCAAAAGGATAATCTAAACTCATAAAAATGTTCTCAGAAATGTGAGGATATTCTCAAGTTCGATACTGATTTAATACTGAATAGTACAATCATAATCATACTTATATTTATATCAGACAACACTAACATGAAATAGTAGGAAAGTAGTACTTAATTACCTCAATAATATATTATAATAATGTATAAAATAGGTAAGAACTTATATAAAAAAAATGTAGGTAGGTGTGTTTTATCTTCACATTTTGGTGCAAATACCTACGAGTGTAATTATAGTCCCACCAACTTATCTGACCCGGTGGCCAAAATTGGAACTAATTTTTATGACTGATAATAATTTTTAAAATATTTTATTTTTAGTAGATCGCAGCGACGCTGTCACCGGGTCAGATAAGTTGGTGGGGCTTTAATTATTATTTCGTAAACTGAGTTTCTGTATCAACTTAATAAGTATTGAATTCTAAACCAAGAACTCCACCACCACTACAGCCCATTAACGTGCCACTGCTGGGCACAGGCCTCCACTCTCATAGGAGAGCGGGAATTAGAGCTTAGACCCACCACGCTGCTCCAATGCGGGTTGGTGGGCTTTAACGACTATTACCACGTTAGTGATAATAACCGGGACCGACGGCTTAACGTGCTCTTCGAGGCACGGGGGTGAAACACCGCCAACTTCCTAACTCCGGGCTAGTATTGAGAATTTCTAGTCAGAAAAACCCAACACTTATTATGGCCCGACCCGGGACTCGAACCCGGGACCTCGTCAGCCGCAGTCAAACATGCTAACCACTAGACCAACGAGGCAGTCAGAGAGACCAAGAACTCATCTTTGTATAAATTAGCCACTAGGCAGTTACCTACCTAGATTATTTATCAAGCAGTAAGCACTAACAATATTTTTAACTGAGTGTGTCTCTGCTATGCTTCGGCACATCTTATTAACCGATATTGAGAAACTTGTTGTAAACATAGTTTGCATACACCGGATGGGCAGCATACGTTTTAAGCCGGAAAATTAAAGAGTTCCCACGGAAATCAAATGATGTTAATCCAGAAAATCCAAAGATAAACTCAAATCGTAATTCAAAAAAAAGTGCACAAACAAACGTACAACCTCTTATGGCAAACACATATCCCGTCTCCGTTCCGTCGTGGGTAATTAATACCTATTATGTTGACACAGAAAAGTTATTGTACACAATGCAACTTATTTTAAAATACATAATTATTGGATAGATGAGAACAGAAATGGAAAATGGATATAATTATATTTTAACTGAGATTCTGTATTAACTTAATAAGTAGGTAGGTATTTAGTTTTAAACCAAGAACACACTTTTGTATTAATTAACCACTAAAAAGTTACCAACCTAGTTTACCAAGCCAGTAAACACTAAAATCTCTAAACAAAGACAATCCAAACTAATTTTATAAATGCGAACGTGAGTCTGTCTGTCTGCGACGCTTTAATGGCTTTTATTCAACCAACGCTGACGAAATTTGGTACAGCAATAGCTTTCATGCATGTGAAAGACATAAGACTTCTTTTTATTCCGTATAAACGAAGTCGCGGGCATCGAGTATAAAATATATTAATAAAGTTTTCATCCTTAACAGCTTTTATCTGTGATAAGGAGGATATGACAATGTTACTCAAAGACTTTGACGTCGTACTATAACTGGCACCCTTGGTAACTTAGTAGCAATCAGGTTTTCCATTCCTGCTCCCTTTTCCCTTGAATCAACATTGTGAATTCTTCTATTAAAATAACACACCATTGTCTAACTTGCATTCTTATAACAAACAACCAAAAAGCTTTCAAAAAATTTGATTTGTGATCATTGCAAGTATACCAAGACGTATCAAGATCTTCAAATTGTTTAAATAATTCAGAATATATGTAAACTTTACAAAGTGTTGGCAAGATATGGTCGATAATATAAATACAACGCCATACTAATGTCGACAGTTTATCTGAAGGATAATACAATTTTCTGTTAGTAGAATCATATTCTTTAATTGATATTAAAGAATGAAATGGTTCAATTTCGTTAGACAACAGAGCGTTTTTACAATTTTGACATTGCGAACAATTTAGTCTGGGAAATAAATAACGACAGACTGCACCAGCAATATAAGCTACAGAATGGGTCTGAAAAATGTTTTCAGAAGGAATACATTTTTCAATAAAAATAAAATTTTGAGCATCAGAGCTGCGGTCAATACTATCAACATTATGTTTCCGGTTAGTAACTAAATTTCTTAAAGTGCCTAGCATTTTATCATCATCCCTAGTACAATTTGTGTATAAAGATTTCCCAGTTGAAATATCATTCATGAGCAATGTCTTATACAATGCAACAAACTGATGACAGTCTGGATGTGTGTTACATCCACCCTGTCCTCAAATTTGTCCAAAAAAATTTTCCAGAGGATCCTGGTTTAAACGCTTCAGACTTAAGAATTTTATTTCTGGAATCAATCTGAGATCCGACCAAAGGTGCTTTACAGTTTTTATGTCATGAATGAAATTGTGTAACATCAATGGCTTACTTTCTTTTGAGTCTGAAGCGTCAAATTTCATTGATTCTAACTTTTTCAAAGCTTCATTCCAAAAGTCTAAATGGTTTGAGTTTAAAGACAAAGCATTCTGTAAACTACCACGTGTATGGCCGGTACAATTCAGGCTGTCAAATAAATTATTAAAGAACAAAAGAATCTCAGCTGTGAAAAAGCCATCATCAATGTTGACTAATAGCACATTATAATTATGCAGTCTTCTAAGGTCTTCATATATCTTCATCTGGTTGTTCAACAGTAGCGACACCTGCCTGCTGAACACTTGCGCAGCATACACAACCTGTAAATTTTAAAATGCTCGTCATTCTTACAGAATCGCATAATCTATGTTACTTATTATAAATTTTTTTCTACTATATAATATAATAATTCTGTATTCAATAGCATGCTGCATTCTTATTTTTTATTTTAAAATAAACGATTGTTTCTTCTGACAGAAATTTGATATCAAATCAATCAAATGAAATATCAAACAAATGTTATAAATGCGAAAGTTTGGATGGATGTATGGATGGATGTTTGTTACTCAATACGCTCGAACAGCTGGAATAACACATAGGCTACTTTTTATCCCGGCAAACTAAGGAGTTCCCGCGGGAACCAAAAAACTTCAATCCACGCGGACGTAGTCGCGGGCATCAGCTAGTCTTCAATATATAAATATTATTTTTTCTATACTTAATATAATAAATGCGAAAGTTTAGATGGATGTTTGTTACCCAATCACGCCCCAAAGGCTGAACGGATCTGGATGAAAATTGGCACAGAGATAGATTATAGTCTGGAACAATACACAGGCTACTTTTCATCCCAGAAAATTAAACAGTTCCCGCGAATCGAAAACCTCAACCCACGCGGACGAAGTCGCGAGCATTAACTAGTTAAAAATAGAGGAATGCTTCCTTTGAGTGGAATTTCATATAGCTTCATAATTTAAAGTACATTTCCTCCAGGGTCCGTTTGTGTTTTCCACCCCTTAGTAAGATTTTTATCTATAAATCTTTATATTTCCCCCAAAAATTCTAGAAAAAATATATATACTAACCAAATAGATACTAAATTATTGTGCAGAGCCAAATGCAAAATACGGCAGGGCGACCGCGTATCTTCTACATCAATACATTGTTATCAATTGTTGTGATTGGCTGAATTTGTGGTATTTTGTCCAAGTGGAAGAGTGTTATCCAATCAGAGGTGATTGCGATCGTTACACTGTAGCTGTCAGAGATACGCGGTCGCCCTGCAGCTGAGCGCTTACGCGGAAATTAGAACACGTGTCAGAATGACTGTCCACTTAAAAAAAAATATTTTTTAATTATTAATTAGTACATAAAGGCCTATTACACTGCACTTTTCACAGGGACCCTTACACTTGAAATAGTGTAGTGTAATAAGATTTATTGAGAAAGGGTGCCTACATTGGTCCTTATTGCTGTGTAATAAGCGACGCTCAAACTAGCGGCCACGCCCACCCTTACCACAGAGCCCTGTAAAAAGTGCAGTGTAATAGGCCTATAAATATTTAGACAAAGGTACTAAATAAGTACTAATATCCTATATAACTTCTTTTTGGTGTCGCTTTCTCGTTTAATTTTTTTGTTTTGTTTAATTTTCAAATGACATTGATTCTAAAAAAGTTTCACTTCAAAAACACATAATAATTTGGACACTTGCCTTCATCTTGTCATAAGAATTTGGTTTGACATGTTTGTCTGTGAGTTTGGTTGTCCTTGCAAGACCATGTGCACCATCTAATTCATAGACCCTCAAGACATATTCCCATTGAATACGCTTGTTTCCGATGAGCAGGTTCTTTTTCTGAAAATTATTTCGAAGGCATTTTAACAAATGGGGTACGTCGTACATATGATACACCTTTTTTCCATTAATTTCATAATGTATTATATTATATGGATCATTATCGGAACCAGACCTGAGTATGTTTTCACGTGTATCAGATATTAGTGAATTTATTGCAGCAACATTGGCAGAGCCCTGATCTGACACAGTTGATCTAAAATTAAATCCAGATTTAAAAACTTCAGCAATAATCTCTTTAAGAATATTTTTGAGACTCAATGTTTTAATACCATCACGGACAAAGTAAAAAGCAATGGGTATAACTCATCACTTAAATTTTCCGAGATAAAGAGTAATCTATGTTACTTTCCAGATCATCAACCATTCCCATGTAAAATCACTTCAATTCTTTGCTCTATTGCAGCTTGATTGAAACAAGAATACAATTGAGACAAAACAACCAACAAAAATACATACCTACCTACTTTCATATTTTAAATTTAAGTGTTCATTATACTTAGTTGCTCAAACGAGTTAAATGAGGATACCTTATTAATATCTTTGATAATTTACCTTTAAATATTCAAAGATTAACCTTACTTACCAATTTTCAAGGGAAAAACAGTCAAACTAACCTCACTAGTCACTTCCAAGAAGTCTGTGTAGGCTTTACACTTTAGACTACGCCTAATCGCTTACCAGTTAAATAACAAAATAAGTAATACAAATCACCGCAATTCGTAGTACAAAACATTAAACTTTCATAAAACAATTTTAATTAATTTTAAGGTTAGGACTTATGATTTTCATTGTCATCCTCGGCTTGCGTCGGTTTTTCAGCGAAAATGGCGTCGACCAATAAAAGTGAAGTGAAAACCCCGCGAAATTTAAAATATTTTGTGTGCGTAATTAGAGCGAGATACAATGAGTACTACAATGCCTGAAATGTATGATGATGAAAGAGATGGACAACCCGATAACTCTTGGTACCTTGCACTTCGGGACTCGATAGGGCCTGCTCTGGTGTCAGGTGTGATATTGACATTATTTCAAACTCAAATTCTCTGAAATTGAAATTCAAATCAAATCCACAGACCACATCAAATCATTCAAATTCTGTGCCGGCAGTGGTGTAAGATTTTTTTATAAACACTAATGCTAAAATCGGTTAATATTGTAAGAAATTTCTTATTACTATCCCACTGCCCAAATCATAAACAATTCTTAACATGTACGGTATTAAATTTAAATATTAACCTTACTGGCACGAAATAAGCTGTACACAAACGTTTATGTATTTCTTAATTTTTTACAGTTAATTCCCTAGCAAATAGTGCTCGAAACATGTCTTCTGGAAATAAAATACCTCTAGTTGACATAGACCCATCAGGAGTGTTCAAATATATATTAATGAATGTGTATGACAAAAAGAAGGATGCAGCGAAACCACAGATGGTCATTTTGAGAGGCTACAAACGGTGCAATTATCATTCTGATATTTTTGATGAAGTATGATCATTTTTCTTACAATAACCGCTGCCTTAGGAAAAAGTTGATCTTTGTAAACAAAATTGTATGAGAGATATGCATTTGTGCAGGAATACAGTAAAAATGATAAGACAATCAGCATTCAAATTTTTGGGACGATATCTGGTTACTTAATTCTGCAGCTAGTGCCAAAAATAACATTATTTCATGGCTGAGTGATGTATGTATTGTGTAATTTTGCAGATGCCTACATAATGTGTTACAGTATGAAGTCAATGTCATTTTTGCTAGTATTCTGTATAATATGCTTATTATTAAGATAATATTATGCATTAATGTATGTCGCACATATTTTAATTAGCACTATCATGAAACTGTCCTAAGTCAAAATTTTCTTCTTTTTAGGTACAGGCAAAACTTTCCCCACTTGATTGTGAACCCTTAGGAGGAGGAAGAATATCTCATGATCCTGAAAACAAAAGAATCCATATTTATGGTTATTCACAAGGTTATGGTAAAGCAGACCATGAGGTAGCAGCAAAACTAGTGAAAGATGCATACTCTGGATACACAATAACAATCAGTGATGAAGGGTATTGAATTATTTTCAAAACCGCATTGTTTAGTCTGTTTTACTGCATCTTGCCCTTAACAAAAATGTTTCTTAATCTTAGCTTTTTTACATATTTTTTAATTCCAGTCAACAAGTTTGCTCTTGTGAAACATAAAGCTCTATATCTTTCATGTGATATTGGTTATAACTTTAATTTTTAAATAAAAATGTCTTTGCTCACTATGTTAAAATAAATAGGTACCTACAAATACATTGAATAGTCCTATTATGACAAAACATGATTCTATTATTTCTAAATCCACTTAATATTACATTTTTGGTCTTGATAAGGTAAAGTGTTTGTCTCAGTAAGACATACTACTAATAATTACTGTAACAAGATAAAATTAAATTTCATCACATCCACATCCTAGAAAGAGTAGGTACTTTCTTCACACTAGATGATGGACTTTATCCGCGTAGTTTAAGTTTTTGTATTCACATTTAAATCAGTAGTATGAATTTTAAATAAAACCTGTGCTCTACCTAGAGGAATACATGGAGAGCTTTTCCTTTATTTTATACACAAGCTGTGCTTTTGATTGTTTCCTATATCATTGGTACATAATATGAATAAAAAACTTGCATCCAGGACTGTTTTTAAATATTCTATAAGGCTTGCCTGTCTTGCTGTGATAGTGACTTTAAAGCTTCGAGCTTCGTGGGCTTCGTGATGATTTTACAGAGCGGATCCAGGCACTAATTTACTACCTCCATGGTATTGTATATGATTACATACTCTTAGCGATAGTCTGTGGCTTCTTTTTCTGGTCGGTGGCTCTTTTTTTTTTATTTAGCTGGCTTATCAGGTTGTTCCTATATCAGCGGCACGCTATGATGGCCGGTTTGACACATTACAATAGTGATGTGGAATGTCAATTTATTCTCGAACAAAAAACAATTAAGTTTTGTTTTTGTACCTGATTAAATAGGTTTAATAAAACAAAAATGTATATGTTTATTTAATTTATTTGAACGAACTGAATATTTGAACGAAAATGAATATACATACTTTATATGCACACAAGAAACATATGAATACAAAAGATACCAAAAAAGGTGCCACAAAAGGCCATAATTAATCAGATTCGTCCATACTACTATTTTCACTGTCGTCACTGCTATCATCACATACATTAATAATTATATGTTCGTTTTCTATAATATTATCTATTTTCACATCTCTTTCATAATCTTCCCTTATTAATTTAACAGTTCTATTCACAACCTTTTCCCAGTCTCCTTTAGTCACATGTTCACAAGCTTCTTCTAATAATTTTAGCATTTTTTTTGTGGTAAATGGGGGTTCTGTATTGTGTCTTGCAGCATATCCCTTAATTTGAGCCCACACCAACTCAATCGCATTATACTCACAATGGTAAGGCGGTAACCGTATAACTCTGTGCCCATGTTCTAATGCTATTTCGTCAATGACGTATCGGATCTTGGTTGGTTTGTTTTCTTTTAAAAGACGTACTAATTCCGCTTTTAACATATTCATGTTTGCATCTACGCCATTTTTACGAAGCCATGCGACGATATCAGCTTTCTTTTGGGATTGGGCAGGTGGCTTGTCAATTTGCATCGAGTGGTATGGGGCGTTGTCCATAATTATAATAGATGGTTCAGGGAGGCTACACAACATTGAGGTAAACCATTCAGTAAACTTTTCTCCATTCATGTCTTCATGATAGTCTCCAGTGGTTTTTGACGCAAAAGCCATGAGAGAACCTTCGACAAACCCGTTGATGGTTCCGGCGTGACAAATTATAAGTCGCGATCCTTTTCCTACAGGAACTTTGGAAGTAGATGCTGCTGTGTCATCGTTCCAAGAACGGCCTACAGTATGGTTAGCATTAAGCCATGTTTCATCCAAGAACACAACATTTTGCCAATTTTTGATTTCTTTCACTTGCCGTAAAAAAGTATACCTTGCCATCGCTATATCAAATCTTTCCATCAATATTTTGCGTTTGTTACATTTTTTGTATCGAAATCCAATGGTCTTCAAAATCTTCGTTAAAGAACTTTCCCCACCGAAGAATAATCCAGCTTCCTTCAGTGAATGCACCAACTTTTTTCTTGTTGGATACTCCTTCTGTAAATAGTAGCCGTAAACATGTCTTCGGATAGCATCGGCATCAAATTAATTCTAGTCCTTCTGAGCCTCAGATCAATGACCTCTAGATAGAATACCTCCATGAGATAGACTGATGGTCTGCTCGGTCGTGAGACGGCCTTATTCAGGTACAATACATGTCTTTGAGAAGTATATAATAAAATGTTGCCATATTCATAATTTACTCCCAAAGTGGTGACACCTGTCAGATAGGATAGGGGAAATGGGGAATAAATAAAGTTTTGTTTGACCAACACAATTTTTAATTATAAATATAAAATTAACTTATATTATAATAATATATTATCAATAGTTAATAGTATCACGCAAATGTTTAAATAAATACCTATTTATGTAGTTTCAGGTATTATTTTATCTGAACTCATATTATGTTAAAATCGAAACCATAAAATGTTAGTAATATACCTACATAATAATTTATTCAAACTTTTCTTGATATTATTCCGTACGTTAAATTGCTATTTGTAGAATGCTAGATGACAAAAAATTACAAAGATAAATTACTTATTGCATAATACACATAATATTACAAAGGTGGTAAAAGATAAAAAGACAAGTGTATTACCATCGTCATGGCGTGCAATTCTTAAAAATAATCGATGTAGCAAATCACGATATTAATTAATTAGATAAATAGTTGAACAATTAAGAAAATTTTTGAAATATCAATAATACCTACATATTTTATTTTCATTTTATTCTACTAAGCCTGAAATTGAAAATGTCATGCAATTTAGATTAAGTATCAATAAATTAATATAAAGCACTTGTTAAGACTCAAAGAAAAATACCATTATAACTATTAAAGTCAACCATGTAAATGTATTTGCATAAAACCAGCATTTAATTTGGCTTTCCATCATTGAAAAATTCATCTAGGCTGTAGATGTCTATAATGTATGTACTTATGCACTTTTACGGAAAATATTAAACTCGCCGGCATATTTAGCGGAACATAAAAAAAAAGGTCCATAATTTAAAAAATATGGTTTTATTTTAAAATCTACTTAATACACTTCTTTTGTTATTTAAAGTTTCATTTGTTTTACTTAAAATGAGATCACATTAAGAACAGATTTTGCGAGTAAAGGCTACTTGTGAAAAAAGGTACATTTTTGAACTTTTCATGTAATCGGGAAAAGTGAAATTTATATTAAAATAACAATTAATTAAATTAGAAAAATGGTGATTAATATCGCGTATTTCCTCCACGTGCTCTTATTAAAGTTTCTACCCGTCTAGGCATACTGAGAATGATGTTATCGATGGTCTCCTGGGATAGTCTCCGCCATTCCTCAACTACGGCGATTCGCAGCTCTCCCACGTTGACAGGAGCTGGAGTTCTGGACTTAACTTTTCTTTTCAGCAAGTCCCAAACGTGCTCTATTGGGTTCATATCCGGTGATCTCGCCGGCCACTTCATAACAGTGATATTCATATCATTAAGATAAGCTTGAGTTACCCGAGTGGTATGCTGCCGAGCATTATCCTGCATAAAAACAAAATCTTCACCGATATAATATGGGGCAAACGGTACGACATTTTCTTCTAAAACTTCTCTGATATAGCGGTCTGCAGTCAGACTCCCTCTGTCAATCACTACCAAGTCTGTGCGAACTCCCAAACAAATGCCCGCCCAAACCATTATTGATCCACCACCGTACGCAACTGTAGTTTCAAAATTTGTCTGAATGTATCGTTCTCCTTTGCGTCTGTATATTCTTTGCCTGCCGTCAATTTGATTTAAGAGAATTCTGCACTCATCACTAAACAATACCTTACTCCATTGGTCCGCGTTCCAAAGTCGATGTTCCTGAGCAAAAGTTAACCTGTTTCTACGATGATTTACCTCGAGCCTTGGAGCCTTGGCGGGCACAAATGAACCCAAACCAGCTTCTTCAAGCCTTCTTCGTACCGTACGCTCACTTACGGTTACACCCCGCACTGCTTCTAACTCATGTCGGGCTTGGACGGCCGTCAAACGGGGGTCCCTACGTACACGAAGCTGAATGAAACGATCATCTACTCGAAGTGCGTCTTTTTCTGCCTTGTCCTGCTCTTCTCACATAAGTACCGGTCTCCCTGAACCGTTGGATACTGCGATGGATCGTTGAAACTGGTCGACGAAGATCTCTGGATAAGAATCTATAGGTTTGACCATTTATTCGCATTTCGAGTGCCCTGGCAATCTCCGTTGGGGCTAAGTCAGGCATAATTCAGTCATCAACTCCAGAAAGATACGCGATTAAAAAAAACTAACAAAAAACAGTATTTCAATGAAATTTTAAATCAAACTCAGAAGGAAGAAATACTCGAAGTTCGCTCCAGATAAGGTGTATTCGAATAAAATTAAAACAATTGCATAAAATGTGACGTTCAGTTGTTTTCTTAATTTGAAAATATTTCTTTTTAAATTAAATGACGTATAAACCAGCCAGCAACCTTATATGATACTGATATCAAACCTTTTTTTTATGTTCCGCTAAATATGCCGGCGAGTTTAGAAATACGTTAACTTTAATTCACATTTTCTCCTTGAATATAACTTTTGACAAACAAAAACAGAACAATAAATAATAATAAGGCCAGAAAAGTTGGTGAGAGGTGAAATAGGGGTTAAATAATTTCATTCAATTACAGTGTTTTATTTAACTCCTTACTTTTCCGGGATAAAAAGTAGCCTATGTCCTTTCCCCGGGAAATACCACATATCCCTGTACTAAACATCAAAATCGGTTGACAAGGTGGGCCATGAAAGCGTAGCAGACAGACAGGCAGACATACACACTTCCGTGTTTATAAGATTAGTATGGATTATTGTAATAGATAATAAAAGACTAATTTAATAATGACCATAATATTTATTCATTTGTGTCGCTTTTACCTTTTTACGTTAAGAGAGACAAAAATCGGCCAAAAATCGGTCCTGGCAACACTTCAAATATACTCATTTTAATAACAAACCTTTCCAGTTTTACTATAAAAATTAGGCCCTATTTCTTTCATTTACTTGAGTAAACATTAGTTACACATGATTATAGTTACGATAATAATATAAAAGATCCAAAGATTATAAGATCAAGAATTATCAAGATTTTGACCACTTACTTATAAAATGTAATTTCATCAATTCGTGTTCCTTTCGCTGCGGCTTTTGCAGCCTAATATACTGCAACCCACCATTGCGTAATAGCATAACGAACACAAAATTTCACAAACGATTCCACCTTCAAAACTTTTACTAATAGGCCTATTACACCGCACTATTCACCGAGCCCTGTGGAAAGGGTTGGCGTGGACGTTAGTTTTGGCGTCGCTATTACACTGCACTTACCACCGGGCCCTAACTTAGTATGAACGAGAACGTAAAGAGAGTTGGACGTGTATCTTAGTATGTTTATTATTGTTCACTGATTATGGCACCCATGCTATCGATGCAAAAAAAGTAGTATCCATACTAATATTATAAACTAGATGATTCCCGCGGCTTTGTCCGCGTGGATCGCGTTAATAATATTAGTATATGCTACGATTTCAAGGCCCATCTATTCAAACAATTTTGATGAAATTTGGTACAGGCGGTAGGTTACGTCCCGGAGAAGGGCATAGGCTACTTTTTATTTCGGAAAATTAAAGAGTTCCCGCGGGAACCAAAAAAACCTCAATACACGCGGGCGAAGTCACGGGCAGTAGCTAGTAGTTCATATAGTATACCTAGTAAATTACTAAACTATTCTATAGTATAGTTATATATATGTAACCGTAAGATTGTAAAAAGCGTTAGATTGTAATCTAACTGGCGAAATTCTAAACTGTCGGGCACTACTAGGTAATTGATTATTTATGTCGAACCCTAACCTAACCTACAAGAAACAGACGAGAAAACGTAAATACAATTAATATTTCAAAAGTTGACACTCAGAACATTGAAAAGTTTATAATCTTTCGACAGTTTAGAATTTCGCGAGTTAGATTATAATCTAACGGTTTTTACAATCTTACGGTGACATATATACTATTCTTTAAAATAGCACACAATATATTGACAAAATGCCACAGACAGAATAAAGAAAAGCAGACTTAACATAAATTTCACACCCACATAGACACTGTATGGGAATCTGTGTCCTTTTCGACCCTCGACTTGACGACCCTTTTATTTTAAGTATATAACTTCGACTTTAATTTCAGGTTTCCAAAGGATGAATACCTGAGCGACCTATGGATAAAAATGGATGGATGGATGGATGGATTTATCAGTTAAATATACCAGCAATATTACCACAAGTCCGTGTAATACTTGTAACGTATGTAAAAATTTAAAGAGATTGCTATACTTATGGTGTCTTCACAATACATTTACAATAATATTCATATTATATTGTTTGTTAGGCAGAAGATTAATTTTTTTAAGCCAAAAATTTACACTCACAAGTCACAATCACACACACAGTCTCACAGTTTGAGATTGTTAAAATTGTGGTGTAGGATAAAGTTTTGTTTGTTGTTTGCTTTTACTTTTTACTTTAATCCACTTCTGGTTCTTTATAGTACATATTGTAACACTAGCTTATGCCCGCGACTTTGTCCGCGTGGTTTAAGTTTGTTTGATTCCCGCGGGAACTCCTTAATTTTCCGGGATAAAAAGTAGCCTATGTCACTCTCCAGGTTCTCAACTATTAACCATGCCAAGAATCACGTCGATCCGTTGCTCCGTTGCGGCGTGATTGAAGGACAAACCAACAAACCAATAAACCAACAAACAAACACACTTTTGCATTTATAATATTAGTATGATTTCTCGCTAGAAATGATATTGCGAATTAATGGTAGATTCACTTGGCGATTCAAAAACACTAATTGAAAAGTTTATTTGAATAAATAACATTTGAGTTTAACCTGTTGTAATTTTTTTATTTAACCTTCTTACCTAATTTTTGGAATAACGATTCGATTCGATTGTTTTACAACATTTATTTGGCTTACTGCCAGGAAATTATTGTCAATAGGAACTTTGAGTTAAAATCTGGCGGTATTTATACGATATCCGTTGGTACTGTGCTTCTAAATAATATCTCCAGAACCTGCGCATCGACGCAGAGCGAGAACGACGCGAGAACCACTGGCCATGATATTGACGGAGTCCACAGTGACGTTATAACACGGAGCGCGGAGTTCACATTCGTGTTATCTCTGCCTATAACTATATTCATCACATTGACTAGGGTCCCGCACGTGGTGGTGATTATCATCGCGGACCCAAGCCCTAAATAGACATCTGGCACAGGCCTCTATCCTATCAAGGCAGGCCTTAGCAAACTACAACCCGGTTAAAAGGTAGGAGCGTATGCCGAGAAAATAATTTTGAAAATTCATCCTATCGTAAAACTGGTATTTGAAATTTGTATGAAAATTGAATTTAACGTAAGCGAAGCTGCGGGCAAAAGCTAGATGAAATTACAATTTTCAATTTTGTTACTACATTGCAGTTGTGATCGCTTGTGATGAAAAAGTCATAAAAGGAGAAAGGACCTATTATTATTTTTAAAACCCTTACAAATTATAGCTTCCAAATGATAGGTAACGTTTAGGTCGTTGTTTTCCCACACGACTTAACCCTACATAATAATGTGTTATGTAGCAACAAGGTGCGGCCCTGTGTTCGTAATGTTTCCGTGTGTTTGAAATTGCCACGGAAAAAAAAGCACGGGAAACTTCTAATTGGCGGACGTGATTTTTCGGTTTTTCACTATTACTTGAAAAAGTGGATCATTGGAGGTTTTTTAGTGTATAAAAGTAGTTAGATAATTACGAAATATTTATATTTCTATTTTACATAGTAAATAGTGTACATATTTTTGATTTGGTAAGTTTCTTTTATTATGGGGGTTGATCCCCCGGATGACCCTGGACCTACAGGAGGTCCAGGGCCATACCCTGGTCCCCCTGTAGGATATAATGTTGTTATTGATGGTCTTATTAATCTCTCTGACAGAAAACGCACTAAACCCCAAAAAAGATGCCGCCATTGCAAAACTAAGAGAAGTCGGAATAAAGAAGGAAAATTGCATTCCCAAATGTGTCAGTGTGATGACTCTGATGAAAAAATGATCCCTATTGTTGTAGATGATGCTCAAGAAAAGAAAAATGTCTCACCTGTTAATACTGGTGCCTCCCCTACACAACCCATTAGTTCGACAGGTCCCTCACAACCGCAAATAGCAATAGAAAATATGTTAGCACTGATTCAGGACCTTTCACTGTCCACATCCAAAGGTTAACCACATCACCTAGTGATCCTGTGACTTTGCATCCCATACAGTTCGGCAAAGATTTAAAAAAATTTAACATTAATAACATCGTCAATGGCAGCCTCAAACGTATAGGCAGAAATAGAGTTTCGATGGATTTTAGCAATTATCAGGATGCCAATTTGTTTACGGAGAACCCACAAATAGCTAGTCTTTCTTACAAAGTTTTTATTCCTAGTTTCACTGTTACACGAGTAGGTATAGTGAAAGGCGTGCCCCAAGACTGGTCAGAGGAAGAAATTTAGAAAAACATCACTGTTCCTATGGGATGTGGTCAAATCATCAAGGTGAGGCGAATTAAAAGAAAAAATGTAACTGATGGTACAGCTTTATTTTCAAACACTAACATGGTTGTATTGACGTTTGATGGTCAAATATTACCAAAAAGGGTGTACATGTGCTATACAGCTCTTTCTGTTGAATTATACATTTTTCCTACCATACAGTGCTACAATTGCTGCAAATTTGGACACACTAAGATACAATGCAGATCAAAGCCACGTTGCTTTGTTAGAAATGTATTATTTGTCTATGCTCTACCTCAGACTCTTTGACTTAAGACATAATTGACATTGACAAGCCTCCTGTCAAATCTTTATTTTTTTTACATATTCGTAATTTGACCGTTGTGTGTTTGTGCCGTCTCCATTTGTATTAGATAACTAAATTATGTAATAATTTATTTTATCGAGATATAATAATTTAATCCATTGACGCTGATGTCTGTGTACTTATTTCATGAAGAAATAGAACGACATAATAGTATCTCACGCTTTTATTTCGATTCTCTTCTGCGACGACACGTGCAATCCACTGCAGCAACCAACACTCTGTCTAACATGCTTTAAATGTGGGGATGAACACCCCTCAGACACTTGTACTGTTGTCTCTGAAAATGCTCGTTGTTTTCACTGTACTGGTCGCCATTTTGCCACTAGTAAGTTATGTCCAGAATTCAATAGACAGCAAAAAATTAAAATTTCAATGGCCCAGACCTGCATATCATATGCAGAGGCAGCTAAAATCCATCCCCCATCTTCAAAACCTTATGCTGATGTAACAGCTTCGTCTCCTTCCCAATCTGAAAATAAAAATCATCCTACCTCAAACTCAAGTTCATATGTATCTCCTACACCAAACAGTTCTCATAAAAAAACTGTGTTTGTTCAACGTCGTGTTCCTTCTAAACAAACCGGAGGGTATGACCGCACTATGCATGAATCAATTAACAATGAATATAATAATCATAACTCCCAAATGCATGATGGTTATGTATTGAAACATAGATCTAATACAATCCCTCAAAAATCTATTGCAGAATTAATTTTAGAACTTATTAAATTACTTTCTAATTCTACTAATTCATTTTCTAGTGATAACTCTTTACCGTCCAACGCCGCCAACTCATTATTGACAGCTCTAAACCAAATCTTTAATTATGGACCACAAAATCCTACAGTGGAACTGCAGGAGTGCCATAAGTAAAAAAACTGATATTATTTACTTAATAAATAAATATAAGCCTATAGCTATGTGTCTCTCTGAGACATGGCTGAAACCAGAGTTTCATTTCAGGATCTCTGGTTTCGTTACTGTGAGAAATGATAGACTGGATGGGTATGGTGGAGTGGCCATACTCATTAACAAAGCTTTCTCCTATAAGATTTTTTCACTCCCTTCTCTCAGTGATGGCATTAATGCCATTGCTGTGATTGTAAATAAAATTTGTATTATTTCTGTGTATATACCTCATCCTTCTTCTTCCTTATACAATGAGTTTAGTCAATTACTTACTACACTGCCTAGACCATTTTTAGTACTCGGGGATTTCAACTGTCAAAATCAATCATGGGGCAGTTCTAGCACTCATTATTATGGTGAATTGATGACAGATATTTTAGACTCTCAAAACATATGTATATTGAACAATGGCACTCCAACTCGACGTACTGGTCCTGGTGAGAGCCTTAGTGTTCCTGACTTGTCTCTTTGCTCTCCGAGTTTGGCATCTTTGATAACTTGGAGTGTACTTGACCATGCTTATGGCAGTGATCATATACCAGTTGTTCTTACTTTACCTATATCTTGCCCTCCTTCTAACCTACAACACAGTTCTAAATTAAAGCATAAACTGCCAGATGACTGGAGCACATTTAAACATTATGTTGAACAAAAACTATCTAGCCTTCCTATTGTTAACGGTGGTAATGAAACAACATGTGCAGAGGAGTTTACTAAAATTTTAATTGATGCTGCGAATGCTTTATTTCCATTAAGAAGTAATAGACAGGGTAAAATTCCATTTCCTCCTTGGTGGGATCATGAGTGCACTATAGCCATCAAGCAACGGAAGGACGCTGAGAAAAAATATTGTTCCATGATGACTGCAGAGAATTTCGAAATTTATACCCAAATAGCTCGTTCCACTCGCAAGCTACTCAAAAAAAAGAAATTTGAAGGTTGGAGACGATTTTGTGAGTCTTTAAATCCAGATATTTGTCCATCGGTAGTTTGGAAAAATATAAGAAGATTTAAATCAGCTTTCTATTCATCTTCATCAGGTACATTATCTAATGAACTAGCAGACCAATTTATGGACAAGTTGGCTCCTGCATCTGCTCCCGACTTTAATAATACCCAGTGTTGTATTCCTTACTTGATAGCTTGTAGTTATACAGACCTTAATGCTCCCTTTTCTTTTTCTGAACTAAAAGGCGTGTTGTCTTATGTAAAAGACTCATCTCCAGGCGAAGATGGCATTACGTACTCTTTCTTGATAAACTGCAGCGACGAGTCTTTGAAATACTATTTGAGTATTATTAATGCCATTATGTTGTCTGGTAATATTCCTTCTTCTTGGAAAACCCAAGCCATAATCCCTATACTAAAACCAAACAAACCAGCCTCATATATACCTAACATATTGTTATCCTATTTTCAATAGTAAATTTAAAGCATTAATAATCTCTCCGAATGCTAGGATCAATCCAGACATTCCAAGAAACCAATTGGAAGCTCCTCAACATGTGAACATATTGAAAGAAAATGAATTTACGGATTTTCATTACATATATAGTGATGCTTCTAAGCATGCACCAGATGGCATAGGGAGTGGGAGTGGGAGTTTTCCATTTTCAGTATAATATTGTCCAAAAAATAAAACTACCGCCTGAATCATCTGTATTTACTGGAGAATGTCTTGGTCTGTTTAAATCTGTTGAATATATACTTCTTGCCAAACTTAAGAAATCTATTGTATTTACGGACTCAATGAGTGCTCTGCAAGCTTTATCTAGGTTTCCATCCAAATCTGCTCAGATTAACCATGTTGTTATAAAAATTAGAAACCTCCTAGTTACGTGTAATGAAAGAGGCTATACAGTGGTGTTTTCCTGGGTACCAGGTCACTCAGGCATTTCGGGAAACGAACGTGCTGATCAGCTTGCTAACGAGGCTATTTCATGCGGAGATATGGCAGATGCAGACTATTGTAATTCTGCCTATGATTTGTGTACATTACCAAAACATTCCCTTCAAGAATCTTGGAGAGTCGCTTGGGCGACCTCTAGCCAGTCAAAAGGTAGAACATATGCTAGAATTCAAAACTTTATTCCGTCAAAGCCATGGTTCTCACGTTTGAGGTTGGGCAGGAGGGTGACGTGTACCTTGACGCGTATGCGGTTGGGCCACGTTTGTTCACCTGTTCAACTGGCAAAATTTGGAATTGTGGATAGTGATTTGTGTGAATGTGGTGAGGTGGGTGACTTGAACCATATATTTTTAACGTGCCCAGTATATAACAGGGATGCATTTTACCAGGGTCTTATTCAGTGTCATATCCCACTTCCGACTTCTGTTGACATCCTCTTGTCGTCTGATGAACCTTGTGTATATAAACTTTTTTCCTCATTTAATTTACTTAATGATATTAAACTGTAAATATGTATATTCCATTTTATATTATTTTCTACCCTTGATCCTTTCCAAAATTCCGTTTTTTTTTAAAGTTTGATTTTATTATAAAATAAGTCTCTCCGTTTAAAAAAAAAAAAAATTTGACTATGACTCAATCGCTCAACGCCACTAAACAAAAAAGAAGAAGAAGAACCGCCCTGAATTTTATTACACTACGGTCTGCAGAGCGATCAGGCAGTTAGGCAGACCGGGACCACCCGCTCTCCCTATTCCGGGACCCTTCCTCCCTGAACGTTATTACACTACACTGAATTTGCTAAAGGGTCCGTGTGGAAAGTGCGGTGTAATAGGCCTATATAACCCTTATTGTACATACGTTTGTGTGTCACTTGTTACTGTTGTGCACGTTGTGACAGGCAAAAAAATTTAACACGCTGACGGGGACAAAAAAATATTTATATTCACATATACCTTTCATCTCTGGTTAACTTGTCTCTGACTTTCATTTATATAACCTATAAGTTACTTGTCTCTGATTTAAAGGCATTATGCCATGAAGCTATGTCGTTCTACCAATAAAAGTTGAAATATGGCGAAATCTTTAGGTATCTGAGCCTACTGTAACCTAGTAATCCTAGTAATCATAATCTGCGTTGGCTCTGGTCTGTGCTTTGGCGTATTTAATTTTTTTTCACCACTTTTTCCATGTTTTTCCTTCTCGTGTGAATATATAACCAAACTCTTCAATTTTAAAACCTCCAACAAAGTCATAACCCCTCTATCCTATCTACCATGGCTAATTTTGCTACAGACGGCAAGTTATGTATTGAAAGGGAAATACAGATGTGCAATGTTGACCTCGAAACTGACGATCTAATTCCACGTTTTAATATACTTGAAACATGTAAATGGATATCTGAAAACAATTTCAGCAAGGTATTTAGTCAAGCTTTACGATTAATATTCATAAAAACCAAGTTACAGTTACTTTAACCTAGAATTCGTGCTTGGTTGATGACAGTATTCTCTAAGTCTATGCTAATGCATGTTTTTGTTTACTCAGATATGTCTGCAATTTCCCGATGATCTGCTCGGTGTAAGCGCTGATATTTATGAGGAAATCAAGAATAGGACATCTGCTGATTTGTACATACTTGGTGATACTTCTTATGCCAGGTATGAAGCAAGTGATGAACCAAGTCATTATTCAATGCCATTCTAGTAAACATTGACTTTTTTTCAAAATCAATTGGCAGTTCCATAAGACATCTAATCAATAATACCAGATAACTTGTTAACCAAGAATGCCAGTCAGAGATGCAGCATCATACACACTTATAACTCATTAAATCTATCTCATCTATCTATCTATAACTCATATAAATAAGTCTCAGCATAAAGAACCATTTATGATAAAGTATTGTTCAATAATCTCATCACATACATATTATACAGTTAATGCATGACACTAGAAGTCACCCTCAACTTCTTCTGCCTATAATTTCTGAACTCCTATGAGATTGTGAAATTTTCCCGCTTCAAAAATCCTAATCTATAGAGGTTTTATATAGCTTTTGCTGGTTTTTATTATTTAAAACTAATAACTTTAAGTTGTTAGTTGTTATGCCGATTTTCATGTCTTTAACTTCAATAGCATAGAACTTTCATGCAAACTACCAACCCCCTCAAGAAATGGTTTCTCAAAACAATTTCTTAGCTGATGTCTACACCATAGAAGGAACCTGCGTTCAAAATTTCAAATTTGTATATTTGTAGTTTCTGAGATATCATGATTAATGAGTGAGTAATAATATTGATAATAATATAGAAGAATGATATAAACATAGAACAAATTACTCTAACTAGGTGGTAAAAGCCTATTTGTTTCAATAACCAGCTCTAATTCTATGAGCAATATAAACAGACATTATAAGAAATATATTATTATTATTTTAAAAAGTTTTGACTGTACTTATAACCTTTTTCCAGCTGCTGTGTAGACTCTGTGGCAGCGATGCACGTGCAGGTAGAGGCAGTGATACACTACGGCCACACTTGCTTCACCGCCACCAATATACCCAAGTTTACTGTGCTGCCTAAGAAACAACTCAATATTGATGTTACTAAGAACTTGCTAACAAATCATTTCAATACAGGAAATGAAAAATTGTGCTTGTTCTATGGTGCTGAATATGAATATTGTAAAGGTAATATGCAAGTTTACATTTTTACTAGATGATGCCTGTGTTTTTTTATGTCCCTGCAATATAACCTAACTCCATACCTTTCATGACAATCTGTTGAAAAGATGAGCCATTAAAGCATAGCAGACAGACAGAAACACTTTCACATATTTTATAACATTAGTGTGGTTAAATGTATTGTGATACTTTTTCATATGAAAAGAAAATCCATTTACTATTCAAAGCAGATTTTTCAGTCACAAAATAATCTTTCCTGAATGATAAAGTTAACATTTTTTTTAATTATTGGCTGCACTTGCTTGATGATGCAGCCTACATAGTTGTTACATTTTGATAGTTTTCCAATAAAAATATATTTACTTCCTAGTTAAACATTGTTTGGTGATTTAAGTTTTAATAATGCTTTTGGCATTTTCTTTCAGATGAATTAATCACATTCTACTTCCAGAAATACCCTGTATCCTATGTTGCTTTCATAGAGCTCGAGGAGATTCCTAACAGGTATTTAGGAAGGGTGATAAGAAATAAAAGAAATAATATCTTCTCACTGGATGACATCATAGCTTGTACTTGTGTGTATGTTGGGTCAAGAGGACATACACTGTTTAACTTTACTATTTCCATTCCAGGTAAAGATTTTAATCTAGACTAAAAATCTAGAACGTACAGGGATTTCGTTATTTTAAGTGCAAACAGTGAATTGAAATCTTAAAATACTGGAGTAAACTGTAAATAAGTATCAGAACTGCAGGATAAAAATAGGGGAAAGTCTGGTCCCTGCAATTGTTGCCATTTTTAGAAAATCATGGAAGTAAGATGTAAAATGTCACAATACTTCAAAATTCATTTCAAGTTTATGTCAAAGAGTCATTGTTTTTATCATAAGTCTCTGTTTTAGTCTTTGCTTGTGATTTTGACAACTTGGTTTATATTCATAATATAATGTACTTAAAAGGAGCGAAAGCGAACATGAGTGCCAAAAAGTAAGTAGATACTAACCGTACCACATAAAATGTTATAAAGTAACTATTGTTTTCCATAAGAAAGCGAAATGTAAAGTGAACTAATTATCTCGACAAATCTTTTTGTTTACCTATTATTGATACTATTTTAAAACGTGTTCGTCTATTTTTATCGCCTTATTTACTTTGGAGTTTTAACTCTTTAGCTTAGAGATGAACTGATCGTGGACTTGTCCTGGGTATCTTGCGTTGATGTTAATGATGAGGCAGTCAACATCCACAGCCTGTAATATTTAATCATGAAGTAAACAACGAAAGCTCAATGGTTAATGGTCGTAGGATTTATAACCAGAATGACAATAGTCTTGCAGGTCCCATTAGATTATTGTCGTACCCATTTCTAGAACAAGCTTTGCGCTTATTTTGAGCGGAAAGGGAAGTATATGATTAGAGCACAATTTTTTTAATATACAAAACTTGATTATTAAAGTTTTTTGATAAACTTAAGAACTTGTTTGGCCTTTCCAGTTGAGCAATTATTGTAGACCATTTATTGTTGATAGTTATTAGACGTATTGATCGCCGATGTAATTTTCTTTCTTGTTTTTCCATTTCTGATGCAAAAATGAGGTTCCAGTAGGCTCGAGACATCTTTTTTGTAATTTAATGGTATGAAAATAAGCTTAAACCCACCTCCAATGACCGATGATAAAATTGTCCCTTTCCAATGTCAAAAAAGGACAATTTTATCTCTTTCCCCTGCCCATGCTCGCCCTGGGAGTTAATAATAACTGTGTTAAAAAATTCAACATTTTATGCACAGAATCAACCTGAACTTTTCTGATTTTAATACGGTAATCAATAGTACAGTAGAGTTAACTTTATTCTCTACTGTGTCAATAGGGGTGCTGTCACACTTATTACATCACACTACTTAATATTATAAAGGCGAAAGTTTGTATTTGTGTATGTATGTTGATGACTCTTTCACTGAAAAACTACTGGACGGATTTGGCTGAAATTTGGAGTGAAGATAGATTGTAGTTCGGAATAACACATAGGTTACTTTTATCCTCGAAAATCAAAGTGTTCCCATGGGAATCTAAAAGGCCAAATCCACATAGACAAAGTCGCGGACATCAGCTAGTAAGAAATATAAGGATGTTGAAAAAAAATAGTCTTGCACAAAACTTGAAAAATGAGGTTTTAACAGATTGAAATCTATAAAATAGACTGGAACATTTAGCCAAACAGCAAAAAATAAAATGAGTAGAATGCAAATAAAGACTACACAGAAAGTACTTAGTTCATTTTGTAACCAATAAATAACTTTGTTCATAGCTTCCAAATGGTACTTGCTAGATCCTGATGAAAATATATTATCAAGTTCAGAAGAAACAACTTGGTCCAAAAGAAGGAGACATTTAGTAGAGAAGTGTAAAGACGCCAATGTTATTGGCATCCTGGTCTGCAAGCTTGCCGGAGATCAAACCGAAGACATTATAAGCAGAATGAAACAGCTGTGCAAAGTTAACGGGAAGAAAAGCTATATCATATCAGTTGGGAAACCTAATGTTGCCAAGCTGGCAAACTTTCCTGAGGTAGGTGATCAGAAAATCTATACTCATCCTGTCCCTGTCTATCAACTTTCTTCTACATTTTCATGGCTCATCTTTCCAATTGATTTTGATGAAATTTAGAACAGCTATAAGTTGTATCCTGGCGTAGGACATGTAAAATTCTTGAGTGACAACTGTATTTATTTTTATCAAACATCAAACCATTACAAACCTTCTTACACAACAGGACATAAGTATGATAAAGGCACATTTTATCACAGGAAATGAATGAAGTTGCAGAGAACAGATTAAATTAACATTAAATAGAGTGGTGAGAGCTTATTGGCTGTGACTTGGGGTTACTGTTGTGATTCCTATTGGGATTCGAATCCCAGGCATGCCTTTCTGAGTTGGTCAATTTTAAACAATTAAATCACTTGTTTAAACTACAAATTGTATGTTATGTCTGACAGTTTTCAATATTAACCCGATTTACTATTTGCTTTTAAATAAATTTACCAGAAAAATCAGAGTTCCTAGAGTTTTGTGATATAAAAATAGTTTTTTATTGCAGATTGACATATACGTAATGGTAGCTTGCCCAGAAAACGATCTATACAGCAGTAGAGATTTCTACAAACCCATAGTTTATCCATTTGAACTAGAAGTAGCACTGAACTCAAACCGAGAGCCATATTACAACTACCACATAACAGATTATGACCAACTGTTAGCAGGAAAGAAGCACTATTGTGAAGTTAGCCACATAAGTAAAACCACAGACGTTAGCTTAATAACAGGAAATATCCGAGAAACTAAAATACCAAGTAGTGAAGTTGGTGGTTTGGAGTTAGCGGAGAAACAGACTTGGGCATTGGAAAATATAGGCAGTAACCTTCAAAATAGATCTTGGACAGGACTGGAGCAGAAGTTAGGGGAAACTGAGGCAAAAAAAGCTGAAGAGGGACGAAAAGGTATACCACTGCAGTATAGCAATGAGCCTGAATAATTCTCTTAAGTAAAATGGTTTCTGGATATAAATACCAAACATTATTATACAAGATTGGGTTAAGTAAGGTCTGACCAAAGAGAATCTGATGGAAAAGACTATGAAATACTGGTTTAAAATTTGAATAGACTCACAATTTAAAAAAAAAACATAAAAACTAGTAATAGAAAGATTTTCAACGAGAGTTGTAAGATATAATGAGTCTTGGATAAGGAAGAACTTAGTCAGCTATTATAGCTTGAGTTAGCTATCTTGCTATACAAGAAAACAAAATAATTTTTGATAATTATTTTTACTATTTACATTAGTAATTTTAGTAAGACTTCATTTAGTAAGACTGAAGTTAAATAAATAACTTCAAAAACTTTACATTTGATTGATTTCTTAGCCCCCCTTAACCCCTTTTTAGAGTAATTATGTAACATAAACATAAGAAAAAATTAACTCCCTAGTAGCTAGTACAAGTTACTGTTTTCAAAACTACTTTGGAAACTAAATTTTAGAGTTCTATACAGCCAGCACATTTAGCACTTCATAAAAATTTAAAAGCTCTGGGCCCTTTAATGTAACTATAATGTACTATCGAATCTCATGAGTACTACTGTTTAGTGAAAGCTGAGTGTGCAAAATGGTACGAAATTAAAAAGAAAGTTGGATGTTCTAAATTTTTTTTTGTTTAGTATTTAAGTTTTGAGTAGACTCAGTGTTGCCAGTATCTAAAAAAATAATTGACAATCAGCTTTTACTAGACAACTATTCATAAGGAGCACCGTGGGTACAGTGCAATGCAAACAACTCAAGCAAAAAGTGGTGTAGTTGAGGACAAATTATCATTCCATTGCATGCTCCCAGTCCAATATGGTACAAAATATCTCCTGTGCCTCCCACGATTAGGCACGAAAAGAATACGAACCAAGAAATAGAAATGGTACTTTGCACATTTACTCAAGTTGTTTGCCGAAACCGTTAAAAGATCCATTTAAAGTTACCAAAAAGAACTTCAATCATATGGGCACTATCTATGAATTTTGGTTCAAAGGATTCTGTGGGGACTTAAGCCACTCTTTTCTCAGCATTTGCTTAAGTTGTGACAGCCTCAGTGTGGGATTTTCTGCCTTTAACCTGGGTAAAGTGACTTCTTCAAATGCAGTATATGCTGCCTTGAGGCGCTTCTCGGGATGCCTGTCTGTGTCAGACTTTTCACTGAAAATTAAAAAAAATTATCATTAGTGTGTAGCCCTTGGATTCAATATATGAGATTGCATATACTGTGTTACTAATAAAAAACTCAATCTGTCAGGCATAAAGTTCTTTTTGCATTGTCAGTAGATGTATTTGGATGTTTCTTATTTGTTCACTCCACAATAACTATACCAATTTGGAATGAAGATAGTTTATACCCTGAATTAAAAGATAGGCTAGATTTAATCTTTTTGAAAAATCCTACATCAAATCAAAACCCTTAAGCCAAACAGACAAAGGCCTAGTATAATATATTCTGTAACATATCTTTGATCGTATAATAAAAAAAAAAACTGGCTAAGTGCTAATCCGACTTGCGCACTGAAGATTCTGTACAAACCTGTAGTAAGTTTAAAATTATTAAAACTATTTTCATTATATGATGTACCTAACTAAATAAATTTTTAGTTACATCATATAATGAAATTTCGCAAATTTTCCTTTATCTGTGCTATAAGATGTTGTATCATACCAAATGTCAAGATTCTGAGTTCACGGGAAGTCCCCTGTAGGTTTTGATTCCCTTGCGAGTGTCAAAAATTTGCAGCATAAACGGCTATATCTTTTTATTGCATTGGCTTAGAAGTTTGATTTTTTCACAGCTCCGAGGGACAGTAGACCCGAGTATTTGATATGAATTTCAGTTTGATACCTCCATGCGTCCCTGAGAAGATGGGTCTTGACAGACAGACAGATTGACAACAAAGTGATCCTATAAGGGTTCCATTTTTTCCTTCTGAGGTACGGAACCCTAAAATTATGTTACAGTACATTAGATATTAAATTGATTACACTGGTTAAACAACTTAATGAAATACTAATGAGTCAAAACGCACATGATAGTAGTTTGTATCTTACTTGAGAATAGAGATAGCCTCATCAACGCTCTGCGCCACTTCCCCATCAATTTGTAGCCGGTTGAGATTCTCCACCAGTGGAGGCTCCTCTACAACTACCCGTGCAGGCTGGAAAGAATAAATAAATTTTCAGAATTCACATTTTTTACAGACAGTTCTATATTCATATTATTTTAGTTATATAGTAATGATTGTATGAAAGTTAAAACCCATCATACTAATATTATGAATACCAAAGTGTTGTTTTGTTAGTTTTTCCTTCAATCACGCTGCAAGAGAGAAACTGACAGGATTTTTGCATGGGACCTGGAGAGTGACATAGGCTACATTTTATCCCAGAATATTAAGGTGATTGTGCATGAATTTGACGAAATTGTTAGGGCATTGAATATAAGGCAAGAAATATTAAAAATCAATATTCATAGTAAGATAAATAATCCCACCACCATGTCATTTCAGAACCATAATTTAAGTAAAATAAAAGACAATATGACTATATGATAACTCTAGATATCAGCTGAAATGCATGGTTGCAGAAAGAATACCAGAAATTCAGTCACTATGACTGAGATTATATTGACCCTGTCTTTTGACCAGTGTTTCCTGTTGGTTAGATTGGTGGACCGTGGTCAGATTGGTGGACCGATGGCTGATTCAATAAGGTTTCTAGTGTATAAAGTATCATAAAGCATAAACTGACCGCAGGTTTCTCTGGTTCAGCCTTAATAACTTTCTCCCTCATTTGTGTGATCTGTGAGCGGGTGATCTTGGGTGGCGGAGGAACCGCCTTGGGCTTTATAGACTCCATCTCTTTCTCCAGAAGAGCCTTAGCTTCTGCCTTCTTCTGCAGCTGCTCTAAACGCTTCTTTTCTTGCTCTTCCTGTAAATTTTAATAACAAGTTCATAGTGTTAGTTTTTTACAACTACCAACACATAAATCTACAATCTGTACCAATAAGACTGAACTTTCAATAAAAGATACAAATTTCAGTGTATTTTTTGTAATCTTCATTCACATTGAATATGAAAACCAAACTTCAGCCCACTGGACCCATGTGCTATGAAAATGGCCAGAGCAGCTATAGGGAATGTGGATGACAGTGCTTTGTGGTTTAGTCTAAAAAGGCCATTGTCCAGTGTTGTATGCATGCCAGCTGGGAAATTCAATTTAATTGGAATATTAATAACCTACAATATATAGATAAAATAAAGAGTTCGTTTTTAGTCGAAAATATTGAATCCAAATGATTATAAATGGTATGCTAGTAAATCTTCATTATCCTGACACCAAAAGCAAAAAACTAACTTTTTTCTGCTGCTTCTTTTTGAGTTTCTCATCATTGTCTTCCCACTCGGCGTCTTCTACCATTTTCTTAGTTAATTGGTCTTTTTCCAACTTGATGTTTTCCTTGCGCTGGCGAGCGGCGACCGCTTTGCTGTTTTCGCCTACAAATTTCTTCGGCATTTTTCCCTGCAAGATTTGTTATAAAAACAGAATTGTTCTAATGCATATACGGGTTAGGATAACTGAAAAGACCAAAGTAATAATGCCGTTTCGGAAGGTGTAATAACCTAACTTAATTCGGATAGCTTAGATTGTTTCGATTAGCAAGCTTCGAATACTTTGTTGGTTGGTATAGCTTTTTAGGTAGGTACGCATAAAAATGAACAACCAAACGTGAAAATCGTAAAATCAAAAATTTCTCACAAAAGACAGATGTTTCCTTTTCAACCCTTTCAACTATTTTCCGTCACTCAAATTGACAATTGTCATCAATCAATGTCAAGTTGACACTTTGCAAGTGTCACTTGTCCAGGTATGTACGTATGTTGTGTTCCGATATACACTTCAGTGCTGCGGTGCCCGAGCGTCTATAATTGCAACGACCTTTGAGTGCCCCGCCCCTCGCCGCGCCGCCCGCTGTTTCCTACCTACTATCAGATTATCGCCTATTTCTTTGAATATTATTATTATAACTTATTTAAATGATATATTTTTAGAAACTAGATGAAATTTCCTACCTACCTATAGTTATTTTATGTTTCAAAATGATAGTTCGATACCTGGTCTACATGAATTAGTAACGGAAAGAAATCGTACACCGATAAAACTAAAACTATTCAACTTATCCTATCACCCTCTGAAAGGGCAAACCGGTTCAACAAAAAAAATGACACCTACTTGACGCTCGTTCGCTCTTTGTTATCGCTACATCTGTTTAACATCTGGTAATAATTTATGTGTTTACTAGCAGTTCTAGATAATAACTAACAATAACCAAGCACTTTAGTTGATAATTAATACAAAGAAACAAAATCATGAGACAAAATCATGACACGGACATGACATTTAGTTTTTGGACTAGTCCACTTTTAAAGCTCAAAATATGAATAAAAATAAGTAAATACGCAACAAACCTATACTAGTATAATAATTTAATTAGTTATTCATTCATTTTACTTACTTTTTAATGGATTCCAATTCAATATAATCACTTTATACACCCACTAAATGCAACTAGTACAAAGTGACTGAGAAACGAACATTCGCGAGGTTTACTTCGGTCCTAGAATTATTTTCTCGACGATTATAAGTCAAAGTATCAAACATATAGGTAGCCTGTTTCGTCCCGAGCAATATTAAGTGGTAGAAATGAGATAGACATAGTTGTTATCACAATAGACCGATATATATTGGCGCCGACGTTCATGGTCGGCCGGCAACCATTAACACTCCGACGTGCGCGTTGCTATGGTGCGCCGGCAACCAAAAACACGCTAGGAGGCCTATTACACTGAACATTCCTCAGGGCCCTGTGGCAAGGGTGGGTGTGGCCGCTAGTTTGAGCGTCTCTTATTACACAGTAATATGGATCAAATTAGGGACCCGTACTCCCTAGAACTTATTGCACTACACTGATTCATGTGTAAGGGTCCCTGTGAAGTAGTTCCGTTGTGGACTGACAGTATACTGCCGCAGTATCCTAGGGAACATATATTTCCCTATTTCATCATATTTTAAATCATCACCATTTTTGTACTGTGCGCACTAGCGTTTTCGAGGTAAGGTGCTCTCAGTGCTACTGTGTTCCGTTTCAAACAGTAAGCAGTATAACTAACTATAGAGGAACGGCTTCGCATCATACTAAATTGACGTCACACCTTACAATGCTCGCAGTGTATATCGGAACATACCCTCTGTGATGATTGTTCATTGTCAGTTGTCAAAATATCATTGCCAAAAAATATAAAGAAAATTATTGACTTGGTCTATGGCTTTGAGTAATTACGACAACGTCTTTGGACAACGTAATTGACATTGACGATTAGTTTGATGTATAGAAATTTTAAAGTTGGGTATGACTTTTGTGTTGTACCTCTAAGGCCTGCGGCACGCTATGGGTAACTTTGAAAGGTTTATGTTTCTTGTTTGTTTAATGTTTAGTTGTAACTCTTACATAAAATAGTATTTTGTGCGTTTTCACTTCTATCAGGTTGAATTGATTACCGAAATTTCTTTGGAAAGTGGTATCTGGGGTATCTGGTGATTACAAATGAGGACAATTTTCCTCATTTGTAATCACTAGACCCCAGATTTTAAAACTTGTAAATTTTTTTTATCTGACCGATTATTTTTCATAATCGATATTTGGAAACGAGTATGACGGAACAATTGTAACTTTTTAAAATGTTATCATCAGTTTCCTTATTGGTGATCACTGGCAACCCCAAATACTGAAAGACCTTGTCTGCGATGCATACTTTTGCGATCGGCGTCTGTGGGAGGAGAATATAAAACTAGCTATATACTTAAACATTTATTTGGCATAATATGTATATATAACATCGCGCTCCGCGTGCACAGCGTGCGTGGCGCGCTACACGTGCGGCAGGCAGTGCTGCAGCGCGCGGCGCAGTGCCTGCCGAACGTCGGCGCGGCCCTCGCAGAACACGTGCGTGGCGTGGCGCTCCACGTGCACGAGCGTGTCGTGGCGCGGCAGGTGCACGATGCAGCCGTCCGCGCCCGCCTCCACGCGCGCCGAGCCCACGCCCTCGCGCGCAAGCGCCGCCACCAGCGCCTCCACATCCAGCGCGCTCCAGTGCAGCGCGGGCGCGGCGGGTCCGGAGGCGGGCGCGCCCGGCACGGCGGCGGGCGGCAGCAGCTCGAGGCGCGCGTCGCGCACGCTCAGCGCGGCGGTGAGCGGCGCGCAGCGCAGGCCAGCGCGCAGCTCGCGCGGCGCGGCGCGCGCGGCCAGCTCGCCGCAGAGCGTGGCGCGCGCGGCGCGGCGGCGCACGGCGGGTGCGGCGGCGGCGCCGCGGCGCAGCAGCAGCGTGGGCACGTCGGCGCCGAGCGCGCGCGCGCCCGCGTGCGCGTACTGCTCGGGCAGCGCCAGTTCGCGCGGCCGCAGCTCGCGCACCAGCTTGGCGGCCTGCGAGTAGTTGAGCGAGGTGTCGATGGGGCAGTGGAACGCCTTCATGGCGAGCGGCTGGAACGGCGCCAGAGCCTCCGCGTACGGGAAGTCCGGCTCTGCGGGAACGCACGGATCGTTCGATCATTGTTGCTCGTTATTATCTCTGCCTGAGACGCAGACGGCGGCGCTGCGAGAAGAGGGAGGAAGTTTCTCTGGGCTGACATTTGTCTATTTGGGACTAGACTGAGATAATTGTAAATTTAATCTGAAATAATTGCCAGGGTTTCTAAAAGTACTACAATATAAATAATTATGAGTCAAAATTGCCTATTTTATTAAAAATTTATATTATACTTTAGACAGTTCAATTACCACTCACTCACTCACTCAATGACATAATTGTTATCCTAGAAAGAGACAGGAAACGATACAATGATCTATGGGAGATGTGTTCGAGTGCGGGATTCGAGTAGGGAAAAATAATGACATTTCGGAAAAACAAGATGGCGGCCGACCTGATTCTAGCAACTCTTTTGTTTTCCAACCGATTTCGTTACAACTCGCAATGATTGAAGAAAATAGGAAACGATTAATAGAAAAAGTGGAAAAAATTGGAAAAATAAGACGGCGGCCGAGCTGTAGTGTTTTAAAATTTTTGTTTTTTCGACCCCAAACCGCGGCGCCACAGATCCGAAACGGCGATGTCGACCATAATATTTTTTTCTTTTTTCGTCTACAATTATCCTGTATTTTGACAGAATGGGAGTGGTTTTGAAAATTCAAGAAGGCGACTGTAAGCGGCGGCCGTTCGGTTTGAGGTACGAAAAATCGCAATTTTAAAATTCAAATTTCTCACAGTTGGCAACGTCGGAGCGTTTCGACTTCTACGGGACGATTGTGTGTACACACTCGAGGTATGGATTGGGGGAAAAATTACCCCATTTCTCGGGAAATTTTCAAGATTTACCCCAAAAATAAAAAATCTAAATACGTATGTTTTGCAAAATTCGAGTACGAGCAACCACGTGTCTCACTTGTGCGAATGCCATTTGGGTATTTTCGTCGCCGAGTTCTGGCAACACTGGAATTTATCAAAGTAAAAGTGATTTTCGACATGGTCTTTTTTCAGGGGCGATCATTTCGGCTGGGTGCGAGTGAGATCAAAAATTGAAACGTCATTAGGAGCGGTATATCCAGTATTTCATGGGAAAATTATAAAACTATGTAAAATGTTTCTGTGAAACGAGGTGGCAGCCATTTTGTATTCTTTTTGTGTTTTTGAAAATTTCGATCACGTTTTTGAGGCAGTTGGTAACATTTGCGAAAGTTGACATGTATGGATCGATTGTGTAACTCGACCGGCAGTATCGAGATATCTAAACAGTGTTGCCACATTTGGGGTAGTTTTCGAGATTTTCCCCAAAAATTTCCTCCTGTAAAATTTTGTATGAATTTTTTTTCACTGATGGCTTCGTATAGAAGTAGAAAATATAACTTGAAGAAAAATAGGGAGACAGCTGATGATTGAGGATTTCGGAGACGGGTAAAGAGCATGGCCAAAGTATTGAAGATAGGTGGGGGGTGCTCGAACAAATGTCACTCGAAACCTCATCCAATTGGCGGTGAATTAAAAAAAACTCAAAAATGGTGGATTCAAGATGGGTGCCATACAAATTTCGTCAGTTTCTATCTCGGAGAGTATAAGTGATGGAAGTGTGGTTTCTTGGCAAGAGATCAGGACGAAGAGTTCTATTTAGTGAAATAAAAAAAAATTAAGATGGCGGAATATTTTTTTCATAGCAAATTATATTGCGAATATTGAAGAGACTACAAGTGTAGAACTATGTAAGATTTTGATACAGTTCCGTTTTACCTACGACTGGGCGCCCTTGGATTACAAAACAGGAAACTGATACCAAAGGTTTAAAAAATCAGCGCCATTTTGAAAATCTTTGATAATTGACCAATTTCGTTCAAAAATCGATATTTAGGGCTCCCTGGGATTACAAAAAAGGAAACTGATACCAAAACTTTAAATAATCAGCGCCATTTTGAAATTCTTTGTTATAGTAGCGATTTTATTCAAAATAGATATTTAGGACTTCCCCGGATTACAAAACAGGAAACTGATACAAAAGTTTTAAAAATCAGCGCCATTTTGAAATTTTTTGTTAGTTGACCAATTTCGTTCAAAATCGATATTTTGGGCTACCTGGGATTACAAAACAGGAAACTGATACCAAAGTTGTAAAAAATGTGCGCCATTTTGAAATTCTTTCTTATTTTAATGATTACGTTCAAAATCGATATTTAGGACTTCCCCAGATTACAAAACAGGAAACTGGTACCAAAATTTTAAAAAATCAGCGCCATTTTGAAATTCTTTGTTAATTGGCTGATTTCGTTCAAAATCGATATTTAGGGCTCCCTGGGATTACAAAACAGGAAACTGATACCAAAGTTGTAAAAAATCAGCGCCATTTTGAAATTCTTTGTTAATTGACCGATTTCGTTCAAAATCGATACAGCATAGTCTGTACTATTTGTAAGTCTAACCACATGCTATGCATGCTGCTAAAGCAGCTCGTGGGATATTTATATAATTAGAAAATCCATATCCATATCCATACTATATATAAATGCGAAAGTGTTTCTGTCTGTCTGTCCATCTGTCTGTCTGCTACGCTTTCAGGGCTCATCTATTCAACCGATTTTGATGAAATTTGGTATAGAGGTACCTAACATACCGGGGAAGTACATAAGCTACTTCTTCTTTTCTTATCTATGGCCTTTTGTACTGCGGTTTGGTGGTCCGCAGTAATTCCGCCAGTGTCAACGTTGGCTTGGAGACAACAGCGTGTAAATTGCTCGGTTCTTGAAATTCTTGAGAGACTTTTCCGTTGTTAGACCCAAACATCACCAGGACAACACAACTATAGAATTTTATATATATAGATACTTAGTATAATAGACAGTTAGTATAGATCACAGTGGCATAGAGAATTCAAAATGTCAATCATCAAGGTTACTAAACATTAAACATAGATGTTCTACAGTTTAATATCATAATAGTTTATGCAGTTACTTAAACTTCTCAGAACTAAAGGGTCTGGAAAAGAAAGGAGATATGGGAAATAGATTGGGCGAGGGATACTATGGGGTAGTATTTCGTACAAAGATGTGGGATGTTTGGTGCAATTAAAAAATATATGCTCCACTGTGCCCTCATCCAGGCCGCACTCACAAAGCGAGCTATCTCTCACCCGGATTTTGTTTAGAAACACCGGAGTACAAACGTGGCCCAGTCGTAGTCTGCATAAGCTACTTTTTATCCCGGAAAATTAAAGTTCCCGCGGGAATCAAAAAATCTTAATCCACGCGGACGAAGTCGAAGGCATCATCTAGTTAAGTATATTTTCAAATACAAATTAAAAGTATTTTTTTCGCAATTAATATAACTGATATTCTCTGAGATGATAATAAAATCCCTTTTCGATCTTTCTTTCGGCAAGATCGGCCCAAAAGTGATAATAAGGGGGAAACAATTGCAATGTTGCTGCTTGAATTTTTTCGTCGTCGGCGTCGTCGTTATCAAACGTAGGACATTCACAGCTGGACATAGGTCTCTTTAATTTTTCGTTATATAAAAACATCTTTTAATATAAATACCTGGGGTTCCTTGTGGTAAAAAAAAAGATAAAACTGTTTATTTTTAAATCAGATCACCACTTTGAACCTTTATTACGATTTTTTTTAAGTTTTCGCGCTGATGACGAAAATTTATTACTTCCCATTTTAAATTTAATAATGGATATATTTGTTATTACTAATTTGTTGTTAACTGCCTCGTTGGTCTAGTGCATAAAAACGATAGCTTTCATTCAAAGACATAATGTAGGTTAGTACCTACCTACCTTTGTAGTACAAAGTGAAGCGGGGTTCCTGGAGAAGTAATCGCTATCGGTGTGTCGATGTCGGTGTGCACTCACCGGTGAAGATGACGGCGTGCGCGGGGTTGGGCGCCCACAGCTCGAGCAGGTGCACGGCGGCGCCGAAGCGCAGCGACGGGTGGCCCGCGAACACGACGGCGGGCGTGCGAAAGTCGGCGAGCGCGTCGTCGGCGAGCGCGCGCGCGTGGCGCAGGCGGCCGGCGCGCGCGAGCGCCGCGTGCGGGAACGGCTCCTCGGGCAGGTACACGCGCGCCTGCTTGCCGGGCGACACCCACTCGGCCAGGATGTTGGAGTAGGCGAGGCTGGCGTCCGCCACCGGCGACAGCACGTACAGCGGCACGTGCGCCAGCCCCGCGCCCTCCAGGTGCGCGCTCAGGCACTCCAGCAGGTCGTACAGCACGCCGCTCGGGTACACGGGGCACAGCACGCAGCCGCCGGCGCGCAGCGTGGCCGCCGCATGCACGCACAGGTCGCCCAGCATGTGGTCGGGGTTGTGCGCCGGCGTCTGCGTGAGCGCGCACAGCAGCAGCACGTCCGCGCCGCGCAGCGCCGCCTGGTTGATGGGGCGCGGGTGCGTGGTGAGCGTGCTGCTGCCGCTCACGTACGCCACCTTCTCGTGCGCCGAGCGCAGCACCCAGTTGGCCGAGCCCAGGCAGAAGCCCGAGCTGACGGGAGTCGCGTGCAGCGCGCCGAACACGTCCACGCGCTCGTCGTAGCCCACCACGCGCACGCGCGCCAGCGCCCGCGCCAGCGCCGCGCGTCCGAACAGCCGCCGCCAAGCGCGCGGCCGCGCCGCGTGCGCTAGCGGCGCCGGCAGCACGTGCAGCAGCTCCTTCCAGCGTCGCGCGCCTGCCGAGCCCGTGCCGTCCGCCAGCCACGCCGCCAGCTCCTCGAGGTAGAAGCGGCCGATCTGCAGCGTGGGCTCGGTGGCGTACACGACGGCCTTGAAGCCCTCGGTCTCGCACACGAAGGGCAGCGCCAGCATGGCGGTGTAGTTGCTGATGAGCACGGCGTCGAGCCGCGCGAAGTCCACCACCTTGTCGAGCGGCGGGCAGAACTCCGGCGCGCTGTCCACGAACACGCGCCCGCAGCACTCCTTCAGCTCCTGCCACCGACCGCACCGACCGATATTATATCCACGCTGACATTCATAAATATTACAAATATTACATTATTACATACCAAGCCATGATATATAAGGCTGAACCCACCCATTTCAAATCAGTTGTCTTTTGAATTGAAACTTTAAACATAAGATTAACTGATACCTATCAATAAACTATCAATGAACTGATAACTATGAATTTTGAATTTTTTGAATAGACATCTGTTTTTAAACAAAAGATTAAAAAGAATACATCTTGGTGACCATTTCTTAAAAGTCATAATATTTCCAGGCATCAGCTTTAAAAAAGAGACTGAATTCTGTATTGACGCACAGTCTTTATTGCATTTTGCCAGAGAACGACTCAGTCTCAAGAAATTGCTTTTATACATCTTCAAAACTATCCTTATCTTTATAGTAAAAAAAAACGTATCTCTACCGCATATCAAAAGTATACTGGACGAAATCATTTACATATACCAAAAACATGAAGAGGCCCAGAATAGAGCCTTGAGAGACACCTATTAATGAGACTGATCCAGAGGTTTACTCAATATGCTTAGACCCAATAACTAAGATAGACTATTATAGAGATAGGGATTGGGCTATATTGATGTAATGCGGCTTGGTGTAAGGCATATGTTTGACTTAAAGAGTTTTGTGCTCAACACAGTAGGACGCCTCAGACAAAACAGCAAATCACATTCAGTGTGCTCACTAGTGAGCATGACGAGCAGCTGCTCGAGCGTAGGGAGGGCAGGCTCACCCCTTCGAGCAGCGGGTCGTTGAGGTGCGGCGGCGTGTAGGCGGGCAGCGAGGCGAGGCGCGCGCTGGGCACGGGCGGCAGCGGCAGGAAGTTGAGCAGCGAGTGCGCAGACAGCCCGCAGTCCAGCATTATTAGCAACTCCTTGAACGACAACACGAAGCACGGCTTCGACGCATCGCTGCTGAGGCAGTACTGGGGCACAAGCGTACTACATGTTACGGATATTACTATTAGCAATTGCTTAGTCTGCTATGATAATACTTGACAATGCCTGAGACTTCATCCTCATGTAGAGTGTAAGATATTTAAGGCATGCTTTTATTAAAATATAGGCAGTATTCCTCCATCACTCGGGTTTGATTTACCTCTCCAATATCGCACCTTACATGGCGACCCTTGCCATGCGCGTGTTGCAGTGCGTGTGTAACGGCTGATAGTTGGTGTAATAAGAGCGTTTCAACTACAAGTATGTGTGAAGCCAGTAATGAAACACTATTAAAAATCGACAATTTTTTTAAAGACTGGATTATCATGATGATAATGTTGTTGGGGGTGCTGGTTGCTGCATACAGGATGTACAAAAAGTGCCATCTGGACTGGATTGATCAACAATTCCACCACCATACCCTACGACGTTCTTTTATTCGCGCGATTCCACAGGCGCCTAGGGTCACAGAAGACGTATAAATAGTGAAAGTGATGTGCGTATATAATAAAACTATGAACTGGAACGTGTTTTTAACTACAAACGTGAACATTACAAGTTATGACTTCTCCTTTAGAACTTTTATGTAATTAAATTAAAGAAATAAGAGTTTATTTAATTAAAATCGGCCAAAGTCGTAGAACTGAGTGTTTATTAAATAGAAAATTAAGTGAAGCAAATAATATTTTTATAAGATATACTGATTATGTGTCTCAAATATCAACCGATATTAGGAAAGGTAGATACAGGTAGCGATTCGGAGTTAATTTATAAGTACATAGATAAGTTTCAGAGTATATATGCTGATGTAATTGAGTTGTGTAAATTCTCTAAGAGTAAGGATAGTGTAACAATGGCTAAGTTCGATATAAAAGTAGCGTTAAATTTATTACCACTCATGAATGATGAGGAGGTTAACACCAAACAGTTAATTGATGGTATTGAATATTATAATTCTATTATTTCGACACCTGAATGCAAAAATCAATTGGTTAATTTTGTATTGAAGAGTAGATTATCCCAATCAGCAAAATTGCAATTATCTCCCTAGTACTCGAGCGTAGATGAGTTAGTAAATGACATGAAAAGAGTTTTATTGCCTCAAAAATCTGCAACAGCTATCCAGACTAAACTTAATTCCCTGAAGCAGAACGATTTATCCATACAAGACTATGGTAAACAAATAACCGAGCTTTTCGTAAATCTCACGGTGTCGCAAGCCAAGGGAAATACCGAAGGCTACAATTTTCTCAAACCAATAAATGAACAGCATGCGGTTAAAAAATTTGCCGATGGCTTGCGGAACCGCATATTAAGTACTATAATTGCGTCCAGAAATTTCAGTTCCCTCAAGGAAGCGATACAGGCAGCGCAAGATGAAGAAATGACTTCGTCTGCAAGTTATGGCGAAGTTCTTGGTATTTATAATAATAGTAGAGGTTTCAGGCAGAATTTTGCGACAGTACGACGAGGACATGCAAATCAAACATATTCTCAGCGTAGGCCTCAACGGGGAGGACCCTACAACAACAACGGGTGGCGCGGTGGATGGAACGGGCCTCGCAACCAATACCAGCAGCCGGGCTCGTCCCGCGGCCGACCATACCGAGGTAGGTCATATCATAATTATAATCGAAATCAAAGGATGAGCTACAATAATGTAAATGTTATTTCAGAACCGGAAGTTAAACCGGAACCAACAGATACGGAGGAAAAATTTTTTCGAGACTAAAATATTGTCATGTAATAGTAATTGTTCGATTAGTTTATCTTTAAACAATCAATCATATAATTGGTTACTCGATACGGGAGCATCGATTTCAGCCATAAAGTATAAACATGTTCTAGAAAATCAAATTTAATTTTGCAAAGAAAACATAACCATAACAGGTGTAGGAGGTAAGATTACAACGCTTGGATATTGTTATTTAAACTTAGATGTAAATGGGCATCAATTGAGCAATAAGTTTTATATATTTAATTACTTGCCAATTAGAGTGAATGGCATCATCGGGCAAGATTTTCTGACGAAATATAAAGCGGTATTAAACTTTAGTCATAATATTATAACATTGAATACTTTTTATAATAAAATTAATTTGCCAATTTACACGATCGACAATAAGCGTTTGGAGATACCACCGAGATGCGAATCGATTCACTATATACAAACAGACGCATCAGGTTACGCGATAGGCGCTATTCTATCAAACTCGGACAGTAGCGCTAGCAGAGCTTTAAATAAAAATGAGCAAAATTATCCTACGATTGAGAATTGATTTTTGGCTATAGTTTGGGCGGTAAAATACTTTCGTCCATACTTATATGGTCGTAAATTCAAAATTATTACGGATCATCGTCCATTAATCTATGTATTCAATATGCGAGATCCATCGAGTAGGCTTATGAAATTTAGGTTATTACCAGAAGAATACGATTTTACTGTAGAATACGTGAAGGGTTCGGATAATGCAGCTGCAGATGCCTTATCTTGGATTACTTTTACGTCAGATGATTTAAAAAATATGAGCGAATGCTATATTAATGTTACTACTAGGGCACAGGCGAAAAGAATGCAACAATCTCCATGCGATAGTATGATTTCAAATCACAGTTGGCCTGATCAACCAAAGGTGATTGGAAGTCATACGAAGCCGAGAGAAGCGGTAGAACTAAGATTTGTAGATAAAGAGGAATTAGAAAGTCTTAGAAGACAAAGTCAAATAACTATGGAAAGAAAAGCGTTTTGCTATGTTGAAAGTATGTTGACAATTTTTATTAATCCCGCTTTCCAATCACAATTGACGCGAGCCGTATTTGTGAGGGAGTTGGAAAATTTGTGTAAACAAATAAACGTCGACGAAATACATATAATAAGGAATCAAAATAATAAAATATTCATTGAAGAATTGATTAAGTGAAGTTAAAACGTTAGAAAATAGGTGCGCGACGCGATTTTTATGTTGAATGATGTACGGCGAATAGAAAATAAAGATGATAGAAGAGTAATCTTGAACGACTTCCATCTTTTGCCCACAAGTGGCCACGCGGGCATGAGAAGGATGTTGAATAATATCAAAAAATATTTTTACTGGCCGGGATTACAGAAAGATGTTAGAGAATTCGTAAAAAAGTGTGAAAAATGTCAAAAACAAAAACATTCCGTGCGTATTAAGGAGCCGATGGTTATCACTTCAACAGCTACAACGGCATTTGAGAAGGTTTATTTAGATTTGGTAGGTCCACTAGATAGAGATAATTATGGCAACAAATATATACTCACGCTGCAATGCGAATTAACTAAGTATGTGGTAGCATGTCCTTTAATTTCTAAAAAGTCAGAAGTAGCTCAAGCCTTAGTTAATAATTTTATACTTATTTATGGTTTTCCCGGGGAAATTGGAACTGACAGAGGTGCCGAATTCCAGTCTTCAGTCTTTCAAGAGGTATGTAAACTATTAAAAATTAATCATATAAGTTCCACAGCTTATCACCACCAAAGCATTGGTGCATTGGAAAATTCTCACAAACAGCTAAACTCATTTTTATGTATACAAACAGACAACCATCCAGAGACATGGAGTCAATGGCTTCCCTATTGGTGTTTTTCACATAATACTTCTGTCCATTCAGAAACTAGATTTACTCCTTACGAACTAGTATTTGGAAAAATCTGTTCGCTTCCTAGTAATCTAACTACCAGCGAAGTAGAACCATTAATATAATCATGAAAATTACCCATGAGAATTAAAATATCGGTTACAGTTATCCCAGAAAGAAGCAAGGGAAAATCTTATCAAACTTAAGGGTTAAGAAAAATGGCATATGATAAATGTATTAATCCGATAGTGTATAATCCAGGAGATTTAATACTAATTAAAAACGAAAACTGTAATAAAATGGATAGCATATATTGAGGGGCTTTCAAAGTTGTTAAGGACATGTCACCAAATGTACAGATAAATAAAAACGGTAAATTAGACATAGTTCATAAAAACCGAACAAAATTATTTACTTCTACTTAATAGGTACATAAGTTCCAAAATGTGTATTTGCATTATTAGCCAATAACGATAATTGTTTATTAGATTACAAGAATGTATTTAATCCGTATTTATCATTAGATTTCTATGTTAAAAAAAAAATATATGTATTCAATTTTTTTTTCTTCCTGAAAAGGAGATGTAGAGTGTAAGATATTTAAGGCATGCTTTTATTAAAATATAGGCAGTATTGCTCCATCACTCGGGTTTGATTTACCTCTCCAACATCGCACCTTACACTCAAAGATTCAGTTTTTTGAATCCCTGCAGGATAAACAGAATCCAATGACCTTCCCTGGGATGCAACCTATCTCTGTATAATTTTTTGTATTGAAAAGATAGGCCGTGAAGTACAGCAGACAGACAGACATACTTTTTCATATTGAGTTCCACTCTGAATTTTTTATGATCGTTTTTCCATAGCCAGATGATTTTCTGATTTGTCTCAGTAGTACAATTGATTTATTAGTACTTAAATTATTAGAATCTAAAATTGGAAATTTTTAATTTAATTTTAATTTCATTGGAGAAACAAAACTAGAACATTTACGTAGGCAGCGCATGCAGTAGTACCATGTTGCTATTGATTGTCATGCTTTCAAGTAAATGAATATGTTTTTATTTATACTTATACTGAGGGCAGATTGGTTCTGATGCCAGAAAACAACCACTTACATTGCATGTTGTATGATATTAATTTTTTACCCGACTACAGCAAAGCCAAAAGTAAGGATTATGATTTCAGCACTCTATGTATGTATGTATGTAAGTTTGTATTAATGTATAATCCACTGTAGAGCCTATACTACTGAGTTGATTTTGAGTGCTGATAAATTTGTTATTATGGGCTAGGTGTCAGTGCCATTTTACATTACACTAACAGACTACAGCTACATTTTATGCTAACAAAATTGATATAAGAGATGTTACATGCAAAAAAGTGGGGGTGTCTGTTATTTGGCGACAATTATTTAAATAATACTTACTGCTTACCTAATAATACTTACTGCTTACCTAATCAATACAAATTTAAACCTAGGATAATCTAAAATGTTAAGTTTGGTCCATGTTTCAGCCATCTCACACTTGTAACAATTAAGTCATCATTATTTCAACCTCAGCACGAGTCTCGCCTCTCAGAATGAGAAGAAAAAATAGATATTACAGGTTTGACTTTTAAGTGGTCAGTTGTTCTGCAAAATACTAAATATTTTATTTCACATTTTACGTCATCCGGCAAACTGCTTGAGCAAAAAACAGAGCACTGGGTAAGTAACCAATAGGTGCATCATAGTAAAAAAGGAGGGACTCACGGGACTGTTTAGTCTATCAGACTAAGACACAAGTATACCACATTTTGAGTATTTCTTATTTAGTACTACAAATAGCATTGTTGACTTACCAGTTTCATATTGAACAGCGAGTTGTTATTTTATCCAGAAATTAATTTATTAACTAGGTTAGTTTCAGGGATTTTCAGCGACTTTCATTGCGCTGCACACAAACATTACTCTGTCGAATGTGGACGAAAAGACACATGAGTGAAGAGTGAAATCGTTCCGTGAAGGCTGTATGGTGACTATTTTTTAGCGTGACGATTGAAGCTGCGTACTTTATTTTAATCCTGAGAAAATTATTTATTTATAGGATAAAGCTGCTCTATGTACGCCGAACGCCAAACCTGCGCCAGACTTTGTTTTGACATTTTGACTGATTTTGAGAACATTATTTGTCAATTTATTCAATTTGAGAATAGTCATTTGTCAACATGATATTGTGAGCCATCTGACATTGACTTCGAAGTCTGTGATCGTTCGTGGGATCCATGGACGTGTGTTCTTTGATTATTTAGCACCAAGGAACATAATTACTATTTAGCACTATCCTATAAGTTAATTCTCTCTGTTTAGCACCGACCAGAAAAAGAAGTTAGTATTACTGTGATAGTATCACAGAGTACATTATATATTATCCTATATACACAGAATAATATAATATGCCTAAGTTACTTTTTTTTTTTTTTTTTTTTATTGAAAATAATACAATAGAACTTAATGCTAGATTCTGGCTAACGAAAGTAGACTGGAAAAGAGCGGCAAATTTAAAAATTGTTAGTATGGCAAACTCAAAATTAGTGTGACAGACCTGGAGTAACCTAATTTGATACTTTAGAATTATTTTTCTTATTTTTGTTGAAACCGATTGCATACTAAAAAACCTACCACCTGCCTGAATGAAAAAACAACAATATTCAATAATAATTTATTTTAGTCACTATAGTCAAAATCTGAATCCAAAGCTTCTATCTGCAAAGATTCATCAGAGTCACTGGTGTCACTATTTCCAATGTTGATTATGAAACTTTCTAAATTTTCTTCAGTAATTCTATCTCTTTCTTTGTATTTAATTTCAATATGCATGACATGATCACACATTTTCTTCCAATCCTCTGATGTAATGCTTTCAAACGACTCTTTAATCATTCTTTCTAACTCTACTGTAGTCAAGGCTACATTTTTACTTGCCACTTTACGTTTAGCCAAACTCCATACAAGCTCAATAGGATTTAAATCACAGTGGTAGGGAGGAAGTCTCAAAACCTCATGACCATTCTGCTTTAAAAGTTCATCAGCTTTGTATACTGGGCCTGGTGTGTGCTGCTTTACAAAACATAGCAGCTCTGCCTTTGTGTGGTAATCTTCATACCGGATATCATTGAAAGTAAGCCATTCTCTTATCTCATTTTTCAGATTTTGTGTTGTTGGAGCTTTATTAACAATGACGGAATGATAACTTGCATTATCCATTACTATTACACTCTGCTCATTTAAATTGGGTATGAGCTTTTCTTGTAACCATTTATTGAAATTTGCAGAATTCATGTCATGGTGGTAGTCCGCCATTGTCGATTTTGTGCTAAAAACTAACAATGAGTTTGGCACAGGACCTTTCTCTGATCCAGCATGTACAATTATGTACCTTTTTCCCGTTGAAATATTTTCAATTGCACCACTCGTAGATGGACCTTGCCAAGACTTCTTGGGCTTATAGTTTTTGTGGACATAGGTCTCATCTAAATAAATAATTGGCTTTCCTTCTGAACGTTTCAAAGCTATGGTTCGTAAAAAACTATGTCTCCAGGCAGATATGTCATAACGTTCAATTAATATTGAACGTTCATTCTTGTTTTTCTTAAATTCATAACCATTAGCTAGTAGTATGCGGCGAAGAGTTTCCCGACATCCATTAAATCCTATGCTTTCTTTTAATTCCATTAACAGTGTCCTCAATGTAGGAACTTGTTTTCTGACAATATAAAAATCATTGATTTTGTTGCGAATAGCATCTATGTCGAAACTATCTAAGTTAGACACTGTTGGTTTATGGGGCCGTTTTTTTCCTGGGGTATTCCACACACCATCATTTAGCGCACCTTCCTTTTTTATTCTTTTTAAAGTTGCAACACTTACTCCTGTAAAGAATGATTAAACAACGATTAGGTACAGTATTGACAATAGCAAATTATATTATTATTATTATACATTATATTTCTTGTGTATAAATCTTGTGCTTAGTAAAAAATTACCAGTAATTGAAGCTATTTCTTCCAAGTACTGATTCTGGGTTCTCATCCTGTCATTCTGCTCTAAATCAGTAAGTTTTTCAATAGTTCTCACTATTTCATCGACTCCTGCTACATCCTCCAGATTTTCTGTCAAAGAAAATAATTTGTGTTACAAATTAATAAATGTAACATTTACTTACCTACCACAACCAATGAAAAATAACCATTTAATTGGAAGTTGCATTTAGTAGGTATTATTAAGGTGTTTAATGAAATGTATAATGAATGTGGATGAAAATAGAGATATAGTTTTTTAAAAAGAGAAATATACAAACAAAGTATCAAAATAATGCGTCATACTGACTTAAAAAATCGAACACAACACGTAAACAATCTTGTTTTTGTTTGAATTTTGCATCTTTCTCTCGTTGTTTTTCTTCAAATTTGGAAATCATGCAAAACAACATCTTCCGCACTCCACTTTTAATTGTTTTATTCATTCTTAAACGCGTAAATGCTCGTACACAAGATCACAACTAATCACTGCAAATCACCGACAACCACAGACAACCGCCATCTTGTTAGGGCAAAATGTAGTTGAGTATTGCCATATAAAAAGTTTGCAAATAATTCGAGTCTCTACTTTCGTTAGCCAGACTCTAGCTAGCCTAACCTAATTACTATATAAATCATGCCCACGTGGAATGGTGGCAAGAATGCTGGCTGCATTTCCGCGCTGGACAGCCAGGCTGATCCTTTGCGCAAAAAAGAGCCAGCCCTTCTGTCACCAGATGAGGCAATTAACCGCGGTGAAATATCTCGCAAAAAATTTTTGGCACTAAGACTCCACGGCCCAAGGGTCTCCACGGCAAACGGAACAAATATGTAACTCTCTATGAGAGAGGCATACTTCCGCCGCTTGCCGGTTTCAGCCTCTAAATGTTACTTGTCTCTGCTGTTAGAGTATGCCTTTATCTGAGTAGGTCACAGATTAGGTACTAGGAGTAGGTACTTACCATCAATTTCAGAAAGCTGAAAATAATAACTAGAACGGAAAAGTAATTTTAAATTAAATACATTCGAGCAAACAGGATTCTTATAATATAATCAAGGAACATAATTACTACGTTCAGAATGGCATTGGTCGCCTATGATAATAGTGACTCGAGTGATTATGATGACGAAGAAAACACGATTTCAGTCCCACAAATCAAGAAAGAAGACAGTAAACAACCATTAATTACTTTACTATTTTTGCTTGCATTGTTTTCTTATTCATTAATATTTTATAACCTCGTTTTTCGTTTTAGTCTTTCCTAAAACCGAACCAGTCACACAAACACCTGAAAATATTCGAAATATATTCAGTTTACTCCCGCAACCATCTCACGTGAAAAAAGAAGTTCCAGAGGAAGACGATGAATTCCTACTTAAAAAGGAATATTCGAGTGATGTTAAACCCAAGTCTAGGATAACAATTCCCTCGTTAAATGATGTGTGTATTTATCAACATTTATTTTGATCTGGTTTTGATATAATCTTAGCTTTGTAAAATAATTGTGTTTATTTTTGTTTTAGTTTAAAGATGTAAAGGAAACCATACCAAGTACAAAAAGTAGAGTACCTAATGGGGTAAGTCTAAGTTTTAACAGTTGTTTCATTTAGAGACTGGCTTCAGAAATATACAATAAGCAGAAGTTTAGCTGGATATTGAAATTGTAAGAATGAATTATGGTTGTGGTTTAGTATATGTGCCGCGGCGGAGGGGGGAGGGGAGGGGGTCTACCGCCCCTGTAAGCGAAACTCGTTGAATCCTAATAGTTTTTGAAATATTAAACTTTTTAAATTTCAAAATTTTTAGGTTAGTTTTACGCAAATTCGAGCTTAGCTCTGTTTAGTTAAGTGGCGAGTGGTTAGTGGTCGGTGGGGGGAGTCGGGGGATCCTCCCCCTCCCCCCGCACATATACTAAAAGACAACCGAGCATTTTTTTAATTCCTTGTAACAAATGTATAACTTTCTCTTAGTACAAATCTAATAACAATAATATTGTAGTAATATTATGATTTAACTATTACACATATATTATGTTTGCTTTCACAATTTTATTTTGACTTAGGCTTGGTATATTAACCCCATAAGAACCTAACATTTACGTTCAACCCTAACCTAACCTAGCCTTTTGACAAATATTTGTTTATTACTTAAGGTCGGTGTATCAACCCCATAGGAACCTAAGTGCCTACCTGGATGTCATGTTCAACCCTAACCTAACCTAGCCTTTTGACAAACATTTGTTCTTTACTTAAGTTTGGCGTATTAACCCCATAGGAACTTAAACCTGGTTCCATCACGAGTGTAAGGATTTCTGGGTGGTTGTCTTTCTGGGCAGTTAAAAAAAAAAGTGGGGAGGGGAGGGGGCGTGGTCTAGGTAGGTTAGCTAGCCATGCTTATTTCTCTCACACCATCCTTCACACAAATAAGTAGAGATTTGCACGAATTTCGGAAAACCTAATCTCAAAATGTCGCAATTTTAAAAATGTATTTCTCGAAAACTATTACGATTCGACGGAAAATATTTTGGCGTAACGTTTATTACATTAATACCTTTCTGTAAAAAAAAAATTAACTCTCTACTGCACGGCACATATACTAAACCAGAGCCCCAGGGTGCCATGTCTTGATCCAATAAAATCAAGGTTTAAGAATTAGTTTAGTGTGTCTATTTTGTAATTTACATGTTAGTTTTAAAAAAAGTAATGACCAATTATTTTTGTAGAAAAAGTCAGGTCTACTAAGCATTCTACCAGAACCTAGAAACACAGTCAGAAGTACCACAAAATCCCTCATACCCAATGCTGTAACACAAAAACCTCAATTGAGCACGGCTAAAAGAAAACCGCTGCCTACACCAGCCAAAATAACTAAGGTCGAAAATAAAAGTTCATTAATAACAGAATACTCCGATGACAGTGACAACGAAGAAGTACAAAACGACTTCTTTTCTATAAACAAAAAAGAAGAATTTCCTATAGAAGATTTACCATTAGAAGTGGAAACAAAATCAACTATTAAAAAGACTAAGGAACCTAGAAGTATTGAGTCATACTTTAAGAAGGATGTAGATCCTGTTGAAATACCTCCAGAATATACAGAACCCAGTAATAGTGAAGATTATTATAGTTTATTAAATGTGGAGCAACAGGTTGATAGTGGAGCTGGGAATTCTAATGAAGTGGTCCTTGATGATGAAGCTGTAAGTGTCATTGCAGTTTTCTCAGTTTACTGGAGGATAACGTGTCTGAATGTAATAACGTTTTTAAATGACTTTGATTTTGACTTTGTTAACTGCTCTGACGTTATTAAATCATTCAAATTAATTTACAATAAGAAGACTTAATGATTTGTGAGGCATTTCCATTAACGTTGTAAAATCATTGATTGATATTGTTGCACCCGAGTTAGCATTAATATTTAATAATTGTATAGATTGTGTTGAGTTTCCTGACTTAATGAAGCATAGTAAAATAATACCTCTATTCAAATCAGGTAGTACCAGTGACCTCACTAACTTTAGACCTATACCTGTACTACCCACTTTCAGTAAAATATTTGAAAAATTAATATTAATTCAATTGCTTAATCATTTTTGTGATAATGAATTATTACATAGTAAACCGTTTGGATTTACATGGGGTCGCTCAACAATCAATGCTGGTGCTGAGTTAAATAAAAATATATTCGAAGCCTGGGAGGAGTCACGTGGTGCACTTGGCGTTTTCTGTGATTTATCCAAGGCTTTTGATTGTGTTGATCATGAAACATTAGTCAGAAAACTGCACCATTATGGAATTAGGGGTGTAGCACTGGATATGATGAATTCCTACTTAAAGAATAGGATACAAAAGGTAGACGTCAATGGAAAGCAGTCTTCCGGATCGATTGTAAAAATGGAGGTTCCACAGAGTTTAATTTTAGGGCCTTTTCTATTCCTCATTTACATTAACGATCTTCCTTATCTTGCCAAGGATAATCATGGGATAGTATTAGTAATAGTAAGTTATGTACCATCAGCAAACTAACTCTTGACGAAGTAAACAATTCTCTCAAAATTGTGTAAAGGGGATTGAAACTTTCTGGCATAGCGACCTAGATTATTTAATTGCTCGTTGCAGAGATATGTGGAACTAAAGATCGCTATACCTAATAATAATTAGAACGATGACACACATTTCTCGTACTCCTAGTAGTAAGTAATGTACCTACTCTCTTCTAATAAACAAGAACGATTATTTGGATACAATCTAACACCTATAAACACGTAATAAGTCTATTTTTAATGATTGTCGTTGTCCTCATATGTCTATCTTTACCTCCAAATATCTCGGTAACGTGACACTTTGGGGTACTATGTTACTTGACATTATTTGTTCGTCTATGTGTCCTCTATCCATACATACCTACCACTTTCATCGTGCGCCGGCAGTGGGTTGAGATGATGATGATGATGATGAAATTTGTATTTACAGATCCTCAAGTTGTGCGGCACTCGCGCCAAACGGAGGCGTGAAGAGATCCATATTGTGGATGTTAACCAGCAAGAGGTGTTAGGCGATGCCCGCGAATGGCTATTGAAGGGGCTACTGGATGATACTAGCCGAAGGCCGTCTGCTAGCAAGCGGCATGGCAATGAACCCACCAGCCAACAGAAGAGAAAACACCAGATCACATACTTGGCTCATCAGGTAACTGACGGTTTTCAGTCAAATTCAATTTTTTTTACCTATATTAACCTTTGAACCCCCATACCAGTGTGTACACTCCTTTTAACACCACTCGATTTAACGATAAACTCTAAAACTGTGAAATTGCTTGACTGTAGTTGGTTTACCTTGTTGTCCATACAATTATACACTATGTAGCATCACACCCACTCTAAATAACATCAACAATATCATTATTAAGTAATAAACAGTACTTCTATCTACTATGTTCATTTGTATAACATTTTGTTCTTTATTGTCTAGCTTGTAACTACCCTGACTATTGGCATAATAATATGTACCTAAGATAAGAAATTTGTTTGTTTGTTCACTGTGATTACCATGTTTACTAATTGGCCTCAGCTAAAGCCTTCCTATTGACTAGACTAGCAATAATGTAGAAAATTATAATTTCCTACAGTGTTCCTGCCAAGAATCAATCAGAACTTATATAGTACCCAACATGTGTAAGTTGTGGGTGAAATAACATATTAGTATCACACCTGTATCGTGTATCAATTTTTTTTTTCAGGCTAAAGCAAATGAAGCTGAACTTCAAAACCAATGGGCCAACAATAGAATGACAAAAAGAAAAACACAATCAAAATATGGGTTTTAGTTGTAGGTTTAATTTATTAATGATCCGCTGTAAATGATAGTTAAGTGTGTATAATAAAATGACTATTGTATAAATAAATCTTTTATTATTGCAACTAATTTACTCAAATAACATCACAAAATTACAATAACTGATTAGATTACAGTCTTCTTGCTTTTCGTGGTCTTGGTGGATTCCATGACACTCTGGTGTTGTCAGTAATAGAAATTATTTGTAAACCTCCCATTTGAAGTCCTTTGACTGCTGACTGAAAACATTATGAGAAATTTAAATTAAGATGATAGAAATCTAATTTTATAAAGATTTCTACGTGTATAAATTGTTACTACACTACAATCAATTTATAGAAGCTTATTACCAATCTTCCTGGCCCCAGTCCCCTCACTCTTACTCTAATATTTTTAACCCCTCTGTCAATAGCTTTCTGTAACAAAAAAGTATTATTAATCTATATAGATACAAATCCACTATGCACCATGAATCAGATACATCCACTTGCATATTGGCAGATTGCTTACAAGATGCCAATAATTAGTGTTTTTTTCTTTTATAAACTTACAGTAGCTATACTGATAGCAGTGGTCTGTGCGGCAATATTGGTTCCTTTCTTAGTATTCTTGAATCCCTCCATCCCACAGGACCGGATGAGCTTCACCTTCCCCTCGTGATCAGTTAGTGTGAAGATTGTGTTGTTGTGGCTCACTCTCACATTGCATATCGCTAGCTCTTTGTATGGCACACCATCAAATAGCAGGTTATCTGATTCCAATGTTGGGAATAGGCCTTGTTTTCTGCAAAGAAAATAAATACTTAATAATTATTGTTAATTATTCATTTAATAATTTCAGTACCTGGGTGACCAGGCTTTACTCAGTAATTTTTTGTGGTAAATTGTGTTTTTTAGAAATTATATTTAAATACAAATTACATAATGATGAAATATGAATATAAGTTTTTGATCTTACCAACATAATAATAAAAAATATGAACTGGTTATTTAAATAAAAAATCACGAGTGCAATTGGGCTCCCAATAATAGTTTTTCTCACAAAAGAAGGAACTTCGTAATCTAATGATATTGTAGCACATTTTCAATGCCTGAAATCACGGATAAAATGACATTTTCTAAAAATGAATCCTAGCTAGACCGATTTATTGCCCCTGCGTACTAAATTTCGTTTTAGCCATTTCCGACACTCAGATTATATATATATATATATATATATATATATATATATAATATATATTTTTATATATACAAGAATTGCTTGTTTAAAGGTATTAGATTACTATTAGATTATGATACATAACAAAATTTCGAGTTTGTTCTAATCTTTTAAGTTTTACTTGGAATGGAACTTTTGAAATCACTAACGAATTGTCAGTAAACCTTTGGAATTTGGTTGTTGATTGCGGTCGGAATATACTAATGTTTAAGATGTAGATTCCTCGGATGTCTAAACTAAGTAATTAGGAAAAAGATTTGAGAAGTATTTTTCTACATACGATTTGAATACAGAATCCAGGTCAATTATTTTCTCCCCTTGAACACCTTCATCGTCCGCGGGGATCCTCTTGTGATCAAATCTCTCTGTAGCTATGGTAGTGGAAGTTTGAAACGAACGCACTAAACTGTTGATAGATATTTTAAAACTTTTTCTAATTGCACTAAGCATGATTATTCTCACAATTTGCTATCTTTTTAATGATTTATTATGGTTATTTACATTACAGAAAACAATTTACATTAAATAACCTCAAATGCAAATTTGTTTTGGTTACTTGTCACTTTTTACAGGGCTCTGTGGTAAGGGTGGGCGTGGCCGCTAGTTTGAGCGTCGCTTATTACACAGCAATAAGGACCAATGTAGGCACCCTTTCTCAATAAATCTTATTACACTACACTATTTCAAGTGTAAGGGTCCCTGTGAAAAGTGCAGTGTAATAGGCCTTTATGTACTAATTAATAATGAAAAAATATTTTTTTTTAAGTGGACAGTCATTCTGACACGTGTTCTAATTTCCGCGTAAGCGCTCAGCTGCAGGGCGACCGCGTATCTCTGACAGCTACAGTGTAACGATCGCAATCACCTCTGATTGGATAACACTCTTCCACTTGGACAAAATACCACAAATTCAGCCAATCACAACAATTGATAACAATGTATTGATGTAGAAGATACGCGGTCGCCCTGCCGTATTTTGCATTTGGCTCTGCACAATAATTTAGTATCTATTTGGTTAGTATATATATTTTTTCTAGAATTTTTGGGGGAAATATAAAGATTTATAGATAAAAATCTTACTAAGGGGTGGAAAACACAAACGGACCCTGGAGGAAATGTACTTTAAATTATGAAGCTATATGAAATTCCACTCAAAGGAAGCATTCCTCTATTTTTAACTAGTTAATGCTCGCGACTTCGTCCGCGTGGGTTGAGGTTTTCGATTCGCGGGAACTGTTTAATTTTCTGGGATGAAAAGTAGCCTGTGTATTGTTCCAGACTATAATCTATCTCTGTGCCAATTTTCATCCAGATCCGTTCAGCCTTTGGGGCGTGATTGGGTAACAAACATCCATCTAAACTTTCGCATTTATTATATTAAGTATAGAAAAAATAATATTTATATATTGAAGACTAGCTGATGCCCGCGACTACGTCCGCGTGGATTGAAGTTTTTTGGTTCCCGCGGGAACTCCTTAGTTTGCCGGGATAAAAAGTAGCCTATGTGTTATTCCAGCTGTTCGAGCGTATTGAGTAACAAACATCCATCCATACATCCATCCAAACTTTCGCATTTATAACATTTGTTTGATATTTCATTTGATTGATTTGATATCAAATTTCTGTCAGAAGAAACAATCGTTTATTTTAAAATAAAAAATAAGAATGCAGCATGCTATTGAATACAGAATTATTATATTATATAGTAGAAAAAAATTTATAATAAGTAACATAGATTATGCGATTCTGTAAGAATGACGAGCATTTTAAAATTTACAGGTTGTGTATGCTGCGCAAGTGTTCAGCAGGCAGGTGTCGCTACTGTTGAACAACCAGATGAAGATATATGAAGACCTTAGAAGACTGCATAATTATAATGTGCTATTAGTCAACATTGATGATGGCTTTTTCACAGCTGAGATTCTTTTGTTCTTTAATAATTTATTTGACAGCCTGAATTGTACCGGCCATACACGTGGTAGTTTACAGAATGCTTTGTCTTTAAACTCAAACCATTTAGACTTTTGGAATGAAGCTTTGAAAAAGTTAGAATCAATGAAATTTGACGCTTCAGACTCAAAAGAAAGTAAGCCATTGATGTTACACAATTTCATTCATGACATAAAAACTGTAAAGCACCTTTGGTCGGATCTCAGATTGATTCCAGAAATAAAATTCTTAAGTCTGAAGCGTTTAAACCAGGATCCTCTGGAAAATTTTTTTGGACAAATTTGAGGACAGGGTGGATGTAACACACATCCAGACTGTCATCAGTTTGTTGCATTGTATAAGACATTGCTCATGAATGATATTTCAACTGGGAAATCTTTATACACAAATTGTACTAGGGATGATGATAAAATGCTAGGCACTTTAAGAAATTTAGTTACTAACCGGAAACATAATGTTGATAGTATTGACCGCAGCTCTGATGCTCAAAATTTTATTTTTATTGAAAAATGTATTCCTTCTGAAAACATTTTTCAGACCCATTCTGTAGCTTATATTGCTGGTGCAGTCTGTCGTTATTTATTTCCCAGACTAAATTGTTCGCAATGTCAAAATTGTAAAAACGCTCTGTTGTCTAACGAAATTGAACCATTTCATTCTTTAATATCAATTAAAGAATATGATTCTACTAACAGAAAATTGTATTATCCTTCAGATAAACTGTCGACATTAGTATGGCGTTGTATTTATATTATCGACCATATCTTGCCAACACTTTGTAAAGTTTACATATATTCTGAATTATTTAAACAATTTGAAGATCTTGATACGTCTTGGTATACTTGCAATGATCACAAATCAAATTTTTTGAAAGCTTTTTGGTTGTTTGTTATAAGAATGCAAGTTAGACAATGGTGTGTTATTTTAATAGAAGAATTCACAATGTTGATTCAAGGGAAAAGGGAGCAGGAATGGAAAACCTGATTGCTACTAAGTTACCAAGGGTGCCAGTTATAGTACGACGTCAAAGTCTTTGAGTAACATTGTCATATCCTCCTTATCACAGATAAAAGCTGTTAAGGATGAAAACTTTATTAATATATTTTATACTCGATGCCCGCGACTTCGTTTATACGGAATAAAAAGAAGTCTTATGTCTTTCACATGCATGAAAGCTATTGCTGTACCAAATTTCGTCAGCGTTGGTTGAATAAAAGCCATTAAAGCGTCGCAGACAGACAGACTCACGTTCGCATTTATAAAATTAGTTTGGATTGTCTTTGTTTAGAGATTTTAGTGTTTACTGGCTTGGTAAACTAGGTTGGTAACTTTTTAGTGGTTAATTAATACAAAAGTGTGTTCTTGGTTTAAAACTAAATACCTACCTACTTATTAAGTTAATACAGAATCTCAGTTAAAATATAATTATATCCATTTTCCATTTCTGTTCTCATCTATCCAATAATTATGTATTTTAAAATAAGTTGCATTGTGTACAATAACTTTTCTGTGTCAACATAATAGGTATTAATTACCCACGACGGAACGGAGACGGGATATGTGTTTGCCATAAGAGGTTGTACGTTTGTTTGTGCACTTTTTTTTGAATTACGATTTGAGTTTATCTTTGGATTTTCTGGATTAACATCATTTGATTTCCGTGGGAACTCTTTAATTTTCCGGCTTAAAACGTATGCTGCCCATCCGGTGTATGCAAACTATGTTTACAACAAGTTTCTCAATATCGGTTAATAAGATGTGCCGAAGCATAGCAGAGACACACTCAGTTAAAAATATTGTTAGTGCTTACTGCTTGATAAATAATCTAGGTAGGTAACTGCCTAGTGGCTAATTTATACAAAGATGAGTTCTTGGTCTCTCTGACTGCCTCGTTGGTCTAGTGGTTAGCATGTTTGACTGCGGCTGACGAGGTCCCGGGTTCGAGTCCCGGGTCGGGCCATAATAAGTGTTGGGTTTTTCTGACTAGAAATTCTCAATACTAGCCCGGAGTTAGGAAGTTGGCGGTGTTTCACCCCCGTGCCTCGGAGAGCACGTTAAGCCGTCGGTCCCGGTTATTATCACTAACGTGGTAATAGTCGTTAAAGCCCACCAACCCGCATTGGAGCAGCGTGGTGGGTCTAAGCTCTAATTCCCGCTCTCCTATGAGAGTGGAGGCCTGTGCCCAGCAGTGGCACGTTAATGGGCTGTAGTGGTGGTGGAGTTCTTGGTTTAGAATTCAATACTTATTAAGTTGATACAGAAACTCAGTTTACGAAATAATAATTAAAGCCCCACCAACTTATCTGACCCGGTGACAGCGTCGCTGCGATCTACTAAAAATAAAATATTTTAAAAATTATTATCAGTCATAAAAATTAGTTCCAATTTTGGCCACCGGGTCAGATAAGTTGGTGGGACTATAATTACACTCGTAGGTATTTGCACCAAAATGTGAAGATAAAACACACCTACCTACATTTTTTTTATATAAGTTCTTACCTATTTTATACATTATTATAATATATTATTGAGGTAATTAAGTACTACTTTCCTACTATTTCATGTTAGTGTTGTCTGATATAAATATAAGTATGATTATGATTGTACTATTCAGTATTAAATCAGTATCGAACTTGAGAATATCCTCACATTTCTGAGAACATTTTTATGAGTTTAGATTATCCTTTTGATAAATATGCAGTATTAATATTATGGTAACTATTAAGATGTCGTTTCACAACAAAATATAGTACATCTCATATGCAAGTCTTTATATTTAATAGAGCAGAAGTTTGATATAGCCTTAGTTTTAAAAGTATTTTTTGTGAGTGCATAGTGACAACTTCACAGGTTCACTAAAAGGTACAACAACTACTATGTACTCTAAAAATCTCTTAGGGAAAATCATTAAACACATATTAGTTTGGTACTGAACTATAAGTAAGTAAGTACTATATTTTATCTTCACATTTTTTGGAAAACTATGTAATTAATTAGCATTGGTGCAAATATACTTAATTTTTGGACTGATTTTAATAATGCTATTTCTTTACTCTGGCCTGTCTAGTCAAAGCTAAGTGCATTATTCTAACGTTACTATTATCATTTAACGGGGGCAATATACGAAAAGATCAAGTGCGTCTATTTATTTCAGGTATTTCCAGAGATACCCAAACTACTTTTTAAAATTTCCTTTCATATTGCACTTCACTAGACAGACTAAGTATAAAAATATTTAAATGGCGCATAACTATATACACGGTCAAAAAAAGAGTTGATTTTTGCAAAACTTTAATTAATTTTCACTTCCCTAACCAAAAATATCAAAAATGTATGGTATCACTTTGTTGGAGTATATATTTTTGTGATCATTTTGTAAATTTTATTTTGCTCTACGTACATTATGCAAGTACTGTAAATACTTCTGTGTATGATTAATTATTAAAGCCGAGATTAGCATGAAATTAGAATTTGTAAGAATATACTTAAATACATAAAATTAAAATTTATTTTAAGCACTGGTATAAAAAGTTATATTGTGGTAGTACCAAATTTCAGTATATTCTTACTTTTTTTAATTCTCTTAGTTAGTTGTCTTGAGATATCAATCTAGAAACGAATATAACTATAATGAATAGTATTTATATAGCTTGGCAAACATACCTGAGCCTAATTAATGTGGAACTAACAGTCTACTTTGTATTGATCCTTAAATGTTGTTTTTTTAATAGATATCGGCGCCTCGAACCATGCCCAGATAAGTTTTCCAAGCTGTATGTATTATTATCATAAAATACTAATGTAAGTTGGCATGCCGTTTTGGGTTTTAGTAATAATAATCATTTTACTACAAATTAAAAATCCAGCCTAGTATCTGATATCATGCAAAGTAATACCTGTGCTTGTACTATAAACACAAGTAAAAAGGCCACGCCAATGTATGTTTTTTGCACTACAATGAACCAATGTTAATATTATATGCGGTACCTGACTTTTTTTATAAAGTTATTATTTTTGAAAATTATTGACTAATAGAGGTCGCCCATGACTTCGCCCGCGTACAATTTCTGATTTCCTATGAGATTTACCCGCTGCAAAAAGCGTAGGTATATATAGCGGCTAAAACTAATAAGTAATAACCTTAAAGTCGATTTTAAAAACTTATAACCTACATGCTAGCTTCCAACCCCAATTTCACACCCTTTAGGGTGGGTTTTCGTAAAACTGCTTACACAGGTTATTTTTATTTAAAATTATTAACCTACATCCCAATTTTCAAGTCTCTAACTTCAAACACTAAGGACTTTCAAACAAACTTACAGCCCCCATTTCACCCTCTTTGGGGTGAATTTTCGTAAAATTGATCATACAGGTTATTATAATTTAAAACTAATAACCTAAATCCCGATTTTCCAAGTCTCTAACATCAAAAACTTAAAACCCTCATGTAAGCTTCCTACCCCTATTGGGGTGAATTTTCGTAAAATTGCTTATATGGGTTTTTATTATTTATAACTATCACCTTAATTGCCAATTTTCAGGTCTCTAACTTCAAACACATAGGACTTCTATACAAACTTACAACACCCATTTCAACCCCTTAGGGATGAATTTTCTCAAAACCGTTTCTTGGCTGACGTCTACACCAATCATAGAATGAACCTATCTTTCAAATTTCAAGTTTGTAAGCTTTATAGTTCCTGAAACATCGTGATGAATCAGTGGGTGACCTTTCGCTTTTAAATATATAGATAATAAATTTAAAGTGTATGTCTAGTGAAATTTTGGAGAGGCGGGAGAAATGGCGGGAAATTTTAAATAAATGGTGGCATGTTTTTTTTTTTGCTTCAATGTTGCCAGTATCTAAAAACACTAATTACTTTACCGACTTAAGTTTCAAGAGACAAACGCTATTTTATAAATCAAATCAATTGTTACCATATATATATTATTTATTAACATTAATTTTTACACATTTATAATTATTGTAAACACCACAAAAATATATTATTAAAAGAGTAACCATTGAGTTTCTTGCCGGTTCTTCTCAATTGGAAACAACATTCCGAACCGGTGGTAGCTTAAAATATGAAAATAATTAAATCAGTTTTAACATCCTTCATCTTTTATTTTTAAACCTAGAAATAATTTAAAAATATCATTGCTGAACTAAAAATCGGTAGTTTCGAAAATCGATATGTGAGAAAAATCGGTATTTTATTGATATTGATTATCCAACCCTATTGATTGGCTCATCCCTAAATTTACTATTTCCGTTTCCGCCATAACCATAGTAGATATCGTTATCAGTAGGCTATATATATCGTGAAAGAAAGGATAGGCTTGGTCATGAATGAAAATTCATTCATAACCAAATATAAATGAATGGATAAAGTGGAAGAGTGAGATGCACGATCTTTTTATGAATGAAATATATAGATGTACCTAAAGCTCGTATGTGTGTATCTGTGCGTCGATGTACACTCACACTACTGCCCGCTATTTTGTTCAAATCGTGTCTATGGAGTTGCCTGTCTATATCCTATATGTTACTTGTCTCTGGCTCCTTTCCTAGACTTACTCTGAGCCAGCTCTTAGCATATACCCAAGACTTTTTATTTTATTTTACGGCCCTAGATTCATATCAATTATGTAAGACCTCACGTACAGTCTATTTGAAGGGGCAGCGTAAAAATGTAAATAAAATAATAATAATTCTTGCCACCATTCCACGTGGGCATGATTTATATAGTAATTAGGTTAGGCTAGCTACCATTAAGTTCTATTGTATTATTTTCAATAAAAAATATACTTACATAAAAAATAAAACATACCAGTCACGACATTTCAACTTTGCTATCAATATTGAATAGAAGCAGGCGTTACTTTGCGGAAGTCCATGATAGTAAATGAACTAGAAGTTTAATTCGCTATAATCCTTGTGATTGATGAAGATTGTGAAGTCTTCACAATCGTGCATTGTCGAGTGGATTTGTGTGGTGTGGTGTTGTGCCTGTGTGAATTGCTGGGTGGTGGGTGTCGCATGTTGCAGGTGAAAGACACGCACTGTACCACACAGATTTGTCTACTGTAGCGGATTATAGCGAATTAAACTTCTAGTTCATTCACTTTGCTATCAATATTTTCACTGTTGTATTTCACAAATCACTCGCAAACGTATTATTTCCTGAAGTAAAACATTTAAAGTTCTTAATATACTCAAAAGTAATTCAATTCAAGCAATATGAAGCTAATAATTTATCAAATATTTATCAAGAATCCCAAAATAAAAACAAAGACTATAATGACCTAATGGGTGTTTGACATATAGAAATAGAATGATTCCATCATGGAGGTAACAAATACTTATTAGTATTATTTTATACTTATAAGTATTTGTTACCTCCATGGATTCCATAGAGATGTGACATGAAAAGTGAACCACAGACTGAATGATAGGAGCGGGCTCAGTCGATTGTAAAAATCGAAAATCGATTACCACATTCTATAATATGAGATTAACTTGTGATGTTTATGACGATATTATAATTTTATCTATCACTAACATCTTATCACTAACTTCATAATAGTCGTTAAAGCCCAAGGTCCAATGCGGGTGCGAACCCGCAGCAGCCTAATGGGTCTAAGTTCTGATTCTCTCTCTCCTATGAGAGTGGAGGCCTGTGCCCAGCTGTGGGACTTTTATGAGCTGTAGTGATCAGTGATCAAGTACCTACTCGTTAAAAAAATTGTGTGTGTCAGCTCCGACGTACGACTGGAGTTTACTCTTTACGAACGATTATAAAATAAATGAGGGTAAATGAACGCATTTTTTATATTACTGAAAGCATGCTTGATACATTTATTTATATTAATTATATAATTTATATTCATCAAAGTACATTACATAGTCATGGAAACATAATCAAGTGTTACCATGCAAACATGTACATAACATAACGGAGAAAGTTTGAATTTACTCCCCATAAATTTTCATACCCCGGGCTTATTTAAGAAAATCGATTTACAATCGACTATACCTGCTCTTATCATTCAGTGTGAGATCTATAGAGAGAACTTTGACTTTACTTAAGACATGGTTAAAACGAGATAGATTTATGCTATTCACTTATGTCCATCTCGTTTTAACTTTGAGTAAAGTCTGAGCCAAGTTAAAGTACGCTCTATAAATCTCAGCATCAGTCCGTAAAAGCGACTGTATGTGGTAATCGATTTCAGAATGTATTCGTTCAGTCGTTCAGTCACAACTAGTCTGTCAATGTTTGCATCACTATATTATGTCCAATGACAATTATAATCACGTGATCTGACGCCATATTTGTTTACATTTTTTACTTTGCCTCGTCAAATAGACTGTAAATTAGATAGGTATGTCTTCATTTTGATAATATCGCATAGTTCTGATTCCTCGTTCGATACTCAAACAGGCTCATTTAGCCCAAATAGGCTTCGTTGGGAGGCCTAGAAAAAAAGTCAATCTCTAATATCAATAATTTAATAACTTAATAAGATTGTTTCAATCAATAATTATAGGAAATAAAATATTAAACAGCTACACTTAATAAGTAGACAATTGAGATGAAATACATTAAAATTCCATTATTCCAATAAATTCTTGCAATATTGTACAGTTTGCGAGAAACCCCGCAATGCGCTAGGTATGCCTGTAGACATCATTTGAAGATGGCCTGCTTCGGCTAAATAGTTAGCTTTAAGAAGTTCGGCGGTCGCCCAGCCTACAGTGTAAGAGCTGGCGGGTTCGCCACTGGAGACTTCAGTACTCATGATGTAGTTGACTATGGACGTGTACAGTGGAGAGGACACCAGTTTGATGAACATTCCATGATCTAGTATTTCCTTTATTAACTCGTCTTCTATGGATGTGTTGAGTATTGTTTCCTGAAACCATTTTTTTATTGATAACAAAGAGCAAGAATCTTCCCAAGACAAAAATTGATCCAAATATTTATCTGCTAGGTTTAAGGTCATAAAGGTTTAATACAAAAAAAATACGAACTAACAATCTCGCTTTCATATATAATTCTGAAACAACTTTGGTTGTACAACTTATAAGAATTGTTTTTTTTTCTTCATATATATCAAATTACTTAAAAAGGCTGGTCTATATTGGCATTAATATACGTGACGCTTAGCCGGCGGGTATATTGTAATCGATCGACTAGCGTCTACTTAAAACATAGAGCTGAATGGTGTCTAGAGTGCACATCAAAAGCTTTAGTTAACAGCAGACATAATTAATTACCTTATGTTCTTGCACCAGTCTGCAGATTAGGTCTTCAGAGCGGGCGCACTTGTTCAGCAGCAGCACCCACAGAGTGTTCACTACAGACCGGCTCGGTACGTTCTCCACCAGCCAGCATATATCCTGCCAACAGTTATAGATACTTATCTGAAAGTTAGACAATGAGTAAGTGAACCGTGGCCTAGTGGTCAAAAGCGCTCAAGGCGCGAATCTCAGGGACACGCAAGTTCAAATCTTGCCAGTTCCGCAATTTTTGATATTTACTTGTCGGGAGCGTATGGTGTACCCTCCCGAGGCAATAGGAATATCTTCCTCCGAGCCGGTATCATGCTCGGGGATCCCTGTTGGGCCAACAGTTGTAGGTTGAAAGTTCTATGTATAGTACAATTCCGAAAGAACGTGATTGGATTACGTAGCCGCGTCATGTTTATGTCATCATATAGGTATGCGTGCCCCTACATATTTATAAAAAAACTAGCTGATGCCCGCGACTTTGTCTTTTTTTTAATTTCCACATGCACAAAAAGTAGTAAGTCTATGTCATTCTCGTGATTAAAGGACAAACAATCACACTTTCGCATTTACAATATTAGTATGACTGGTATGATATATATTATTGACGTTGTCATCAGGTCCAGATAAGTTATAGGCCTATTACACTGCACTTTTCACAGGGCCCTATAGTAAGGGTGGGCGTGGCCGCTAGTTGCAATAAGTACCTAATTAGGGACCCTTACTTCCTAAATTTGATTACTGATTCAAGTGTAAGGGTCCGTCTGTAAAGTGCAGTGTAATAGGCCTATTAGTGGGAAGTAGGTAGAGTAAGTACAGATGCTCGATGTCTCGATGAATTTTTTAATGCAAATTACATAATTTATTTTTACAATTTTTTTTACTAATTTTTTTGACTTTTATTTTATTGGCAATTTTACAATTTTTAAGACATTTTAGAAAAATAAATGTATTTAAATTCTAATAAGAAATGATAAATTAATGGTAAATGGTATTATGAGATCTGACATACTTACTAATTTATGTTTTATACGATTTTAATATATTATAGGTACTTGGACTAACTCAGGTCTTAGAAATAATTATATAAATTTTGGATTATGTTATTAACCCAATGATTCATAGATTGTATTACTTAGTTACTTTGTAAATTTGCATGTCAGCAATGATGAAACATGTTTGTTTTTTCTTTTAGTTTGTCATCTTAATTGTACAATGTTTCTTGCAAATAAACAATTGAATTGAATTGAATTGAATTGAATTGCTCGTTTCCCCGTTACCTCGTCGTGCAGCACGGGCCGCCTCAGCAGCAGTCTGATGAGCACCAGCGCCTCGCGCGGGTCCAGCTCACTCGCGAGCAACTCACCCAGGTACTCGCAATGCAGGCTCCGGCCCTCGCTACCACATAGGGAATACACTTGTTTACTTACATCTTAGCTTTAGGCTACAGAATATAATTTATTTATTGGATAGAAGCAGGCGTTAATTTGCGGAAGTCCATGACAATGAAAAAAACTAGAAGCTATCGCTATAATCCGCAAAATCTATGTGGTACAGTGTGTATCTAGAACCTGATGCCCGCGACATTCACCACACCACATAAACCCTCAAAAATACCCTAAACGTACGTTTCTCGTCTTTTTACAATGCACGATTGTGTGAAGACTATTATTATTTGTCTGAATATATTATGTTACAATGACGGTTACAGTATGAAAAGTTGCAATGTAAAGTCAGGCACCCCTGACGTACAATTTTTTTTTGTAGTTAAATATTTAAATTACATAGTACAAGCATGATCTAGTATTAGGATAACACTTCATAGGAATTACATTTGAGTCTACGATTACACTTGTAAGTTTTACTCCCGTAAGTCGCGTTAATGACTTACATACGATATGACAACATTATTGTAAGTCGCGTATCGTATGGAAATGTAAGTTATGTAAGTAGCTTACATGCTCTACTTACGTAACAACTTACAAGTCTAATCGTGGCCTTACAAATTATGGAACCAGCTTGCAAATCATGGACGATGTCCGCGACTTCGTTCGCGTGGATTAAGTTTTTTGATTACCGGGGGAACACTTTAATTTTCCGGACTAAAAAGTAGCCTTCCTTGTGTTCAGTATGTCCTTCCCCGGGACACAACCTATGTCTGTACCAAATTTCGTCAAAATCGGTTGAAAGACCGTTTGTAGCGGACAGACAGATAGAGACTTTCACATATATAATATCAGTATATATATTATCAGAGAGCTCACTCGGCGGCGGGCGGCCAACACGCCAGCACGTCGACGAGCGCCCTCTGCCGCGCGCGCGAGTCGCAACGTCGCGCGAACGCGGACAGCGCCTCGCGCCGCCCCTCCGCCGTCAGTAACTTCTCCTCTGAAAGTTTATTAATGAAAAAACTACAAGTTTGTTTTTATGCTCACTAGTTGGCACCACTGACGAGTAAGGTCCTTAGCATAGCTGTAAATTCGATAAACAAGCATACTTTTTACAAAAAATACGTTTTTAAATAGTAACAGGAACCAGGGACATAATGTACTTCTGAATTCTTCTTCTTTCAACCCACTTAATTTTGCACTTTTTTTTCTTAGCTCCGCTCTCAAAGCGCAGAGCACTGACATTCATTGACACGTATCTTATATCTACATTAATTAATCCGGTATTGCTAAATACATTAATGAAATAATTAAACCCGCGATAAAGGCCCAGTGATAATACCTATTTGACATTTCGGAGACCTCACTCTACACTAGCGCCTCTAGCGGCGAAATTAAACACGGTAGCCTCCATTCGCTAATCCGACACAGCAGCAGGGCGACCGCGTATTTTCTGCATCAATGATTGTTACAGTATCAATTGTTGTGATTGGCTGAATTTATGGGATTCTTGCTGCGTCAATGGATTTTGTCCAATAGTGGAAGAGTGTTATCCAATCAGAGGTGATAGCGATCGTTACACTGTAGCTGTCAGAGATACGCGGTCGCCCAGCTGGTAATTCTATGTGGTACAGTGTGTATCTTGCACTTGTAGCTTGCGATATTCACCACACCACACAAACCTTCCAAATTATTCTCAACGTACGTTTCACTCCGAAAACGGAGCATCTTCGTTTCCAAGTCAGGAAACGTTTTAAGCTGCCAAATGATTATGATTTGCTTAGAACACTGGACCTCAGATTACTAGAAGAGTACAATTAAAAGATTAACCAAAAAACAAACACCTAAAGCACTTCCCTGTTGATTTTTTGACTTTGAATTGAATCGAACTCGAAGCGATGTCAATTTTTCTTTAAACCGGTATCTTTGGGTATGCTGATGACAGCACCGTTACAGAGAGATACATATCCGGTCCCCGTGCCAGTGGAGCTGAGATTCTTAAGCACAGAGAGGCTTTGGTAGAACGAGTCAACTTGACCTTGAGGGAGGTGTCCGACTGGGGTGACGCCAATCTCGTCAAGTTTAACGCTACCAAAACGCAAGCGTGTCTATTCACCGCGAAACGGAGTTCATTCCCACTTACTCCGACTTTCCGAAATATATCCGTTCCAATTACCGACAGTGTCGAGCTCCTTGGTATCAACATATCGTCCAACCTCAACTTTGGACAATGCATCGAATCCAAAGCAAAAACAGCTGGCAAGAAACTTGGCATCCTCAACAAAGTCAAGCGGTACTTCACGCCGGAACAGCTTCTTATCCTGTACCAAGCACAAGTTCGATCGTGCATGGAGTACTGCAGCCATTTATGGGATGGCTCTGCCAAGTACCAGCTTGATGCATTGGATTCGGTGGATCGTCGCGCCAGGAGACTTATTGGTAACAAAGCGCTGGTCAGTTCGAAGCTGCAAAGCTTAGAACATCGGCGAAAAGTTGCCTGTCTGTCGGTATTCTACAGGATATATTTCGGAGAGTGTGCTCAGGAACTATTCGATCTGGTTCCTCCATCACCTTTTTATTATCGAACCGCAAGGCATCGACAAGGTCTGCACCCTTACGCAGTCGAAATTCCGCGGGCTCGTACGAAGCGATTTGCTTCCTCGTTTCTAATTAGAACCGCTAGGATATGGAATGCCCTTCCGGCTTCCGTTTTCCCCACCTCTTTTAATATAGGTACCTTCAAATCAAGACTGAATAGGCATCTTCTAGGAAAGCGCGCTCCACCTTAGGCTGCATCACCACTTTAAGCAAGTCTGATTGCAGCCAAGCGCTGGCCTATATAATTTAAAAAAAAAAAAAAAACAGCACAGACAACATTGCTCAAAAGTTATATAAACAAATATTTGCCCAAGTATTACCTGTCAAGTTTTGTGCGTATTCGCAGTCCGGCCACTCGGTCCTGAACAAGTCGACGGTGGAGCGCGCGACCTTGAGCAGGTCGTCTCCATCCGGGAGCCTGGTCCTCTGGCTCAGCGACAGCACACCTAGCTGCTTGTGAGGCGGCAGACCTAACTCGCTCGCTTTGACCATCACTTGCTCCAGAAACTCTTCCGAGAATTTCACCCCTTCCTTGTAATACTGTGTGAGGCGGGTCACTAGCGTTTGTATGTCGCTGGAATTAAATATTTGATTACTAGATGATGCCCGCGACTTCGTCCGCGTGGATTGAGTTTTTATTATTACCGGTAGAACTCCTTAATTTTACGGAATTAAAAGTCTTGACTGGCAAATGAAATATGTATATAGTATGGTAGTTTTTTAATTTGTTATTATACTCTTGATTACAATCACACCTGACTACATTCACTCTTGATTTAAAGACACTCGGATTGTATTTGGTGGGAAACACAGTTTTAGGTAGAGTGTTCCAGACCCTAGCCATGCGTATGAGGAACGAAGACGCAAAGTGTTACGTTCGTGCGGATGGAACGTCAACAACATAGGAATGGAAGCTCGCACGGCGTCTTGCGGATGCGGATGATTGAATACTCTCATGCTGAGATCTATAGTGCGTTCTTTGACTTTGCTAAGACTTTACTTAGAGTTAAAACGAAACGGACTTGTGTGCGACTGCGAAGCCGTTCCTTTATGGTTAGCTATACTGGTTACTGTTTAAAACGGAACGCAGTCAGCATTCAGAGCACCTTACCTCGAAAACGCCAGTGCTCACTGTACAAAAATGGCGACGATTTATGACGTCATATATTTCCCTGGGATACTGCGGCAGTATACTTTCAGTCTATAACGGAACGGATTCCTCCCCAGCAAGAGCACTGAACAGTGCTCGCTGTGTATATCGGAACATACCCTTATAGGCCTATTACACTGCATTTATCACAGGGTCCCTTTCACTTGAATCAGTGTAGTGTAAAAAAAGTTAGGGAGTAAGGGTCCCTAATTTGATCCTTATTGCTGTGTATTAAGCGACGCTCTAACGAGCAGCCACGCCCACCCTTACCACAAGGCCCTGTAAAAAGTGCGGTGTAATAGGCCTATTAGTGTGGGACTCACTCCAGACCGTGAACGTAGTTGTGCAGCGCGTGCGCGAACACCTGCTCGGCGTGCGGCGCGACGTGCAGGCAATGCAGCAGTGACGTCAGAGCGGGCGCGCGCACTCCGCCGCGCAGCACGAGCCGCGCCAGTGCGCACACCACCTTCCGTGCGTCGCCGTGACTCATCTCCAACTCGCTAACGGAGGAACACAACGCGAATAAAGTGTACGACACGGGAACAAGTCATAATAAAAAAAAATAACAAGTCATAATTAAAAAAAATAAAAAACACGACTGCCCTGCCAAAAAACGAACTAAAAAGTTAAAAATTCTAAATTAATCTAGATAAATTAGAATCTTATTTACATTTTTATTAAATGATACTTTTTTGTGAATCACTGGATATTGAACCATAGTGTCATAATATATTTTTGGAATCTACTCATCATTTTCTAGACGATGATTATATAGTTATTCTTATTTTCGATATTTTCTTTCAAATTTAGTCTTTAATGCTTGACCATGGTCGCCCCATCAATATTTTAAAAAAATTTACTAGCCTATGTCACCCGGAATAACCTAAAGATTCTAACGATACCTCATTTATCAAAATCGGTTCAGGCGTATAGAAGTTATGGTGGAATATACAAACTCACATACATACATACATACATGAACCCTGAAAACAATATACTCCTTTTTTCAGGCAGTCGTATAAAAACAAGAAATGTCAGTTATAATCCTAATTGGAGTTAACAGTGTCATCTAATGGCATTTTAGTGTACCTTTCACCCTGCCGATACGATATTACCAATGACCGTCGCTTCATAGCCTCTACTATGAAGGTCTACTTAGGACTGTATCTCTTTAAATTTCAAAGAAAATTATATTTTAGTCATATTAAAGTTAATATCGAAATTTTAAATTAAAGACTTAAACTTAGGATTCCGCTTTATTCAAAGTTATCCTTTTTTAACAATCCTTGTTTTCCCGTGTAGTCTTCAAGTATAGTCCGTTATTTAAGTTTCCGAAGTCAATTTCGGGAGAATAATGTCTCATAAAAAATGGTCCATTCTGAAAAGTTACCGTTTTCAAAGTTTCTTGAAAAGGTATTTCGTTCTTAAAACGTTCCATTATGCATTGAGACTATCTACTCATAATAAAACTATAACTGGGCCATTCCTGTACATTAAATATTTTAAAACTTTCGTCGTCTCTCAACGTCAAATTATCGCTAGCCTACCACGGCTGAGCACGAGGCTCCTCTCAGAATAAGCATGTCAAAAACTTTAACGGTAAATATTTCGTAAGCGATAGTCTTTTTCCAAACAACTATCTAGGAAAGCGACAGTTTTTAACCGACTTCCAAATAAGAGGAGGTTCTCAATGGGACGTTACAGGCAAAGCTAATCTCAGATGGCGCCACCCTCGCTGGTATTTGTCAGGTTCATTTGCGTAAATACTAATAGGTAATATGAGGAGGTAATTATGCGTCATATTTGAATTAAATCTGGGAAAAAAACCAATGTATGTGCTCTCGCCATAAACATTGTCAGGTCTAAAGTAAGCGCTACATAACCTAGCCGATGAACTAGGTTTCCAATTTTTTTGGCGCAAGGCTTTGTATCATAGTCTTCTTCTTTCCTCATCAGCAGGAAAACGCTGTGCGCCTTTTATATGCGAATTAATATATTTATATTTATGCGCGCGTTTATTTTTGAATGTATGTACACAGATTTGGCCGAGATTTCTGAACCAATTTCAAAATTTTTTGGAACACTATATTGATTCAAGAAGATATCTCTTGACGGGCTATTAAAATTTTTATCGGATCTTAATTTTCAAGTTCAGGAGGTTCCCTAAAAATTTACTTTGCGGCAATTTTTTTTTCTTTTTAGCGGCCATTTTAGAAAAGAAGTAACGCAAACGTCACTTGCATCCGAAAATGTTCTAAGTTACTCAAAAAGAAGACACAGAAGTTACAGAAGTTATAACTGTAACTAGTGTCAGAACTCACGGCCAACACTGGTCGCGCGGCACGTCGCTGTTCTCAACGATGGCCTGCACGCTAGACGAGTGGTAGTTCTCCAGGAAACGTGCCCAGCGCGTTAGCTCTTGCCCTATTTGCGCCCAAGTTTGCTCGCTGCAACATGTACTATACAATATTATATCCTTTATATGCTGTAACATGGAGTTCATAAGGTGTGTCCAAACAGAGCGGTAATTGCGCGGCAGGAACACGTGGCAATTCTGCCGCGTCATAGTATGGACTTGCGGACTATACCGAAGAATTTTAAATTTTAAGAACTAGAAATATATTTACAAGTTTGTTAAAGGTTCGGAGGAAAGTGACAACACTCGTTACTCAAGTTTCCTAAGCACGAGTGTCTAAGTACTCCTTTGCACACAAGGCTCAATAAAAAATACGGAATCACAACGATGTTAAAGTTTGTTAAGGAGTATGAAAGAATATCAGTGTATATTTTAGTTGAAATAAATTGAAATTGATTTGAATATAATACGTGCGGCAGACGTCCAATAACAGCGCGGTATTCGGCGCGTAATAATCGCGCTAGATTGCCGCTTTATGCTTGGACACACCTTTACACGAAAAATATCTAAACTCAAAATGAATACGAATGAGTACTGAAACAATCAGTAGAGCACTACGAAACTTAGGTGACTGTTACTATAGCTATAATAAAGTTACTAAAGCACATTGTAGATGCAAGGAAATAGCTGTGAAGTATAAGCAATTGTTATGAAAAAACTTACTTTTTGTTGAACTTGAAATCGTTCTCCTGCTCCTGCTGGCAGTAGTCCACGGCTTGCATTATCATCAGGTTGCGTGTCCCCGGCGGTACCCTTCGAATACGGTATTTTTGTATGAATTTTATTACCAAACTAGCTGACGCACGAGACTTCGTCCACGTGGTTAATTTTTTATATTCCCGCGGGAACTATTTAATTTTTCGGGATAAAAAGTAGCCTATGTCACTCTTCAGGTCCTTCAAAAATCTCGTCGATCCGATGCTCCGTTGAGGCGTGATTGAAGGACAAACCAATAAACCAACAAACAAACACACTTTCGCATTTATAATATTAGTATGATCTATTGAGCGGTTAAATTTAAATAAAACATTGTAGCAATCAGTGCCATATAACTACAGTCGGTTTTCTATACGACATCTTTGGATTCAGTTTGGATAGGTGGAACTTTGTTACTCTATCACGCCAGAACGGTTGAACGGATCTGGATGAAATTTAGCACAGACATTGATTATAGTCTGGAATAATACTTAAGCTACTTTTTATTTCGGATAATTAAAGATTTCGTCCACGAGAACGAAGTCGCGGACATCAGCTAGTAAAACAATAAAAGCTAAACTTAAAATAGTGGTAAACCATTTGCTACCTCTGCAAGGCTTCTGTGGAGAAGCACGTGGCAGCGACGAACTTCACAAGCTCCTCCTTGGCCAGCTTGGTGAAGTAGCTGGCGCACTGGCGCCAAGCTTGCATCCACTTCTTGTTGCCGCCACCCGCCATGCCCTCCTGGTGAGCCAAATTATTTGCTAAAAAGTCTTTTATACGATACAAAAACTTCGGAACAACAGTATTTTACAACTGACCAGAGTTTGCCAATAGACAACAAGTTGACCGAAACCATTGACGATAAGTAATTTCACCTATGCCAAAAAAAAAACACGCTCGGCATCAGTGTAAATTTCTGATTTATATCGCGACATAAGATAAATGGCTTAGTGTCAATTATTATTTTTTATAATAGAATAGTCGGCTTACACTGATGCGCCTATATCAAATCTTGTCTTTAAGAGGTTATCCAGTCTGTTCTTGAACTGATTTACAGAGTTTGACATCACCACATCCTTGGGCAGTTTGATTCACATATGCACTTCTTAGAAATTCCAATTAGGACTTCCACCATGGATGGATAGGTATTATTTGGTGTACATCAGGGGACAAACTTGGGTCTGCATTTCCTCATTTTTTACATAAGTGAAAAACTGTTAGAAATAATTTTCTAGAGGGTTAAAATAAATGTTTTTCTTCACAATACTCACACTAAAGAAGTATTTGGTGAGCCACAAAGTATATAGTGAGTTGACGGACACTGGTATCTTGAAGGCGGGCGGCAGAGTGCGCAGGAACTTGGTGAGAAGGCCGACGTTCTCCGGCTTGATGATGCTTAAAATGTGGGCCGTGAACACTTCCGCGCTGGGCTGCTCTAGAAGGAGCTTGTAGTCTAGCTCTGCGAGTGAGGAAGGGTTAAAGATAACTTGCTATGTGACTTGGCGAAACTTAGGGACTAGCACGTTAAAATAATGATAAGTAATAATGTAATTTAATAAAAAGAAAAAATATTTATTTAATTTAATACTTGTTTACAAAGTAAAAAAAAGAATACAAAGTTTTACATGCATAGGAATTAGGAGGTCATATCACTTTTAGCGATCTCTCACAGACAACCTTTTGAGGAGCACGGGATTAAATGAAATTTACGTAATGTTGTAATGAATATGATTTCCGGGAGGATATTGTTACATTATATTTTACGAGTGAAGTATGAAGACTGACCCGGCGAAGCGGCCTTGGCTTTCTTCAGCAGCTTGATATGTTCGAGCACGGTGAGGCCACACACTAGCGTCTTCTCGTCAATACTTTTCAATATGGTGAAGAAGTTGATAAGTGCCGCGTGGTTGCTACCACGTACTTCGGGCCAGAGTGCATCTCGAATACTACAAATTAACGCCCAAAATAAATAATCAATCTAGCTACAAGTTACTTAGAAACATTCTATAAGTTAACTTTTAAGCGCGTGTTTAGATACTGGAAGAAGAGTTGCTGATTTGATTCGTTGAAAACAACGCTATTGCCTATTGTAATGCTGAGTCATAAAGAATTCGAAAAGAGTAATTGCTGCCTTTCTTTCGGCTCTTCTCTGTAGAATCTTCGTTCTGAACCGGTGGTATAGTCAAAACAAGACTTATCATAAGAGAAAATAGACGTGCGCTTCACGACAATCATTAATCAATCTTATGAAAAGCAATGATGAAGCGCGCTTATGTCTATTCATTCTTGCCTTGAAGGTACTTAAGGTATAAATGGCGTTCTAAACCTTAGCGGTTCGTATCAAAAATCTTGAAAAGAAACGTGTCCTACATGAAATAAACAGTTTGAGAATTGAGTAATAAGTCATATGCTTTACCGTCAATGGCAAGTTTAAGTAACACTGGTTGTTATTCACTTGTTTTGTCGCAAAATGCCCGACTAGTTTCGAACCTGTCCGGGGTTCTTATTATTAAACCGAAACACTCGATAACTATTTTAATCATACTTTATTAGCAATTTACACACAAACACTGTACAGCCATCGCTGGACATTCCGACATAGATTATTATATCCCACCATTACATCCCGCTCTCCCTCTTCCCCGCTCCAATCGCCCGTCACGGTCGAGAGCGCTGTAGAGGAAATCAGACCATAGATGGACCATAGATAGATCCGCCAATTTCAGTCTAACATTATTCATGAGCAGTTTACGCGACACGGCAGCTGGACGTTGACTGCGGGCTGCCTGCCGTAACGTGCGTATTAATAGTTATAATGAATATCACTCACAATAATTTAAACGTTAATAACAGCATAAACTAACATACCGGTAAACCGCCTCAGCGGTGTAAGCGGTTTGCGGCAGCGTATCAGCTTCTGCCCGCGCCTGTGCTTCGCTCGCGTACTGTAACCACACCTCGACAGAATCCAACCCGTACTTGCTCGCTAGAGAACACGCGAGCTTGGCATGCTCCGCCCCGCCCAATCTATAAATCGCCATTAACAAATAAGGAATCAGCAATCTATAGTCCGTGTAATGAAAAAAGTCTCGCGACGATTGGGTGTTTGACAACTAGTCAAATAAATTATTTATTTGTGATTATTATATGGAGGATCTCCCAAAAGTCGTAATATTCACGTTCCCTAGTTTTATATTGAATAAACATTTTAAACTATCAATTTTAGTAAAATAGTGCGTCGAACTTTGATGACGTCACAATTTATATTTCATAAAAATCCCATACTAAGCACGCGTTATGACGTTTGAAAAAAGTTGCTGATTTGACTAGTCGTCACATACCCAATTGTGACGTCATCAAAAGCCAACGCAATTTTTTACTTTAAAAGACAATTCTAAATTGTTGTCAAACATAAAATTAACAGGATAGGTATAACGTCTTTTGACGGTATTTAATAATCACTTGATAATAGTTTATTTAACTACTTGTCAAATACCCAATTAGTGGAACTAATAGATTTTACATACAATAATTGCATAAACATGCGCCTATACTAGCTCCACCTCTATGGGACTTCTTTCGAGACGCGGATTACTCAGCCTTGTATACAGGTATTTTACAGTATCATAGTATTTATAGATAATTGTGCAACAAATAAAATGTGTTCTGCTCCCACAAAAAACATCCTGTATATACTGTAGTCGGTAGTCGTTGTATTATAATAAGCGCTTTTAATTTAATTATCTGCTTCTGATGATAATTTTCATCTTACACTCACAAGCCGAAATAGCTCAGTTGGGAGAGCGTTAGACTGAAGATCTAAAGGTCCCTGGTTCAATCCCTGGTTTCGGCAGTTTTTTTTAATATCAGATTTGTCACTAATTCAGATATTTCAACAACTCCCTACGGCAATCATATTAAAAACAAACCATCTTATATTAAACATATTATATTGTGTTGTATAAAATATCTGTAACCTTTTAACGGCTCAACCGGCCCTCTACGGAAAAGTTTCAGCTCCAACGTGACGATCGCAATCACCCCTAATTGGCTAACACTCTCTATTGGTCAGAATCAGAACCTCATAATTCCGCCTATTACAACAATTATTGAGAATTTAGAGTGTCTAGTGAAAGCAGAGAGTGCAAAATGGGGGGAAATCAAAAAATGAGTATCCCTATAAGTATTAAATTTTTTGTTACTATGTTCGTGCTGCCAGTAAACTAAATTAATTATTAGAATCGGTCTTGTGAAAGATTTCACAACAATGAATAATCCAATTTTTCCAGAAAAAGCAATCGTGACATAATTAGGCACAGCTAGACATTTTTTCCCGAAAAAATCAGAGTTCCAAGAGGATTTTTAAAACCAGGCGAACCAAGTCGTTGTTACCATCTAGTAACAAAACCACTAACCTCGCCAAACGGTATATGATCTCCTGCCTGTAGTCACTGTCGGCGTTGAACAGCAGACCATTCACAGTGAGCCCTAACTTCCGAATCCTCAGCACCTCCCCCATGCCGCTCAACTTGTCTATACACTGCCTTATGATCGCCATCTGTTCCTCTGACGCGTTATTTTGATTTAAGGTCATGCATGCCATCTATAACAAAATATAATAGGTTGTACTGCCTATGTGTTATTCCAGACTATAATCTATCTCTGCGCCAAATTTCATCCAGAACCGTGATTGAGTAATCTGGTGTGATTAAGTAACAATTATCCTGAAAGATTTCACGCGGACGAAGTCGCGGGCAAGTCTGCTAGTATTAGTATAAATTTGTTTTTTATTTTGTATCTTTTCTTCCTATATTTCATTTTTCTCCAGACCATAGTGTAAAAAGTCATATTGCAAGCTGCGGCACTCTCTAAGTGGGTTTACAATAATGCACATTACTCTAATATCTAGCTATATTTTTCCTGTAAATGTATTGTAACTTGTTGCTGTCGTAAAAAAAAACTAAAATATTTAAAAAAAAACTTGAAGGTAGACTGACCCTTCGCGGCTCAGCCAAGTACACATTATCCCGCAACTCTGGTGAATTGCACTTCACTAACGTGGCATAAAGGGCAGCGCTAACCGCCGCGTCCGTGTGTTGAGCCTCTATCAGCTTCTTAGCTTGCATGTAATCTTGATTGGAGCGAAGGAGGCATGCTATGCTTAAAGGTGTATCTTTGTAGAGTATCTCTTCTGCGCATTTGTGGACCACTAGAAGAATCAAACATGATGAATTTTACTGGGGGGTTTGCGAGATCTACTTCCCGTATATAATATGGTAAACAATCATTGAAGAAATAATTTGGTATCCGTTAGCAGCACAGATCTTCAAATGGAAGTCTAAGTGCGGAAACCTGCCCAGTAGGAGGAAAGAAAAAAAGATCCATTTCCAAATTTCATAGGGGAGGGGACGGAAGTGCGAAATCGACACGAAAACAAACACAATTCGCGAAAAACAGTGCACAGAGGAAGTGTGACACGGGCATAAATGAGTTTGCTTTAAAAAGTTGTTTCGTCATCGACTGCACTGATAAACGTTCAATAAAGAACTAAAGTCTCCATGCAGGGCATACTGTTTTAGGCAACTTAATCCCGCAGGTCCCAACTACCCCATTTTTCGGTTCAGGGTTGCAAATCAAGCACGCAAGACGTCGGTTCGGTTCTTCGAGCTGAAAACTTAGTTGGTATAATACAGCCAACCCTCAGTCTCCATCTCGTTGGTGTCGCTAGTCTCCAGGCAGCTCTGTATGTAGAGCCACTTGAGCGCGGCTTGGCCGACGCCCGCCGCACCCTCGATGTCGTCCAGTACAGAGAAGCGGTCGCAGCTGTAGTAGTTTGTAGCCTACCCTCAGTCTCCATCTCGCTGGTGTCGCCAGTCTCCAGGCAGCTCTGTATGTAGAACCACTTGAGCGCGGCTTGGCCGACGCCCGCCACACCGTCGATGTCGTCCGGTACAGAGAAGCGGTCGCAGCTGTAGTAGTTTGTAGCCTACCCTCAGTCTCCATATCGTTGGTGTCGCCAGTCTCCAGGCAGCTCTGTATGTAGAGCCACTTGAGCGCGGCTTGGCCGACGCCGGCCGCACCGTCGATATCGTCCGGTACAGAGAAGCGGTCGTAGCAGTAGTAGTTTGTACACACGTCGTGTTCAGGGTACAGCGAACGGTAGAACTCTTGGCAGTGGACCGTTCGCTCTGATGTTTCCAGTGTATTCGACTTGCCGCTGCTAAAATATTTGATAAACAATTCTATATTTCTATCTACACGAAGATTTTGTTTAAAATAATTGGTTTGATAGTAATAATAAAAACTGACCTCAAAGAGAACTTATTCTGGAACGAATCCAATAAGTAATTTAGTAATGGTTTCTTTTCCACCTGCGTCGGTGTTATCAAATCTTTTTTCTCTATGACAGGCTAGAACAAACAGAAAAATCGATAAATAAAGGTTTATAATAATTTAAAAGTTATTCAACCGTGAATTTCCAAGTGTTATTCTGGTGATGGTGGTTTTGGTGATGAGATCTCAGATCAGTAATATTGTGATGGTTTGTAAATATAGGGAGCAAAGTTACCGTAGTGATAGCATCAGCGAATTCTTCTTCCGTGGACGGCCAACGCGCTTCTAGGCGACAGTTGTCGCGAAGAGCCGCACCCATTTGCTTCAAGCTTTCAAGCTCCAGATTTAACCTGTAAAAACAATAGACAATTATAGTTGAACAGGTCTCTAGCGGTCTTTGGTCTCATTCGCGAGCGCTTTTAATGCTAAGCACCCTTGTCCCAAGTGATCGCTGCTTTTACGTGCGCATACGTACTGCTAACGTTCTACCACAAAATATAGTAATTTCTAAATAAATAGCAATTCTTGTTACGACGTTATGAAGTGCAATTCAGCTCGCAAAGCGCTGCAAACGAAATTTTTTATTTACCTAAAGAACGCCTCTCTTTTTATCGCGAAACTACAAATTTAGTTTATCTTTATTAGAGTTGAAACAACCAAATAAGATTTAATATCTTTATTGTAGTTCCTTTGTTCATTCATGAGTAACGAGAACATGTAAAGTCAAACCAATTTCGTAGTGCGCGCGCGGCACTCGACTGATTCGAGTGCTGTCCGCGGGTCGCTAGAGAGGAACACTTCTGAAACACCCACTCACCTCACTTTGAGCATGTCCTGCAACCGGTCCTGCGTCGCACAGGTCAACGCGGCAGCTAGCAGGTTCCACCTATCGTCCAACTGCCAACGCGTACTCAATCAATACTGATAGCACATTAGAGGCACGCTCCTGCTACACCCACTGACCTCGCTTTGAGCATTTCCTGCAGCTGGTCCTGCGACGCATACGTCAATGCGGCCGCTAGCAGGTTCCACCTATCGTCCAACTGCTAACGCGATTCAACCAATACTGATAGCACATTAGAGGCACGCTCCTGCAACACCCACTCACCTCGCTTTAAGCATGTCCTGCAGCTGGTCCTGCGTCGCATACGTCAACGCGGCCGCTAGCAGGTTCCGCCGGTCGGCCGTGGTGGCGTGCGCGTGCGCGTGCTGCGCAACACGCGCGAGCAGCGCGGCGGCGGGCGCGTGGCGCAGGGCCGCGAGCCGCCGCGCCGTCGCGCCCGCCGCGCCGCCGCCCGCCGCGCCCGCCCCCAGCGCGTACTCGCCCACTACCACTAGCACTTGACCTTCCCTGCAACCGTTACGGACTATTCGAACCATAAGTTTCTTTTTGTGAGTAGCTCTCGCGATCCAATCAGCAATGAGGAGATCTGCACAAGAGTTAAATTACGGGGCGGAGCACATAGCTCGCTTGTCATTTAACGGCCCGTTCTGACCCCAACCGCTCATAATTCCCACGCTGATTAATATTTTCTAAAGATGAATAATATGATATTTATTTAGCTTACATATCTTTGGATTCAAGTATTATACCCATAGACGAAAACATTATTTAAGTTTTATGGGATTACCAAAGGAACGTCATGTCATGTTCTGTCGTTGGAACTCGAAAACACTATGGCAAATCCGTACTTAATATGATAAATGCGAAAGTGTGTGTCTGTCTGTACGTCTGTTTGTCTGCTACGCTTTGACGGCTCATCTGTTTAACCGATTTTGATGAAATATGGGTACAGGGATAGTTTGTAACCCGGGAAAGGACAAAGGCTCATTTTTATCCCGGAAACCGGAACCGTTCTTGCGACTCGACGTCTCATTTTTAATATCGGCTTAAATATTATTAAAGGAATATATTGTATATGGAATTCGGAACTAACAAATAAATTGGAGCTAAAAATAAACTACCGTATTATTGACTGCAAAACGGAAATCGCAAACACATTTAAGAATTTTTTTCGAAATATTGCTAGTTCGCTTAATTCCTCGCCAACAGAAGCCCATAAACTTCTCAAGAATAATGTCACCGAGTGTAGTGTGCTGCTTAAGTTTAGACATGTGGCTCCATATGATATTATAAAAGTATTTAAATCTTTGCAACTTAAAAAAACCGCAGACCTATGGGGGATATCCGTAAAAATTATCGGCAATATTATTCATGTTATTGCACCATATCTTGCTCTAGTTTTTAATGAGTCTGTAGATTCAGGAGCCTTTCCAGACCTTATGAAGTGTAGTAAATTGATTCCACTTTTTAAATCGGGTAGCAAAAGCGATCCAAATAATAAGAGACCAATTTCAATTTTGCCAACCCTCAGCAAGATATTTGAAAAATTATGCTCAACCAACTGCTTCAGCACTTTAATTCAAATAAACTTCTTCACTTTAAGCAGTATGGTTTTACTAAAGGTCGATCAACAATTGATGCGGGCGCAATTCTATTTAAACATATATTCGATGCGTGGGAGAAATCACAAAATGCTATTGGTATTTTCTGTGATTTGTCTAAGGCATTCGATTGCCTTGAGCACGAGACGCTTTTAGGTATGTTAAGCTACTATGGAGTCAAAGACACTGCGCTTGACCTCATTACATCCTACCTCAGTAATCGCATTAAAACAGTATGTATCAACGATGTGAAGTCATCCGGATCAGCCTCACTAATGGGTGTTCCTCAAGGCTCCATTTTGGGTCCCATTATGTTCCTGGTGTACAACAATGATTTGCCATATTTTTTCCGTAACACTTGCGATATTGTACTATTTGCTGATGATACGTCCTTGATTTTTAAAGTCGATAGACGTAAGGACAACTTTGACGACGTAAATACTGCAATTTCTCAAGTCACGAACTGGTTTACGGTAAACAATCTACTTTTAAATACAAAAAAAAAACTAAATGTGATTTGATCACTCCAGCATTAGCATTGCTGGAGCGACAGCGGTTATGTATGTATACATTGAGCAACCATCGAGTTTCTTGCTGGTTCTTCTCGGTAGGAATGTCATTCCGAACCAGTGGTAGATTCACTTGACGATTCAAAAGTAATTGTGAAAATTTATTTGAATAAAAAACATTTGAATTTGATTTGAAATAGAAGTAAGGTTTAAAGTAGGGCTTGCCTCATCTGCTCGTCGTCTCCCGCGACGCGCAGCAGCTTGGCCAGCTTGAGCAGCTTGTGGCTCGCTAGGTACGCGTTGGGATCCGACTGCAGGCAGTCTTCTATCAGAGTCATCTTGTCCTCACAGAGACGCACTGCAACCCATACAGAAGGTGTAGAATAGTTGATTATTCTACTAACTGCCCCCTTTGAATTTATTAAAAAAATATATTTCACCAACTTACCTTGAATAGGGATAATTGATAGATTGAATGCGGCCAGAATGGGCAAAGCAGATATCAGATCCAACTCTTGCTCTACTTCTTTATTGCCGTCTGCGATGAGCATTAGACAGCATCTGAAAAGTGGTACCAGGGATAAGCCGTAAGCATCCGTATTTTCCTGCGCTTATAATATTTGTATCTAGAAATCAAGGCATCTTCTAGGCAAGCGCGCTCCACCTTAGGCTGTATCAAAACATCCAGCAAGTCTGATTGCAGCCAAGCGCTAGTCTATGAATTAAAAACAGTTTTCAAAATATATTTGCGAAATTTATTAAACACATTACATTCGGTACGCAATCCATATCACTTAATGACATATGTCGTCAAAACCTGTCGAAACTAACAATTAACCGGCCAAGTGCGAGTCAGACTCGCGCACCGACGGTTCCGTACAAACCTGTAGTAACTTTGAAATTATTAAACATATTTTTATTAAATGATGTACCTAACTAAAAATTTATGGTTTTCGAAATTTTTCCTTTATCTGTGCTCTAAGACGTTGCTTCGTACCAGATTTCAAGATTCTGAGTTCACAGGAAGTACCCTGTAGGATTTGATTCCCTTGCGAGTGTCGAAAATTTGCAGCATAAGCGGCTGTATCTTTTGATTGCGTTGGCTTAGAAGTTTAAGTTTTTCACAGCTTCAAGGGACAGTAGACCTGAGTATTTGATATGAATTTCAGCTTGATACCTCCATGCGTTCCTGAGAAAAAGGGTCTTGACAGACAGACGGACGGACAACAAATTGATCCTATAAGGGTTCCGTTTTTTCCTTTTGAGGTACGGAACCCTAATAATAACTAGATCTAAATCCATTTATAAGACTGACCTAAATAAAATCTGGGTTGTCTTCTGATTTGAAACCAATTCCATGAAATGGAGGAGACGAATGTGCCTTTAAAGTTATGACGAATTTGGTTTAGTGATCTCCTAAGTAATTTTGTTTCCGAAAGCAACAATCTTGTAAGTTTATCTATACTTAATATTATAAATGAGAAAGTTTGGATGGATAGATGGATGGATGGATGTTTGTTACTCAATCACGCCAAAACGGCTGAATGGATCTGGATGAAACTTGGCAAAAGATTATAGTTTGGAATAACACATAGGGACATTTTTGAACCAAGAAACCTCAATACACGCGGACGAAGTCGCTAGCATCAGCTAGAATTCTCATAAAAATTTCACATCAAGTCCTATACTTGACCATGCGTTTAATGCTCAAATACTGGAGGCGCCATGGTAACATTTACCTTAACTCAAACTCAAATAATGTTTATTCAATTTAGGTAGGTATACTACACTTATTGACGTCCAGTTATTTATAAAATATAAAGGTGATTATCAGTAACGGTATCTTAAAACTAAAGCTACGAGGGTTCCAAACGCGCCCTGGACTGAGAAGAGCCCACAACAAACTCAGTCGGGTTTTTTTTTCATTCTCACCATTTCACAAATCATCTTAACTAAGGAACTATCAGAGCCATTAGATCAAATCATTGCCAAGCTTCCGTGTCATTTAAGTAATCCTTTACATGGTAATAGGATTTTTTAATGAGTTTACGTTTAACATTAACTTTGAACTTATTCAGAGACATCTTCAACATGTCTTCTGGGAGCTTATTGCAGAAGCGGACACTGTTTCAAACAAATTGTAATGGTATTGTAATGTGTGGCACAATAGATTTTCTTTCTTTCTTTCTTTCTATAAGCTTACTTAGCTAGCTCGAGGGCGGGGTCGGTCAGAGTGGAGGCGGAGTTGAAGTACTCCTTAGCGGCGTTGGACACCAGTTCCACGCTGCGCCTGTAGCCTATCTTGTACGGGGAGTTTGGCGCTAGGCGTGCTGTGGGCGACACTGTGAGCACATCCGACGCGAGCCGGATGCTGGACGCTTCACCCGATGTTAATAATGCAGAAACATATATCTGGAGCAGATAAACCTCTAAATATTATAAACAGTACCTATTGTTAAGTATAGATGATCGAAGATAGATGTACATTGAGTTGCGATATATTAAAAAGAAATCAAAGGCCTATAGAATTTTTATTTTCCTACTATCTTTATCCTTTATAGAGTTTGCGAATAATCATCTAGAATCTGTTGATAGAAGCACATCACCAAATTGGTACATGGTTATTTTTATACCCAGTCAAATGGGTATTATCAGAGGTGCGATTGTGTAAGAATTGCCGATCAAATCGTCAAATACGTTTAGGTATGTACGATATCCTAAACGGATGAGAATGGATACACGAAATTGAGCTCTAATTCAATGCTGTTATGGTTTATTTTACTTTGACGCCGAAATTTGACGATTTGATCGGCAACTTTTAGACAATCGGGGGGCAGACTTATATCATAATTGATATTGAAAGTAGATTAGTAACAATTATAGGAGGTTATTTATATGTTAACTATTATTTAGTAGCATATTTTGTTAGGAACGAACATTTTACCACAAAAACAAACACCTTCATTCGTTGTCTACATTACGGAACCTCTGCACATTTTCAGCTTTCTAGGGTACAAGAGTTTGAGTTGGGCGTTGATAAGTCAGTCTGCGAGTCTTTCTTTCTTTAAAGACTTTTTTGAGTGTGTCTTTCTTGCATTAAAATCAAATCAATTTTTTTTTAATTCAAATAAACTTTTACAAGTTATTTTGAACTGTCCAATGCATCTACCGCTGGTTTGGAATGCCATTCCTACCGAGAAGAGCCAGGAAGAAACTGGGTGGATGCTCTTTTTAAAAAATCAGAAATTACAATAATTATTGAGATACACATGGATCTGCAGTCCCAAGCATACCTGGAGCGAGTCAAATCCACGCTCTTTTACATAATCTTCAACAGGACATTTAATGGACTTTTTAAACATGACGTGTAAATTCCAAAATTGATTGTGGAAATTTATTATAGTACGCTTTAAAGACTTTGTATTGAAAGGGAAGATTCGAGTACTAACCTCGTAGCATTGTTCTGTGGTAATGCAGTCGAAGAGCGTGGTGCGTAGTTCTAGTAAATCTTTGAGGAGATTCTCCCAATCCTGTTGGGTCGGTTTCTCTTCCCTACAAACCGATATGATACGAATAGTTTAGTCTATTATAAGATTGTTAGTATAGTTAAAAAGGAAAGTTAAATGAAATTAATTGTAAGATAGATTATTTTTGAAAACGAATGCAACAACGATTGGCTGGTAGAATTTACTGATGCTCCTTTATATTAAAGAAATAGCTCAACTCTAGTGTTCTATTATGAACTTTTATGACTGCAATATTGTACTAACTGTTAACAACAACCGTCCGTTGCGACTGTATAAAATGGTATTTTTTTACCAAAACGGTTGATGGATAAAGCCATGTTGACAGTCAGTGCCAGATTAGCCATATAGCAGGAGGCAGCAAATGCTACAGGCCCCGCGCCTTGTGTGCCCAGCGACTGTTTAATGAGGCCAAAAAAAGAACAAATCAGAATTATAAGCTTGGTGTCTTATAATTCAGCCTAGTAAAGCTAGTCTCAAAGGAGCCGCTGGCCATACTAAAATGATTATAGTATAGGTAGTATGGGTATACTCAGTGGCGTGCAGTTCATAGAGGCATAAAAGCACAGCTTACCCAAGAGGAAACACGTCAATGCTCATTTTTTACCAAGATTCAGTAATAAGTAATTCGGATCAATGCCTACCCTATAGCTTCAAACCCTGTGCACGCCACTGGACCGTATACTACAGTATCTTGCAATAACAACTTGCGAGTTGACAACACTAAAATACTTACATAACACAATAATAATACATTCATAACAGGTAATACAATAGTTCAAGGGCCCCTGCTTACATCTGCTACCGGCCCCGAGGTAGCTTTATCCGGTACTTTTGACAGTACTCCGTAACATTCGTAACGGTGGCCGCGTGTCCTCTTAAAACAAATAGATAGGTACGAAAAGTTTGTGCGCATGCGCGGCCTTTCGGTTTAGGCTACACAGTACTCACCAAATCAGTTGTTCGCTACTCGCAGGTCGCAACCAATCGCTGGAGCATCGATTAAAAAACTCTGGAGGCATGTTAAATGTTGGAGGCAGATATTATCAGTTCGCTCACTAGAATGATTTCTTTAAAATACTTTGGCGTTGTGTATATGTCACCGTAAGATTCTAAAAACCGTTAGATTATAATACAACTCGCGAAATTGTAAACTGTCGAAAGTTTACAATTTCGCGAGTTGTTTGATTGAGAGATTGAACCGTTCAATGTTCTAAGTGTCAATTTTTGAAATATTCATTGTATTTACGTTTTCTTGTCTGTTTCATGTAGGTTAGGTTGGGGGTCGACATAAAGAACCAGGTAGTGCCTAAGTGTAGAACCACCAGGTAGGTTCTATCGGGTTAATAAACCTAACAGATTACAATCTACCGGAAAATAATGCGTTAAATTATAATCTTCAACACTTTGCGATTTCGCGAGTTAGATTATAATCTAACGATTTTTACAATGTTATGGTGACATATATATATATTACAATCGAATGGCTATTGCAATTTAACGGTGACATATATGACGTGTTTATCTGAAGTCACCCCACTCGCCTAAAAAATATAGGCTACAGGGAGCGTGATGAGGTGGCACTGACCCGGCGGCGGCGGCGGCGGCGTGCCCGCGGGCGACGCGCGCGAGCAGCGAGTGCGCGTGCGCCGCGTCCTGGTTGAGGTCGCGCAGCGCGCACGGCGGCACGCGCACGCCGCGGCGCGCCAGCCGCTCGCTGCCCGCCACCAGCCGCTGCAGCTCCGCGCAGCGCCGCACCAGCGACGACGACGATATGCTGCCGTCGCTGGCGAACAAACGAACACCAGCTTCAACCACCACCTCCCTGGCGCAGTGTTCAGAGGCCTGAACAGTGCTCGCAGTGTATATCGGAACGTACCCTTCTAGGCCTATTACACTGCACTTATCACAGGGACCCTTACACTTGAATCAATGTAGTGTAATAAGATTTAGGACGAAAGGGTCCCTAACTTGGTCCTTATAGGCCTATTATACTGCACTTATCAAAGGGACCCTTACACTTCAATCAGTGTAGTGTAATAAGATTTAGGAAGAAAGAGTCCCTATATTGGTCCTTATTCCTGTGTATTAAGCGACGCTCTAACGAGCAGCCACGCCCACCCTTGCCACAGGGCCCTGTAAAAAGTGCTGTGTAATAGGCCTATCAGCGCTGTTGTCTTAAAGTGGGAGGTCCTGGGTTCGATTCCCGGCAAGGTCAATTTGGGAATTTATATTATACTAGCTGATGCCCGCGACTTCGTTCGCGTGGATCGAGGTTTTTTTGGTTCTTTAATTTTTCCGGGATAAAAAGTAGCCTATGTGTTATTCCAGACTGTATGTAACCTATCTCTGTGCCAAATTTCATCCAGATCCGTTCAGCCGTTCTGGCGTGATTGAGTAAGAAACATCCATCCATCCACTCTAACTTTCGCATTTATCATATTAGTATTAGTCTAATATATAAAATCCTTGTGTCACAGTTTTAGTGTTTATATACTCCTCTGAAACGGTTTGACCGATTTTGATGAAATTTCATATGTATATTCAGTAGGTATGAGAATAGGTTTATAACGAATTTTTACACCCCTAAGTGTTAAGGGTGGTTCACCCCAAATATTTATTTTTTATTTTTGGTCAATTTTTTTTTGTTATTTTTTATGGTGTGGAATTGCAAAATACATTTAGTCCTAAATTTTTACCCTCCTACCACAGACCCCTATGTTTTGATAGCATTTTATATTTTTCAACCCTGGTCGATAGCTGCTCTATGGGGTCCCGTTTTGCCAAATTCCTCCGCTTAGGAGCAGCATAATAGCAAGTTTAATCATTCATATGGCAAAACAACGTTTGCCGGGTCAGCTATATATAAAATTCTCGTGTCACAATGTTAGTTACCATACTCCTCCGAAACGGCTTGACCAATTTTTATGAAATTTTATATGCATATTCAGTAGGTCTGAGAATCGGCTACTATTTATTTATTTATTAAGTACACTAACAATTCACATATAATACAATCACAAGAACATTCACATTATTACTATTTCTTATACGTAAATCTATTACAAGTGCACATAGCATTTATGGTTTTAAATGTCATGCAAACAAGATAACAAGGTTTTGAAATACAATGGGGTATAAAAACTTACATATTAAGTATTAAAAACTTACAAACTTACTTAATTAATTATGATAATTTTGTAGGAAACAATAAGAGAAAATAAAATTAATAAAAATAAAAATATAAACAAACAAAATATTACCTTAAGTGAAATTCTATGCTAAATGATCACGGAGTATTTTCTTAAAAGCAGTAAATGAGTCATGAAATATGTCGATGCCCGGTAATGTTTTATTATATTCATTATATTTGCCACAAATACGCGCAATGGGAGCTTGACGACCGAGATGTGTTTTCGCGAAAGGAATATGGAAAGTTTTCGAGATGAAACAACGGGGATACCTACGTGGGACATATAACGATATGCGATTAAGAATATTGCTGCACTTTACTTTATTGTGTACAATTTTATGAAGATAGCGCTGATCGAGAATTTCCCGCCTTTTTCGAAGAGATATCAATTTGAAATGAGTCAGTCGCTGATTATAGGGTTGTCTGTGTGAGATACCGCTAGCGTGAAAGGCAAGGTGTCGAGTAAAGGCTCGTTGTACGCTTTCAATGCGCTGAGAGTGCACACTAAAGGATGGATTCCAGATAACACTGGCGAACTCAAGGTGGCTTCTTACCAACGCATTGAATAACAGAATTTTAGTCCTAGAAGAGAAAGTCTTAGGATTCTCTCTTAGGATTTATTAAACGCAACGTTTAATAAATCCTAAGAGCTGCGCGGCTTTATTTACAACATTGCTTATATGTGATTTGAAGGTTAACTTACTGTCAATAGTTACTCCTAAATCCTTAATTTCCACTAACTCATGCACAAGAACATTATTAATTGAGTAACTAGAGACAAGCGGTTTTTTCTTCCGGGTAAATTTTATGTGAAAACATTTGTATGCATTTAGGATCATACTATTGACTTTACACCAATTGATTATTCTATTCAAGTCATCCTGTATGAGCTTGATATCATCAGCTGATTCGACTGGTTTGTAAAGTTTTAAATCATCAGCAAATAACGAGCAGGAACAGTTTTTGATTTCTGTGGTAATGTCGTTAATAAATACCAAGAATAATAGAGACCCTAAGTGAGAACCTTGAGGTACCCCAGACTGTGCAAGATATATTTTCGATTCAAAACCATTGATAACAACAGTTTGAGATCGCTGCGCTAAATATGATTCAAACCATTTGAGCAACGAGGACCCTATACCATACTGAGAAAGTTTACTGACGAGCTTTTGGTGATCAACCATGTCAAATGCACTACTAAAGTCTGTGTAAATAGCGTCAATCTGTTGGCCCTTATCTACACCTTTTATAAGATCGGAAGTATAATTTGTCAAATTGGTTTGAACCGATAAACCGCCTCTGAATCCATGTTGCGAACTGGTGAGGAAATTGTCAAGGTGTTTGGCAAAAACAGGGTGCACAAGACTTTCAAATAGTTTGGAGAAGCATGAAAGAATTGATATAGGGCGATAATTTTTGATATCCATGCGATCACCTTTCTCGTGAACTGGCACTATACGCGCTTTCTTCCATTCTTCTGGAAAGATACCTTCTTCAAGGGACCGATTGAAGATAAGTGTCAGTGGGAAAGCAAGACCTGGACCACACCGCTTAACAAAAAGGGGAGGAAGGCTATCTGGACCCGCGCCTTTCTGAGGATCTAGTTTTTTTATCTTTTTAAGAATTTCTGACTCAAAAATATACAACTGTTGTTACTATTTTTCATACCCCTAAAACTCCTCAATCCACGAGGACGGAGTCGCGGCCATCAGCTTGTAATATCTGAATTTTCTCTGGTCTAGTCTAGTGGGAGGCTTCTGCCGTGGCTAGTTACCACCCTACCGACAAAGACGTACCGCCAAGCGATTCAGCGTTTCGGTACGATGCTCTGTAGAAACCGACTAGAGGTATGGGTTTAATATAACTGCCATACCCCTAACAGGTTAGCCCGCTACCATCTTAGACTGCATTATCCTTTACCATCAGGTAAGATCGCAGTCTTACTTTTAGAATGTAGTCTATGTAACTCACGTCTCCTTCAGTATAGTATCGAGCAGATCGCACGCCATGTCGAGTTGTTCGGTGCCGGTGTGCGCGAACAGACATCTTTCCACTAAGTCCAAGTGCGTGCGCACGTCCAGTTCAAATTCTTTGGGAGATTGAAGCACCTGCAAATATATATTTTTTTAATTTATCTAAATCTATTCATAATTTTTTTTTGAAGTTATATTTTATCTTTCAAGCTGCAGAGGATAAGTAATCTTTCAGTAACATAATTATATACCTACCAGTGCCAGATAATCAAACCAGATCAGGTCTATTGCGCCAGCCGCATTTTATTTAAAAAGATTGTTTATGCATGCGACCAACGAAGAAAGTTGACATCATTGCGACAATGGGAATGATGCCTATGTCAAAAATAAATTATTTCTTACTGATTATTAAATCGTGGGTTTTCCAAAAGACCTAAAATTCACATCTGATGTTAAAATTAGATGAAAAAAAAGTTTAAATTAGATGACGTCACAACATACAACTTCCTTACTTGAAGCGCATTTTTGAGTTTGATAAAAAGTTGCTCATTTGATTGAGTTGTCATCATCCCTATTTTGCGAAATATTTTACTCCTTAGCCAATCTTTGCGTGAGCCCAAATTGTACTTTCTTTAAATAAATAGATATCAGAGGTAACGCAATCTAACCATAAAACACAGCTGATATATAATTTTTTTGGCAAAACACTCACCAATAGTATGTAGGAGAGATCATCAACGCTGATGCTCTCCAGGAACTCCATGAGGCCTGTGAGGCAGAAGCCCGTGCGCTTCGTTAAAATTTCGTAGCGTTTTAGATATGGAACCACAAACTGTTTCAGATCTGATACGAACGTAGCTGGTGTTGACTGAAAAAGTTGTTTTTTATTGCGTGTGCATGTTTTTAACTGACTTCTTGCATAGATAGATTCCATAGATTCTAGTTAACTGAATTTCACAATAAGAGGGTATATAGACAATTTTATAGATTTAATTCATGATTTCATGCTTACGGTAGCTTTATCCCACGACTTACGCGTGAATATGGAATTTTAATTTTTTAAAATATCTCGTAGGAACTATAACCTATGGCACTTTTCAGGTCTTTAACTATATTTGTGCAAATAAAAAGCACATACATCCGTTGCGACGTGATTGCAGGACAGACGACTAACAAACACACTTTCACATTTATAATATTGACAGGAGATACGATAAACAAGATACCAAAACACCTATAAACCTTACCAATGGTTCAGCATATTAATATATTAGTGGGAGTTTCTTTATTCCTTGTCTACAATATAAAGGGATGACTTTATCCAGCTTTCTACGTCCAAGCTAATCAAACTTACCATCTTCATAAGCATCTTGCAGACCTCTAGATTGGTCATTTTTTCCACTTGAGCCAAAGTAACTCCTTCCACATTGATGTCATATATCAGAGTATCCAACGTTAAGAGATGGAACATGATATTATCGAGATGCTCCACGGCCCCGCCCACTTTGGCGATGGTGATAAGGGTTAGAGCGTGAGAGGCGATGCCGCTGCGCTCCTCTATCTCCCTCGCTCGCTTGTCATACCACTTAGCGAGGTCACTGTCTATGTCGGCAACCGTTTCATTCTCTGGAGTCGTCTCTTCCGACCAGTTGGAACTCCATATTGACCTTGAGAAAAAGATTGGTGAATATTTCTTCTCTTTTATTGTTGACAAGGTCACATTTGACTGGTCACATTTATTTACATGCCTTCGATACACATCACATTAATTATAAACAATATTTTAATAATTAAGGGAATGAACGTACTTATTACTTAAAGTTTAACTTACCTAAATATTTCCTTCTTGCACCAATCATTTTCATGTTCTGAAGGCGGAATTTTGATGGGTGATTTCTTCTCAAACCACGTCAACGGTTCCTTAGTGGGCAGTAGATGCTGATAGTCCAAGGGGTATAGAGTCTCTGGTAGTTTATCCAGTACCGCTAGTTGCAGCGGCAAGCTCTTTATGTAGGGCCATAGGCACGTGAGAGCTTCGATGCGCCCTTCTTTGGCGATCTCCATGGCGCTATGGACTATACTGTTGCTTCTGAGGCGGTGGTATTCGTCTTTAACGTACGTCGATTTCTCGCATCGGAGAATTGCCTGCAAGGAAATGTTTCCCATGACTGTAAGATGGGAAGTTTAACCTTGACCTACGCAATGAATGGATTATTTAGAAGTCCGAAGTAGTATTAAAAACGCGCCGTACAACCTCTTCCATTTTGGAAGTCTGTTAAAAAGAGCTCTAGCAGTGATTTGGTAGGAGAGGGAGTGCGCGTATTGTTCTATGTACTTACTGATCATTACCGCTGCGTGTAAACTAAATGGTTGACTGAAGAACCAACCCCGCTGTCGCGCCTCACTTCATACCACCAAGAAGATTAAATATTAATCAGTTATCATAAATTGCACCTTTTTCTGACGCCGACTGTTATTATGATGATAACAATAATTTTATTATTAACAACAATAATAATTTCATTATTGTTATCAATCGCAATTCTATAGAAGTCATATAAAGTGAAAAAGTTAATTTGTGAAGATAATTTTCCACATTGACTCACAAGCCGAAATAGCTCAGTTGGGAGAGCGTTAGACTGAAGATCTAAAGGTCCCTGGTTCAATCCCTGGTTTCGGCAGCCAAATACTTTTTTATTTATTTTTGTGCGATTTTGCTACAAGAAATAAGAATATAAAAAATCTATACTTTATCCCTTTTGATAGTGTTTCAATATAACTAATAGTTTACATGTAGCAGGCACTGGCGTCAGCAGTATAACAATTGGTCGATCGCGCTATGGAGTCGCACGCCAGTTGCCCCTCGCCCACCATTAGAGTAACTCCTACCCATGTGGTCCAGTGCCCGCTACAGAGTAATATCGTTTTATTCAATGAATAAACACAAACATAATTGACCGAGCGAAGCGAAGGTCTCTGTCTACTTGAGTGAATTTGCACTTATCATCCGTCCTTCCGTCTGTCAGAGCCTTATAATTTCTGAATTACTGAACGTAATTACTTCAAATTTAAATATAGTATGTAAAGTATGTAGGCCTCCAGCCAAATATGGCTTAAAAAGTTATAAAAATCTTTATTTCAGGGGGGCTCTTATAAAAGCGAATGCGAAGTAAAATATTTTTTATAGTGTTGCGGTATATCAGTTTAAAGATAATTAGGAATAGAGTACAAAATTATTATTTTTTAATTTTTCCCCTAAAATTGACGAAATGGGGGGCTTTCAAAGTGGAGATTTTCTAACGTCCAAAGTTGACCTCAGAACTCTCAATTTTCTGAAAGGCTGAGCTTGAAACTTGACCAATTATTTGAAATATTATAAAAAATTATAAGGAAACGAAATTATTTAATTTTTAATGAGCTTCAGTATTTTTAACAGAACTTCACAATGATGTCAATAGATGGCGCTCTGTAAAAGTTTATTCGTTTCTCCAATAACTATTTAGCTCTTTTGAATCGAATGTTAAAAGTTAACTATTACAATATATATTTAAAATCTTATGGATACCGCGAGGTCTCAGTTCGGGACGACACTAGTATAAAAACGTAAGTAGTATGTAGTTATTATTTAAAAAACTAACGGAACATGGAGGGAAAGAAAATACTTTAAATATTGAAGAAATCCAGTTTCACTCAAAGGAAACATTCTTCTATTGTTTTTAAAAATAAGTATATCTGCATTCAAACTTTTTTATAAAGCTCACCTAAACCGGGAGTCTACCTAGCTTACAATAGTGAAAGCGAGCCTTCCAATCTGAGGTGATTCAACACTCGATTGAGTTTTAAGTTTAAAAGGGGCAAAATGACGACATTAATTTTGTGCGGAGGCTTGGTGTACGAGGGTATGGTGCATGTTCCAATAATAGGAAGATCTTTCTCCGAGCGGGTGTTAGAGTGCTTTTCCACCAGAGATGTGCTACGGGGTAAGTTCCGATATACACTGCGAGCACTGTTCAGTACTTTAACTGGGTAGAAATTCGTTCCGTTCGTTATGGACTGACATTATACAGCCGCAGTACCCTAGGGAATTAGATGACGTCCTAAATCGTCGCCATTTTTTTACTGTGAGTGTAACGCCAGTGGCGTTTTCGAGGTAAGGTGCTCTCAGTGCTGACTGCGTTCCGTTTAAAACAGTAACTAGTATAGCTAACTATAAAGGAACGGCTTCGCAGTATACTAAATTGACGTCACACCTTACAGTGCTCGCAGTGTATATCGGAACATACCCAAGAGTTGGGGGCGTGTTTCGCTCACCTCATACAGCCTCAGGCGCTCCTTGTAGAACAACATAACGTGTCTGCAGCGCAACAGCTCGCTCGTGTACGCGTTGAGGTCCTCCAGCGTCACACTAGCGGTGTCCTTCCACTCGTCTTCCGGGAGCTCTTTGTTGATTTCTTTAAAGAATTTTTTTACTTTTTTCTTTTACTTATACAATTTGAAGAGTTTTTTATTAAAATAATCTTTGAAATGTAATTACGAATCGTCATGCGTATCTACTGATTCAGAATGACCTTCCTGCCAAGAAGAAAAAGGAAGAAATTCAGCGGTTGGTCTTTTAGAAACTCTATACACTATGCAATTTAAGTTCACGAAAGATTAAAAAAAACTGGCCTAACTCATATTTTTAAGTTAAAGTCAATCGCTTTATCACCTTTTTTTATTGTACGAAGGTGGAATTTGTGATTAAGTCAAGCTATATTTCAATAACCATTCAACCAATTTACAACCATATTAGAGCAGACCTTCAACAGTTTAAAGTTAAAACTAGACAGATTTATCGCTATATTTGCGAATCATAAATGTTTCGACTCAGTATAGTATTTTTTTCTCCCACAAACAAATAATCCCACAAACAAACAGGTATGCTCTTATGTATTAAGCTACAACCTACCATCCAATATTTTCTCGTTAGTGAGTTCCAATCCAAAGTGTAGCAACTCCTTAGCGGCCTGCAAGCTCTCGGGCAAGCGGTCCACGCACTGGTGCACCGCCCAGATCTTCTTTGATACTTTACTCTGTACATAACGATAAAAGATGAATATTTAACATGAAATAAAACAACTCTAATGCCTAAATATAAGGGATCACCTAAGCCAATAGGTGACAATTTTCGACAAACAATAACTGTCACCTAATGACCGATGATGATGAGATGGGTTAGGTCTATGACCTGTCTATGTTCCCTATAATATAGATATTGATTACTTGATACCAAGTAATTACATTACCTTGTGGATTTCTAAATGCAAACTTTATTGAAGTTTATTTCATCAATTATTTATAAGGGCCTTGAATCTCAAAACGGGCAAAACGATCCAATCTAAAAGGAAAATTATGTGCAACGAACTAAACGAACAATTAACAAAATTACCAATCAATTGTTTCTCTAATTCACATTTTAATATGATGTAATGCGGCCAAATTATAATTTCTCCGAATTTTGTTTATTATAGTCATAAGAAAAAAGAATAGGTGGACCAATTATAGCATAAAGGCAATTTTACAATAATTCAGTACATGTTTAAATTAAAATCACGATCAAGAATCATACTTCATACTAATATTATAAATGCGAAAGTGTGTTTGTTTGTTGGTTTATTGGTTTTTCCTTCAATCACACCGCAACAAAACAAAGGATCGATTTGATATTTTGCATGGAAATAGTTGAGGACCTGGAGAGTGACATAGGCTACTTTTTATCCAGGAAAATTAAGGAGTTTTTTTTTAAATTATTACATAGGCTAGCGTTTGGCTGCAATCAGACTTGCTTGCAAGTGGTGATGCAGTCTAAGGTGGAGTCCGCTTGCTTAGAAGATGCCTATTCACTCTTGATTTGAAGGTACTTATATTAAAAGAGGAGGGGAAAACGGAAGCCGGAAGGGCATTCCATACCCTTCAAGTTCTCGTGGGAATTAAAAAACTTACTCCACACGGACGAAGTCGCGGGCATCATCTTGTATATAGATGGACGAGAACTCACCAAGTAGTTCTGTATGGCGTCAGTGGAGACGGGGTTCTTGCGCCATTGCTGCTGGTACACCAGATCGCTGTCCAGCCCGAACGCCTCCGCCAGCGCCAGCGCCTCCGCGTAGCTGCCGCTCTCAATCTGTACAACACGTTATACTTTGACGACCTCCGTGGCGCAGTGTTGAGCACTGTTGCCTTAACGTGCGGAGGTCCCGGGTTCGATTCCCGGCATGGTCAATTTGGGAATTTATAATTTCTGAATTTCCCTGGTCAGGCCTAGTGGGAGGCTTCGGCCGTGGCTAGTTTCCACCCTAACGGCAAATAGCCCGCTACCATCTTAGACTGCATCATCACTTACCATCAGGTGAGATCGCAGTCAAGGGCTAACTTGTAGTGGATAATAAAAATAAAAAATAAAAATACTTCTTGCAGTTCACGAGCGTGCGTGGCTCATGGTTGTGTTAAAGTCATATCTGTATACATTTGTATACGATACGTGTATATGTGTGCGTATGACCGCTCCGAGAGGCACGCACACTTACTACACTTGTAAAGTTCGCGCGCGCTCGGCAAATGCAAGAACTATACAAACGTTATACTTCCACGTTATACTCTAGGAATTTCAAGCCGTAGTAGTCCGTACTCAATCACTAGTAGATCAATTATTATTTACAATTAACTCCCTAATACTATAAAAGAAGAAAACAAAGAGAAGAGAAAATTTTCTTTAAAAGAAAATTGAGACAATGGTTAATACAAAAATGTTTTTATAACATTCAAGAATTTCTGACTACATAGATCTCAATAGCACGATAAATGTATTTAAAATAAAATAAATTGTGTATTATATATACTTATAAATATTCAAATATTTTAATTTTATTGTTATAACTAATTTAATATTATTTTAGCCATTGACTACGATTTCTAGATTTAATAACTTGACGACACTATTTAATTATCTAATATTTGTAATAGATTTAATGAATTTTGTGTAATTAATTTAAAATTTGCAATACCCTGACAGGGCCTCATGCCGATGTACTTGTATGTAGACATGTAAGCAAATAAATGAAATAAATACTTAATAATAAATTTTTATAATACTCGCTTGTCTAGCTCTTATGGCATGTAAATTTTCTAGAACCTTACCAAGTATGGCACCAAAAGAGATAGTGATTAAAATACTTTCAATATGTATGGTAGCTATTTAGTAAGGCTTATTTAGCTCCAAGTTCGAGCTCACCTCGAAATTAGGCAGCACGAAGGGACAAAAAAAACACGTAATTCTATCTGATTATTTCACGCGTAATTAATGAATATGCATTACTTTCTTGTGCGACTGAAAAGGGGTAGCGCCTGGCAGTCTTTATGTTTTTTCAATACACTTGCTCGAAAAATGCACTTACAGAGGCAGTAAACAGGGCTTGTAAGTTAAATTTACTGCCCGCGTGCAGTAAATATTTACTGCCCTCGTGCAGTAAATTTGCAGTTTTTTTAATTTTTTAGTCCACGTTACTTATAATTAAAAAGTTTTCTTGCAAGAAAGTTCATAATGAGATTGATTTTGTATGTAGAAAACCTTAAAAATAATGACATTTAGATGTGAATTGATGAAATTAATTCATAAAATTAAAATAAAAAATAATATAATTTTAAAAAAATTTAACTTAAATCAATTTTAATAAAAAAAATTATTAAAATTGATTTAAGTTTTATAAATCAAAAAAGTAAAGGCTGGGAGCTAAGAACTAGAACCTAGAGCCACGAATTTAATAAAAAAAACGCAATGACAACAACGCGCCGTAGTTAATAGTCATAGAATTTTTCTTATAAATTATCAATAAATATGAGTGGTAGATGTGATGTGGAATATTGAAATTAAATCAACAATTAGGTATTTTAGATCTGAGAAAAAAATCGCGCTTTTATTAGCCGCCAAAAATCTCGAAATAAGTATGGGCGTGAAAAGCCATTTTCTAGTGAGCACCTAGTGCCTACCTACTCGACTTTTATTTTCAACTTTTCTCACAAATGTATTGAAAAATATTGTGTGATACACGGGCGTTAAGGTTTCTACATACTCGTGACGACGGTCAGCCCTCGACTGGCGTCATCACGATTTTACACGATTTTATTTATTTATAACAAAAAATATATCTAGTTACATAATTTTTTAAGTTACAATTTTTTACATTATAGCTAATTGTATTGATACATAAGAAGTCTTGTAGAAATAAGTATATATTATATAAGTAGTACTGATATAATTATCCAGTTGCTATTTATTTTTATTTTTAAATCTGGGCTTCTGAGGCTGAACTAAGGTGAACCTGTGCTTCAGCTTCAGTGCCAACTCCCCTAGTTTTTTCTAGCATACAATTTGATTATTATATATATTATATTATACACATATATAAAATATTTGAACCTCTCTGAAATAAACTAATAAATTATAGGTGCATCTCTATTGTGTGAGTAATGTGAACTTTATGAGAGGGTGTGTAATTATGTAAGATTGTGAAGGATTCCCAACGCTTAACCTATTTTACGGTAAAGGGTTATACTAATAAAGAATAAAAAAGAATAATTTATTGTCAATATAATTATGTATTTCGAAAGATGTTCCTATTTTAACGTAGTTAGTAAGTTTTCAGTATCTTCATATGATAATTTTAGTAAATAATTAATAACGGTTTTTTTGCAATTTGTTCTATTCATCGGGCTGACATTAGTCAACTCGTATGTAAAAACCTATTTACCGCTCTTATATCACAAACTACTATTCTTTGTCTGTAATTTATCTTAACATAAAATAATTTCTTACCGTTGGATGGGAACAACATACCAAAACTACAAGTAAACAAGTAAATAATTGAACGAATTAAAAAATACGACTGCCCTGCTATATTATTTTCGGAGTTTAATTCCATAACAAGCGATTTGCTTAAATGGCCTTTGGAATCTTATTCACATTTTTATTAAATGATATTTGTTTGTGAATCACTGGATATTCAACTATAGTGTTATATATTTTTGGAATCTACTCATCATTTTCTAGATAATGATTATATAGTTAATCTTATTTTCGAGGTTTTTTTTCAACTTTAGTCTGTAATGCGGGACCATGGTCACCCCATCAATTTTTTTTAAATTTTACTAGCCTATGTCACCCGGAATAAGCTAGGGATTCTAACGATACCTCATTTATCAAAATCGGTTCAGGCGTATAGAAGTTATGGTGGAATATACAAACTCACATACATACATACATACATACATACTTACATACATACATGAACCCTGAAAACAATATACTCCTTTTTTCAGGCAGTCGTATAAAAAAATACGCGCCGAATTGAGAACCGGTTTTTTTGGTAGTCGGTTGAAAAGAAGTTTACATGATAACTATGAAAAATGCTTACCTTTCTAGAGAACAGCTCTGTGGGCGTGGTACTCTTGACTCCCAGGAGCCTGTATATCCTGGAAACCACGGTAATCTTCCGCGGCTTCGGCTGGAACGTCTCTATGTCGGTGATAGCGTACAGTACCGTCTTGACTAGCTCTTTCGCCATTTCTAACATGGAATCTTCCACTTCCGCTTCAGCTTTTACCACCTCCATCTGTTTGGCAAAACGATTTTCAGTGGCCAAATAAATTTTGTTTAATCAATAATAAATTTTCAAATTTTAAAGTTTCCCAGACAATAAGCCTAAAGGAAGGACTAAGGAAAATAATAAGGACAGCTGTTATGTTCCTCAATTTAAAATTCTTCATATAACTAAAGTAGCTCCTGCCCGCGACTTCGTCCGCGTGACTACACAAATTTCAAACCCCTATTTTGACCCATAAGGGCTGAATTTTCAAAAAACCATTCCAAAATTTCAGTCCGATTTGTGAAGTGATTTGAGGGGTTGATAGATCAGTCATTCATTCAGTCAGTCACCTTTTCATTTTATATATTTATATTAAAAACTGCTCACCTGACGTTGAAGTCAGCTGATTGTGAATAGATATTGTAGCTACAACATATAAACATTGACAGTTGTCACTGCAGTACTCTAGTTTTCAACTCCTCAAATTTATGCTGCAACTGTACTACTTACACGCGTATCTTTTCAGAACACGATGACGTCATATTGTATTTTTGTAATATTTAACTTTGTCCTGTTCGTTTTTAAGGTGTGTATACTTACAGACTCATCACTCCGCGACTTCCTCGCAGGTAGAACGTTGGACTCGCACTCCAAAGCCATGAACGCACCGTCGTACGCACACGTTACCTGTACGTATAACGTTGAATCAATACTAATTTTTTTATTCAAATTCATACTAATTTATTTTGCATTCCAATTGTACAATTACTCTTAGAAGTAATTCCATAATGTCAATATTTATAGTTCGTATTGGAATATTGGAACCCGTTGGAGCACAGCAAATCATTAATGTAGTAGAGAGATGGCTGCCTTATTTATCTTCAAAAAATTTATATATTTTATCCATTGTTTTTTGAGTTAGTTAACAAATACTTGATTACTTTCCCAAGCTTTTATATGGCATGGAATTTTTGTTGTAAATTTTTACGCACATCGGGTTAGGATCGGTATTACCTACGTTCATGCGTTAAAATTCTTATTATACTAAGTATAGTCCATTATGCTGGACTATACTTAGTATAATAAGAATTTTATAATTTTATCAGGCTCCCAGAGACGCGCGACAGCAACGAAGCTTTTTTCGTATTGGCTTCTACGGTAAATGATTTTCACCAAATCAGTCATGCTTTGTCTGAGTTTTTACATAAATAATAATAATAAATCGTTTATTTGCTGCAAACATTGCACAATTAAGATGACAAAGGCTAAATTTGACCAAACACGTTTCGTCATTACTGATGTGCAAATTTAAAATTTGAGATTGCAAATTCGATTGATCGTAATCGAGCGTTCGTTAACAGTGGCGTCAAAGTAAAATGGACCCAAAGCTCGTGCTCTTGCTAAACTATATTGACATATTGATTGGACATATTTTGACTCATTTACTAAATGTACTAACCTTTGGCGTCCCTTGAAAGAACTCTGGTTTCTTGCCGAGGATATTGAGCATATCGTTGATTCCGCACACCGTTACCGCTCCACTGAATCTGGACACGATGATTTCCTAAAAATTTTACTACAATTCACACAATATTCAAGAACTTGAACACTTGTTTATCAATTTCAGAGCGATCAACTTTTGTGATGACGGTTTGAATGTGTAGCAAAAACAATGATGTTTCCGCTAATATTACAGAAAGAAAATTAAAAATAAGATAGAAATAAAAGGTCAATTAATTATCGAAACAAATGACTCTTTATTTCAAAATTGAAAGCGTCACTCAGCGTCATTCAGTAGAGGCAGCCGGCAGAGAGTATCGCCGCTGCATTAAATTCATGCTAGCTTATGCAGGCTATTTCTTTCAGCACCTATTTCAGCAGCGGCAGCCGCCATACTGAGATGGCGCTGTTACAGTGGACGCACGCCAGCTCACTGTGGTCTGGTGACGTATACTCGCCTCGTTGCTCCACCAGTTGACGTCAGCGGGTATGTACAGGGCAGGGTCTTTGGGCCCCTGGTCCGGCGTCAGAGGGCTCTGCAGGCAGTGTTGCGGCTGCTCCGCGAGCCGGAAGCGCCGCTCCGCCCTCAGCAGCGGCAGCCGCCATACTGAGATGGCGCTATTACAGTGGACGCACGCCAGCTTACTGTGGTCTGGTGACGTATACTCGCCTCGTTGCTCCACCAGTTGACGTCAGCGGGTCTGTACAGGGCAGGGTCTTTGGGCCCCTGGTCCGGCGTCAGAGGGCTATGCAGGCAGTGTTGCGGCTGCTCCGCGAGTCGAAAGCGCCGCTCCGCCCTCAGCAGCGGCAGCCGCCATACTGAGATGTCGCTGTTACAGTGGACGCCCCCCAGCTCACTGTGGTCTGGTGACGTATACTCGCCTCGTTGCTCCACCAGTTGACGTAAGCGGGTATGTACAGGGCAGGGTCTTTGGGCCCCTGGTCCGGCGTCAGAGGGCTCTGCAGGCAGTGTTGCGGCTGCTCCGCGAGCGGGAAGCGCCGCTCCGCCCTCAGCAGCGGCAGCCGCCATACTGAGATGGCGCTGTTACAGTGGACGCACGCCAGCTCACTGTGGTCTGGTGACGTATACTCGCCTCGTTGCTCCACCAGTTGACGTCAGCGGGTATGTACAGGGCAGGGTCTTTGGGCCCCTGGTCCGGCGTCAGAGGGCTCTGCAGGCAGTGTTGCGGCTGCTCCGCGAGCCGGAAGCGCCGCTCCGCCCTCAGCAGCGGCAGCCGCCATACTGAGATGGCGCTGTTACAGTGGACGCACGCCAGCTTACTGTGGTCTGGTGACGTATACTCGCCTCGTTGCTCCACCAGTTGACGTCAGCGGGTATGTACAGGGCAGGGTCTTTGGGCCCCTGGTCCGGCGTCAGAGGGCTCTGCAGGCAGTGTTGCGGCTGCTCCGCGAGCCGGAAGCGCCGCTCCGCCCTCAGCAGCGGCAGCCGCCATACTGAGATGTCGCCGTTACAGTGGATGCACACCAGCTTACTATTGTCCGGTGATATTGCCATGCGGATTATGAAGTTCTACAAAAGTGACAAAATCTGTTGATTTTTTTGGTTGAAGTTATAGACAATCTTGGAAGAACTACAATCATTTATAGTTATTGAGTAACTTATAAACTGAGGGAAATAGGAGTCTACGAGTAGGTATGGCTGACGGGGGTAAGTGCGCTACCGTCGAAGTTCCTATCTGAATGATCGATGCTCCAGCTCTAGGGTTCACACCCAACTTCTCGTTGAGCCCTAGCGCCCCTTCCTCTATCCCTCCCGTGACGCTGTAGCGGCTAAAAGGGCTTAAGCAGCATTTTCTATCCGACAAAAATAATATGCACGCAAGTTCGCCGATTGGACATTTGGAATCCATACTTCCATACTTAATATCATAAATGCGAAAGTTTGTGTCTGTCTGTGTGCTACGCTTTCACGGCCCATCTGTTCAACCTATTTAGATGAAATTTGGCATGGTATCCCGGGGAAGGACATAGGCTACATTTTATTTCGGAAAATTAAAATGTACCTAGTGGTAATCGATTTCAGAATGTATTCATCCAACCGTATAACTAGTCTGTCAACGTTTCCATCACTATAGGTTCTGTGACAATTATGATCACGTGATCTGACGCCGTTTACATGGTTGATTTTGCCACGTTGTATAGACTTTACGCTCCATACTCTACCCGAAAATAAAATAACATTCACGCAAGATCGCCGATTGGGCAATTCGAAATCTGTACCAACTCACCATCCTCTTCTTCTTCTTCTTCGTGCCCTGGGATTATTTTCCGCACTTGAACGTAGGCATCCGCTGTGCGTGAAACCACTGGTGTGACTCCCCGCTGGATCACTCCAGCCAGCCGAGCTCACTCCAGAATCCAAGCAGGCCGCCCAGGTCGGCGAGGACTTCCGGTAGTGTTGCTGGGGAGCCAATGTAGGCTTCTCGTTGGGTGGAAACACCGCTGCACTCGAGCAGCACGTGTTTTGGTGTCTCGCGACCAACTCACCATATTCTTCGCGAAGAGCACGGGCACGTATAGCTGGAGTCGCTCCCGCGCGAGCGTCGCCTCCAGCTCGTCCGACACCGCCGACAGCTTGTACCACGGCTCGTCGCTCAGCAGCCGCCACGCCGTGATGCCCGCGCCCACCGCCGACGAAGCCTCCTGCCGACCGCATCACCGCATATACGAACAAACACACATACATAACAGGAGATCACACTTCCAAACATACATACACATACACACTACGTATCGCCAGAGGGCGGTGATAGTATAATCAACAATCTCCGTGTTAAAATTAGTTTAAAATTAAAAATCGTGCAAATAATGCCTTAAAATTATGTGAAAGTGTGAGGAAGGGTGTGCTTAGCAGCTGACAGTGTTATCTATACATTTGCAGTGGTGAAACCAATATAAACTCGTTAATACGGAACATCACAACAATTACCAAAAGGTGTAAAAAACTCAAGAAAAACGACGTTGCAATACTAAAACGGGACAAAGTCTAATAAACTGTGCATAAAACTAAATAGTGATAAGTCTTACGTGATAATTAAACTAATAAAAAAAGAGTTACTATAAACAATTAAGCAGTTAAAAATAACGGCTCAAATAAAAATACCGCCATCTAACCTAATATACTCGAACTACGATGTTTTATAGATCATTGTGAAACAATCGTGAACAAAAACGATTTTCACACCCAATAGATTTCACTACAAGGAAACATTTGTGCTAGAAATTGATTATTATTGGTAAGGACAGTTCGATGTCCCCAACGATTACGATCAGTGATTATATCAACCAAGTTAACGCCTCGGCGGTGTAGCGGACCTGCAGTCGACTTAACGTTTAGAGGTACCGTGTTCGAATCCCAGCACAACAGAATGTATTATTAGCTTTTTCGCATTTTACAAATTATCTTACATCCCTTTGAAGATTATATAGACAAATTAAGTTCACTTTGATAAATAATTTAAAAAATGACGTCACGGTCGGATAAAGACAATGTAGATTTAAGGAAGAACGTAACATACAGGAGGATAAAATGTACGAGGAATCACAATCGTTCATTTGAAAATATTACAAGCGGTTCATTCGAAGTCAATGTGCATAGTTCTAAGCTTAAAGATGGAAGCGCACTATTAAGTACCTATACTAGCCTACCTGATCTCTCAACTGCGGATAATTCACAAATTTTGAGTCTTAAACAAGAAATTAGTGTACTGACAGGGCAGCTAGAAAGTGCCGATGAAGAAGTTAGAAAACTTAATGAGGAAAATTCGGAAATGAAAAAGATTATAAGAGAAAACGAGAAACAAATAAAAATCTACAAAAAAATCTTGGAGGACGGTACTATGAGCACTATCTCTACACCTAAAAAAGCAAATATTAAACAAAAATTAGCAACATTGGGAAAAACAGCAATTACTGAAAATATACCGAAGAGTACTTCTCAACCGGCATTAAAAGAAAATACGTCTATTTTTTCTATTAAAAATGACTCAGCACGAGAGCATCTAGCGACAAAAACAACTATTAATGACACCGAATTTCCGCAGACAACTTCGTCAACTACAAGCAAGCCCTACAATGTTACACAGAATAAAATAGTTTTCCTCGGTGACCAACAATGTGTCGGCATTGCATCCAAAGTACTTGAGGCCAGAAAGTCATATAAAAATCCTAAAAACTATAACATACTGGGAATAACGTATCCGAATGCACCCATAAGTCATATATTACCTCTACATGCACATTAAAAAACGAAGATTTTCATGAACAAGACTGGCTAGTTTTGGGACTAGGCGCAAACGACACAAATCCAATTAAAATTGGAGCTGAACTCTTGGCTTTTTTGAAACGGTTCAATACACCAAAAATAATTGTACCGAGTATAATGCACAATCCATCTCTAAACGAAGATAAACTTAATAATTATTTAAAAAGTATAATTAAATGCTTTGCAAATTGTGAATTTCTGGACATGCCAGCAAATGATATGAACATTAATTTTACGGACTGCTGTAACATAATAATATAGATAACCATATAGATAAGTTTGACTATAATAAATATTACATACATGGTAGAAAATTGTCTAAAAAAGTAAATAAGAAGAACATGAACAGGGTACCGTATCACAAACCAGGCACGATACCGTATTATTTTAATAAATTAAACCAAAAATTGAGAGAAACCACAAAGAGTAAATCACGTTGCGTAAATAAAAATACAGAAATTAACAAGATAACACATTACTTCCCCATTGTACAGAAAAGTAATGGTGTAAACTCATTAAATAAAAATAACGACAAGATTTTTCGCGGGAACACAAATGCTGACTTATAGGATCTTACACCAAAATATAGCTGGTGTATTAGGAAAAATTGATAATTTACATATCGCTCTAAATGAATTACTCTAGCGGCACGCTATGATGGCCGGTTTGACACATTACAATAGTGATGTGGAATGTCAATTTATTCTCGAACAAAAAACAATTAAGTTTTGTTTTTGTACCTGATTAAATAGGTTTAATAAAACAAAAATGTATATGTTTATTTAATTTATTTGAACGAACTGAATATTTGAACGAAAATGAATATACATACTTTATATGCACACAAGAAACATATGAATACAAAAGATACCAAAAAAGGTGCCACAAAAGGCCATAATTAATCAGATTCGTCCATACTACTATTTTCACTGTCGTCACTGCTATCATCACATACATTAATAATTATATGTTCGTTTTCTATAATATTATCTATTTTCACATCTCTTTCATAATCTTCCCTTATTAATTTAACAGTTCTATTCACAACCTTTTCCCAGTCTCCTTTAGTCACATGTTCACAAGCTTCTTCTAATAATTTTAGCATTTTTTTTGTGGTAAATGGGGGTTCTGTATTGTGTCTTGCAGCATATCCCTTAATTTAAGCCCACACCAACTCAATCGCATTATACTCACAATGGTAAGGCGGTAACCGTATAACTCTGTGCCCATGTTCTAATGCTATTTCGTCAATGACGTATCGGATCTTGGTTGGTTTGTTTTCTTTTAAAAGACGTACTAATTCCGCTTTTAACATATTCATGTTTGCATCTACGCCATTTTTACGAAGCCATGCGACGATATCAGCTTTCTTTTGGGATTGGGCAGGTGGCTTGTCAATTTGCATCGAGTGGTATGGGGCGTTGTCCATAATTATAATAGATGGTTCAGGGAGGCTACACAACATTGAGGTAAACCATTCAGTAAACTTTTCTCCATTCATGTCTTCATGATAGTCTCCAGTGGTTTTTGACGCAAAAGCCATGAGAGAACCTTCGACAAACCCGTTGATGGTTCCGGCGTGATAAATTATAAGTCGCGATCCTTTTCCTACAGGAACTTTGGAAGTAGATGCTGCTGTGTCATCGTTCCAAGAACGGCCTACAGTATGGTTAGCATTAAGCCATGTTTCATCCAAGAACACAACATTTTGCCAATTTTTGATTTCTTTCACTTGCCGTAAAAAAGTATACCTTGCCATCGCTATATCAAATCTTTCCATCAATATTTTGCGTTTGTTACATTTTTTGTATCGAAATCCAATGGTCTTCAAAATCTTCGTTAAAGAACTTTCCCCACCGAAGAATAATCCAGCTTCCTTCAGTGAATGCACCAACTTTTCGATTTTTGCGATTTTTTCGAACTTTGCGATTTCAGAGGTTTGTCCACATAGTGAAAATTGTTCATATTCACAAGTACATTCACCCCTTAAATGGTGCAAACTGATTTTTCTACACTTGTATACATTTAAGAAATCAATTTAATAAATAAATTTTGAGTCCTAAACCTAAAACTACATTCGATAAAATTTATGAATCTCTGCACATCACTATCGTCAATAAAGTAATACAATTATTTCCTTCAAAGTCGTTATCAATTAATACGGAACTTCATGAGCGGACAAACGTCAAACCGGCCATCATAGCGTGCCGCTAGTTTAGTAGAGTTAGGAAAGGGGGTTGACATTCTATGTTTAACAGAGACATTTGTAGAATCTGGGCATGAAAATAACATACACATACCTAATTACGAACTTGCATCCTATTATTCTAGACATTCTAAAAGGGGAGGTGTGTGTATACTTACGAAAAAAAGTATGAAAACGAGTCAAATGACATTTCTTAAAACAATTAGTGTGGATAAACATTTTGAATGTTGTGCAACAGAATTAAAAGAGCACAATATTTACATAATTTGCATTTACAGAACGCCCGACTCCAACTGCGACATATTCTTTGAAAAGTTAGAAGGTTTAATTTATCAGTTACTGAATAGGAGCAAAATAAAAAAGAATATCATAATTATAGGTGATTTAAATATTAATACACTAAAAAAAGACAACAAAAGCGAAAATCTTATTAACTTATGTAAAAATTACAATCTAGTTATGCATATAAACGAACCTACCAGAAAACAAAACTGTATAGACCATATAATAAGTAATATACCAAAAGCACGCGGCGAAATAATAAATCTTGGGCTATCCGACCATGAAACTGGCCAAATGCTCAGCTTCACTGCTAAGCCAAAAAAGTACCAGCCAACATTTATTCATATAGACGAGATTATTCTGAAGAAAACGTCAATAAATTTTTATATTGTTTAAATAAAATCCCTTTTACAGAAATATATGAGAAAGGAAATGTAGACGAAGCATTCAACGATTTTCATGATACATTTTCCTTATACTATAAACAATGTTTTCCAATAATTAAAATACGTGCTCCCGACTGCATGGATAAACCTCGTTGGATTACTAAGGGAATTAAAAAAAGTTCTTTAGAAAAAAGAAGATTACGATTTTTATATTATAAGGGAAAATACAATAAACAAAAATACCAAAATGATTCAAGAACGTTAAAATCATGTGTTGCGTTGGCTCAAAAAATTAACAATCATAAATATCTAACTAAAGCGAAAAACAAATGCTTGGCATCGTGGAAATTAATAAAAAATACATCGAGTCAACAGAGCTCTTTTAAGCCTATAGAGGAGATAATATCAGATGGGATAGTCATAAATGAACCTAATGCCATCGCTGATAAATTCAATAATTACTATATCGAATTGGCTCAGCAATCAACACGTAGAGATAAATATTATAATAAAGAAAATCTAAATAGAAGTTTTCAGTCTCCATTAAGTAGCTTTTTTATATCACCTTGCACAGAGAAAGAGGTCAAAAATACTATTATGAACCTAAAAAATACGTCATCCGTGGGTGATGACGAGATATGTACAAAAATAATAAAAAGTTGTTGCAAAGAGTTGGTACCAATTCTAACATTTTTGATAAATCTTTCATTTAAAAATGGTAAATTTCCAACAAAACTTAAAATATCAATAGTAAAACCATTGTTTAAAAAAGGCAATCGTTTTGAAATGGATAAGTATAGACCGGTGACATTAATACCGATCTTTTCAAAAGTATTTGAAAAAATAATGCATGAAAGACTTACTAATTATCTAACAAAAAACAAAATAATTAAAGAAGAGCAGTATGGTTTTCAAAAAAACAAGTCAACGATCTTGGCATGCTTTAATCTCACTAAGCGTATTATTGATAATTTGGACAAAGTTAAGACCGTCTCCGCATTATTTTTCGATATATCAAAATGACATTATATTATAAATATTGTATTTAAAGTAAAAAAAATAATTGGATAGACTTTGATAATTAATTAAAATAACGCTGTAAAAAAATTATTATGTATACTTTATAATATTGCATGCCGTATATTTAAGGTATTTGGATGTACACAACAAAATTACATTAAGACCTAATGAAAACCCAAATTTGCAATAAATGAATAAACAATAAACAGTAGAATCCTGTAAATACTTTTCAAAGCTAAAGAATGGAGTTTAATAAAACTTTTTGTAGGTATGCATATGACTTGAATATAGGCCTTGACGATACAGAGATGAACAACGAGGAGGGAAACAAAGATTAGGTCCTACACATCATCGCTCCTGCTTCACTTCTTCTTAAGAATGAAACAGAAGACAAGAAGTGCGTATGTGGAGAAAGAAAGATAAGGAAGGAAGAAGGCTGCGATGGAGCCATTGAATCTCTTTTCTGCTCAGAGAAGGGAAAAGTTACACGGATGTAGACACAAAATTTATAGGAAGTATAACTTACATTCGATCGTAGCAAACGGCCGCCACTCCGCCGGGGAAGCATTCATCGGATCACTCAGTAGTTACCTTGTGCGGCGCCCTGGGCACGCCCGCGACGTAGAGCGTGGCATGCGGCTCGCAGTAACACGCGGCCGCCACTCCGCCGGGGAACTGAAACGAGTGGTGCAGCTTGCAGCCCTCCGTCTGAGACACGAGGTAGCCGCGCAGCTTGCCGTCGTACGTCACCACCAGCACTTCCCAGTTCCTGCAATATTACTATGTTGAAAACCCAAGCGAGCCTTAATTCTTAGGGCCAACTCTGCTATAAGAACTCTTTTGTTTCCTAATGGCTGCTGTAAGATAATCAGAAAAGATCAGCATAATTTGGTATATTTTGTTTTTTTAAAAAATTAGTCTCTCTTACTCATAATTCCATACTAATATTATAAAATTTATAAGACAGACACACAGACATTAAATGTGAAAGTGTGTCTGTCTTTCACGGCCCACAGACCATCTATTCAGTTGATTTTAATGAAATTTGGCATAGGTTGCATCACAGGGAAGGATACAGGCTACTTTTTACTCCGGAAAATTAAGGACTTCCCACGGCGATAGAAAACTCAGTCTAGTCAAAATCATGCATCATCTAGTTATAAAATACTTAAACTGTAGTCCACTTACAAGGCAATAGTGCATGAATAAGTAGGTATGCCCACAAGAAATAATAGTTTTAGAAAGTAGAAACATAGGTAGGTACCTACCATTTTGTATCTTTAACTCTTAAAGGCCTGAATATAATGTCGGAAACTGCATGTGTATTATCTGTACATTCCAAACCACCTGGTCGTGAGCAGTCCTGCAAAAAATTCCTTATCAATAAACTAGCTATTTTTAGATGACTAATAAGGGATGTTGAGTGATACTTACAGCTGGAATGTTGAAAAGATTTGATGCAGTTAGGTCAAAAAAGCTCACAACACCATTGCCATATGCCACCACTATGAAGGAGCAGTCTGGACTCCAAACCAACTTTCTCCATTGGGAATAACCATCTCTGGACACTGAAGGATAAGTAAAACACAACTTTGCAGTAGAACCTAAATTTACAATCAAATAATGTTTCTTACATCCTGATTGAGTTGAATGTTGAACAATTGTAGTTGGCCCTTGTGTGAATGTTTCTAGGATGGTGCTTCCAAAGTACAACAAATTCAGGTATTGAAACAATTTGTCATTGTTCTCAAGCAATAGGCATCAACTGCTAGCCATAGGTCTCTAATAGTAACTCTCACACTGCACATTCTTACACTGATTGGATCCAGTGGCTCTTTGAGACTAACTTTATTGGCTGCCAACACTCCACTTCACAGTGTAGGGTCGCCATTAGATTACATAGGGATTTTAGGACCAATATACAGCTTCAAACTTAAAATTTTGCATGTTTAGGCTAAGTTGGAAAATAAATGAATGCATGCATGGTAAATATTGTGTCAAAGGTACCTGTAGTCCTTGCTGCGATTGTGGCATACTCTGACCTCTTGGTTCTTATTTCCAGTATGTTATCTGTTAGGACAGCAATCACTTTACCCTCGTCACCAAGAGCGATATGCCACTTTTGCTGCCTCTCCTTATGTCTGAAGAGTGTCCATGTAAACTTTTTAATTCATTAAACGAATACAAATGTTATTATGCTATAACAAGTATAATAATTTACTTACGCAGTTACACTATCGATTAAGCTCTTTTTAGCCCCGAAAAACTTCAACCATCGCCACAAACTCGATATATTTTCAGGTAGTATGTTGTCAGGTTTTTGCTGCAAATGTTCCTATTATTTATTTTCTTGTAAACTACGCATATCAATATATAAAAAAGGGACATACCAAATATTCTGGTTCAGGTTTCCATTCCGAAAACACATAGAGCTCGTGTAAAATCGATTTATTGTCAACCATTCTTCAATATTAATATTTTTTTTATATAATCGAGCGTATAAACTCTGAAAATTATTTTAGACTCTTTATTTCCATTTATTTCTATTCAAAATTAATATTTTTGCCAAATACCATACAAGAATCGACTATCCTTTCCTTTCCCAAGTTTCCCAATCAGAGACAATTATGTTCCCAATGTTTTGAGTTTTGACGTAAGATTGCCAAGCAACATGACAACAAAACTAAAATGACATTTAGTACTATCGTCCAATAGTTTCAAGTATTGATTTTTTGAACTTTTCGGGGCGGGTGGTGAGAGGGTTCGAAGGAAACTTCTGAACTTAGAGACACAATGGATGGGGATTGACTGTATGTTACTTGTCTCTGACAATGACATTGACCACCACATTGACTTTGACGTTGATTTTTTTTTCTGGTCGGTGACGTTGATTAATTAATGATTTTCTTCTTGTTTTTCGCCTACTAAATTTTTGTGAATTTTTATTTTATTTATTATATTTGGAATTTTGTACAATGAATATTCTAGAAAATATTTATATAAATGTAGGTCAAAATATGATTTAAATATCCAGCTATACCACTTTCCTTTCGATAACCTGACTTAATGTTTATTATCTTTTCTAGAGCTTGCAAGAAAGCGAGAAGAATATTAAGTTTTGGGAAGAATATCTACACAATCTAACGTCGTTAGATTTCAATGTCTATTCTGATAAATTAACCGTGCCAATATTAGTACCCATAGGTAACAAGATATTATTTAGAGGATCTCTCAAGCATACAAATGAAGTTACTGTTGCTTTAGGTGCTGATTACTTTACTAAATGTTCTATAAATCAAGCTGAAGTATTGCGACAGCATAGAATCAAAGGTACTGGTTCTATTGACCTCATTTTATTGTTATTCTCACTAGCACAAGCCCAGCATGTTACAATGTCTCTTTTTTTAATTTGTTTAAATGAATCGCGCAAGTCTTCTTATATGTTAGTAATATATTTAAAACCTTCACATATTACCAGAAGCAAGTGTACCAATACCAACAGCAACGCAACCCGCTAACATTTGAACGGCAATGTTTCAAATTTCAACTCAATCAAATGAAAGATGTAAATCGGGAAATATACATGAAATGGAAATATATATACCTACTTAAAAATCATATGAAATGATTTATACTTGTTCTCTCCACAATTATATTTGTATGTACATGTTGTTCTGGGTAATACTGATGTCCAGCAGAATATGTGTATTGTGTATCATAATAAAGCAATTTAATAGAATACAAGTTTTTGTAAATAAAACAAGTTCTAATACTTTTAAATATAATTTGTATATTTCAGATGCTAAATCCAAACTTGAGACACTCAATAAAGAGAAAGACTATCTTGAAAGTCAAATATCTTTTAACAAAGAAGTTAGTGATGTAAGTCAAGGCCAAGATATAATAGAAGAGTGCAGTGAAGAAGAAGTCAGAGCTTGGAGGGAGAAGCATAAAGAAAGAGTGAGAGAGTATTACCAAAATAGAGAGAAGAAAAATGTAAAAAAAAGTAATACTACTGATGAAGAGCTATGGAATAGATTAGAAGAACTTGAGCTTCAGGAGGAATTGGAGAATGAACTAGCTCAAGATGACAGTATAAATGAACTTGATGATAGTGACAAGAATGTATATGACTCATTTATTATCAAGGAAGATGATATCAGCAATGTTCAAGCAGAACAAACGAATGATAGACAAGATGTACCACAAATCACTCACAATTTTCCAAAGCAAACCTCAAATGTTAATTTGTTACTACAAGTTATTGATAGGCAAAAAATGCTTGAGGAAAAACTGTCAGAGTTGAAAAATAGAGGAAGGACTCAAACCAAAACAGAAAGTGATCTAATATCTAGACTAGATGAGATGGAACAGCTTGATGAGCTGGAGGACGAGATGGATAGGTATAAACACACAACTAAACATTAAAACATTCAAACATAATGAAAACATCTGCAAAAAATGATTAATTCATGAATGATCCATATTTAAATTCAAATAGGCTTAATTATAAATTCAATTCTAGCAAGGTATCAAATAGAGGATATTTAAATTAAATCAACAGTTTATTTGTTTTCCACCTACCTCTGATTTTGTTTTTGACTAACTTAGTCAAAATTACTTCAATATACCTAATTAATAAAAAACTATTTTCAGGTTAGATGAAATAATACAAGACGAAGAAAGTACGGAAGATTCTACCAAAAGTGATAATTCAACAAAAATTACAAGAAGTGTTTCATTTGCTGATCAAGATGACTGTGAAACAATAGAAATTACATTCCAACATTCAAATGTAGAGCCTCATAAAGAACCTTCTGATCCTGAAAAAGGTATCACAAAGCCAAGTGATATTTATCAAGCCTACTCATCATTGTTAGGAAATGAGACAACTTCTATACTCAAGAAATCTAAATATGCAAACATTCCAGAAGATAATTCTGATGAAAATGAAGCTACACCTACTGAAATGCTTCAATATGCAAAAGATAATGATGATAGTAGAAAGACTATAGTTATTAAAGATGTGGTTGAGAAATCTGATGAAAATGGTAATAAAGTGCAGTATGAAACAAGACCATCAAGCTTGTTTAAAAAGAAGAGACAGCAACAAAAAGGAGATCGGCGAGCTCCCATATAGTTTCCGACCCAGGCTTGAGGGTCACGTTCACGCATCAAACTTCTCATATTTTTTATACTAAACCAGACCAACAAAAAAGTTTATCAAAGTCAATCAAATAAAGCTGGGAGAAAAAAGATATTCTTAGTGATAGTTATGTGAGGTTAGGTTTTCATTTCATTGTTTTTAAGCCAGATGACCACTTATTAGCTTATAAAAATCTATTAGGCACTGCAGATCACCTATTATCTGTCCATATACCAAAGAGAACACGGTTTCTTTTCATGTAGGTAGGTAGGTACATTAAAAACACTACAGGCTTCTGCGTACCTACCTACTACGTTAAAACTATACTACTTAATCCATAACGTGGCCATACAAATTGATGGTGCCATAACTATTTATTTGGAAGTATTGGGAATAATAAGAACTATAATTCATGCAAGAGATTTAGGTAAGGGAGGTCGCCCACGGCGGCTTCTTCCATCGATTCAGTAGCGCGCTACTATTTCTGGCCACATCGGGTAAAAGAAGAGCGGGGGTGCCGGTAGGTACCTACTACACCGCAAGACTGTATCGATAATGCATCGCCTTTGTATCAATGCTGTATTGCGTTAATACCGATGCAAAATCGTAATTAGGTACGTGTCCGATATATCTAGATTCTAGACCAGCGACTGATTCGCGACCTCGATTGGCACATCTCTACCACAGTCCACGAATGACATTTGATTGAGTTGACAATAATTGACATTTGACACGTTAGTTTCTACTTTTACCTCAGATTAAAAACCTATTACACTCCGTATTGCCATTAAAATGACTTTTTTATTGTGTCGTAATTATTTTTATTTTTGATCCCCATCTTCTAAAAATTTGGTGTTTACACAGAAAAATACTTTGAAATATATTAAAAAATATTAAATGCTTTCTGAATCTGTACGGTTTTTAAATTAGCTGGGTCGGACTTCGCCGATCTCCTTTTAATGCAAAATATAGTTTTTCCGATAATAATGCAAATATTGTTTTTAATTTCATGGCAGTATAAATATTAAAAAAAGCATTCCCAAACACAAAAAGACAGTACCTAAATGATAAAATGCTAGGTACGCTTTTCTTTTATTACAATTAAATCCTTTATGTATGTTTTCTTTTACCATAAGAAAACACATTGAAGATTTAATTTAATTAGACAACAAAGGCTAAATGTGTCAAGAAATGTGTCCCTCTCGCACACATTTAGCCCAGAATTTAGGTTTTTGTGCGAGAGGGACACCAATTCAATTCGTAGGTCTGTCACCGTAAGATTGTAAAAACCGTTAGATTATAATCTAACTCGCGAAATCACAGTGTCGAAAGATTACAATTTAACGCATTATTTTGCGGTAGATTGTAATATGTTAGGTTTATTAACCCGATAGAACCTAGTGCCTACCTGGTTATTTAATTCGAACCCTAACATAACCTACATGAAACAGACAAGAAAACGTAAATACAATGAATATTTCAAAAATTGACACTCAGAACATTGAACGGTTCACAATCTTTCGACAGTTTACAATTTCGCGAGTTAGATTATAATCTAACGTTTTTTACAATCTTACGGTGACAGATATAACCCTAATGGCTTTTAATCTTACTCTATGCTTAAAATAGTATTGTACAGTTCGCGCGCGAGTTGAACGTAGAGTAGTGATGTGCCGAGTTGTATTTTTTTTGACTCGAGTTACTCGAGTTCGTAAGGCCACTAACTCGAGTTGCAACCCGAGTTGACTCGACTCGTCGACTGTCTCCCGTCGGGCGTCGCGACTCGAGTCCAAGCCTCAAGGCAATGCGCGGCAAGCGTGTGCCGTGTGCGGTGTGGCATGAATGGGAGCGACGAGTCGACTCGGTGTCTTTATAGCTGTAGCGGCTTTAAAGACACTGAGTCGTGTTAATAAAACCTATTTAGGTAAACCCACATTCTACGTACACAATGTGATGTGAACTGTCAGTGTAAAAAAAGAATATTATGTTATTATAAAATGGTGGTCATGAAGAAAGTATTTTTATTTAATTTTTATTAGGTTATGGGCTTTAACACGCAGCGATAAAAGGTAAAAAGAAAATATAAAGCATGGCTGAATTAAAGGAAATGGAGTTTAAAATTAAAACAAATCAATATAGTGTAACTCCATTCGCCGGTGCAGATTTTAGTAATTGGCTTTTTAGAATTAAAACAATCCTAGAAGAAAAACAACTGCTTAAATATATAAATCAAAATATAAAATCTAAAGTGCTTAATGAAACTGAACAAATTGAAAACGCGAGAACCAAAAATATTTTAATACAATGTATATCTGATAATTACTTAGAAATAATTAAAGACTGCACACTAGCCATCGAAATTGTAGAAAAACTAGAAAAAATATTTGTGAGAAAAGGAATTTCGTCACAATTACTAATACGCAAAAAGTTACTTACAATGAAGTTTAAAGAAAATGAGTCTCTTTCAGAATTTATTCTGGAATTTGACAGAGTAGTGAGAGAACTAAAATCGTCGGATGCTAAACTTAGTGATAGCGAAATAATATGCTATTTATTATTAGCTATGCCAGATTCATACGATAGCGTCGTAACAGCCATAGAAACATTATTGTCAAGCTAATTGACGCTGGAATTTGTCAAAAGTAGATTATTGGAGCAAGAAATTAAAAAGAAGAACAGCGAAAATACACTCGATACTCAAGATAATCATAGAGTATTCTATCAGAACAATGCTTCTCAAATGCGCTGTTACGGCTGTGGCAGACAAGGTCATCGTCAATCCCAGTGCCGTATGCGCGGGAATTACTCGAAATCTAGATATTGGCAGTCGCGGGCTAATAGCGCAGAAGAAACGAAAGAAGTCGCTTATATGTCTGGAAATACAGGAAATGAAATAACAGGTCAGTTTCTATATTTTTATATTGATTCTGGTGCCTCTGATCACTTAATTGGTACTGATGAATATTTCTCAGATTATTTAAAGTTAGAAAATCCTATAAAGATCAATATTGCTAAGAAAGATCAGTATCTTTATGCTACAAAAATTGGCAATATACAGACTGATACTTGCAAATTATTAAATGTTCTCTATGTACCAGAATTAAGTAATAACTTATTGTCTGTAAGTCGTATTGAAAACAATGGATATGGCATTAAATTCGAGAATAATGTTGTTAAAATTCACAGGAATAATTATGTAATTCAGGAAGGTACAAGGAAAGGTAATTTGTATGACATCAAATTTAGAATCTCAAAGGCAACAGCACAAAAAGCCTACGCGATACCATCCTCTGATGAGATATGGCATAGAAGATTGTGCCATACGTCAACTGATAAAATGAAAATACTAAAGGTAAGAAATTAATAGAATGTGAATTATTGTCAAATTCTGATTTACTGTGTGAGCCATGTTTAAAAGGACGTCAAACGAGATTACCATTTAATAATGATTACAAAAAGACGACTAAAATTCTAGAACTCATACATAGTGATCTGTGCGGTCCAATTAGACCTGAAACACATGACAATAAAAAATTTATTTTGACTTTTTTGGATGATTATAGTCATTTTATGGTTGTCTATCTACTGGAAAATAAAAAGGATGTGTTAAAATATTTCAAAATATATTCAAAAATGGTTGAGGCTAAATTCAATTGTAAAATATCGAGATTTCGTTGCGATAATGGAACCGAATATATAAACCATTATTTTAATGAATACTGTCAACAGGAGGGAATTCAGATAGAAACTACTATAATATATTCACCACAACAGAACGGAAAGGCCGAGAGATTAAACCGTACATTAGTAGAAAAAGCTAGAACAATTTTAGCTGATTCCATTTTTGATAAGGAAATGTGGGGTGAGGCTGTGTATGAAAGTGCTTACGTAATTAATCGTTTGCCTACAGTAGATAATAAAATACCAGCAGAACTATGGTATGGTGAAATATGTAATTATCAAAAATTAAAAGTCTTTGGGAGCGAAGCATACTGTTACGTAAATAGAGTACACCGACAAAGTAAAATGACAGAAAAATCACAAAAATTTTACATGATTGGATACTGTAACAACGGATACCGTTTATGGGATCCAATAAAAAGGGAAATAATTCAAGCGAGAGACGTTATATTTAATGAGGAACGAATACAAAATAAAAAGGTTCATATAAATACTGAAATATTGACTGATATAGGAAATAGTACTAATAATAATATTGAAGGTGCGGAAGAATTAGAAAATGAGAAACCTAGCACTTCAGAACAGAATACATTAGGAAATGTTTCTGAAGAAATAACGGAAACAGAGAACAAGAGAACGAGAAGGAAACCGTCTTATCTTCAAGATTTTATATGTGATGATGAATTCCATGAATGTGATTTTGTTGCTCTGAGTGTAGAAAATTTAATAAATGATCTCGATGTTCCAAAAAATTTGAAAGAAGTATTAGAATCTAAAGAAAAACAGCAGTGGCTGAAAGCTATAGATGAAGAAATGAATTCACATAGGAAGCACAACACTTGGACTGAGGTAGAAAAACCAAGAGATAAGGAAATCATTCACAGTAGATGGGTATTTAGAAAGAAAAATAACAACACCTACAAAGCAAAACTGGTAGCAAAAGGATATGAGTCTTCAGAATGGAATGAAACCTATGCACCAGTAGGAAAATTATCTACTTTCAGAACACTTTTAGTATTAGCGAATAGAAATAATATGTTTATAGAACAAATGGACGTTAAAACAGCTTTTCTGCATGGAAATCTACAAGAAGAAGTTTATATGTTTTTGCCGGAAGCATTAAATAATGATAAAGTATGTAAATTAAATAAATCATTGTACGGCTTAAAACAAGCCCCTAGATGTTGGAATGATACGTTTCATGAATTTATGTTGGAAAAAGAATTTAATAATTCACAATATGATACATGCCTATATACAAGAAAGGACAATTTTTACATATTCTTATATGTTGATGATGTTCTCCTTATTCATAATGATAAGAATGCTATATGTAATTTTCAAAAAGAGTTGAAGTCGAGGTTTGATATGGTGGATCTAGGTCCAATAAAAAAATATTTGGGCTTAGAAATAGAGAGAGATCATAAGAATAACGTCATCAAATTACATCAAAAAACGTATATCGATAACATTAAAACGATTCAACATGCTAGAATGTAAAGGTATAGCCACACCTGTAGAGAAAAATCTTAAATTGACTAAGGAAAGTAATACTGAACTCTTTACTAAGAAACCTTATAAAGAATTAATTGGCTGTCTTATCTATTTAGTTGTTGGCACTAGACCAGATTTAAGTTTTGCAGTAAGTTACTTTAGTCGCTTCCAAAGTTGTGCTAATGATAATCATTGGAACTATTTAAAAAGAGTGTTACAATATTTGAAATTTACTAAAGATTTAGCAATTTATTATAGAAATGACATACGTGTAAAACATGATGTAATTGGTTATTGTGATTCTGATTGGGCGGCTGATTGTACTGATAGAAAAAGTGTTTCAGGATTTTGTCTAACATTGTATGGCAATGTTGTTAACTGGGGAACCAAAAAGCAAAAAACAGTTTCACTCTCAACAGCAGAATCTGAATATATTTCTCTTAGTTCATTAGTTCAAGAATCTTTATGGTTTAAAGGATTGTTAAAAGATTAACACATAAATTGTGATAACGTTCTAATATTCGAAGATAACTTAAGTTGCATTCATATAGCAAAAAATGGGGAAAGTAAAAGAGTCAAACATATAGATATTAGACATCACTTTATTAGAGATGCAATACAGAATGGTAGTGTAATTTTAAAATATGTAACTTCTTCAGAACAAAAGGCAGATATATTCACAAAGGCTTTATGTAAGGATTTGTTCACTAAGTTTAAAAATGCCTTAGGTTTATTGAATTGTTAAATTAACTATAACTAGGCAGTTTATTATTTCAATGATTTGTGTTAACTATTTTATTCACGTAATGTTTTAAGTTATTTATATTAGTTATTTAGTTTAGTTTGTCTTATTTATATAAGTCGTATGTAGAATGTGGTTTAAGGGGGAGTGTTAATAAAACCTATTTAGGTAAACCCACATTCTACGTACACAGTGTGATGTGAACTGTCAGTGTAAAAAAAGAATATTATGTTATTATAAAATGGTGGTCATGAAGAAAGTATTTTTATTTAATTTTTATTAAGTCGACTCGTTACAACAACAACCAATGTTGCGTAGTGGCGTAATTAAGATTTATGATTCAGGCTCCCAGGATTACAGGTCGTTATAAACGTACAGTATGTCATAAACGAAATATAGCAGGTATTTGTTACTAAAATTATAAAATATTTAATTATTGAAGTCGTACACTTAAAAGTATTAACTATTAATGGCACCATTTTTCAATCTTTAAATAATAATTACCTATTTAGTTTAACTAGAACGTGTACAAATCTTAAAACTAACTAAATCTTAAATCTTAATATTAAACGATTTTTTTAAATTAAATTTTTAATAAAAAAAAATTTTAATTATCAAATTAACATACTACTTATTCCTTATGGAAAACTTTGATAATAATTATCAAAGTTACTATTATCATTATTATAATAGTAAGGTTGTGTTAAAATTGACAAGCTCTATGTGCTTGTCAATCAAAACAAAACTAAAATTAAATTACGAATTAATCCGAAGTCCGAACACTGCAAAGCGAGCTCCGAGTTAACAAGGCGCGCGCGGGAACGCGACTCGGTTATCGGAGATGCTCGGCAACTCGGCGCAGGCCGCAGCTCGACTCTCGAGGTAATGCGTCATGCAACGCGAGTCGCGAACCAACCACGCAAGCTGCGAATTCACGACGACGTGAGTACGAGTTGACTCGGGTTGTTAAAAACTGGACTCGAGTTGACTCGTTTACGATTTGACTCGAGTTACTCGAGTCACACATCGCTAACGTACAGTAAATGCAGTACATATTTTACTCTGCATTTAACAACGCCCGCGAACTATACATGCTATTTTTACACATTTGATGTGTGAAAATTATAAAATTATTAAATTATTAAATCATTTACCGGGTGTGATACCCGGGGTACCCGGGGAGGATCACAAACGTAGGAATCCAGAGCTATAATTATCGTAAAGCCACTTATAAAAAAATTACAGAATACTGAAAAAATATTGTTACTTGTCTCCGATGAAAAAGATGTAGTCTTCTTTTTCTGGTCGGTGGATACCGTGGATATAGTATAGTCTGCGACTGTTATTGTCGATTTGTCAAAGTTTTAGGTTAGGTTATGTAAACAGTAATTAACTCTGGTAATTAATATTAAATATTAAACTTAAATCAAGACATAAAAGTTTTGGGTACTCTTACTGAATCACACTAAGGATGTTGTCCCGTAATATAAGGTTCTTAAGTAGACGATACTCCCAATCGCTTACATTCAGAACATCTGAATCTTCACCTGTAAGTAGCTTTTCCAAGTTCCAACTCAGGTTTAAAAATTGGTTATTATTAATTGTATTAGCCTTGTCATGATGTAATGTAATAAATGCAGAAATCACTAGAATTGTTGAATAGTATTTCAATATCGGAATGACAAGATTTTATACATTTTAGACCCAGCAAAATGAAAATCAAATAGGTTTGTTCTACACTATGAATAACGATTTATGCAAGCAACTATTTGCACACGGCGGCCTACCGAAGAGCTTTATGAAACAGACCAAGACGTTCACAGAGACTGCACTGATGGTGCGGCTTCCAGCTCTGGATATCATCAACTGCATCAAGGCTACTGACTTTGGCAAACCAGCTATCAGATATGTGCTATGTATCCTTTAAAAATATTGTTTGACTGTACAACTTAGACCCTCTATTGGTAGCGGGCCAGGTAGTTTAACTTCGACTCATGAACTGACCATTTTATATTTAAAGTAAAAATATATCTTTAATTAGAGTTGTCTGCTTTCAGATTAAAGTGTATGGTACAGTCCGATTCAAACATTATTAGGACCAACAGTCTTGGCAACTTCTCGAAAGTTAGCTGCAATTTTATGTTCGCTCAGGGGGGTAATCAACTGAACCATCCTGCTGATACCTATTATTGTATTTTGTGCATCGAAAAGCACAATTTTCGCACAAATTAACAGTAAATTGTACTGTAATTGAGTTCTAGAACTAGCAATTTTAGCCAAATTTTACCTCTACCTACATTGATATGTCATTCAGGTTTTAGTCCTCTTGCTCCAATCTTCAGTCAGTCTACATAAAAATTACCTTAACAATTTCTGCCAGATGGTGAAAAAGGAACTGGAAAATCACTCACTCTAGCTCATTTGTTGCATTTTGCACAAGAAAATGGCTTTCTGATTGTACACATACCTTGGGGTAAATGTTATTTTTATTAGAATTCTCAATTTTACTTCATTTTCATTTGAGATATAAAATTGTTAAATGAGCAAATATGTTAACAATTACATTTCATAAGTTACTAGATGATGCCTGCGACTGTCTGCATAGAATAAGTTCATGCCTGGGAAACTCCTTAATTTTCTGGGATTAAAACTTTATGTCCTATGTCCTTCCCGGGGATGTAACCTATCTCTATACAAATTTAATGAAAATCGGTTGAAAAGATGGATTGTTAAAGTGTAGCAGACAGACACACTTTCTAATATTAGTATGCATCTTTATTAATACAATACCAGTTATGTACCCGATCCATGTTCATATGAATGAATTTTTATCTATCTATACTAATGTACTAATATTATAAATGTGAAAGTTTGGATGGATGTATGGATGTTTGTAACTGAATCAGGCCCCAACCGCTAAACGGATCTGGCTAAAATTTGGCACAGAGATAGATTATAGTCTGGAATATTTACATAGGCTACTTTGTATCCCGGAAAGTAAGAGTTCCCGCGGGAACCAAAAAACCTCGATCCATGCCGACGAAGTCGCGGGCATTAGCTAGTGTACCTATATTGCCATTGGCAATAATTTTAATTTAAGTTTTAGTTGACATTTTTATATTGTTCTGTATTGGGATTGTACCTTTCAATAAAGAATTAATATTATATTACAGTCTCAGAGTGGCTGCGGAGGGTGCCCCGGCACAAGGAAATGTCCAACTCACAGACCAAGGAGGGCTTTGTTGATATACCACTGGATGCTGCTGCATGGTTGCTACACTTCAAAATGCAAAATCAAGTACTCCTAAAAACAGGCGATGTAAGTACCATCCATATTAATATTATAAATGCGAAAGTGTGTTTGGTTGTCCTTCAATCATGCTGCAACAGAGCAATGGATAGCAATGGATTCTTGCATGCATATATTATGTAGTTCAAGACTTGCATGCATATAATATGTAGATAATCGCATAGTATGGGCATGTAATGTAGAAGAAGGAAAGTCATATTACGAGAACAATGTTAAATATGCATGTCGAAGGAAAAAAGAATATAGAAAGACTGAAAAAAAGATGGATGGATTGTGTGAAACAGGATATGCATATAAAAGGCAGTCACGCAGTCAAGTCATAGGCATCACCTTGTAATGTTAAAATTTGTACTTCAATTACTTTGCAGTTGAAGATATCACAGGAATATGTGTGGAGTAAACGTGAGAAGACAGCAGAAGGGGCACCGCTTTCTGATCTAGTGGAGCTTGGCATTGCAAGGGTGAAGTATGCGTGTGACGTCATAGAGGTGCTCATCAAGGAAATTAAACTTCTTTCAAACAGCAAGAAGTAGGTATTGCCATCATATAGAATTAAGCAAAGGTTCTTTACATAATATGTTTGTGAGCTTGACCCTAATGGGAAAAAGCGATTATCACAAATGAAATACACCTCATGTACAACTGGGTATTACATGGATAGTCCAGAGCGAGAAAAAGAATTTACTACAATAAAAACATTTTTTTTCGAATCTATCATTGACTGGGCACTGGACAGTGCATACTTGATTTATATTATATATTATGTAGTATATCTTCAATTATGTTGGGTTGTCCAAGGCATCAAAGTTGAACTTTATTGTGAACATATTCATTGCTGTATCAATCTAGCAAATTAGGAAGTTGACTCAAGGACCAATGCCTGGCAAAATAGACACTTTTTAATGCATAATTACTAACTAATTAGTATGGATATGGATTTTGATCTGCAACATATTATTACATTAACAACAAAATATATTTTATCTTCACAGATGCAAGACTTTTGTAGCAATAGATGGTTTCAACAGTTTCTTCTACCCCCTGACAAGGCTTAGGACACCAACCAAGAAGAAGGTCACCCCGGAAGAAGTTAGTCTCACTGCTCCATTCATGGATATCACTAAAAACGACTGGGTTAGTAACAATAAGATAATGATTAATCTATGAGTAGATAATGTCCAACTTGCATGACAATGAGACATACCTATTTTTATTTTAATGCTAGTGTATCAAAATCCTTCACAAAAATGCAATGCACAATTTTAAAAAGTCACAATTTGATGAAAAGTATGTTAAGATATAGATAATGAATAAACAGGCTTATATAAATTTTATACATAATTCTTAAGTTTATTTAAATTGCTAGTGGGCCTGGCAGGTGTTGTCCTGCCCTGTAAATAGAAAAAATCTTAGAACACATGCAGTGTCACCTACCAAAAAAGTGGATCCTAGTGAACTGAGGGAATTCTATTGTAATTTTTCTATAATCACCATCCAGGGAATCACTCAAACACACAAAACGTTTCCTCAAAATTGGTCCAGGCGCTTATTATATATTAGAATCTTGCTACTCTTGCAGGTTAAGCTGTATTTAACACTACTCAATGATAGTTTTCTGTTCAGGATAATATGAAATTTTGATTCTCTACAGAGTAATGGTGTCATAGCACTCACAACAGATCAACTAGCAGTGCCTGAAGACCGTCAAGACAACTACTTCCCAAAGTACTTACTTTATCAAAAGGTAATTCAGGTTTGTTTTTTTTACATTGCAAGATACAGAATAAAGGCTTGCCCCTGACAACAGTCATGCTCATTCTTAATGGAATTTATTTCCTCCTAATAAATTATTATATAAAATAATCATATTAAAATATTGCTCCTAAGTACCATCTGTGTCTTTGTTTGTCCTTCAATCACGCCGCAACATCGCATCATTATGATTTTATCCTGGTAAATTGCAAGGATCCTGCAGGAATTAAAAAAACTAAAAGCTGTAGATGTTGTTGCAGCGTCAGCTAGTAATGATTATAGAGACATTATGTAATCTTGAATAGTTGTGGGTGAAAACAATATTTTAATGAAAATATTTTTTTGTTCTAAGGGCTTTGAACACCTAGACCCCTTTGTGCCAGTGGAAATAGGAAGATACTCTGAGAGAGAGTTCATGTCCTGTGCCAACTACTACAGAGACAGACTGTGGTTGCGAGGGCCACCAGAGTTGGAGAGTGAATTGAAACTAAACAGTGCCTGCAATCCTTACAGCTTTATGGAACTTTGTGCTCCATTATAAACAATGATATATATTTATTAGGTTTAATATAATGTAGCTGTTAATAGTTAATGTGTTTTATTTACATAAATCCTATGAATTATTGTAGTATGAGAAGCTTTTTGTTTAATTAATAAATTAAATATGAACTGTTTAAAATAGGGATAAAACAAAAGTCAATAATCAATAGTATTTGAAGCTAATGTAACTGAGTAATAATTAATATACTTTGAATACATTACGTGAGCAAATCACATATGAAATCAAACAAAAATTAGGTATGCATTTCAGAAGTTATATTTCAGACTGCTGATATTTTCTAATTAATAACAATCTAGCATGAATGAAAAACGATGGTTAACTTCACTGGCAGAGTGGTAATAGACTGGAAAATTAATGTCACAATTGAAATTAATTGCAAGTCTTTTGATTAAATTTGAACACATTATAAATTATAACAAATATCAAAAGTAAAAAGCAGAACATTAGTGATTAAATAATTTACTTTGCCATATACATATTATCTACAGTACACTTGGTGAAATTTTAAACTTTGTAGCCAACAATATGGCGTTTTCCGATGCACTCTCCCACATAGAACCAGAAGATCACTTCCATTCCCACAAGTGTGTTAAGAGTGGCCTGCTTGACTGTCTGGTTCTTCCATGCACCGGTCTTGGCGCTAGTTACGAGTTTACCAATACCAGCCTTGATCTGTGGGATATCGCTGAGTTTGGGTGGTGTCAGCTCTACCTTGGCGTATTGTAAAAATATGTTGAACTTGGGCCTGGCTGCTGCAAGGGCCGCTGTAAATATAATATGACATTTTTAATGATTATACAATACTTGTATTAGCTAAAACAGTACTGATTAAAATAAAAACATAACCTTCCAGACAAATTACATAACTCAGAACTTAACGAAAATAAGAAAAAAGTCGGAACTTACAGTTGATTAGTGAGGGTAATTTAGCAGCCGCAGCCATAGTTTTTAGTTATCTAATGAAAACAATTGAAGGTTTAAAATTTTAGTTACTAATTTATTCCAAATTTAATTTTGGAATTTTTAGACAGAGACTAACCACCGAGAGACAAACTAAAAAGTACTTCCACAGACAAAAGTTGCAGTTGTGCCTAGGTCTTAGATAATGGCCTAGGTGTTGCCCTTGATTTTTCTTTTCAGATTGAATGGGGTGGATTCTTGTTGACTTTAAGGCTTAACCTAGGAAATACCACACATTTATAAAGGGAACCAGATTCAATATATTGAAAAAAGTTGCGTGGCAATTTCAAACACACGGAAACATTACGCACACATAGACAAAACACAGGGCTGCACCTTGTTGCTGCATAACACATTATTATGTAGGGTTAAGTCGTGTGGGAAAACAACGACCTAAACGTTACCTATCATTTGGAAGCTATAATTTGTAAGGGTTTTAAAAATAATAATAGGTCCTTTCTCCTTTTATGACTTTTTCATCACAAGCGATCACAACTGCAATGTAGTAACAAAATTGAAAATTGTAATTTCATCTAGCTTTTGCCCGCAACTTCGCTTACGTTAAACTCAATTTTCATACAAATTTCAAATACCAGTTTTACGATGGGATGAATTTTCAAAAATATTTTCTCGGATAATGCTCCTACCTTTTAACCGGTTTGTAGTTGGCTAAGGCCTGCCTCGATAGGATAGAGGCCTGTGCCAGATGTCTATTTCGGGCTTGGGTCCGCGATGATAATCACCACCACGTGGGGGACCCTAGTGGTGGTGATTATTATAGTTATAGGCAGAGATAACACGAATGTGAACTCCGCGCTGCGTGTTATAACGTCACTGTGGACTCCGTCAGTATCATGGCCAGTGGTTCTCTCGTCGTTCTCGCTCTGCGTCGATGCACAGGTTCTGGAGATATTATTTAGAAGCACAGTACCAACGGCTATCGTATAAATACCGCCAGATTTTAACTCAAAGTTCCTATTGACAATAATTTCTTGGCAGTAAGCCAAATAAATGTTGTAAAACAATCGAATCGAATCGTTATTCCAAAAAATAGGTTAGAAGGTTAAATAAAAAAATTACAACAGGTTAAACTCAAATCTTATTTATTCAAATAAACTTTACAATTAGTGATTTTGAATCGCCAAGTGAATCTACCATTAATTCGTAATATCATTTCTAGCGAGAGATCATACTAATATTATAAATGCAAAAGTGTGTTTGTTTGTTGGTTTGTCCTTTAATCACGCCGCAACGGAGCAACGGATCGACGTGATTCTTGGCATGGGTAATAGTTGAGAACCTACTTTTTATCACGGAAAATTAAGGAGTTCCCGCGGGAATCAAACAAATTTAAACCACGCGGACAAAGTCGCGGGCATAAGCTAGTGTTACAATATGTACTATAAAGAACCAGAAGTGGATTAAAGTAAAAAGTAAAAGCAAACAACAAACAAAACTTTATCCTACAGAATCTCAAACTGTGAGACTATGTGTGTGATTGTGACTTGTGAGTGTCAATTTTTGGCTTAAAAAATTAATGTTCTGCCTAACAAACAATATATGAATATTATTGTAAGTGGACTTGTGGTAATATTGCTGGTATATTTAACTGATACATCCATCCATCCGTCCATTCATTTTTATCCATAGATCTCTCAGGTATTCATCCTTTGGAAACCTGAAATTAAAAGTCGAAGTTATATACTTAAAATAAAAGGGTCGTCAAGTCCGGCCCTGTAATTTATTAATATGATAGCATGAAATTTACTTACCGATGGAACGTTATTTCTGGGGTTTTCCTGTACGAAGTGTTGTAACACTGGGGGCACAACACTTCACCGTTTTATTTCAATAAATATTGGCTACTAAACCTCCAAATTTCACAAAAAAATTCTGACAACACACGCCATTTATGTCTTCTACATGTCTTTTACCCTATTATCAAACTGCCAATGTGTGCGTTTGTGTTGCACAGTGTTGCAACCAATAAAAAAAAAGATAGGAACATAGACATTTTTGCTTGGAGGGAAAAGGACACAGATTCCCATACACGTGCCTATGTGGGTGTGAAAATGTTAAGTCTGCTTTTCTTTATTATGTCTGTGGGAAATACCTACAGTATACAAACATTTTGGAAATATAAAGGATTTGAATCTAGAGCCGTAAAATATTTTTGTTAAATTTCGATAATTCTACCAAAGAGAATATAAAGAGCTACGTCGAGCACATTGAAATTGACAATTTGTGTTCTCTGATATGTTACTTGTCTCTGGTTCTCTGATTTGTGCCTCGGTGTTTGTGCCCAGGGTTTGTGCCTCTGATTTGTGCTAGAAGTGGGTGCCGGCGTTCAAAAGAAATGCAATTATTAAAATTCCATCTAACAATAACACAAAAACATTGAATTAAATAAGAATAGAGGCTAAGTTTTCCCATAAAAAAGCTAAAATGATCCGTTATGGTAAGTCTGGTTTTGGACAAAGTAATGATGAATTAATATATGTTCATACGCGTGGCTGCGGTGTTCATGATGAAGAAATTTATATAAATTTATTTTAGTAGCTAATAATTTGTTATAATGCTTATTTAGTTTTATTATTAGCAATCTTCCCTGTATGTTTACATGTAATTATTGCTAGCTCTTGTATATCTAAAGGCCACGTCATTACGCGCATAGCGCCGGCATACACTTCATTCGGCTATCTTCATTAGTACATTTTAAATTTGATTTTACATTTGAGTTGTAACGCATATTTCCTTTACTTATGGATTTCATTATATGTATTTGTATTATTAGTACAAGATGTTTTTTTTTGTATTTTGACAATTGATTCCATATAGGTATATTTTTATTCCATAAAGAACACAGCCCACTTTTGCTTTTAATAATCATTAACTAGCAACTCCTTTTAAATTTTAGCATTAACAGTGCTAAGTCTGTTAGCTGTAAGTAGTGCAATATTGCAAGGAACAGTAGATGTGAAGCGGTTGCGAGGAATCCTGGAGGAAGGTGCGAAGAGCAAAGATGCTGGTGTATTGTACTACTCTCTCAAAGGCCTCTCCTTGCTGAAGGCTTCCATTCCAGATGTCTGTGATGTGAGTGTATCTTTCTATAGTTACTTTAATAAATCTGGAACTGACGTCCAATTTTTTTAAAATCTTCTATTGAGAGAAATTCCTCATCTGAGAGCTTAAAATGAATTACTCAAAGTGCTTAAGGCGTTCATATGCATGAATTGTTTGTTGGATTATGATTACGATTCTCTTACACAATTGGGGCATGTTATTGGTTTATTTGGTTCTTTCTGAATTTTTCTTATTATTGCTTATTGGGAAGATAAGCATAGTACTATGATACATACTACACCATGGCTTATATAATTTTTCAGTGGAACTTCAGATTTTCCTGTGGTTGTTACGTCCTTTGTCTTGTTCTTCCTTTTGTTGCTAGACAATTCAATTATTTAAACAATTATTTAAACAATCAAACTAAGCAATTGGATGGTAAAAAAACCAAGTGAAATAGCATCTCGGAAAACTGCAAAGCAGGAATCCATACTAATATTATAAATGCGATAGTGTGTCTGCTATACTTTCATGGCTCATCTGTTCAACCAATTTTGATGGAATTTGGTACAGGTGTAGGTTATATCCTGTGGCCTTCCCTGGGCTCCATAGGCTCCTTTTTATCCCGGAAAATTAAGGAGTTCCCACTGGAATAAAAAAATCCTAATCCAGGCGGAAGAAGATGCAAAAATCATCATCTATATTAATTAAGGCTTCCATTGTTTTTGAAACTTAAGTTATTTCTTGTTGTAATATGTGAATGATTTTTATTTTAGGTTATATCAAAAGTCAAAATTGATCTTCAGAGTATAGAACAAGTATTCTACCTCACAAATGCTGCAGAACTCAGTGGTTGTCAGAACTCCCTCAAGCCTGATGTGCTAGGGCCCCCTGTAGCTGTGCTAGACAAGAAGGATGCAACCCTGGCGGACATCTATCATGCTATATACTCTATGAAGGCTCTGGGCAAGGGGACAGTGTACGACAGAGAAGATTCATTGAAAAACCTTATACAGATCTTGAAAAAGGATGACACTCCAGCTAAGTATGTTAAAATAACTTACTATCAATACTAAAAATGCAAAATTACATCTGCTTGTTGTCTGTTCTTGAATCACGCCACAACAGATCTATTGGATTGATATGACGATTTGCATGGGTATAGTTATGGACCTGGAGGTGATATAGGTTAATTTTTATTCCAGGAAATCTAATAGTTTCCCTTGGGATTAAACTTAATACTTGTGAAAGATGTTGCAGGCATCAGGTATTTTGATGTCTGTTAAAAATGATTTAGAAATAAGCTGACCCTCTTTTGCATCTATAACATAGTACAATTTTGTTTAATCTTGCTTATTTGTCATTGCACCAGATGATGCTTGCAACTTCATCCACGTGGATTTTTTTATTCCTGCAGGAACTCTTTTATTTTCTAGGATAAAAAGTATGTCCTTGCCCTGGATGTAGCCTACCTCTATACAAAATTTCATCAAAATTAGTTGAACAGGTGGGCTGTAAAAGCACAGCAGACAGACAGAAATACATTTGCATTTATAATATTAGTATGATGATAGGGCTGATTCGATTTAGAGATTGTGCATTACAGCCCAATCTTTAAATTAAAATGACAGCATTGAAATTATTGCTAACCCTTTCATAATACTCCTTGCGGAAAGGAGCAGAACTAGATTTAAAGCTGTCATTTTAGTTTAAACAGAGATTTTGTTATATTGAATTAGCTACATTGTCACACGACTAATGAGTACATCCCCCAGCTACGGCTACGTGTTTGCGCTGTGCGAGCACTTGGGCTGTGGCGCGTGGACGGCCGCGCACGCCGAGAGCGCGCTGCTGGCCGCCGACGAGACGGACTCCAAAGTGCTGCACTTTGACGGAGGCCTGCCCGTCACCTCCTTTGTGCTGTCCACCATACTCAGGTGAGCTCGCATACTGTTTGTTTGTTACTCAGTTTATTTTCTACCCGACTAAGTAATACAAAAAAAACTTTCGACTTATAGCGACGTGCGGCACTCGGCGGACAGGTCATCAGTGAACCACTGGCTACTACAAATGCAGAGCTAAAGAGTGTCTAGAGTGTACAAAGTTTAATTTTTTTTTTTATTCTTAGCGTTTAGTTCTTTAAAAACATGTAGAAAAATGAAAAGTTTGTTAGTATCATGTAGAATGTTGTATATTAGAAATGATAAATATATATATATATTTATCTCAGAGCAAGAAGCTCTGCAGTTGCACTATTTTTAAAAAGAAAAATATTACTATAAGTTAATACAACACACAACAACATACAAAATAACTGCCTCATTGGTCTAGCGGTTAGTTTAGTCGACTGCGGATCACGAGGTCCTGGGTTCGATTCCCGGTCGGCCATAAAAATTGTTAGGTATTGGGTTTCAATTATGAAATTCTCAGTGCCAGCCCGCAGTTGGAAGTTGGCGGTGTTTCACCCCCGTGCCTCGGAGAGCACGTTAAGCCGTCGGTCCCGGTTATTATCACTAACATGATAATAGTCGTTAAAGCCCGCCAACCCGCATTGGAGCAGCGTGGTGGGTCTAAGCTCCTAATTCCCTCTCTCCTATGAGAGTGGAGGCCTGTGCCCAGCTGTGGGACGTTAATAGGCTGTAGTGGTGGTGGTGGTGGTGGAAATACAACACATACTCGTATTATGTAAGTATTACTCTGACTTGTGAGTTACTGGATGTGAGGCTGGTTTGAAGATATTATTAGTATTTTTCATTTAACTCAGTATTGGGGAATAGCCTACTAACCGTGCAAAAAAATAAAGCATCTGAAGCAGGCCAATGTGCTCGACAGCAGTGTACAGATATGAAGACGCTGGTCCTCTTCTCTGGAAATAGTCAGTTGAATGATCTCAGAACCTCAATGAGGAAAAAAGCTCAGTAGGTATGTAATATCTATCCATGTGACCCCTGAAAGACGGCAGCTGGCCGTGGCTCCAGCTTTTGGAAGGAACACGAGGTCGGTTCAATCGGACCAGGGATGAGCCCAGCATGGGCAACATGCAAGGAAGGCTCCAGCGCAAGTTCTTATAGGCCTATTATACTGCACTTTTCACGGGGACCCTTTTTTTTATCTACTACAAGTTAGCCCTTGACTGCGACCGCATCTGATGATAAGTGATGATGCAGTCTAAGATGGTAGCGGGCTAACCTGTTAGGGGCATGGCACTTAACCCTTACATTTAATCAGAGTAGTGTCATAAGATTTAGGGAGAAAGGGTCCCTAAATTGATCCTTATTGCTGTGTAATAAGCGACGCTCTAACTTGCCCGGCCACGCCCGCCCTTATCGCAGGGCCGTGCTATCGCAGGAAAGTGCAGTGTAATAGGCCTATGCCTATTACACTGCACTTTCCACAGGGCAACGGAACTCTTAATAGTAAGAGTTCCCGGAGCCTTTCATCATGCGCTGAGGATGGTCACCGAAGAGGTTTTAGTGGGTAAAGAGGTATATAATATCCATAGAACGTACAAGAGGCTGAAGAAGCCGTCGCCGCTTACGGAGGAGCAGCGCTACAAGTTCGCTGCGTACCTGCTGACGCGCCGCTCCGTGACGTCAGCACGCGGCGCCGCGCTTCTTCTCGAGGCCGCTATGCATCTCGCCGATGAGCAGGTACACCTTCTGTCCTATCTTGTACACTTTCATTCCTTTATTATATACTTTCTTACCTTTTTTGTACACCGTCATTCCTTTTTTTTTATCCACTACAGGTTAGCCCTTGACTGCGAGCTCACCTGATGGTAAGTGATGATGCAGTCTAAGATGGTAGCGGGCTAACCTGTTAGGGGCATGGCAGTTATATTAAACACATACCCCTATTCGTTTTCTACACGGCATAGTACCGGTACGCTAAATCGCTTGGCGGCACGTCTTTACCGGTAGGGTAGTAACTAGCCACGGCTGAAGCCTCCCACCAGGCCAGACCAGGGAAAATTCAGAAATTATAAATTTATAAACCCTGCCGGGGATCGAACTCGGAACCTCCGCACGTTAAGGCAACAGCGCTCAACACTGCGCCACGGAGGTCGTCAAAACACTTTCTTTCTTTTCTCTTGAGAAAAGATCAAGGGGAAACTCTTTGCATTGCAGTCTCAAGAGCACAGGCATGTTGCGTATCTTAGCAGACGCATTATTTTAGTTTCGCTCCACTTTGTAGATACTCTAAACATAAGTCGATTGGAATCATTTTTTTTTTGTTTTTTTTTTTGTGAAGAGGTTCTCAATTTGTTTCTTTTTAGACATTTGAACGAATTTATGGAGTTAAAGAAGATATAACTGAGATGCTATTTCTTATTTTACTTAACTTATCTGGATTGCCTAACTAGACCGAATTAGACTAGAATTAAATCCAGTCAGGTTAAAATATCTTTAACTTAAAAACAAGTGCAATATTATTTATATTGAAATAGATTCATTTTTTATTTTTCCACAGCCAACACCAGTCTGCATAGTATTCAAAGACAAGAAATACATCACATCTGATGCAGACACCATTGAGTTCTCAGTCACAGACCTGATCGGCAGACCTGTCCCCAACCTCAAGCCTGACGAAGTTGTAGCCCAGTCTGGCACACGCTTGGCGGATGACGTGGTCGTGCTGTCCAAACAACCTTTAAGCCAAAAACCAAATGAGCAGACAACTTTCGTCCTTAACTTGAGTAAGATTAAGGCTCAACATGGCTTGTATAAGATATCGTTGAGTGCGGGTGCCAAGTCTGCCAACTTCAACATAGCGGTGTTGGGCGAGATAGTCGTGTCGAGTGTGGAGATCGGCGTTGGGGATGTGGACGGCACTACCAGCCCCAAGCTCACCAGTGTGACGTATCCTAACAAGCTGGCTGAGACACTGCAGGCCGATCATTTGCAGAAGTAAGTCTGTTGACATGCATGTAAATGTGTTAAGCTCGCCATTGACGGTAAAACGTGTTACATCTTTTCTCGTCTGTCCCACCACTATTGGTCATCTCGTCATATAATGTCCTATCCTTCGCCTAACTGAAAAGTTGTGTTATGTTGGCATTTCATTTGACTTAATATGTGTGAAATATGTAGGCCGATGTAGCGTGATGCAAACCCACAGAAATTCCGTGCCCACCGTACCTCATCTAAAGTCGTAAATTATTTTGCGTGACTTTTGACTTGGAGTGCAAACTCCCTGCGCCGTGACATCAAGCGTGGATCGTGACTGCGAACTCTCGTAGGAGGTCACGTCGAACAAAACGTAAATTTGATGCCATGAGTGAACATAAATTTGCGGTTGTTGCCGGTGGCACCCATCCATTTGACATAAGTCAACTTACGCACTTTACAGCTGTCAATGGCGAGCTTTAGAAAAATTCAAACAAGCGTAAAAACATGTCAAAATATAGTTTTTGAAGTAAAAAGAAAGAACTATACTTCTTTTGGCGCGTTAGGGAAAAATTATCAGAGTGAATTTTTACGATGCCCGCGCACAGAGACACCCCAATTCGACACCCTTATAAGCATTATAAGTCTTGCAGAAAACGGCCTACCAACAAAATAAGAACTGATAACTATATTCAAGATATTCCACTACAGCCTATTAACGTCCCACTGCTGGGCACAGACCTCCACTCTTATAGAAGAAAGGGAATTAAAGCTTAGACCCACCACGCTGCTTCAATGCGGGTTGGCGGTTGCTTTAACGACTATTACCATGTTAGGGATAATAACCGGGACCGACGGCTTAACGTGCTCTCCGAGGCACGGGAGTGAAACACCGCCAACTTCCTAACTCGGGGCTAGTACTGAGAATTTCTAATCAGAAAAAACCCAATACTTATAGGCCTATTACACTGCATTTTATACAGGGCCCTGTGGTAAGGGTGCGCGTGGCCACTAGTTAGAGCTACAATTGGGGCAATGTGGACCAATGTAGGGGCCCTTACTCACTGAATCTTATTACACCACACTGTGAAAAGTGCAGTGTAATAGGCCTATTAATTATGACCCGACCCGGGACCTCATCGGCCGCAGTCGAACATGATAATCACTAGACCAACGAGGCAGTTCAAAATATTATTTGCTACTAGCTGACCCGGCAAACGTTGTTTTGCCATATGAATTATTAAACCTGCTATTATGCTGCTCCCAAGCGGAGGAATTTGGCAAAACGGGACCCCATTGATCAGCTATTCGACCAGGGTTGAAAAATATAAAACGCTATCGAAACATAGGGGTCGGTGGTAGGAGGGTAAAAATTTAGGACTAAATGTATTTTTCAATTTCCACACCATAAAAAAATAACAAAAAAAAATTTGACCAAATAATAAAAAATTTTTTTTTGGGGTGAACCACCCTTAACACTTAGGGGTGTAAAAATTAGTTATAAACCTATTCTCATACCTACTGAATATACATATTGTAAGTGATATCTACTTTAATAATAACATTCAACATAGATCGTAAATCTCGTCGCAGCGTCGCGCCTTAGAGAGCGCGGGTATCGCGTGTGGGAGCTCGAGACTGACTAAATCGCTGTCCCTACCGGCGGCGCGGGCGTCGACGGGGTAGACAGCGGGAATGAGAGGGAAAGAGGAAGTCGGGAACGGTTGGACCATACCGATGCCGAGAGGACGCGCGAGGGGCAACTCGAACGACGTGTTACAATATGAAATTTCATCAAACTCGGTCAAGCCGTTTCGGAGGAGTATAAACACTAAAACTGTGATAAGAATTTTATAGTATATTAGATATATCGCACACTTGTTTGTTGTGGTGAGACGGTGGATGTGTCCCGCAGAGTGAGCCTGAAGTTCGTGGTGCGCGACGCGTTCGGCAAGCCGGTGGCGCTGCAGCAGGCCTTCGTGCGCGTGGCGCCGCTCGCCGGCAGCGAGGAGGCCGTCTACGTCGCGGAGCCCGACGCCGCCAACACATACAAAGTCGACTTGGTAACTTCTTTTTTTTTAAATTATCAAACCTAGCTAATGCCCGCGACTTCGTCAGCGTGGATCGAGGTTTTTTTAGTTCCCGCGGGAACTCCTTAATTTTCCGGGATAAAAAGTAGCCTATGTGCTATTCCTGGCTATCATCTATCTCTGTGCCAAATTCCAGCCAGATCCGTTCAGCCGTTGGGGCGGAATTGAGTAACAAACATCCATACATCCATACATCCATCCAAACTTTCACATTTATAATATTAAGTATCAAAATAAAAATCGTTACAATTTTGGTGGGTAGCACTGCGAAAACCCACGTAGCACGTAAAAAAACTGTGCCACTGACTTACACTACGGCCCATTAACGTCCCACTGCTGGGCACAAGCCTCCACTCTCATAGGAGAGAGGGAATTAAAGCTTATAGGCCTATTACACTGCACTTTTCACAGGGACCCTTATACTTAAATCAGTGTAGTGTAATAAGATTTAGGGAGAAAGGGCCCTTAAATTGGTCCATATTGCTGTGTATGAAGCGACGCTCTAACTAGCGGCCACGCCCACCCTTATCACAGGGCCCTGTAAAAAGTGCAGTGTAACAGGCCTATTAGACCCGCCATCTTTCCTGTGATTAATTATCCGGGACCAACGGCTTAACGTGCTCTCCGAGACACGGGGTTGAAGCACCGCCAACTTCCTAACTCCGGGCTAGTACTGAGAATTTATAGTCAGAAAAACCCAATACTTAATTATGGACTCGAACCCGGGACCTCGTCAGCCGAAGTCGAACATGCCATGCCAATCTAGACCAACGTTTTTTTTTATCCACTACAAGTTAGCCCTTGACTGCGATCTCACCTGATGGTAAGTGATGATGCAGTCTAAGATGGTAGCGGGCTAACCTGTTAGGGGCATGGCAGTTATATTAAACCCATCCCTTTATTCGGTTTCTACACGGCTACGTACCGGAACGCTAAATCGCTTGGCGGCACGTCTTTGCCGGTAGGGTAAGCCACGGCCGAAGCCTCCCACCAGACCAGACCAGGGAAAATTCAGAAATTATAAATTCCCGAATTGACCGGGAATCGAACCCGGGACCTCCGCACATTAAGACAACAGCGCTACACACTGCGCCACGGAGGTCGTCAAGTATTCTGTGGTTATGTGTTTATCCTGAGGGCCAAGGACACTAAACTTGTTAATTTTTTAATTATGACTTGTTATTTAATGAACCACATTGTTGCCCAGAACGTGGCAGCGATGTCGAAGCACCTGAGCAGCGCGAGCGGCGTGCACTCGGCGACGCTGCTGCTGGGCGACAGCGCGGCGGCCGCGCCGCTCGCCTGGCACCTCGCCGACCTCGCGCTGCACTTCGCCACCGGTGACAACGCGCTCGGTTAGTTCAGCTCCAGTTAACGGCATAAGGCCCGCAGGCTGATTACGTAAAATGTTGCAATAGCGACAGCAGTAGCAATGCGACAGCAAACACTACGCGATCGGTCGCAAAATGTCACTAGAATTCGTATTACGCAAGCCGATCGCACGTCTATTGCTCGCCTGTCGCAGAATGCACTTTTCATGCACTTTTGCTATCGATACTAGCGCCACTCGCGACAGGACAGCAATAGATGAAAACAAAATAAGCAGCTTTATCCATACCTTTTATAGTCATCTTTGGTACGTTCCTTGAGTATGTTCCTGTGTGGTTGAATTTAAAGAGTGAAGTGTTCGACTGATCATAGGCTAAACCACAGAGTACATTGTTATGGCTAAACTATTATGTACTATCTACTCTGATCTACTCTCTACAGCAGTCGGATTTGAAGTGTGCATTGAAGTGATTATTTTGCTGAATTTTAATTTTGGGCAGTAAGTTAAAAATCAATTATAGTTCAGTACAAACAATTTGTACGTTCGTTTCCTTTAACTAACATTTTCTCGATATAATTATAGTGGAACATCGAGTGTCGCCAAGTCAACTGGACGACGATTGCTTGAGGTTATGTACCTACATATTTAAAAAACCACAGTAAACGCACTCGACAATTACCCAACAATCACTTTGCAACAGGTGCAGAGGTTGTTGCTGTTTGACGTTTCATTTTGCTCGGCTGTCGCTGTCGTATTGCTGTCAAGGAAGCTTAGATAATACCAATTTGCTGGTACGACAAGGACAAGAATGCAGTTTTTAGTTCATAGATTGTCCGCTAGAGGGTGAACTAGAGCTCGACTGCTGTCTGCTCTGTAGCCGCTGATACGTAATACAAAAGTACCGTTTGACAGCAGCGATCGCGAGATTTACGCCTGTCGCAAGCCTGTCGCGAGTTATGTAATCAGCCCGCCGGACTCCACCAAAGCGGAGACGTGCGGAGATGTCCCAAGCGGAGACGAGAAGAGATGTTTTTCAGCTAGGGTGTAGGCTGTATCTGTCACCGTAAGATTGTGAAAACCGTTACATTGTAATCTATCTAGCGAAATTGTAAACTGTCGAAAGATTACAGCCGCGGGAAAACAACCATTAAAATTTCAGTGTGTATGTAGGTTATTTCATTCCAAGGTTATTAACACATAACACATATAGTTCGCGCACGAGCTCCGAGGAATCGGGGTCTGAAGAAGCGACTCCCAGCACTAGTTTCGAGCTTGACGCGTGCAATTTTGCGATAGCAGTATGGTTTTGTACTTTATATAACTCTAGGTCATTACTTTAACATTTCATAGAATTCCTCGGAGCTCGCGCGCGGACTATACACGTGTAAAATATGTTCGCAGGCGAGTCAGCGAAGTCAGCGCCCGCAGGGAGCACGTACCGCGGGCCGCTGCCGGAGATAGCGCACACGTTCCGCACGGCGGAGGCGCGGCCGCCGCGCGTGCTGTCGGACGTGTTCGCGTGCGCGTGCGCCGCGCCGCTGCTGCTGCTGCTGCTGCTGTGGGCGCGCCTGCCGCTCAACCTGCGCCTCTTCCCCGCCTCGCCCAGCGCGCTGCTCTTCCACGCGGCGCTCGGAGGTAACACTGTGAACAGGGCGCGTTTGGAACCCTCGTAGCTTTAGTTTTAAGATACCGTAATTGATTATCACCATCATGTTTTATAAGTTTCAGAGTGTACAGTGTACCTAAATTGAATGAATAAATATTGATTAATTGATGTCTCGCACACATTCGGAGGCGCGTCGGACACCATCGCGTGCGCTGTGTGCAAGATATTAATATATCTTGGGTTGGGTATCCAAATTGAGCAGGCGTCGTTTTAGACGCGTCTTTCTCGTGAAATGTATTATATTAGCAACAACTTCAGTTAATTAATATGCTCCTTAGGAGTAACACATAAAACTACATTACGATTGGAAAATATTAATTTTTAAGACGTTCTGTCATCAGAAAATACTTAGGAATAACCTTTTCATCCAAAATAAAGTCATTTATATTTAAAATATGTATATAAATATTCATTATTAAATAAGCCTTAAACTAAGGCATTAATGTTTAATTTCGAATGTAGTATATTTATATTTAAAACCTTTTGCCTTCGTAACAACGTGAGCATGTCGGCCTTTCGTACTTGTCGGTCACGTGAATCCACAATTTTACCCCCTACCAAAAAGTGCTCAACGCGGCTAAAGTAGTTTTCACTTGAAAAATTATGTTTGCTATTCCTGAATGTTCTAGAAATACTTTTATTTGGTTTCCCTCGAATTTTGTGTTGTTAAGTTTATCTTACCTTTAACTTACACTGCACAGACTATATCGTTATAATATTACTTTCTAGTGAAATATAGCGGCAAAATATTTTAATAAATAAGTTGGATATCCCCAAATGATTTTAGAAATAATTTGTAACAGGCCTTTTACACTGCACTTTTCACAGGGACCCTTCCATTTGAATCAGTGTAGTTTAATATGATTTAGGAAGAAAGGGTCCATAGTGCTGTGTAATAAGCGACGCTCAACTAGCGGCCACGCCCACCCTTACCACAGGGCCCTGTAATAAGTGCAGTGTAATAGGCCTATTAGTTTGTTTTGCCTCGAATTTTGTGTTGTTTAGTGTTGCCAGTATCTAACTGAGGGTACAGTTTTCACTGCACAGACTATATCGTCATATTATGTATTGTCTGTGGCAGGCTGCCTGTCGCTGTACGGGCTGCTGTGGCTGCGGCTGTCGATGTTCGCGGCGCTGCGCTACGTGCTGCCGGCCGCCGCACTCACCTTCCTCGCCGGCCACCGCCTGCTGCGCGCGCTCGCGCTGACCAAGGCGCGCCGCGACTAACACTATTGTATCCTATCGTTATTATAATTAAATAATTATGTCTTACACGCGCATTTGTTTCATTTGAAAAGATTCCCTACATCATCATCCTGAGTTTCGTATCTCTATGATCTTGAAGGACGGGTGACCTAGCTTGGATGGTGAATGGATGCTCATGCCTTCATTACGATAATGAAGGCATGAACACTAATCCATTTTCTAAACAAGTAATTAATTTCGCGTTATGGCGCAGGTGGAGCCGGTACCATGAGAACTAAATCACATCTCTAGACTGAAAAACTGATTTCCTCACAGTCCGGAACTATGATGCAGGTCCAATCCCCCAAATGTGCAGTACTTAAGTAGTATTATGCTAAAATCTAGGAAATGTTCAGAGCCTATGGCACATCTTCCAATGCTTCTTGTCTAAACTTCTGGGGCCTTACAGCCATTAAAATATATGTTGACTTTCGTGTTTTATAATTGTAATTGTACGTGACATGAAACTGTCATTTCGAGTAGGTATTGCTTATTTTAAACGTTGCAAGTATGGTAATAAGGCACAAAATAGAATGATAACATGGAAGATCAGCTCTATACTGAAAGCGAAAACCAGCACGCACTCTTGTTCGTATGGTCCAATCTCTCAAACGAATTCTCCGTCTGAGATTGCTGTGCAAACTCTTATCGCTCTTAGTAACAGTCGGGGCAATCCCATCCAGGGTGCTGATAGGGTTGCTCCATCTTTGTAGCACATAAGTATGTTTGGGGCGCGTGTTGACTGCTTTTACGCCACTTTAGAGTAGACTGAGCAGATTATACGACAAGTTCAAACAGCATCCGAAGATAATTCATAAGGAAGAAAAATAATATCAATATTCGTGCAAATATTATTGAATATATTATGTATCAAAATTACATTTATAATATCACAAAGATCCAAATTGAAACCTTAATTAACTTTACGTCTTCACATTTGATTCGATAATACATAACAGCTAGTTATTGCAAAATTACTTATTTACTAGACCTAACCTAACTTAACTTTGCTAACTTTAACATATTTGCTAACATAATACAGGTTTCTAGGCCGACTTCCCAATGCTTAGAGCTACAACGTTCCTAACTCTATGGCCTAAACTGATATCACTTTTTGATCAGTTTATTTCGGGGTTGACTTTGAAAGGACAGGCCCTATAGAAAATTTAATTAAACACACAAATAACAAACACGTAATCGGCCTTGCGCAAGTTGACTTTTTAATGTGAATTGTTCTAAATTTAAGAATCTTAAGCATAATTAATTAATGTAGTCATAACATGACCTGTAATGTAACTAAATATTATGGTTATAATAAAAAAATTAAATGCGAGTCCTGTTACCTGGTACACTGATAATAGAGATAGCTTTTATCCTTGTGAAGGCTACTATTTATCCCAGAAAAATTCCCATGGGATTTTAAAAATCCTAAATTCTGCAATACAGTGTACTTAACACTTTTTTGTAGAAGCTGATCACTTTGTGGCATAATTTAAATTGTAGAGGATCATTTAGTGGCTTATTTTAAATTAATTTCAAAAACAAATTGTTTATCGTCAGTAGAGTGAACATAATTATTAGGTAGTTAATTATTCAATGATTTTAACTTATAGAATGTTGTATTTATCATATAGTATGTCAATTAAATAAATAATTAAGTGAAATTAATGTTATACATAATAATATTATACCAGGCCCACTGGTATCATGTTCAAAAGGTCAGATTCATTTAGAAATAATCTAATACTGTCAGTCTTAAGACAAAACTATTTACATGCTAGTAGGACAGTGCTATAGTTAAAATTCTGCGTCCAATGTGAACACATTGTCATTGGGATTTGACATCACTCCCCACTTCTGGTACTCTCCCACCTTCTTCTCGAAAAAGTTGGTCTTTCCTTCCAGTGAGATGAGATTCATGAAGTCGAATGGATTTTTAGTGTTGTAATGCTGTGGAAAAATCAAATTATTATAATTCTGCTGAAATCAATAAATAGATGAACTTTCTAATATTAGGAAAAAGGGATATAAAGAGTTCTATTGACCCCTTAAAATGTACTGTGAGACATTCAGACTCACTTTCTAGTTTCACCTACTGGTACTAGAACTGAACAAAGTATATTATTATTATCAAACTGTTCAGAGGGCTGATGTGTAACATAATCGTAATTTGACAGCTTTATCACTTAAGATTATGTTAAGTAAACAGCTAACTGAAACTGTTAAAGGAGTTCATAGACACTGTTCAATTTGCAATCACCTATGGACTCTAAATTTAATCTATACTTAATATTATAAATGTGAAAGTTTGGATGGATGTATGTATGTTTGTTACTTAATCATACTTGAACGGCTGAAAGGATCTGGATGAAAGGTACAGAGATAGATTACAGTCTGGAATAATACATAGATTACTTTTTTTTCCTTTACTTTTTCTTTAGTTCCGACGAGAAACAAAAACCTCAAATCACATGGGCTAGTTAAAATAAACTAACAACTATACTGAACCTTTAATGCCTGAAAATACGAACCTTTTCCCCAATGAGGTCCACAAGTAGCCTGTCGGCAACGAACTCGATGTAATCGGACATGAGTTCGCAGTTCATGCCCAGCAGCCGGACGGGCAGCGCGTCAGTGAGAAACTCCTGCTCGATGACGACCGCGTCCCTGACGATCTGCAGTACACACGCCTTGCTCGGCTTCTGCACCAGGTGCTTGAACATGAGGCACGCGAAGTCTGTGTGAAGCCCCTGCAATCATTCATTACATCTTAGGAAACTCAGAGTCAACCAGCAGGCAACAACGACCTTAATTTACATAGGGCCCTGTCAAACAAAGAATGTGGACTTATTTTACTAACGCCATCTAGTCTGTAAAGCGGGACAGCGCTATGGCGGGGACAGGGACAGGCGTATATAGGTGAGGGGCATGCACTACAAGTCGGACGCCCTGCTTAGTACCTACATATATATCGATCGCAGGCAATGGTAAGAGCTTTGGTGTTTCTCTACACATTCAAAACATAAATGAGATCCGCACCCCGACTGTTTAAGAAAATCGTATGTTTATACAACGTGTAGTTGGATAAAGAGTTTATGGATGGATGCATGTCAAAAAATATGTTTGAACTACCGAAACAGTTCGAGTAATAAGATATAAGCTGACAAAATGAATACGATTTTCTTAGACAATTGGGCCTCTGTAGAAGAACTAAAGTAACTGACACACATAGATGTAGGATTGGTCTCGCTCTAGCGGAGCGAGACCAATCCTACATCTGTGCTGACACAGCTATTGTCTCTATAGCTGAGATTTATTTTATCATTTTCTTGTTGGAACTTGTATTGGTATAACATACAACATACGGAAAATCACCTATTTGTTTATTTTAAATGATGTCATGCATTAAACTTCCTGGAACCATGATAAGCTGTATCAATATAAATCTAGATTACCAAGCAATCTAGATTCTACTCTAGTATGTTCTAGGTATCAAGAATTAAGTGCGTACTTAAATTGTACTGTGGCAAAATAAACTTTCCCATTAAAGTAATAATCGCCTACTACGGCTGAGATCTACAGGCCCTACTTTGACTGCTCAGACTTTACTTACGAAAAACTTGACTAAGTATATGCTCAGCATAATCTTTGATTTATTGTTGCATGTATTTTGTATTTTGCTTTTATGGTTGTATTAGACTAAGACTGCTAAACATGCTGAGTTAAAAAAATTGTGGATGCTTAATTTGATTGTATAAAATTGAATAATTTTAATATTGAAAATTCGAAATAGTCCAAATTGTATAACGGAAATGTAAGGAAACGGAAAGTTATTAAGCCAATTGGTTGATTTTTTGTGTAGACTAGGAATGATCTCAGTTACTTTTACAGAGAGCTAAGGATCACTAATTCTTCCCTGTTTAGCTTGTAATGGTTGTAATCTTAAGACAGGCTACGAACGACGCATAAGTATTTTTTTATTTATTTTTTCAGAGGTTCCCATTATAATGTAGCCAAGGAATCAGATAAGTCATCAAAATAATTATTTATTTTTCGAAATGCCATGGGGGCGTAGCCGCAATGTCGTCTTAATATGTATAGTAACCTTGATGTGATCAATTAATCGAAAAATATCGATTATTTTTGTAGAAAATACTTAAATTCAAAAGTTTCCTACTGCAGCTAGCCATAAAATTGAGAAAAATAGACACTCAAATTTTAAGTTCAGAAATTAACGCCTTACCACATTTGGAGTCCGATTTCTCACAATAATGCCCCCTAAAGTACCAAATTTTTTAACTAATAAGGGAAGCTTAGAAACCCCAAAAGTTTTTGAAATTAGTTGGAAGTGACGTAGATAGGTTTAAGTATTTTTAATCTTAAATTCTTCTCTACTTCTGTCAAACTTAAACTTTTCACTTTCGACCAAAAATTTTCCGACTTGGGTTAATGTTATGATGGTAATTATTTTATGCAAAGTAGCACACTTCATAGCAAGCATGTTCACTAAAAATCGCTGAACATACATGGGATAATTTCTGATAGGTCTAGGTACGAGGAATCTTTTTCTTTGGACGTCATTATTTGGGCCTCCCTGTATAAGGTAGAGAAGCATTGACAAACCTCATCCCTAGATATGAGTTCATTGCTGAAGGTGAGTCCAGGCATAAGGCCTCTCTTCTTGAGCCAGAAGATGGAAGCAAAGCTGCCGGAGAAGAAGATGCCCTCAACGGCCGCGAAGGCCACGATGCGCTCGCCGAACGTGGCGGTCTGGCTCGCTATCCACTGCAGCGCCCAATCTGCCTTCTTCTTCACGCACGGGAGGGTTTCCACTGCGTTGAACAGGAAATCCCTGTAAACAATTGGCGTTTTTCTTGTTCAGAACTTCTTAAGGCACCACTTGAAAAGGTAACTCAGCTGTGTTTGAAAGTACTAAGAAATTAGTGGAATAGATTAAAAGCTTAATTGTTTACCTTGATACATGACACATTTAAAAAAAATAGAAACCTGCACATGGCTATCCACATTGTGATTATAATATCACACTTTATACTTCAACTGGCCATAAAGCTTACGTGCACAAATTTTTTTCTTAGTTCTAAATATTTCCATTTTCTAGAATCTAGATCATTCTAGAATTGAACTACCTACTAAAAACACCACCTATTTTAAACCTAGATTTGAACCTTTAAGACATTGAATTCCCTACAACCTTGTTTGTAACCACTGATAATATAACACCCTTGCCACTGATAATTATAATGTCAAACATCAAAACATTGTAATTAAAACATTTCAGTGGTTAATAATGAAATTGTATGTGATTGTGGTGCATAACCTGAATATGAAAGCATATGATAATAAGGCATAGTACATGTACATCATACTAATATTACAAATTAAATCAAAAGGTCTGATGGTGAAAGGGTTACTCTGCTTTCACCATCAGACCCTTTGATTTGTCTGTTCTACCAATGACAGGTTGCATCCTGGGGAAGGACATAAGCTACTTTTTGTACTTAAAATCAAAGTTTCAATAAGATTTTTGAAAAACCTCTAACCTGAAGTTCCATGTATCTTTTTTTAGAATTATTATAATATAGTTGTGAGATTTATTCACAGGTACCTACAATTCCCACCTATCTATCTATACATATATCAGGCACATTATCTGATGCCATAGAGAATGACAAACGTACCTCTCCTTAGGGTCCCTAATGTAGGTGTCAATAAGCAGAGAATACATTTCCGAGTGCACATTCTCCATGGCGATCTGGAAGCCGTAGAAGCAGCGCGCCTCCGTGACCTGCACCTCTTGTGAGAACCTCTCCACCAGGTTCTCATTCACTATCCCGTCCGAGGCAGCAAAGAACGCTAGCACATGCTTGATGAAGTGCTTCTCACAGTCCTTTAGGGTTTCCCAGTCACTTAGGTCCTGATGAAAGATGGGGCTGATTCTGTAGTGCACAATCTCTAAACTAAACTAAAATGTCAGCTTTAAAACTAGTTATGTCCCATTCCGAAGGGACTATTACGAAAGGGTTAGCAATAATTCATTTTAGTTTAGTTTAGAGATTGTGCACTACAGAATCAGCCCCATAGTCTTATAAGAATCGCATCGTCTACTATGCATCCTCCTGCCTATTCAGCATGAAAATAAAGCCAATATTTTTGGAAAAGAAAGAAATTTGCTACAGGGATAGGTTACATCCCAGGGAAGGATGTAGGCTACTTATAAAAAAACTTAAGCCATGCAGACAAGTTGTGGGCATCATCTGGTTTTCAATACTTAAGTAAATAAATAAAAAATCCTGGAGTTATAAGTTTTTAACAATTTGAATTGTAAAATAATAAGGTGAGATTGTCTACCATGAATGTAATTATTACATATACTTATCACCAAGTACAAGTTTCATGTGATTCTAGGTATCTAACCACTTGTAATCACTTGAAACTTGGTGTTGAGTTATACAATATTTAGCAATTTGAGTTATGATCATGTTTTGTACAGAATAAATAATTCTGAAGTCTTCAGGTTAGGTCACAAGTCATTGACTTCTCAGTCAATGACTTGTGACCTTTGACAGGTACTGTGTACTGTGTACGGTGACTGTGTACCTTTGACAGGTCAACTTCTTCCACGGTCCAGAAGGAGGCCTCCGCTTTCTTGTACATCTGCCATATATCGGGGTATTGGATGGGGAATATGACAAATCGGCGAGGGTTTTCCCTTAGTAGGGGCTCCAGTTGGGGGTCAAACTTTTGTTTGTCGCCGGCCTTCTCTATTTCCATTTTCTCAATCTGTACTTTGTCGTGACCATTCCGTACGGCGAGTACGTTTTTAACTGGAGACTGCAACGAGTTTAATGTTACTTAATTATTATGAAAGAGAGAAACAAACGTTTATTGAAGTGGCTAAAACTGTTAAACTAACCTTAATGTGTACATTGTTCAATCCGGTGTGGAGGTTTTCCTTGCCGTTAATGTGGGCCATTATATAACAACTTAATTAAATGAAACAGTCACAAATTTATATAGAGCTAAAGATTTAGAATAATACAAAATTGTACATTCGTAGAGCTTTCTAGGAGGTTGAACGAAAAATACGCGCAATTTGGTAAACAACTCGCGGGTGTCGCGGATGTGGAACCGACCGCGCTCAAATTTATGGCGGGAAAACTATTTCGTTCGAAAATTTAAATTAAATCGTTTATGTTATTTGGCTATTTGCACGATTTCTTCACCACAAAATTATATTCATGTGTTAATAAATGTACACTTTATATCCTAAATTTTTACTGGTTTTATAAATTGAAAAAGAAAAGTATATAATGTTTTAATGAAAGGATATATTTTTAAAGAGGTTTTAAAAAATGATTTTTGAACAAAATCTGTATGTCAAAAGCAACCAATCACCGGTGCTCGAAAACAGCGGGAAACATTATTTTGATAAATTATGGACTTTTCGAAGAATAAGAATGTAGTAAGCGTTGTAAGCAAGCATCAAAATATTTTTTTTATTATCACAAGGAAATACTGAAGGCTTAAGTACATTTTTGATTTACTTTGACTAATCGTATACATTTCCCGCGCAAAGTAACCTAAATAGGGATAATTTCTATTGGCTTTTATTTTGACCAATCAAAAAATTCATTTTATTTGCCTCAATAAGGTTTGCAGCTCTGAGTTCTTGTCTGTTTGTAATTCTAATTTTGAGAGCACAAAAGTTTTACATATTCTACCAAAAAAATAAAATAGTTACCTACGCCGCGCGAGGGGTTTGAACGATGGAACTTGATTCTTTGCATGGTTCCAAATATTTCAGAAAACTTTTAGCTCAGATAATTATTGCACATCTTATTTATTTTAATTTTAGTATTTGGTACGTCGTACGAAGGCCCAAAATAAAAGTTACCATTTTTAGTATGCGTTGATGTTGCTCCAGACGGTGCTATGCTATGTTAAGCTATCTATTTTATTAAAACTGCCGTGTTTTTCCCGAATCACTACACAAAAAGATTTTATTTTCTCTGTCTACGCGGGGCAGGGTTTTTTTAAACTTTCACGTGTCACACGTGTTGTTTAGTATGCTAATAATCATTACAAGTTAATAACAGTAATTCTTCGAAAACAGATTTTAAACAGAATGACAGTTTTCTATACCGAATCAAATATCGAATTAAGAAAGAAACTTCCAATAGTGGTGCAATTAGAAATAAAATCCATCTAAAATCTCACATCTGCAAATATTTTTTAAAGTTTTCTTCGTAATTTGAAATTATTTTGACTGTTTCTTTGAATGTTTAATGTTTTAAAAATACCAAAACAAAACTTCCTGTGCAGCAGACGACCACAGGAGACACAGAGTACATTATATATACAGGAGACGAGGCACGCAATATGTTTTGTGTAGACATTTTTGTGGATCAGAAGCAGAGACAAGTAACATATAGGATAAGATGGATGGATGGATGGATGGATGGATGAAGGATGATCAGAAGGGCTAGAACCCAGCGCCATAATGCCAGTTAAATAAAAATTAAAAATCTTTAATCTGTGTGTCAATTTGACATTGACAACGTACAACATCAACAAAGCCGACAAAAAAATATTTTTTTGATTTTCCTAAATACAAATACTGCTGAGTTTGGCTCCTAAAAACCTGAAAAACGTATTTCTTCATGCAAAAATAACAATAAATAAGACATTAGAGAGGTTGTATTTGTTCTATCTGCTGCCTGAAAAAATGTCCGATAACGATGACGATTATATGTGCGAAGAAGAGGAGGACTATGGACTGGTATTGTTGTTATCATATTTTCATAATTTTTAATGATTTCACTTGTATCTGTATACAATTACAATATCAATTCATTTAGTTTGTAAGAGAGTTCAATTAAATAACTGATTATATTTACCATAAGTTACAAGTTGTAGGTTAGATGTAAAGCGTATGTCCCTGTATTAAACCGCTAGTCATGTAAATTATCTAGATTGTCTTTAAGCCTAAAAATAATAAGCACCTAATAACAAGCGTAATTATATAGATCAAGAATAATTTTCATAAATCACTAGTAGCTGAAAGCTAGCTAATTACTGGCATGTGTTGCAATACCACTTTGTAAAACGACATCCAACAACAGCTGTACAAAATGTTTGCATAAAAAGAGGTAGTCAAAGACCTGGAATGTGACAGTCTAATCCAGTAACTGTATAAGTCATGCTTGTGTGAAAAGATGGTACTGGCTGCATTGAATAGAGATGCCGATCCTTTGTGAAAAATATGTATGAATTAGTGTATAGATTCAATAAAATAGAAATTTATGCTTCTTTAAGCATTTACTAACTACTATTTTAAATTTTTATCCATTGAGTAATTTTTAACCTCCCAGGTCTTAGTGGAGTGTATGGTTTCACTGAAATGGGCTATCATATATTATCACAGTAAACGTTTCCTTCAGGAGTACTCTGAGGACAGCAACTCAGAGCCAGATGTGGACCTGGAGAACCAGTACTATAACAGCAAGGCTCTGAAGGAGGATGAGCCAGCGGCCGCGCTGATGAGCTTCCAGAAGGTGCTGGAGCTGGAGGGCGGCGACAAGGGCGAGTGGGGCTTCAAAGCACTAAAGCAAATGATCAAGATCAACTTCAAACTGGTACAACATTTTGAACATCTTGTCTTTACACTTAATCAGACCAATTTGGTGGTACACTATCTCTGAACTAAAATAATAACTCTTGGATATTGTCTGACAGATGCCCCCTTAAACTAAAAGAGAAAATGTATAGGATAGTTGTCAGACCTGTTGCATTGTATGGTTCAGAATGTTGGGGGGTGAGAGGGACGGATGAAAGAAAGGTACATGCAACAGAAATGCGAATGTTGAGATGGATGTGTGGTGTGACAAGAATGAATACAATTAGGAATGAATATATAAGGGGAAGTTTGAAAGAAAAGATGAGAAGTAATAGGTTAGCATGGTATGGGTATGTAATGCAGAGGAAGAAAGGCATATTATGAGAAGAATGATAGATATGCATGTGGAAGGAAAAAAGAGTAGAGGGAAACCAAAAAAAGTACTAACGTAGTAAAGTACCGTAATAATTTAAGATTTTTGAGATTAAAGACCTTGAAACACTTATTGAAATATTAAAGTTTACAAATAAAATGCTTTAAAAAATGCTAAAATCATTCTATGGCTCGTTAAACAGGTGGGGTGAATGTAATCATCACTCTGTTGCTATCAACAGTATGCATAACAGTATGATCCACTGTAAGTCTAACATGTAAAAATATAGCCTAGAAGAATATCTTAGACTCTTGCTCTATCCAAGGCCTATCTCTTTATCAGGCACAAATAAATGAATAATATTCAATAATATGTTTACCAGAGCAACTTCACGGAAATGATGGCCAGGTACAAGCAGCTGCTAACGTACATCAAGAGTGCAGTAACAAGAAACCACTCTGAGAAATCTATCAACTCCATTCTAGACTATATCTCTACGTCTAGAAATGTAAGTTAAGTCTTCTAAGTCTCTTCATGCTAGTGCTACAAAATACAATACCTACTTATTTTGTGCCAGTGGTTTCTTCATTTTTATTTATTTATTGTGCATATATCACCGTAATACTGTGAAAACCGTCAGATTGTAATCTAACGCTTTTTATCTTGATATATTTTTATAAACTGTCGACAGATTGTGAACTGTTCAATGTTCTGAGTGTCAATTTTTGAAATATTCATTATATTTAAGTTTTCTTGTCTCTTTCTTGTAGGTTAGGTTAGTGTTCGACATAAATAATCAGGTAGTGCCCAGCCGCAGGTTCTATAAGGTCACTTAGGTTCTACAGGGTACATAGCAGATTACAATCTAGTTAAAAATAATGCGTTAAATTGTAAGCAGTTGTTACGGTTCACAATCTTTCGACAGTTTACAATCTATCGAGATAAAAAGCGTCGTATTACAATCTAACGGTTTTTACAATTTTCATGGTGACACATACATGCTATATTTATTTCATATAACAACTAGCATAAGGCGGTACTTCGTCCGCAAGGACGACACAAGTTACAAACCAACCGACAGACGTCCACTGCTGGACTTAGATCGCTTGCAAAGATTTCCACATGCCGCGGTGCTACGCCGCCTGGATCCAGCGGCTCCCTGCAACTCTACTGAGTAGGGTAGTTTTATACCCTAAGAGGGTAAAAAGGGTTGAATTTTCGAAAATACTTTCTTAGCAGACGTCATAGTAGCTATCTGAATGCCAAATTTCAGCCCGATTCGTCCATTGCTTTAAGCTGTGCGTTGATTGATAAGTCAGTCAGTAACTTTTCCTTTTATTTATTTAGATTTTACAAAACAACTGATTAACATTTTTTATTGTGTGCGATATTTCGAGACGAATTAGGTATATATAATTATATGTCACCGTAAGATTGTAAAAACCGTTAGATTGTAATCTAACTCGCGATATTCATAACTGTCGAAAGATTGTAAACTGTTCAATGTTCTGAGTGTAAATTTTTGAAATATTCATTTTTTCTTGTCTCTTTCTTGTAGGTTAGGTTAGGGTTCGACATAAATAATCAAGTAGTGGCCAAGTTATGTCGTTATGTCATTTATGTCGTCTTATCGGGTTTAAATACCTATCAGATTACAATCTACAGGAAAATAATGCGTTAAATTGTAATCTTTCGACAGTTTAGAATTTCGCGAGTTAGATTGTAATCTAACGGTTTTTACAATCTTACGGTGACATATATAACGCTTCTCACCGATCGTACTGTTTATCACATGATATATATTTTTTCAAAAGAGCAACCACCGAGTTTCTTGCTGTTTCTTCTCAGTAGGAACGGCATTTCCAACAAGTGGTAGATTCATTTGACTATACAAAAGCACTTGTAATAACTCTACTTGAATAAAAAACATTTGAGTTTGATTTTTGGTGCTAGTTGAAACAGCCAGCATTTCAGTCTCGTAGTACTCAGTATGCTCGCGAGGTTGTTCGAGCTCCATTAGTATACAGTACTCTTTATTTTGTATTTTTTTTAAATCAACCAATCAACTTTGGTGATCAACTTTGGAGGACATCTTTTGATTAGGATATCAATATTATTTGAGACCTGAATCAATACATTTAATTCATTTGTGTACAACTTATAAATACTAAGTAAGTAAGATTTTTTAACAGATGGAATTACTGCAAGATTTCTATGAAACAACACTAGAAGCACTAAAAGACGCAAAGAACGACAGGCTGTGGTTCAAAACAAACACAAAATTAGGAAAACTATACTATGACCGCGGAGACTTTAACAAACTCGCCAAAATATTGAAACAGCTGCACCAAAGTTGTCAGGTATAGTTTTAATAATATCGCATTTTATTCATCAATCATTATTAATGCTTATAAAATATAAGTAATATCAATATTTTAAAGCCAAATAAAATAAAACTATAATTTTATCTCATTCAGACAGATGAAGGCGAAGATGACCTCAAGAAAGGCACGCAACTATTAGAGATCTACGCATTAGAAATACAAATGTATACGGCACAGAAAAACAACAAAAAGCTCAAGGCGCTCTATGAACAGTCGCTTCACATTAAGTCGGCCATTCCGCACCCGCTCATCATGGGCGTCATTAGAGGTATGCGCGTCTATGGCCATTCCGCACCCACTCATCATGGGCGTCATTAGAGGTATGCGTGTCTATAGGCATTCCGCACCCACCCATCAAGGGCGTCATTAGAGGTATGCACGTCTATGGCCATTCCGCACCCACTCATCATGGGCGTCATTAGAGGTATGCGCGTCTATGGCCACTTCGCACCCGCTCATCCCATGATGAGCGTGCATACCTCTAATGACCTCATGGCGGTCATTAGAGGTATGCACGTCCATGGCCATTCCGCACCCACTTATCATGGGTGTCTTTAGTGGTATGCGCGTCTATGACCATTCCGCACCCGCTCATCATGCGCGTCATAAGAGGTATGCACGTCTATGGCCACTCCGCACCCGCTCATCATGGGCGTCATTAGAGGTATGCGCATCTATGGCCTTTCTGCACCCACTTGTCATGGGCGTCATTCAAAATTAGCCGTATTCTTCTTCAGAATAGTACGAGAGAATGAGATAAACATAACTTGTATTCCATCTCATCCTTTCGCAGGCTAAATCCTATTATGGATATTTGTATCTTTTTAGAGTCGCTTTTTCGTTTCATCGAATTTTCAAATCACAATGATTCTAAAGAAGTTTCCCTTGAAAAACATAACAGGCATAAAAATTTGTTCCAATTTTTCCCACCAGGTCAGTTATTAGGCCTATTACACTAAACTTGACTATCAATGAGTGCATGTCTCAGAAGGACTAGAATCCAGAGCCGTTAAACCAGTTAAATAAAAAAAAATGAGTGCCTGTGGTTGTTGTGTACGCAGAGTGCGGCGGCAAGATGCACCTGCGCGAGGGCGAGTTCGAGAAGGCGCACACGGACTTCTTCGAGGCGTTCAAGAACTACGACGAGTCCGGCAGCCCGCGCCGTACCACCTGCCTCAAGTACCTGGTGCTCGCCAATATGTGAGTATTTGTATGTGGTTGTTGTGTACGCAGAGTGCATCGGCAAGATGCATGTCTTTACGTGCGGAGGCCCCGGGTACGATCCCCGGCGGGGTCAATTTGGAAATTTATAATTTCTGAATTATCCCTGGTCTGGCCTGGGGGGCGACTTCGGCCGTGGCTAGTTACCACCCTACCGGCAAAAACGTGCCGCCAAGCGATTTATTGTTCCGGTACGATGCCGTGTAGAAACCAGATAGGGATGTAGGTTTAATATAACTGCCATGTCACTAACACATTATTTTGGCTGTTAACATTCATCGTCATGTAAAACTCAGCAACCATTTTGATTTGTGCTTACAAATCCTAAGTTTGTATGCCGCTGTCATAATGTGGCTATATCATGCAATTTATGATATGATGATCCAATGTATACATAAAAATTATCCATAAATAATAATGATTTCAGGTTAATGAAATCAGGAATCAACCCGTTCGACTCGCAAGAAGCGAAACCGTACAAAAACGACCCGGAAATCCTAGCAATGACAAACCTAGTGCAGGCCTACCAGAACAACGACATTAACGACTTCGAGTCTATTCTCAAACACAACAGTTACAACATTATGGATGATCCATTCATCCGGGAACACATTGAGGACCTGCTGAGGAACATTAGGACGCAAGTCCTGATCAAGCTCATTGGGCCTTACACTAGGATACACATACCCTTCATATCCAAGGAACTGAATATAGATGAGAAGGAGGTCGAGAATCTATTGGTCACCTGTATTTTGGATAAGTAAGTATGCTTTTTGAAGTAATAGTTATTTATGCAACAGTTGTGTAATAAGGGGTATTAAAACACGAATGTGGGTTTATCACACGACGCGAAGCGGAGTGTGATAATAGTATCATATGAGTGTTTTAATACCTAATTATCAACAGTTGCATACAAGACTTTATCTACTCCCATGCTATGAATCCTCTATAACAGATTCTGAAATGGTTAGATTACTGCTAACATTAAAACATCCAGTCCTAGTAACCTAATATCATCCATTACTGAGTATATACAAATAAACTAAGTATTAATGAAAGAATTATTTTTTGTAGTAGTAATTAACATTTTGTATAGTGCAATTATTAAAATTCACTTGATGTTCTTTAATGTTGGAAGGTCCTGATCCCGATGTACTCGGCGGAATATTTATATTAACAAAACAATAAAAAACGATGAAAAATGGCGGGGAAAATTCTACTAACCTACTTTTTTTTTACAGTGCGCGGCGTTCTGGTAGTGAAACGCGCGTGTATGACAATGTTCTTTTTTTGAAATTCGTATAGATGTTCTTTTTTGTAATTCATACAGATAACACGCATCGAGCAGATGTGGCTGTCTGTTGAGTAAACCCTTTGCGCAAAGGGGATCGAAAAAAAAAATGAGGAAAAGGAGTGTTGTTATGAAATTCATTACAACATTACATCACCCGTTTGGATGATGTTATGGTTATAAGGACATTGGGTGTTTTAATGTTGGCAATAAGCTAACTGTTTCAGAACCTGTTATAGAGGATTTATAGCATGGGAGTAGATAAAACTTCTTTACGCACGCTTGACTTGAGGAGTAAGATGGTGAATGCGTGACGAGAGCGTTACGAAAAGTGTGATCGGGCGAGGCGAACGGAATTTAAAAGGGAGATATAGGTTAGTGAAGATAAAAAGAGAAAAAGTTACGTTTCGTTACTGTAGGGGCAAGAGAGAGAGGTGCGAGAACACATTCTCTTTCTCTCTTCCTCTCATAGCCAGTTACTAAATTTACTTCAGTCGTGTGCTAAAGCCCACTCGTTTTTTTTTATGTTAGCATTTGTAGATTGGGCGTAAGTACGTTACGATTATATTACAACATATCTTTGGCGGGTTACGCTATATTGGGATAGTTTGCATAAATACGAGTATTTTGACGTTTGAAAGTTAGTATGTTACCGACTGACTCAGCGATTATTGAATAATGCTTTTGTGTTTAGATCGCAATTTTATTTAGAGCTTAACGATAGCAATTGTGGCTGGATCAAATAAATATTTTCTTTAAGTTTTACCCAGTTTTTATAATTAACTGTTTGTATTGAAACCCTCGTGAAACCGCTACACCTTGTGACCATTCGCTCGTGCAAATTTTAATGAGAGTACAAATATATTTTGAAAAAGCAATTTAATTATTATTCGCCTACTTCTGGAATTGGATATTTGACTACTAGTGAAATAAATTAATTTTTAGTGATTAATACATAAAGGATCTCCCAAAAGTCGTAATATCCACGTCCCCTGTCCCCCACGTTATATTTCGAATAACCGTTTTAAACTATAGATTGACGTAAAAAAAGTGCGTCGAACTTTGATGACGTCACAACTTAAAATTTCATACAAAATCCATACTAAGCACGCGTCTTGTCGTTTGAAAAAAAAGTTGCTGATTTGACTAGTCGTCAAATACCCAATTATGCTTACAGTAGTGAAAAAAAAAACAAAGTAGTTGTATGCCATATAGGCCTATTACACTGCACTTTTTACAGGGCCCCGGGATAAGGGTGGCCGTGGCCGCTAGTAGTAGCGTCGCTTATTGTACAGCAATACTACACTGATTCGAGTATAAGGGTCCCTGTGAAAAGTGCAGTGTAATAGGCCTATATTACATTCCACAGCAATAAGGACCAATCTATGAACCCTTTCACCCTAAATCTTATTACACTACTATGATTCAAGTGTAAGGGTCCCTGTGAAAAGTGCAGTGTAATAGGGCTAATATCGCTAAGCCGGGTGTTCTGTGGCCAGCACGATCAGCGGGCGCATCGACCAGGTGAACTCTGTGCTGGAGCTGTCGTCGCGCTGCGGCGGCGCGGCGCGCTACCAGGCGCTGGACAAGTGGACCGCGCAGCTCGCCGCGCTCCACCTCGCGCTCGCCAACAAGATGGCGTAGGCGAGCACACACAACTGTCAACCTCACCTGTACATTGTGAATTTTTAATGGTTGTATTCCCGCGACGGAACGATTAGCGTGCAATTGGGTATTTGACTACTAGTGAGATAAATTATTTTTTAGTGATTATTAAATAAAGGATCTCCCAAAAGTCGTAATATCCACGTCCCTTGCTAGTGTTTTTTTGAATAACCGTTTTATACTATCGATTAAAGTAAAAAAGTGCGTCCAACTTTGATGACGTCACAACTTAAAATTTCATAGAAAATCCATACTAAGTACGCGTTTCGACGTTTCAAAAAAAAGTTGCTGATTTGACTAGTTGTAAAATAGTGTAGTAAAAAGTGACTGAATCGATTGAAGTAAAAACTTTCTAAACTAAATTGGTTGGTCTAAATCTAGTGATTTGCTTTTCCGCGGTATCATGTAATCTAAAGAACAATATATTTTAAAGCTATTGTTTTAGTTTATTTTGTAGATTGTGTGCAACAGAATTAGCCAGCGTGAACACCACAGAATTCGGATTAGATATAGAAGCGTAAACTGCTAATTGCGACAACCAACTAGAAGTGTTCCAATTGGCGCAGGTATAGTCCCACAATCTTATCTGGCCCGGTGGACAAACTTGGAACTAATTTATATGCTGTTTAATTTTTGTTTAAATTTTATTTTTCATTTATACTAGCGACGCTGTCACCGACGTTCTCATACAAACTGTCGAAGTCAACCAAAAATATGTTATTGCGGCGCGTCTTGCGGTCAACTTCAGACGCGACTATTTGACTGTCGCCATCTATATTATAAGGGATGTTGCCTATGTCGAAAGAAATAAAGAATATTGTTATAACTTTGCGATTAATTAATAGATGGTCTTCCAAAAGACGTAAAATCCACCTCTCTGTTTGTTAACCATTTTAAATAAAGAAGTGTGTGTCATAACCCAGCATGACATTCAATCTGTAAACGCTCATTTGGACGTTTGGTTGAGTTAATATATTTTTAGTAATTTTGGCACTCTATAACCGGCCAATCTCCTTCGTGCCTCCCTCAAGTCGACACTGGTGAAGTGCATTGTGCTGGCTTGGCACTACTCAAAGCCATAAACCAAGAGAAGAAGAAGAGTTAATATATGTGGCAATCGCCTCATCGCATAAGTACGTTGGTGTCGCATCAAAAGACGTAAAATCCACCGCTCTGTTTGTTAACCATTTTAAATAAAGAAGTTTGTGTCATAACCCAGTATCACATTCAATCTCATAATATACGCTCATTTGGACGTTTGGTTGAGTTAATATATGTGGCAATAGCCCCATCGCTTATGTACGTTGGTGTCACATAAAAAAAGGCTATTGAATGACAGTGGAATGTACTTGCACGATGGTTCTAAGTTCTCATCTATAATGCACAAAACGTGACGTTGACTGATGAATCAATACGCGGCATTGCACCTTCACTGTCTCCAAATAGATTGATAAATCTATGTATATTGAAGGTCCGAGTTCTTTTTACGTGACGCCAACCTTTCAATCGGAATCGGCCCGTATCTTGGTCGTCTCAGTTTGATCGACTTGATTGTTTCGCCCACATATTTCAAGTTTGAATTAACTTGCTTCGAAATCAGATAATATCAGGATAAATGAATAATATAAACCTTGAAGCTAACTCAAATAAAATGCAGAAAAATTAATGATATTTTTATTTAAAAATAGCCAGCACATACCCTGATTCTTTTTTGCCTTAGAGCATGTAACCCAAACCTATCGACGGGAACCGGCTTGGGTTGTCTCGGTCGACGGCTCCCGACGGCTTAACCGCATCGTTTTCACCCTTATTACCGTATGCATAAAGCTTTTTTGGCTCCGCGTCGATAGATTTGGGGAGGCCCCAAGTAATTTCTTGCTGCATACAGCTAAGTAAAAAAAGCTAAGCTTCTCAAATTGTAAATTTGAATCATTGTAAAAGGGAAATATTTTAAAAGGAAACAGCACACATAATTTTTAAAATGTTTATATTTCATTAAAATCTTAAAATATAATTAATTACGTCTTTTATTTATATATTTTATTTTATTACATAGTAATAATAATCCTATAATAAATGGACGGACCAGTATATCACAGGTTAGTTATTATAGATCCTTTTTCAATATAAAATCCGCATTTTCATTATACTTATTATAAATATGACATGTTAATGATTTATTAAAAGCTTACTTTTTAATAAAAATTAAGATAACAGTAAATGGCACTAACTAACCCTAGCCTAGTTCGGACTACTTTAGTTTACGTAATTTAGTTGAGTGATTAGTAACTTAGTCGCTGAATACATTTAGTACTAGCGAATAAATTACTAATATGGACGGTTTTGGGAAATAGTGATTAATATTTCAGATAAAGTTAATCTCAGACCAATTCCAATTCATTAATTTGCTTAGGTTAAACAGGTCCAATTTCTGTTATAATAATGAAAATAGTACAATTTGCCACAAACTGGCATTCAGCAGGGCTAGTGGAAGATTTGGTACTTATTCGATCACGTCTAACTTTACTACGATTTGTCTGGAATTGTCAATGGCTTGATGATAAATGCAAACTGAAAATTGTTCAATTCCATAAAAAACGCCTTTCGACTAAATATCATCGCGTAGTCCGAACTCGACTTAAAAGTGAGCAATTATATAATAGAAATCGCAGGGCAATACTGCTGCTGATATTGTTAGACAAAGTTGAACACAAATATCCACCAAAAAAGAGCACCACTTAATAATTGCAATAGAAAATATTTAACCTACGTTGGCAGTCATTTATTTACGAGACTTGAGTATGCGGCCGTAAAGGAGAGATGAGACTTAGAAGCACATTAGAGTAATATCGATTTTCATTAAAAAAAATTCAACGCCATGTTGATAATTATCAGTAAATAAGATGTCAAAAAAATGTAATAAAAAAATGACGGCTACCAGTGGTCTAATCAAGAATACAAGTTTAAAGAAATACAACCAAAGAGACACCAAAAAGTACTGACTATTAAATCTTATTAAAATGCACTGTTATTCACTTGAATTATTCACATCAGGTAAATCATCCGATGTGAATAATTCTTGAGATGCTACTTCTGAAATTTTTCAGAAACCAAATTGTCATCTTTATTTTACATAAGATTGGCAGTATCAATCTTTAAAAGGAATTTTCACAAAAAAATGGAATAACGTCAAAAGTCACGACGTCGTCACTTGTATCCCATTTATTCAAAATTTTTGATGCATTAGGCAACGCGACGCTCGCACTGAAAAAAAAAATCGCGCGACTTAGCCTCGCGATTTATATTTCGCGTACGGATTTCACCTACTCCGCACTGCGAATGCGGTGAGCGTCGTACAATTCCATTCAGCATAAAATATTCGCGCAAATATAATTCTTACCGCACCGCGTGAAAATATATCAAACCAGCGATTTTTATTTCGCACGAATTTTGCTCGCAAGCGCGTACATATGATTTCTAGTGTTACATAATTGCGAAAAAAATTCGTGCGAATATTTTTCGCAGTGCGCATATAGCCTTAAACAGCCAGGCTGCTGTCGCGGAACGGGTACGTGCCCAGTCTGTAGCTGCTAGCTCGTTGTGACGTCACTGCTTGCTGTTTCTGCTTGTCGTGCAGCCAGGGCCGGAAGATGGGCAGCGTGGTGGAGTAGTGCGTGGGCGGGTGCGCGTCCGCGTCGCCGTCACGGAACGGGTGCGTGCCCAGTAGCTGTGAGCTCGCAGTGACGTCACTCTTTCTGCTTGTCGTGCAGCCAGGGCCGGAAGAAGGGTAGTGCGTGGGCGGGTGCGCGTCAGAGTCGCCGTCGCGGAACGAGTACGTGCCCAGTAGCTGTTAGCTCGCAGTGACGTCACTCTTTCTGCTTGTCGTGCAGCCAGGGCCGGAAGATGAGCAGCGTGATGGGGTAGTGCGTGGGCGGGTGCGAGTCCGCGTCGCAGTCGCGGAACGGGTTCGTGCCCAGTAGCTGTGAGCTCGCAGTAATGTCACTCTTTCTGCTTGTCGTGCAGCCAGGGCCGGAAGATGGGCAGCGTGGTGGGGTAGTGCGTGGGTGGGTGCGCGTCCGCGTCGCCGTCGCGGAACGGGTACGTGCCCAGTAGCGGTGAGCTCGCAGTGACGTCACTCTTTCTGCTTGTCGTGCAGCCAGGGCCGGAAGATGGGCAAGGTGGTTGGGTAGTGCGTGGGCGGGTGCGCGTCCGCGTCGCCGTCGCGGAACGGGTACGTGCCCAGCAGTATCGGCAGCTGAAGCTTCACCTCCTTGTCCAAGCTCTTCGGTTCGATGATGAACTGGAAACAAATTGGTTTGTTTGTACCTCGGTAAGTATTACAGAGCGCTAAAAATATAGATTTTTGGTGAAATCTGAGATTGGATTATTTATTTGGCACTACGAAAAGCCATCAACCAAAAAACAATGTCCTTGTTTGTCCTTCGCTACAGGCCATACAAAACTGATTTTATTTACGAATGTATTGCGAAATGATAGTGCTATTTAATTCGATTTGCAGCTTGTGCGCAATTTTCATCATGCTGCCACTAGTAGCGTAAATAACCATTATTTATATCCATATACTAATATTATAAATGCGAAAGTGTGTCTGTCTGTCTGCTACGCTTTCACGGCCCAACTACTCAACCGATTTTGATGAAATTTGGTACAGAGACAGATTATATCCCGGGGGAGGACATGGGACATGTTTTGTATAGTACATAAAAAACATCAATCCACACGGACGAAGTCGCAGGCATCATCTAGTATTAAGGGTATGTTCCATTAAACACTGCGAGCACTGTAAGGTGTGACGTCTATTTAGTATACTGCGAAGCCGTTCCTTTATAGTTAGCTAAACTGGTTACTGTTAACGGAACGTAAAACGGAACGTAGTCACCACTGAGAGCACCTTACCTCGAAAACGCCAGTGCTCACAGTACAAAAATGGCTACGAATTATGACGTCATATATTTCCCTAAGATACTGCAGCAGTACATTGTCAGTCAATAACGGAACGAATTTCTCCTCGGTAAGAGCACTGAACAGTGATCGCAGTGTATATTTGACGACCTCCGTGGCGGTGTTGAGAACTGTTGTCTTAACTTGCGGTGGTCCCGGGTTCGATCCCCAGCAGGGTTTGGAAATTTATAATTTCTGAATTTTCCCTGGTCTGGCCTGGTGGGAGGCTTCGGTCGTAGCTAGTTACCACCCTACCGGCAAAGACGTGTCGCCAAGCGATTTAGCGTTCCGGTACGATGCCGTGTAGAAACCGAATAGGGGTATGGGTTTAATATAACTGCCATGCCCCTAACAGGTTAGCCCGCTACCATCTTAGACTGCATCTTCACTTACCATCAGTTGAGATCGCAGTCAAGGGCTAACTTGTAATGGATAAAAAAAATACTGCAGCAGTACACTGTCAGTCCATAACGGAACGAATTTCTCCGCAGTAAGAGCACTGCAGCCCGATTCTGGAACTCAGTGGTTATCAAAAAATGAAAGCCACTGACTTATATTTTTTATCCATTGAAGATTTACTATGAAATGTTCTTTAATTTTTTCATAGTAAACCTTCAATGGACATAATATATATGTCAGTGGCTTTCATTTTTCGATAGCCACTGAGTTACAGAATAGGGGAGCTGAACAGTGCTCGCAGTGCATATCGGAATATATAAATAAATATGTCGGTGTATGCTGCGACTCACGAACACGTCGTACTGCACGGAGATGAGGTGGCAGCCGCGCAGGTTGGTGGGCGGCAGCGGCGGCACGTACAGCAGCTCGGCGCGCCAGCGCTGCGCCTCGCCCGCGCGCAGCCGCCCGCGCGCCAGCCGCGCCAGCTCGCGCCGCTCCGTCGCCGCCACCTTGCCGTGCGCGCTGTACTGGATCGTCTGCCCGCACCGACGCCGACACTCAACGGTATCAGTCGGCATCATCGATATATATGTACGTACGTATATATATGTACTTGACTATATGTACGTACTTGACCATGTGTATGTACTTGATCATGTGTACGTACTTGATCATGTGTACGTACTTGACTATATGTACGTACTTTTTTTGACGATCTCCATGGCGCAGTGTTGAGCGCTGTTGCCTTAACGTGCGGAGGTACCGGGTTCGATCCGCGGCAGAGTTTGGAAATCTATAATTTCTGAATTTCCCTGGTCTGGCCTGGTGGGGGGGCTTCGGCCGTGGCTAGTTACCACCCTACCGGCAAAGACGTGCCACTAAGCGATTTAGCGTTCCTAAAAGGAAATCCATACGATTTAATATAACTGCCATGCCCCTAACTGGTTAGCCCGCTACCGTCTTAGACTGCATCATCACTTACCATCAGGCGAGAGAGCAGCCAAAGGCTAAGTTGTAGTGTATAAAAAAAAGTACTAGATGAGCAGTGACGTGCAGTCCATGTAACAGACATAAAAGCACTGCTTACACAAATGGAAATTAATTTCGCTCAATTTTTATCAAAACAGCTAGTAAATAGGTGTTCTGACCAACCAATGCCTACCCCAGCTTCAAACCCTGTGCACGCCACTGTGGATGGGCCCTTTCATAGTAAGTACCTGGATGACCGGTATTTTTCTTTTTGATATATCGTGATTTTTGGAAATTATCTCCCCCAAACCCGTCTTAATTTTGTGGTGGGCGTGGCCGCAAGTTAGAGCGTCGCTTATTAAAAAGCAATATGGTGCAAGTTAGGGACCCTTTCTGCCTAAATCTTATTACACTACACTGATTCAAGTGAAAGGGTCCCTGTGAAAAGTGCAGAGTAATAGGCCTATAAATTAAGGTCGTTGGTCGGCATCAGCTCGGCGTACCACGCTCTTCACCTACCTCAGTGAGCGCGGCGCGTGTGGCGCGGATGTTAGTGCGAGAGCGGTTGTCGACGAGCGCGGAGAGCGCGATGCTCTGTCCGGGCACGTACGCGCCGCGGTCCAGCGCCACGCGGCAGTTCAGCGTGCCGCCGCCCACGCAGCCCACGCCCAGCTTGTGCTCCACGCTCAGCTCGAACTCTTGCTGCGCACAACGACAATACCATGTGAATACACCCAGACGAGCTACGCGAACGAAGCCGGCTAATACTGCGCGGCGAGTTAATCGAATCTAATATTCTCCGCCAAAGTTAGAATCCAATTTGAGCAGTTTTTTTTTTTTTTTGATGCAAAAAGAGTGGAAAATACACAAACAAAAACCAAAGGATGAACATGTCTGCACAAATTATTTATTTTACAGAATTAATTCTAGTGATCACAGTCCAGGCAGGCATTTTAAATCAATTATTATTATCACACACTATTTATGCCTATTCCAAATATTTAATAGCAGCACCAAGCAGAATAATTAGATCTTTTCTAAAGGATCCTTAATGCATAAACCAATATATGTGCTTTGCCTTAATGAGTAAATTCCATCACATCAGTAAATTAATAATTCATGACTTGTTAGGTGCAGATCGGCATGAATATATATGAACTACTTTTACCTGGCAACTCAATAATCTAAGATTGAATTATATATTATTAATTGAAATATATGTATATTAATAATATTATAAATTGGAAAGTTTTGATGTTCATTACTCCTTCACACCAACACGATATATCTGGGAATGGATATAGCTTATACTCTGAATTAACATAATATAATCTACATTTTAATCCAGTAAATTCAAGAGTTCCATTAGGAATCAAAAACCGTAATCCCCACAAGACAAAGTCATGGTTTCATTAATTTTGCCATATCTTCAGTGTAGACCTCAAAGTTATCAGAAAATGTTCTGGTTAATGTTTGAAATATTGACAAATCCAGTATTGCTTTGTATGTATGCATCGCTCAGACATTTCACCTAAAACAGTGCATTGGGAACGGATTTCATACACTGTTTTATACGAAACTGTTGGAACTGGCCGTAAACTAAATTGTTTATATTTAAATATATTCTTATTCTTTTTTTTTAAATCTATTGTTTTTTTACGTTTGATGACTTTCTCTTACTTCAAATATATATCTCAAACAGGACGTCCAAGTTTTTCTCTTTACTGATATTTTTCTTATAAATTAAAATATCCCAACACGTTATCAGCACGAAGGATCTTGGGAAAAATATAAGTGAAAAGTGGTGTTAATTGTCCGTTGTTGCTTTATTTGTTGCGAATAAGAAAATTCATTTTCTTTTGATATTATTTTTTTTTCCTTCAAAAATGTCGCAAGCAAGCGGAGATATAAGTGGTAATAAGATGTTACATTCGTCGTCAGTTCCTCCTTTTAGTCTCAAAAATAGAGAAGGATATCCTACTTGGAAATTTAAAATGCGAAATTATTTGCAACATGAGGACCTATGGTTTCCTTTTGATGGATATCCAGAAGGAGATACGACCACTGCATCTATTAAGGTAAGGAATGACGCTAAGGCTCTGGCAAAGATATGCTTAACACTAGACGGTGTAGCAATTACACATGTTAGACGTGCAAAAACTGCAGCCGAAGCCTGGGAGGCCCTGAAGGCAGCTTTTGAAGATAAAGGTTTGGGCCGAAGGCTAGCCTTGGAGCGAAAGCTTTATAGATTAAGTCTTTCAGACTTTGAAAATATTGAACAATATATAGATGCAGTTCTGTCTACGTCACAAGACCTAGCTGACATAGGAAAAGTTATCGAAGATAAATCAATTGCAGCTATATTACTGGGAGGGCTAACAACTAAATATGAGCCATTGATCATGGCACTGGAAAACTGCAATATAGAAATCACTTCCGATTTGGTTAAGACAAAACTATTAAATGAAATGTCTAAAAATGACATCACACCAACAAATGCAGTTTTCCAGGCCAAAGGAATGAAATCCAAATTAAATAAAATGATTATTTGCTATGAATGTAACGTGCCAGGGCATAAACGCCCGGATTGCCCTCAACGACGTAATAAAGGCATAATAAATGTAGCAAATGAGGTCACAGCTTCGGTCACAGCACTTACTGCTAACTGTTCCAATAAGGATGTTTGGTACGTAGATTCTGGGGCTACAAAACATATGACTTTCAGAGAAGATTGGTTTCGGGACTTTAGGTCAATAAATACTGGAAATATAACTGTTGCAAATGGTGAGAGCGTTAAATGTTGTGGAATAGGAAATATTTCTATTAAGACACCTGGTGATGTAGTAAAAACAATAAGTGATGTTGCCCTAGTACCAGATTTAAAGGCTAATTTACTATCAGTACAGAAAGTTATTGATAAAGGTTTTGTATGTGTTTTTGACAAAAGCGGATGTAGTTTTTATAAAAATGATACCTTTTGTGTTTCAGGTGATTCTGTTCTTCATGCTTCGCCCTGTGGTGGACTGTACATAGTTGATGGTACTGTTAATATTCCATCTAAGATAAATAGTGAAAATATTGCGTACGAGGTGCACTCTGACTGTCTGAGCAAGTATCAGCTCTGGCATAAACGGTTAGGACACTTATGTCGCATAGGCATGAATCAATTGAAGAATCATCAGGTAGGAGTAGATTTTACTAAGGTTGATAAAAATAGTTGCATCGCTTGTGTAAAAGGTAAACAAGCTAGAAAACCGTTTAAAAATGTAGCGTATAATAAGGCGTCATCACCTTTAGAACTAATCCATAGTGATTTATGCGGACCAATGTCCACGACATCTTTTCAAGGAAACGTTTATGTTTTAACTTTTGTAGATGATTATACTCGCAAGATTTTTGCTTATTTTATATCTTCTAAAACTGAGGTAAAGAATAAATTTTTATTATTTCGAGCTCTAGTTGAAAAACAAGTAGGTTTTCAAATAAAGGCTCTTAGAACCGATGGAGGAAAAGAATATGTAAATAAAGAGTTTTCTGATTATCTTTCTTCGAATGGAATTGAGCACCAAGTAACAACGCCTTATAGCCCACAGCAAAATGGAGTTGCTGAACGTACTAATCGTACAATAACAGAGAAGGCGAGATCAATGTTGGCCGAAAGCTCACTACCTAAATCATACTGGCAAGATGCTTTCCAAGTCGCAGTTTATTTGAAAAATAGGTCCCCTCATCGAACTTTGAATGGCAAAATACCTTATGATAAGTGGAGTGGTCGGAAAAGTGATCTAAGTCACTTAAGGGTATTTGGATGTAGAGCTCTAGTTCATGTACCTTCATGTCAAAGAAGGAAACTAGATTTAAAAGCAGAGGAAGCAATTTTCGTAGGTTACTCAGAAGATCCTAATACTTATGTTTTTCGGGATCCTGCAAATCCAAGACGCATTATTAAGTCAAGAGATGCAAGTTTTTTTGAGAATTGTTTTACACCTTTAAAGGAAAATGCATCAGAGCCTATAGTTCAAAATATGGAGTCAGTATTACTATTCGAAGAACATATTGAAACTGGTGATGATAAATTTTATGATTGTGTTGATTGTTGTAGTCCAGAAGGAGAATCATCTGTTCCTGTGAACATGGATAAAGAGTCTTCTTGTACTGAACAAACGCAAGTAAGTAATGAACCCAGATACCCATCTAGAAATAGAAAGCCACCTGAATATTTAACTTATCAGGCCTCTACTGATGTTGATTCAGGTGAACCAACAAACTATTCTGAAGCTATACATTCAGAAGATGGTAAAAAATGGGTTTTAGCAATGACTGATGAATACAATTCACTAATGAAGTTAAATACCTGGGAGTTAGTAGACAGATCAAATAAAAAAGTTATTCCCTGTAAATGGGTTTATAAGCATAAGAAGGATGCTTATGGTAATATAATCAAGTATAAGGCAAGGCTAGTGGTCAAAGGTTTTCATCAAACAAGAGATATAGATTATCATGAGACGTTTGCGCCTGTGATTCGTCATTCTTCCCTGCGTACTTTGTTTGCATTGGCAGCAGAAGAAGATCTCAAAATGAGACATCTGGATGTTGACACAGCATTTCTTTATGGAGATTTGGAAGAAGAAGTATTTATGGAACAACCTCTTGGTTTTTCAGTGAAAGGCCAAGAAGACAGGGTTTGCAGACTTCGAAAATCTCTATATGGTCTCAAACAGGCACCTCGTGCTTGGAACAAAAAATTGAATGAAGTCCTTTCAAAAATAGGTTTTATAGGAACTTCTTCTGAGCCTTGTGTATATACAAAACTTTTTGGTGATGAACTTGTTATTCTGGGTGTCTACGTGGATGACATAATTGTCTTTTATAATTCTGACGTGACGTTTGACATTGTTAAAAATGATTTGTCAAAATATTTTAGTTTGAAAGATCTTGGCAATTTGAAGTCATATTTAGGTTTACAAATAGATAGAAATCAAGATTACATAAAAATTAGTCAATCGAATTATATATTGTCCATATTGGACGAATTTAATATGAGTGAATGTAAGTCGGCTAGTACTCCTTTAGCTCACAGCAAATTAGAACGAAACTTTAGTGGTGAGTCATTGCTGCTGCCTTACAGAAATCTAATAGGATGCCTTATGTTCTTGGCAGTCAATACACGTCCTGATATAGCATTTGCAACGAGCTACTTAAGCCAATTTAATACGTGTTTTTCAACGGAACATTGGAAAGCAGCAAAAAGGATTCTTCAATACCTAAAGGGTACACTAGAGTATTCCTTAATATACAGGAAAACTGGAAAGCCGTTAACAGGGTATGCAGATGCTGATTGGGCAAATTGTCCAATTAACAGAAAGTCTTACACGGGCTATGTCTTTAAGTTAGCTGGTGGACCAGTGTCTTGGGAATCAAAGAAACAACCAACTGTTGCTCTGTCATCCACTGAAGCTGAGTACATGGCTCTTACTGCAGCAACTAAAGAAGCCTGTTACTTACGTAAATTTATAGAGGATATTACTGGTAAGATATATACAATTAAGATATTGTCAGATAGTCAGAGTGCTCTAAACTTAGCTCACAATCCTGTGCACCATAGCAGGACGAAGCATATTGACACTCGTTTTCATTTTATACGAGAAAAAGTTAGTAATAATACAATTATTTTAGACTATATGAAAAGTTGTGATACACCCGCAGATATTCTTACCAAACCACTTGGGCCTATCGCAACTAGTAGAATTATAGGTAGTTTAGGTCTTAGTTAGGTTTTTTTTTTGTTCCTGTGTCTTAATACGTTATGTTAATATTTTTTTTTGTAAGACAATTTAGTTTAAAGGGGGATGTTGGAACTGGCCGTAAACTAAATTGTTTATATTTAAATATATTCTTATTCTTTTTTTTTAAATCTATTGTTTTTTTACGTTTGATGACTTTCTCTTACTTCAAATATATATCTCAAACAGGACGTCCAAGTTTTTCTCTTTACTGATATTTTTCTTATAAATTAAAATATCCCAACAGAAACTAACATATCTATGTTTAAATGTCATTGATTAACACTGTCAAAATTACTTACAGCTAAAACTGGAGGCTCCAAATTCAAGTCAATAGGGTTCATAACAATGAATACTTGTTGGTTCTTGTGGGTCAATCCATTGGGCTCTCTGAGTGCCGCCTTGCAGTAATACTGCACCCAGCCATGTGTGCCCAGGAAGGTGGACGGAAGGCCCATCGGCAAAGCCAACTTGAAAGGAAAACTGTGTATGCCCGGTGACAAGATGGATGCTGCATGACCTGAAATAAATACACTATTTGAACTTACATACAGAATACTGTATCAAAGTATTGTCATACATTTTTGAGTTTAAAAGTATTTTAAGTTAATTATATGGCACCTTAAAGTAGAAATTGTGGCCATTTCTGTATAACACAATATCTAAACTAAGCTAAAAAGACACCTCTAAATCTAGTCCTGTACCTTTCTGCAGTTTTTTTAATGCACTACAAGTTAGCCCTTGACTGAGATCTCACCTGATGGTAAGTGATGATGCAGTCTAATGACAGGGTTAACAATATTTTCAATGCTGTCATTTTTGTTTAGTTTAGAGATTGTGTACAACAGAATCAACACCAGTGTGTCTGTCTGCCCATCTGTTCAATCAATTTTGATGAAATTTCACACCAAGATAGGTTGCATCCACATATCCTATGCCCATGGTTGCATACCAATTATGGATAAAGATGCAAAGAGAGAAAATCAAACAGTTTTCATAGGTTTCAATAAAACCTAAATCCAACTAGGCATTTGAAACTAAGGGCCCCTATTATAGTTTAAAAATACTAATCTTTTCTATTTAGTCAATTATATTTCTGCTCCACAAAATCTGGTTGTAAATCATACTAATATTATAAATGCGAAAGTGTGTTTGTTTGTCCTTGAATCACGCCGCAACAGAGCAACAGATGGATGTGATTTTTGGCATGGTTATAGTTGAGGACCTGGAGAGGCAACCGAACTAATATTTATCTTGGAAAGTTAAGGACCGCAGGATCAAAAAAAAACTTAATTCATGGGGATGGAGTCAGACAGATCAGTTAGTATTTAATAAACTAACCTGGTTCACCGAGGAGTCGCATTCTAAAATCAATGTAGTTTTCTTTATCAAACAACTTCTCATGTCTGCCCGAGCCCACTCTCACCACTCCCTCCCCGATCACATGGAAGTGGAGACCTGAAAATGATTAAAATGGAGTCAAAACACATAGATGTTTCTATGGACATCTTACTGTTGTAAGATGTTCATAGATGATCTAAAAATTACATCCAGAAAGAAATAGGTAAAAACCAAAGAACATTCTCAAAATTGGATTTTTGAGAATGTTTTTTGTTCCCAGATCCCAGTCTTCATGTCTCTGATAAATTTTTGTGTGTAATAATATTTAAATAACAGAGAAATCAGAATAATTATTCTAGTAAGTATTAATGACTAATGTTGACCAGAATAAAAGTGTTCAAAAGAGATGTGAGAGAGTGTGTCTATGAAAGAATATAATCCATACTAATATTATAAATGCAAAAGTCTGTCTGTCTGCTACACTTTCACAGCCCATTTGATCCATCAATTTAGATGAAATTTCTAGATTTAGAAGTTGTAGAACAGGGATAGGTTGTATCCTGGGAAAGGACTTAGACTACTTATTATCCTGGAAAATTAAAGAGTTCCCGCAGGATTAATAAAATTGATAATTGATGTAGACAAAGTCACAGGAAGTTATCATATAGTTTAATGTATTTTTTCAAACTATGGTGAGATTATCTCCATAGCCATATAATATTAAGTAGTTCAATGATAAAGGAATGGCTAAATGACCTCTCACCCACATGTATTTAGCACAAAGTTATGTAGGCGTTGAACTAAGTATATTGCATTTTAAAAGCCTGAAAACTTACCAAGCACTGGAGTATCATCTAGCAGCTCCATAAGAACTTTCCCGGACAAAAACTGACCCGGAAAATACAGGAGCGACGTATTGTCGAACACTATTAAAAATTTTAACAGCTTTCTCGGCATTTTTATATAAGTGAATGGCACTTGTGTAAGTTTATTGAAGAGTATTATTTTTATTGGTATATAGGTATTACAATGTATCAATTATCTATATTTACTTACATTAGAAAATAAACTTTCTCAGAAAAAAGTTCTGCCAAAGTTTAAAATGCGAAATAAAAACGATTGGAAAGAGTAAGACTTTAATCAAACTATGTTATTTATTGTATTTAAAAGAGTACACAATTAAAGAGGCTTCTATTACGAAACCTAAGGATGACAATATCGTAAATAAATTCTCCGCTCGTCGTAACTCCTCGTAATAACTTTTTGAAGGCCACCAAGTTAGGTACCAAGTTTTTTTAAGAAACAGGTAAAACAAACACAACCTTAATTATTTTCGCTTAACATTATATGATTCATAGTTACACCACATCTTTAGTAAAAATGACTTTGAAATTGAATAATGATTTTAATTTTCACTTTCAACTTTTCTGACGAGTTTCTCAAACTTTTCTTGTTTTTCTTTTCTCTCTGACAATTAAGTTACTTGTCTCTGCTGACAATGTTTTGTGGTTTTTATCAGGTTTTTACACAGATTTATGGGTTTTTATCAACTGGCTTTACGGCTCTGGGTTCTAGCCCTTTTATTCTTAGCCTTATCACAGACTATGTAGCACGGAATAATTCACTATAAAACGTAGACAGGGAAAGGACCTTTGATAGGTATATTAAGAAAGGACTAGGATTTAGGAACAGGTTAATCTATGTAGTAGACAGAGAAAATACTACTACAGTCGCTTCCAATTGGCAGAGTAAATCATGTAAACAAAACATACCAGTTACGACATTTCAACTTTGCTAACAATATTTTCACTGTTGTGTATTGCAAATCACTCACAAATGTCTTATTTCCTGAAGTAAAACATTTATAGTTCTTAGTATACTCAAAAGTAATTCAATTTATGCACTAAGAAGCTATTAATCTAACAAATAACTTGCAAGAATCCCAAAATAGAAACACAGACTAATGACTTAATGGGTGTTTGACATATAGAAATTGAATGATTCCATAGAGATGTGACATGAAAAGTAAAACATAGACTGAATGATATGAGCGGGTTTAGTCGATTGTAAAAATCGAATATCGTTATATTAGGTTCGCAGATCTTTAATCTCTTTATTACGGCAAGCAGTCAGCGGCCGCGCCGGCACAAAAAAATCCGGTCATTCGTTTCGCTGCTTCTATTGATGTTGTACGTTTCGGGTGTTCTCTGGTGCTTTTTAGTTTTTATTTTCAACGACTTGGCTTTATTAACGGATTTTTTTTGTACTTGTATTAATAAACCGACATTGGTTAAGAACACGTTCTCAAGCATCGGTCATTTTATGTTTAAGACTGGTTATAGCCATAGATAAACCGATACTTATGTCGATTCATTAATACGGGCCCTAATATCATGCCAAAGTTCGTGCAGAACTTTTGGTAGTCTTTTTGAGTTTACCACGATGCAATAAACTTAGCTTACCACGCTATTATCGACGAAACAGCAGTGTTGCTGACACGGAAGTAATTATATTTATTTATATATGTATAAATATATTTATTTATGATGTAGGGTCTTAAGGGTCCTTATACGGATTTCATACTTTTTCAAGTACCATTTATAGATAAATGGAATAACAGCTGTTGGGATATTATGGTATTAAATTAAAGGTAATGTATTCATCTCTAGTTAGACTTCATAAAAAATGCACACTCCCATACAAATTTTCGGAATAAATACGTTTCTACGAACGCAAGAACTGCTGAAAATGACGAAAAATGGGGTCTGGATAGGAACCCACAAAGCTAGATCGGCTACATATTTTAACTTGAAAATCACAAAAGAGTGGGGCTTATATAGTCCTCTACCCAAATGCTGGAACATTAAAGATACAAATAAATACTTCGTCATTTATGTGTCACACAAAAAATTCTTCATACATTTTTCTATGGAAAGAAGCCGGCCGCTTGGCGTTTGGCGCTCAGTACGCGCTCAGATGCGCTCGTGAACGGGTGGGTGTATCGCTTTTTTGCATGAAATTTATTACGACAAATTTAACACCGTGTTGTATACTGCGCTTGATAAAACTTGATATTGTTATCCGACACAAAGAAGGTAGTTCTCAATTACCCTTTTTTTTTTACCCGATTACGGCAAAGCCAAAAGGAAAGGGTACGAGATTAGGAGTCTATGTATGTATATGTGTGTGTGCGTGCGTGCGTGTTTGTGTGTGTGTGTGTGAGTGTGTATGTATGTTGGATGTATGTATGAATGTATTAATTGGAGTCTATGACACTCCAGAGCCCATAACTACACTCAATTATTATTATAGCCAACTATACCTATGCAAAAAAATTTGGTCAATACGTTAGTCTGTTACGGCGTGATTGAAGAACAATCCTACTAACCAAACTTTTTCACAATAATTTTAGTACGGTAAGCGCCATTTTGAAATTCTTTTTTATCGTCCTGATTTCGTTCAAAATCGATATCTGGGGTTCCCTGGGATCACAAAATAGGAAACTTTTACCAGAATTTCAAAAAAGTCAGCGCCATGTTGAAATTCTCTGTTATTGTACCGATTTCGTTCAAAATCGATATCTGACGATCCCTGGGATCGCAAAACAGGAAACTGTTACCAAAATTTTAAAAAATCTGCGCCATTTTGAAATTCTTTGTTATTGTACCGATTTCGTTCAAAATCGATATCTGACGATCCCTGGGATCACAAAACAGGAAACTGTTACCAAAATTTAAAAAAATCAGCGCCATCTTGAAATTCTTTGTTATTGCACCGATTTCGCTCAAAATCGATATCTGACGATCCCTGGTATCACAAAACAGGAAACTGTTACCAAATTTTTAAAAAATCAGCGCCATCTTGAAATTCTTTGTTATTGTACCGATTTCGTTCAAAATCGATATCTGGGGTTCCCTGGGATCACAAAATAGGAAACTTTTACCAGAATTTTAAAAAGTCAGCGCCATGTTGAAATTCTCTGTTCTTGTACCGATTTCGTTCAAAATCGATATCTGACGATCCCTGGGATCGCAAAACAGGAAACTGTAACCAAAATTTTAAAAAATCAGCGCCATTTTGAAATTCTTTGTTATTGCACCAATTTCGTTCAAAATCGATATCTGACGATCCCTGGGATCACAAAACAGGAAACTGTTACCAAAATTTAAAAAATCAGCGCCATCTTGAAATTCTTTGTTATTGCACTGATTTCGTTCAAAATCGATATCTGACGATCCCTGGGATCACAAAACAGGAAACTGTTACCAAAATTTTAAAAAATCAGCGCCATCTTGAAATTCTTTGTCATTGTACCGATTTCGTTCAAAATCGATATCTGGGGTTCCCTGGGATCATAAAATAGGAAACTTTTACCAGAATTTTAAAAAAGTCAGCGCCATGTTAAAATTCTCTGTTATTGTACCGATTTCGTTCAAAATCGATATCTGACGATCCCTGGAATCGCAAAACAGGAAACTGTTACCAAAATTTTAAAAAATCAGCGCCATTTTGAAATTCTTTGTTATTGCACCAATTTCGTTCAAAATCGATATCTGACGATCCCTGGGATCACAAAACAGGAAACTGTAACCAAAATTTTAAAAAATTAGCGCCATCTTGAAATTCTTTGTTATTGCACCGATTTCGTTCAAAATTGATATCTGACGATCCCTGGGATCACAAAACAGGAAACTGTTACCAAAATTAAAAAAAAACAGCGCAATTTTGAAATTCTTTTGTTATTGAACCGATTTCGTTTAAAATCGATATCTGACGATCCTGGGATCACAAAACAGCGAACTGGTACTAAAATTTAAAAAAAGCAGCGCCATTTTGAAATTCTTTGTTATCGTACCGATTTCGTTCAAAATCGATATCTGACGATCCCTGGGATCACAAAACAGGAAACTGTTACCAAAATTTAAAAAAATCAGCTTCATCTTGAAATTCTTTGTTATTGCACCGATTTCGTTCAAAATTGATATCTGACGATCCCTGGGATCACAAAACAGGAAACTGTTACCAAAATTTAAAAAAATCAGCGCCATCTTGAAATTCTTTGTAATTGCACCGATTTCGTTCAAAATCGATATCTGACGATCCCTGGGATCACAAAACAGGAAACTGTTGCCAAAATTTAAAAAAATCAGCGCCATCTTGAAATTCTTTGTTATTGCACCGATTTCGTTCAAAATCGATATCTGACGATCCCTGGGATCACAAAACAGGAAACTGTTGCCAAAATTTAAAAAAATCAGCGCCATCTTGAAATTATTTGTTATTGCACCGATTTCGTTCAAAATCGATATTTGGGGTTCCCTAGGACCACAAAACAGGCAACTGGTATTAAAATTAACAAAAATCAGCGCCATTTTGAAATTATTTGTAATTGAACCGATACCGGTTTTGTGATTCTAGGGATCGTCAGAACGAAAAATTTTAAACGAAATCGGTTCAATAACAAAGAATTTAAAAATGGGGCTGATTTTTTTAATTATGGTAAAAGTTTTCTGTTTTGTGATCCAAGGGATCCCCAGATATCGATTAGGAATGAAATCGGTATGATAACAAAGAATTTCAAAATGGCGTTGACTTTTTTATATGCTGGTAAAAGTTTCCTATTTTGTGATCCCAAGGAACCCCAGATATCGATTTTGAACAAAATCGGTACGATAACAAAGAATTTCAAAAAGGCACTAATTTTTTTCAAATTTTGGCACCAGTTTCCTGTTTTGTGATCCTAGGGATCGTCAGATATCGATTTTGAACGAAATCAGTTCAATAACAAAGAATTTCAAAATGGCGCTGATTTTTTTAAATTTTGGTAACAGTTTCGTGTCTTGTGATCTTAGGGATCGTCAGATATCGATTTTGAACGAAATCGGTTCAATAGCAAAGAATTTCAAAATGGCGCTGATTTTTTAAAATGTTGGTAACAGTTTCCTGTTTTGTGATCCTAGGAATCCTCAGATATCGATTTTGAACGAAATCGGTTCAATAACAAAGAATTTCAAAATGGCGCTGATTTTTTTAAATTTTGGTAACAGTTTCGTGTCTTGTGATCTTAGGGATCGTCAGATATCGATTTTGAACGAAATCGGTTCAATAACAAAGAATTTCAAAATGGCGCTGATTTTTTAAAACTTTGGTACCAGTTTCCTGTTTTGTGATCCTAGGAATCCTTAGATATCGATTTTGAACGAAATCGGTTCAATAACAAAGAATTTCAAAATGGCGCTGATTTTTTTAAATTTTTGTACCAGTTTCCTGTTTTGTAATCCCAGGGATCGTCAGATATCGATTTTGAACGAAATCGGTGCAATAACAAAGAATTTCAAGATGGCGCTGATTTTTTAAAATTTTGGTAACAGTTTCCTGTTTTGTGATCCCAGGGATCGTCAGATATCGATTTTGAACGAAATCGGTGCAATAACAAAAAAATTCAAGATGGCGCTGATTTTTTTAAATTTCGGGTAAAGTTTTCAGTTCAGTGATCCCAGGGAACCTCAGATATCGATTTTGAACGAAATCGGTACGATAACAAAGAATTTCAAAATGGCGCTGCTTTTTTTAAATTTTGGTACCAGTTCGCTGTTTTGTGATCCCAGGATCGTCAGATATCGATTTTAAACGAAATCGGTTCAATAACAAAAGAATTTCAAAATTGCGCTGTTTTTTTTTAATTTTGGTACCAGTTTCCTGTTTTGTGATCCCAGGGATCGTCAGATATCGAATTTGAACGAAATCGGTGCAATAAAAAAGAATTTCAAGATGGCGCTGATTTTTTTAAATTTTGGTAACAGTTTCGTGTCTTGTGATCTTAGGGATCGTCAGATATCGATTTTGAACGAAATCGGTTCAATAGCAAAGAATTTCAAAATGGCGCTGATTTTTTAAAATGTTGGTAACAGTTTCCTGTTTTGTGATCCTAGGAATCCTCAGATATCGATTTTGAACGAAATCGGTTCAATAACAAAGAATTTCAAAATGGCGCTGATTTTTTAAAATTTTGGTAACAGTTTCCTGTTTTGTGTTCCTCGGGATCGTCAGATATCGATTTTGAACGAAATCGGTTCAATAACAAAGAATTTCAAAATGGCGCTGATTTTTTTAAATTTTGGTAACAGTTTCGTGTCTTGTGATCTTAGGGATCGTCAGATATCGATTTTGAACGAAATCGGTTCAATAGCAAAGAATTTCAAAATGGCGCTGATTTTTTAAAATGTTGGTAACAGTTTCCTGTTTTGTGATCCTAGGAATCCTCAGATATCGATTTTGAACGAAATCGGTTCAATAACAAAGAATTTCAAAATGGCGCTGATTTTTTAAAATTTTGGTAACAGTTTCCTGTTTTGTGTTCCTCGGGATCGTCAGATATCGATTTTGAACGAAATCGGTTCAATAACAAAGAATTTCAAAATGGCGCTGATTTTTTTAAATTTTGGTAACAGTTTCGTGTCTTGTGATCTTAGGGATCGTCAGATATCGATTCTGAACGAAATCGGTTCAATAGCAAAGAATTTCAAAATGGCGCTGATTTTTTAAAATGTTGGTAACAGTTTCCTGTTTTGTGATCCTAGGAATCCTCAGATATAGATTTTGAACGAAATCGGTTCAATAACAAAGAATTTCAAAATGGCGCTGATTTTTTAAAATTTTGGTAACATTTTCCTGTTTTGTGTTCCTCGGGATCCTCAGATATCGATTTTGAACGAAATCGGTACAATAACAAAGAATTTCAAAATGGCGGTGACTTTTTAAAGTTTGGTAACAGTTTCCTATTTTGTGATCCTAAGATATCGATTTTGAACGAAATCGGTACAATAACAGAGAATTTCAAAATGGCGCTGACTTTTGAAAGTTTGGTACCAGTTTCCTGTTTTGTGATCCCAGGGATCCTCAGATATCGATTTTGAACGAAATCGGTTCAATAACAAAGAATTTCATAATGGCGCTGATTTTTTTAAATTTTGGTAACAGTTTCCTGTCTTGTGATCTTAGGGATCCTCATATATCGATTTTGAACGAAATCGGTACAATAACAGAGAATTTCAAAATGGCGCTAGCTTTATAAAATTTGTTACCAGATTTTTACTATAGGGAATTAAGAAACACGTATTTCAGGATTTTTGGAAATTCCACCCCCAAGGAATTTTTAAAAATTTCACCCAAGCGAAGCAGGGGTGCGTCTGCTAGTATTTACTATAATAATGTGGCGCGGAGGCATAGATATTATGTAGTAAATAAATAATCAAATATTTCAAGTTACAAAATTGATTAGTTGGCTATAAAATCGAGCGTAGAGCGTAGTGCTATATATGCGTACAGATATATGCTGTAGTGTGGCGAGTTATATACCTAAAGTTGGCTGCGGCCTGATTGTATAAGGCCCCTTAATCGTTACAGCCCATTAACGTCCCACTGCTGGCACAGGCCTCCACTCTCATAGGAGAGAGGGAATGAGAGCTTAGACCCACCACGCTGCTCCGATGTGGGTTGGCGGGCTTTAACGACTATTATCATAATATTAGTGATAATAACTGGGTCGACGGCTTAACGTGCTCTCCGAGGAACGGGGGTGATACACCATCAACTTCATAACTCGAAGCTATTACTGGGAATTTCTAGTCAGAAAACCCCAATACTTAATTATGGCCCGACTAGATAAGAAAACGCTAAGAAACCAGGTGCTCAAAATTTCTACTTAATCAAATAATACAGTACACACAGAATACAACATAATATAACACATAAAAATATTTTACTGAAACTAAAATATATTTATAATACTAAAATATACAATTAAATAAATAAAATAAAAATAAATAATAATTTATTTCTCAAAATTTAACAAAAGTAAGACTTAGGTATATAATAACAATGCATGGTCGGTCTCTGCAGCCTAATGTAGGATACCCTGTGGTTTAGGCTGCAGTGACTCGCCTTGCAGTGAATTACTTATTACGTATTATATACATACACATACATACCATAGAATTATATAGAATAAATAGCTAGTCGTCTTCAATTTGAAAGAAAATATGTCTTTAGAGCATTTTTGGACAAGCCCAGCAATTTCGACTGTCTAATAGTAGGTGGGTTGGCGGGCTTTGACGACTATTATCAAGTAAGTGATAAGATGTTAGTGAAAGGTTTAATCTAAAAGTAAAGGTTTATCTTCTTCAACATCACAAGGTTATTTCGTAATCAGAGTGTGTGGTAATCGATTTCAGAATGTATTCATTCAATTGTTCATTCACAACTAGTCTGTCAATGTTCGCATCACTATATGTCCAATGACAATTTTAATCACGTGACCTGAAGCCATATTTGATTACATTAATTCCTTCGCTTCGTGAAATCGACTATACATATTTTTACTATTATATTTATCTATATAATTATACTTACTCTATTGTCTACTCAGAGTGTCTACTGTACAAAAGGTTCTGATTGTCTACCTCCATGGTAGGAAATTAGAACGCTGAAATGCCAAAAAAAGATTGATATTTTCTACGACCTACGCGTTCTACGACCGACAGATGTTACTTGTATCTGACCGACAGTTTCGCGTTATAAAGACCACGAAGAACACATACATGCAGTCGTAGATATTTAAAAGATTTTATCAAACTGCTCGATTTCCTCACTATTATTTGAAAGCGAGCCCAAAAGCAGAGAAAAGCAAAGGAGAAAAGTTAACCCACAGACCAAAAGGGTATACAGAAGTGCCTGAGCTCAGAGCCGTAAAGCCAGATAGAAAATGTCATTACATTTGTGTAGATTTGACAAGAAATTATATTTTGTTCTGTTTTGGGTGTTTTGTTTGGTTTGTGTTTGGTTTGTTTTTATTCGGAGACTGTGACGGGTAGTCTTTATTATTGTATTATGTCTCTGTTTTAATGCCGAGTAAATCGAATTTTATTGAATAATTGGAAACAAGGATACATTTTAAAATGCCGAGTGAAATGATAACGTTACAACTCGGACAGTGCGGCAATCAGAGTAAGTTTGTTTCACATGTGGACTTGTGAACCCATTATAAATCATTTTCAGAAAAAAATATTATGTTGCAGTTGGTTTCGAGTTCTGGAAGCAGTTGTGCATAGAACACGGGATATCTCCCGAGGGAATTTTGGAGGAGTTTGCGTCTGCGGGCTCGGATCGTAAAGATGTGTTTTTCTATCAAGCAGACGACAATCATTATATTCCGCGAGCTGTACTTTTAGACTTGGAGCCTCGTGTTATACACACAATTTTGAATTCTCCGTATGCTAAGGTAAATGTTTTTTTACTTATTCGAAACTAACTTCCTCCTGTTTGCAACTCATGTTTTAAAGATTAAACTAGCAAGGATAAATTGGAATGTTTTACAACTGATCACCTATCAATGTGTGACAGAAGTAAAAGTTCTGGATAAGGGCAATTAGGCTATGAAAAGATGTCCTTGTCTTTAATGAGAGAGAATTATTTCCTCAGAAGCAGTACTTTAAAAGTCTGATAGTCTTGTGCATAGTAGTTAGTGACCATAAGCCGTCAGTTTAGTTACATTCTACAAACAAACAATTGAAATAAAATGTTCTCCATTTATTTAAGTTGTACAATCAAGAGAATGTGTACCTGTCAAAGCACGGAGGTGGGGCGGGTAACAACTGGGCGTCGGGGTTTGCTCAGGGAGAGAAGCTCAATGAGGAAGTGTTTGACATCATCAACAGGGAGGCAGACGGCAGTGATAACTTAGAAGTAAGAAGTTTCATGTTAATCCCAAATGTTTCCAATTGGATTCCTCCCCAATTAGGTGTGCCAATTGGTATAAATTCAAATAAACTTTTACATGTGCTTTTGAATCTTTGAGTAAATATACCACTGGTTTGGAATGCCATTCAGATACTGATTACAGATTTCCAAAATATGTTTAAAATTATTCAGAAAATATTATTACTTATCAATCTGTGTCTTGTGCAAAATATTTCCTGCACTATATGCATAAGAGATTGGCCAGTTAAAATTCAGTCCTGATGGTGTGTTATTAACTAAATGACATACAACTTCATCTAGGCAGATTTAGGTTTAAAATTCAAGTAAGCTCTTTTATTTTCTGTATGTATTTTCCTGTCAATCTCCTGGTCCTTAACTGTACCCATGTAAAAAAAACTGATCCATTGCGCTGTTGTGGGGTGATTTGTAATAGTAATAATAAAGCTTTATTTATTCCATCTGTTATAATGTTTCTGTTGCAATGCCTTTATCAATATATTTATGTGTTAGTTTTGTTAGTAATTTTATTCTGAGATAGATCCCATATGCTTGGTGAAAGCCTCCTACATTGTTTGCCATGTTATAAGGTCTTTTGCCACCTGCATCCAGACTTTTTTCTAATTTTCTTTTGTATAATTTTGTCTATTTCTCAAATATCATCACATACATTTATAATAGTAGATATTTTGTGTAACAAAGTCCTTGTTGGCAGGGTTTTGTGCTCTGCCACTCAATAGCAGGAGGCACCGGGTCGGGCATGGGTTCCTACATACTGGAGCACCTCTCCGACAGATTCCCAAAGAAACTTGTACAGACTTACAGTGTCTTTCCCAACTTGGATGAGATAAGGTACATTCAACCCTAGTTCTTAAGCCAATGAATTTAAGATAAATCATTACTGGGTATTTTGCAACTAATCAAATCATTTGAAACACATGTTTATTATAGGTTAACTTTAAGAAATTGTGAGGTCACCAACTTTCCATGAATACTTTAATTGATAGTTATCAAACATAAAACTAATGGAGGATGTGGATTTTATGTTGTTATTGTAAGTGATTATTAAATAGACCCTTTATTTAATAATCACTCCCAAAATAATAAATATGGAATAATAATTTATTTTAATATGACATAGGACACGTCTTATTAATAATGAAGATGGTTAATGAAGTTTTTCATCTTCTTTAATAGCTGTTATTGTTCTTGGTTGGTATAGAATATACAATGTGTACATTTCCAGGATGCATTCAAATCAAATCAAGTCAAAACCTTGTTGTAGGTGGGTAGGGTAGGTATAGTGTAGAGGTAACAGCTTAGGTATTACGTAATGTAATTAGTATATATATGTACGTAGCATTAGCATTAAGTCAGTGGTTTGTATTAGAGTCGTATTACTGGAGACTCACACTGTACTCGCGATAATAAATAATTACAATATACCTAATATAAAGTGTTTATATGAAGTTGCCCCACTCCGCTAAAGTGGTGACCCAGACGTGCCCCACTCCCCTAAAATAGTTATACACTTACAAATACTAGCCTATGTCCTTCCCTGGGATGCACCTTATATCTATACCAAATTTCATCAAAATCGATTGAAATGTTGGGACGTTAAAAAGTAGCAGATAGACAATACACTTTTGCATATTTTATAATATTAGTATGCATAGTACGGATTTTGTTGTAGTGATGTGGTAGTGCAGCCCTACAACTCTCTGCTCACACTGAAACGTTTGACGGAGAGTGCAGACTGTGTGATGGTGCTGGACAACACAGCTCTCAACAGAATAGCCAGCGACCGCCTCCACATACAGAACCCGTCGTTTGCACAGATCAACACACTCGTGTCCACCATTATGAGCGCCAGTACTGCTACACTCAGGTAATATTGGAAGCTATTAATAAATTAATTACAAAATGTACCTCAATTAAATGTTTCAGTAAAAAATGTAGTAGCAACAATTTAGTAAGATTAGTTTAATAAAAATAAGTTTTACAAAATTATTTAGTTAAGAACTTTTCATTACTGGCCACTTTACTGTGGCATAAGACTTATTAATAAAATAAAATAGCTTAATTATTTTTCCAAAAGGCAAAAGACAGTCCATCAAACGTATCCGATCCGGTGTCAGTGTCGCTATTAGAATAATATACGAAAAATAAAATAAAAACAAAATCTAAACAGTCTTAAAACTTAGTTCCAATTTTGGCCACCAGGTCAGATAAGTTTGTGAGACTTTTCACAACTATTATCAGTTATTAGTTATTATATATCATATCATATCAGAATGCAAAATGTTTCTTACAATCGTTTAACTACTGAATTGTATCTTTTAGCACAATATTTATTCAATTTCACTACAGCCCATTAACGTCCCACTGCTGGGCACAGGCCTCCACTCTCATAGGAGAGAGGGAATTAGAGCTTAGACCCACCACGCTGCTCCAATGCGGGTTGGCGGGCTTTAACGACTATTATCATGTTAGTGATAATAACCGGGACCGACGGCTTAACGTGCTCTCCGAGGCACAGGGGTGATTTATTCAATTTAAGATAGGATAAATGGTACCCATGTCATCAGATAATGTTCACTTGTTCAGGTATCCGTCTTACATGAACAACGACCTGATCAGCCTGGTGGCGCCGCTCATCCCCACGCCGCGCCTGCACTTCCTCATGACGGGTTACACGCCGCTCACGGCTGACCACGAGCTCAACACTGTTAGTGTACAACTACCCCCATTTTCTATAACTCAGTGGCTATCAAAAAATTAAAGCCACTGACGTAAAGGACATTGACCAAATTCGCCTAAGAATCAACACACGTTCGAAATATACAGTAATTCTTAGCTTAAGGCCCCTTATACAGATATCATACTTTTTCAAGTACCATTTATAGATAAATGGAATAAGAGCTGTTGGGATATTATGGTATTAAATTAAAGGTAATGTATTCATCTCTAGTTAGACCCCATAAAAAATGCACACTCCCATACAAATTTTCGGAATAAATACGTTTCTACGAACGCAAGAACTGCTGAAAATGACGAAAAATGGGGTCTGGATAGGAACCCATAAAGCTAGATCAGCTTCATATTTTAACTTGAAAATAACAAAAGAGTGGGGCTTATATAGTCCTCTACCCAAATGCTGGAACATTATGCATACAAATAAATACTTTGTCATTTATGTGTCAACACAAAAAATTCTTCATACATTTTCTATGGAAAGAAGCCGGCCGCTTGGCGTGTGGCGCTCAGTACGCGCTGAGATGCGCTCGTGAACGGGTGGGTGTATCGCTTTTTTGCATGAAATTTATTACGACAAAATTAACACCGTGTTGTATACTGCGCTCGATAAAACTTGATATTGTTTACGACAGAGAAGAAAGTTCTCAATCACCCTTTTTTTTACCCGATTACAGCAAAGCCAAAAGGAAAGGGTACGAGATTAGGAGTCTATGTATGCCTATGCGTGTGTGTGTGAGTGTGTATGTATGTTGGATGTATGTATGAATGTATTAATTGAAGTCTATGACACTCCAGAGCCCTTAACTACACTCAATTATTATTATAGCCAACTATACCTATGCAAAAAATTAGGTCAATACGTTAGTCTGTTACGGCGTGATTGAAGAACAATCCTACTAACAAACTTTTTCCCAATAATTTTAGTACGGTAAGCGCCATTTTGAAATTCTTTTTTATCGTCCTGATTTCGTTCAAAATCGATATCTGGTGTTCCGTGGGACCACTGAACAGAAAACTTTACCCAAAATTAAAAAAAAAGTCAGCGCCATTTTGAAATTCTTTGTTATCGTACCGATTTCGTTCAAAATCGATATCTGGGGTTCCCTGGGATCACAAAATAGGAAACTTACCAGAATTAAAAAAAAGTCAGCGTCATTTTGAAATTCTCTGTTATTGTACCGATTTCGTTCAAAATCGATATCTGAGGATCCCTTAGACCACAAAACAGGAAACTGTTACCAAAATTTTAAAAAATCAGCGTCATTTTGAAATTCTTCGTTATTGTACCGATTTCGTTCAAAATCGATATCTGACGATCCCTGGGATCACAAAACAGGAAACTGGTACCAAAATTTAAAAAAAGTCAGCGCCATTTTGAAATTCTTTGTTATCGTACCGATTTCGTTCAAAATCGATATCTGGGGTTCCCTGGGATCACAAAATAGGAAACTTTTACCAGAATTTTAAAAAAGTCAGCGCCATTTTGAAATTCTCTGTTACTGTACCGATTTCGTTCAAAATCGATATCTGGGGTCCCCTAGGATCACAAAATATGAAAATTTTACCAGAATAAAAAAAAAGTCAGCGCCATTTTGAAATTCTCTGTTATTGTACCGATTTCGTTCAAAATCGATATCTGAGGATCCCTAAGACCACAAAACAGAAAACTGTTACCAAAATTTTAAAAAATCAGCGCCATTTTGAAATTCTTTGTTATTGTACCGATTTCGTTCAAACGCGATATCTGACGATTCCTGGGATCACAAAGCAGGAAACTGGTACCAAAATTTAAAAAAAGTCAGCGCCATTTTGAATTTCTTTGTTATCGTACCGATTTCGTTCAAAATCGATATCTGGGGTTCTCTGGGATCACAAAACAGGAAACTTTTACCAGAATTTTAAAAAAGTGAGCGCCATTTTGAAATTCTCTGTTATTGTACCGATTTCGTTCAAAATCGATATCTGGGGTTCCCTAGGATCACAAATTATGAAACTTTTACCAGAATTAAAAAAAAGTCAGCACCATTTTGAAATTCTCTGTTATTGTACCGATTTCGTTCAAAATCGATATCTGAGGATCCCTTAGACCACAAAACAGGAAACTGTTACCAAAATTTTAAAAACTCAGCGCCATTTTGAAATTCTTTGTTATTGTACCGATTTCGTTCAAAAGCGATATCTGACGGTCCCTGGGATCACAAAGCAGGAAACTGGTACCAAAATTTAAAAAAAGTCAGCGCCATTTTGAAATTCTTTGTTATCGTACCGATTTCGTTCAAAATCGATATCTGGGGTTCTCTGGGATCACAAAACAGGAAACTTTTACCAGAATTTTAAAAAAGTGAGCGCCATTTTGAAATTCTCTGTTATTGTACCGATTTCGTTCAAAATCGATATCTGGGGTTCCCTAGGATGACAAATTATGAAACTTTCACCAGAATTATAAAAAAGTCAGCGCCATTTTGAAATTCTTTGTTATCGTACCGATTTTGTTCAAAATCGATATCTGAGGATCCCTTAGACCACAAAACAGGAAACTGATACCAAAATTTTAAAAACTCAGCGCCATTTTGAAATTCTTTGTTATTGTACCGATTTCGTTCAAAAGCGATATCTGACGATCCCTGGGATCACAAAGCAGGAAACTGGTACCAAAATTTAAAAAAAGTCAGCGCCATTTTGAAATTTTTTGTTATCGTACCGATTTCGTTCAAAATCGATATCTGAGGATCCCTAAGACCACAAAACAGAAAACTGTTACCAAAATTTTAAAAAATCAGCGCCATTTTGAAATTCTTTGTTATTGTACCGATTTCGTTCAAAAGCGATATCTGACGATCCCTGGGATCACAAAACAGGAAACTGGTACCAAAATTTAAAAAAAGTCAGCGCCATTTTGAAATTCTTTGTTATCGTACCGATTTCGTTCAAAATCGATATCTGGGGTTCTCTGGGATCACAAAACAGGAAACTTTTACCAGAATTTTTAAAAAGTGAGCGCCATTTTTAAATTCTCTGTTATTGAACCGATTTCGTTCAAAATCGATATCTGGGGTTCCCTAGGATCACAAATTATGAAACTTTTACCAGAATTATAAAAAAGTCAGCGCCATTTTGAAATTCTCTGTTATTGTACCGATTTCGTTCAAAATCGATATCTGAGGATCCCTTAGACCACAAAACAGGAAACTGTTACCAAAATTTTAAAAACTCAGCGCCATTTTGAAATTCTTTGTTATTGTACCGATTTCGTTCAAAAGCGATATCTGACGGTCCCTGGGATCACAAAGCAGGAAACTGGTACCAAAATTTAAAAAAAGTCAGCGCCATTTTGAAATTCTCTGTTATTGTACCGATTTCGTTCAAAATCGATATCTGAGGATCCCTTAGACCACAAAACAGGAAACTGTTACCAAAATTTTAAAAACTCAGCGCCATTTTGAAATTCTTTGTTATTGTACCGATTTCGTTCAAAAGCGATATCTGACGGTCCCTGGGATCACAAAACACAAATTCAAAATGGCGCTGATTTTTTTAAATTTAAATACCAGTTGCCTGTTTTGTGGTCCTAGGGAACCCCAGATATCGATTTGGAACAAAGTCGGTACAATAACAAAGAATTTCAAAATGGCGCTAATTTTTTAAAATTTTGGTACCAGTTTCCTGTTTTGTGATCTTAGGGATCCTCAGATATCGATTTTGAACGAAATCGGTACAATAACAGAGAATTTCAAAATGGCGCTGACTTTTTTTAATTCTGGTAAAATTTTCATATTTTGTGATCCTAGGGAACCCCAGATATCGATTTTGAACGAAATCGGTACAGTAACAGAGAATTTCAAAATGGCACTGACTTTTTTAAAATTCTGGTAAAAGTTTCCTATTTTGTGATCCCAGGGAACCCCAGATATCGATTTTGAACGAAATCGGTACGATAACAAAGAATTTCAAAATGGCGCTGACTTTTTTAAAGTTTGGTACCAGTTTCCGGTTTTGTGATCCCAGAGAACCCCAGATATTGATTTTGAACGAAATCGGTACGATAATAAAGAATTTCAAAATGGCGCTGACTTTTTTTAAATTTTGGTACCAGTTTCCTGTTTTGTGATCCCAGGGATCGTCAGATATCGATTTTGAACGAAATCAGTACGATAATAAAGAATTTCAAAATGGCGCTGACTTTTTTTAAATTTTGGTACCAGTTTCCTGTTTTGTGATCCCAGGGATCGTCAGATATCGATTTTGAACGAAATTGGTACAATAACAGAGAATTTCAAAACGGCGCTGACTGAAATCGGTCCAATAACAAACATTTCAAAATGGCGCTGATTTTTTTAAATTTTGGTAACAGTTTCCTGTCTTGTGATCTTAGGGATCCTCATATATCGATTTTGTACGAAATCGGTACAATAACAGAGATTTTTTTTAAATTTGTTACCAGTTTCCTGTTTTTTGTTCCCAGGGAGCCCCAAATATCGATTTAGAATGAATTTAAAAAACGATAGTTCCGGTTTTGTTGAAGCAGAGTTCAAACAGCCGTATACTACGCAATACACTCCTTGCATTTTTAAAAAGATCGCGGAAATAGATTTATACGTGACCACTCGTCATGACGCGGCAATCACTACTGACGGCTATGTCGATGCGCATGTTTGTGTGAGGGAGCTGTTTCGAACGTTTCTAGGTAGTTTCATCCGTTTACTGTGGTCTAGCGTAGAGTATACGTGCTTGCAGAAATATTTTGTATTGTGGCGAGTTAAATACCTACAGATTTTTACTATAGGGATTTAAGAAACACGTGTTTCAGGATTTTTGGAAATTCGACCTCCAAGGAATTTTTAAAAATTTCACCCGAGCGAAGCAGGGGTGCGTCTGCTAGTATTTACTATAATAATGTGGCGCGGAGGCATAGATAATAATATGTAGTAAATAAATAATCAAATATTTCAAGTTACAAAATTGATTAGTTGGCTATAAAATCGAGCGTAGAGCGTAGTGCTATATATGCGTACAGATATATGCTGTAGTGTGGCGAGTTATATACCTAAAGTTGGCTGCGGCCTGATTGTATAAGGACCCTTAATTTATAGTCTTTATTCCAAATATCAGAATTTAACGGACACTTCAAATTAATTAAAAAATAAGTAAATAGGTATTAAATTGATTACTATACGTTTCCGTCTCTGGATTATTAACCACAGATCAATAACGTAGGTTTTAAATAATATACAATACCACCGCTTGAGCGCTAGATCTGTATCGTAAGAAACAAGATAAAAGCTGCTTAAAGTGCTAAGTGCGCTAGTATTCGGAATCTCGCAGCGCCATCTATTGAAAGTACAATAATTTAATATTTTTAACGCCATCTGTGAAGTTCTCGATGAACTATGACGATACCTGCATTATTAATAACGCCATCTGTAATGTTTTTGATGAACTACGGCGAATCTTGTCTTATCTACATACTGTTTACAGCTCTATTACAAATGGATAGAGATGATATTTATTTGTTCAAGTAGATGAAAATGAAAAAAAATGAAAAATGTTTATTTTCCAAAAACAACTTATGACAATTTTTCCTTATATCCAATGGTACCCACACTAGGTAATCCTGTATCGTGGGTACCTATGTCGCATTAACAAATAAAGATTTACAGAAGTTAATTGTCGCTCGGTATTTTAACAGCATTTTTGTTGCATTTTTTAAAAGTAACATAATTTCTAATATTAACAATGAATAATGATGATCGTGAATGCTGAAATAAACCCAAAATTGAAAATATTTTTGGTATTAAGTAATTTTCTTGCAAGTGTCCGTAGTTTTAATCTGCTCTCAAGTATAAAAAGGTATTAATTTGAACCCAGTAATCAATGTTTTATGACGGTTGGTTCTTAGGCGAACTTTGTATGGGGACGGAACAATGAATTTTTTATCCATTGAAGGTTTGCTATGAATTGTTATTTTTTATTTCGTAGCACACCTTCAATAGTTAAGAAATATGTGTCAGTGGCTTTCATTTTTTGATAGCCAGTGAGATAAAGAAAAAATAGTATATAGATACAATTTTTTCTTAGTTATTTTTTATTAGTATAGACTAATATTATAATTGAGAAAGTTTGTATGTATGGATGGATGTTTGTTACCCAATCACGCTTGAACAGATCTGGATGAAAGGTCATGACCAGTAATTGCCCTCCGATTCGGGTCAATGCACAGGATTTCCGTTTTTACAGTAAGGTTTAAAAATTTAAAACGAAATTATTATGGATTTATTATTCCAAATAAGGTCGGGGTTCAAATGACAAAAAAAACAGTACGTTTATTGTTTAAATCTTGAGCGTCCGCTTTCCTCTTTAAGCACTACTCCATTTTGACGTTCCATTATATCCATGCCTAATAATAATCTTGTAACCCTACATGAATACCATTTAAGTACCTTAGTCATTATATTATGAATGATTTATTTTTGATCAATTAAATAGTAATGAAAAGGAAATGTATGTTTTGTTTATAATTATTTTTATTTTTTGACAAGTCTCAAATTAATAGATCGAACAAAGCATTTTGAAATACTGCGTTTAAAGGAACGCCTTTTCACATTGCATATGCCGCCATCTGTGGTCGAATAGTTGAACTGGAACGCTCTTTCACATTGCATATGCTGCCATCTGGGGTCGAATAGTTGAACTTGTTAATCAAAAGTAGTGAGCATTACTTAAAAATATTTTCTAGACTCACCACAATACATAGCACCATCTAGTGTGGGAAAGCAGTTTTTGGTGAAACTTTTGTTTATTTATTTTCTCAGTTTTCAGAGCCTTCAGACTCCTGAAACTTTTTTATCTGAAAACTATAAAATATAACAATTACAATAATAAAGAAATAATACTTGAAAATATTTTTTTAGACTCGCTCAACACAATAAATAGCGCCATCTAGTGTGGGAAAGCAGTTTTTAGGTGAAACTTTTTTTGTTCATTTTCGCAGTTTTCCGAGCCTTCAGACTCCTGAAACTTTTTTATCTGAAAACAGTGAAATATTACAATTACAATAATAAAGAAATCATTGCTGAACATTGATTTTTGACACCTAGGCAAGCTGCCATAGTTCCACCGGTCAAGTCCTTTGGCACATAAATAGATGGACAAATTTTAGCTGCAAGCTACTTTTTATCCCGGAAAATTAAAGAGTTCCAAAGAACCAAAAAACTTAAATCCACGCAGACGAAGTCGCGGGCATCAGTTAGTATTTATATAATGTGTGATATAGAAGTCGGTTTCGGCAGGCACCAAAGATCCGGAAGACCACGGTCCTGGACGTGATGCAGAGGCTACTGCAGCCCAAGAACATGATGGTGTCACTCAGCCCCGACCGCGCCAACCAACACTGTTACATATCCATACTGAACATTATACAGGTAACTTTTTGTTTCCGTCGTAGTCTCGATTAATAGATGTCCACTGTTGGTTTAAAGACGAGTGGCCTAGTTGCGAGAACACATATCAGTCGATTGCGATTGTTAAGCAACATTGTCGGTAAGTGGATGGGTGACCGAATTTGAAAAATATAAATTGTGAAGTCCAAATTTGGCCTTTTCGATTCCTCCGTGTTTCGGAGAGCACGTTATGCCGTCGGTCCCGGTTATTATCACTAACATCTGATAATAATCGTTAGTAACCTAAGATTTGAAATAGTACTCTTAAAATCGAGTAGTATGCGTAAAGACCTGGGAACCCACCGCATTATTTATTATCCCAAGAAAACTCCAGCATTATAATTAATGGAATGGGGTCACGACCCTCAGCAATTAGGAATACGACGCAGAGAGAGAGAGAGATATATAAAGGTCTCCTGAATAGATCTCTACAGGCCGCAGTCTTGTGCCGCTCGTTTCCAGCGGCTCCCAGCTACACTCTTGAAATCATCTGACCACATTGTCAAATAGTGCGAAGCCGCGATTTATAAACTTTCGTGATGCCAACGCCTATCGGTTTTTCAGAAACACTTGTATATTGTAAAACCTCCAGCAATTTTTTTGCAGTTTATGCAATTGAATACATTTGTGCTTGGTGGTTTAATCTGGTTAATTGTACATTACTGCCCAGGCCGGAAATAAAGCAATTCACGGCTGAGTAATATTGGAAGGCGAGGCGAAGCCGAGGACTTACCAAGTGATTTTTAAGTAAACAATGCTGTGAAGTGCTATTTCAGCTGAGACTTGTATAGTGCTTTCCTTAAATTTGCGAGGAAAAAGCTTTTTTACATTGCCGATAGATGGAGTTGACTTATCTTAACTCACGCTAATATCTTGTGCTGTAGGGGCAATGATATGATTTCCTGCTTGAAAGGAGCCAAAGTACGTATTGTTTTTGTTGTTAAATTTAAACAATTTCCGGGCAAGTAGGAGCCCTGCCAAAAACGAACTAAAAAGTTATAAATCTAAGTTAATCTAGTTATTAAAATTTTTATTAAATGATATTTTTTTGTGAAACACTGGATATTGAAGTACAGTCTTATATATTTTTGGAATTTACTCATCACTATCGCAATTTTTAAAGATTTTTCATCTTTAGTCTTTAATGCGGGACCATGGTCACCCCATAATTTTCTTTAATATTTTACTAGCCTACCCGGAATAAGCTAGGGATTCTAACGATACGTCATTTATCAAAATCGTTTCAGGCGTATAGAAGTTGTGGTGGAATATACAAACTCACATACATACATACATGAACCCTGAAAACAATATACTCCTTTTTTCAGGCAGTCGTATAAAAAATTGATTTATCAGGCTGATAGCCATAGAGATTGTCTGCCGTAGCCGTCACCCTGTCGCTTGTGTGTGGGCAGGGCGAGGTGGACCCGTCCCAGGTGCACAAGTCCCTGCAGCGCATCCGCGAGCGCAAGCTGGCATCGTTCATCCCGTGGGGGCCGGCCTCCATACAGGTGGCGCTGTCGCGGCGCTCGCCCTACGTTCACGCCTCGCACAAGGTCTCCGGCCTGCTACTCGCCAACCACACCAACATCTGTTCCGTGAGTGCAACATTGAACATTGAACCGTCTCTATTTGTGGTTTAAGATATTTATTGTCTCAAAAAGAATTTTACAATTCACTTATTTGAAACTTACAGGCTAACATTACATATTAAGAACAAGATTTTGCATTTTGAGCGCACTGGATTAAGTTTACTATAATATTACTATAATTTACAAGTTATAACATACAATTCTAAACAAAATACTAACTCAATTTCTCTTAAGTTTATAATGAGGGTAGTCTTAAACATTAACTGTACGATTTGAACAAAAAAATACCAAGTATACGGACAGTCTGCCACGGAGATATGGTATATTGTTGTCCAGGCCCAGGTGTCATTTTAGAGTATAATAATTTTCATAATGCTGCACATGTAGCATCAATGACTATTATTTCGTCGCCATTCTAGTTGTAAATGCTTGTGGGACGAGCGGGTATGTACTCGCCCGCACCAATAGGCAGATCTTCCTCCTGGTGTTGTGCCCAGGGACCGGTCTGACCCTTGTAAATTTGAACAGTCTATATGTAGCGCTATTCTCAGAAAACTTCCAGATCGCGATTCAGGCTTGTAGGTAACTTGTAAGTTTTCAGTCGATTATCTATCCCGTGATGTAGATACAATTAACGCCATCTAGTTTACACTGTGGTGCTTGTCCCGGCAGCTGTTCGACCGGTGCCTGCAGCAGTTCGACAAGCTGCGCAAGCGCGAGGCGTTCCTGGAGGTGTTCCGCAAGGAGCCCATGTTCAAGGAGTCGCTGGAGGAGTTCGACGAGTCGCGCGCCGTCGTCGACGAGCTAGTGCACGAGTACCAGGCCGCCGCCACGCCCGACTACGTGCACTGGAACCCCGGTGAGGATCACTGCTTACACTGTTACACTGTGGTGCCTGTGTGGGCAGCTCTTCGACATTTAATTAGTAAATTAGTTTAAAAACAGGCTTGGAATCTTATTGACGACCTCCGTGGCGCAGTGTGTAGCGCCGTTGTCTTAACGTGCGGAGGTCCCGGGTTCGATCCCCGGCAGGGTCAATTTGGGAATTTACAATTTCTGAATTTTCCCTGGTCTGACCTAGTGGGAGGCTTCGGCCGTGGCTTGTTACCGCCCTACCGGCAAGGACGTGCCGCCAAGCAATTTAGCGTTCCGGGACGATGCCGTGTAGAAACCGAATAGGGGTATGGGTTTAATAATAGGTCTTTACCTATGAAATTACCGTTTTGTAAGGGAGGGACATAAAGTCGATTTTTTTAAATATAATATATTTATTTAATCAAAGTATGTACCAATGCTATGTATGTACTTTTGCCATCTCATAGGTAGTTCATTGATCCCTTTACTAAAAAAACCATTCGGACGGGAATCAATAAAATCATTGAAGGCGCTGTGGACTGCCCCATCGGAGTCGAATTTTTTCCCTTGCAAGAAGTTATCCAAATTTCGAAAAAAATGGTAATCTGTTGGAGCAAAGTCCGGGGAGTACGGTGGATGTCTTAGACAGTCCTATTGAAGCTCCTCTAATTTGGTAGCCGTCTGTTGTGCAGTGTTTGGTCTAGCGTTGTCTTGAAGCAGCAGTGGCCTAGAGCGATTGACGAGCCTCGGTTGTTTAGCAGCTAGCTTTTCCATCATGGTTTGCAGTTGCTGACAATAGACATCCGCCGTAATCGTCTGGCCAGATTTAAGAAAGCTGTAGTGAACGACACCGGCACTAGTCCACCAAACGCTTACAAGTAATTTTTTTTGAGTCTATTTTCGCTTGGGGCAGGATTTGGCTGGTTCGCCAGGGTTCAGTCATTGCGATTAGCGTTTCCGATTATCGTACAGGATCAACTTTTCATCACAGGTAATAATTCGATTTAAAATCCCTTCATTATTGTGCCGGTTGAGTAATGTAACGCAGCAGTCGACGCGCGTTTGTCGGTTTGCTGCACTCAATTCATGAGGTACCCACCTTACAAGCTTTATCACCTTCCCAATTTGCTTCAAGTGGATTAAAACAGTTTTATCACTAACACCGCAACCTGCAGCTAGCTCGGACGTGGTTTGCGATGGATCCGCTTCCACAATAGCCTTCAATTCTTCATTATCAACTTTGGTCTCCGGCCGTCCACGGGGCTTGTTCTGCAGGTCGAAATTTCCAGAACGAAAAAGTTGGAATCAAAAACGCACTGTGTTTTCTTTTACGACACCGCCGCCATACACATCATTAATCCTTCGAGCCGTTTCTGCAGCACTGGTACCACGATGGAACTCGTACTCGTAAATAACGCGATATTTCAAGTTTTCCATTTTGTAAACTGAGTGGCGCAAAGAATAAACCAAAAGAGGAAAAAACAAATGAATAGGGGTTTTCAAAACACAAAAGCATGAGTAAATAGCTGTATAAATTTGAAATTGAAATTCCTAACCAAAGAGGAGATATTTGAGATCAAAGTGGTACGACAAAACGGCAATTTCATATGTAAGGACCTAATATAACTGCCATGCCCCTAACAGGTTAGCCTCCTACCATCTTAGACCGCATCATCTATTACCATCATGTGAGATCGCAGTCAAGGGCTAACTTGTAGTGGATAAAAAAAAGAGCCCATACTCGAGGTGCTTACTGATAATCATTGAATAGTTCCATTATCTACCTCCTGGTTTCCATCATCAGATCTACTATGAATGGACTATAAAACCTTTTTCTTTATTCACAGAGAGCAGCTCGATATAACGAACGGAACAACGGACTTCAAAAATTCCTCAAGATTAAACGTTTGAGCACAAACATGACCAGTTTGTTTCAAGTTAAAAGAGCACGCCACACTCATTGTGTAGTCAATCTTATAAAATGTTATATAACACTAGGCGTTTGTTACAAGATTTAAGATGAAAATATATTGACTCCCGCACCGTTATAACTAATTATAATTTACAATCATTAAAAACAGCACGTGGCATAGCCTGTCTTTCTGTTTTTTGAAAAAAAATGAAAATCAACTATAAAATGTATATTGTGAGTTATTTTTAAATGGATCAGTAAGGGAACATGATACTCGTTATTCGTTATGATACTCGTTGTTATATAACTTTTAAGGAGTGTGGTGCGTTATTAGTTTTTAAAACATCTCAACCAAACAGCTTGTACAAACTTAATTTAAGAAAATGATGCGTTAGTATTAATAAGACACATCAACTTATGTTTCCTACTAACTGAAAGGTACTTGCTCAGTGAAGTTTCAATTTATAGTTATATAATTAAGTAACCGATTCCAAAATGTAACGATTTAAATTTTCAAAAGGTGCATGTGCAATCACCCATTACATTTAGTTTTCAAATACATAATATATAAATAACTATTACATTACATTTAACAGGGTTGGTACAAGTCTCACTGATAATAGATAGTCTCAACGTCAATGCACTCTTATATTGCATTCCCTATTTTAAGGCTCTACCTAAAGGCTATTTTAAGGCTGTGTCACTACTTTTCTATAACCTGCAATAGATAAGAAATACTTTTGCTAAAATGCTGAATTAGTACATTACTGCAGCGGCCAGCAAAACAGGCATTGAAGGACGATCGTGTAAATGTGGGCCTAGGCACACATATGTAAGTCCATCAATGCCTAGTTGTGGCCAAGGCTTGTATAGTACTTTTCTCAAATAATGCGTGGAAATTAAAACTAAGTATAGTACCTAAACAGAACTTTTTATTTAAAAATATTTTTCTTTCGATTTTGGCGGTAACAAGTCTATAGTTCTATTACGTCTCTTGCCGCCTCTTGAATTTCAGGTGGCGATATAGTTATTTATGCAACAGTTGTGTAATAAGGGGTATTAAAACACGAATGTGGGTTTATCACACGACGCGAAGCGGAGTGTGATAATAGTATCATACGAGTGTTTTAATACCTAATTATCAACAGTTGCATACAAGACTTTATCTACTCCCATGCTATGAATCCTCTATAACAGATTCTGAAATAGTTAGCTTACTGCTAACAATAAAACATCCAGTCCTAGTAACCTAATATCATCCAATAGACTGAGTATATACAAATAAAAAACTAAGTATTAATGAAAGAATTATTTATTGTAGTAGTAATTAACATTTTGTATAGTGCAATTATTAAAATTCACTTGATGTTCTTTAATGTTGGAAGGTCCTGATCCCGATATACTCGGCGGAATATTTATAATTACCACTTTTTTTGCTTTTTATTTTTCCGGTAGTAGTTTGTTGGAAAGGTCTCTTGCAGCGTTTAAAATATCTGGCGGTGTGCTATCAAAACTTGAATCGCTCATTTTTTTGATAACAAAACAATAAAAAACGGAGAAAAATGGCGGGAAAAATTCTAATAACCTACTGTTTTTTTACAGCGCGCGGCGTTCTGGTAGTGAAACGCGCGTGTATGACAAAGTTCTTTTTTTGAAATTCGGATAGATGTTCTTTTTTTGTAATTCATACAGATACCACGCATCGAGCAGATGTGGCTGTCTGTTGAGTAAACCCTATGCGCAAAGGGGATCGAAAAAAAAAATGAGGAACAGGAGTGTTGTTATGAAATTCAGTACAACATTACATCACCCGTTTGGATGATGTTATGGTTATTAGAACATGTTGTTTGAACAACATGTTTTAATGTTGGCAATAAGCTAACTGTTTCAGAACCTGTTATAGAGGATTTATAGCATGGGAGTAGATAAAAGTAAGTTCATCACACTTACTTGTTTAAGTTTACACTTTAAGTTGTCTTTACTTGAACTCATTTTGTCAAATACATTTAAAAATCAATGACGATCAACGAACAACAATAATTTTTCCCGCGTTAAAGTGTTCATTTGTTTTTTTTTCAATAAATAGTTTTATTTTTGCAAGCTAACTCGAAATTTAAATGAAACCTTGGATAAGTTACCTCCTTGGTTGCCATGTCTCGGAGTAAAAGATCGTTCCATTTTTAATTTACACTACAGATATGAATTTACTATATAATTTATTTGGATATGGATTTTCATACAATTTTTGCCGGCCGCTGCTCGCATGTATTTGGCCAGTACAGCAATTTCGATTTATCTCGTTTTTTCAAAATAATGCTCAAATTTCCAAGCATATTTGAGAAAAATATGTATCCTCTCTTTTGTATTTAGAATTCTGAATATTATATCGTTCTATTGCAGGTACTTCATAGAAAAGTGATGTTATATCGTGCTCTTGCAAACGCCAGTTATATTACACGATCCTACAGTCACCATTACATGTTACAACTTATTGCAATATATGTAATTTATTTCTCCTTCCCACGCTGCTATTGAACTGTCAATAATATTTGATATTTTTGTAAACTAGCGATATTTTTGTTATAATTTAATAACAAAAATATCGCTAATAATTTAGTAACAATCCCGTTAATAATTATTGCGTATGGGATCAGTAGGTACATAATGTGATAGAGCCAATGATTGAGTCTCAAATCTCAGAGGTTTTGTGTCTCAACTGTTTTTGTTAACGTTAAATTTGTGCCATTTTTAAGTAATCTCTTGTTAATATAGATTAAAGTTTAATTAAACTATCATTGCAAACAATGCTTCGGTACTTACTTATTTATCTTTTGACATAGAACCACGTTAAGGTAATTATATCTACCGATTATATGAACCTATAATACGAATGACTCATCAGTTATTATATAGGTTCGTTAGGTTAGGTGAGAATGAGTTACCTATGCCCTATGCGCTCGCGCGTCGTTTCGATATCGATACGAGATTAACTACTATAAAATGTCTTGGTGTCGCTTTGTAAATCTTACTAATATTATAAATGTGAAAGTTTAGACGGATGTATGGAAGTGTCGATGTATAGATGTATGGATGTTTGTTACTCAATCACGCCCCAACGGCTGAACGGATCTGGCTGAAATTTGGCACAGAGATATTTGGAGTTCCCGCGGGAACCAAAAAAACCTCGATCCACGCAGACGAAGTCGCGGGCTTAGTTAGTACTTTCATACGTTTTGAATTTTGAACGGGCCGCCCATGTTATCGTAGTTCATCTTTATCAACCCGTATATTTTTGAGACTCGCGAGTCGAATAAAAATCACAGGTGCCGCTTTTACAGTGAAGGCCAAAATGTCATTAAGCTTTTAGCGGCATTTATTGTATTAGCAGCAGCCGCCGTTGAGAAGCTTATATCGTTAATGATCATTTTTGATGATAATGAACAGAAACACTATATAATCAAATTTCCTCAGCTTTTATTACCAAGTTTATTTTACAAATAATAATAATTAATGCTTACAACATTTCCCATTTGCATCTTATACTACTGTCAAAACTTATTTTGTACATATTGATATAACTTGTTGGCAAAACTAAATAAGGTTGAAAAAATGTAGTGTTTTTTTAGTTACAACTGTTAGACGAACTGAATGATAACTAATTTGAAATTTAATGTGTTTTTTTAAATAATTTCACTAAATTTTTTAAGCAGAGCGTATTTTTTAAAAATCATAACGTTATTATTAATAATGTTGTACCCAACTGCAGTAAGCTACCTAAAGAAACTTCAGATAAATATTACCTATGTTATGTTTAAAATTACACAGACATGAATTTTATATCGTAACTAATTAATCATTCATTTCTATTAATTATGAAATTGAGGTTAATTGCGCATCTCATTCGATTTCAATGATAGTATTATTTAGGTTGTTTCAATTTCGAGGGCTATTAACTTCCTGGCAATGTGGTTAATCCTGTTGTACACGATTACTAAACTAAATCTAGTGACGTCCCTTTCCGCAGGAATCGTTATGAAAGGGACAGCAATAAAATTAGAGGTGTCATTTTACCTTAGTTTAGAGATGACAACAACTACAGGTACAATAGAATTAGCAACATTTCATAACTTGTGCCCATAAAATAACAAATAGAAATGATGCACTAATCATTCCGTCTCACACATAACACAATTATACAGTTTTTTTGGTGCAAGTGGGCTGCGCAATTATCCTCAAGTGTTATTAGGAACAAGGTTTTTATAAATCCAAATGTACCTTATGGCTATATCCATACAAGAACGATTACTTAAAAATACTTACTTTGAAAGTGTTTAATGTATTACCCACACTCTCATCAAGTCTCTAACATTACTTTACCTATTTTTTTATACATAAATATAACAGCTTTTTTTCATATAAAAGGTAAGTTTTCAACCAAAAGACTAATGTGTTACAATTTATATATAAGAGCAGAATTACGAAACTATAATGCATTGCGGTCGTCACAATCATTGTTATTAGAGATTAATGTGCACGAAATCAATAATTAATTCACATGCTGTCTTTGTTTGATTTTTACTAAAAGTTCAATTAATTTTAATTTCAATAATGTGTTTTTTTTCTAACATTCTCTGTTTGAGCAACATGTCAAAGGCAACTCTTTTGTATCATAATTAAAGTATAGTATATATATCCCATATATTGTGTTTATTCGATTGATGTGATGCCAATTCAATCAAATCAGCAACTCTACAGTCAAAAACAGCATTCTAGTTTGAGAGTTAGTATGAAATACATAATTATGACGTCATCAAATTACGATTCACTTTTTTTAAGTGTATCGTTTAAAACTGTTGAACAAATTCAAAATTAATAGAGGATGTGGATTTGTGACCTTCTATTTAAAAATCAGTAAGAAATATGTATTTTCTTTTTGACACTTGCATTATCGTTGCATTTAAGTTTCGCAATCTACCAACAGCTTACCATCAGCTAACCTATAGACAAGCGACGGCGGTGCGACTTGTGAAAGGGCCGAAGGATGGCTGAGAAAATATGCAATGTGACAAGATATCAAAAAATTTAAAGAGACCCTCAGCGCAATGATTGAATGTCTATAGCGATTCTGACGTACTTTCCGTACAAAACAGCGATCGCTTGACATTTAACATAGGTAGATTTATGAGAAATTAGGCCAATTCTGATGTGCGCTATTTCTTAACTAAACTAAAATGACAGCTCTATTTACATTGCTATCATTATAGAGGGCAGCTAAACTGACAGGACTAAATCTGGTGCCGACCCTTTCCGCAGAGAGCGTTATGATAAGTATAACAATATATTTAAAGCTGTCCGTTTAGAGATCGTGTACAATAGAATTGGCCACAAATACAAAGATATTTTTTGAAATGACAGACAGACGTGATCATTATTGATGACAGTAGCTAAATGTCCAAAACCTTTCACAATAAACCTCCTAAAATGCATACTGGTAACAGCTGCTAGGTATTTCATACAAAATTTAAAAAGTCAAAATACTATATGAACGCCCAAACTAGGACACAATAGACTGAGTTCATCAAAGCAACCTGTCTGATTCCCAAATTCTATGACATCTCACTAAAAGATGTAAGTATATGTCAGTAGGTGTTAGACAGGCCTAAGGTTGCTTTTCCACCAAAGATGTGCTACGTAGCCAAGCTACGGATGTCATGTCAAACCCACCAATAGTAGCGCTTGATCTAATATCAAGCAGTCTTCTATAGAAATCAAGTGCTCTATTGGTAGGTGTGACATACATCCGCACAGCTTAGCTTCTTAGCACAACTTTGGTGAAAGGGCACCCTAAAAGTAACACGAGTGGAAAGCTGTCACTATGGAAACAGTAACAGTGTCTCTAACTCTGTTGCGCACAATCCTTACGCTAATTTAAAATTACAGGTCTAAATGTATTCAAAATTATAGCACTAGATCTAGATTGTGTACTACATAATTAATCATATTGTGGAAAGCTCGCCATTGACGGTAAAAAGGATGGACGCCAAAATATTTGCCATAGCACCGGCCTAAAGATTTCCACACAATCTGTAATGGCTGTATATGGTGACTGTCAACAGTCAAGATTTATCGAAAATGACTTTACTGTAGTAAGTTGATGGGTTTATAACAGTATAGAATGCTAAGGTTACAGGTACACTTTGTGAACAGACATTGTGAATGTAAGCCAGTGCATCTAAATTAGTATGATGGTATAGTACCCTAGTGGGTTTACTGTTTACTGAATCGTAACATTAGCTAGTGGATGGGTGTGTACACTGCATGGCTAGGGCTCACCCTTCAGTGAACGGATCGCAATATGAGGCTAGGAGTGCGCGGAAGGCTGGTACTTGGGCTGGATGATGGAGGTCTTGCGCAGCGGCACAGTCTCGGGCGTGGGGATTGCGTCGCCGGTCGGCAGCTTGGCGGGCGCGGCGGGCGCCTTGAAGGGCGCCGCCAGGTTGCCTGGCCGCTGCTTGGCCATCTGGTAGTCGCCCGAGTCAAAGAACTTTTGCTGCAAGAACATTCATACACCATTAATTGGTAGAATTGGAGGCTCTCAAACTGTAATTATGTTAAGTTTATATCACCTGCATTCTTATGAATAAATCATTATTTCTTTTTTATTATTGTAACACTTGGGTACCGTTTAGGTAAGGGTAAGATCACAATTACAATTGCAAGCATTAACACAAGTAACTTACATAAACATTTTCATATGGCCATGATTACACTTGTACGTTTTTGAGATGTCTTGTAAGTCACTAAAGAAAAAATGTGCAAGTACAACTTAAAAGCGTGTTAATATTTCGTAAGTTACACATGGCACATGCAAACAACTTTCTTGAGTAAGCATTACAAGTAGGGTCTTCTGGCACACACGACTGCCGTCAAAAGCCAAGAAAAATTTCAAAAAGGTTCTCATACTACATAAGAACTGTGCCCTTATCCTCCTAAGTACTATCTCTACATAACGCACAAAGTGCGAGACTTATTTCATAAATATTTATCTGAATACAACCTGCGATTATTAGTTTTTTTTGGCATTCTCTTTTCACGTGAATAAAGTTGTGGAAACAATAGGTATAATACAAATATACTTACTCCTTTTGCAAGTCTTTTTTGTAGAAAAGCAGAGTGACCGCTGGGACCTCTGCCAAGTATTGCATTTGGAAACTTCGCTTTCAGTTTTGCCTCTTCTAACTTTTCCAACTCCTTTGGCTACAATAAAAGATTGAAAAATGATAGTTATTAAGTACTTTATGCTTTGTACTTGCTCATTGCAAATGTCTGTTTTGACGTGATGACGTCTTATAATTCGATGAACACCGGCTGCATGCACGAAAAAGTGACATGTTACGCCTGAGCCTGAGCGAGCAGTGAGAGCGCGGAACAGTCCATAGAGAGGCACGATCGTGTGACGTCAGAGCTAGCAGTTCGAATAGTTCTGCTACTGGAACACCGCCACGCAAGCTTCGTCAAGAACTTCTAGTTATCACGTAAAGCTATCGTCCATAAACCGACTTTACAGACAATCGTACATTTTCTTCTTAATTATTCCCTTCACACAATAAAAGTGAGCAACAATTTAATCCATACTAATATTATAAATGCTAAAGTGAGTCTGTCTGCTATGCTTTCACGGCCCATCTATTCATCAAATTTTTAAGAAATTTGTTACAGAAGAAAGAATAAAGCAATGTAATCCATGCTAGTAAATCCCAAAAATCCAAGACAAAGTGATGTGTTGTCTTTTTGGATAGTCAAATCCACTAATACTAATAATATAACTATATTACTAATAATATAACTATATACTAATAATATTATTAACATGAAAAGTGTGTCAGTTTGCTTTGTTTTCACAACCTATTCATGTGAATAACATAAGTTGCTTTTTAATCCAGTGTTTTTATTTAAAAATATTTGAAAACCATTAATTTTATTAATATCCACATGGATTATGAATCTTGAAGTTAATTGCCAGTAGACTGGACTGTATATAATATGTTAGTCATTGCTGTGCTTTTTCTAACAGAATGGCACAGCAATGACTACCTACTTTTACAATAAATCTTTTAAGTTAAGTAACTATTAACATAGAAAATAAGTTTTTGTATTACTACCAAATAATATGAGTCAATTGATACTTGAAATAAAATTTTATTTATTATTATTATTAAAACATGAACCCCCACACATTCCCATAGTTTTGAATATCATATTATATTACTTAGTTTATATTTGGCAACTCACATCTTTTGGCGGTTCATTCTGATCAACTGATTCACTCATGTTGAATTTCTGAAAAGGATATAAAATATAATATATTTACAATCTTAAGTAACAAAGCTTTCCTTTTTTTCAATATAAAGACTAGTGCTACATCTTCAATCACCCAGATGGTACTTGGGACAGTGCTATGCATCTTCCAGGTTATTATGGTAATTTCCAAAGGAAGTAAACCACATGAAAATAAATGTGGCTTGAAAATATAAACATGTATCTATACCATTAATGTGCATTTTTAAAGTACTGGACAACAGCACCTGTAATTAAATCTTATCTTGCTCGTTAGTTGGTAAACGCCAATTTTTTAAAAATGTGTAATAATTTTTATGTATGCAAATTTATGAAATTTTAAATGATTTTCAAAACGTTAGTTAATTCGCAAATAAATGGTAATTAGTATGTACCATGCAAAGCGTGCACAGTATTGAGCTAAGCACTCTATTATTGCAACGTATCGCGGAAAGTTGTTTACCTTGATTAAAATGGTTGGAATACTCGGGTTATTTCGATGAGTCCGAGTCTTCTAGAGATATATTTAGGTATGTTTAAACCAAAAAATCACGATTACTTGATGCGAAAACGGTAAGTAGGTAGTACAAGAACAATTCAAATTTTCTTCGTAAATCGTAATCGTAATTCTTCGAAAAATAAAGCAGATTTAATGGCGTTTCTCTGGCGTTTGAATATCCTATATGTTACTTGTCTCTGTTTGAAAGCTGTTTGAAAGTTATGTTACTTGTCTCTGTTTGAAAGTATCCTCTACGTTACTTGTCTCTGTTTGAAAGCAAAGTTGCCACTTCTCAATTTTCTAACTGATTCATTTGAATCAGTGACTGTTGTTTACTCTATATTTACCATAAAATATAGACCTGATATAGAGCATATCCTATACTTTGATTGGTGAACATAGAGCTGACACCAGGCAGACAGTTAATTTTTTTAAATTAATTTACGGCCCTTTATACAAGTCCTTGAAACAAGGCCTTGAAACATTTATCAAGTGAATCAGTCAATGTCAATGTCAAATGTTTTAATTTTCATTTTGGAAAAAAAAAACAGTAGGAAAACCAGAGACAAGTAACATATGGAAAACTATCCTCTAAACACAGAGTACATTATATGTCTCTGGGGAAAACAATAAACATGAAAATAATCAAAAAATGAGCGCTAAGTTCCACTTGTTTATTTTACGGTTATGTGCAACTACTCATCATCACATTAACCTTAGATATATAAGAATATTGCATTTAAGTCTGATTTGAGACACTGAACTTTACAAAAACCTCATTTTACATAGTACTCATCTATCGTCACTCAAATCTCAATTCACAAGTGTTTATTTAATAAACTATCTATTACAAGCGAAAATGGAAGTGGAAGCACAAAATGGTCATGATGATGATGAAGCCATGGATGGAGCGATATTGAGCGTTCACGTGCAGAACTTTTTTTGTCACGAGAATTTTAGAGTGGAATTCAAAAAGAGAGTAACATTCATCGTCGGCCGGAACGGTAGCGGCAAGAGTGCTATCCTCACAGCTTTGGTTGTGGGCTTAGGAGGCAAAGCCTTGGACACCAATAGAGGGAAGAATGTTCAATGTAAGTTGAGATTTACATAAGGTTGCTTTGATCTTTTTCTTACGGTTCTTTTCTCTACGTTTGATTTTTAAATTTGATAGCCAATTAAAATCGTTACTCAAGCTGAGCTTTTATAAAGGCTTTTTAATTAATTTGAATACTTTTTGTAATTTGTGGGTGAATAAGCTTTTTTGATCAACCTTTTTTGATCCGCCTGCCAACCTGCATTGGAGGAGCGTGGTGAGTCTAAGCTCTAATTCACTCTCTCCTATGAGAGTGGCGGACTGTGCCCAGCCAGCAGCCGATGTTAATATGCTCAATATGGTGGTTCTATGCACAGTTTTACAATAGAACTAGATGATGTCTGTGATTTTGACCTTGTGGAGACAAGTTTTAAGAAATCCACACAATCCCCAACTTTTTGTTATTGTCCCTCTGCTACCTTTGACAAAATTAAGTAAATAGATGGACAGTGAAGAACATAAATACCAACATACAGACATACACACAGACATACAGACACACACACTGACACACACATTCTCATATTTTTAATATTAAGTAGTATAGATTTTACAAAAAATTGATTACTTAGTATTTTTGTTCTGTTAGCTAATGCCTGCAACTTCGTCCGTATGGTTTGAGTTTTTTAGTTCCTGCAGGAACTATTTAATTTAGTAGTCTATGTATTATTCCAGACTATCTATATCTGTGCCAAATTTCATCCAGATCCATTCAGCAGTTCTGGAAACATTCATCCATCCAAACTTTCACATTTATAATATTAGTATAGATTCTATGAAGTCTACTCATTGCCAAGGTCATGGAAAAGTGATACACTTATGTAGTAAATCATTCTTATCAACAATGATTCATAGAGTTTACTCTACTTACTCAGGTAAATAATAATGCTAATGCAAAATTACCTGTTCGGATGGATGTTTTTTAAAAATCTATAAAACCAATTTATAAAATACTCAATACTCAATTTACTTATTTCAGGTAGGACATAAAAACTCTTATGTTGTGCCTTGTTTTGACTCTACCAAAATATTCAACACCTTATAATTTAAACATAATAGTTTATGTATCGTTAAAATATCCCTTTCACAATTCTCTTTTTTATTAGTTCCTTCCCTTTAGACAGGTTTCCACACTTTGAACATCCCTATTAAATGTCTGTGGTCAATTTAGTGATTAACTAAGTTATTTTAATTTAGTTCACAACTAAGTAAGCTACAATAATTTAGTTTTTTTTACACTTATTTCATACCATTCGGTAATTTTACTCACAATTTTTCAGCTTTTGTGAAAAAAGGAGCTAACTCAGCAAATATTGAAATAAGAATAAAAAATAGTGGTCAACGTGCTTACAAACCGGAGGAATATGGAGATGTAATAACAGTAGTTAAAACTCTGTCAGCATCTGGTGCCTCTAATTATAAAATAAGATCAAATGCAGGTACGTAATCATAATAATTCTCTTGTACACAATAATTTATAAAGTGGTGGCATGAAATCTAGTGCTGTCCTTTTTCACAGTAAGAATTACGAAAGTGATAGCTTTTATACAATTAGTCCTAACATATATCACTGTAGTTTAGTATAGATTGAGATGGGTGTATACCAGAATTACCCACAATAATTATGAAAAGGTAAAGGAGAAAAACTAAAAGAAATTTTTATTAATGTCTCCTTCACTGATTAACAATAGTTACTATGGTGCTATGGTTGAGTGAGAGAATGAATATTTATTTATTTAATTAACTAAATCTAAATGTTTATTTAATTACTATATATGATATTAATTCAACAACCTTATTGCTCATTAATTGCAGACACCTAGCCTCTATTTCTTTTTACTTTTTTTTAAGGAAGATTAGTTCACTCAAATGCCAAAGAAGTGAATGCTTTAGTAACAGCTCTGAACATTCAAGTTAACAATCCAATATCAGTGCTGAATCAAGATGACGCCAGGGATTTCTCACTGAAAATGGATCCCAAGAAGCTGTACAATCTATTCATGAGAGCCACCAATCTGGACATCATTGAGGAGAACTATGAGCGGGCTCGTGCGTGTTGTTTAACTGCTTTTGCTTCTTGGGAAAAGAAGAATAAAGTAAGCATAGGTTCTGTAGAACACACAGATGATCAAGAATTACTATGAATGAAATGCTAAAGAAAGTATTGATTGCCATTGTTTTGATTTCTTAACTTTACGTACATATTATATTGCAGGTTTGCATAGATTTAAAAAACGAATATACGAAATGGAAGAAACTGCACGAACAGATGCGTTCCCAGAAGGAAATCCAGAAGCAGCTGAAGCTTCTGAAGGCAGAGTTGTGTTGGAGCGAGATCGCGGCTGGAGAAAAAGAAGTCGCCCTCATTCGCGGGCAGAGTGAGAACCAGCGCGCCAAGTGTGCGCGCATGGGCGACAAGCTGCGGGCCATGGAGCAGAGCCTGGCCGGCGCCAACGCCGAGTGAGTAGCCGCGCGCCCACTGATGAGATACCCATTTCACACACATCCATACTGATATAAATGCGAAAGTGTGTCTGTCTGTCTGCTACACTTTCATGGCCCATCTGTTCAACCGATGTAGATGAAATTTGGTACAGGGATAGTTTACATCCCGGGGAAGGGTATAGGCTACTTTTTATCCCGGAAAATTCAAGAGTTCCTGCGGGAACCAAAAGAAATATCTGTTCAACCGATTTTGATGAAATTTGGTACAGGGATGGGTTGTATCCCGGGGAAGGACAGGCTACTTTTTATCCCGGAAAATTCAAGAGTTCCTGCGGGAACCAAAAGAAATATCTGTTCAACCGATTTTGATGAAATTTGGTACAGGGATGGGTTGTATCCCGGGGAAGGACAGGATACTTTTTATCCCGGAATGTTCAAAAGTTTCCGCGGGGATCAAAACGGACGAACGGACGCAGTCGCGGGCATCATCTAGTTTTACATAAAGACTGTATTAAACATCATCAGTTAAGTCAAGGTTATTATACTATTGATTATTTACTCGATGACAAAGTTGCATGGAAGCAACCGGCTTCGCATCCAGCGACCCACAAGTCATTGTAATACTTGTTACATAACTATTATTAGAGTAAAGTAAATTATTTTTCTGTTCATGAAAAGAGCAACTGTTGAATTTCTTGCCGGCACTTCTCAGTTGAAAATTTTTCCGAACCCGTGGTAGATTTCGACTTATCATAAGTGGCACAAGTTTTCCTACGTGAAATAAATCATTTCATTTGAATTTTTTCATTTTCAGTTCACACTTTGTTTTCTGTATCAGCCATGCAACCTGCAACATACAGTTTATAACATGCTTGAACATGGACACATGTTTGCTAGTTAGCCAAATGAGGTGTTGATCTAAACATGTGTGTCGGCAGGGCGCTGGAGCAGAAGCTGGCTGAGCAGAAGCGGCACAAGGAGGAGCTAGAGCGGCAGCTGCGGCCGCTGGAGCGCGCGGCGCACGAGGCGCGCGCGGCGCACACGGACGCGGGCGCCGCACTCGCGCGACACTCCGACCTGCTGGCGCGCGCCGATCGCCGCGTGAAGGACTACGAGCGCGAGATCGAGTGAGTACCGTGTGACAGCGGCGCTACACACACACAAGCGGCACAAGGATGAGCTGGAGCGCGCGGCGCACGAGGCGCGCGCGGCGCACACGGACGCGGGCGCCGCGCTCGCGCGACACTCCGACCTGCTGGCGCGCGCCGAGCGCCGCGTGAAGGACTACGAGCGCGAGATCGAGTGAGTACCGTGTGACAGCGGCGCTACACACACACAAGCGGCACAAGGATGAGCTGGAGCGCGCGGCGCACGAGGCGCGCGCGGCGCACACGGACGCGGGCGCCGCGCTCGCGCGACACTCCGACCTGCTGGCGCGCGCCGAGCGCCGCGTGAAGGACTACGAGCGCGAGATCGAGTGAGTACCGTGTGACAGCGGCGCTACACACACACAAGCGGCACAAGGAGGAGCTGGAGCGCGCGGCGCACGAGGCGCGCGCGGCGCACACGGACGCGGGCGCCGCGCTCGCGCGACACTCCGACCTGCTGGCGCGCGCCGAGCGCCGCGTGAAGGACTACGAGCGCGAGATCGAGTGAGTACCGTGTGACAGCGGCGCTACACACACACAAGCGGCACAAGGATGAGCTGGAGCGCGCGGCGCACGAGGCGCGCGCGGCGCACGAGGCGCGCGCGGCGCACACGGACGCGGGCGCCGCGCTCGCGCGACACTCCGACCTGCTGGCGCGCGCCGAGCGCCGCGTGAAGGACTACGAGCGCGAGATCGAGTGAGTACCGTGTGACAGCGGCGCTACACACACACAAGCGGCACAAGGAGGAGCTGGAGCGCGCGGCGCACACGGACGCGGGCGCCGCGCTCGCGCGACACTCCGACCTGCTGGCGCGCGCCGAGCGCCGCGTGAAGGACTACGAGCGCGAGATCGAGTGAGTACCGTGTGACAGCGGCGCTACACACACACAAGCGGCACAAGGATGAGCTGGAGCGCGCGGCGCACGAGGCGCGCGCGGCGCACACGGACGCGGGCGCCGCGCTCGCGCGACACTCCGACCTGCTGGCGCGCGCCGAGCGCCGCGTGAAGGACTACGAGCGCGAGATCGAGTGAGTACCGTGTGACAGCGGCGCTACACACACACAAGCGGCACAAGGAGGAGCTGGAACGCGCGGCGCACGAGGCGCGCGCGGCGCACACGGACGCGGGCGCCGCGCTCGCGCGACACTCCGACCTGCTGGCGCGCGCCGAGCGCCGCGTGAAGGACTACGAGCGCGAGATCGAGTGAGTACCGTGTGACAGCGGCGCTACACACACACAAGCGGCACAAGGAGGAGCTGGAGCGCGCGGCGCACGAGGCGCGCGCGGCGCACACGGACGCGGGCGCCGCGCTCGCGCGACACTCCGACCTGCTGGCGCGCGCCGAGCGCCGCGTGAAGGACTACGAGCGCGAGATCGAGTGAGTACCGTGTGACAGCGGCGCTACACACACACAAGCGGCACAAGGATGAGCTGGAGCGCGCGGCGCGCGAGGCGCGCGCGGCGCACACGGACGCGGGCGCCGCGCTCGCGCGACACTCCGACCTGCTGGCGCGCGCCGAGCGCCGCGTGAAGGACTACGAGCGCGAGATCGAGTGAGTACCGTTTGACAGCGGCGCTACACACACACAAGCGGCACAAGGAGGAGCTGGAGCGCGCGGCGCACGAGGCGCGCGCGGCGCACACGGACGCGGGCGCCGCGCTCGCGCGACACTCCGACCTGCTGGCGCGCGCCGAGCGCCGCGTGAAGGACTACGAGCGCGAGATCGAGTGAGTACCGTGTGACAGCGGCGCTACACACACACAAGCGGCACAAGGAGGAGCTGGAGCGCGCGGCGCACGAGGCGCGCGAGTTTTTTGGTTTCCGGGCGTGTTAGTCCGGGACTGTGATCTGTCTCTGTGCCAACTTTCATCTAGATCCGTTCAACCGTTGGGGCGTGATTGAGTAACAAACATCCATCCATTCATAAATTCACCATCCATACATGCATTCAACCAAACTTTCGCATTTATAAGAAAAAATAAAAGAAAATTAGAAAAAAATACAGAAAAATGAACGTTCACACAACAGTTCGTTTTCGTTCGTTCGTTCGCTGCCTACTAGCAAATATCAGATTTGCAGCGCTTTGATCGCCTTTTCCAGCGATATTGTGATCGTTGCTATTTGCACGTCTACATAGCAAATATCAGGCTACGATCGCAGTTCAAAAAAGATTCGCGCGAGTTTTATTCTCGCAATTTATATTACGCGTACGGATTTCAGCTACTCCGCACTGCGAATGCGGTGGTGCGCGTCATACAACTCTATACAGCACAAAATAATCGCTCGAATATACATAATTCTTACAGCACCGCGTGTTTGTATCAAACCAGAGATTTTATTCGCAGGTGTGTATACCTTCATAAGATTTCCAGTGTTACTGAATTGTAAAAAAAAAATCTCGCGAATTTTTTTCGCAGTGCGACCGTAGCCTTACATCGCGAGTAGCTGTCGACCAAAGTCGCTACCGTGTGTCCAGTCCCGCAAACTTATCTGACCCGCTGTCAGCGTCGCTAGTACATAATATGAAAAATAAAATAAGGCTTAGAAATTAGTTCTAATTTTGGCCAACGGGTCAGATATGTATGATGGACTGTACTTATAGGCCTATTTCACTGCACTTTTCACAGGGACCCTTCACTTGAATCAGTGTAGGGTAATAAGATTTAGGGTGTAAAGGTCCTTAAATTGGTGCGTGTAATAAGCGACGCTCTAATTAGCGGCCACGCCCACGCCCAGCGTAATAGGCCTATTATTTGAATGCGCAATTCGGGGCGCAGGTCGGGGTCGGCGGGCTCGCAGCGCGAGTCGGAGGAGCTGCAGCGGAACGCGGAGCGCAGTCGCGCGGCGGCCGAGGAGGCGCGCGCACGCGTCGCCACGATGCGCAACGACGCGCAGCAGGCTCGCAGCAACTCCGCGCGCCTCGCCGACGACGTGGAGCGCGCGCACGCCGAGCGATCGCGCCTCAACGCCCGCCTCAGTGCGTATTACCGTGGGCTGCTGGATGTGAAGCCGATTGCTTCCATTTTTTTTTTAAATTTTATTTATTAGGACTTCCAACCATCGATATGTATGTAGGTACTAGATGGGCGCTTTCATAGAAAAAAATTGGGCGTCCAACCTTTAGAGCACGCTCCTAACCTGTATAGCCCTGTCCTTGTCCCCACCATAGCGCTGTCCCGCTTTGCAGACTAGATGGCATTAGCAAAATAGGTCCACATTATTTGTTTGACAGGGCCCGTCTATGTAAATTGAGGTCGTTGCTTCCAACAGGTTACAAAATATACAACAGGTATAGAATAACAGGAAAAATAAAGCTAGTTAAAATAATGATATGCATTATTGTAAACTCAGGCGTGGCAGCCTGGAATATTATATTAAAAACACACTATGGGTCGGAGAAAAAAGAAATAAAAGAGGAAAAGATAAAGAATAAAATAAAAAATAAGCTAACTAATAATAATTAACTTAAATTAGCTGTGATAAGATCGAGCAAGCCGTAGTTGACAGCTAACCGGATCTAGATCCGTTACACAAAAAACAAAAGACAATTGAATGATACGAATATTATAACAATACAAACTATAGCTTTAACTTAAAATACAGGAACTGATTACGATGTAAGTAGAACCATAAATCAATATAACACTAGTTAAAAGTTAAAAATAGATTCGTTACTATATTTGTTTATTATTAATTACTTCCATGCAACTTTGGCATTGAGAAAATCATCAATAGTATGATAACCTCGTCAGAATCTGTTAAATGCTGTATAGTGTAATGCCGTCAGCCTGCTGCGACTAGAGCGAGTCTTTAGTTTTTTTTTATTAACTTGCTTTACGGCTCTGGGTTCCAGCCCTCAATAAGCGCGCGTCTCTGTGCCCACAGCGCAGCGGCAGCAGGAGCTGCGCGAACTGCAGGTGCGCGGCGCGGACTCGCTGGCGGTGTACGGCGGCGCCATGTCCGAGCTGTGCCGCCGCGTGGCCGAAGCCGCACAGCGCGGACACTTCAGCGCGCCGCCGCGCGGGCCCGTCGGTGAGCCTTATAGGCCTATTACATTGCACTTTCCACAGGGCCCTGAGAAAAGGGTGGGCGTGGCCGCAAGTTAGAGCGTCGCTTATTACTGCAATAAGGATTAGGGATCCTTACTCCCTAAATCTTGACTGCACTGAAAAGCACTGAAGAGGACTGAAAAGTGCAGTGTAATAGGCCTATTACACACCCCTCCAATGCTGCGTTCATAAGCATTGACATAATTTTATTGTTTTACTTTTATCAGAATAATCAGTAAAAGTAATTTAATAAATGCTGCTGCCGTTATCACTATCGTCATCCTCCAGATCCCTCCGTGCCCTGTCATCATTAATAAGTAAAGCCCCCCAATGGAGCTTACGTAATACTTAAATGGCCCCTCGTCTATAGCGTTAAATTTTTTCTATCGGTAACATTTGAAAGAAAGTAAATGTATTCATCAGTAGTGTCACAAACAATATGTATTGTCACATGTTTTACTATACTCGTAAGTAGATATATTGTACATTACATGTATTATGTGCTAAATAAATTAATAATTATTATTATTTATATATAAGTAGATAATAATAATGTTAACATTTAGCAACGCCCTGACAGGGCCTCATGTCCATGCATGCTAACTGCTAATTATATTAAGAATATTGTATATATGTAACACATGACAGCTATAAATAAATGACTAGATGACTAGAAACAAACATTTATCATACTGTCATACCTAATTATATGCATGTCTGTGACACTACCCAGGATGGGTGTACAGCCTTTTGCCCTGCTTCAAACTTGCATTTGCACGTAAAATGAAGGGCGCTGATTTTCAGCTATGACCCAGGTGACATCACATCCAATGGATTAAATATACCTTACCTAAAAACTAACAACTTACATATATTTCACTATCTATACTAGTATTATAAATGCGAAAGTATTTGCTTGTTGGTTTGTCCTTCAAGCACGCCGCAACAGAATAACGGATCGACGTGGTTCTTTGCATGGGTAGTAGTATAAAGAAAGAAAGAAAGAAACAAATTTAAAAACTTATACCTACCACGCAGACAGAATTCACGGGCATCAGCTAGTAATATCTAAATCTAGCAAAGTACAGCCAAGGAAGCAAATTTAAGTCTAGAAGAAAATAAGCAACAAACAATATCTATATGCAAATATTAATTCATTTGGATCAACAACCTCAAATTACATAGACGGGCTCTGTTAAACAAAGAATGTGGACTTATTTTACTAACTAGCCATCTAGTCTGAAACGGGGACAGCGCTATGGAGGGGACAAGAACAGGCTTATACAGGTGAGGGGCGCGCCCTACAAGTCGGACGCCCGACTTTTTTCAAAGGGCCCATCTAGTACCTACATATATATCAATGATTTGGATTGGTTCAGGTCAGTACATAAAAGTGAGGGACAAGCAGTGGGCGGGCGCGCTGGAGCACATCATCGGCGGACTTATCCGCGGCTTCTGCGTCAACACGCCTGAGGACTCCAGGAAGCTATTCAGGATAATGGACCAGGTAACATCCATCTGACATCATCACGAGCGCGGCAACTTGAGGCGATATATCCTGGTCATCCTTCTCTTTCACACATTCTAACATTGTTAATGATTTTTTTAAAGTGTAAACATCTTTAGCCGCGTTGACCACTTATTGGTAGGGGGTAAACTGTGGACATAAGGTCTTAAATATAAATATGCTACATTCGTAATTAAACCTTAATGCCTTAGTTTTAAGGTTAATAATAATTAATATTTAAATTTTTTATTTACTTTAATTAAAACAAAAATATTTTAAATATTCCTTTTCACTTCTATCGGCAGTCCCTATGACTGACAATTTTTTTAATTCCACTACAAGTAAGCCCTTGACTGCGATCTCACCTGATGGTAAGTGATGATGCAGTCTAAGATGGTAGCAAGCTAACCGGTTATGACAGTTATATTGATGATTGATGATTAAATAAGTATGCTAGAAAATTCACTTAAATAATATAAAATACACTAAAAGAAAGAGCAATACCATTATTTATGCAAACATTAATCATACGAAATAATAACAATTTATAAAACGATACAAAATAATCTACCAGTTTAGTTGTATGTACTAGGTGGATTATACATAAAATGAGACACTAAACTGAGAAACGGAATAATCAAAAAAGATTATTACACAGCAATAAGGACCAATTTAGGGACCCTTTCTCTCTAAATTTTATTTCACTACACTGATTTAATTGTAAGGGTCCCTGTGAAAAGTGCAGTGTAATAAGCCTATCAGCTGTGTGTGTAACCTAATGTTCAATACGCCAACACAATGGCGCATAGTGTGTGATGTAAGATGTGCGCCCTGCGCAGGTGTGGCGGGGCGGCAACAAGCCGACGGTGACGTGCAGCAGGTTCCTGGACGCGCGGCACGACGTGCGCCGCAGCAGCGTGCGCGCGCCGCCGCACTGCAGCGCGCTGCAGGCGCTGCTCGTGGAGGACGTGGTGGTGGCCAACTTCCTCATCGACAACTTGGCGCTCGAGCGCGTGCTGCTCGTGCCCGACCACGAAGCGGCCGTGCGGCTCGCGGACACCGCCGCGCGCGTGCCGCCCAACTGCGCCAAGATCGTCACGCTCGACTGCTCCGAGTACCACCCCGCGCCCGACTACCGCGCGTACGGCGGCCGCGCGCGCCCCGCGCGCTTCCTCAGCCTCGACTCCGGCGAGCGCATGCGGTACGGTGCCTTACAGCGCTCACAGCGACGATCGATTCCTCGTCCTTCCATCTCGGAAACTAATTCGCATCGTTCATCACAGGCAATTGCGAACGGAGATCCAAGAGTTGGAGACTGAACTGCAGCAACACGACGAAAACCTTCAGCAATTGATAGCGGAGCAGCGACGCGCGGCTGATAGTGAAAGTGCAGTGTCTAAAGAGCTCAAAGCGCTGGGCGCGGAGCTGCTGCGGCGCGAGGCGGAAGCGGACACGGCCGCCGCGGCGCGCGACATGCGTCAAGCGCCGCAGCTAGCCGTGCTGGTGAGTTGCGCTGACTGCGGAGAGGGAGAGTGCAGTGTCGCAAGCGCTCGGAGCACTGGGCGCGGAGCTGCTGCGGCGCGAGGCGGAAGCGGACACGGCCGCCGCGGCGCGCGACATGCGTCAAGCGCCGCAGCTAGCCGTGCTGGTGAGTTGCGCTGACTGCGGAGAAGGAGAGTGCAGTGTCGCAAGCGCTCGGAGCACTGGGCGCGGAGCTGCTGCGGCGCGAGGCGGAAGCGGACACGGCCGCCGCGGCGCGCGACATGCGTCAAGCGCCGCAGCTAGCCGTGCTGGTGAGTTGCGCTGACTGCGGAGAGGGAGAGTGCAGTGTCGCAAGCGCTCGGAGCACTGGGCGCGGAGCTGCTGCGGCGCGAGGCGGAAGCGGACAGGGCCTCCGCGGCGCGCGACATGCGTCAAGCGCCGCAGCTAGCCGTGCTGGTGAGTTGCGCTGACTGCGGAGAGGGAGAGTGCAGTGTCGCAAGCGCTCGGAGCACTGGGCGCGGAGCTGCTGCGGCGCGAGGCGGAAGCGGACACGGCCGCCGCGGCGCGCGACATGCGTCAAGCGCCGCAGCTAGCCGTGCTGGTGAGTTGCGCTGACTGCGGAGAGGGAGAGTGCAGTGTCGCAAGCGCTCGGAGCACTGGGCGCGGAGCTGCTGCGGCGCGAGGCGGAAGCGGACACGGCCGCCGCGGCGCGCGACATGCGTCAAGCGCCGCAGCTAGCCGTGCTGGTGAGTTGCGCTGACTGCGGAGAGGGAGAGTGCAGTGTCGCAAGCGCTCGGAGCACTGGGCGCGGAGCTGCTGCGGCGCGAGGCGGAAGCGGACACGGCCGCCGCGGCGCGCGACATGCGTCAAGCGCCGCAGCTAGCCGTGCTGGTGAGTTGCGCTGACTGCGGAGAGGGAGAGTGCAGTGTCGCAAGCGCTCGGAGCACTGGGCGCGGAGCTGCTGCGGCGCGAGGCGGAAGCGGACAGGGCCTCCGCGGCGCGCGACATGCGTCAAGCGCCGCAGCTAGCCGTGCTGGTGAGTTGCGCTGACTGCGGAGAGGGAGAGTGCAGTGTCGCAAGCGCTCGGAGCACTGGGCGCGGAGCTGCTGCGGCGCGAGGCGGAAGCGGACACGGCCGCCGCGGCGCGCGACATGCGTCAAGCGCCGCAGCTAGCCGTGCTGGTGAGTTGCGCTGACTGCGGAGAGGGAGAGTGCAGTGTCGCAAGCGCTCGGAGCACTGGGCGCGGAGCTGCTGCGGCGCGAGGCGGAAGCGGACACGGCTGCCGCGGCGCGCGACATGCGTCAAGCGCCGCAGCTAGCCGTGCTGGTGAGTTGCGCTGACTGCGGAGAGGGAGAGTGCAGTGTCGCAAGCGCTCGGAGCACTGGGCGCGGAGCTGCTGCGGCGCGAGGCGGAAGCGGACACGGCCGCCGCGGCGCGCGACATGCGTCAAGCGCCGCAGCTAGCCGTGCTGGTGAGTTGCGCTGACTGCGGAGAGGGAGAGTGCAGTGTCGCAAGCGCTCGGAGCACTGGGCGCGGAGCTGCTGCGGCTCGAGGCGGAAGCGGACACGGCCGCCGCGGCGCGCGACATGCGTCAAGCGCCGCAGCTAGCCGTGCTGGTGAGTTGCGCTGACTGCGGAGAGAGAGAGTGCAGTATCGCAAGCGCTCGGAGCTGCTGCGGCGCGAGGTGGAAGCGGACACGTTTTTGGAAGTGTTCTTAATCGTTTTCTAACAACAAACTTCTACTTAACTTCCAGATGATAAGCATCTGCCACAACTGTTTGATAGGTAATTCTGTCATAAAGTGTAGTCAAACTTCAGCCTGCAAAATATGTTGTAGCAGACCCTGTAAGTCCAAGAATTATGAAAATACAAATGAAGCAAATACTAGAAAGTTTAACTACAGCAATAGATACTTCATATTAAAGCCAAGTAGCCATAACATTAAGTATGTAGCCATAATATTAATCTCTTTTTGTATGTGGATGTAAATTTTATTTATCTCAATAGAAATTTAAAAAAAAATTTTTCTCACACAGGACGATGAGCTTAATCACGCAAAACAGAGAGTTCAAGAACTGAACGAAAAGTTGGGCGAGTTGACGGAAAAGAGGGAGAGATGTCTGCACGAGCTGGAAGACTGCGAGTCCAGGATGAGCGAGCTGAAGGCGCAGGTCGCGCAGGCCGCCGCCGAGTGCAGGAAACTCAGTGTATGCTATCAATATATATTATTTTATTTACTAGCGCCTAATACATTTTAGTTTAATTTAATGATCGATAAACAATGCATAAAGTCCAAGCCATAAGGTTTTATGGCTTGGACTTTATGCATTGCAATCCATATCTCGTCTATAATCACCCCTCAGGAAGAGATAAGTCAGGAAGAAATGAAGATGGACCGGGGAGCTGCCGAACGCAGAGGCTTGCAGCAGAAGCTCGAAGAGGAGCGCGCCAAACTGACGCGCGTCGAGGAGATCCTGCGCGACAAGGAGAAGGACCTCGCGAGCCGCATACAAGCCGTTAAAGTGCCGCGCGTCGACAACCCGAGGTGAGGTCCGCACGAGTGACGCTGCAGGGACTCGACGACCGGACGTAGCCTACTCGTCCGAAGCACAAGCGTGACATTATATATAATCTATTATGGCGATGAATTAAAAATGAAACAAATGCGTGCATATACTCTGTTGCAGGGAACCAGCTGTATTGACAAAGCTGGTGGCGGAAAGCAAGAAAAAGATGAGCTCGCTGGAACTGAATATCAGTCGCGAGGAGGTGGAGCGCGAGCTGGAGACGGCCGAGCGCAACTACGGCCGCACGCAGCGCCTGCTCGACGAGCTGCGGGCCTACATCGACAGGGTGAGCTCGACTGCTGAGTATCACTCGCGAGGAGGTAGAGCGCGAGCTGGAGACGGCCGAGCGCAACTACGGCCGCACGCAGCGCCTGCTCGACGAGCTGCGGGCCTACATCGACAGGGTGAGCTCGACTGCTGAGTATCAGTCGCGAGGAGGTGGAGCGCGAGCTGGAGACGGCCGAGCGCAACTACGGCTGCACGCAGCGCCTGCTCGACGAGCTGCGGGCCTACATCGACAGGGTGAGCTCGACTGCTGAGTATCAGTCGCGAGGTGGAGCGCGAGCTGGAGACGGCCGAGCGCAACTACGGCCGCACGCAGCGCCTGCTCGACGAGCTGCGGGCCTACATCGACAGGGTGAGCTCGACTGCTGAGTATCACTCGCGAGGAGGTAGAGCGCGAGCTGGAGACGGCCGAGCGCAACTACGGCCGCACGCAGCGCCTGCTCGACGAGCTGCGGGCCTACATCGACAGGGTGAGCTCGACTGCTGAATATCACTCGCGAGGAGGTAGAGCGCGAGCTGGAGACGGCCGAGCGCAACTACGGCCGCACGCAGCGCCTGCTCGACGAGCTGGGGGCCTACATCGACAGGGTGAGCTCGACTGCTGAGTATCAGTCGCGAGGTGGAGCGCGAGCTGGAGACGGCCGAGCGCAACTACGGCCGCACGCAGCGCCTGCTCGACGAGCTGCGGGCCTACATCGACAGGGTGAGCTCGACTGCTGAGTATCAGTCGCGAGGTGGAGTGCGAGCTGGAGACGGCCGAGCGCAACTACGGCCGCACGCAGCGCCTGCTCGACGAGCTGCGGGCCTACATCGACAGGGTGAGCTCGACTGCTGAGTATCAGTCGCGAGGAGGTGGAGCGCGAGCTGGAGACGGCCGAGCGCAACTACGGCCGCACGCAGCGCCTGCTCGACGAGTTGCGGGCCTACATCGATAGGGTGAGCTCGACTGCTGAGTATCAGTCGCGAGGAGGTGGAACGCGAGATTTGTGTTACGTCAATACGTAGTAGGGATGGGATGCCGGTTGTAATCTGCAGTTTTATCAGCTCTGTATTGATATATATTAATGTTTTTTTATTGACCAACAGTTTACATCAAATTAATCAGTAGTGCAAAGTAGTAGTAGTAGATATATGGGTATGTGAGTAATGCTTTGCCCCATGAAGTTTATCTTTAATGATTTTTTGTGGAGTCAAGTCTGTAACTCTGGCTAAATATTCCAGATTGAGAAAATGGCTGCTGAGTATTTGGAAAACTGTTACAAGTTAAAGAATGACATTGGCCGCCACATCGGCATTCATTTCATGGCCACGCTTACTACGCGCGGGTACCACGTAAGTGCATCACCTCTGTTATTTCAAAGCTTATTGGCAGCCCCTACTCCCTGCTTCACGTTTTTACCCTATAATAATTAATTTTCGGACATGTAACTGGCGCACTCCCTTAGCCTCCTTATCAGGTATATATGGGTTTAAAATTCAAGGGTTTCTCCTGTCATGGGCCTTGGCACTAAATATTGATTAAAATAAGCATCTATTTAGATATCAGAGATGGCTGACTTTTATTATTAATATCTTTTTTTTATCCACTACAAGTTAGCGTTTGACTTCGAAGTGATGATGTAGTCTAAGATGGTAGCGGGCTAACCTGTTAGGGGTATGGCAGTAATATTAAACCCATACCCCTATTCGGTTTCTACACGGCATCGTACCGGAACGCTAAATCGCTTGGCGGCACTTCTTTGCCGGTAGGGTGGTAACTAGCCACGGCCGAAGCCTCCCACCAGATATCTGAAGACGCCTACCACCTACGATCCATATAACGTTGCAAAACTTTGTTGATAGTCAATAGCTGCACTTGTTCGGCTTATGTTCAGTCAAAGCACCACCTCTCATTGCCCCACTAACCGCGTAGTTATTTATATGGGGCCGCAGGTCTTAGCGAGTTAATTGGGCGCCTCTTTGACTCCCTACAACTTATTTTTGTCTAAGCTTCTTAGGTAGACATGATTTCGCATAGATCCTACAGGCTGATCTTCTCATTGTCTGTTTTCTGCGCTCAGGGTCAAATACACATTGATCACCAGAATGATGAGTTGAAGCTAGAGGTGTCAGGGCGCGAGGGCTCTCGAAGCGCCAGCTCTACGGCGTCTCTGTCCGGGGGCGAGCGCTCATATACAACTGTCGCCTTCATCACGTCGCTGTGGGAGTGCGTAGAGTTGCCCTTCTACTTCATGGACGAGTTCGACGTGTTCATGGTGAATATACACAGCTCAGACCCTTGATTTAAACATATTTTTTGAACGACACCGCTGACAGTTTCTTTACAATGAGTGAGATGTCTCGTGTTGCAGGACGACGTGAACCAGCAGATCGCGGTGACGCTGCTGCTGGACATGGCGGCGCGGCTTGCGGGGCGCCAGTTCGTGTTCCTCACGCCGCACGGCGCTAAGCTGTCGCTCAAGGACGCGCCCGTGCCCGCCGACGTCATCTCGTACGTACACACCCGCGTTACATGAGACGACGTGAACAAGCAGATCGCGGTGACGCTGCTGCTGGACATGGCGGCGCGGCTGGCGGGGCGCCAGTTCGTGTTCCTCACGCCGCACGGCGCTAAGCTGTCGCTCAAGGACGCGCCCGTGCCCGCCGACGTCATCTCGTACGTACACACTCGCGTTACATGAGACGACGTGAACGAGCAGATCGCGGTGACGCTGCTGCTGGACATGGCGGCGCGGCTGGCGGGGCGCCAGTTCGTGTTCCTCACGCCGCACGGCGCTAAGCTGTCGCTCAGGGACGCGCCCGTGCCCGCCGACGTCATCTCGTACGTACACACTCGCGTTACATGAGACGACGTGAACAAGCAGATCGCGGTGACGCTGCTGCTGGACATGGCGGCGCGGCTGGCGGGGCGCCAGTTCGTGTTCCTCACGCCGCACGGCGCTAAGCTGTCGCTCAAGGACGCGCCCGTGCCCGCCGACGTCATCTCGTACGTACACACTCGCGTTACATGAGACGACGTGAACAAGCAGATCGCGGTGACGCTGCTGCTGGACATGGCGGCGCGGCTGGCGGGGCGCCAGTTCGTGTTCCTCACGCCGCACGGCGCTAAGCTGTCGCTCAAGGACGCGCCCGTGCCCGCCGACGTCATCTCGTACGTACACACTCGCGTTACATGAGACGACGTGAACAAGCAGATCGCGGTGACGCTGCTGCTGGACATGGCGGCGCGGCTGGCGGGGCGCCAGTTCGTGTTCCTCACGCCGCACGGCGCTAAGCTGTCGCTCAAGGACGCGCCCGTGCCCGCCGACGTCATCTCGTACGTACACACTCGCGTTACATGAGACGACGTGAACAAGCAGATCGCGGTGACGCTGCTGCTGGACATGGCGGCGCGGCTGGCGGGGCGCCAGTTCGTGTTCCTCACGCCGCACGGCGCTAAGCTGTCGCTCAAGGACGCGCCCGTGCCCGCCGACGTCATCTCGTACGTACACACTCGCGTTACATGAGACGACGTGAACAAGCAGATCGCGGTGACGCTGCTGCTGGACATGGCGGCGCGGCTGGCGGGGCGCCAGTTCGTGTTCCTCACGCCGCACAGCGCTAAGCTGTCGCTCAAGGACGCGCCCGTGCCCGCCGACGTCATCTCGTACGTACACACCCGCGTTACATGACATGTAGCAATTAAGTCCGTCAAACTCATCTGACCCGGTGACAGCGTCGCTAGTTTATATTAAAAATAAAATAAACACGAAACACAACAGGTATAAAAATTAGTTCCAACGAGCTGATGGTCGCGACTCTTAGCGCGTGGATTGAGGTTTTTTGGTTCCCGCGGTAAATTTAATTTTCCGGGATGTAAAGTAGCCTGTGTTATTTATTCCAGACTATAAGTTTATCTCTGTGCCAAATTTCATCCACATCCGCTCAGCCGTTCTGGCGTGATTGAGTAAAAACATCCATTCAAACTTTCGCATTTATAATATTGATATTGGCCACTGGGTCAGATAAGTTTGACGGACTATACATGCAGCAAGTAATTTTTACGTACTAAGGCCCTGGGTGCGAGCTTGGACAGTCTGAGATTTAAGCCGAGGTTACTGCGTTCGTCTTCATTTCGTGAGACACTCAAAATATTTTTTCTGAGATAATTTAAATACCATTCTGAGGACATAAACGTGATACCAAAATCATCTTGATGAAAATTATGGGCAGACATTGAAAATTGAAATTTTACATTGAGCAATGAGAATAACTGGATCTATACCAATATTATGAATGCGAGTTTGTATTGATGGACGGATGTTGGTTAATCACGCCAGAAGAGCTGAATGGATCTGTATGAAATTTGGTAGAGATGGATTACATATAGTCTGGAATAACACATAGGCAGTAGCCTATAAATAGTAGTAGGATATAAAGTATTATATCCTGGAAAATTAAAATTTCCGCGGGAACCAAAAAACCGTAATCCACGCGGACGCAGGTCCGGGCATCAGCTAGTTAATGAAATATTTGTCGCCGACTCCTCACTGTCGAGCACATTTCTGGACTCCCATGCCAGAAGTGAGCATGATACCATGTTTTAGGGAGGTTCATAAATCATCATTATCGCTTGACCACTACCGAGCACCGCTAATAGGCTACCATTATCTGAACTAATTATGATTTTTTCTGTTCCAGACTGGGCAATCCAAGACAAGAGTGAAGAAATTGTAGGCTATAAGATGTGATTATTTTGTTACCAATTACGTTTTGTAATAAACATTTTATCAATAAAAATACAAAATATCATCAACACCATTTTATTTAATACTCGCCATGCCATAGTACATGGCATGTGATCAAACAATGCATATTTATTGCACAAGTGGCGACCTTAGGCGAGTTACAGTCTATGAGATCACACACATTTTCCGGGATATAATTCAAAATGGACTATATAATTTAGTTTAGTTCAATAAATTGATATTAAAATAACTTATACCTAAAACCTCGCACTACTCGCTAAGGCTGCCTTTCCACCAGAGATGTCCTATGTTTCTAAGCTTCGGATGTGTGTCAAACCCACTAAAGAGCGCTTCATCTTACTACTAGCGATCTTAGGCTATGAAATGTGGGTGGGTTTGAGACAGCCGCAGCTTAGCAACATAGCATATCCCTGCTGGAAACGCACCATTAGAATAAAGTTATTCTGACGTAAAGTAACAACATCTAAATCTTATTTAAAAGGCGAATCGCCTCGGGAGATAAGCGTAATCGTTCGACTTAAGGCTAATATACACAAGGAAACAACAATACCCGGCAGCGGCCACCTGCACTTGCACTACAAATATACATCCTTACATACTCATATATTATTATAATATAAACATCTCTTGGACTAACTACAACACATTTGCGTAGAAGCACGATACGCAAATTTGGAATAGATAAATCTTATTAATATCTAATTGATATATTTTGCTTTTCTATGTTCATATTACATGTTTATTTGCAAGTAGCTAGACCTTTTATATTTCTATGTCGAAATTAAAATAAGAATTTTGAAAAAAATATGTGTGAAGATTGTGTGAATAAAAAAGCTCTAAGATCAGATAAATACAATAGATTCTGTTGTTGATTTTATCTATGATTTTAAATAATTTATATAAAAATAAAATCGCATTTCAGTGCATTTAATTAAAACTCAAATTTACTTACGAAACAAATCCTGCATTCTACGAATAGGGTATATTTTGCGTCAGTATTAAAATAGTTAGGGTTTGCATTATTGCATCCTTTAACATAAGTTTACAAAAGTATTAAACCAAAATAGTCAATTTTCCTAGGAGTCCGATTTACAAAAAAACCAGCAATTTCTGTCTTTGGCTTATAAGAATTCTCATCATTAGATCATCAGTCTCTCTTATAACTCCGTTCAATTAACAAGTGAAATTAATAAATTATATTATTATTTATTTACACAATTTTCATTTTGAGCGTACCAAAACTAAACATAATTCAAGTTTGGTATAATTATTTGCTTTGGATTTTGAATTAGGAATTTTGCATCACTTTAATCAATCATGTAAAACCGGCAGCAATCATTGTTAAAGTCTAAATAGGGGTAATTAATTGGCTGAATATGTTATTCTTGTTGCGCCAATTAGAGGTGTTGAACTATCGCTAAACGGTTAACGGTTGAAAGCGATAGTAACCTCGAGCGCCAATGAATTTTGGCCAACAGCGGGTGTTCCCTACCAATCAAAGGTCATTGCGATCGCTACTGCAGCAATCATTTTTACGTAAAAAGGCCCTAACACTTAATAATGGGCTGTAATAAAGAATACAACGGGCGTTGAAACCCTGAACTTGGGTTAATTTTAGTTTTATTACGCCCACATGAAACTATTATTCTACATAAGTGCAGCGCATTGCCTATAAATTGCAATAAAAGTTATTTCTAGAACAAATATAATATTAAAGAAAATTACTATTTTAAAGCATAGAACTCATTTGTTACTGTTTTAGTTGATTGAACTTAGATAATTATGTAAGTATTTTTTAAATAACATATACCTACTTAAATAATACATAAATCGAATTAAACTTATAAATGTTGCTAAGTTATATTAAAACTAACATTCGCTTGACAAAAAATAATGATTGAAAGTGATTGAATATATTATATAACATGGATTTCACTACACTAGCAATACTAAATAATTAGACGATGCGGCAAAGATAACATTTATATTTTTGATATATATTAATATTTAATCTAAACCATTTCCTATCGTTTATTACAAGGATCAACAAAAGATATTAGTACATTTGCTCCATACGTTAAGATCGCTCAAGTGTGAGTTGACAAGGTAACAAACTTGACTTTGATTATTACGTTACCTTTATTTACCAAAGGTTTGATATATGATTTAGCAGTACATATAAAATGACATTTTTCAACGCCGATGATGACATAAGAGTAAACTTGAGAACTTGCACACTCTGGACTCTGTAGCCCTATTATAAAAATCTGCATCAATCATTGTCACGATCTCAATTGTTGTGATTCGCCGAATTTATGGAATTCTTGCTGCGAAAATGGATTTTGGTCAATAGTGAAAGAGTTTAACGAATTAGAGCAATCGTTACACTGTAGCAATAATTTCACGTAATAAGGCTCATGAACGCACGAGTTGTTACAGGAACAAGGCTGTCGTTTAATTGCAGACATCCACGCAATTTCTGTGCCTCTAGGATGTACAGTGCGTGCGCGAACTAAATGCATTCGGGCCTCGAACTAAACGTAGGCTTACGCGGGAGCTGTGCGGACGCAGCAGCGTGGTTCAGACTGCTTAACTTGAGCCCGAATGCATTCAATTTGCGCACGTATTGTACATGCCACTTTTGGAATGTTTAATTTGTAATATCCAATAATTACATCCATTCAGAGATTACTACTATGGAACTAGTTATAACAGACGTAAGGAACGCTACTTACGCCTGTAATAACTAGTCACTATGAGCTTGTTTCGACTGGCGTACGGTGCACTTCCTAACAGTGTCCGACCGCCGATTTCTGGACGAAACAGAAGCCTGTTAATTGGCTTTCGCCACAATCTTTAGCCGAAGCAGAAGATTTAAATGAAAACCGCCGATTTCTGGCGGAAGACGAAGCCTGTTAATCGGCTATCGCCACAATCTTTGGCCGAAGCCCAAGTTTTTAATAACCCTTAGAAATTCAGTTCAATATTGGCTAAAAGTGAATAAAATATTGGTTCTTTATAGTTTATGTTGACCGTTGGCTGATGCTTTGATTAATTTACTACTCGCGATGGCGCGTAAGTTCCGAACGTGGCCGAAGCCGAAGCTTCGGTCGAACCATACCTCCAATATCAACCGTGAATAAACTAAAATCACTAATGTATTCACTTCACATATACATATTCACTATACAGTTGATTATATAATCATTTCCTGTTATTAAAAAAAACGAGACAAATCCTATTAAAAAAATAAACGATTGGCGATACCTACTAATCAATACAAAATTGTAAGAAAAAAAACTTTACATTGACAATTCAAAATTCAACCCCGACATTTATTAGTAGGCCGGGTGAGTGACATGCACAAATACAAACGTGAATGATTAGTTTGGTAATTTGTTAATAAGCAAAACTCAAAACAAAATAGCTTTCGATACCCATACCTAAGTAAAGTTGCATAACTTTTTTTTGTGGGAGAAATAATATCATATAGTTCTTGGACACACATCATGAATATATCATGTAGAATACCAATAGAGAGCTGGCATCTTCTAGGTCTGAGGCGCCAATCGCCAAATCTGAGCAAGACGCCTTCAGTGGGTCTGCTAAAAGTATGTTGAACTGAGGTGCCGGTCAGTTTTGTCGAGTGGATTTACCCCGACCCTTTTTTGCCGGATTTGCCCGAATCCCTTAAGTTACCAAAAATGCAAATTTCAGAATAGGCTTGCGCTTGACGACAATCATGCTTAATACTAAGCAATGATGAGGTATTGAGCGCACTGGGCTAGAAGATGCCTATTCACTGTTATCTTGAAGGTACTCAAGTTATAAGTTATATCTTAATAAATGCGCTGCCAATTAAGATAAGATAACAGAGGTATCGTACCGAATATCGCCAGTTAAATAGCTAAAAACTTGTCCGAGGTTAAATTTTAATGCTATCAAAAATAAACCGAAAATACTTCTTTTAATATTATGCATTGATTTGCTTTTATTTGGTTGATAAGGAATATCAGATCTTATAAAGACTTTTAAGATAAATTAAGTCAGGCTGTATAGTAAAAAAAAGTAAATAAATAGTATTTGAATGGTATTTGAAGTGATTTTTAGAAGTTGTTTTTTTTTTCGGAAAACTTAACCAGGTTGGGTTATATTTATAGCATTTCACCAAAAAAGACCTGACCTACTACAATACATGACCTAATTCCATTTCTTGAGTGTACCTACACACACTTGCGTTAAGGTATAGTGTAGTATAAACGAAAAACACGGGAAATTAAAAACAATTTTTTTTTAATATAAATAAATAAAGTGAATGTCATAATATCTACAGTGGATGTTTTAGTTGGATGACACGCGATCTCACATTGTCACTGACACAGTCTTGCGGTTGAAAACTAATAAACTTAATTAATCAATCTAATAATTATCTGCCGATGATTTACCTAAAATTTAGGTAAGTAGAAATAAAATTTAGGTCAGGTCCTAAACCGCTACTAAATGAATAATTTATCGTCACTGAGCAGTGTTATTTCTCAAAAGTTGTATGGTATTTTCTTGACAAATAACAACGCTGTCAGGATATCCACAGAAAGAGTTCAGCTGAAAATATTTCTCTTGACAATCAGTTGCAGTCTGGCTAGAGAAAGCTGTCTATTATTTGCCTTTTTAGAAAAAAAAATCTAGTTTTTTTGTTTTCCGCCACCATGACTCTTGACTCTAGGACATTTATTTTTACCACTCAACTCTTCGTCCTTGGCCGTTAACCTCACCGCCTAGTGCCCGCGCAGGCCGTATTCATCTGATACCTAACATTACAACATGTCAGCAATATAAGTATAATACCTAACACCATGGCTGAGACCTGTAAACGTACTTTGAAATTGCCCAGACTTTAAGAGTTACAAGAGGAATAGAAGATAAGGCTGACATAAACTCGGAAGTCCAGTTGCACCACAGAAAGTTACAGTTAAACTTGTCTACCAAAAAATTAGCTGCTGCTAGTTTAAGGCGTCACCCTCACCCAAGTTTCCCTCTTTCTTGCACAAACCAATTAGTATTCTACATCTAAAATTAGGTATGTTACCATAAAAATATTTAGTGCCTGACCGAACATTCAGTATCGGCCGTAAACACAAGTTTCGGTCGTACACTACAAATATCATGTCTGGTTTGGGGTAGGGTGCCGCCTTACGTAAAGTGATGAGCAAAGTGAAACTACGATGTACACGCGTCAGCCTCTCTGAGTTCACTCGGCGACGAGCGGCAGGGGCACGGGTCGGGTGGAGGGCGTGGTGGTGGGCGCGGAGGGGCTCTTCTGGTCCGAGTGCGGCGGCGTGGGCGGGTACACGTGCTCTGTGGGCGGGTACACTTCCTCCGTGGGCGGGTGCGCGTGCTCCGTGTGCGACGTGGACGCCGTGGACTGATCCAGCAGCTGCTGGTACACTTGATCCTGCCGAATAGTACAACGATTGACGATAAGGCCATGACGTCATCATAGAATCATGATCCCATGGTGACTTGAAAATCAGAGGCCCAATTGTCTAAGCAAATCGTAATCATTTGTCAGGTTAAAGCATATTACTCGAACTGTTTAAGGAGTTCACACATGCTTTTTGACGTGGGGGCATGAATTTTTTAAACAGGTCGTATATATTCGTTTGATATACGATTACGATTTTCTTAAATAATCAGGGGGCACTTGTATACTCGAGACTATCGACTGTAGCTTCAAGCTGAGGCAGCGCCCTATTCAATTATGTGACAGAGTATGTACTATAAGTATTTTAGTAGGGTACTGGGTGCCCGGTTTTGAAAAGCTGAGAATTATTGTTATTTTAATCAGTTCTTTGAAAATATTGCCACACAGAAAAATACTAGTTTAGGTTGCGACATTATTTTTCCATAAAACACTAGGTAAGTAAATAACAATAAAAATATGTCTAAAATGTTCCCAGTTTTATTGTCACGACTTGGATTGGCCATATTTGTCAAAGTATACTGAGACTTATACAAATCATAGAAAACTAGCTGATGTTCGCGTGGTTAAAATTTTCTTTAATTCCCGTAGGAACTCCTTAATTTTGCGGGATAAAAAGTAGCCATGTCACTCTCTATGTCTTCAACTATATCCATGCAAAAAATCACGTTGATCCATTGCTCTGGTGTAATGAAGGACAAACCAACCAACATACAAAAACCACACTTTTGCATTTATAATAATAAGTATGATAAGGGAACTAAAGGGCAAGCACACAGTGAGCGGGTGCGGGTCGGGTCGGGTGTGTGGCGGGTTTAATTCCTTGTATTTATATGAACGACATCACACAAAACGCGGGCGCGGCGCATGGCGGGTGACGCTGTGTGATGTCGTCCATATAAATACAAGGAATTCTACCAGCCGTGCACCCGACCCGGCCCGCGTCCGCTTCCTGTGTGTTTTGCGCTTAAGGCGCGAGGCATACACAACCACAAGACCAGGCCGCCATCACACCTCCGCTGGGCCTAGCGTATATATCCCGCGCCTTACGATACCCCGCCGCCTTAGGCTCGGCGCAAATGGGCCACCGACCATAGCCGTTTGTGGCTAGCGACAAGAAGTTAAAATTATCCATACTAATACTATAAATGCGAAAGTATGTCTGTCTGTCTGTCTGTCTGCTACGCTTTCACGGCCCATCCGTTCAACCGATTTTAATGAAATTTGGTAAAGGGATAAGTAGTATCCCGGGGAAGGACAAAGACTACTTTTTATCCTGAAAAATTAAAGATTTCCCACGGGAATTAAAAAAACTTAATCCATGCGGACATCATCTAGTTTTTTATACTTTTTGTATAACCTCGCCGCATACCTGTGGTCGGTGACGGTGACGCGTTTTAATAGTGTTAATAGCGCGGCAGTCGCCGGTGTCGATACTCACGAACATGTCTAGCGAGACGTTGTGCGTCTGTATGCGGTGGCTCTCGTCCACGTTGAGGTCGGGGCAGATGAGCCGCAGCCCCGCGCCGCGCACCACGTGCTCGCCGTCCCCGCCGCGAACCGCGCGCACCCCGCCCGCCGCGCGCACTACGCGCGCGAACGGCGCCAGCCACGCGTAGCAGCCCTGCAGCACCTCCCAGCTGTAGCCTGCCAACACGTGCGCACCGTGAGTGACAACCCTACACATAGACCACGTGAGCACAGAGTACCGACTGAGGGGAAGCTTCATAACAACGTCCAAAATTTATAACTATTCTGATAGGGTTGGTACCTGTTGCACGTGAAAAAGGTAAAAATATTATATAGTATAACAACATGTGTATTCATAGTAACTTACATTAAAACTGCAAAAAAAATATTTTGATGTATTTTACACAATCTCAAAACCAAACTATAATCGTAAAATAACTTTTGTACGTCTATTTATACAATGTGCACGACCAACAGCCCTTTCGATTAAACCCCCACTGAGCCAGCGCAAATTCAGACGGAGTATCGGTAAACCTGTCGGTGATAGTTCACGCACACATCGCTGCACAGTGCGCTATGTATGCGTGTACCCGCAGCGAGCCATTTGTACGAAGCTTTCTCTCTGTAGTGATCTTTACTCATGTGCCGTGAGTGACACCCCTCCACATAGACGACGATTCGGCCGCACACCGCGAACTCCAGCGACGAGTATAGTGTCAACTCACCCGACACCCTCAGAGCGAGTTCCTTGCTGAAGGAGTGAGCGATCGCGGCGGCGGCCACAGCGCTATACGCGAACTTGTTGACGTCTACGTGCAGTACGGCCAAGTCCACGAGCTGGCCGCACACCGCGAACTCCAGCGAAGAGTATTGCGGGAACACAAACGTGTAGCCACGCAACGCGTTGGCGCCCACGTCACTCTCGCCGAGCAACCGTCTCTTTGCACTCCTCCCTGCAATACCAATAGGGTACAGTGGCTGATTATCTAACGTCCACGTCACTTAATTACTAATGTACTGAAAAATGAAAATGAAATGATTTATTTTACGTAGGACAACTTGTGCCACTTATGATAATGACTTATCTACCACCGGTTCCGAAAGCTGATTCTTCTGACCGGCAAGAAACTCGGCAGTTGCTCTTTTTATAAACAGAAAAATGATCAGTTTGTAAAAAATATACAATACATATATTACGTAATAAGTATTGCATTAACTTGTGGATGTGCCGGATGCAAAGCCGGATGCTTCCATGCAACTTTGTCATTGTGAAAAATACTGTATGAGAGCAACTACTGAGTTTCTTGCTGGTTCTTCTCGGTAGGAACGGCATTCCGAACCACTGGTAGATTCACTCGACGATTCAAAAGCATTTGTCAAAACTTTAATAAAAAAGATTTAAGTTTGAGTTTACTATAATATGATAACACAGTTTGGCAACTCCATACTAATAATGTTAATGCGGAAGTGTTTCTACCTGTCGGCTATATTTTCACGGCCCACCTCGTCGACCGATTTTGACAAAAGTACAGATACCGATTTTGGTACAGAGTTAGATTGCATGCCACGGAAGGACATGAACTTTATCCCGGAGAAGAAAAAAATTAACAGTTCCAAAATCCACGCTGACTTTGTCGTATTTAATGCAAACACTGGTTACAAACAGCGGATTATAGCGGATTATAGCGAAAAACAGCGGATTATAGCGAATTAAGATTCTAGTTCATTCACTATCATGGACTTCCGCAAAGTAACGCCTGCTTCTATTCAATATTTCAAACACTGGTTATCCATTTTTATTATACTTTATTTAGCACAATAATACAGTTGGTTATTTTGACATTACACAGCGATCTCCCCGCCCAGCGCTCCCAATCGCGCCGTCACTGTCGAGAGTGCTGTAGAGGTAGTCAAACAATTAAAAGAAGGGAGTTGACAGTAAATATAAGTATTTACCTTCACTCGCTAACTGCATATAAATATTTAACCAGCTGTTTATCGTGATAGGCGTGATATTCCACGATAGTATTTTCAGTATAAGTAATTCTTCTAATAATATTTCTTCCGTGGTACAGGCGCCGTCGGTGACGAACGCGAATTCTCCTATCTTCGGTGGGTAAACTTCTTCTACTTTTGCTGCTATGAACAAGCATGTTATACCTGAAAAAAAAAAACATACTTTAAAGGAAAAATCGCAAGTTTAAACTATTACCAATATTTCAATATTAAAAAGTTAGGGAATTATTTAGTCAGACTTTTTTTTTATCCACTACAAGTTAGCCCTTGACTGCGGTCTCACCTGATGGTAAGTGATGATGCAGTCTAAGAAGGTAGCGAGCTAACCTGTTAGGGTCATGGCGGTTATATTAAACCCATACCCCTATTTGGTTTCTAACGTTAAATCGCTTGGCGGCACGTCTTTGCCGGTAGGGTGGTAACTAGCCACGGCCGAAGCCTCCCACCAGGCCAGACCAGGGAAAATTCAGAAATTATAAATTCCCAAATCGAACCCGGGACCTCCGCACGTTAAGACAACAGCGCTACACACTGCGCCACGGAGGTCGTCAAAAACGACTAAGTTTATAAACAAAATAATTAAAAAAGGTGAGTGGCAAAATAAACAAATTAGTTTTGGCGATTTTCTGTCTTGGGTTTTCAATATGACCTAGCTAAGTAAAGCCTTTGTCAAACACAAGGCGAACCGAACGCGTGGCGAAGCGTTTTTATTTTGTAGCTAATGTATAGTGGCCATTGAATCGCTTTCTTCTCTTGATGTTACTTACCCGGTGACCTAGGTGAGTGATAAAAGCAACGCGACGCGACACGACTCCATAGAAAATGATTAACTTATTTACCCGACAACATAGGCCGCGTGAAGGGTCAGCAGCTGTTTGATACTGTCGCGTCGCATTTGGCGCTTACCCGTTGTAACAGATGAGCGACAGAACCGACGCCACGCGACGCGGCACGATACGACGCCATACAAATTGACAGAATTATCTACGCGATAACGTAGGCCACGTGAAGGGCCACCTACTGTTTGATACCGTCGCGTCGTGTCGCGTTGCTGTGTTTTTCGCTCACCTAAGACAACGGGTTACATAAGACCATGCTATAAAATTAGCTTCACTTTCGTATTTCCATTGACACAATCCAAGCGACGCTTCGTCACGGGTTTGGTCCGCCTTGTGTTTGACAGGGTCTTGATGAAGCCGATCGCATACCATAACAATAGTGATGTACCTACCGGATCTTTAAAAATGTATATCCGCGGATACGGATTCGAATACGGATATTTGGTATCAAGATCCGCGGTTACGGATACGGATTTTAACTACCTTTAGTAGGTTTGAGCTATGTACTATTGATATGGTAACTAACTACGATAAATATTTGCAATAAAAAGGTGCCAAATATTTGATTTTAAGAAAAAAATAAATCTGAATGGAATTTAATAGTTTTTCATTGCTACTTAATATTAACTTTGAAAAAATATAGAATATTGAAAATTAAGGGGGTAAAAGATCCGTAAAAAAAGTAACAGATACGGAACTTTCTTCTCCCTCGGATATCCGCGGATACGGATACGGATATCCGGCACATCACTAAATTAATACGAGTATATGAAGTTACCGATGAGCTGGAGTCGCCCTTTCTGCACGTCGTCGGTGTTGGTCAGGTATCGGTCCACGTAATCCACGGTGAGGTGAAACGTCTCTCTGTGCAGTTTGTACACTTCGCATACCTGCACAACAAATGTTTTCTATCTACACTAAACATAGATATGAAAGCAAATAGGAAAAACGAAATTCCGCCTAGATCCGAGGTTAATGGTGCGTTTGCACTGAAGTCGAGATGAGTGGGGTGGAGCGCAGACGTGTGCGCTTCGACCAACTGGACTAATGAAAATATCCATACTAATTGACCGAGCAAAGCGAAGATCTCTGAGTCTACTTGAGTGAATTACTTCAAATTTAAATATAATTTGTAAACCGATGGCCTCCAGCCGAATATGGCTTAAAAAGTTATAAATGATAAATGATTTATTTATTTCATGTAGGACAACTTGTGTCACTTATGAAACGTTAAGACTCTACCACCGGTTCGGAAAGGTGATTCTACTGGGAAGAACCGGCAAGAAACTCAGCAGTTGCTCTTTTCATAGAAAAGAAAAGGTTACAATATGTAGACAACACAACACAATTATTACACTGACTTGTGGGTCACTGGATGCGAGGCCGGTTGCTTCCATGCAACTTTGTCGTTAATAAAATCATCGATAGTGTAATAACCTCGACTTAACAAATGCTGTTTAACATAGTCTTTAAATCTATGTAATGGCAAATCCAGAAACTCTTTGGGAACCATATTATAAAAGCGTACACTCGACCCCACAAAGGATTTCTGCACCTTGCGCACACGATACGACGCTGTTACTAGCTTATGGCGGTTTCTAGTGTATCGATTGTGAGTATCACCTATTTTCTTGTAAAGATTAATGTTCTGCCTAACAAAGACTATATTATTGTATATGTATTTCGAAGGCACCGTAAGACCACCAATCTCTTTAAATTTTTCACGAAGTGATACGCGTGATCCGAGTTAATAAATAGAACGGATGGCTCTTTTCTGCAATATAAAAATGGATTGGATATCAGCTGCTCTGCCCCACAATAAAATGCCGTACGACATGACACTGTGGAAGTAAGCAAAGTAGACAAGTCTAGCCGTTTCAATATCGGTAAACTGTCTAATTTTCCTGACAGCAAAAGCAGCCGAGCTAAGTTTTCGCGCTAGTGTCTATATGAGCGCCCCATTGAAGCTTATTATCCAAGGTCACCCCCAAGAAAACTGTGGAGTTCTCCATTTTTAGTGCTTCTCCATTTATCATAATAGTTTTATCAATATTCTTTACATTAGGTAGAACAAATTCTAAGCACTTGGTTTTCTTAGCATTCAATAACAAATTATTGACAGTAAACCAGTGTGATACGTGTGACATTGCATCGTCAAAATTGTCCTTACTTCTATCCACTTTAAAAATAAGTGATGTGTCGTCAGCAAACAATACAATGTCACAGACATTGTTGGCATGGTATGGTAAATCATTTATATACACCAAAAATAGAAAAGGACCCAAGATCGAGCCTTGTGGGCCTGTGTGGCCTTATAAAAATCTTTATTTCAGGGGGGCTCTCATAGAAGCGAATGCGAAGTAAATAGTACATTATTAACCATGGGGATAAAGCAGTGTCTTCTGTCGCGGGTGACGATTTAAATCGCGAGCGTAACGAAGGATTTAAGTTCACCCAAGACTAAGACAGCTTTATCACCGAGGAAAATACTCTACTTTTCGTACCATTTGCGAAAAAATTAACACAATAATAATATGAGATAAGCATTTATTAAAAATAATGACAATTATAAAGTAAAAATCCACATTCGAAAAATTGGTCCAATTATTGATAGAGAGCTCGTCGGTTTTCGTAATTTTATTTAATAACTAGCTGATGCCCGCGACTTCAACCGCGTGGATTGAAATGTTTTCAATTATACGGGATAGAAAGTAGCCTATGTATTATTGACTATTGCAGACTATAATCTATCTCTGTGCAAAGTTCATCCATCGTGCAGTTCCATTTAGCCGTAATGGCGTGATTGAGTAACAAACATCAATTTGAGATTTTTGGTTCCCGCGGGAACTCTTTAATTTTCCGGGATAAAAAGTAGCCTATGTGTTATTCCAGACTATAATCTATCTCTGTATCAAAGTTCATCCAGATCCGTTCAGCCGTTCTGGCGTGATTGAGTAACAAACATTCATTTGAGATTTTTTGGTTCCCGCGGGACTTCTTGAATTTTTCGGGATAAAAAGAAGCCTACGTGTTATTTCAGACTACGATCTATCTCTGTGCCAAATTTCATCAAATCAATCCGTTCAGCCGTTCAGGTGTGATTGAGCGTCACTCGTTCGTGTGGCATAAGTTTTTTTTCAATTCCCACAGCACTTCATTACTTTCCAGGATGAAAAGTAGCCTATGCCACTGTCCAGATCCTCAACTATTTCCATGCAAAAAACTACGTTAGTCTGTTGCGGCGTGATTGGAGGACTAACTATCGATTACCCGTCCTTGGGGATAAAATTTAAAAAAAAATGTGAATCAGGTATTTCTCCATTTCAAACCAAAATTCCAATAAACCCAACCCAGTTACCAAAAAATACCTAGTTTAATGGCTTTAACTTAAAAATTAATGACAGACTTTCTTACAAACTTTCAACCCCTATTTCACCCTTTTGGGAGTTGAATTTTGAAGAACTGTGAGACACGTACTTCTTTAGTTTTACCAAAAGTCAAAACACTAAGCTTCGTTGATATAACTTGAGCAATATTTTGAGAAATGAAGGACTTTCATATACAAATTTTCAACCCCTATTTTACCCTTTTCCAGGTTGAATTTTGAAAAATCGTGATACATTTATTTCTTAATTTTTAACTTGCAGTTTATATACCAAATTTCATGGCTATAACTTGAGAAATGTACGACTTTCAAACAAACGTTCAACCCCTATTTCACCCCTTTAGGGATCGAATTTTGAAAAACTATGACACACGAACTTGTTTTTTTTTTTACCAAAAACCGAATAACTAAGCTTCTTTGATTTATCTTGAGCAATATCTTGAGAAATGAAGGCCCTACATACCAACTTTCATCCCCTATTTCATCCCTTTAAGGATCGAATTTTCAAAAATTGTGAAACACTTATTTCTTTATTTTTAACCCGCAGTTTATACACCAAGTTTCATGACTATAACTTCAGAAATGAAGGACTTTCATACAAACTTTCAACCCCTATTTAACCCTCTTGGGGGTTGAATTTTGAAAAACTGTGACATACGTTCTTCTTAGTTTTTTACCAAAAGCCGAAACACTAAGCTTCGTAGATGTAACTTGAGCAATATCTTGAGAAATGAAGGAAATTCATAAAAAACTTTCAACCCCTATTTTACCCTTTTGGGGGTAAAATTTTGAAAAACTGTGACACACATACTTCTTCATTTTTTACCGTAAGCCAAAATACCAAGTTTCGTTGATATAACTTGTAAAATATCTTGAGAAATGAAGGCATTTCATACCAACTTTCATCCCCTATTTCACCCCTTTGGGGGTCGAGATTTCAAAAACTGTGAAATATGTATTTCTTGATTTTTAACCAGCTGTTTATATACCAAGTTTCATGGCTATAGCTGTCATAAAAAATTTCAACCCCTATTTTACCACTTTAGGGGTTGAATTTTGAAAAACTGTGACACACGTAATTTTTTAATTTTTAACGAAAGCCGAAATACCAAGTTTCGGTTTTATAACTTGAGAATATCTGAGGAATGAAGGTTTTTTATGAAAACTCTCATCCCCTATTTCAACCCTTCGGGGTTAGAATTTTTAAAAACTGTGAAACACCTATTTCTTCATTTTCAACCAGTAGCTCGTATACCAAGTTTCATGGATATAACTTGAGAAATGACGGACTTTCATACAAACTTTTAACCCCTATTTCAGCCCCTTAGGGGTGGAATTTTGAAAAATCCCTTCTTAGTGAGCGCTTACATCACAAAAGAAACCTACTGTCAAAATTTCAAGTTAATAACCCCAGCGGTTTAGGCTGTGCGTTGATCCCTTAACGATTTTATTTATATATTATTAGATCATAACTGCATAATAAATGCGTATTCCTTTTTCAAAAAGATGTATAATGCTTTATATACAAACTCAATGGTGTAAACACAGATGTAGTTCAGTATAAACGGTAAGTATTCCAAATTTAAATCATATTCTCCCCCTAGAGGTGAATGAAATTCAGTACAATTTGCTTTCCCTGTTTTTAACAGATTAAAAATGACTATTGTTATGTTCGCTTTTTGTGGCATAGAATGTCACTTTTTTGAGCAAGTGGTACGAAAATATTTTTATAGCGTTACATAGAGTTGCGGTATGTCATTTTAAAGATAATTAGGAATAGAGTCCAAAAATATATATTTTTTAATTTTTCCCCTAAAATTGACGAAATGGGGGGCTTTCAAAGTGGAGATTTTCTAACGTCCAAAGTTGACCTCAGACCTCTCAACTTTCTGAAGGTTGAGCTTGAAACTTGATCAATTATTTGAATTATATCCTGTACTTGAACAACAAATACTCAAATTAGACAAATATTATAAGGAAACGAAATTATTTAATTTTTAATGAACTTCAGTATTTTTAACAGAACTTCACAATGATGTCAATAGATGGTGCTTTGTAAAAGTTTATTCGTTTGTGCTTACAAATGATAGACGTTAGCACCATCTTACGTGGAATTAAAAAGTAGTCTACTGATAGTACTGAACGCAAAGTAGTCTATGAACGCAAAGATAAGCGCGCAACTAGGCATACTCGCCGCAGGAGCCGGAAGCACACACATTTTATTTTTCATTTATCATGAAATCGTATGCTACGTAACACCCGCTCACCGAACGAGCTGCATTTTAGTAAAATACTGTAGGCATACGTATCCCATCCACGCACGCGGATGACGATTGACGTCATCAGATTCGGCGCGTTTTAATGCGTACGGTGCAGTGAATGGATACCGCGAGGTCTCAGTTCGGGGCGAACCACTAGTATTATAAATGCGAAAGGGTGTCTGTCTGCTACGCTTTAACGGCCCATATTTCAACCGATTTTGATAAAATTTGATACAAGGCTACGTTGCATCCATAGGGCCTGAAGACATCCTACTTTTTTCACCGGAAAATTAAAGAGCTCTCGCGGAACTCGCAAAACTTTAACCCACGCGGATCAAGTCGCGGGCATCGTCTTACCCAAAAACTCTTACATTTGATAAAAGTAGGATGGTTCCTGATATTTTGCACACTGGGAAGTGGGAAACGGGGTACATGGCTAGCTCGTAAGAAACTGGGTAAGCTGCTACGGCAATGCTACGACCATAGCTACGCCGTAGCGCCAATGCATAGCGGACATCTCGTCGCGACTTGTTGTTACTAGGTTATGCTAGGGTTAGTATAAGAAACATCTCGTCAACAATGTGAGCAGAATTCGAGCATTGAACCGAAATAGACTTAATTTGAGTTAGTTTAACTCAGTGTAGAATAAAAATAGGTGGTGCTTAAGCGTGGTAGTGATTAAGCATCCGTGAGGATTTTTATACTACAAAGTTTGCGCTTGAATTACTGGCTTTAACTATATATACACATATATTTATGGGCGAACTCGAGCTTTACATTAAGGCTAAATGGTCAATTTTAGTTTGATGTTTTGTTTATCAATAATGTTGGGGAAATGTAAAATCTCATACTATTTCTCTCTCTTTCTCTCTGCGTCGTATTCCTCATAGCTCAGGGTCGTGACCCCTTTCTATTAATCACGTAATGGTAGGGGTTTTCTTGGGATAATAATAGGTCCCTAGGTCCTTCTGCATATACGACTCGACAAAGAGTACTGTTTCAACCCTTAGGTTTTTCACGATTATTATAAGATGTTTGTGATAATAACCGGGACCGATGGCTTAACGTGCTCTCCGAGTAACGGAGGAAACGAAAAGGCCAAATTCGGTTACCCATTCAATTACCAACTTGGATCAACGCATCAACGTTGCTTAATAATCGCAATCTACTGATATGCGTTGTCAGTGGGCCAATCGTCCCTCATACTATCCCTGAAACCTATGTTATGACTGTGACTAGACACAGGAGATCGATTGCGATAGCTTAGTTTTTCTTGCATACAGTGTATTTTGGTCAATGGAATTAGTGAGAGCCAATTAGAGGTGATAGTGATCGCCGCACTGTCAATACTATGCTTCGGGACTAATTAAACTTTTTCAGCTCGATTCAGCTGATTTCCATAAAAAAAAACTCTGTGTCTAGTGGGAGGCTTCGGCCGTGTCTAGTTACCACCCTTACCTCTTTACCACTAAATAGAGGACAGTCAGTGGCGTGCACAGGGTTTGGGATTAGGGTAAGCACTAGGGCATGCAGTGCTCGTATAATATGTCATACAAGATAAGGGGTACAAAATTAGACGCAAGGAAAACAAAACAAACTGTTAGTGTGGACACAGCCATCTAAATGAATCATACCTACTAGTGATAATTATTGTAACAAAGGTACACAACTCCCTTTGCGAATAATTGTCTAATTTTACATTATAGGGAAAATAAATATAGTTTTGTATACCCAAGTACCTTTTGTAAACAAACAGCGCCTAAACAGATTTCGAACGAATAGAATAATCTTCCATTTTCCAAATAATATTTAAGTACTTTCTATGAATAAACATTTACACAAACTTTGAAAGCACAAATGTGATTGGTTTTTATTTACTTCACTTACTTATTCCCGCAAAAACATTATATGCAAATTAAATCAAAACACTGCACCGATACTCGAAAGTAGGTAAATAATACGAGAATACAATAAGGCGTAAAAAAGTTACTGTCTATAGTTACCTATTTGTGTCAAAAATCACTTTTTTTTTATATAAGCATGATCTTCATTTTTCTTTACAAGTTTTACTATTTAAATTAACAATGATTAATATCCTCATTTTCCATGTATAACTTAGGGCTTATTATAATGGTTTATTTTTTTATCGGACTCGTCTTAGTTATTTCACCTACGAAAACAAAACGTGCTTTTTTCGATCTTAATAATTTTTTAGGATCTAAAACCGTACTTAAATTTACGGACAAAACTGGATAAATTAAAATGAGTTTATAATTATAATAAATCAAGATACTTATGTGGATTATAGAAAATATTCGTTAGTACAATCAAACGCGCGAGGTTTTTAAAATACAATCTTTTAGCTAACTTCTAGGCCTATTACACTGCACTTTTCACAGGGACCCTTACACTTGAATCAGTGTAGTGTAATAAGATTTAAATAGAAAGAGTCCCTAATTTGACCCTTATTGCAATGTCCTAAGCTCTAAATTGCGGCCACGCCTACCCTAACCACAGGGCCCTGAGGAAAGTGCAGTGTAATAGGCCTATTCGATCTTCGATTGACCAATAACAAGCCGCCAAGCAATGCCTTAACTGCGCGTCATCCATCAATGAATCCGAGTAGAATCAAGGAACAACTACTACGGGGAAAATAGAATCATGAATGAATGACGCGCAAAAAAGGCAGATAGTTCGTAAGCTTTTCGGCACTTTTCGGCTTCGCGCGATTTGGTACAGGGAGCTAAGTAATAATTATTAATAGTAGCGGTAGATGGCGTTTATCGGTTACACTGAATGTTTACCTGACGCGAGCCACGCCGTGCACGAACTAGTTAAGTAGTTATTCGAATTTCGAAGGACGGTTTCAAGCTTGAAAGTGTTCAATTTACAAATTAAAGCAGTGCTTTTAAACTTCTATGCTGTGCACGCCACTGAGGACAGTTAATATTTAAAAAAAAGTGTGTGTACGTGTGTTCAATTCACACAAGGCAGAAGTGAAACTTCAAAAAAGTGGCCTACGAGAGAAAGAGATACCTAAATATAAGTCGTATTCTATCTCATTCTCTCGCAGGCTTATTCCTTTAAATGTTTGTCGCTTTTTAGTTTCGTTGAATTTTCAAATCACAACGATTCTAAAGAAGTTTCACTTAAAAAACCCACTGTACTGACCCAGCACAGTTCAGTGTAAGGCAAACTGCATTTTATGGCGAACAGGCATACAAAGTAAAATGATTTACTGTGAAAAGACAACCGCTTACGTTTACCTTGCGTGATCTGGGGCCATACTCCCAAGTGCCATCGCCTAAAGCAATACTTATGCAATATTACTTAAAATGACAGTTTGATGTCACGTAGCTTGACGTTCCTAAAATAAGGACGTTACTTCAAACACTGACGACTACAATAATGAAACAAAATGGCTTTAAGCATTGGCAATATGGCCCCTGAACTATACCAGTTTACCAGTAATTACTTTTGCAAAGCACTTCTACTATCTATCCCAAGCATAGTGCGGTTGCGATAGGCCTTGGTCGCTTTAATAAATGATAATAAAAAATATGAAGACGTTTGGAGTTTTGTGAATGAATTCATGAATAGCAATATGACCAGAGTTCAGTTTACGAAATTCGGAGGTCCCGCGCGGTTTGGCGTGAATTACGAATTAGGTATTCATACTAAAATTATATGTCGTTTACATTATAATACGTTTGTGATCATAAAATTAAAAAAAACCCGGCTGAGTTTGTTGTGGGCTCTTCTCAGACCAGGGCGCGTTTGGAACCCTCGTAGCTTTCAAGTCAATCAAGTCTTATTCCTTGTAAACATGACGTTCAGAAGGTGTACTTTGTAGGTACATATTTTGAATAAATATGCTTTGAGTTTGAGTTTTGAGTTTACGGACGTGCGGTTGCTGATATTTCAAGTGGTACTCTTAATTTTTTTTCTATAGTATTATGCCTCTGTGTAGACTAGAGGTGGCTGGTAACCGGTTTCTATAACAAAGCTATATTATGGCCAATTATGTTTAACACAATTTCTAAACTAAATTAAAATGACGGCTCAAAATCTAGTGCTGCCCCTTTCCGCAGGGAGTATTATGAAAGTGATAGCAACAAAAATAGAGCTGTCATTTCAGTTTAGTTTAGAGATGGTGTACAGTAGAATTGGCTTCAATGGGCATTTTAAACCCAATTTTCTATGAGTAAAAACGGGTTTGAAACGTGCGCCATCGCCAGTGAGTGTTGGCATATGGACAAATCCTACTAACTATGGAGGTATAATAATCTGTTAGGTATATTAACCCGATAGAACCTAAGTGCCCGGCCTGCGGCAACAGATTACAATCTACCGTAAAATAATGCGTTAAATTGTAATCTTTCGACAGTTTACAATTTCGCGAGTTAGATTATAATCTAACGGTTTTTACAATCTTCCGGTGACATATAAAACAGATAATGCATTAGGAGTGCGGGAGACTTCTAAACCGCTTATTATACATACGAAGAGTATAAATTGTTGATAGCATTTCTATGAAAATCTTAACAGTTTAGCAGTATTTGTAGTAAGTTGCCTACTCTACTATGACCCCGATTAATTTGCTCTACATTAATTGCTTCGTAAGAAGAAACAAACCGTCTTCGTATACAAAACATAACATATATATCTTAAAAATGCATACATTCACTTTCTTACAGTGATAGCGTGAATTGAAAGACAAACGTGGTATTGCGGCCGTCATTAAGTTAAGTTATGGTATTAATGGCCAGTCAATGCGTCATGCGTGTTCTAAAACGCATAAAGTAGGATTCCGTAGCCATAATATTAGGTATGCTAGTAGATAAAAATTTGGCTGTCAACATCAAAAGCTATAAGAGCTGTACTGAGTGCTGTACACTAGAAAGAGGCAAAGACGTTACTTTGCGGAAGGTAATAAAGGAACTAGAAATTTAACTCGCTATAATCCGCCACAGTAGGTAAATCAATGTGGTGCAGTATGTATTTATGTGGTATGGTGAATATCGCAAGCTACAAGTGCAAGATACACACTGTACCACATAGATTTACCTACTGTGGCACATTATCTACATATATGTATGGAAAAGTACTGACCGCACGTTTAACAATTTAAGTTTAATTTGTATTTGTATAAGTTTAGTTATACTAAGTATATTGAATTGTAGTGCTGGCCAATAAACTTTTATTTATTTATTTTATTTTATCTTTAATTATATATCAACGCACAGCCTCAACCGCTGGTCCTAGAGAGATGAAATTTGGAAGGTGTGTTCTTTGTGAAGAGTAGGTATCCACTAAGAAGCAATGCTAAGGACAGCGGTTACTTATGTATATGTCACCGTAAGATTGTAAAAACCGTTAGATTATAATCTAACTCGCGAAATTCTAAACTGTCGAAAGATTAGAATTTAACGCATTATTTTCCGGTAGATTGTAATCTGATACGTATTTAAACCCGATAAAACCTCAGGCCGGGCACTACTTTATTGTTTATGTCGAACCCTAACCTACAAGAAAGAGACAAGAAAACGTAAATAAAATGAATGTTTCAAAAATTGACACTCAGAACATTGAACAGTTTACAATCTTTCGACAGTTTAGAATTTCGCGAGTTAGATTATAATCTAACGGTTTTTACAATTTTACGGTGACATATGCATTGATATAATAATTGTAAATAAATGAAATATTTATTTAAAAAGAGCAACCACCGAGTTTCTTGCTAGTTCTTCTCGGTAGGAATGGCATTCCGAACCTGTGGTAGAGTCACTTGACCATTCAAAAGTACTTGTGCCTATACCCCTACTCGGTTTTATGTGGAATCATACCGTTAATTTTTTATCGCTTTGCGGCACACCTTTGCCGATAGAAAGCTTACCAGATATTTTTTTGTTAAGACAACTTGAACAAATTGACAAATTAGGTATCTAAATTACTTCTGCCAGGAATTGAACCAACACAGCACTCGTCACTGCGGCAAGAAGGTCGCCAGTTATTAAGTCGTGCATGTAAGATAACTTGTACTCATAAACTTTTATTTGAATAAAAAACATTTTAATTTGAATTTGAAAGGGTCTTTCGAAATTCTACCCCCAAGGGGTAAAACAGGAGTTGAAAGTTTCTATGAAAGTCCGGCGTTTTTCAAGTTATAGCCATGAAACTTGATATTTGGGCTACCGGTTTAAAATAAAGAAATACGTGTTTCGCCATTTTTGAAAATTCTACGCCCCAAGGGCTGAAATAGGGAATGAAAGTTTGTATGAAAGTCCTTTATTTTACAAGATATTTTTAAGTTATATGTACGAAACATGATATATTAGCTTTCGATAAAAAATAAAGAAGCACGTGTGTCACAATTTTTAAAAAATCCACCCCCATAGGAGTATATAATGTCACCGTAAGATTGTAAAAACCGTTAGATTATAATCTAACTCGCGAAATTCTAAACTGCCGAAAGATTAGAATTTAACGCATTATTTTCCGGTAGATTGTAATCTGATGGGTATTTAAACCTGATAAAACCTAAGTGCCGGGCACTACTTGATTATTTATGTCGTACCCTAACCTAACCTACAAGAAAGAGACAAGAAAACGTAAATAAAATGAATATTTCAAAAATTTACACTCAGAACATTGAACAGTTTACAATCTTTCGACAGTTTAGAATTTCGCGAGTTAGATTATAATCTAACGGTTTTTACAATCTTACGGTGATATATATAGGGGTTGAAAGTTTGTATGAAATTCCGACGTTTTTCAAGTTATAGATATGAAACTTGGTATTTGGGCTTCCGCTTAAAACTACGTACGTATTTCACAGTTTTTGAAATTTCTATCCCCAACGTCAAATAGAGAGTCTGTCCTTCAATCACGCCGCAACGGAGCAATGGATCGACGTGATTTTTGGCATGGGTATAGTTGACTACCTGCAGAGTGGCATATGCTTCTTTTTATAACGGAAAAATAAGGAGTGCCTGTGGGAATTAAAAAACTTCTGCCACGCGAACGAAGTCGTGGGCGTCCGCTAGTAGCGAATAAAATTTCTGGTTTCTGTATCGTAATTTTATTATTTAGGATCTGATCGTACTGACCCTTTCACAATCATTGAAAATGTAAGAAAGTACAAAAGAGAAGGATGCTTAGGATACTGCGCCACCTTAAAACTAACGCTTACGAATTAATGACCGTCAAAGTTTAAGCCCACTACGGAACTTTACCATATCCATGTTATGGCACTTGACCAATTATTTTTAAAGTACGAATTTCGTATTCTAAACTAGCGGCACGCTATGATGGCCGGTTTGACGTTTGTCCGCTCATGAAGTTCCGTATTAATTGATAACGACTTTGAAGGAAATAATTGTATTACTTTATTGACGATAGTGATGTGCAGAGATTCATAAATTTTATCGAATGTAGTTTCTCATGAAGTTCCGTATTAATTGATAACGACTTTGAAGGAAATAATTGTATTACTTTATTGACGATAGTGATGTGCAGAGATTCATAAATTTTATCGAATGTAGTTTTAGGTTTAGGACTCAAAATTTATTTATTAAATTGATTTCTTAAATGTATACAAGTGTAGAAAAATCAGTTTGCACCATTTAAGGGGTGAATGTACTTGTGAATATGAACAATTTTCACTATGTGGACAAACCTCTGAAATCGCAAAAAAATATCAATAAATTTTTAAAAATGGAATCTAATACGATCGTCACATAGGATCGCTGGCTAGCACAACTACTACCTCCGGCAAACTCGCGTCAATGCTCAATGCAAAACAAAGCAGTTTCGAATTGACGTTGCTTCGAAAAGTATAAACTGTCAGTGCAATGCGATTGTGATATAGTTTTGACCTGGCTTTGGATTTCAAATATTGATACTGCATTACTGTTGACCCTTGCTCGTTAATTTGGACTCTGTTCAAGCCCTTTGTTGTGGATTTCGTCGATATGACCGAACGTACGCAGAGAACTGTTCTAAATAGTCAGACACGTGAGTTCGTAATACGCCTTCGTAACTATTTCGATCGTGAAGCTCAAAATGGAGGGCCAATTTTACCTATAACGTCAGTGGTTGAACGCGTAGCTGATGCGCTTAATATTGGACAACGAACTGTTAGACGGATAACTAAAAAAAAATATGGCGAGACTGGCACAGAAGAAAATAAACTTCACACACCAAAAAAGAGAAAACGAGCAAAACCAGTCGTAGGCATCGATAGCTTTGATGCCGATGCTATCCGAAGACATGTTTACGGCTACTATTTACAGAAGGAGTATCCAACAAGAAAAAAGTTGGTGCATTCACTGAAGGAAGCTGGATTATTCTTCGGTGGGGAAAGTTCTTTAACGAAGATTTTGAAGACCATTGGATTTCGATACAAAAAATGTAACAAACGCAAAATATTGATGGAAAGATTTGATATAGCGATGGCAAGGTATACTTTTTTACGGCAAGTGAAAGAAATCAAAAATTGGCAAAATGTTGTGTTCTTGGATGAAACATGGCTTAATGCTAACCATACTGTAGGCCGTTCTTGGAACGATGACACAGCAGCATCTACTTCCAAAGTTCCTGTAGGAAAAGGATCGCGACTTATAATTTGTCACGCCGGAACCATCAACGGGTTTGTCGAAGGTTCTCTCATGGCTTTTGCGTCAAAAACCACTGGAGACTATCATGAAGACATGAATGGAGAAAAGTTTACTGAATGGTTTACCTCAATGTTGTGTAGCCTCCCTGAACCATCTATTATAATTATGGACAACGCCCCATACCACTCGATGCAAATTGACAAGCCACCTGCCCAATCCCAAAAGAAAGCTGATATCGTCGCATGGCTTCGTAAAAATGGCGTAGATGCAAACATGAATATGTTAAAAGCGGAATTAGTACGTCTTTTAAAAGAAAACAAACCAACCAAGATCCGATACGTCATTGACGAAATAGCATTAGAACATGGGCACAGAGTTATACGCTTACCGCCTTACCATTGTGAGTATAATGCGATTGAGTTGGTGTGGGCTCAAATTAAGGGATATGCTGCAAGACACAATACAGAACCCCCATTTACCACAAAAAAAATGCTAAAATTATTAGAAGAAGCTTGTGAACATGTGACTAAAGGAGACTGGGAAAAGGTTGTGAATAGAACTGTTAAATTAATAAGGGAAGATTATGAAAGAGATGTGAAAATAGATAATATTATAGAAAACGAACATATAATTATTAATGTATGTGATGATAGCAGTGACGACAGTGAAAATAGTAGTATGGACGAATCTGATTAATTATGGCCTTTTGTGGCACCTTTTTTGGTATCTTTTGTATTCATATGTTTCTTGTGTGCATATAAAGTATGTATATTCATTTTCGTTCAAATATTCAGTTCGTTCAAATAAATTAAATAAACATATACATTTTTGTTTTATTAAACCTATTTAATCAGGTACAAAAACAAAACTTAATTGTTTTTTGTTCGAGAATAAATTGACATTCCACATCACTATTGTAATGTGTCAAACCGGCCATCATAGCGTGCCGCTAGTGTAATAGCAGGTACCTAGGTATAGTCCCATGATAAGACAACACTGTTGACACTTACATAAGCTCTAGCACACTTACATAAGCAAAGCACCGCTGGGCGGCCTCTAAATCGAAATGACGTAATCATAATTACGATATGAGTACAAGTTATTTTACATGCACGACTAAACTAGCGGCACGCTATGATGGCCGGTTTGACGTTTGTCCGCTCATGAAGTTCCGTATTAATTGATAACGACTTTGAAGGAAATAATTGTATTACTTTATTGACGATAGTGATGTGCAGAGATTCATAAATTTTATCGAATGTAGTTTCTCATGAAGTTCCGTATTAATTGATAACGACTTTGAAGGAAATAATTGTATTACTTTATTGACGATAGTGATGTGCAGAGATTCATAAATTTTATCGAATGTAGTTTTAGGTTTAGGACTCAAAATTTATTTATTAAATTGATTTCTTAAATGTATACAAGTGTAGAAAAATCAGTTTGCACCATTTAAGGGGTGAATGTACTTGTGAATATGAACAATTTTCACTATGTGGACAAACCTCTGAAATCGCAAAAAAATATCAATAAATTTTTAAAAATGGAATCTAATACGATCGTCACATAGGATCGCTGGCTAGCACAACTACTACCTCCGGCAAACTCGCGTCAATGCTCAATGCAAAACAAAGCAGTTTCGAATTGACGTTGCTTCGAAAAGTATAAACTGTCAGTGCAATGCGATTGTGATATAGTTTTGACCTGGCTTTGGATTTCAAATATTGATACTGCATTACTGTTGACCCTTGCTCGTTAATTTGGACTCTGTTCAAGCCCTTTGTTGTGGATTTCGTCGATATGACCGAACGTACGCAGAGAACTGTTCTAAATAGTCAGACACGTGAGTTCGTAATACGCCTTCGTAACTATTTCGATCGTGAAGCTCAAAATGGAGGGCCAATTTTACCTATAACGTCAGTGGTTGAACGCGTAGCTGATGCGCTTAATATTGGACAACGAACTGTTAGACGGATAACTAAAAAAAAATATGGCGAGACTGGCACAGAAGAAAATAAACTTCACACACCAAAAAAGAGAAAACGAGCAAAACCAGTCGTAGGCATCGATAGCTTTGATGCCGATGCTATCCGAAGACATGTTTACGGCTACTATTTACAGAAGGAGTATCCAACAAGAAAAAAGTTGGTGCATTCACTGAAGGAAGCTGGATTATTCTTCGGTGGGGAAAGTTCTTTAACGAAGATTTTGAAGACCATTGGATTTCGATACAAAAAATGTAACAAACGCAAAATATTGATGGAAAGATTTGATATAGCGATGGCAAGGTATACTTTTTTACGGCAAGTGAAAGAAATCAAAAATTGGCAAAATGTTGTGTTCTTGGATGAAACATGGCTTAATGCTAACCATACTGTAGGCCGTTCTTGGAACGATGACACAGCAGCATCTACTTCCAAAGTTCCTGTAGGAAAAGGATCGCGACTTATAATTTGTCACGCCGGAACCATCAACGGGTTTGTCGAAGGTTCTCTCATGGCTTTTGCGTCAAAAACCACTGGAGACTATCATGAAGACATGAATGGAGAAAAGTTTACTGAATGGTTTACCTCAATGTTGTGTAGCCTCCCTGAACCATCTATTATAATTATGGACAACGCCCCATACCACTCGATGCAAATTGACAAGCCACCTGCCCAATCCCAAAAGAAAGCTGATATCGTCGCATGGCTTCGTAAAAATGGCGTAGATGCAAACATGAATATGTTAAAAGCGGAATTAGTACGTCTTTTAAAAGAAAACAAACCAACCAAGATCCGATACGTCATTGACGAAATAGCATTAGAACATGGGCACAGAGTTATACGGTTACCGCCTTACCATTGTGAGTATAATGCGATTGAGTTGGTGTGGGCTCAAATTAAGGGATATGCTGCAAGACACAATACAGAACCCCCATTTACCACAAAAAAAATGCTAAAATTATTAGAAGCTTGTGAACATGTGACTAAAGGAGACTGGGAAAAGGTTGTGAATAGAACTGTTAAATTAATAAGGGAAGATTATGAAAGAGATGTGAAAATAGATAATATTATAGAAAACGAACATATAATTATTAATGTATGTGATGATAGCAGTGACGACAGTGAAAATAGTAGTATGGACGAATCTGATTAATTATGGCCTTTTGTGGCACCTTTTTTGGTATCTTTTGTATTCATATGTTTCTTGTGTGCATATAAAGTATGTATATTCATTTTCGTTCAAATATTCAGTTCGTTCAAATAAATTAAATAAACATATACATTTTTGTTTTATTAAACCTATTTAATCAGGTACAAAAACAAAACTTAATTGTTTTTTGTTCGAGAATAAATTGACATTCCACATCACTATTGTAATGTGTCAAACCGGCCATCATAGCGTGCCGCTAGTGTAAATAACTGGCGACCTTCTTGCCGCAGTGACGAGCGCCGTGTGGGTTCAATTAGATACCTAATTTTCAAGTTGTCTTAACAAAAAATGATCTGGTAAGCTTTCTATCGGCAAAGGTGTGCCGCAAAGCGATAAAAGATTAACGGTATGATTCCATGTAAAACCGATTAGGGGTATAGTATGCATACCACTATGTAACCATACCCCTAACAGGTTAGCCCTCGACAAAGTTTCCTATTCAGTAAAAGAATATATTAAATAAATAAAATAAGATTAGAAGTACTCCATAATCACGAGGTGAGGTCGCTTTCAAGGGTTATCTTGTAGTAGAATTATTTAAAAAATCCTGACTGCTCGTTAATTTTCCATGAGACTATTTTCTCAATGTCGAGGAGAGCCAGGGCGCGCCAATCGCCGCGCATGCGCGAATCAACTCTGCTCGCCGCGCCGCCATTTGCGTTATAGCAACTTCTATATTGGTATTATATGTAAAATAAGCTAAGTTGGGGAAAACATAATAGCCGCGCATCGACACCACTCCACTACGCCGGTGGGCATTGCGCTCAAACAAATGCGAAAATGTGTCTGTCTGCCGCATGCTATGCTTTCACGACCCATCTTTTCAACCGATTTTGATATAATTCGGTAGGTACAGGGATAGTATCCCGGGGAAGTGCATAGGCTATTCTTAATTCAGGAAATTCAGGAGTTCCCGCGGGTATAAAAAAAACCTCATCCATGAGGAGGAAGTCGCGGGCATTATCTAGTAAGGAAATACAAATGCAACGAGCTCAAATAGGTCTCTTTTTGTTAAATACCGCAATCAGTAATCAATGCAATTATTTTAAAATTGATAACACAATATTGGTGCACTTTTGCCAGATCATAAACGATGATAAACTCTTTGGCACGGTCTAGGGTAAGTTTCGAGTAAGGTCACAAAATCCATACTAATTTTATAAATGCGAACGTGTATCTGTCTATCTGTCTGCTACGCTTTTATGGTTCATGTCTTCAACCGATTTTGACGAAACATGGTACGGAGATAGGTTGCGACGCGGGGAAGGACAGGACTTTTTATCCCGGAAAAGCACACATAACCCACGGGAATTTCAACAACCTAAGTCCACGCGTACGAAGTCACAGCATTACCTCGTAATATTATAAGTAGGATAAATAACACGACATTGATCTGAGACGCAACGACCTTGTCAGCTGGTTACATAGTATGGGCAGAGCAAGAAAGTGGAATTGACGCAGTCGGTAATCAAACACGTGGCCCGCTATCCGTAGCTCGGGCATGTGCTCTACGCCTGGGAGGCCGTTAGGCTATTTCGAATTCAGTTCATAAAATAAACAGACTATAAGAATATAGAATAGAAGCAGGCGTTACTTTGCGGAAGTCCATGATGAACTTCTAGAAACTTATATTGGGCCAATGATAAGGACATTCTGATATTCAGTATGAAATCGAACATAATCAATATTATAATATTATACATAATTATAACTTATAAGTACCTATTTACGTAAGACGTATATAATTTTCCTTATTAACATTCGTCTTTCTATAGGTAATACCAAACAGCTATATATATATATATATAGAAAAAGCTGGTGTTATAATATCAAAACATCTTTAAAGTATGTTTCACTTCATAGGCGATTTCGCTGCTCAAAATTGTGTATGTACGAAAGTTTTCGAAATTTCTTATTAACTGATTAGGCAAGATTAAATCCAATCTAGACAGTCACAGAAAATAAATTAAAAATACTAGAATCAGTATAAAAACTACAGCAATAATGGTGTATCACTAACAATCGCGTTGGTACTAGAGGGGTCACTGAACGACGAAAAAGGGGTCATTGCTCCCAATACAGTACCATATAATATGTAAAAAACTGCAATGATCATATTTAAAGTGCTAACTGTAAAATAGTCATTACAATAAAAGTTTATAGCTTCACAGGTAGCAACTTACCTTAAGGTCTTAATAATGCTGCATGGAAAAAAACAGAGACCTATTTAATATAATTCATAGAAAAAACATTTTTTTAAACTATAAAGACATTCATTACGTAATAATCTGTTACATAAAAATCAGAAAATACAGATTAGCTAAAGTTTAGGTAAAGTTATGCATGAAATAATGAACCTGTAGTGCCCTGACCTATATATTGTTATGAGGTCATTTGAAAAAATTACAAAAAAGAATGTCACTCAAGGTTGAATTGATAATGCAAATCTTTATACTCTAATAAAAAAACTATCTTCGTTTTATTCCCAAACAATAATGACTTGAAATAAAATGATTTAACACTATTATCATAAAAAATATTATAGTATCATTGTTGAACAGCTAATTGTAAAAATATGTTAACACAACTTACCTCATTCAGCCAGTCTAGTAATATAGCTCTCATCCTCGGCTGGAGATTAGGATGATTGTCAAACATGTAAGGATTCTTCTTCAGGCTGGATCTGGCATCACACTCACACATGCATCTCCACACATCTGTGGGGTCAGCCCAGGAAAGCCCTGGCAGAGGGCACTTGCGTTTGGGAGGTGATGGGCAGTGGGATTTATTAGCACTGTAAGTAGACCAATTTTAAAGGATTACTGACACTATCAATAAAAATCTATCTATAATCCTAGAACTACAAAACGAAATTACATACATTAGTAGAATAGGTGTTGTTTCTTACCTGGGCCTCTTATTGGAGTGTGGTGTACACTCGCCTCTGGCAACATTTTCTAAGGGACTCAGCACACAGTTTGGTAATTCTGGTATACTTGGCGGGCTTAAGAAACTGTCTGGATTATAATCCAAGTCTGTGAAGACACTCTTCGGCTGCTCGGAGCATTCCTCATCGCTCGAGCATGATGATGATTCCACAACAACATTCTGCGCTGGTTGGTCATTCAACTCATCTTCTAGCTTGGCCACCACCTTCACAGGTGGCATGCTCTCCACCTACAAAAATTTCCACATTAGACACTGATAGTAACGTAAAGGCTGTCATCACTCTTATGAAATACCAAATACCTCATCATCTGTAGAATTTCTCTTTCTTTTCAAGTTGGCACGATTCTCACTCACTTCACAGGATGAACTGAAACAGACTGCATTGTAAGTAAACAGCTAAGTATGGTCAAAATATGAATAATTTTGATCAGCTGTACCCACCCTGTTTGTGCCATATTCATGGGAACAGATCAGCTGATACAGGCTCCCCCTGCCTGCAACATGGACTATGGTTAAGTATACAGGATATAAAGTATGATAAAATAAAGAACAATTAGAGATAATAAGTAAAAATTACCGCATGTCATGTTCAAACCGCAAATAGGGTTATGTCAATTGACAACCGTGAATTAGGGCACATTATACAAAAATCTTCGAATTATTTCATAAAATAGAGGTTTCTCGAGGGTCTTATTGGCTTAGTTATAATCGATTGAACGTAAAAACATCGTTTTTTGAGTAAAATCTACGCAGCGTGCCCCCTGGAGGTTGGCGGGAGAAAAATTTTCGAGGGGTGTTTTGAGGCTCTTAAAGTTATCAAATTACATAATTACTGCGTTTTACTTTTAGTACAGTGTTTATTTAATCATCAAAAGGCATTAAAATGTGAAAAAAAACGAATCAGCTGGTATAAAAAATGCCACGAATCCGTCACAATCGCGCGCGAAATCCTCCCGTCAGCGCCATTAGACACGTCGCTAGCTTGGGTTTCTCGGCCCTACCACTTTTGGAAATTGTTAAAAATAGCACACACTTCCTACAATATGGATTTTCTAAATAATTTTAATAAGAAGACAACACAGAAAACTTTGAATAGCTGCTTAAAACTCTGAACCGTTGAAGGGGAAACTAGCTTAGCTTATCGCCGTCCTATGATTTATAACCTAATTATTGATGAAAGGATGGAATCCTAGAAATATTTGATTGAAATATCGACTAGAATACATCTTCGAGAATTAAAAAAAGTTGAAAATACATACCTTATCATTCACAAATTAATCCAATTGCTATAGGGCAAAATGACTTCGTACCATAGGTATGAAAGTTCAATTATACGACACAATTACACTCTTTATGTGTTCTATATGATCACTATTATTGTGAAAACAGTGAATTTGGTCAAAACTCTTACACTTGGCACTGAAATCTAATTTTACATTCTATTTTCACCTTTCCACGGCTCAATAACGCCCGGCTTTCCGCGCGAAAATGTCGCGGTAAAACTTCGGCGCTGTACAGGCTAACAAACGGCTAACTTCATGTGTGTTTCTTCTGAAAATTAAACGTCACTAATAATGTCGTTCCTTACAACCCAGATATAATTACTTAAAAAAATATATATTAATTCATCAACTACCTTTGAATTAATTAATTAAGACCATAATTAAACGTATTTTTTTATTATTTAAATCAATTAAGTAAATTGCATTTAACTCTAAGATCAGAATCTGAACAACACTATATTTTACTGCAAAAATCATACTGTTTAGGTAGAAATTTTTCACTTTTTAATAACGAAAATTTTAAAACAATAGTAAATGATTGAAAAAAGTTAGTTCAAATTATATTTCTATATGTTTTCATAAATATTGACGTGAAACGAAACTTTGGCAATAGCTATCCTATTGGCTCATTTGAAGGCAAGCGCCAATCACATTAATTACTTCAAGTTGGCTACATTGTTGTGCCTAACTTCACTTAGCTTTACAGCTGGGCGCCAGCTGATAGCAACTGAGAAAAATCAATAATAATAAGGCCTTCTATCTATATGATTTAATTGTATAGAAGAAATGGAATATTGAAGACAACGCGCTGAAAGCATAATAATATGTGAATACAAGTGAAAAGTGGTTCGAAAATTGAACAATGGCAGGCCAAAATATTGCTGTAAAGCTTTGTGGGGTGCTTCAAGCAAAAGACGAAGGAGGTAAATTCTTGTTTGTATACCTAAAAATGACTTCAGGTTACCACTGTAATATTGGTTGCTTTTGTTGACTTCTTAAACCAATTTGATAGGTTATGTATTTGCAAGCAAACTTGCAAGCAGCAAACTTGTGATGCTTAACGAATTACTTACTCCTGAAATAATGTACGACCTAAGTGAAAAAGCATGATTACGATTACATGTGAGTTTAGCCGTTAGTACGAGTTGTCATCTAAGTTGTTATTATCATGCTCAATGCAGAGCAATGATGAGGTCTAGGTTGGAGTGCGCTTGCCTAGAAAATGCCTATTCACTCTTGCCTTGAAGGTACTTAAGTTATACGTGCGCTGGAAGGGCATTCATCACCTTAGTGGTTCGTATAAGCAGGCAACATTGCATTGGTGCTGCAGAATTTATAGTAAGTATTCTTGCTGCAAAAGTTTTGTATTTAACTAAACTGAGAGTATTAGATAATCAGTAACTGTCAATAATCAGCATATATGTTATATCTTAAATGAATAATGTCAATATTTTTTTGGTTAATAAAATAAAAAATGGTAGGTAATCAAGGTGGTAGAGGCATGACAACAGATAAAGAAGTTTGAGGTGCTAACCAAAAGACACATAACATCCCACACATGCATCATTTTTATTGTTGACCTCTTCAAAATGATGTTTACAACAAACTTGAGATATCTAAAGTCCATTTAATTTTGTGAGCCCATAAACTGTCAAACTGGATGCATCTTTGGCATCCTAAAGTATTATTACTTGCTATTCTTCCTTTACTCTTTTGAACAGCTTTTGCCTTAGCTTATTCTTATGAACAGCCTGTCTTTTATGATATGTCAAGACTATACCACTGATTCTGAGAGCACTCCTCTATTAGTGTCCACTTTCTCAGCATGATGATGGGCATAAGCGCTCTCTCTCTTTCTTCACAAGTATCAGCACCTTATCTTTAGTGTAAAGCTAGGGTTCCTAGGTGAGCTTTAAAATTCTCCTCTATAATCACATTTCCAAAGCTTGATTTTTGATACCTTAATAATATATAAAGAGTATATGAAGTCCTGAATCACTCACTCATTGACTGATTGATTTCTTTATAATGTATGTTAGAAACATTCCTGGATTTAGTTCAATTCCCACATAACGCAATACCATATGTGGAGTCAATAGTGTCCTAATATTATCAAAGAATTAAGGAGCTCTTTGATCAATTCAAAACAATTTTTTCCAGAAGTCACAGCTCGAGAGTGGCGTTTAGTTGGCCAGGAGCAAGATGGTTCCCAGATCTTGACCTGGATATCCACAAAAAATGGCAATGAAGTAATGAATGTTGGTGTATACACACATAAATCAAAAACACTAGATATTGTACACACTTTTGAAGAAATGCTTAATATTATTCAGGCATCTGTTAACTCTAGTCACAGCTTATTAGTCTATGTAGTCAAAGTGGTGCCTACAGAAGATTGTGTTGAGAAAGAAGCTATGTACTGTCCGTTTCTGATATCCTTGTTGCCTGATAAAGTATACACACCTGAAGAGGTAGAGGAAGGCTCTACCAAGCAGATTATGTTGCAATTTGTGTATGGCAAGAGTAATAAGTACAGTCCAGGAATAAGGAATGACCGTTTTCTCCTCTTTAAACACTTGGAATGTAAGTACTATTTTATTTAAGTGATGGCTTCATTTGAGCTGTTTTATCAGTGACACTAAAGAGAAATTGGAATTTTACGCATTGGTGCATAGTAAATTTACTTAATAATTGTGTAAATAAATAGCAATAACTTTTTTTAGGCATAAAAATTTATCGTTCACCACTATTCCTCAATGAATGTGATGATGGCTCTGAGAAATGGGGTTTTGATGGCATTTATCCTGAACCTGAGACTATAGTAAACATCTTTTCTTGGGCACAGTGGGATTGTGTTAATCAGGTATGTGTCCAAAAGAATCTTGCTGTAAAATTAAATATGTAAGTAATGAGGTAGGTATTAAAAATACCTACCCCGAGTACCCGAATAGGCAGGTACGTAATTTGATTCTAGCAAACAAAATCATCGTTAAACAAATTATTAATTCCTTTATTTTGCAAGATAAAAAGTAGGATAGTTAAAAAAACTCTTTATTGTACACACAAGACAAAAATAATAAACAAAAGCTTAAAAGATGGAACAGAAGGTTGCAAAGGCGGTTTTATTGCTAAAGCAATCTCTTCCAGACAACCCTTGGAGAGAGGAGATTATCCAACAAGAGTGTGGGATAGTGCAATATCTAATCACTACATACATACATACATAAATAATTCTAATCGTATATCTTTATCTCATTATAATATGTGATATTTGAGTAAATCTCTTTTTTGTGGCAAATGTAATAAAATATAGGACCAAAGTGAATTATAGGAATGATAGGAAATATTTATACAACATAACATATATGCAAGTCCCTACCTCTATACCAAATTTCATCAAAATTTGTGGAAAAGATGGGCCGTGAAAGTGTAGAGACAGACACACTTGTATTTATAATATTAGTATTATTTAAGACGTACAGTACAGGTGTCTCTTATGCTACATCTTGTTTTTGACTCTACTACCAAATCTTTATTTTTATACCTGTACTCGATTACCTAAATGCTGCATTTTTATTATACAGGTCCTATTCTACATTCACTACCGGCCTCCAACGCAGAGCTTTGCCGAGGGCGAAGAGGTGAGGTCGCCTTCCGAGCTGACCCCCACGCTCTCTGCTCTACAGTTCCACGCTGATTTGCCGCACGAGACTGTGGTATGTGCTCTGAATTATAGGTGTTAACGCTAAGCGGTTAAACGGTTAACGGCTATTGGTTGAAAATATTAGTAAACAATCTTTACTCCTGTGCACTAGCGAGTGAAACAAAATATTGTCTTTTTTGACTACCGTTTGCAATCGTTAACCGTTAACCGTTTTACCGTTTAGCGATATGTTAACACCTCTACTCTGAATATATAAATATTAAAAATAAATAATATTCTTGACTAAGTGGTCTTTTATCATAAACCATATTGTAATCGAATGTGGCGCAAGGAAAAACTAATGATATAATAGGTGTTGAGAAAAACTATCACAAACATCCCTAGCTCTTATCCCAAAACGAATGGTAACTATCCTTTGTGGGTAAAAAAATCTGAAAGTTCATGGAATTCTATAGAATTTTCAATATTTCCTAGAATGGCGATAACCTGATGTCATCTATCGGTACGAGCTACGGCAGACGAATATATTTGTGTAGGTTACTAGACTCGATGAGTATAACTACCTCACTTTATTAACTTTGAGGGTTTCCCCTAAGTTTGTAAGAAAAGAAAAAATGTGAAATGTAGAACTTAATGCATGAACGTAATGTAGGTAGAATATAATGCTAAATATACAAATTTAAAATGTGTAGCATTAAAAAAGTTATCATTATTACATGAGAAAATAATAAATGATTATCAGTTTCATTTTTGTGCGTCTTCATGCGTGCGAAACGCCGGGATATCCTTTTAACCCAGAGTTAGTTGCTACTTTGACAGAATTATTATAAAACTTCTGTCAAGAATTCTAATTTATTCCTGGATTAAACGTAACCCGGCGTCTCTGCAAGCGGGCCTTAAAGATGTTAAAAGCAGACTTAGAAAGCATCTCCTTTTGGAAAATGTCTGTCCAAAATGAATAAAAACAAATATTCATGTGTATTAAAATAATTATTTCTCCAAAGTAGGTACCTATCTAAGGTATTCAATTCTGTAAAAATATCAACTTTATGACAACCCTATGGCCGGGAATTCTATGTATGGCGCAGATGCGGGTGATAAATGGGAAGCCATTGTTTGAAATTCATTAAGAGCATATTGGCATGGTGTGACTGTCATTGATGCTACTAAGGCCATGGGCAAATAGCTAGTTACCTATCTGAAATTCGTCAGATTTTTTTTATTTAGGGCACTGAAAAATCTGAAAATTGTCGGTTTGATCGCAAGGGCGTAGCGAGCTACAGGCCGAGGTAGGTAGCTGGCCCTACCCCCTAGCAGGGTATAATTCGAAGAACTATTTTGCAATCGCACCTACCTAAGTTACTTTTTTTTGCTAAAAACAAGTGAACGTCAACTTGGATGCTTTTGCCCCTTTTCAAATTAATATCTAATATATAATCTTGTAGAAATTAGGAAAGTATCGCCATTTTGAAAGTTTCGCTTTCAGGTCAGTAATAATAAAAGTATGTTTTGGGCTGATTTCATTGATTTTGAAATAAAATGGGTTCTATGAACTATGTACAAGTCCGACAAACAGGCCGATGACAGCGTCACTTTAATCCCACAAACTTATCTGACCCGGTGACAGCGTCGCTAGTATTTATGAAAAATAAAATAAAAACCATTAATAAACAGGCATAACAAATTAAAAGCTGGACAATTAGAACCTTCCAGCTCTATAGCGTGTCTCCTCCATTCCACGCGTCATTGGCGAGGTATATTGTACCCATTTGGTACAAACGCAAGCCATAAAACCAAGAATTGATTGATTGAAAAATTAGTTCTAAATTTGACCATTGGGTGAGATAAGTTTGACGGACTATTTATGTATCAGATGACAGAAGTCAGATCTGCCATATCGTATCGAAGACATTATCTTCTTTGCAGATAGGTAGGTTGTGATAATTTAACTTGCTAATAATAAAATACACACGTAAGACGACCGAAAGCACATCAGTTGTCGCGTCACATTTGCAAGATTATGGCATCCCGATGAGTTCACCTGCGACTCGCATTGACCTCACCATAATGTTTTATTTACAAACCACCATCATATTGCTAGTCATGGGCCGTATTGACGCTTTTATGATTGTTATGTAGTGGCAATTGGCTAACACTATTGGGGAAATAGTGTTAACCAAATTGAGGCTAAAACCCTCTGTCACAGCAAAAACACATCATAGTCAAATTAAAGTATAATAGTTGGCATAGTAACAATATGTTTGATCAGCCTTTACGGAATAGGGCTAACGGTCGTGACTTTATTTTGTTTTTGTTTTCATTAAACCATATTTGATTTATTAATTTCTAAAAAGTCTATGGACATTGGCCTTTAAACTACCTAGTCCTACTAATATTATAAATGTAAAAGTTTGTAATATGTTACTCCTTCGCGCTGCAATGACAGAATCGATTTGAAGGCTGGTAAAAGAGATAGCTTATAACTTGAATTACAAACACATAAGACTGCTTTACAGGCTATTTTATCGCGGAAAAAGAGCTCCCGCGGGAACCAAAAAACATCAATCCACGCGGGTATCATCTCATCCATCCGTAAGCCTGCATTCGTCCACTGCTGGACATAGGCCTATTGGATAGCTCGCCACCACACACGATCCTCAGCCTTCCGCCTCCACCCAATTCCTGCTAAGTACCTTTTTCCCGCTACGCTAAGGTCGTCGGTCCAACGGGCTGAAGGTCGTCCCACACTGCGTTTACCAGTGCGCGGTCTCCACTCCAGAACGCGTCTGCCCTAACGGCCATCGGTTCTGCGACAGACATGGCCTGCCCACTGCTACTTCAGTTTACTAATTCTCTGGGTTATAAGTAATCTTCAGGACCTTCAGGTATAAAATACCGAACCATTCTCTTCCAATCTCAACACCTTTTTGATTGCGTTAGAGATTCCTCTTTAAGGCAAAAACTAACTAACTACATATAACATCTCAAGGAACCTCCATACGAGGACCTCAGCAATAAGGAATTCGACGCAGAAAGAAAATTTCCAAAAACACTTTTCTTTTTCAGTTAAACATTCCGCTAATAGGCCTATTATACTGCACTTTCCACCGGGCCCGGAACGTTGCTTATTACACAGCAATAAGGTTCAAATTAGGGACCCTTTCTCCCTAAATCTTATTACACTACACTGTATCAAGTGTAAGGGTCCCTGTGAAAAGTGCAGTGTAATAGGCCTATTAGTCTGCCGCATGTACCAGGCGCGAATGGCGCTGTAGCGGCTTGCGGTTCGTACGAGGGCGACCCCATAGGTACCGCTGCGTGTGAACGACCGTAGTCTCGATCTGTATATAGTTTGCGATCAGCGCTAATTGCAGTGTGTGCTATCATTATTCGTATAATAGGCCTATTACACTGCACTTTTCACAGGGACCCTTACACTTGAATCAGTGTAGTGTAATCTAGGGAGAAAGGGTCCCTAATTTGATCCTTATTGCTGTGTAATAAGCGACGCTCTAAATAGCGGCCACGTCCACCCTTACCACAGGACCCTGTGAAAAATGCAGTGTAATAGGCCTATAAATGGGATTAATAGAAAGGGGTCACGACCCTCAGTAATAAGAAATACGACATAGAGAGGATTTCCAAAAATGGTTTTCGTTTTCAGTTAAACATTCCGTTAAGTCTGCCGCATGTACCAGGCGCGCATGGCGCCGCAGCGGCTTGCGGTTCATACGAGGACGACCCGATACCACTGCGTGTGCACGACTGTAGTCTCGATCTGTACATAGTGTGCGATCAGCGAGGCTTGCTGTGTGTGTGCCATCATTATTTGTATAAGGTAGGATCAGTTGGTAACGAGAGCTATATTGTCCTCTCGGTATTTCAGTGGGCTTACCTATACTACCATTGCTTAAAGCAGTATTATTTTAATATTGTTGACGCTCTTGTTACAGAATTATAACTGTTTAAGGGACTTCAAAGCACGTCATAATATAGAATGCTAGAACTGCAATTTTAAAATAATAGTGCTATAAGCGATGCTAGTAAGCTCCAGCTCTTTTTAGTAACGTACCTGGCTGTTCCTTCAAAACTACAATATGGGGCTATTTAAGACGCGGATAAAAAATCATATCACAGATAGACGTGGTTAAAAGCCCGCAACTCATTGGGGATTTCTCTGGTGCTTCAAATGTTTATGGGAGGTGGTTCATTTGAACAAAAAAATTGTAATTTCAATTGGGGTGCAAAAGTCGTTGTTAAACATCTCCACACAGGCTGATATTCACAGCGCCCAACGCGACGCGGCAGAATAAAAACCCTTAAACTTGAGGGTAATACAACGTCATTCTCTTCCAGCCTCTCGACGACTCCACAAGTTCCCTGGTACTGGACGACGTAGATTTGAAAGACTCCGGTGTCAATTTTGCATATTCTGTGACGCTGCTACATCACGGATGCGTGGTTCATAGCGTTGTTCCGGATCTGCCGTGGTCCCTTGCCAAGTCTTTACGACCTTCTTATACCCTTTACAATGGTAAGTGGTAGTTATAGTCTCACAAACTTATCTGACTCGGTGACAGCGTTGCTAGTATATATTGAACATAAAATAAAAACAAAAACTAAACGCAAAAAAATTTGGTTCAATTTTGCCCACCGGGCCAGATAAGTTTGTGGGACTATATTAGGGTAAGCTAGGCTTATGGCTGCCTATGGTTTGTCTAATTAAAGATGATAATTTTGGCAGATGCCATTTGCATAGTACTGCTTCAGTCTGTCTTTCTAGTCCTTCACTATTCTAGCTATTCACCTCTCATCTGTCAAAATTATCATCCTAAATTAGAAAAACCATAACGATGCCTCTTGCGTTATAAAGTCTTGATGTTATGATACCTAATCCAGAGGGTATATCCTAGGGTAGGGCAAGCAAATATTGCCTGGGCCAAGACTGCAATCAACCGCATTTAAACGTTTTGTAGATACGTAAAATACTTAAAAAAATAACATAACAGTAAGGTCTGATGATGTAGTCAACGGTTAGAAATTACTTATGACTTGCATTTTTATTATTTATGAATGCTGTAGTTATTGTGGGCTTAGTGGTGAAACAAGACCATTTCAGACGAGGGTGAAGTTCAGGCATCACCCGAAATCTGAAATCGTGTTTCATCCCGTGGCACACACGCTATTTTTCATATAACCTGCATTGAAAGTGTGAGTTTTATTAAAATTTTATTTACTTTATTGTTGATCAAATCACCTAAGATAAGCCACTTGATACAGCCGGTGAAAGGTATCGGCGCGTGGAATTCCAAATTAAAATTATTGGTTGACAGTCTTTCACAGGTGAAAAGCTAATGTAAATTGGAACACGCTTGCTTAAAAGAAGCAAAGCATGAAGGAAATATTTTCTTGCAGACAACCATCTCCTGGTCAACATACCGATGCTATTCACCCACATAATAGACATAAGTCTGCACCATGAACCGTGCTGTCACATCGTCATCCCCATGGACCCAAGTGACAGTGGCCCCAGCCTTGCCCCGCTGCACGGCTGGGGACCCCACACCATGGTAGACCTTAACACCTTAGACGTGGTCACTATGGGGGTCTCTGAAAAAGATCTCACTTCAACCTTCAAAAGCGATACGGTGATCGAAAACAAATTGGCCATCATGCATTATGTGATACAGCACGAAGGGAATATGGATTTGGCTGAGGAGGTATGTGCATTGAGCAATTTTCTTTTTTTGTTGTGCCCCTCCTTTAACTAGATATATCGCTTGTTAAACAAAAAATACTGGGGATTTTGAAAAACAAAATATACATGATTCGATCCAGTCTAGCAGGCGAATATTCCAGTGCCTATAGGCGGAGCTACATTTAATTTTCATAATTCTTTTGCTCTCACTTTTCTGCGTTTCGATACTTAAAATCTATCTTTGTTGACGAACTCGTAACAGTTAAACTAATTAGTTGAACTAGTGGGAAGTACACAGCCGTGTTCTTTTGCTATCCTTCGAAAACAATCAATTTGTCTCTCTATCCAGTTGTTTTATGAAAGTAAATGAAGATCGTGATTCGTGGCCTTGACTAGATCCCAGCCTCGAATAGATCAGCTGAGTCCATTTTCCTCTTAATTTCTTCTTGTTTCCAGTTAATTTCGTGGCTATGCCTCCACCAACACGACGGCTTAGGTGGTCTCCAGCGAGTGATGCAAGAGTATCTGATCGGCACCACGTACGCGGTGACGCGCCGTTCTCTGCCCGCGTCCGCCGTGGCGCTGATGAACTGGCTGCCGTTCACGCTGCATCTTAAGTTTGCTGATGTCAAGGTCAGTGTATCAACTGTCGCCGTTATTTGACACTCAACCAACACGTTGACGTGGTCTCCAGCGAGTGATGCAAGAGTATCTGATCGGCACCACGTACGCGGTGACGCGCCGTTCTCTGCCCGCGTCCGCCGTGGCGCTGATGAACTGGCTGCCGTTCACGCTGCATCTTAAGTTTGCTGATGTCAAGGTCAGTGTATCAACTGCCGCCGTTATTTGACACTCAACCAACACGTTGACGTGGTCTCCAGCGAGTGATGCAAGAGTATCTGATCGGCACCACGTACGCGGTGACGCGCCGTTCTCTGCCCGCGTCCGCCGTGGCGCTGATGAACTGGCTGCCTTTCACGCTGCATCTTAAGTTTGCTGATGTCAAGGTCAGTGTATCAACTGCCGCCGTTATTTGACACTCAACCAACACGTTGACGTGGTCTCCAGCGAGTGATGCAAGAGTATCTGATCGGCACCACGTACGCGGTGACGCGCCGTTCTCTGCCCGCGTCCGCCGTGGCGCTGATGAACTGGCTGCCGTTCACGCTGCATCTTAAGTTTGCTGATGTCAAGGTCAGTGTATCAACTGCTGCCGTTATTTGACACTCAACCAACACGTTGAGGTGGTCTCCAGCGAGTGATGCAAGAGTATCTGATCGGCACCACGTACGCGGTGACGCGCCGCTCTCTGCCCGCGTCCGTCAGTGTATCAACCGCCGCTGTCATTTGACACTTAACCAAGTCTACAGCGAGTCTTTTTAAAACTGTCCAACTTTACAAATTGGTTTGGCTGTGAACCACAGATGGCCGAGTCTTTTTTACTACGGTACCCTAAAGAAACAAACTTTCAAAGGCTTCAGAAAATAACATAAATTCCTACAACAAAAATAAAGCCTAAAACAGGTTGCTTATCCCTATAATTATGGTAAACTCTAAGGTCAGCGTCCGTTTTTCCACCTCTTCTAGAAACAGATTTTAGTTGTATCAGTACTTAATCAACCGTCATATTATTATTTAACCTACAAACTGCTTCAAATGAAATATGTTTCAAATCTGTTGGAGGGTGGAGACGTCTTTTCCCTTCCCCCTTTGCCTAGCAGATTTCACACTCACTCATGGCTGCCTGCACACACCCAGTGTGTCGGGTCTGCGGCGACATGTCGAGCGGGCAATCGTACAGCAGCGTCCCGTCGATGGTAAGTCCGACGGGACACTACTGTGTGTACTTTTTGTACAACTTGGAATACTATAAGACGTCGAGAGAGTTGCAAGCAGCAAAAATTATTTGTTGGTAGGCGGGAAGCGCAAGCGTGTGCGTGTCGGTGTGCGCTCTGTGGCGCGGCGCGGCCGCGGCGGTGGTGCTGGCGCCGCGACAGCGCGTGTCGCAGTTCGCGGAGGATGCGTGGACGCGCCTGTGGTCCGCGCTGTGCGCGCTCGCAGCGCCCAGGAACAGACTCCGCCCCGACCACGTGCGGGAGAGGCTCGCAGTCACCCTGCACTGCTACCAGGTAAGGGTTTGTTCAGGGAGACGCGGCGGTGGTGCTGGCGCCGCGACAGTGTGTCGCAGTTCATGGTCTTTTTTTTTTTTGCTTGTGCAGCATGAGTCCCAGAAAATCAAAAGTTTTGTTTGTCCCTAAACAGCCGGAGGCGTTGTCCCGCTGCAGCACGCCGATGTCCCCCACGGGCCCCCCTATTCCCACCCGGCGGCCCTCACTGGTGGCGCAGGACTCGCTGCCGTTCATGGAGCTAGACGTGTGCACGACGAGCAAGCAGGAGCACGTTATTGCTGCTGTGAGTCATATTTTGTGTTGTGCGTTGAACACGTCGGTGTCCCCCATTGGCCCCCCTATCCCCACCCGCTGCCGAATCATGTTTTGTTTGGTAAACAAACAGCCAGAATTCTTGACATTAGGTGGACTATAAATAAATTTATACATCTAAATTATTACCTACTATACTTAACTAAGTATTTCTAATTACTAACAAATAGGTATGCAAACTATCTATATTAATAATTAACTATAACTATTCCTAAATACTAACAAATAATCGACCATATTAAATGCCTACCCACATTTGAAAATACACAATGTTACAAAGAGCATAAAAACTTGTTGACATTTCATATATCGCGAGTTCTTGCGATTCGTGATACAGGATGATTCAGTCGTTAAAAACTTTTTAAGTTAAATAAATAAACGTGTAAAACATAGAACCTCCGCGCGGTGAGCGTGCACCTCATGACAGAGAGCAGCGGCGGCAACTCGGGCGCGCTAGAGAGCGGCGTGCACGCGCTGGCCACGCGCTGGGCGGCCGCGCAGCTGGACGCGGCGCGCGCGCTGTGCCGCGCCGCCGTGCGCGCGGTGGGCGCCGTGCCGCAGCCGCACCAGACACGAGGCTTCCCCTTCATGTATGCACTGGCACTGGGGTTGCTCGTTACAGCTTGTGTTTGGTCCGTTTTTGTTGCGTTCGTTTGACTTTTGTTTTTCGTTTTTTTTTTTTTTAATAACGTACGCCTATAAAAAATTGTTTCAGTTAAGGTTTCTGTGTTCTATTTTTTATACGACTGCCTGAAAAAAGGAGTATATTGTTTTCAGGGTTCATGTATGTATGTATGTATGTATGTGAGTCTGTATATTCCACCATAATTTCTATACGCCTGAACCGATTTTGATAAATGAGGTATCGTTTGAATTCCTAGCTTATTCCGGGTGACATAGGCTAGTAAAATTAAAATAAAATGATTGAGTGACCATGGTACCGCGCATTAAAGATTAAAGTTGAAAAAATGAATTCCAAAATAAGATTAACTATATAATCATCATCTAGAAAATGATGAGTAGATTCCAAAAATATATAACACTATAGTTCAATATCCAGTGATTAACAAAAAATATTTAATACCTAAATAAAAATGTGAATATAAGATTCTATATTACTGGATTAATTTAGATTTTTAACTTTTTAGTTCGTTTTTTGCCAGGGCAGTCGTGTTTTTTATTATTTTTTAATTATGCCTTGTTGCGTCCGTTTGACTTTTGTTCTTCGATAATTTTTTTTTTTAATAACGTGCGCTTATAAAAAATGGTTTCGGTTAAGGTTTCTGTGTTTTATTTTTGTCTCGGTAAAGTTTTCGCCTTTTCGTTTGTTTTACTTGTGCTCCTTTCCTAATGTATTATCGTGGTTAGGTATTGTTTTGATTGCGTTCCGTTTACCTTTTATTTTGCCACTCGCAAATACATTATATTTTTGCTGGTTTTTGGGTTCGTTTGTTTTGCGTTTTGTGTGTTACGCTTGGGTTCATTAAAATATAAAAAAAATATCTCGGTTAATTTTTCGCCTTTTCGTTGTTTTATTTGTGCTCCTTTCCTATGTGTTAGGGTTATTAGATATTGAGTTGATTGCGTTCCGTTTTCCTTTTATTTTTCGACTGGCAAGTACCTACCTACATTATATTTTGCTGGTTGTAATAATTTTGACTTTTGTCAACGTTTCGTTTCATGACGTTTTTAAAATTTTAGTTTCACATGCAACACATTTACGAAATCGTTCTGGTAAAATTTTGAATCGTGCTTAAAGTTATGTGCTGATATTGACCTCTTGGAGTTCCCTACAGAACTCTCGATCGAGGTAGCACGATCCAAAATGCAACCTGATTGCTTCATAGGCGAGCCGTGGGAGTTTAGCTGGTTTTGTTTCCGCTTGAAATCTCGCGTGTTTTTGTTTTGCATTGTTTTTGAGGTTACGAGGCTATGTTCGACTGCGAGAAATATTCGCGCGATTTTTTGCAATGATATGGAGGTGAACGCACTTGCGAGTAAAATTCGTGGGAAAGTAAAATCGCTGGTTTGATATAATTTCACGCGGTGCGGTAAGAATTAAATATATTCGCGCGAATATTTTGTGCTGTACGGAGTTGTATGACGTTCACCGCATTCGCAGTGCGGAGTTTTTATTTTATTGTGAGATAGGCTTGCGCTAGACGACAATCATGCTTAATACAAAGCAATGGTGAGGTCTAAGTTGGAGCGCGCTTGTCTAGAAGATGCATATTCACTCTTGCCTTGAAGATACTTAAATTATACGTGGCAGGGAATACATACGCTGTACGAGTAGTACATGCATGTGGAGCAGGTGAAATCCGTACGCGAAATATAAATCGCGCGAATGTTCTTCGCAGTGCGAACGTATGCTTAGGGTATGTATTTTGCCGTTATCAAGGGGGTTTCGTACACTTTGCTGTTGTTTGGTTTCAACTTTCAAGGTTGTATTGCAGCGACGACATGGACGCGACGCACGCGCTGGTGGTGTTCAAAGCGCTGGAGCAGTACTACGTGGCGACGGACTCGATCGCGTTCCCGCTGCCGCAGGGCTTCAGCTCGTTCTTCACGTACCTGGGCTACCGCGCGCTGCCCTTCCACGCGTTCGCGCTCTACGTGCACCGGAACGTGTTCGAGCTGCAGATCGACGTGCTCAAGGCGATCGTCGCCAGTGAGTTGTTTTCGATGTGAAACTTTTTTCTTTTTTTTTTATCCACTACAAGTTAGCCCTTGACTGCTATCTCACCTGATGGTAAGTGATGATGCAGTCTAAGATGGTAGCGGGCTAACCTGTTAGGGGCATGGCAGGTACATTAAGCCCATACCCCTATTCGGTTTCTACATGGCATCGTACCGGAACGCTAAATCGCTTGGAGGCACGTCTTTGCCAGTAGGGTGGTAACTAGCCATGGCCGAAGCCTCCCACCAGGCCAGACCAGGGAAATTCAGAAATTATAAATTTCTAAACCCTCGACCCGGGGATCGAACCCGGGACCTCCACAGCGCTACACACTGCGCCACGGAGGTCGTCAAGTTTTCATGTGAAACTTCTTTAGAATCGTTGTCGCCACGCGGTACAAGTGGCGCCACCGGACGAACGTGTATACAAAGCATTCCATTTTTTATACGACTGCCTGAAAAAAGGAGTATATTGTTTTCAGGGTTCATGTATGTATGTATGTGTATGTATGTATGTATGTATGTGAGTTTGTATATTCCACCATAACTTGTATATGCCTGAACCGATTTTGATAAATGAGGTATCGTTAGAATCCCTAGCTTATTCCGGGTGACATAGGTTAGTAAAATTTAAAAAAAATTGTTGGGATTGACCCTGCTCACGCATTAAAGACCAAAATTGAAAAAAAAAAACGAAAATAAGATTAACTATATAATCATCATCTAGAAAATGATGAGTAGATTCCAAAAATATATAACACTATAGTTCAATATTTAGTGATTCACAAAAAAATATCATTTAATAAAAAATGGGAATAAGATTCCAAAGGCTATATAATTATGCAAATCGCTTCATATGGAGGTAAACTCCAAAAATAATATCGCAGGGCAGTCGTATTTTTTAATTCGTTAAGTAAATTAATTTCACTTGTGTAATTTTCTGTTTGATTGTTTAAATGTAGTAGTAGAAAGTCTATAAATATAACGTATACAGTGTATTCTAACGTATCGTAAGAGTGTATTCTATCTCATCCTCTTCAGAGAATGAGTTCCCTATAAACTTCGCCTCTTTGTTCAGGCTTTCGTAGTCGAGTCATTGCGCCTGCGTAATACGAAGTCTTCAGAAGTGACATAGGCTACTTTTTATCCCAGAAAATTATGGAGTTCCTGTAGGAATGAAAAACACTTATTCCACGTGGAAAAAGTCGCGGGCATCAGCTAGTAAGTAACATTACGTTACTTAATCTTCTACTTATGAGTAATGTCTACATCTAATGTACAGTCCAGACTGTCCTTAGTTAATTCTAATATAATTTGCGAGTGAGTGATGCGACAACCGTTACCCGTACCCGTTGTCCTAGGTGAGCGACAAAAGCGGCAACGCCACGCGACAGAATCAAACGCTGGCCCGTCTCGTGGCCTACATTGTCGCGTAGATACGTCCTGCCATTTTCGTGTCGTATCGCGTCGCGTAGCGTGAAGTCGCTTCTATTCAACACCTGCATAGGACAAAGGGTCACCGCAAGATTTTTAATCATACGTAATTATATATCGATGAGCGTATTCGTGCATCGAATCATCTTACCGTTATATTAAAACTAGCGAATGCCCGCGACTTTGTCTGCGTGGTTTAAGGTTTTTTGGTTCCCGCGGGAACTCTTTAATTTTCCGGGTAAAAGACTATAATCTATCTCTGTGCCAAATTTTAGCCAGATCCGTTCAGCCGTTGGGGCGTGATTGAGTAACAAACATCGATACATCCATACATCCATCCAAACTTTCACATTTATAATTGACCGAGCAAAGTGAAGGTCTCTGAGTTTACTTGAGTGAATTTGCACTTGTCCGTCCTAGGGTTGCCAAAAATAATTGTCCGTCTGTCAGAGCCTTATAACTTTTATAGCGTAACATAAGGTTGCGGTATATCATTATAAAGATAATTATGAATAGAGCCCAAATTTTTTTTTTAATTTTTCCCCTAAAATTGACGAAATGGGGGACTTTCAAAGAGGAGATTTTCTAACGTCCTAAGTTGACTTCAGACCTCTAAATTTTCTGAAAGTCTGAGCCTGAAACTTGACCAATTATTTGAATTATATCCTGTACTTGAACAACAAATACTAAAATAAGATAAATATTATAAGGAAACCAAATCTTTTAATAATTGTTAATGAGCTTCAGTATTTTTAACAGAACTTCACAATAATGTCAATAGATGGTGCTCTGTAAAAGTTTATTCGATTCTCCAATAACTCTTTAGCTCTTTTGCGTGTAATGTTAAAAGTTAACTACTTATTACAATATATAGTTAAAACTATCTTATGGATACCGCGAGGCCTCAGTTCGGGGCGAACCACTAGTATTAGTAAGATAAGATTTATTTTAACTTTCTTGTTTTAACGCTCAAATTCATCCACACTTCCATGGTGAGCACTCCAAGCGGATACGTAGCGAAAGTAAAATTTTTGATGCTGAATTTGTGATTTAAATTAAGAGCCTTCAAGTCCATTTTAACTCAGACACCAAAGTGTTTCCACAATTTAATACGCTCAACGTCGGTGTGATTAAATCTTGTGGTCGGTTTTGGCAATAATTTGCTCTTATGGCTCTGATAGTTCCTTAGTTAAGATGATTTGTGAGATGGTGATAATGAAAAAAAAACCCGGCTGAGTTAGTCGTGGGCTCTTCTCAGACCAGGGCGCGTTTGGAACCCTCGTAGCTTCAGTTTTAAGATACCGTAGCTAATTATCACCACCATGTTTTATAGGTAAGTAATGGACGCCAATATGTGGTACCAATAGTGTACCTAAATTGAATAAATGATTGATTGATTGATTGATTGATTGAACATCACACCGACGCGTCGCACCGTGCTGTCACTCACCGCGCTCACCGCGTGTTCCGCTGCAGGCAGGGACGACGACGACAAGCGCGCTGTGGACAACAAGCTGCGCCTCATACAGATAGTGGGCGAGGCACGCGGCCGGCGCGCGCTGGCCGCGTGGCCGAGTCACACCGCGCTGGTGCTGCGCGCGCGCGACCACGCCGCCGCGCTGCTCAGCGGCGTCACGGCACCCGCGCGCGACCACGCGCCGCACCGCCCCGTCAAGGACACTGGTACGACGAGGCGATTGGCGCGGTACTCTACGGAGACAGTTGCGCTAGGCCGAAGCACGTAGACGCGCTGTCAGCAAGATTATCGAGCAGCACGTGAAGAGGCTGCGCGTGGAGGTCTGACATTGAGCGAGAAAGAAGGGCCTTGGCAGTAAGGTGTAATATGTTGGCACGCAGGTTCGCCCGATGTAGTACAGATGCAAAAATTACTTTGTTCGAAGCATATTGTCAACATTTTTACTCGGGAAGCCTGTGGGTCAACTATGCGGAAAAGGCCATGGACACACTAAGAGTTCAATACAACAATGGCTTCAGGATGCTGTTGGGCTTGCCGCGATTTTGTTCAGCGTCAGGTATGTTTGCGAATGAGCGAACTGATAACTTCTATGATATAATGCGGAAGAAGTCATCATTACTGCTGACAAGGCTGTGCTCAGGTACCAACAGCATCCTGAACATGTTTGCGAGGAAGATGAACTCACCGATCCTTGAAAACCTTATTTAGGTGTTGGTGAGGCCACAATTATGATAAATAGATATATATATACATGGTTTAATAATTTTGATAACCTGCCTTTTATGTTACTAACATTAGTTTTTAAGTAGATTGTAATACTAACAAGGTGAGCCCCAGTTCCTTGAAATAAAGGAGGTCACGTGCTGCTTGGATGCGGGCTGCGCACGCGCAGGCCGCTTATGTAACAGTAGTGGTATATAGAGCGAGCTGCGCCAGCCACTCCTATAAGTCATCAGCCGCGAGATCATGGTGCCGTATTATCTAGGACAGAACGCGCACCCACGAGAAAACACGACAACCACACACTACTTTTCTATTTTTACGTAGTTGTCTACTTCCAAGTTTTCTCGAATCATTGTTTATTGGGCTGTATACCTACCAGATAACTGCTTCGTCGGTCTAGCGGTTGTTTGTTGTCATGTTTGACTGCGGCCGACGAGGTCCCGGGTTCGAGTCCCGGGTCGGGCCATGATTAATTAAGTATCGGGTTTTTCTGATTAGGAATTCCCAGTACTAGCCCGGAGTTAGAAAGTTGGCGGTGTTTCACCCCCGTGCCTCGGAGAGCACGTTAAGCCGTCGGTCCCGGTTATTATCACTAACATGATAATCGTCGTTAAAGCCCGCCAACCCGCATTCTAATTCACTTTCTCACTCTAACTCTAATCACTCTAATTCCCTCTCTCCTATGAGAGTGGAGGCCTGTGCCCAGCAGTGGGACCTTAATGTGCTGTAGTGGTGGTGGTGTTGGATACCTACCAGATTAATTAAATTTACTTAAGTGGCGCCATTTAGCCCGTGTCTTGAATAAAGTGGTGTCTTCTCTACAGGCAAAAGCCTGTAGGGATACGGGCCTCGAGGCCGCGCTTCCTCGCCCGGACGTACGGAATGTCTTGAATATTTGATGCTCATACTTAAAATATTTTAAGGATCTAATATTTTCACGGACTTGGGATATGTTCCAATATACACTGCGAGCACTGGAAGGTGTGACGTCAATTCTGCGAAGCCGTTCCTTTATGCCAGTGCTCACAGTACAAAAATGGCGACGATTTATGACATATATTACTCTAGAATACTGTGGCAGTTTACTGTCAGTCCATAACGGATCGAATTTCTCCCCAGTTCACTTCACTTCACTTTCACTGAGAACACCGTTCAGAGCACTGAACGGTGTTCTCAGTGAATATCGGAACATTCCCTTAATGTCACGGACGGCGCGGTAGAGGTAGTCGCGTGGTATGATAGAAGTGGCGCCATCTAGTTTGTAACTTAAAAATCACATTTATTTGGAGCAAAACTTATTTTACTTGCATGGCTGGTTATTCTAGTCTGTACTGTTTGTAATTGAGCTCTTTCTCTATCTATCTTTCAGGTCTAGCAGCACTGCCGTCGGGTGAGCGGCTGTCCCCTCTCGACACATTCCTGGATCTTTTGACTGCGAAGGCGAGTCTCAACGAATTGGACTTCAATCTCATCATAGAAGCGACGCTAGCTTCAGTACAGCAAGAAACCAATGCGTAACTTATTGATTGATGGAAGAAACACATTTGCGTGCTGACTTTTTTTTCTTATCGAATCGTAGTACCTATCGACCTATTTTTATGACGTGAAACATAATTTATCAGTTCTAAACAAGACTAGACGACGAAGTCATGTTTGTTAAGCCCATAAATTAACTGATTACTTTTCGTGTTATTGAGTAAAAGACGAAACCTGATTTAGTAGTTACCAAATATTTTCGTCAAAATCGGTTAAATAAATGATACTTGAAAGCGTAGCAGACAGACAAACTTTAGCATTTATGATATTCTTATGGATTTAGCTTTATTTTTCCTGTGATATGCACAAAATTGTAATTTAGACCAATTTTATCGTAAAAAAAATTATTTTTTGGCTCCAATAAGAATTATTTAATTTTTTTATTCCTTGAACTACAAAATATTATGTAGTGTGGACTAGTTTTAGTGATGCGTAGTATATTAAGACATTCCATTTTATGTGCAATCTTAGTGCAATAAATATGAATATAAAGATTAATAATAAAACATTTAAAACTTAAACAAAAATCTTTTATTATTTCTTATAATTTGCTAAACATATTATTATGTGTATAATTATTATTTCTATTATTCTTGGGCATTGTCAAATCTTGTCTTAGCAAATCCTGCAGACTGCCAAAATATCTTCAATGGTTAATATTGGTATTTACTTAAATACTATTAATTGTAAAATGGATTATAAGTAACCCAATGCGCTCTCTGCTGGTCCTTTTCATCCTTATGGGAAGTAAATATAGACTTGTACACCTCACTGCTTTGAGGGTCCTTTGCTATACTATATTCCTTTTTAGTTTTCTTGTATGATGGGTCTTGTGCTAGCTGCGTTGAATGTGCCCGCTTCGAAGATCCAAAGTGCCCTCTTGTCTGCTTATTAGGATTAATTTTTGGTATGGCTAGTGGTATTGTGTCAATTTCTTCCACTTTTTTAACACTAGCAGTATCATATTCTTCTTTTACCTCACATTTTCCGTTAATCTTGTTCTTTTCTTGTTTTATTTCATCTTTTTCTATCTTTACTTCACCAGATGTTGAAGGAGTTTCTGTGACTGTCTCGATTTTGGTTTCCTTTTGTGTTTTATCCGCTTTAGATTTCTTGGTCTTTCTGTTTGCAACTCTGATGGCCATTTTTTCTTTAAGTAGTTCAATGTCTTCATCATTACCATTGAGTACAATAACATCATTGTCTGTGAAAGGTTGTTGGCACTGGAACAAAGAGAAGAAAATCAAAATACCTTTTTTTTATTAACACTAGTATGTGGCTGTATTTAAACTTGCTGGAAAGTGATCATGCAGCCCAAGGATAAACAATACACAAAATACTTCCCATGCATTTGCTTGTAATAGTGAAAACATGATTTTGAATTGTGATGCTTTGACAATACTTAAAAAAATAGAAAAAAGCATCCAATTGATGCCAGAAACCCCTGGCATCAATTGTATGCTTCGATGGATTTATCCCTTTATCGAGACAGTCTCTACTCAACACCACCTGACTATCTCTATCAGTTCTCAGACACACATGACCAGCCCATGCATAATTCTCTATCATTCTGAGTCGATGCTTACCATATGGCACAGGTTCTGCCTCACTTCTTTGAAGGCCCTCTCGGCGAGCACGCAACCGCAGCACCACAGGAACACGAAGCGGAACTTGCCCGCCATCTCCAGCCCGCTGATGGGGCAGATGTAGGGAGCACTGCCCTCGCCCACCGCACCGTCTGTGTGCTCAGTCTTGATGTAGGCTGGGTTCTTGGTCAGGTTTAGGTCTTGGATATCCTGGAAACAAATGTGTGCATAGAGTAATAAGCAAAGTTGTTGCATAAGAAAAAGTACATGCAATAAGAGCGGAAATGTGAACATTGACACCTGGCCTCTGAAGTGGAAGCAGGTAGGTCAGCCCGCTTATTCTTTATCTCAGGGGCTATCAAAAATGGAAGCCACTGACATATAATATATTTTATCCATTGAAGATTTGCTATGAGTTAATGTTATTCTTATTTGATAGTAAACCTTCAATAGTAAAAAAAAATGTCAGTGGCTTTGATTTTTTGATAACCACAGTGGCAGTGGATGAATGAGGAAAGCGGAGGACTATGTAGTATCAGGTTGTTTTAAAGGTACAGCAGTGGATTGACACAGACTGATGGATGGGTCTTAAGTTAGTTTGTGAGAAACAGAATTAGTTACAATGTAAATACTTACCTTCAGATTCTTTATGTGACTGATAGATTCAGGTTTGCTCTCTTTATCAAGCAGTGCTTCGAGCACAGAGCTCTTGCTGTAAAGCCGGCCGAGACTGCATGCCACCACCGGCTCCTGCAGCGGCTGCTGAGACAATGCACAGTTGCGCCATTTGAATGAGCGCTCAGCATCTTTGTCTTTCTAGAAGTAAACGCATATTACTTGACACTGATGACATCAATGAAGCAGTAGCAAAATAAACTGTGGCATGAATGCATGAATTGTTGAAGCCATAGCATTAGCACTCACTTTATAAGTCTATTAGTGTTAAATATTAAAAGGTTGATAAAGTGTTTGTATACACTTTAATTTGAATTTCCAATAAATAAGTAAGTATCTGGTCAAGCAGTGGCTATTTGGGAACTGATCTAGATGGATATAACTGAACCAAATTTCTCAAGTTTTGTTTAGGAGATCAACCTCAAAAAGGTAAGGACATACTTACTTAGAGAAAATAAGAAATTAATTGATGATAATTTGCTCAAAAAATAGTGCTCACCTGTTCTGGTTTCTTTTTCAGGCGTACAAGTTCATCTCTACGTGGAATTGTACCTCCATCACAACCCATGGTAAATCCACAGTCGTCTACTGTTTAAAAATGAAGGAAGGATACTTTTACTGCAAAAGCAAATCTGCGATAAACAAAATCCACAACACCACAAAAATGATGAAAATTGAAATCAACAACAATGAACAAAATACAAATCAACAAATTACACCTCTGAATTACACTAGGCACATCAGCACATAATGTCAAACAGCAGGCCTATTCGCTAAATATTTGACAACAAGTTACCAACACTCTATTGTTGGTAACTCATTAGTGGTTGCTAATGCTTACGTCACATGTTTCGTATTCAGTAAAACATTTTAATGTCAACTGCATAAAATGACTATCAGATTGCTTGATAGTCACTGCTAATTTTATCGACTATAATGTGGTCAAATTAAACATACCACGTCTGAGAAATGTTGTATGAGCAAATGTCAGACTTTTTAATTTGTACGACTAATACTAGAGTTCAATAATCTGCGGAAGGTAGACATTAAGATTTGCGATGTTTATGTTTTTCTCTGTGGTTTATATTTTGAAGTTTGAACGTCATTAATATTCTCAGTTTTCGTATGATTTTACCGGTGGTTTTTAATAGAAAAAAATAAAAAGGAATTACGAAAGTTTTGTCGTACCTACTGCGTTCAAAAGTAAGTATGGAAACAAATTAATAACTAGGTAAAGAATTGTGCGATTTGTGAGTGCTTATATCAAGTGTTTTGGCATAATTCCATGCTGAAGAAGTCTTTCTTCAGCATGGAATTCATATGTTGTTGTTCATATTCATATGTTTGTATTAACTTACTAAGTACTACAAATCTATTATAAAATCCCCTTTACTTTATTATGAGTAATTCAAACGCACTTCATTTTAAAATGAAGACCAGTTTCTGCCTGTGACTTCGTCCGCATGCGAAACTTTAACCGTTTACGCAGTGCACGTAGTGGAAGCTCTCAAAAGGAAAAAAACCCCTCATTTTGAAACATTCTTCATTGGTGCTCCGCTCCTATTGGTCTTAGTGTGATGATATATTATAGCCTATAAGCCTTCCTCGATAAATGAGCTATCTAACACTGAAAGAATTTTTCAAATCGGACCAGTAGTTCATGAGATTAGTCCCTTTGATTAGATCTTTGAACCCTTCAATTTGAAAGTATGTACATATGTACCTACTTTCTAGATAGAAGTCTGGCAAATTAATCCTTTTTGTTGTAAAAGATATATTCATTGTTATTTTATTTGAGAAATAGTAAATAGATTTCAATTATTATTTTGCAGGCTACTGCTTCCACATCTACAAATTTGGTGGCAACTCCAAATATTGGCGGACCTAGCCACTCCAATTGGAGCAGTCAGAGGCAGCGGACGCCTCTCCTGTTGTTCTGGTTGTTTCTGAACTGGATCCTGCGATGCAGGAAAACGAAGTTCCTAATTAGTCTGTTCCGTTAGAGTTAATATTTTAATGCACAAGTGCCTCTTTTATTGATTATATTGTTATTGTAATTTCTACTGCGACTAAGTATATTATATAACAGTTAAATTAATAATCAATAATAATAATGTAATGTAATGTTAATATTGTAATGTTAGAAGTAATAAATAAATAAAGCCTTTATTCAGACATTTTACATTAATTCTTAATCTTAACTATTATTTTCCTGCACTGCCTCGACAAACCCATCCATTTGATGATGGCAAAGGCCTCCTCCAACATTTTCCACAGCTCTCTGTCTCTAGCTGTTCGGGACAATATGCCACCTGCCACTACTCTGATATTGTCGACCCATCTTTGCATTGGTCTACCTCTTTTTCTCTTGAAATGACCCGTGTACCAATTCATTACCTTTTTGCTCCATTTATCTTGTCCCCTGATTGTATGCCCCGCCCACTTCCACTTAAGGCGCTTGATTGTAACTGTAACACCTTTGTTTTAGTACAACTTCTTATGTTTGTTGTTTTTATCCTATCGGACAATTTTTCACCATCATACTTCTGTTCATGGCGTTCTGACAAGATTCCATTTAAGTAAGTGTAATGCAAGCCATGTCTTCTTCTTCTTCTTCACGGCTGTCCTTCGACGAACGGCTGGGAGATGATCCCTGAGTTCTTCAAGAACCTGTAGGTACCCAACCTTGCTCAATCGAAAGTTCGCAATGAACTCTCTTTCTGGCAGCTCCATAGGATCGTAAAAGTCCCGCAGCCTACGCCTATGAACGCGTAAAGCTTTCTCTTTACGCAGTTCGTCAGCATGTGCAATTAAAATTGCGCGAGTCATTGTCGTTCGCTTGGCTGTTGTTTGTTTTACCTTTAATTATATAAATGGACGCTATTTCACTTCTATTACTGTTGTGAGCCTAAATTCTTTGAAAATAATTTAAATTTTCTTTATCTTACTAACTTGTTATCATTGTTGATGTTCAAAAACACTGCTCTCTACTAGTTGCTAAAGATATAGGCACTCGTCTCATTGAGTTTTCAACAATGACCTGTCATTCTGCTTAGCGAATATGAAAGTATAGTTGTCGATACGAGAATTTAAGGCAATTTGCGTTTCCAGTCGCCATCCCAACACTATGCGTGGCCATCTCACTAAAGATGTACTTTTGACGTCATTTCGATTATCAACCTCTTGTCAACTGAGTTACAGAATACAAAATTTGATTTTGACAATTTTAGATTCTAACAGACAAGCCGGTGCCCATCAAATTTTAAAAGCCACTGAGATACAGAATAGGCCGGCAGATGTCAAAAGCATGTCTTGAAAATAAATTGTCTATGACGTAAATCAAACCTCACAGATTTTAACTAATATTGATGATTGGTGATTCTTCATTTATAAATGTCAAAGGCAGTTATACTGTCGCTCCGCAGTCAAAGGGTCAAAGTGAATCTCAGCCCCTAGATAGATTGATGGTCAGCAGGCCTATTCGCTAAATATTTGACAACCAGTTACCAACACTCTATTGTTGGTAACTCGTTATTGGTTGCTAATGCACATGTTTCGTATTCAGTAAAACATTTTAATGTCAACTGCATAAAATGACTATCTGCAGGCCTATTCGCTAAATATTTGACAACAAGTTACCAACACTCTATTGTTGGTAACTCGTTAGTGGCTGCTAATGCTTACGTCACATGTTTCGTATTCAGTAAAACATTTTAATGTCAACTGCATAAAATGACTATCAGATTGCTTGATAGTCACTGCTAATTTTATCGACTATAATGTGGTCAAATTAAACATACCACGTCTGAGAAATGTTGTATGAGCAAATGTCAGACTTTTTAATTTGTACGACTAATACTAGAGTTCAATAATCTGCGGAAGGTAGACATTAAGATTTGCGATGTTTATGTTTTTCTCTGTGGTTTATATTTTGAAGTTTGAACGTTATTATTATTCTCAGCAGGCCTCGCTAAATATTTGACAACAAGTTACCAACACTCTATTGTTGGTAACTCGTTAGTGGTTGCTAATGCTTACGTCACATGTTTCGTATTCAGTAAAACATTTTAATGTCAACTGCATAAAATGACTATCAGATTGCTTGATAGTCACTGCTAATTTTATCGACTATAATGTGGTCAAATTAAACATACCACGTCTGAGAAATGTTGTATGAGCAAATGTCAGACTTTTTAATTTGTACGACTAATACTAGAGTTCATTAATCTGCGGAAGGTAGACATTAAGATTTGCGATGTTTATGTTTTTCTCTGTGGTTTATATTTTGAAGTTTGAACGTTATTATTATTCTCAGTTTTCGTATGTTTTTACCGGTGGTTTTTAATAGAAAAATATAAAAAGGAATTACGAAAGTTTTGTCGTACCTACTGCGTTCAAAAGTAAGTATGGAAACAAATTAATAACTAGGTAAACAATTGTGCGATTTGTGAGTGCTTATATCAAGTGTTTTGGCATAATTCCATGCTGAAGAAAGACTTCTTCAGCATGGAATTATCTTCTTCTTCTTCGTCCGCGTGCGAAACTTTAACCGTTTACGCAGTGCACGTAGTGGAAGCTCTCAAAAGGAAAAAACCCCTCATTTTGAAACATTCTTCATTGGTGCTCCGCTCCTATTGGTCTTAGTGTGATGATATATTATAGCCTATAAGCCTTCCTCGATAAATGAGCTATCTAACACTGAAAGAATTTTTTCAAATCGGACCAGTAGTTCATGAGATTAGTCCCTTAGATAGAGATCTTTGAACCCTTCAATTTGAAAATATGTACATATGAACCTACTTTCTAGATAGAAGCCTGGCAAATTAATCCTTTTTGTTTGAAAAGATGTATCATTGTTATTTTATTTGAGAAATAGTAAATAGATTTCAATTATTATTTTGCAGGCTACTGCTTCCACATCTACAAATTTGGTGGCAACTCCAAATATTGGCGGACCTAGCCACTCCAATTTGGAGCAGTCAGAGGCAGCAGACACCTCTCCTGTTGTTCTGGTTGTTTTTGAACTGGATCCTGCGATTCAGGAACAACCAGAAAAATTTGAAATTTGATTTTGACAATTTTAGATTCTAACAGACAAGCCGGTGCCCATCAAATTTTAAAAGCCACTGAGATACAGAATAGGCCGGCTGGTCAGTAGACGTGCATGGAGGTAACAAATACAATTTGTTACCTCCATGGTTACCTTGTGGGTTACCTCCATGTAGACGTGACATGGCCATATTCAAGTACATTATATACTGTCTTTGAGAGGTATATAATAAAATGTTGCCGTATTAATAATTGACTCCCAAATAGGTGACTCCTGTCAGATAGGATAGGAGAAATGGGGAATAAATAAATAAATAAAGTTTTGTTTGACCAACACAATTTTTAATTATAAATATAAAATTAAATTATATTATAATAATATAGTATCAATAATTTGATTTGCACGCCATGACGATGGTAATACACTTGTATTTTTACCTTTTACCACCTTTGTAATATTATGTGTATTATGCAAAAAATAATTTCAAATTTTGTAATACTTTGTAATGTTTTATGTCATCTAGCATTCCACAAACAGCAATGAAGCATACGGAATAATATCAAGAAAAGTTTGGATAAATTATTATGTAGGTATGTTACTAACATTTTATGGTTTCGATTTTAACATAATATGGTTCAGATAAAATAATACATGAAACTACCTAAATAGGTATTTATTTAAACATTCGCGTGATACTATTAATTATTGATAATATATTATTAAAATTATTATAATATAATATAATTTTATATTTATAATTAAAAATTGTGTTGGTCAAACAAAACTTTATTTATTTATTTATTCCCCATTTCTCCTATCCTTTCTGGCAGGAGTCACTACTTTGGGAGTAAATTATGAATAGGTATGGCAACATTTTATTATATTATACCTCAAAGACAGTATATAAGTCCCCGTAAGATTGTAAAAACCGTTAGATTATAATCTAACTCGCGAAATTTTAAACCGTCGAAATATTGTGAACCGTTCAATGTTCTGAGTGTCAATCTTTGAAATATTAATTATATTTACGTTTTCTCGTGTCTTTCTTGTAGGTTAGGTTAGGATTCGACATATAGGGCACTTAGGTTTTATCGGGTTAATATACCTAACAGATTACAATATACCGAAAAATAATGCGTTAAATTGTAATCTTTCGACAGTTTGCAATTTCGCGAGTTAGATTATAATCTAACGGTTTTTACAATCTTACGGTGACATAATGTACTTGAATATAGCCGTCTCATAACCGAGCAGACCATCAGTCTATCTAGAGGTCATTGAACTGAATTCTCAATATACATAACGAAGACCACTCTTTGGCCACAGAGCGTTCGTCTCAAAACGTCAAAGCCAAATTCATTCAAATCTCTTTAACTTTAGTTTAGAGCTTCTTTTTCTAGTCGGTGGTTTAGAGCAGAGACAAGTAACATATGGTTTACGTGGTTTAGAGTATAGGTTACTTAAAATTTGACTATGGCTCAATCGCTCAACGCGCGGAGCCACTAAACAAAAAAGAAGAAGTTACTTGCACTTAGCGATGTGCCGAGTTGTATTTTTTTTGACTCGAGTTACTCGAGTTCGTAAGGCCTCTAACTCGAGTTGCAATCCGAGTTGACTCGACTCGTTGACTGTCTCCCGTCGGGCGTCGCGACTCGAGTCCAAGCCTCAAGGCAAGGCGCGGCAAGCGTGTGCCGTGTGCGGTGTGGCATGAATGGGAGCGACGAGTCGACTCGGTGTCTTTAAAGCCGCTACAGCTATAAAGACCAACAACCAATGTTGCGTAGCGGCGTAATTAAGATTTATGATTCAGGCTCCCAGGATTACAGGTCGTTATAAACGTACAGTATGTTATAAACGAAATATAGCAGGTATTTGTTACTAAAATTATAAAATATTTAATTATTGAAGTCGTACACTTAAAAGTATTAACTATTAATGGCACCATTTTTCAATCTTTAAATAATAATTACCTATTTAGTTTAACTAGAACGTGTACAAATCTTAAAACTAATCAATATTACAGTCTTGTGTTTTAGACAAATACAAACATAACACTACAAATTAAATTTTTAATAAAAAAAAAATTTAATTATCAAATTAACATAATACTTATTCCTTATGGAAAACTTTGATAATAATTATCAAAGTTACTTTTATAATTATTATAATAGTAAGGTTGTGTTAAAATTGACAAGCTCTATGTGCTTGTCAATCAAAACAAAACTAAAATTAAATTACGAATTAATCCGAAGTCCGAACACTGCAAAGCGAGCTCCGAGTTAACAAGGCGCGCGCGGGAACGCGACTCGGTTATCGGAGATGCTCGGCAACTTCGGCGCAGGCCGCAGCTCGACTCGAGACTCTCGAGGTAATGCGTCATGCAACGCGAGTCGCGAACCAACCACGCGAGCTGCGAATTCACGACGACGTGAGTACGAGTTGACTCGGGTTGTTAAAAACTGGACTCAAGTTGACTCGTTTACGATTTGACTCGAGTTACTCGAGTCACACATCGCTACTTGCACTTGTCTCTGCTTTCATAGGTTATGTTTGGGATAACCCTAATAAATTGTTTATTAATTAATAATTTGAATTTTAATTATCATAATTAACTAATAACTTCCAATTTTCGTCAGAGACAATTAACATATATTTTCGTTTTCCTACTAAGTCTTGTTACTACTGCGCAGTCCTCGTAGCTGCTTTACTCTGATACGCAATGCCAATACCTGACAATCCTGGCATGAACCGTGTCCCGGAAAATGGTTCAAATTGCGATTCAAATGATGAAAATAATATTGACCAAGTTTCGGACTCTGGACAAGGAAACGCAAAGAAAAAAACCAGGAAGCGTGGAATCGTCTATCTATCAACGATTCCTCCATACATTAATGTAGCTAAGATCAGGGAAATATTCAGTCAATATGGAGATGTTGGGAGAATATATTTACAATCGAGTTCAAGTACGTAATATTGAAGCTATAATAATTCTTACTTCACAGAAGTTGCAATAGTTTGGTCGCACATGTCATTTAAAGTAATTATTCTATGTCTTGGCATTTTTTTTATCAAATACATTTAAACTTAATGCTGGTAAATTAAACATTGACATTTTCATATTTTTCCAGAACCAGGTGAGAAAAGAAAGATGCGAAAACCGAATTTATTCACAGAGGGCTGGGTAGAGTTTGAAAAGAAAAGTGTTGCAAAGTCAGTTGCTGCTAATTTAAATAACACAAAAATTGGTACCAGGAAAAGGTCTCGTTATTACGACATGATTTGGAACATCAAGTATATTCCAAGATTCAAATGGATTCATTTAAGTGAGCGACTGACATATGAAAGGGCAGCAATGAAACAACGGCTTCAAGCTGAAATTTCTCAAGCAAAGAAAGAGGCCCATTACTTGCAAACAAATGTTGAGAAGAGCAAGAAATTGAAAAAGAAAAAAAATGCAGCAACTAAATAATGTGGTGTCAGGACTGGATTTATTTAAGTTATATTTCAATAAAATGGTATTATCATTCTCAGATTGTGTATTTTTATCATTTCGCTGTCTGATAAAAATCATTAATTTATCATTCTTCATAATACTATTACGATAAAATAACAATTTTTTGTTGAAGTTGACATCTTTTGCTTGTAATATTCCTTACATGATTTAAGGTCTACATTCAATTGGAGCAGTAAATGTTCTATTTCAACCCATTAAGAATTCATTATCTCAAAATCTATTGTTCTTTAATAATATTTCAAGTAACATTTTATACCATAATGCAACACTTTTCAACAATTACTTTTGACTAAAGTTTACTCTTCCACTGATGATTTCCTCAACTCGCATTCTTTGATGCATTTTCATTGGATCGGGGGTTAGTTTCTGGATGTATCGCCTTGGAGGAATCTTATGGGATAAGATTCCCTGTGAGAACTCCCTATGGACTCTGACACCGTCCAGGGCATTTGGTTGTAATCTTTCAAATATGTGGAGTTCCTTCATAAACTGCTTTCGTTGGGTGACTGTCGCCCAATGGTATCGGTGACGACATACTACTCGACTGAAAAGATGGTATTTGTTTTAGGAATACATACTTCATTCATTCTATTGGTATGCAATATTTTAACATTTAAACTATTAAAATTATTATGTTTATTTAAATTGGTATACAATACTTTATTGAATGAGCAGGCACCTGAACTAATTGTAATGAAAAGCACAGAGATAGATTACAAACAGCCTACAAAAGCCTTGCACTTTAAAAAACAATTAAATGTAGAGAATTAAATATGTGCAAGTTTTATATTAAAATCACTTACTAGGCCAATGCCAGTTTTGTGTAGGAGGGGTAAATACTGACATCTGATCTGGCCAGTTCTGGAAAGCCTGGATAGAGAGGTACCCTCCTTTTTTTCACTTCAGGTTTCTCAGCTTCTTTCTCCCGAGCAGCCATGTTATATAGTGTTGAGAAATATTCTTATTTACAAAATTTTAAATATATAATAGAAAAGCATTAATAACTGCTGAGAGAATATAAACAATAATTTTGTTGTCATGCCAACCTTGTGAAGAAATATTGATTAAACTTGAAAAAGTAGATTTAATATGCCTATTATACTGCACTTTATACAGGGCCTTTATTTCACAGCAATAAGGCCAATTTAGGGACCCTTTTTCCCTAAACCTTATTACACTACACTGATTAAAGTGTAAGGATCCCTGTGAAAAGTGCAGTGTAATAGGCCTATAAAATGAATAACAATCTTAATAATGCTCTTGTGACTAAACAGAAGTTGAGGTAATTTAATATTCTTTCAAAAGTATGAGTAGTATCACCACTCAAATTATTAATGTGATGTGTTGTTTATGTACCAGTGAACTACATATGCTAAATCCAAGCAGTCATTGGCATCATTTGGTTCCATAAAAAGGAAATTAGAAAATACCTTTATCATACAATTCACAGTAAACATAACAAGTCTACATTTTGCAGTTAAAACCTTGGCAAGATAGGCAAATTAATGAAACAAATAACTAAAAATTTTTTAGATTAACAATTTATTCATACAGCAATAATATAAATAAAACTACTTCGCAGGGCCATATGGCATTAAGAAGTTATATTATGTTTTCGGAATTCTTTTCTAGACATTATTTACAAGACTGTCCAGCTCAAGATGTGGAGACGGCAGCAATTCTGCTTCTGCATACACAGTCATTGAATTCATTCACTAGCACTGAACACAGTAGAGATTTGTTAGGATTTGAACTGTAGCACTCTAGCATCTGAAAAGAAAAAAGTTAAAACTAATGAGAAAAGGTACACTTTTTAACTTTTGTTACCTAGTTTTACTTTGTAGAAAACATTTTTAACTTAACTTTAGAAAAAAAATCAATCTAAACTTCTATTGTCCACATGGACAATGTTGCGTGTATCATCTAATTAAAAAATATGTAATATACCTTAGCTTTTTCTTCTTGACATGGTGGTAGTTTGTTCACAACTTTATCTGCTTTTACCATATCAAATAATTCATTTGCCTCCTTTAGTGTTTTCTGGTACTCTATTTGCATGCCACTGTTGATTTTCTCATGGACCCGCTTTAGATTCTCAATTCGACGGGCCCAGTAGGCCTCTTCTGCAGCATAATCTTGTTGTTTTAATGTATCATAGTAGGGTGGTGGGGCATACTGAGGTTTTGACTGTGGCTGTTCTGCTTGCTGAGAAAATAAGGTTATTTACCAAAAATTATATTTATTCAAAACTCAATATTTTTATTCAAATAAATTTATTCAAAGTGATTTTGAATCATTGAGTGAATCTACCACTGGTTCGGAATGCCATTCCTACAGAGAAGTACCAGCAAGAAACACAGTGGTTAATCACTACAACTCATTAATGTCCCACTGCTGGACACAGGCCTCTCAATCTCATAGGGGAGAGGAAATTAGAGCTTAGACCACTGCTCCAATGCGGATTGGCGGACTACACAGTGGTTGCCCTTTTTAAAAAATTGATTTTATTAAAGATTCTTCCAAGCATTCATAAAAAAACCGGGTTGTTTAACCTTAATTCAAATAGGTTGATTTAACTGTTTAAAATCATTAACTAATAATAGCTAAGCGCTAACGACTATATTATAAAAATGTAGGAATTATTTTTGCATAGCCAAGTTGTCCTTTATTTTGTTTAATTACATGACATTGATGTAAATTATGTAACGATAAAACTTATTTACTCTTGCGTTTAGCTGGTCTTGAATGCGATCTAAAGCTTCTTGAGAGACTTGTATAGCGTTCTCGTTATCGACACTTAACTTTCGTGTGCTTTGCGAACCACCCATGTTTATAAAAATGAATTATTCGAATTTATCGGCAAATCTCATCAAAAAGGCATTTTCACAAAATTGAAAAGTCAATCAACTTCATTCCGTCCAGATTCCGTCCTCTGGATAACTTGTCTCTGATGCCGTCAATTGCCCACAGACTAGAGACCAGTTAACCAGACCCAGCATACATCCAACAGCCAACTTAAACTTTTACTTTTTTACTTACTGTGCTACTAGTAATAGCTACGCTTTTAATAGTTGTCTATACTTTTTGTCTGCATTTACCATGGAGGTAGAAAATTATTGGCTATTAAAATTATAATACACATTATATATGTCACCGTAAGATTATAAAAACCGTTAGATTATAATCTAACTCGCGAAATTCTAAACTGTCGAAAGATTGTAAACTGTTCTGAGTGTCAATTTTTGAAATATTCATTTTATTTACGTTTTCTTGTCTCTTTCTTGTAGGTTAGGTTAGGGTTCGACATAAATAATCAGGTAGTGTCTGGCCGCAGGCCGGGCACTTAGGTTTTATCGGGTTTAAATACCTATCAGATTACAAACTACCGGAAAATAATGCGTTAAATTGTAATCTTTCGACTGTTTAGAATTTCGCGAGTTAGATTATAATCTAACGGTTTTTACAATCTTACGGTGACATATACAAACAAATATCCTACTACAAAATAGTTATTTATGCAACAGTTGTGTAATAAGGGGTATTAAAACACGAATGTGGGTTTATCACACGACGCGAAGCGGAGTGTGATAATAGTATCATATGAGTGTTTTAATACCTAATTATCAACAGTTGCATACAAGACTTTATCTACTCCCATGCTATGAATCCTCTATAACAGATTCTGAAATAGTTAGCTTACTGCTAACATTAAAACATCCAGTCCTAGTAACCTAATATCATCCATTACTGAGTATATACAAATAAACTAAATATTAATGAAAGAATTATTTATTGTAGTAGTAATTAACATTTTGTATAGTGCAATTATTAAAATTCACTTGATGATCTTTAATGTTGGAACGTCCTGATCCCGATGTACTCGGCGGAATATTTATATTTACCACTTCACTATTTTTATTTTCTATGGAATTCGAAATTACATTCGACACGTGGATTTGGTTGGTTATAGAGTCATCAATATAGCCCTCTGCAACAGATGTAGACTTCCATCTGCCGTGCCGTTTTAAACTTGTTATGTCTCCTCCGGCATCTACTAATATTGTGGCAGATGTTCTGCGAAAGCAATGTCCTCTATACAACTCAGGATTAGGAAGTTGTAAATAGTTAGCAATTGTTTTACCCAAACTGCTAAAAACTTGAATCGCAAATTTTTTTGTTAACGAAACAATAAAAAAAAACGAAGAAAAATGGCGGGGAAAATTCTAATAACTTTTTTTTACAGCGCGCGGCGTTCTGGTATTGAAACGCGCGTGTATGACAATGTTCTTTTTTTGAAATTCGTATAGATGTTTTTTTTTTGTAATTCATACAGATACCTCGCATCGGGCAGATGTGGCTGTCTGTTGAGTAAACCCTTTGCGCAGAAGGGATCGAAAAAAAAACAAAGGAGTGTTGTTATGAAATTCAGTACAACATTACATCACCGTTTTGGATGATGTTATGGTTATTAGGACATTGGGTGTTTTAATGTTGGCAATAAGCTAACTGTTTCAGAACCTGTTATAGAGGATTTATAGCATGGGAGTAGATAAAAATATATACACCATCCAAATGATCGTGTAAGATATGAGTAACGGGCCAATCTCCTTCGTGCCTCCCTCAAGTTACTCGACACTGGCGAAGTGCATTGTGTTGGTCTGGCACTGTGGTTTGGCACTACTCAAAGCCATAAACCAAGTGAAGAAGAAGAAGAAGAATATATGAGTAAAAACTTTAGAGTAAAAACCCGGATTTAAAAAATCAAAATGATGATTTCATAAATAGTTTTCTTTGTGACAAATTTTATTTACAGTTTAACGTTACTCTAATTAAAGACAAAAGAAAGAGGAAGAAAAAGACGTTTTAAAATTATAAAAAATTAAAAATCGTAGGGATAATAATAATTATTAAAGCCATCTATGGGGGAGCAGCTTAACTAAAAATATATTTTTAGATCGGCCGCTCTGTAAGAGATGGCGTTAACGGTCTAAAAAAAGTTCTGTAAGTAGCCGAAACAACTGCTCTATACTGCCGTTATAGATTTTGATATTTGAAACGATTATAACTTCAATTTTACAATAAATAATATAATAAACGAAACGAAAAGGCCAAATTCGGACTACCAATATTCGGTTACAAATCCAGTTACCGACTTGGGTTAACGTTATGAGTTAAAATTGTCAGATAATGTTTAAGATTTGCAATGCATTGACAGGGCCTCATGCCAATGTAAACATGAACGCAAACATGAAACAAAAGGAATGAAATAAAAATCGTAGGTAAGTAAAATTTTTCTAAATAATGTTGAGATAGTGGTACGGATACTCGAGCGTTAAAATAATTATTGGTGTAGCTACCAAAAAACAGGAATTCTCAAAAATATGTAAGTTGACTTTAGTAAAACTCCGCCAAAATTACCCTTTATAAAATCATTAATTTGCCACTGATCTATTTATACCAATCATTAGTTGGTTGGTGGTTGGTGTGTGTTTTAGGGTTCCGTACTTGCGTAAAAAAGGGAAAGCAACACCAACAAAGTTCTATTTAGGATATAACTTGCAGTTGAGACTGCCGGACACCTAACAGTCCGCAGGTAATTTTGCGGTCGTTCCCGGCCGCTAGATGATGCCCGGGACTTCGTCCGCGTTGATTAAGTTTTTTGATTCTTGGGAACTCTTTAATATTCCGGGATACAAGTAGCCTATGTCCTTCCTCATGATACAACCTGTACCAAATTTTATCAAAATTGGTTGATTAGATAATCGGGCCGTGAAAGCGTAGCAGACGGTCAGACAGACAGACGGACAGACTTTCGCATTTATTTAAGTATAATTTAATATACTATTATGTATTTTATATGGGCAACCTTACCGGATTTTGTTAGGCTTTATGAAAGTGTAACGCGTCGCACGAACCACGGATGAGCGAAACATTGCGGAATATGCCGGACCAGCGGCTTCAAAATGTAAAATGTGCGGTCTAACATTATTATATAGCCGTTGTTTAAATGTATAATTTATATGCTTACAATATATTTAAAGACATGGCAACTCCACTAGGTACTATTTTACAAACAAACGCTAACATATCACTAGCTTTCACACACAAACATCACTCACACATTCACCACACACACACCCACACATATACCTACACGTTTTTACAATTGTATTTTATTTTGCATGTTGTTAACATGAAAAATAACACCGAGTTTCTGGCTGGTTCTTCTCGGTAGGAATGGTATTCCGAACCAGTGGTAGATTCACTTGACGATTCAAAAGTACCTAGGTAAAAGTTTATTTGAATAAAAACATTTGAATTTGAATTTGAATTTGCTAATAATAATTGACCGAGCGAAGCGAGTCTACTTGAGTGAATTTATTTGCACTTGTCCGTCCTAGGGTTGCCAAAAAAAATTGTCCGTCTGTCAGAGAGAGTGTCTACTGAACGCAATTACTTCAAATTTAAATATAATATGTAAACCGATTTGTTCAGTGTTTCCGACTTTCAAAGTGGAAGTTTTCTATCGTCCAAAGTTGACCTCCGAACTCCCAATTTTCTGAAAGGCCTGAGCCTGAAACTTGATCAATTATTTGAATTATATCCTGTACTTGAACAAAAAATACTAAAATTAGAAAAATATTATAAGGAAACGAAATTATTTAATTTTTAATGAGCTTCAGTCTTTTTAACAGAACTTCACAATGATGTCAATAGATGACGTTCTGTAAAAGTTTATTCGTTTGTGTATACAAATAATAGACCTTATCACCATCTTACGTGGAATAAAAAAATACCGCGAGGTCTCAGTTCGGGGCGAACCAGTAGTTAATTAAATTGCAAAAAAGCACTTATGTAATAGGGAAGGCACTAGCTCCCTTAGCACAGTTGTTTTTGGGAGATAGAGGCCAAATTATTAACTGTGTTATTAATGTGAACCTATGTAATTTTAGCAAATAAAGAGATATTAGTATTATTTTTAAAACATTAATTTTCATAGCATGGAAATCTCTACTATATATGAACTCGCACTTGGTCGGTTTATTTTTTTAATCACCACGCACCTGTGTCTAAATGCGGGCCCTAAGATGATTCCGATGACTCGTTATATTTGGACAAAATAAAACCATAAATGAATATCGATGTCACACAAGAAAGGACCCTAACTTCTAACACTTTAAACAGTTTTTCAAATGTTTTTGTTTATTTTTTTAATGTCTTCTTTTGAGACAGAGGGTGAGAAGATGCGTCGACCGACACCGATTCAGGGATGCAGGTAGTAAATTGATTGTTATTCGATGCCAGCCGCTCATATAAATATCTGCTATAAATTCTATGCACAAGGTGTTTTTATTTATACTATTGTATAGAGGGTTGAAAAGTCATTGGCATCGACGTTTTTATATCGGTTCATGATATTTTTTGATAGCACCCACTATAAATTAATATAAAAACTGCAGCTTTGTGCTTTTTTGTCACTATTTATTTTATTATTTTTCCAGCAAAAACCTCTCCAATTTTTTTAAATTTTTACTACAATTTTATTTAAACTTTCTACTTAATATCTTGGAGGCTAAATTTTTGTTTATTTCACATAAGATTTTTTTTTCATTTTTATAAAATTACATGAGCTTATTATTAGGTTTGTAAGGGAGGAACATAAAGTCGATTTTTTTAAAATATAATGTATTTATTTAATCAAAGTATGTACCATTGCTATCTATGCACTTTTGCCATCTAATAGGTAGTTCATTGATCCCTTTATTAAAAAAACCATTCGGACGGGAATCAATTAGTTATTTGTGTTATATGGGGCCAAAGAAAATTTTTGTTCCCCGAGGGCGCTATTTTTAATTAAGAGCGAAGTGAAGGATTCTATAGTAGACTCCCGAGCGCAGCGAGGGATTCTAAAGTAGAATCCTGAGTGTAGCGAGGAATTCAATATACGCCGCCCGAGAACAGAAAATTTGGCCCCGAGTGACACACACTATTTTTCATCATTACGTACCTATGAGAAAAAGCTAGGAGTATCAACGTAGGTACTATGTATGGAAATTACTTATACGTTTAAGCACCAATCAGAAGCACGAACGCGTTATCTTACTTAAAACTAACCGAGGATGTGGATTTTAGGTCTTTTTGAAGACCCTCTATTTAATAATCAGTTAGAAATAATTAATTTTTGATATAGGCATCATCCCAATTGAAGCTCCTCTAATTTGGTAGTCATCTGTTGTGCAGTGTGTGGTCTAGCGTAGTCCTGAAGATGCAGTGGCCTAGAGCGATTGACCAGCCTCGGTTGTTTAGCAGCTAGCTTTTCCATCATAGTTTGCAATTGCTGACAATAGACATCCACCTTAATCGTCTGGCCAGATTTAAGAAAGCTGTAGCGGCACTAGTCCACCAAACGCCCACAAGTAATTTTTTTGAGTAAATTTTCCCTTGGGGGCAGGATTTTGCTGGTTCGCCAGGGTTCAGCCATTGTGATGAGCATTTCCGATTATCGTACAGGATCCACTTTTCATCACCAAACCACGTTCGCGATGGATCCGCTTCCATAATAGCCTTCAATTCTTCATTATCAACTTTGGTCTCCGGCCGTCCACGGGGCTTGTTCTGCAGGTTGAAATTTCCAGAACGAAAACGTTGGAACCAAAAACGCACTGTGTTTTCTTTTGCGACACCGCCGCCATACACATCATTAATCCTTCGAGCTGTTTCTGCGGCACTGGTGCCACGATGGAATCGTAATCGTAAATAATGCGATATTTCATTTTGCCATTTTTCCATTTTGTAAACTGAGTGACGTAAAGACAAAACCAAAAGAGCAAAAAGCAAATGAATTAGGGCTTTCAAAACACAAAAGCATGAGTAAATAGCTGTATATATTTGAAATTGAAATTCCTAACCAAAGAGGAGATAGATATTTGAGATCAAAGTGGCCAGTACGACAAAACGCCAATTTCATATGTAAGGACCTAATACTTCTAAAAAGGTAGTACACATATAGTACTTACATGGGAAATTTTCCTTCCATAGAATATTTATCAAACTTAATCCCAATTCCCACGCAGACAAATAGGTAGTGTGCGTTTGCCCTTTCCAATTTCTTCGCAATCATAAATAGCAATTAGCTTTTATCTTATAAAATATTTATTAAGAGTCATGGCCGCTTTCTGTTCTAGATAAACGAAAATAAGATAATTTTTATTTTATTCCGAAACACCCTCGAGGTTCGCTAAGTACCTATACACCCTCACGTATATTAACATAATCCACTTATATATAAAACTAGCTGATGTCCGCGACTTCGTTCGCGTGGATTGAGGTTTTTTGTTCCAGTGGAAACTCTTTAATTTTCCGGGGCATTATTGAGTAACAAACTTTCGCATTTATAATATTAGTAAGATAATAAAATTCCGTCTTTCATTTTAAAATTTTTCATTCTTACTAGCAAACAATCAAACAACAACACAGATTTTTGTAAACAATCTTGAAAATACCAAGGTCATAGGTATTATGTGGTCTATTCATTGACAAATGGGGTTAAAACTTATGTAAACAATAGGATAAAATAATTAATTGCTAGGTAGGTTTGTCAAGGTTCATCTTAAATCTCTTGTAGAAACTTGAGACTGTGTGTATGTACTTGAAAGCCTTTAGGTAATTTGATTACTAAAGATAAACTATAACTCTTTCGAGCCTCATTCGGCCTGTAAAATGTTATCAAAATCGGTTCAGCCGTTTCGATGATTAGCACAGGCGACAGATAGATCGACACTTGCATGGAAAAACATTGTATCTCAGTTTTTGCGATTTTGAGTTTTATCTTAATGATCTCAAAACTCAAGGATTTTATTCAATTCACATTAATTACGAAAAGTAAGAGGTGCCCGGGGCTCGAACCCCGGCCGCGCCCAAACAGGCGTCCAAACTAGAGGTAGATAAAGCACGTAGCGCAAAAACATATCACGCTTTTTTTCCATAGCACGGACAGCATGCTATCCGAAGAGCCTCTATGTTGCTACGGTGCTATGACACGCGAACGCGCGCGGTGCTTCGTAGTTCATTTCGTAGCACTAGTAGCGCCCGTAGCGGCGCCCGCCTGCCGGTAGCGCGCTGGCCGACCGTTAGTCACGCGTAACGCGCTGCTGTGAGCGTACGTCATATTATGCTCTCATGCGTGCTATAGCATAGCATATTTAAAAGCATGCTATTTTTTTAGATCAAGCATAGCAAAGTAGGTAGGTTTAAACCGATGTCCTAGATAAGCGACGCCACGCGACGCGACGTGATTCGCCATAGAAAATGATCCGTTGTCCTAGGTGAGAGACGCGACGCCATAGAATCGTTGTCTCGTAGATACGTCTATCATTTTCTATGGCGTAGTATCGCATCGCGTCGCGTAGTGTCGCTTCTGTCGCTCACGCGACACTATCATAGACGCGACAACGTAGGCTACGTGAAGGGTCAGCTAAAGGGTCAGCTACTGTATAACACTGTCGCGTCGCCGCGGTTGTCGCCTCGGACAACGGGTAAGCAATTTAGCGAAGAATTTCTTACTTGATACTTTGTATAATGTAAACCTTTAGTCGAACATTGCGCGGAGTCGGAGGCGATTGAATTTATGATCGTTTGAAGCAAACTGACCTGTAAACTAATGCCTTTCCACATTCCATAGTCTGTATAGTCAAGATATTGAAGAAAATTATATAGTTTTCTTGATTTTAACTACTTTTACCTACTAAGAGTACTTGGAACCCTCGTAGCTTTAATTTTAAGATACCGTAACCAATTATCACCATCATGTTTTATAAGTAAGTAATTTTTAACGTCAATAAGTGTACCTACAGTGTACCTATATTGAATAAATGATATTGAGTATTGAGTATTGAACTCTTTTATACCTACCAGACAGATTGTGCAGTTTATAAGTACTTACTTAGTAAGTAGTAAGTACCTATTTAATATGGATCATTGACGTAATAATACTTTAGGTCAATGATATGGATAAACTAACTAGCTAATGCCTGTAACTTCGTTAACGAGGGCTTGGATTTTTTGAAAATCTTCAAATCAAATTCAAATGTTTTTGAATCTTCGAGTTCCGCTGGTTCGGACTGACATTCCTGCTGCGAAGGTGTGTGAAGTCTACCAATCCGCGATTGGTCAGCGTGGTGGACTACGGTAAAGCCACTCTCACTCCGAGAGGAGACTCGTGCTCAATATTGAGCCGGCAATGAGTTGGAAATGATGTTGATGACACATCATGGGGCCTTACTACTATATCCATATTGCTTTAATATTGTTGACGTTCGTGTTTTAGAATTTTAATCATTATTTTAGGGACGTCAAGGTACGTGACATAATACTGATATTTTGAAATAATACTGTTTTGAGCGATGATAGTAACTAGTAACCCCCCAAAAAATCGATATATATGTCACCGTAAGATTGTAAAAACCGTTAGATTATAATCTAACTCGCGAAAGTCTAAACTGTCGAAAGATTGTAAACTGTTCAATGATCTGAGTGTCAATTTTTGAAATATTTATTTTATTTACGTTTTCTTGTCTCTTTCTTGTAGGTTAGGTTAGGGTTCGACTTAGGTTTTATCGGGTTTAAATACCTATCAGATAACAATCTACCGGAAAATAATGCGTTAAATTCTAATCTTTCGACAGTTTAGAATTTCGCGAGTTAGATTATAATCTAACGGTTTTTACAATCTGACGGTGATATAAATATAAAAATGAATCCCTATTTCCCTTGGTCACGGCATCACGCGTGAACGGCTGGACCAATTTTTGTATGTTTGGACCCCGGGGTGGTTTAGGAATGATGCCTATGTCAAAAATAAATTATTTCTAACTGATAAAATTTCACCTTACTTTATAAGCCATGCAAGCAGGGCTCTTATTACACCTCTTAAAATTATTTTTAATAGATCAATAGCTGAAGGCTTCTTTCCGTCTAAGTGGAAAGAAGTCCATATTGTCCCGATTTATAAAAAGGGAAATAAATGTCAAGTTGAAAATTATCGCCCTGTTTCAATTCTGAATGTATTTGGCAAAATGCTCGAAAAAATTATTTACAATACGATATATCCTATTTTGATAAACGCAATTCCACCTGAGCAGCACGGGTTCGTCAAAGGACGGTCCACATTATCCAACTTAATGACATTCACCGAGGATGTGATGTCTTCAATGGACAATAGGGTTCAGGTTGACGTGATCTATACTGATTTTGAAAAAGTATTTGATCGTCATCTTGTTAAAGAAACTAAAGTACCTCGGCATCCATGGAGACCTTCTGAGATGGGTTAAATCCTACCTTTCGAATCGCTCTCAGGCTGTAGTCGTTGGAGGCTGTCGGTCCGATTTCTGTGACGTTCCTCAGGTGTCCCGCAAGGCTCATATTTGGGTCCCTTATTCTATAATATATACTTATATGACATTAATAATTGTTTTTTTAATTCAAAGTTTTTAATGTACGCTGACGATACTAAAATATACATGGGAATCCATAGTGTAGAAGACTGTGAGAAGTTACAAGATGACTTAAATAGACTTGCCCGCTGTTATAAAAATAACAGAATACAGGTTAATATCAGCAAATGCCAGAAAATAACTTTTACAAGAAATAAAAGCCCGATACAATTTGATTATACCATTGACGGCCAATCCATCTCCAAAACTGGTAAAGTACGTGATTTGGGAGTGATTCTCGATAAAAATGTCATTTAATCCTCATATTGAAGCAATCACTAATAAGGCTTTCTCTATGCTGGGATTTGTTTTAAGATCTTGTAAACCCTTTAAGAATATTAGTACACTTAATACAATGTACTCCGCATACGTGCGTACTAACTTAGAACATTGCAGCAGCATTTGGTCACCTTACTACATAAAGCCTACCGAGGCAATAGAGAAGATACAGCGCAAATTTATAAAGCATTTAAATTTTCGTACTTACTCTGAGCCTTTTGACTATAAGGATAATCGTAAATGCTATAAATTACATACTTGTGGGCAGCGACGGCAAATAGCTGATATGTTAGTTTTACATGATTTAATTAACGGTAAAATTGATAGTCCCTACCTATTGTCCAAAATTAAATTAGTTGCACCTCTTAAACGGACTCGACATACTTCACACCTCCACATGGCATTTAAAAGGAAAAACTACTCCCAAAATTCCGCTATAACTAGAATGACTCGTACCTATAATAAAATCTACTCGGAAATTGACCTCTTTCGCCACTCTAAAAATACCTTTAAGCGACACACAACACAACTCCACCAATAGTTATACATACACATTACACAAACACACATACACACACAAACACACACGCACGCGCACACACACACACACACACACACACACACACACACACACGCGCACACAAATACACACATATATTTGAATGCATACAAGCAAACATCTACGCACGCACACATAAATACACACATAGTCACAAACTAATACATTAAACTTATCATTATAACAATCATTCAACATGTCGTAAGAATGTTACATTTAGTTTCTTAAAATTTCTTTAACTCACTCTCACTAATTGTAATTTATGTTTGAGAAAATCTGTAATTGGCCGTATTAATCCTGTTTTCTATAGTGTTTAAGTATTATTGTTTATTAGAATCGCTGTTGATTTTCCTACTATAATTAAAATAAAAAAAATAAAAAATAATTAAATAGAGGGTTTTCCAAAAGACCTAAAATTCACATCCTCGGTCATTTTTAAGTTTGATAACCATTTCAAAATATAGATTAAAGAAAAAAAGTGCGTGAATTTCATACAACTTCCATATTAGAAGCGCGTTTTTAAGTTTGATAAAGAGTTGCTGATTTGATTGAGTTGTCATCATCCCTATTGGACCCGGTAAGGGGCGCTGCAATCGGGTTCGAGGTTCAGGGCAGGATAAAGTCTGCCGGGCCCACTAGTCTAAAATAGTTATGTGTTTGGTGTTACGTGTCTATTGGTTTCGTAATAAATCCCGTACCTATCCCATTCGCTAAATAGGTGGTGGATGTTAATCCAATGAGTAGTTATTTCGTAAGCGCTTTCTTTGTCTCGTCTATACCTACTTGTGGTTGGATTAAAAGTTTTCCTTCTCAAATTCACAGACTTTAAAAAAAAAATTAGATAGGGTCGTGAAAAATTACTGTGACATTTTTTAATATTATATTTTTTAATAGTGGGCTAGCTGTGGGCCAAGAGATGAATTAAGGGTTTACGCTCCTTGAAGATAAGATTTGCGCCTTTAGAGGAACTGTCAATTTGCCAACTCAGGAATTTGTTCATGCACCATTAGTATAAATACTCGTACATAAAATATGTTCATAGAAAATAAAGTACCGGTAAAGTACCGATTATGGAAGATCTGCTTCAATCGTTATTAAAATCTCAACTGTAGATATTGTCTTCAGTATATGGCTGAATTAATGGTATTCTTCTTGCGATAATGGATTTGGCAAGCAGTGAAAGAGTATTAGTAAGTCAGAGCTGTTTGTGTTCGTTACATAGAGCTGCCATTTCACCGTTTATCATTGACAGCTACAGTGTGCCATTCACAAACACATCGGTACAGTTTGGCTTCTATGCACAGCAGCAGCTTAAATGCTTACTGTAAATTAATTAGTCTATTTTTCCTCTTTTCACTATAGTCTGTGGTCGAACTTGGCTTGATTTGAAGCTAATTTCAACTTTATCTGTCGGTGCTAGAGTTGGTTTTTGTTTGAAAGAGTCCATTCTGTGGTAGGTACAAGCGTGCAATTGACAGTATCGAGTCTTCGTGGGGCTTTGGTATGAAGAGCATTGGGCTCGTCTTAAGGTGAGCAGCGTGCGATCCGGCTCGCAATTAATTGAATCAATTTAAAGCTTGCTTTTTCCTTTTCGTCAAACTAGCTAGCGTGTCATCTATTGATGTAAAAACATAACTAATAATAATTTTGTACTCTTCTCCGCTCCGCTGATCTTCAGAGGAAATGCAGTCTTAAACCGCTCGGTCTAGAAATTTCAGGTTTTGACTCTTTAACTCAGTAAGGATTTTAAGGAATTCTACCCGAGCGAAGCTGGTATTAGTTAGTAAATTAGATTTTAGAATTAGGATAGAAATTAGTCTCGAGCCTAGTTAGCTTAGTTAGTTAGAAAAGCAAGGTACATTGAGAATAAAAACATCTTGAGTGATTGTGTGACTTCAGGAAAATGTGAATGTATACAGTAATAACAATTTTTTTTCTATTCTAACAATCGTTTAATTAAGAGCACTTTAGCAGTAAACATAACACTTATGAATACTGGATGAATAGTTTGTATCTTTGAAATATTTTACAACGTGGCGCTAGGTAGTAGGTAGGTATGGTCTATGGAGAGTCAACTTGGAGTCAAAGGTAAAGAATGCCAAATTCCTCTTGGTGTCATCATTGAGATTTAGACTCGTCCCTTTAGAGGCGGTACCAGTGTAACAGTGCTAGCAGTCGCATATTTATGCAATTACTGTATAGTCCCATAAACTTATCTTTTCCGGTGATAGCGTCTCTGCTATCAAATAATAATAAATAATTGCTAATTGTGTATTAAAAACTAAACAGTTATAAAAAATTGTTCCAATTTTGGCCACCGGGACAGATAAGTTGTTGGGACTGTATGTAAAATTAATCAGTTCCACTAATTGCCGCGGGACTTCTTTCGTGACACGAATTTATATCTATAAATGAACGAAATTCCAACTGCCCTACAATGAGCCTACAAACGCCTTGTACCTAGGTTTACTGCCTCGTTGGTCTAGTGGTTAGCATGTTCGACTGCGACCGACCAGGTCCTGGGTTCGAGTCTCGGGTTGGGCCTTAACAAGTATTGGGTTTTTCTGACCAAAAATTCTCAGTGCTAGCCCGGAGTAAGGAAGTAGGCGGTGTTTCACCCCCGTGCCTCGGTGAGCACGTAAACCTTTTGGACCTGCGCCTGATCTCTCTCCGGTCGTGTCGGATTTTCCGTCCCATCGGGCCATGAGAGCAAAAGGAACAAGTGCAAGTGCACCCGTGTTCGCGCACACACTTGTGCACTTGTGCATATCTCCCGTGCAGAGGCTAATCTCTCTGGAGATAGGCCGCCGTGGCGGGAATTCGGTCGGGAGGACATTATTATTACCTAGTTTTTAATAAAAATGAACAGATAAAAACAGCAAGCCGGATCGCGCGCCGATCAGACAGAAGAAAGTATGGCGGACGGGATGATAGCAGCGGAGGCTGCGACCGGCTCGACCGGTTATGCTAAGCCCATTGTGGTCAGTTTTTACCTTACTTCCCCCCGCCCCCGCCACCACCTCCGCCCCCAGCGCGCCGCACACCCCGCCGCGCCCGATCCCATCTCCCCGGGCGCGGGCTAAAACGCGCCGCGATCCACAGGGATTGGCAAAAAATTATTCGACTGCTTAACTCTATCTTTGTTTATGGTCAGAGCAAAGTCAGATTTTAAGTTTAAAAATGTGACTCCTGACTCTTGACGTTCAAGGGCTCGATAAAATACGTTATAATTTTTTTGACAATCCCAAAAAGACACTCAAAAGAAAAAAAAACTATTTGACAGTCAGAAAAATCAAAAATCAATCTCCTGAAAACCAGCGTTACAGTATGTCAGGCAGGTATATACCTACCATTCATGCTGTGGCACCATCTGAGGAGGTGGCCCGTTGACCACATTAACTTTTTAAGTATGTACATACTACATAAGTACCGCAAGTAATGTTTTTTTATACTACTGATTAATTTCATGTAAACTGTTGGTCAATAAAAATGAATTAATTAATTTATTTTATTTATGATACGAAATACATACTATGAAACTACTAATAATCTAATAATCTAATGATAATCTAATGATAATCTAATAATCTAATGATTTTAGATTAGAATGTGGCGTTCGTCAAGGAGGGCTAACCTCTCCGGACCTTTTCAGCCTATATGTAAACGATCTGATTGAGGAGCTTAGAAGTGCTAGAGTAGGTTGTCATATAGGCACAACATGCATAAATAATATCAGCTATGCCGACGATATGGTACTTCTAAGTCCCTCAATCAATGGTCTTAGGCGGTTACTTAACATCTGTGAACAATATGCAAAGAGTCACGGCCTCAAGTATAATGTCAAAAAGACGCAGATGATGGTTTTCCGCGCGGGTAAAGGTCCGGAGAGGATCCCAACGGTTTTCCTAGATGGAGTACCGGTAGAAAGGGTGGAGCGATTCAGGTACTTGGGGCATATTCTAACCGAGGATTTACGCGATAACGAGGATATTGAACGTGAAAGGAGGGCTCTGGCCGTTAGGTGTAACATGCTCGCACGCCGGTTTGCGAGGTGTAGTACTGAGGCAAAGCTGACGCTGTTTAGGGCATATTGTCAATGCTTCTACACGTGTCAGCTTTGGGTCAACTACACCAAAAGTGCACGTAGCAGCATCAGAGTACAGTATAATAACGCATACCGTATTCTGATGAGACTGCCTAAATACTGCAGTGCGTCGAGCATGTTTGCCGATGCCAGGGTCCCCGATTACTTTGCAATTATAAGATCTCGGGTTACGGCGTTTTGGTCCCGCATTCGCACCTCTGGAAACGACATCCTCGGTGTATGCTCTGGGTGCCCGGATAATGCCATCGTAAGGTACTGGCTTGCCGTACATCGTGACAAGAACCGCAAATAGGTTTACCGTTGACATGATCCCCCTTAAGGGGTAAGTTTATAATACATTTTAATTGTTTAATAGTATAATAATTTTATTTTAATTTTAATTTAATTTTATAATTTAATTTTAATTGTAATTTGATGTTACTTTTATGTTTTTATGGCTTTAACTTTTATTTGTATTCATCTTTTGTATTTTTTTTTATGGGTCTATTGCCTGAAAATAAACGATTTATTATTATTATTATTATTATTAATAACTTGTTGGTATAATGGAGAATACTGGGCTCGGGGGTATCGTACCTATTTTACCTACCTGCTTTTAATTTGCCCGAACATGGCCCGAACTCTTTCACGTTGACAAGATTCTTGGCAAAGCTTGCTCCCTTAATTAAAAAACTTTGATTACAGACCTATTCAGTTGATAAGCTCAGTAATATTATTATTTTTGTGAAATAACCTGGAATATGTGAATTTTAAAATCCAAAGTTCTAAACTAATATTATAAAGAGAAACGATTTGTTTCATTGTTTGTGTGTGATGGATAAACTCAAAAACTGCTCAACCGATTTTAAAAATTCTTTCACCTATAGAAAGCTTCTTTATCAGCGAGTAACATAAGCTATATTTTCAAAAAAAAAATAAAGACCCCTACGAAAATTGGAATAATGTGAATTCAGTCGAAAAAAACGTCTCATCTGAGAGCTCCGATCCTTGACGGGCGTAAAGTAACAGAATTTTGTATTGAAAGTCCATGCAGTTTGGATATAATATATCTACCCCTCCTTCGACATTTTGGCAGCTGGAGATTCACCCCGCAGCGTTGCTCTAACTAGACAGGTATCTCCTTAGACGGTGGTAGGTAGTAGGTAAACAAATAAGGTTAATGCTTGCCTAATCAACTCCACTCAGCATATAGGTACATTGATTTGAATTTCGCCTCACCTTGGAAATTTCTCGTAATAAAACGCCTGAAAAGGAGCTAATGTAATAATTTGTAATCCAGCACGGGCTGGATTTAATTGTACGGGGTTTAGGTGCGGTTTCGTTAGGCACTACTTTGCGGTCGCACGACTTACGGGGCGCAAATTAATTGCGACACGATTAGTGGGAACATTTTGCGTTTGCATGAATACTGTTATTTGTATTAATGCATACAATTACGGGATTTAAGATATTAATGACTTGTAGTTATAAATTAGGCTATTTTTGTGCGATGTCGATTGTTTGTCTCGCACCGATGTTCCAAACTTAGAAGCTCAGAATTTTAGCGCTATGGTCCACCGAATCCAATGCATCAAGCTGACACTTGGCAGAACTCAGCTTGAGAGTTCTTCATAATTCTTATCAAACGTGTGCGAAGTCTGCTAACCCACACTTGGCCAGGCTTCAGACTATAAAGTCACTAATTTTTCAATCTTGACTTGCACTCAGTAGTGGGCCGGCGCGGCGCTGAGTTTAAATGAGTTTAAATTGTTGGAAGAAAATAAATATAATATTTTGGAAATATTGGTTTAAAAAAATAACATGCATGAAAACCAGGTTTATGCATCTTAGAGTAAGAATTAATCATCACCACTTACTATCAGGTGTCATTGCATTAGTAGTTCTAACCTGGCAGTTTAAAAAATAATATTTTATATTACAATAAAAATAAAATTAGCTGAAAAGTCTTACGAATTTGCTGGGATAAATAACGCTCAAATGACATACAACTTTACATCGTAAGTTTGTTTAATAAGTTATTAACAGTGCAAAAAGTGTCGTGTCAACCCACTATTAATTACAACGTATTTATAGGCATCATGTTTCTCACTTTCAAGGCGTCGTCGATAGGAAGTCATGAATATTACATTTCACGAGAGTACCGTTAACAATCCGGTGCAGATAGACTTTATTAACAAGTATTGATATAATTAATGCGATCGAGCCACTTGCCGAAGAGTAGACTTAACATTCTTGTTCATTACAAAAAGCTCAGGCATTGTGTGTAGGGCAAATTAAATAAAAGAATTACGGTTGTCTGTAAAGTTGGTTTACGGACGATAGTTTCACGTGATAACTAGAAGTTCTCGAAGAAGCTCACGTGGTGGCGTTCCAGTAGCAGAACTATTCGAAAACTTTGACGTCACGCGAGAAGAGAGTTATATGTATCACAAGTCAACGCTTGGGCAGATCGTGCCTCTCTATCGCTTGTTCCGCGCTCTCACTTGCACGATCAGGCTCAGGTGGAACGTGACACTTTTAAGTGCGTGCAGCCGGTGTTCATCGATCTAAAAGACGTTATCACCTCAAAAACTTGTACTGTGCAGCAGCCTTAGAAAAAGCTCCTAATGTTACTAAAATGCCTATTCAACGGGGTATCATGCGAGGGGGTAAATAGTTCTCCGTATTATTATTATATCATTATTTTAGTTCTCCGTGTAGAAGTAAAATATACGAATAGCAGATAAGTATATATAGTTAATTTTATATAAAATTTTGCATAAGAAGTATATCTTCTTTAGTTTACAGGGAAACCAAAAAATAAAGTGCTCAAACATTGCATTGCAACACTTACTTTTAAATTGACCTGAATGAGAAAAATTTCCTCTCAATCGTGTTTGAGGTCACATTTTATGGACACTTTTTGTCACTTTTGTATAAACCTACTCCCCTAAATGGGAGTTTTAGAGTTAGTATGATGGCTTGTAATGTTATGACAAGATTTCAGTTTTCATCTTGTTTTGAGAGACTGGTAGTTATGGATATGAATTCATGGAATTTATATGCACTAGATGATGCGGGTGACTTCGTTCGCTTGGATTAAGGTTTTTTGATTCCCACGAGAACTGTTCGGGAATTTTCTGGGATAAAAAGTAGCGCTTCCTTACGTGGGATACAACCGAACCCTGTACCAAAATTTCATCAAAATCCACACCAAACCAAGACCTAAATAAGTATTTAAAGTCGTTTAAAGTAAAAATCTTAAGTACGCACCAAGAAGCATTTTGATTTCAAAATTGAAATCCAATTAAAAGTCTCGACAAAATTGGCCACAGCAAAAACATACCCTAAGCGAATCCGCCGAAACTCGGGCGAAATTAAAACTTTTACAATTATTGTTTCTTTACCGAGAAACCTGAGATGAACTTTGTTATGCTATTCGGTTTGATGTTTATAATATGAGAGCCCAACAGATGGTGTAGCAATCACACATTACATTCGAGTAAAGCTCAAAAATGTCGTCAATAAGTCATAATTAAAAAAAATTATAAACCACGACTGCCCTGCCAAAAAACGAACTATAAAGTAAAAAATCTAAATTAATCTATTTAAATAGAATCTTATTCACATTTTTATTAAATGATATTTTTTTGTGAATCACTGGATATTGAACTATAGTGTTATTTATTTTTGGAATCTACTCATCATTTTCTAGATGATGATTATATAGTTAATAATTTTATTTTCAAATGTTTTTTTAATTCGCTCAAAGCCGTAAGTTTTTTAGAAGTTGAGCATAAATATTCATTAGATCTGTACTAATATTATAAATGCGAAAGTTTGGATGGATGGATGAATATTTGTGACTCAATCACGCCAGAAAGACTACATTGAATCGCGGAAATTTAAAGAGTTTCCGCGGAAAATGAAAATCTGAATCGTGGACGAAGTCATGGGCATCAGCTATTTATTTATCGTATACGTCCATCAAAGGCGTAGAATATGGTAATTATTCCTATATATATAAATTTTGGGCAAAGATATTTGTGGCACGACTTCTAGGACTTTATGACTCTTACGGTCGCTATTTAACGCTTTGAAAATAGACCCGTCAATACAAACAACCTCATTAAGCAGGGATGATGGTGCATGTTCGATTCCGGGCACTTAGAGCACGCTCTCGAATGTAACAAACAAACACACATGAGTGCTGTACCAACAGCCCGAGCAAACCACAGTTATACCAATAAAATGGACTGTATGGACTATTGTGTACTAGAATCTATATGAATAAACACAAAAAAAGGAGAGTTGATTTAGGTTTTAAAAATATCGGAGTCTGTACTACCTGATATTACTAAAAGTAGATGATGGCCGCGACTTCGCCCGCTCAGATTAAGGTTTTCTGATTCCCGCGGAAATTCTTTAATTTTCCTGTATAAAAAGTAGTAAAGTCTTTAAGCTATATTCCTCACCGAGATACAAACTTACCCCGGACTTACCCTATCCTTAGGGCGGATCCTAGAACGAACTTTATTTTCTCTACCAAATTTCATCAAAATCTGTTAGAAAAATTACCTGTGAATGTGTAGCAGACAGACAGATAGACGTCTAGACAAACTTTCGCATTTATAATGTTATTAATTTTATAATAGTAATAATTCCCTCGGGGATTAAACTAATCTATATTCGTATTTTGATAATTTTTGTCACAGTTTAGGAAATAGTTTTGTACAGTCATCCGTCACTAACGGATTCCCGAGAGCAGTTTCCTCAATAAGTTGGGAGGATCCCCTTAGGATCGCGCAGCTAACATTTAGTCACGTTTCTGTTTTCTAAGAAGGTAACTGTATGATTTGTGACTCAGAAAATTGTGAAATCTTGAGTAAGAGTGAGGCATGCCTAAAGCAAAGCTACGATGACAATAAACCTGTACTTGTAAATTGTTTTTAAAAGTATTAATCAGCTATTAATCATGTTTCTATTTAAGAGTTTAGTTTTAGTATAGATTTTAGTTTCCGTAGCGTTAGTTAAACAGTCAGATTCAAAAAAATTAAACGAAAAATGAAGTCCCGGTTACGATTTTAATTTTAGGTAAAAAGAGTCTACTCTGGTGGTCTCACTGGCAGGTAAAACGAGCTACAGTCGTTTCTAATGCAGGCTAATGACATTTTTTATTCCCACTGATTATGGATAGATGCTATCACATCTAAAACAATCTCACTCTAGCAGTATTAGCTGAACAAAGGAATGCAATAGACCGATCTGCGAGATTTCGCATACATTAGCTCGAACGGCGTCGAATACCGCTGACTCAGAGGTGGTTGACCCGCGAATAGCTGTTTAGGACGTTTAGAACGCTAATGTCCCACTATCTTTATACTATTCACGACATTATAATCGCTTGATAGGAATACATGTACATAAAGCCGTCGTTTCAAGCATCTCGAAAGGTTATAAACAGGCTATGTTTAATCCTCAAACTTTGTATTGTTTGTCAGTATTGTCAGTTGTTGGTTATCAACGTATGAGTGGAATGAGAAAAAAATTATACTTATATAGATGATGATATAAACTAGATGATGCCCGCGACTTTATCCACGTGGATTAAGGTTTTTGTGGTCCCGTAACAAGCAGCCCTTGTCCTTCTCCGGTATCTATCTCTGTACTAAATTTCTTTAAAATCAGTTAAACAGATGGGCCGTGAAAGCGTAGCAGACAGACAGACAGATACACTTTCGCATTTATAATATTAGTGTGGAGATACAACTAAACTAGCTGATGCCCGCGACTCTGTCCGCGTGGAATAAGTTTTGTCTATTCCCACAATCCCGGAAATAATTTTCCGGGATAAAAAGTACCTAGTCTATGTCACTGTCCAGGTCCTTAATTATACCCATGTACGTCGATCCGTTGCTTTGTTACGGCGTGATCGAAGGACAAACCACAAAACGCACAAACCAATAAACCAACAAAAAACACACTTTCGCATTTGTAATATTAGTATTATGCCCTCGACTTTATCGCGTGGATTTAAGGTTTAAAAATTCCGTGGAAACTCTTTCATTTAAAACCATGTGAGATCGGAGTCATAAGGTTCGAATAAAATAATACAAGTACAACGACCCGGTATACCTTGCATTTATATGCGTATTGTCTTTTCCAGCAGACCGAACCCAAGTGTCCTCCTCCACACAACTGGAGCGTTCGACAAATAGCTACCCACGCGAAGCTGGGAAGATGCTCAATAGCCGCCGTTTACTTAAAGACTTGGCCACAAACGACGCGCGGAACCCGCGTGTCCAATCGTCATCATCATCCTCAATCCATCATCAGCTCATTGCTGAGCAAGACTTCTCAATTTATAATTAATTTTCATTTATAACGGTGAAGGAAATCTTCGCGAGGTAACCTGCTTAGGTATGCCTGAGAGTTATCCATATTTTTTTTCAATTCCTGCAATCATACTGCAAGTGTTGATGCGTGGTTGTCTATAAGATGCCTATTCTTTCTTGATTTGAAGATACCGACATTGAAATGCGGACGAGAAAACGAAATAGTGTTGTGTAAAGTAGGCATGTCTGCAATATTCCTGTGTAATGGACTATGGTTATTCTGGGAGGAGACCCGTGCTCAGTGCCTCTTCCTTGGGTTGCTGTTGAAACATTTTTTACTGCGTAACGTCTTGCCGCTGCACGTTACTGCAGTCTCGCGGTTTGACTTTCCAAGCCCTTATTCATGTCTGATGCAGAGAATGTCGAGAGCGTCTTAAAACCTCTTTTGTGCTTCAAACAGAAATTTCTTAGGTCGTTAATTTTTATATGTGATGAATTGATGGTGATTGCTATATCCGTCTATTTGGTTTGCTCACTACCAGGTGAGATCGTAGTCAAAAGCTAGTTTTTCATCGAATAATAAAAACAAATTTCATGGTCTCGAAAGTATTATAAAAGGTGACGAGAAGTGGGTGGATGAGGAAGGCATTATATGTCTACGTATGGACGTAAATTGATTAGATACGTAAACAAGTAATCCGTTAAAGCTGAGAATTGCGTAATTAATTACTCAATTTGCGTGTAAATCACGAATATATATTTACCGTTAAAAATCTATAATTGAATTCAATCATGTGATGGTCACCTTAAAACTCCAGTTCGATACTTACTAGTGACTGCATCATATGCTGCAATATTTATGCAAGTGTTTATAAATATTTTCGTTACATAAGCAATTTAAATTTAGCATTAATTAAACTGCCTCGTTGGTCTAGCGGTTAGCATAGTCGACTGCGTATCACGAGGGGACTGGGTTCGATTCCCGGTCGGGCATTAAAAAATTGTTAGGTATTGGGGTTAGGGTTTTTCAATTAAGAAATTCTCAGTGCCAGCCCGGAGTTGGAAGTTGGCGGTGTTTCACCCCCGTGCCTCGGAGAGCATGTTATTATCACTGACATGATAGTAGTCGTTAAAGCCCGCCAACCCGCATTGGAGCAGCGTGGTGGGTCTAAGCTCTAATTCCCCTCTCTCCTATGAGAGTGGAGGCCTGTGCCCAGCAGTGGGACTTTAATAGGCTGTAGTGGATTAGTTAGTCTGCTTTGCCAGCAATTACCGATTATAATTGCTGGTAAAGCAGTTTGCTTGCTCTGTTTCTCTCTTTCTGGCAATGTGGCTGAAATAATCGAGAATTCTCCTGAGACAGTCGGTTTGATAACCTTCTCATGAGAGTAAATCGACCAATCAATCAATATTTATTTATTCAATTTAGGTACAGGTGTACACTTATTGACTGCTTGGTATAGTGTTTGGCATGTTCGACTGCGGCCGACGAGGTCCCGGGTTCGAGTCCCGGGTCGGGCCATAATTGAGTATTGGGTTTTTCTGACTAGAAATTCTCAGTACTAGTCCGGAGTTAGGAAGATGGCGGTGTTTCACCCTCGTGCCTCGGAGAGCACGTTAAGCCGTCGGTCCCGGCTGTTATCACTAACAATGATATTAGTCGTTAAACCCGCATTGGAGCAGCGTGGTGGGTCTAAGCTCTAATTCCCTCTCTCCTATGAGAGTGGAGGCCTGTGCCCAGCAGTGGGACGTTAATGGGCTGTAGTGGTGGTACACTTATTGACGTCCGAAACTTATAAATCATGATGGTGATAATCAATTACGGTGTCTTAAAACTATTGCTGATCTGAGAAGAACCCACAACAACATAAATTAAACAACAACATAAATCTCTGTTGCTAAACACAATATTCCCATCTCATCTCCCGTAGTCGGGTAAACGTTGGTGTTATTTTTCCATCCATACAATAGACATCAACGAGCGCCGCGCGTGCGCCGCATTTCGCTACAGAGTCGTGATTCATGCCGTGCTATACCATATTCGGTTCATGCCTACATCATGCTATTTATGAACTTCGTGTTGAATACCAAAGTTTCACAATCTAAATGTTACGTTACGTAATGTTACGTTTAGATTTTTTAACTGTTTTTTTCAATAGACGTTAGCTAATTGCTTTGGAAAAAAATCCTTTCTGTGCAAAATCAGCTTCTCTCTGCATCATATTCCTTATTGCTGCGGGTCATGAATCCTGTTCACAATTCCATTATATTATATAAATGCAAAAGTGTTTGATGGTTCATCCTTCAATCACGTTGCAGAGGAGCAACGGATCGACGGTTTTTTTAGCATGAAATAGGAAAAATATAGTATTTCAAGACCTGGAGAGTGACATAAGTTACTATTTACTCAGTAAATAATCAGAGAGTTTCCTCAAATAAAATCCATTGCATTAGGTAGGTACATGTGCATTACACGAGTTTTACACTTATCATAGGCATTAGACGCTAAACCTTTAAATGCCATTGTGATTTTTTTCTGGTCAATAAATGATTTATTTACTTACTAACAAGATGATGTCCGCGACTTCGTCCGCGTGGAATAAGTTCAGACTTTTGGCCTGAGGGCATAGTTCACCGTCGCTTCTGGAAAGCCAGATCCAGAATACCTACTGTTTCATAATTTATATTTCTCTGGGCCTAGTTGCCTGATTTAAACAAATAAATAAAATTTGTATGGATGGACCCACTGATATCGTATTTCTTAGAGAGTAAAGTAGAGTACCTACTGATGAATGTACGCAATTTGGTTCACTTATTCCGGACCGTTAATCGTACTCAATACCAGTTCAAATCACAATAATATCATCTGATATTACTAATGTGAAAGTGGGCTTGTATTTTATTGATTTGATTTTTATTGAGTAGACACAGATTCTCTAGTTTTATAAAATGTTTGTTTATCTGTGCGTGAATCAAGACTAGGGCGTAGATATTAGTTATTTATGCAACAGTTGTGTAATAAGGGGTATTAAAACACGAATATGGGTTTATCACACGACGCGAAGCGGAGTGTGATAATAGTATCATATGAGTGTTTTAATACCTAATTATCAACAGTTGCATACAAGACTTTATCTACTCCCATGCTATGAATCCTCTATAACAGATTCTGAAATAGTTAGCTTACTGCTAACATTAAAACATCCAGTCCTAGTAACCTAATATCATCCATTACTGAGTATTTACAAATAAACTAAGTATTAATGAAAGAATTATTTTTTGTAGTAGTAGGTAATTAACATTTTGTTGCAATTATTAAAATTCACATGATGTTCTATAAGTTGGAAGGTCCTGATCCCGATGTACTCGGCGGAATATTTATAAACAAAACAATAAAAAAAACGAAGAAAAATGGCGGGGAAAATTCTAATAACCTACTTTTTTTTACAGCGCGCGGCGTTCTGGTAGTGAAACGTGCGTGTATGACAATGTTCTTTTTTTGAAATTCGTATAGATGTTCTTTTTTGTAATACATACAGATACCACGCATCGAGCAGATGTGGCTGTCTGTCCCTTTGCGTAAAGGGGATCGAAAAAAAAAATGAGGAAAAGGAGTGTTGTTATGAAATTCAGTACAACATTACATCACCCGTTTGGATGATGTTATGGTTATTAGGACATTGGGTGTTTTAATGTTGGCAATAAGCTAACTGTTTCAGAACCTGTTATGGAGGATTTATAGCATGGGAGTAGATAAAATAAATTACTACACGGACTAATTAATTACTACACTTATTTAGCTTTTGTCTATACAAAACTGACGTTCTCTGTGGAGATGAATACCTACGATGTTGCCACATTATGGCCACCTACTGAAAAAGTTAAAAATCTATGATCTATGCCTAATCACACCTAATCAAATCAACGACCTTCTGATATAGATGAGTTCATGCAAATATGAACCTAAAGTGGTAAACATTTTCAGACCGCCGCGTGGGGTATTTACGAAAATGCACCCAGAACCACGTGATCCTATAATAAATGAGCCACAGCGCTAGTTATTCTGCTAGCTTCCAGAAATGTAATAATGTTCGTATCAACGGAGTTCGTAAAGTTGTGACTTATGTATGAGAGAAGTTAGTAGGGGCTGTCAAAACGTGCCTAGCATTTGTATGGTTTGAATTGGAAATTATTACAGTACATTAGTCTGACATAATTCCTTGAGGGTTAAACCCGAATTTAATTCGTTAAATTAGAGGCATGATATGAAACTACAAACAGTACAGCATTCGAAGAAAGTCTTGTGATGGTTCCAAAATAATACTCGTATATATGAAAGTTTTTGGCAAACAGTATTTTATTGGGAGGTATGCAAATGTTTTAATAGCTGCATAAATGAAAAGTACCAGCTATAGCGTTTTATGGTGGCCCCAATCGTACATTTTTAATTTTTAAGGCAGAGTTTTTACGCCGAGTAACAGTTTATTTTCCTCAAATTAATCCCTTCCGCGGTTTCGCTGTGGTGTAGTCACATACAAGTTTATATCTCAACGGAAAAATTTTATTAACGGAAAATAAGCCTTAACGTAGGGCAGTAAGAGCGTTAAATTTGGGCGCTAGTTGTAGACACCTAGCACACGTAAATTAAAAACAAACATCAGCCTTAATCCCTTGGCATAAGGGTAAAGTGATTTCTGTTATAGAGTATGACGACAAAATTTATTTTACATTCAACAAACCTATTTTTCATTCGAAACTGTACCATAAACATTTGTGGATAAGGTTGGCTAATAATTTTCATTATGGTATAGTTTAATTGGTAGTGAGAAGCGGGTTGTGAGCGTGGGTCCAGGAATGCGGTCCGAGATACCCCATAAGCTATAGGTATTGAAGCTTGTTAATGTATATTACGGGACAACCACGTAAAGTGTGGTGTGGGTGGATTTAATCTGACTATAAAATTGTTTTATTGTTTTCATCAAGAAAAGAAATAATCTTTATTTGAATATAACCTGAAGCCATGCTATTATAACAATAATAATGAAGGTATTTTAAATTTTTAGTTTTAAGATTACACTAAGATTCAATTTACATAATTAAATTCTCGACTTCTAATGGGTACTTTCATGGTACCCATGGTAGCCAAGTTACATTACGTTTCGTGTCTCAAACTCAAACTTTCGTACCTAAAGGAACAAAATTACCGTTTTTAATAGCTTTAGCTAAAGCGTTAACTATTATGGAAAGAGAATAGACACGAAACGCAAGTAACTTGGCTAGTGGGGCTGGTACTGGGTACCTTCGTCTCAGGAGCCATAATTACTCAAAATAACAGTTTGATGTCACGTACCTTGACGTTCTTAAAATAAGGATTATAATTCTGAAACAAGAAGGTCAACAATATTAAAACAATATGGTTTAAAAAAAAGCATTGGCAGTATTGCCCCAGGTTTGCTTAGTTCGTGGTGCCCACATCAAGTGTATGCATGCGGCGTGACTGCCGACGAATGCGCGTTTTTTGACCGCCCGACGGACGACGCGATGTTCAACGGCCAACGTCCAGTGTCCGACGCGACGTACGTCGTCCAAAGCTGTGCTGACGCTCGTCCAGAGTGTGCCGACCGACAAAACAATTGAATCTTTAAGTAAGACCATCATATTGTGTTACAATAGAGAGATACTGAGATACTGTACTGCTGGAGACAGGGACACTACTTTCCACGAGAATAAGGAAGAGCGGGTGGGATCGTTTCAGTTTCATGGTTTAGCATTATGGATTGAAAGTATGCCTTAGTAAATATAGCTTTGCAAGGAAGGCTTAACAAGTATAGTTTAGCAAATATGGTTAAGTATGTATGGCTTAGCAAGTTTGGCTTAGCAAATATAGCTTAACAAGTATGTTTAAGTAGGTATATATGGCTTAGCAAGTATAGCTTAGCAAGTATAGCTCAGAAAGAACAGCTTAGCATAGGGGTTCCCAAACTTTTTCAGTTCGCGGCGCACTTGTAGGGTAAGTATTTTGTCTCAGCGCCCTAGTTAGTTGAAATAGGGTATAATGATAGCAGCCACTAGTTTTGGGAACATCTAGCTTAGCATGTATCAAACTTCGAAGTCCGAAGTATATCCGATAGAAGAATACTCAATCTAATTAATATCAATCAAATATCAAATCAAATCAAACAATAATAATAATAAATATTATAAATGCGAAAGTTTCATGGATGGATGATGGATGTATGGTAGCATGTTTGTTACTCAATCACGCCCAAACGACTGAAGGAGTCTGGGTGAAAGGACATTGTTCGGTCCCCATACAAAGTTCGCCTAAGAACCAACCGTCATAATACATTGATTAGTGGGTTCAAATTAAAACCTTTTTATATTTCAGAACAGATTAAACGGACACTTGCTAAGAAATTACTTATTAGCAAAAATATTTTCAATTTTGAGGTTATTTCAACTTTCAGAATCAATCTGCGTAAACAAATAAATATCATCTTTATCCAATTGTAATAGAGCTGTAAACAGTATGTAGATAAGACAAGATTCGTGGTAGTGCATCAAAAACATTACAGATGGCGTTATAAATATGGATGCAAGTATCGTCATAGGTCATCGAGAACTTCACAGATGGCGTTAGAAATATTAAATTATTTTTCTTTCAATATGTTATGGGTTGCGAGATTCAGAATACTAGCGCTTTTATCTTGTTTCTTACGATACGGATCTAACGCTCAGGCAGTGGTATTGTATATTATTTTAACCTGTAAGTTATTAATTTGTGGTTAGTAACCGAGAGACGGAAACGTATAGTAATCATAATAAAATTTTTAAATTAATTTGAAGTGTCCGTTGAATTTTAATATTTGGAATAAAGATTAAAAAATAAGCTAAGAATTGCTGTATATTTCAAACGTTTGTTGATTCTTAGGCGAATTTGGTCAATGTCCTTTGGCACAGGGATCGATTATAGTCTGGAATATGGAATAGGCTACTTTTTATCCCGGAAAACTAAGAAGTTCCCGCGGGAACCTAAAAACCTCAATCCACGCGGACGTAGTCGCGGGCATCAGTTATTTATTATGAGACATTTCATCTGGTGACCGAAGGACTAGCTCATTCTCGTGCAAAGGATCCGCCTGGCTGTTCAGCGCGGAAGTACAGCCGGCATTTTGCCACTAATTCACGTGGAAATGATGTGTAAAGTAATTAGTTAGGTTAGGTTCTAGTTTTATTGTAGATTTATTCTAATGTTTTGAATTAAAACTAAATAATACCTATCGGAAATGAGGTTAAATTAATTTGTTTTTTTTTTAATCGCAGAACAACAGCCGAACAACGAACAGTTAAAATTAATTTAAGTTAAATAAAGCGGTAAACCATTTCATTTTATTGCATTTTCAATATTCAGTCCATATCTATACGCCATTACGTGAAACATAACGTTCTGTGATATTTATGTACATGTTATAGCTAACTTATGTTCTTTGATTGTATTATTCGAGCATTTAATCATAGCAAATATATAGCTTATTATATTATAACATATTTTTATTATATGCACGTTTTTAGTTGTTTCTACAGTTTGTATTTTAGTATTAACTAGCTAATGCCCGCGACTTCGTCCGCGTGGATTGAGGTTTTTCGTTTCCCGCGGGAACTCTTCCATTTTCTGGGATAAAAAGTAAGCTTATGTGTTATTCCAGACTATAAACTATCTCTGTGCAAAATTTCATCAAGATCCGTTTAACCGTTGGGGAGTGGTTGAGTAGCAAACATCCATCCATACATCCATCCATCCAAACTTTCGCATTTATAATATTAGTATAGATGTATTTTAATATGTTTTTACCACGAGTGGTGGTATAATGATGTGCAAGTTTCTATTAAAGATTTTAACCTTTGCCCTATTAACCTTTTCTGTCGTTATAATTAAATAATCGCACCTTAATCATTTGAGAAAAGAAAAATAGTTTGGTGAACTATATATTTTATTTTCTCAACTTTATGGTTAAAATATTTACAGTTTAAATAATTTAAAAAAAATATATTACCTATATTAATTATATATCTATCGAGCTCTGAAAATTGTAATCATTTTGAGAGTTCTAAAAGTAATAATGTCATATAACTTGCCTGTGTAGGTCTGAAACGTCCACGTCGGAGAAGAACTACGTTTAGACTTGTCGCGCTTATGTGCATGCTTCATATAAAAAAGAGTTATGCAGACTTTTTGCCCGGCAGAGAACTTTTTTTTGCCCCTCAGAGAATCTCACTTACGAAGCCTGTAGTAAAGTGTGGTGTGTCTCTACGTTTTGTGCAAAGCAAACTGTCTGTTAAATTATCAAAGGCTGGCCGCGACGTGACCGTGTCCCGTCGTCGGCAGTTACGCTCGCTGTGACGTCATCGTCTCACCGCGACTGAGACGAGACCGCTTGACAACTCTTGCGTAACCATTAGACATTTTTTTATTTTTTTTTATCTTTAATTTTTCGAAGGCCTTTTGGACATGTCAGCCCCATTGTACAAAATAAACAGACAAACACAACAAAACATTACATAAATTCCATACCTAATTGGACAATAACCATCATGTAAGAAACTCACACATCTAACGAAAAAGACGGGCTCACCAACTGTTTCTATCAAATGTTCATCACCGATGAGCCGCGACAACCAAATCATAGAAGGCAATCGCTTTTTCGGATGTTGGAATGCTTATGGCACTTTGTGCAGTACCAACATCACTACAATTCAAATTGTAGCGGCTCATCAGTGAATCCCGTTCTCTTCTATTCCTGCTGCATTCCATCAAAAGATGTTGTACATCTTCCACCTGTCCACAAACTTCACAATTTGGTGAATCCGACTTCCCCATCAAATATGAAAATATCTTACATGGATAATGCCCAGACCTAATTCTAAAAACTAACTTGGTCTGAAACCTGCTTATTTTCTTGTGCTCAAACCAAGGCACCCGCAGCGGCTCGGACTGGACTGTTTTGTACCAAATTCCTTTCATTCTAGATCTGTCGTCAAAATACAATTTCCAAAAGGAGTATGCTAAATGATTGAACTTTGAAAGAACCTCAGAATAAAAAGGAATGGCACTGAAATCCATTCCTGCCGTACTGCCTAATTTAGCAAGCCTATCTGCCTCTTCGTTTCCCTTTAAACCTATATGAGCTGGAACCCATTGCAGTCTCAGCTTCCTGCCGCTCTTACAAAATTCATAGATCTTTTAAAGCACATGATAGGCTATCGGTAGGCCTCTGTAAGCAGAGGCGCATCGAGCCAAATGTTGAAGCGCACTTTTACTGTCAGAAAAAATTACCGTTAAAGGTGATCCAGTTAAAGAAGCATGCGTTATGGCCTTTAAGAATGCAATAAGCTCCAACGTCATTATCGATACATTATTTTTAATCTTAAAAATTCCCTTTTGGTCTCTACTGTCATCATAAAAAAAGACATCAAGACACGCGGAAGCGTGTCCAGCCAAAGTTCAAAAAAGGAGGAAGAACTTTAAAAAACTGGCGAGCAGCACCGTGTGTAATTTTACACGAACCATTTGGAGCCACTTTTGACCCCCTCATAACTCAAAAACTATTTCACATAAACATGTCAAATTTGGTGCATATATTGAGACCCGTGAGATACATATGTGCTCCAAATTTCATAAGCACACCTCAAATGGTTATTTAGATATAAACGTACAAAAATCGTAATTTTTATGCTCTACCTAGGTATAGATCAACACTCTGACACGGGGCATACTACCATTGCTTAAAGCCGTATTATTTTAATATTGTTGACGTTCATGTTGTAGTGTTATAATCATTATTTTAAGGACGTCAAAGTACGTGACATTCAACCGTTATTTTGAAACAATACTGCTTTAAGCGGTGGTAGTAACTCCGTCGTCCACTTCCTCCGGCAACTTGCATTGCATTCTACGCATAGTGCATGCACAACTAAATAAAACAAGAGTTGTTAAGTAAAAAAAACTCCGATTGCATAAATCATACTGCAGGTCTTTGTTTAAATTCGTTATTTTGTGTTGTTAACTATTGAAAATGACACATAATTATTATTTTAATGTAAATAATAATGAATAATAATATAGTTGCATTAAAACCTTACCTTCGTATTCATGCATTTTGTGCAACGAAACGTCATTGACAGAAAAGAAGAAGAAACGTATTTGAAGTCGTCAGTTCAAGCTGTCAGTCATTGTGATTTGTATTCATTGTTTATAGTGGTTTTAGTGATATCGACTGTTTACCGTGCTTGTTTTCAATGTTTCACTAAAAACTTTTGATTTTGAACTTTTGCAATCAAAATTGATGAGATGTAGAAATGTGCTGTAGAGGTAGTCTGACCATAGATGTAATCTGTCAATGTCAGTGTAACTCTAGGTACACTATATATTTTTCTTGAAAATTCTCGTCTTTAATTATCTTGTACAATGAGTCGTACAATAGAATTACTGGTGGGTGACACACTGACCTTACACCGAATAATAAGTACCTACTAATGTAAAATGTAAACTAAACTAATAGAAAATTCCTACTACAGTGTAAAGGATTATTTGAATGATAGCAAGGCATGGGTATGAATTGTTACAGCGGCTGATTATGTAATGTTATATTATAAGTACATGTATATAATTTCAAATATTTGTGAGATGGTGATAATAAAAAAAAACACAGCTGAGTTTATTGCGGGCTCTTCTCGGACCAGGGCACGTTTGGAACCCTCGTAGCTTTAGTTTTAAGATACCGTAGTTAATTATCACCATCACGTCTTATGCTCTGTAAGCATGACGTTCAGAAGGTGTACTTTGTAGGTACATATTTTGAATAAATATGTTTTGAGTTTGAGATTGAGTTCAATAATTTCTGTACAAAAAGTAATGATATGCCATCAAAAACATAAATGTAAAATGAGAGCCAAGTTCAAAATTGTGATATATATGCCTTGGTTGTTGACTTCAGCGACAGAAGAAGTGAGATCTAAATGGGTGCCAAGTTCAATGGTCAGTCCTGAAATTTATTTATAACAAGATTTAATATTTTATAACAACTTAAAATATCATTTCTTCTTATAACTTAGTATAAAATGTTGAAGACTAAGGCTTTGGCTTGGCTAGTTTTCATATACGAATTATAGCCTTCACAAGTTGTAAAGCTGTAAGTTCTTATTTTATTCTTCCGAAAATTTGGCTTGCTGGTAGAAAGTGTACTTTTAGGTACCTACTTAATAATAATTCGTATATGGAAACTAGCCAAGCCAAAGCCTTAGTCTTCAACATTTTATACTAAGTTATAATCCATGAACCCTATTTAATTAGATAAATTCATAATTTCATTGATTCTTGGTTATTGTCATCATGCCTATTGAATACATTGAGAGCGAAGTATGGAACCGCTTTTCCATAAAACGACAAGCCATTTGCATTCGGTCGCATGTTTATGGCTTCGTGAGCTCTTTATCGGATCTGAGAGAGACTTTTCAAACTAAATAAGTAAAATAATTAGATATACCTGAAAATAGCTTCAACACAACTTAAGAAACATGTAGAATTGTAGAGATGACTTTTGCCTCTATACTGAATATATAGTAGGTATAATTGCTATTACTTATTGTAAGCAGCGGTCTTACTGCTGTGGGTTTTCTAATATGTATGTATGTATATACTTTATTGTACACCACAAAAACATAAAAGAAACAAGATAGAAGGAAACTTAAAATATATTTCAATAAGGCAGTCTTTTCGCTAAACAGCGATTTCTTCCAAATATCTAAATTACTATATGATGATGGTGTGATGGTTTTGTGAAAGATTTGGGTTTCGAGGTTATTTCGCATTAGACACAACTACTTGTACAATTTCAACTCTTAAAAGCAAGGCTCATAAGCAATTCCAAAGCGCGGCATCTTTTTTGTAAGACAAATAAGTTTTCCTTATCTATTTGGACACTCCAATAAACTAACGATGCGATGGCGTGTAGGAAGCCCAGCCTGGCTAGCTAGCTATTGAGCTGAAATTTAGCATACACGTTTTGGTGTGCATGGTTAGCTAATTGACGTCATTCTAAATCCAATATGGCGGTCTAGTTATTTTTCATAAACTAAAATTTTTTAAAAGGGTATAATAAGAACAGTAAAATAGAATGGATAAATACGTAGGTATTACATATACACGTAGGTTTAAAATTGCGTAATCTTTCCTCTTCTATCAATATTTGTAACTATACAATGCTATGATCTGCATTAGTATCTGTACACGAGGAAACTAAAACTAAACTTGTTTATGTAAGAATTTAAGTTATATTTTAAATTATCCTTAGTGTCATTTTAAAAAGAATACTATCAAGGTTAAAAACGTACATTTATTGACATATTAGTAAATTATACTAACACACTGAACGCCGTCGATTTGCTGCTACCCGATTTCCGATCAGGAGTTCCGCCTTCCATCTCTGAACTACTCGTCAAATCTTCATGAAATTGACATGAGACCAACCTGACAGTGTAAAGAAATCATTGTGAAAATCGGTTGATATTTGATGGAGTTACGGTGTAAAATCCACAAAACATATCATCCCACACTTCGAAGGAATCCTATCGTTTAACAATAAGAATATCTTGTATTATAATATATATACATATATTACATTTGTAACATGATGATAATTACATATATCTTTACGGATTTTTGAACTTACTTATTAAATAATTTATCCAAAAATTGGTAAATAAATCCCAAAAGTAATTTATTGACAGACAACGCTCAGCTTAAGCCTGAGTCTAGGTACAATTTTATTTCGATGTCTAGAAGCTTGAAATTTTGAACAGGATTTCTTTATTCAACGTATATAAATTTTGAAAATTCACTCACAGAGGGTTAAATTTATTTTATCAATTTTATCTTGAAATGAATTTGAACATAATGTAAAATGTTTTCTTAGATGGCTTGAATAACTCTACTGCACAACGAAATGGATTGCCAGGGAATCTACAAACAACAATATTTTTAAAACACCAATATTTCTCCATGCATCCCCTGTATCCAGAACAGTCAATGTTTGTTACAATATTTGTCGCATTGATACAAACATTGGCCAAACAATAACAATAATATTGCCGAATAATTTAATGTTCTGTTTGAATCTATTTTACCACATGAAAAACATTTATTGTTATACTTAACTTACTGAAAAAAGATATTTCCTCCGAAGTTTTAGTGTTGCGGTCGATATTAGCACAATTTTTAAATGAGCACTGCGGAATTTTGTCTCGTCCTTATGTTGGCCCATACAAATAACAAATAAGAGCAGTTTCGTATTTGGTGCTGTAATTTTTCGGGGACATTTTTGGAGCGCTAATCGGACATTTAGTAAAGGTACTAGAAGGCTCCGGCGCGGAATCATATTTTGGGTGTGGGCTCCTCAATAATGTGGTGCCGTAACCAAAATATGCTTACCATATGCGAAGCACTCCTCATGCTACCGAACGGGTCGGCGGAAAACGGACAGACGAACCACCTTCCCTTCCTCCGGCCACCGCGACCCCTCTCTCATTGTTACCTATGGACCAAAACCCATGAACGCAGGTGGTTGCAAAGGCGAAAAGGAAGCGGAAAAAGACCAGACAGACAGACTCCTCTAAGGGTCGGAGCGGGGATCGGTCAATGCTGACACACGGAGGGTGTGCGGTCACTGATACCGAGCCCCTGGTAACAGACTTGAAGGAGTGAGTGATGTACCACTCATGGGGTCCTCTGAGCCAGGAAAGAACACAACAACAAAAACCACCACGAACACTAACGTACAGACAGACAAACCACCTGTAGACCCCCCAGAACCATCTGTCAGCACCGTGCTTGATAACATCAACGCGGTGTTGACAGAGTCACCGCCGACTCCTAAACCAGACTCCTAAACCAGACAGGACAGAGTGGCAGGAGGAGGCGGGGACGGACGCGATGGACTTGACGGACACAGAAACTCAAGACCTCCAAGAGCTGCTGAAACATGGGCCCCTATGGCCGGAAGCAAAGAACGGTCCCCAGATCTGTAATCCCTACCCGACATTCACGCACATTAATATAGTGCAGACCAACCTCCAGCATAAACACCTAGCGACGGCCACACTAAGAAAACAGCTGGAGGTTGCGGCCGAGACCATAGCCCTAATCCAGGAGCCGTGGGTTCGGGCCAATCGTGTATGCGGCCTCAGCAATTGTGACGGTAAGGTCTTCTACCATAGCTCGCAAGAGCCGCCACGGACATGTATTTACATACCACGTTGTATCATGGCGACACTACTAACATATTACTGTTACAGAGATCTAACAGCAATAAAAATACACAACGAAATGAAACAGAACAATGGATGGACGTCTATACCTCTAGTTTTGGCATCACTGTATCTACCATTTGAAGGCCAGATCTCCACGAAGGATGTCATGGACCTCATCAACCACTGTGAAGAACAAGAGATAGATCTGATCATCTCTGTTGACAGTAACGAGCACCACACGCTGTAGGGCTGCGACAAAAATAATGCAAGGGGTGAGTCGTTGGTCACATTCTTACTAACAACTAACCTTAGTATTGTAAACAAAGGTACAGAACCTACTTTTGTGTCCAGTAGATATCAAACGATAATCGACATTACACTAGCATTGCAAAACATAATGGATCAAAAACTGGCATGTGAGCAAGGAACCATCGCTGTCAGACCATTGAAGAATATGCTTTGAACTTGATGCAACCAAAATGCCAGAATTACCTCGAAGAAATCCGAGGAGAACAAATAAGAAACATTACAAAACACTGATAACATGCCCTCTGAAGGCACGAAAGACATAACAAGAACCAAAATATAGCTGGTGGGGCGCGGACCTTGAAAAGAAAAGACAAAGGTTAAGGCACCTATTCAACAGAGCAAAAAACACCAGACAAGACCTCGATTGGGACAACTTCCAAGAGGCACAATCGCAATACAAGAAAGTCGTTCGAAGCAAAGACGAGAAGTCATGGCAGGGATTCTGCACCAACATAGAAAGACACAGCGACTAGAATCAGAATAATTTAGCCAACGATAACAATCGCACACTAGGCACTTTGAAGAAAGCTGACGGTAGCTATACCAAAGACGACAAAGAGGTCAGTGAGACTCTCATACAAACACATTTCCCAGGCAGTAGAATAGTAGACAACCCAAACTGGGCGGATGGTCTACAGAGTACACCCTCAGAAGCTGACTGGGAAATAGCTGACAGAACAGTCACGCACGAGAAGGTACAGTGGGCCATAGACACGTTCCACCCTTCAAATCAGCAGGAACAGATCAAATCTTCTCCGCCCTCCTACAATGGGGGGCACCAGAGATAACACCATCGCTAGTACAGATTTTCCAAGCTTGTATAGCTTTTAAATACATACCAATCTCGTGGAGTGAAGTGAAAGTGGTATTCCTGCCCAAACCAGGTAGGAATGATTACACCGAACCGAAGGCTTTCAGACCTATCAGCCTTACATCCTTCCTGCTGAAAACGCTGGAAAGACTCGGCCGCTTCCTTAGGGACGGAGCCCTAAGGACCATACCAATACACCGAAATCAACATGCCTACAGTACCGGCAAGTCAACAGAGACGGCTCTCCACAACGTGGTAACGAAGATAGAGCACGACCTAGATAACAAACTATCAACACTAGGAGCCTACATAGACATTGAAGAAGCTTTCGACAAAACCACCTTTAAGAGCATTGATAATGCTTTACAACGATACGAAGTACCCAAAACTCTAAGGTAATAGGATAGGAGCCCTACTTGAAAAAAGGGTCATTCAACTTGACATAAACGGCACAACAAAGGGCATAGTAGCCAAAGGGTGCCCACAAGGAGGAGTGTTATCTCCAATCCTGTGGAACCTAGTCGTTGACAACTTGATAACAAAAATGAACAACAACGAATCCTACACCATAAGTTATGCAGATGACATAACGATTCTGATAGGTGGAAAACACGAAAACATACTTTGTGCAATAATGCAAGATGCACTGAAACTCATAGAGAAATGGTGCATAGACAATTAACTAACAGTGAATCCAAAACAGACTGAACTAGTACTGTTCACAAACAAAAGGAAACCAGATGTACCAAGAATGCCTCTTCGGTACAAATCTAACACTATCAACAGAAGTCAAATATCTGGGGGTAACATTAGATAACAAGCTTAACTGGAAGAAACATGTAGACACGAAAATACAAAAACCAACAATATTCCTAAATCAATGCAAACGCATGATCGGGAAAACGTGGGGTCTAAAACCAAAAATAATGCTTTGGCTGTACCTGACAGTGGTAAGAAGCTCATTAACATACGCGTCACTAGTATGGTGGCCCAGAACGCTTCAGACGACAACTCAACAGGAACTACAAGAATTCCAAAGACAAGCATGCCTAGCGATCACTAGCTGCATGAGCACCACCCCAACAGATGCTTTCGAGGTATTATTGGGAATTCCCCCCTACATCTTCACATAAGAGAAGAAGCTACCCTCGCAGCGCTAAGAATATAAGAAAGCTTATGGGAAGAGAAGAGCTTATGGGCTGTGGAAAGACACAAACACACCACACACCCGGATACTGTCGGGTGAAAACAAGAAGTGTCCAATGCTATGATGGCTCTGTAACAAAACACAGAAAGAACACGTAATCGAGAAAGATTATAAGATCAACATCTTAGAGACCGTAACACACAAAGCTACTATGGATACGATAGACGCCTACACAGACGGCTCAAAATCCAACCAGGGAACTGGTGCAGGAGTGTAATGTCCCGAGTTGAACATACATATCGCTTGTGCGCACGGTAAGAACAACCCTGTTTTTCAAGAGGAGTGCGTCGGCATTACTGCGGTGGCCATGGCTATGGCCGACAGACAGGTAACAAACTTTCATATTAACATCTATAGTGATAGTCAGGCAGTCCTACAAGCACTGGCCAAAAACACGATTGCATCTACACTAGCGGCACGCTATGATGGCCGGTTTGACACATTACAATAGTGATGTGGAATGTCAATTTATTCTCGAACAAAAAACAATTAAGTTTTGTTTTTGTACCTGATTAAATAGGTTTAATAAAACAAAAATGTATATGTTTATTTAATTTATTTGAACGAACTGAATATTTGAACGAAAATGAATATACATACTTTATATGCACACAAGAAACATATGAATACAAAAGATACCAAAAAAGGTGCCACAAAAGGCCATAATTAATCAGATTCGTCCATACTACTATTTTCACTGTCGTCACTGCTATCATCACATACATTAATAATTATATGTTCGTTTTCTATAATATTATGTATTTTCACATCTCTTTCATAATCTTCCCTTATTAATTTAACAGTTCTATTCACAACCTTTTCCCAGTCTCCTTTAGTCACATGTTCACAAGCTTCTTCTAATAATTTTAGCATTTTTTTTGTGGTAAATGGAGGTTCTGTATTGTGTCTTGCAGCATATCCCTTAATTTGAGCCCACACCAACTCAATCGCATTATACTCACAATGGTAAGGCGGTAACCGTATAACTCTGTGCCCATGTTCTAATGCTATTTCGTCAATGACGTATCGGATCTTGGTTGGTTTGTTTTCTTTTAAAAGACGTACTAATTCCGCTTTTAACATATTCATGTTTGCATCTACGCCATTTTTACGAAGCCATGCGACGATATCAGCTTTCTTTTGGGATTGGGCAGGTGGCTTGTCAATTTGCATCGAGTGGTATGGGGCGTTGTCCATAATTATAATAGATGGTTCAGGGAGGCTACACAACATTGAGGTAAACCATTCAGTAAACTTTTCTCCATTCATGTCTTCATGATAGTCTCCAGTGGTTTTTGACGCAAAAGCCATGAGAGAACCTTCGACAAACCCGTTGATGGTTCCGGCGTGACAAATTATAAGTCGCGATCCTTTTCCTACAGGAACTTTGGAAGTAGATGCTGCTGTGTCATCGTTCCAAGAACGGCCTACAGTATGGTTAGCATTAAGCCATGTTTCATCCAAGAACACAACATTTTGCCAATTTTTGATTTCTTTCACTTGCCGTAAAAAAGTATACCTTGCCATCGCTATATCAAATCTTTCCATCAATATTTTGCGTTTGTTACATTTTTTGTATCGAAATCCAATGGTCTTCAAAATCTTCGTTAAAGAACTTTCCCTACCGAAGAATAATCCAGCTTCCTTCAGTGAATGCACCAACTTTTTTCTTGTTGGATACTCCTTCTGTAAATAGTAGCCGTAAACATGTCTTCGGATAGCATCGGCATCAAAGCTATCGATGCCTACGACTGGTTTTGCTCGTTTTCTCTTTTTTGGTGTGTGAAGTTTATTTTCTTCTGTGCCAGTCTCGCCATATTTTTTTTTAGTTATCCGTCTAACAGTTCGTTGTCCAATATTAAGCGCATCAGCTACGCGTTCAACCACTGACGTTATAGGTAAAATTGGCCCTCCATTTTGAGCTTCACGATCGAAATAGTTACGAAGGCGTATTACGAACTCACGTGTCTGACTATTTACAGTTCTCTGCGTACGTTCGGTCATATCGACGAAATCCACAACAAAGGGCTTGAACAGAGTCCAAATTAACGAGCAAGGGTCAACAGTAATGCAGTATCAATATTTGAAATCCAAAGCCAGGTCAAAACTATATCACAATCGCATTGCACTGACAGTTTATACTTTTCGAAGCAACGTCAATTCGAAACTGCTTTGTTTTGCATTGAGCATTGACGCGAGTTTGCCGGAGGTAGTAGTTGTGCTAGCCAGCGATCCTATGTGACGATCGTATTAGATTCCATTTTTAAAAATTTATTGATATTTTTTTGCGATTTCAGAGGTTTGTCCACATAGTGAAAATTGTTCATATTCACAAGTACATTCACCCCTTAAATGGTGCAAACTGATTTTTCTACACTTGTATACATTTAAGAAATCAATTTAATAAATAAATTTTGAGTCCTAAACCTAAAACTACATTCGATAAAATTTATGAATCTCTGCACATCACTATCGTCAATAAAGTAATACAATTATTTCCTTCAAAGTCGTTATCAATTAATACGGAACTTCATGAGAAACTACATTCGATAAAATTTATGAATCTCTGCACATCACTATCGTCAATAAAGTAATACAATTATTTCCTTCAAAGTCGTTATCAATTAATACGGAACTTCATGAGCGGACAAACGTCAAACCGGCCATCATAGCGTGCCGCTAGTTTAAGCTCGTATTGGATTGTCACAACGCACTACAAACGTTAACAAAATCGAACCTGGTCTCACTCGGCTGGGTTAAAGGTCACAGCGGCAACATAGGTAACGACGCAGCCGACGAACTAGCTCAACGAGCCTTAAACCTGAAGGTAATGGGACCCGAACCGATTGTTCCAATACCTTTCAGTGAGTACAAAACTTGGTTAAACAACAAACAGTAGGTACACATGCCGAATTAGGGGCGAACACCACCAACTGTAGACAAACAAAAGAGGCAATACCCTGCCCAAACCAACGCCTAACTAAGAAACTACTGAAATTAAACAGAGTTAAACTCAGGACGGCTATAGGCATGATAACAGGACCCTGTCCACTCAACAAACACCTATATGTTCTAGGTATAACCGACAGCCCTCTGTGCAGAGCCTGCATGGAAAGCGAAGAAACACCAAGACACGTACTACTCGAGTGTAGTGCTGTATCCACTCAAAGGGAAGCCTACATTGGCTCCCCAGCAACACTCCCGGAAGTCCTCGCCGACCTGGGCGGCCTGCTTGGATTCTGGAGTGAGCTCGGCTAGCTGGAGTGATCCAGCGGGGAGACGCCACAGAGGTTTCACGCACAACGGGCACTTATGCTTAAGTGCGGAAAGGCCCAGTGTGAGAAGAAGAAGAAGGTATTAAAATTCTACATCAATGGTTAAGAAGAATAAATATGGAAAATAAAAATACGTCACACTAAATTCAAAATGGCGTTCGATAAAAGCTTTGTAAAATATGTTTTTATAATGATTTAAAACTTAATATTTTTGTTATATTTTTGGTATGCCAATAATTTCAAAGCATATAAAGCTAAGTTTAGGTACTCATAAAAATACTTGACTACTGATGTAATTCTTATCTATTGTATGCGACGATCTAAGCAACACCTCCTCCAGTTACTACGAGTGGTTTAGTAATTTCGTCCTTTAATCTCATTTCAATGGCCGAACAACAATACGTCATTATTTAACAAAAAGCTTTCGAGTACACCTTTAAGTCCTGCCCACCTCGCAGCCATTGTCCTCTTGAATGAATCTGCACTCGCGCTATTGCTGATCCATCAGAGGGTGACGTCAAGTTGGAGATATTAATCATAACCTACAATGGCATAGAGACCCTAGACTCCTAGAGTTAATCACCCATTGAGAGGTGAAACACAACACACGTTGTAAACGGGTTTCTTCAACATTGAAATTAATATCAACTTTATAACTAAACTAGCTGATACGACTTTGTTCGCGTGGATGGAGGATAAAAGTGACCAATATGGTATACCAGACTATAATCTATCTGTCTTTCATCCAGATCCGGTTAACCGTTCTGACGCGATTGTGTAACAATCATCCATCCATCCATCCATCCGACCTTTCGCATTTATATATACTAATAATACATATTAGTACCGTTCTCTCTCGCAGGAACAATGGACCTTAGAACCTGTGTGCAACATTTTGGCTTTTTAGTTCCAAGGGTCTGGGCTGGTATTTTCGCGATTGAACTGATCAAATGATTTTGACGTATTTTTTTATCACCAATAACTATAAACGGTTTTATCCTGAGTGACTGAGACAGACAAACTACAACCCAAACGGATGAACGTAGAAAGGACATTGTTCCGTCCCCATACAAAGTTCGCCTAAGAACCAACCGTCATAAAACATTGATTACTGGGTTCAAAATAATACCTTTTTATACTTGAGAGCAGATTAAAACTACGGACACTTGCAAGAAGATTACTTATTAACAAAAATATTTTCAATTTTGAGTTTATTTCAGCATTCACGATCAATCTACTTGAACAAATAAATATTATCTCTATCCATTTGTAATAGAGCTGTAAACAGTATGTAGATAAGACAAGATTCGCCGTAGTTCATCAAAAACATTACAGATGGCGTTATTAATAATGCAGGTATCGTCATAGTTCATCGAGAACTTCACAGATGGCGTTAAAAATATTAAATTATTTCCTTTCAATAGATGGCGCTGCGAGATTCCGAATACTAGCGCACTTAGCACTTTAAGCGGCTTTTATCTTGTTTCTTACGATACAGATCTAGCGCTCAAGCGGTGGTATTGTATATTATTTAAAACCTAAGTTATTGATCTGTGGTAATAATCCAGAGACGGAAACGTATAGTAATCAATGTAATACCCATTTACTTATTTTTTAATTAATTTGAAGTGTCCGTTAAATTCTGATATTTGGAATAAAGACTATAAATTAAGCTAAGATTTATTGTATATTTCAAACGTGTGTTGATTCTTAGGCGAATTTGGTCAATATCCAAATTAAGCACCCTAGAGGTACTAAAGAAGGAATTTTAGAAATTCCACCCCCAAGGAATATATAAATGTACTAGATGATGCTCGCAACTACGACTGAGGTTTTGGTTCCAGCGGGAACTCTTTAATTTTCTGACTATAATCTATCTCTGTACCAAATTTCATGCAGATCCGTTCAGCCGTTTGGGCATGATTGAGTAACAAACATCCTTCCATACATCCATCCATCCAAACTTTTGCATTTTTATTTGATTTGATTGATAATATAATGTTTATTGCTTTCGGTGAAAAATGAAGAATTTTATGTTTTTCACATTTTTTCTTCTACGAACCGAATTCCACGTGGACGAAGTGATAGTAAATGAATTAATAAAATTGGACTTAACTTTAAGTCCAACTTTCCAGATGTGATCTTGATCGGTCAAACGAATTGAAATAGCTCGTTAATAAAGTAAACAGAGACTAAGCTTTAATTATATAGTTTCTCTACACCCACAAATTTCATTTAAATTGTTTATGTCAGTGTTTCTCAACTTTTTAAAATGCTTTGTCGCACCTGGTCAAAGGAATTCTTCTGCAATGCAATTAGCTAATTAGAATTTCTCTTCGGATAGAACCACCTAAGAGACAGTTTACAGTTACAGTGGAAACACGTCGGGTTAATTTATTTTTGAACGCAGTTGTTATTTTCTGCGGATATCATTTTAAACTTCACACTCAAAAACATTGGCTTCTTGCTTCTTTTGATAAGACGACATGTGAAAAAAGAAGAAAAGAAAAAGTTTACAGGAAAACACTTATCTCTAAATTATAAGAGATCTTTGTAAGGAATTTCAACATTTGGGACTGAGCATTATATGCAGTCTAAAACACGTAACAGACACGCTTTGGGCGTCAAATGACGTTGTTATCACGAATCAATAATGAAACTGGAATACGAGTTTCATCCGTCGTAAAATCACAGAATAGGAAATAGTACAGTGGTAAAATCTTGCTCGAGAACGTCTAGAATTAATAAAATATTGTACCTTGTCAGTGAAAAACGCGAATAAAATTACCCGTGAAACTGCCGCGCATTTAAATGCAAAATACGACCGTGAGCACACATAAAGAGAGCAAAATAATGCACCCTAGAGGTCTTGAAAGCTAGACACTCAGGAATTTGCCAAAGATGGCTCTGTAATAGGATGGTCCTTTACCGCGCTTTACGTTTGCATCTTCTTCATTATAAATAGTGGAAACGCAGGAAAGCAGGAAAAGCATCTGCACTAACTACTTTAATAGTTTTGAGGTGGCGATAATAAAATCAATACCAGTCTGAGCCTATTCTCAGAATTTGTTTCGTTCGTCGTTTTGTTCGACCGCCTGGTAAGCGCGCTCCAACTCCTACTCCCTCAAGTGAAAAGTGACTTGACTTTGTAATAGTGGATTGTTGAGTCAACATCTCCTATAATGTAAATGTAATTTTACATCTTTCTTTAGGTACATTTGCGTAATTGGCGTATAATATGTAGATCTAGAAAACGAGTATATCGAACAGAGCGGCCACTCCTTACGTCATAATATTTGAAGTAGTCTAGTATTAAATAACGACTCATTTTATAATTTTAATGACAAGCCTATGGCGATAATTTAAAATTGGTTTGTTGATTTAAAAATTTCGATTCCTCATAATATCGATGACAAATGATTTTAGCTATGAAAGATGATTCTGTCGCTGTTGGTTGATGTCTGAATGGGTGAATTAATTAAAAACGATAACTTGCATAAAGTTCAAGTTTTGTCCGAGAAAAAAAATTCATCTAAGGTTTCCTGTTCAATGGTTTCGTGTGGATGATAGCTTTGCCGGGCGTTTTTGATAAAATAACGACGCAGATGATGCTCGGGAATTCAAGTTAATTGACGATTTTGAAAAACAACCTGTGGGTATTGAAATCCCTTGTATTTCCGGGATATTAAATAGCCAATGTCCTTTTCCGGTAGTTTTTGAAAATCCTGTAGTAACTCTTTGAATATCCGAGATAAAAAATATCCTGTGTCACTTTCCAAGAGAGCTTCAAAGTCTTTATCTATTATTATGCAAAAAAACACGTCAACGGTCAATCCGTTACTCCATTGCGAGTCGCGACGATTGAAGGACAGGCGAACATGCAAACACCTTCGGAATGATTAAATATTTGAGTAACTACTGATTTTAATTCGTTTTTATTAATTATCTATAGGTAGCAAAATAAATATGTATAAGCTTTAATTTTCGTTATTACTAATTATTCATTCCCTATCATTTCTCTAATCCAGTTTCTGTATTTGAAAATAATTGCTACCGTTTCAGTTCTCAAATAAATCTCTACATAACATTATTATTTAAATGATTCAACGAAAAAGTTTAACGATCGACGCGATTGATTTACAGCACTCCAGTTAAAGGTGGTATGGTACAATCATCCACAATCTGATGAAGAATTAGTGCAGGATGACTTGACTTCTAACGTGTTTGTATTATGGGTTGTTCTTGCTTGTCGTTGTCTGTTGTTTGAGTACTGTACGGGGAGATTTGGTCGGACCGGTTGCACTGGTTCGAACTTCCAAACCGTCAGGTTTTTTGCAATACAATTCTTCCTGCCACTGCCTTGGTCTCACACGAGTTTTCGATACTACAGGTATTACGTGGGTACCTACAATTTTTAGGTAGATATTTTCCAACGGATTTTATTTAAGAAGAATACCTACTCCAAATCGATATAGGTATCTACAGCATTTAGTTAGGGATCTATGTGAATAGTTTGATCGTTTACGGGAATATTGCTGCCTACCTATTTGTAGTTTTCGTCTACACGAAAAATATACCATTAAATATATATTTGTACCAGTAAATGTACGTCTGTAAATTATATCATGAAAAGCTGTTAAAGTTCGTCTCCATTCTCCAACCTTTACAATACAGCGAGTGAAGCGAATATTTTCTGAATACGAACGTAGTCAGCATATTAAATTATTATTAAAGAGTGAATCATTACTTTTCAAGTAGCTTTTTAAAGATTTTGCTTTCAAGCATTGATGTATAATTCTTTCAAGTCAATTTTGTGTAGATGTAATGAGCCACTTCTGTAAGCAGATGAAGGTTATTCTCAACTGTACGAGAAAGCAGACATAAATTTATAAAATAAGTAGGCTTTGTTAACAGGGTTCATAAAAACTCATCTGTAAACTAAAAGATCTTTTTTAAGTATAATTTTTTAAATAAGGATGAATCAATAGTTTCGGCAGAATAATATGTAGACTGCCACGGAGGCACGGTGGCTCGATCCCGGATCCCAACCCGGGTTCCAGCAGGGTCAATTTGGGAATTTATAATTTCTGAATTTTCCTTGGTCTGGCCTGGTGGGAGGCTTCGGCCGTGGCTAGTTACCGGTAAAGGCTTGCCGGCAAGCGATTTTGAATTCCGGTACGATGCCGTATATAAACCGATTAGGGGTATGGGTTTAATATACCTGTCATGCTCCTAACAGATTAGCCTACTACCATCTTAGACTGCTTCATCACTTACTATGTGAGGTGAGATCGCAGTCAAGGGCTAACTCGTAGTGGAAAAAAAGTCTTAGTTCGCGAACTACTAGTGTTTTATTATTGGTAGGTATCCTTTATAGTATGTTGTAGTATGAATGTGTAGATCGGGCAGCGGCAAAAAACACAACGTTCCGAATTTGCGTGCAATGACTCCGCGGATGGACCATTTACCCGCGGCCTGCAGCGTACAGACAAACGAGTTTTATTACTGTTTCCATTGCCCATTTGATTACGACTTCATTCTCTTAATGTATATTAATCAACTCTTTTTATTCCATTGCAAGTTTTCTTGGTTGCAAACAATAAAGTGATAAGTGCTTGCTGGGGGGTATGACAGTTTAATAATTCCGCATCAGCTCGCCAAAGTGATAAAAAAGTTATTGGAAAATCTATATTATCTTATCATTATTATTTTAGTTAATTTATTGTTTTATGTGTAGTAATTATGTTTATAGTGTAGTCTTATTGGAATGACATTGCTCTTGTGATCTGTGTAAATTAAGTGTTTTTTGCTAATTGGAAGAAAGTTTTTATTTTTGTCACTTCAATTCTGTAGCCTGGAGAGCATTGGGAAACTGTAAGGTGTTTTCGGGTATGTTATCTAAAAAAAGTATTAAATTTTCAAGTTGGCTAAAACCCGTCTTATCAACGGACGGCGATATGTGCGAAATAATTGCAGTATGAAATATTATGAATTCCAGGCACAATTGCAAGGATTTCAAGCAGATCTCTACAAAAAAAAAACGAACGGGCTCTTTGCATAAATATAATAGTTAAAGCCCGAGATAGTGACATTTCCTGATGCAATGCTTCGTGCAATACCGGGACGTGTGAGCGAATAAATCGGAGAGCGGAGGTTTTTAGTCCATACTGGTTACTGCACAACACCTGCAGTGGAGTTGGGCATGCCAGTTGATGGTATCCATGAGGATTTTCCTCCTCCAAGAAGAAAAAAATAAAAGATACTGACAAAGGCTATTTAATTTTTTATAAACTTATTATTATTATTATTATTATTGTATTCTTTATTGCACACAAGAAATAAACAGAAATATATAATTACAAAAAGAGAAGCTTAATCGTAGTGAAGCGTGCAAAGGCGGTCTTATCGCTAAAGCGATCTCTCCCAGACAACCTTTGGTGATTGGATTGGAGAAATCATGGGTTGCGTGGCAAGCAATTTAGTTTAGTTTAAAGAGTTGCCAAGGAATTTTTAAAAACCTGAATAAACGCACACTAATTGCGACTTATAGAAATTTATATAAACAGAACATCTCCTTTCGACTTATCTCATATACTGAGCACCAATTAGACACTTATAAGCGTGATTTGATTAATCAATGGTGCAATGGGCACGGAGCCAGCGCCACAAACACAGGCGCAATCAGCCAATCCCTACACACCACATGCGCAGGAGTTTGGTCACGATCTGGCGCGATATTAAGCCGTGATTGTCTTCCATGTCTAGTCAACCTACTGTATACCTATACTTGCTGTCTATCTATTTTATACTGATGCATACTATTAGGTATATCTACTCGAAGAATAGGGTTTCAAATTTATAATCCATCTATATTAATATTATAAATGCGAATTGAATGTATGGATGGATGCAGGATATGTACCCGCAAATTGTGGAACCAGCTTCCATTTTCTGTGTTCCCTCTTGATTATAATATGGGGCTCTTCAGGGCGGATAAACAAATATCTCAAAAGCCAGCAACGCATTGGCGGTTCTTCTGGTGCTGCAAATGTTCATGGGCGACGGTAATCACTTACCATCAGGCTACTTTTTATTCCGGGAAATTAAAGAGTTCTTAAAAACTCAACTGCCTCATTGGCCTTTGCCTTTGCCTAGTGGTTGGCATGTTCAACTGCGGCCGACGAGGTCCCGGGTTCGAGTCCCGGGTCGGGCCATAATTGAGTATTGGGTTTTTCTGACTAGAAATTCTCAGTACTAGCCCGGAGTAAGGAAGTTGGCGGTGTTTCACCCCCGTGCCTCGGAGAGCACGTTAAGCCGTCGGTCCCGGTTATTATCACTAACATGATGATAGTCGTCAAAGCCCGCCAACCCGCATTGGAGCAGCGTGGTGGGTCTAGGCTCTAATTCCTTCTCTCCTATGAGAGTGGAGGCCTGTGCCCAGCAGTGGGACGTTATTGGGCTGTAGTAGTAGTAGTAGTATTAGTAGCTGCAACATGCAATGTTCTTATAGCTGTCTGAAGTCTGCCTATCCACAGTTTAACAGCATAGTGGACAGTGGACTCCTATTCATTTGTCTCACTCTGCCAGCTGCCTAAACCTGTCACTTAGGATCAAGATGTATTACGTAACGTATTTCTGTCCTTAAAATATGACCGAAATGAAATGAAGCTGACATAATCTGAAGCGCCAAGATTAGGTGCGTTTCATTTACGCTAAATAAGATAAAATAATCCTTGAATAAACCATATAAATGTTGGCTCTTTCTTGTAAACCCTTCATGATACGAAGTTGTTTTGAGACGAATACAAGTTGCAGATTTCTATTTTCTAAATAAAATAAGTTAAAGATACGTATCTATTTCTAAATGTTTAAATATGTGTATTCCTGATGTATATCGAGGGATTTGTGAGATTTCTTTAAAGATATTTGTGAATTTATTGAATTTTATTTTGCAGAAAATTCTTAGCAATAAAACTACATGGAAAGGCTAGCATAAGTTTGATTACTACCAAGTTAGGTATGCATTGTTATTCAGAGACGGGCAAAACTCAAGTATTGTATACCTACTGGGGTTTCCATTTATTTTTGTACTTACTGATGCCCGCGACTTCGTCCGCGTGGATTGAGGTTTTTTTTGTTCCCGCGGGATCTCTTCAATTTTCCGGGATAAAAAGTAGTCTAAGTGTTATTCCAGACTATAATCTATCTCTGTACCAAATTTCATACAGATTCATTCAGCCGTCCTGGCGTGGAAGAGTAACAAACATCCATACCTAAATACAAACTTTCGCGTTTATAATATTATATTATTGTAAGGATTAACCTAGAAGATCCCGGTATTTGAACAAGGTTTGCTAGACTTGTACCCATACTGTATACCTATACCATATAAAATTAAAAGCTTTAAGGAATCCTACTCATACATTCATATTACATAAGCTCTATGTTATTTACAAAACAAAAGTTTTGTTCTGTGGTATATCGTGATGTGTTGAGCAGACCCAATGGTTTCTAGTGGGTACCAACACTTAAATCTGTATTATTGAAATAATGTCAGATTTATGACACGTAACATGACATCCCTAAAATAAGGATTTTTAATTCTAAAACACGAACGTCAATAATTTTTAAACAATATTGCATTAATGCGATGTTAGTATGCCCCCTGACTAGTACAATTTTGACAGCAAGACAGTTAAATAAATATCAGGGTTACCTCATTACGACCAGTAGATGTCAATTTGATATTAAACGTTATAAATAGATGTACCTATTCATGGTTTATCTGATTCTTCCTTACTGCTCCACCTTACCTGTCCTACGTATTAATTGGCAGACTTGACAGATGTATCGGAATCGGGCACGAATTACTCGTTCGCGTTGAATTATTTACGAGTAGTGCGGGGAGGATGGCAACATGCAACAGGTACACATTATGTAGGGAATGTGGGGACGTAAGGGTTGAATAGGGTTGTAGCTTCCACTTGATTTTTTTATTGATAAAAAATTAGAATTAAATAAAGCATTAAACGTCAAATCAGGCATCCTCTAAAAATTTAAGCGCTTACTTGTCCACTATCTTTTCGTTTTTCTTCATATTTTTTAACTTTTTGGTACAAAATAAATTAAGAAAAAAAACCTGAGTAATTGAGTTTTATTTTTTATTGAATTTTAATTTCCTTTAACTTGCGGTATTTTGTAAGATCCTACAGGTTTTCTATTTTTCTTGTAGGTAAGAGGCAACACGCTATCCCGTTTCCATATTTCTATGCTAAGAGATAAATGCCATCTTTAGCGGAGGTTTTGGAGGAAATAAAACTCTGATTAAACGCTGAGTTTAGAATGAATATATTGGGAAAAATGCCCATATTTATATAAAAATCCTTACAGAAATCCACCAATCAGAAATAAGTAATAATAATAATTAAGAATTACGACTAACATAATATGTACATACATATAGGTAGGTGTAACACATTCGCTGATTGCGTGATTTTCTTCCGTCTGGAACCGTGCAACTATAAATAGAACGATCGCGCCCGCGCGCCCGCATTTGCCCGTTTGCTGCCGGCCGCGGCAGACGGCGCCTGCGCGCGACGCAATTTATAACACGCGCGAAGTGGTTAATATGAACTGGCTGGTGTATTTGTGGACAGTGAACTCTTAGTGACTCCTTCAACTAGTGTCTAGTGGGGCAATCAGCGGCATCTCCAGTCCTGGCGCAATGGTTGTACGGACAGCCTTTTTCAAGGCTAACCTTTTCCTTTTTACGTCCAATGCAACTGCCTGACTCGATTGTTTACAATCTTCACTGTTCGGTGCAGACGTCCTGAACGTGGTAAGTACAGCAAACACCTTCCTTCGAAACGACGCTGCGAGCTCTTGCCTTTTTCGAGGCAATCTCGCGTCTTCCTGTTAACTAAGCGTCGCTCGATGAAAACGGTGTCGGATTTTGACATTAAAGAATTGCATCTTGATTTCAGTGTTCATTATTTATCTCCTCTTGTTATTAAAGTGATCCCTGTGTATTTATTTCTCCTTTCCACTTGATCCTTCCTCCAGGTATTCTTTGGTAACGAGGTTTATTCAGGTAATCCAGGTAAATGTGTGGTTGGTTATTTGACGGGTAAGGTAATAGGTTATTCTAAAGGTATATTCTGATTGATGGTAAGTAACTGGTATCTGGGTAAAGCGAGGTAAGTACCTACATGGTAAGTACTTGCGACGCTACAGGACTCGCCCCCTAGCGAAAGCGTACAGGAGGTTTAGTTATGCGTCCGAGTCTAGTCTTCTTTAATATTGGTTGAATTGCACTAGATGCTGGCGCCTGGCTTGCCTCGTTCTCCTTGCTTCGCGCGGGGTTGTGAGTAGATTCTTGTCTGTTCGTTGATGAAGATAATGCAGGCGAGTACTCTGGTGTACTATCCAAAATGTACGCAGGTTTGAGACGATCGATTGATATAACTGCAGAGCGCTTCTCTGGCAACTGCAATTTAAAAGTCTTGCTATCTCGCTCTAACACTTTGTATGGTCCTTCATATGAAGGTTGGAGGGCTCTCTTCACTCCTTCAGTTCGAACGAAAACTTGCTCGCAGGTTTCCAAATCCTGATGAACGAAAATAGGTCTCTTGTTGCTATGTACTGTAGGCTGATTTTGCATGACGGAGTTGATCGTTGATCGTAGTCTGCTCACGTAGTCATAGTCCAAATCTTGCTCGGTTGATTGTGCAGTTGCGAAAAAATCACATGGTAGCCGTAGGTTGAATCCGTAGGTAAGCTCTGCAGCGCTGACTTTAGTATCAGATCGCATTGCGGCACGCAGACCCATGAGAACCGTAGGTAACTCGTCGATCCACTTTGTATGTCCAGATAGACGTGTTTTCAGTGAGGTCTTCAAAGAGCGGTGCCAACGTTCGACTATACCATTAGATTGTGGATGGTAGGGTGTCGTACGAGTTTGTTGTATTCCCATGACGCTGAGAAGCTTGGAGAACAGGTAGCTTTGGAAATTACGTCCTTGGTCAGAGGTCAGAATTACTGGCGTCCCAAAACGAGTGATCCAGTGCTCGTAAAATATCTTTGCAATAGTTTCAGCTGACGTATCGTCGGTCGGAATCGCTTCAGGCCATCTCGTTGCTCGGTCGATCATGGTGACGAGGTAACGGTGTCCTTCGGGCGAAGTGGGAAGCGGGCCGACGATGTCTATGTGTACGTGTTGAAATCGTTCGGCAGTCGGAAATGCAGATACACTACTCGTTGTATGACGTTGAACTTTGCACCGTTGACATTGTATGCAGTTTTTCGCCCATGTACAGACGTCCTTATTCATTGATGGCCAGAAAAATTTTTGCGTGACGAGTTGGTTCGTAGTTCGAATACCGGGGTGACTGATGTTATGAACTGCATCGAAAGCGACTCGTCGAAATTCTTCGGGTAGGTATGGTCGTACGAATGCAGTTGAAATTTCACAGTAGATTGAAGCTTGCGAATTTGGCATAGTCATTTTGCGCAGAGTGAGATTGTTTTGCTTCGTAAGTTGCTCGCATTCTCTGTCTCTTTCTTGTGCTTCGGCTAACTTTTCGTAGTCGAGACTTGTCGGGCAAACGATGCTTTCGATAGGCATGCGACTCAATGCGTCGGCGACGACATTGTCTTTTCCGCTGATGTGACGTATGTCCGTAGTAAATTCACTGATGAAAATTAGTTGTCTCGCTCGTCGTGGAGTTTCAGATGGCGATGGTGGTTTCTGTAGTACATAGGTTAATGGCTTGTGATCAGTGAAAACGATTAGGTTTCGTCCTTCGAAAGTCTTCCTGAAATGTTTTACTGCCATGTATATAGCGAGTAGCTCCCGGTCGAATGTACTGTAGTTGCGTTGTGCGTCGGAAAATTTCTTCGAAAAATACCCAAGTGGTTGCCATTTGCCTTTGACGAATTGTTGAAGTACAGCTCCGGCACACGAGTCGGATGCATCGCTGAAAATTGCCAGCGTAGCATCGTGCGATGGGTGAGCGAGTAAAGCTGCGTTTTGAATTGCATTTTTACACGCTTCGAATGCTTTTGTAGCTTCGTCGGTCCATTCGATTAACGTGCGGTCTCTCTTTTTCGAATTATGAAGATAGGCATGAAGTGGGGCTTGAATATCTGCGGCCTTAGAAATGTGTTCTCGGTAGAAATTTATCATTCCAAGAAAACGCCTTAGCTCTTCGATTGTTTTTGGTTTCGCGTAGTTGCAGATTGCCGCGATCTTTTCTTCAGGCGGTTTTATTCCGCACTTGTTTACAGTAAAACCGAGGAATTTAACTTCATCTTGACCGAAATTGCATTTTGACGGGTTGATTGTAATGCCATTCTCTTCTAGTCTTCGCAATACAGCTCGTAGGTGTTCTTCATGTGATATTTTGTCCGAACTTGCAACTAGTAGGTCGTCTATGAAAGCGTAGACGAAATCGAGACCATGTAGAACTTCGTGGATAAACCGTTGAAAGGTTTGGCCAGCGTTTCTCAAACCTGGTGCCATTCTCGGAAATTCGAATAGGCCCATAGGAGTTATAATTGCAGTCTTCTCTATGTCTTCTTCACGAACTTTAATTTGCTGATATGCTCTGTTGAGATCGATTGTAGAAAATACAGTCTTCTCCGCTAATTGATGTGTGAAGTCCTTAATTCTTGGAATTGGATAGCGGTCGGGTATCGTAATGCTGTTAAGTCTTCTATAATCACCACAGACTCGCAGATCGCCGTTTTTCTTCGGAACAATGTGCAGTGGCGAAGACCAAGGACTTTTGCTTGGGCGGCATAGTCCTTGTTCTATCATATTTTCGAACTCTTTGCGGACTCGTTCGTAGCGATGCGGTGCAATTGGTCGAGCACGGCAGTGAAGTGGCGGTCCAGTTGTTTCGATAAAATGTTCAACGTTGTTCTTCGGCGTAAGATTCATTGAAGTTAATCTTGTTACTCCGGGAAACTCGGCTAAAATGTTGTGGTATGACTGTTGCACGTCGATACTTCTTATTGTAGGTATGTTTGTGGCACGGACGAAATATTGCGACGCTAAGTTAGTTTTCCCGTCGATAAGTCTTCGATTCTTGATATCGACGATCAGCTGATGGTATTCAAGAAAATCGGCTCCGATGATTGGTTTACTGACTTTGGCTATGATAAACTTCCATTTAAATGGTCGGCGTAGATTGAAGTCGAGTTCCATAGTTCTCTCTCCGTAGGTTGGAATGACCGTATTGTTAGCGGCGTAGAGTTGCAAATTCAATGGCTTCTGTGTTTCACCTTTACGCGGCGGTAACACAGAAATATTAGCGCCTGTGTCGATTAAAAATGTAGTTTTTGACTTCTTATCGGTGACAAACAAGCGGTAAGACTTCTCAGATACGCCGGATCCCGCTTCATCCAGTGTAGTTGCTAGTTTTCCGGCTTCGTGTTTTCGTTCTTGAAAGAACACGGCAGCGTGCATCTTCTTGCATCATTGCCGAATCTTCGATGATAGTAACAGTAAGGCGAAGGAGTTGCGCTTCGAGATCTGTTATAGTTGCCATAGCGACGACGGTTTGCGGAACGGCCTCTATTCTGGAATGGTTTATTGTTGAACTGTGTCTTGAGCGCAGCGACTTCGAGTGTTAGCTTGGTAATTTCTTTCACGAGGAATTGGATATCGCTGCTTGAGGTGGCGTGCGTGCTTGCGGTGGCGTTGGTTGATGCGACGGCTTCGACGCTTGTGACTTGCGGGGTGGGGTTTGATTCTAGCATCTTGTCGGCTAGGAGTGCTAACTCGTCGAGTGCAGTCTTCGTGCTGAAGGATTCGCTGACTGCCAATACTGATCGGACGTGTGCTGGAAGGTGGTTCGTCCACATCAGTCGTAGGGTTGAGTCTGGTACTTTGCTTCCGGCGAGAAAACGCATGCGGCGCAAGAGTTGAGTAGGTTTTTGGTCACCGAGCTCTATCTCCGAAAGTAGCTTTTGTAACTGGCGACTGTCGGATTCTTCATAAACGGAGATCAGACGATTCTTCACGGCGTTGTACAGCTCTGTAGGTGGCGGATTGCAGAGTATGTCCGAAATTTGCTCTATATCTTGTTTTTCTAGTTGAGCGATGACCATCTGGGCTAGCTGCTCCTGGCTCTTCTTTAGTTCGCTCGTTGCAGCCTCAAAACTGATGAACCATAGACGGGATTTGTCTCTCCAGAATGGTGGAACACGCAGTGATAGGGCGATGGCGGCAATTTCTTCCTGCCCTGGGAGTCTTGCTTGTTGAGAGGTGGATGGCTTCTGATCTTCCATTTTTCAGCTTGTTCAGGCTCGGGGTCACCACTTTAGCGGAGGTTTTGGAGGAAATAAAACTCTGATTAAACGCTGAGTTTAGAATGAATATATTGGGAAAAATGCCCATATTTATATAAAAATCCTTACAGAAATCCACCAATCAGAAATAAGTAATAATAATAATTAAGAATTACGACTAACATAATATGTACATACATATAGGTAGGTGTAACACATTCGCTGATTGCGTGATTTTCTTCCGTCTGGAACCGTGCAACTATAAATAGAACGATCGCGCCCGCGCGCCCGCATTTGCCCGTTTGCTGCCGGCCGCGGCAGACGGCGCCTGCGCGCGACGCAATTTATAACACGCGCGAAGTGGTTAATATGAACTGGCTGGTGTATTTGTGGACAGTGAACTCTTAGTGACTCCTTCAACTAGTGTCTAGTGGGGCAATCAGCGGCATCTCCAGTCCTGGCGCAATGGTTGTACGGACAGCCTTTTTCAAGGCTAACCTTTTCCTTTTTACGTCCAATGCAACTGCCTGACTCGATTGTTTACAATCTTCACTGTTCGGTGCAGACGTCCTGAACGTGGTAAGTACAGCAAACACCTTCCTTCGAAACGACGCTGCGAGCTCTTGCCTTTTTCGAGGCAATCTCGCGTCTTCCTGTTAACTAAGCGTCGCTCGATGAAAACGGTGTCGGATTTTGACATTAAAGAATTGCATCTTGATTTCAGTGTTCATTATTTATCTCCTCTTGTTATTAAAGTGATCCCTGTGTATTTATTTCTCCTTTCCACTTGATCCTTCCTCCAGGTATTCTTTGGTAACGAGGTTTATTCAGGTAATCCAGGTAAATGTGTGGTTGGTTATTTGACGGGTAAGGTAATAGGTTATTCTAAAGGTATATTCTGATTGATGGTAAGTAACTGGTATCTGGGTAAAGCGAGGTAAGTACCTACATGGTAAGTACTTGCGACGCTACACCATCCATTTCCCAGGCCACGGTCTGGGAAGTGCTGCACAACTTATAGCAGAAATAAAAAGTGACCTGAATGCAGCAATTTACTTAGCAATAAAACTTATTAGGTTTTAAATGAAAGATAAAGAAACTACGCACTAAGGGCTCGGACAAACTCAAAGTATGATGGCACGTATACGACAGCTAAATAAACACAATGGATTAACTGGAATCAGGCATGAATTACTGGTTATCATCATCATCATCAGACATTATGTATTATGGACATAGGCCTCTTTCAAGTAACGCCAACATGCTCTTTCTTCGGATATCACCGCTCCACCTTGCTTGGTGGCTACGCTCCGTTTACTAAGAATGACAATTCCTGGTAATAATAATCGCAATTGGTAAATTTATTATGAGTTAGGGTCACCACATTTGTACAAATAAATAATGATTTCCAAACTATTCTTCTATATCTCTGCTTTCCGACGCATTAGCTTGAGATAAGCCGATATCTGACGGGCATTAATGGCTTGCGTTGAATTAATTATAGACGAGTCCGCGGGGGAACGGCAACAGGTCCGCATTGTTTGGTGAATGTAGGGACGTAAGGGTTGAATAGGGTTGCCACTCCAATAGAAATATTAATGATAAAGATACAGTCTAAAATTTAGTGGAATGGATTTTGTATAGCTTCCTTTACCAGCTGTGTTAGGCAGAATTTCTAGAAATAATAGTCTGAAGCAATTAAGACTATTAAGACAGTATAAATTAATTACTGAGGTCACCTGACAAAAAATGCGATTCGTCGTCATTCGATACGTTCGTTTGTTCATAAAATTTTTTTTTGAGTAAGGTTTTCTATACCTAACGTTCGTTAAAAAGTAGTGCAGAATTGGATGATTCAAGGGTTAACTGTAATTACAGCAAACAACAGCTTCTCTTTTGAATGTAGGTACCAATAGTAGAGGTAACTTGGAAAAAGGAAGCCAAGTTAAAGCAGTATTCGGAATGAGGAACCGGAATATAATAAAAATAATAATTAAAGTAGTCAGTGTCAGCCCTGTAACCGTCGGCGGGTGTGCGGACGCTGGGCCTACGCGGGCGCAAGGAATGCGGGCTCTTGTTCGTTTTGGGAGCGGGCGCAGGTAGGCGCATCCCGCGTCCCGCCTCGCTGCGACCCTGACGTCTGCGCCTCTGCATTACATAATATACAATACACCTGTACGTATACGTTTACAATGTTCAAGCCTTTAGGTATAGAGCTGAGATAAGAGCCTCTGCTTTATATACACACCTATAAACGTATATGAAGTTCAAGTTTTTGGGTATAGAGCTGAGATAAGAGCCTCTGCTTTATATACACACCTATATAAACGTATATAAAGTTCAAACTTGTAGGTATAGAGCTGAGATAAGAGCGTGTGCTGTATATAATAAACACTGAATGAGGTTAGATCTGCTTTACATAACCTATACGTAGATAACGCGTTCATATATATCATATATATATCATATATAGGTATAGAGCTCAGGATAAGATAGTTCTTTATATACACACCTCAATATGCATATAACGCTCAAAGCCTTAGGTATAGACTTTAGTTAAGAAACTATGCTTAATAATTTATATGTATGTCACCGTAAGATTGCAAAAACCGTTAGATTGTAATCTAACTAGCGAAATTATAAACTGTCGACAGATTACAACTTAACGCCTTATTTGCATATGTATCGTTCAAGCTTTCAGGTATAGAGCTGATATAAAAGGCTCTACTTTACACACCTCTATTGCGCCTATCATGCGTACATAATGATCAATCGAGATCTGTATATTGTTTCTTGCAGTAGAATTAAGTGGGTATAGTTTCTAATGTGTTTAACATCCAATGATTTCAGATCAAATTAAACTCTCAAAATTAGTCGAAAAGTTTGGGTAAACGAAGTTCAAAAAATCGACCAAACTTAAACCAACTTAGACGTAGAGCACCCACGAGACCAATAAAACAGACGCCAAATTTGATTTTAGATCAAATTAAAAAAAAAACTCTAAAATATTTTACCAAACATAAACCAACTCGATTATTAGAGTTAGAGCTGATGCCCGCGACTTCGTCCGCGTGGTTTAAGATTTTTTGATTCCCGCGGGAACTCGTTAATTTTCCGGGATAAAAAGAAGCCTACTCTCCAGGTCCTCAACTTTACCCATTCAAAAATCATGTCGACCCGTTGCTCCGTTGTGGCGTGATTTAAGGACAAACCAACAAACAAACACATTTCGCATTATAATATTAGTATGATCCACGTATCAACGTATCACGTATCAAACAGATGCCAGATCTGCTCGAAGTTTGGTTTTCAACTTAAAAGTCTTACGTCTACTCTCTACCTTAGATACGAGTCCGCTATCTATCTCGTAATTACAAAGTCATAAAACATCATCATAAGCCTTCGAAATAATTATTATTAAACCAGTCGCGGTTTCCTCGGACCTGGAAGGAGTTATTACACTACCATCGCTTACAGCAGTATTACTTCAAAAATACAGTTTTATGTCACATACCTCGGCGTGCCTAAAATAAGGATTATAATTGTAAAACCCGAACGTCAACAATTTTAAAAGAAAGCGATGGTTGTATGCCCCCTGTAGTAAACGCGTGAGTAACCGACATCCTCTCCTCTCCCCGCACCCCTCTCGCCTCCTACCGCACCCCTGTCCCTGTCTGTTGCCAAGCGCATACTGGACCTGCAACTTTAAGCCTTCGGAATTTCACCGCTAAAGAATTTACCGATAAATGCTTGAAATTTTATGTACACGAGAATTGCGAAACGGAAAGAAAGTACCTGCCTACGTACTTACTTTTTTTTAAGTAACTTCGAGAATGGCTGGACGTTTTAGCTGATTTTAACTGAATTCAAAGAACTTGAAGATTGGATTTTTCGGAAAACAAGGATTTAAGTAATCGCTTGCGACATGAAGAAAATCTGTGTCGTACCAGCTGTACTATTACTTATTCTGTGGTCGTACCACATGAGTAAAGAAACGGAACAGAGACAAAGCTTCTATGGAGCGAGCAAAATGTATACCTATTTTGGTAGGGTTGGCACAGGAGGATACAATTTAATAAACAATAGTTATTTGTTCAACTAGATGCAAGGTTTGTTTTTGTTGTAATTGCCTAGTTTGAATCCCGAGCTAGTGAAGAATTCGAGCTAGGAAGGATTAGGTAAATTAGAATCCTGAATCTAGTGAGGAATTCCTAGGCACAAGAAACAAAAAACTTTGCTATGGCGACAACTTTTCACTTCAACAGCGAGAAAATAAAAAATGTAAGAAAAATATTTATTGAAACATTAAGGTATTTTTACATTTTTTAATTTAAATTTAGAGTGTTTTTATACACTATATTAATAAATATATACAGTTGATTAAATAATGTCTAAATAAAGTGCAGATCATTGTTAAAAAATTCAAGTAAGTAATAAAAATCCAGCGCCATTTTGAAATTCTTTGTTAATTGACCGATTTCGTTCAAAATCGATATTTGGGGTTCCCTGGGATCATAAAACAGGAAACTGTTACCAAAATTTAAAAAAGTTAGCGCCATTTTGAAATTCTTTGGAAAGGATCCCTAAGATCACAAGACATAAAACATTTACCCTCATTTACTAATCTACTACTACTCCATTCGTGCTGACATACCCACTTTTTTCTATCATATTAGAAAATCATACTAAGCAATGTGTTTTTTTGAAATATTTTCATAAGTAACTTTATAATTTTTCAAGGTATTATAAAAATCTTCTATCAAATTTGATCTTTTTTTTATGATCTTGCGACTCAAAAAAAGAAAAAAATTATTCTAATGTTTAGGAAACTTCTCCATTGATATTTTTAATTTTGATTGAAAAAAATAACAACTTTTATTACTAAAGTGAGATGTCACATGCCACATCATATGCGACTACCTACTGTAAGGCTCGCTCGTTTTTTTTACAAATTACTTATTCTAAATGTTTTGTTTTCCACAATAAAATTTTGACAAGTCCTGGCAGCTGGGCAAGGTACGTTGCGCACGAACCATAACGGAGAAACATTGATTTAAATATAATCTACGCGTACAGAAAACACAAACTAAATAGATTGAGCGAGCTTCGACGCGAGTTTGGCGACGTTACGGCTGGCCGGCGAACCGCGCGCGTATCAGTTTAGTCAAATTAGATGGATGCGTTTACAGAATATCATAATAACATCTAATATGTATGGTCTATCTATTCTACACATTAAAAATAATAAATTATAATCAAGTTAGTACTACTTATTAGAGTCTTTGGGATAGGTAAAAAATGATGTGTTTTTATTCATTCTATTATTGTTCATACACACTGTACAGTAAACCATATTTACACTTATATGTAAAATTACATTAAAACACTATTTAAATCACTAAATTATTGACATTAACATTAAATATGAAAACACGACGCGCGACGTGTACTGCAGCCCCTGAGCTTGAGCACTGACCGAGCCGGTTTAAACCGGTTTCTCTCCGTACGTGACGTAGCCCGAGTGCTCACGCACACACGCGCCTCAAGCTTGTAGTAGTGTACCTATCGTAGTGCGCTTGTATGAAGCTTTGCCTCTGTTCCGTTTCTTTACTCATGTGGTCGTACCACAGAATAGGTAATGTCGTACTTTGGTTGGCTGTTGTTAGTTGAAAGAAAATGCTTACACTTGAAGTGGTATACCTATTCTGTGGTGGTATCATTAAAATAAAAAAATGAGCACTTGTGCTTCTGAAAAATAATCCAATTTTAACTATAATATGTGTAGGTATGTACCTGCCTACCTACTTAAACATCTTCACACAAATAATAATAAGCTATCATCAGGTTAAATGCACGAATGTCTTTTGAATGGTCACAGAACATGCGAAGGCTTCATTAAAAAGACAGAGGTCGAATATTATCTCTTTTTTTAAAATAATATTGTGTGAGGCTTTAAATAAAATCGTCTTGAATCACGTATGTTATTAAAAATATCATCCTTAACATAAAGCCCTTTGAAGTGTTTTGCTTTATAAATAAAAAGGCTTAAGCTTCTTAAGTTGAGCCTCAGGCGTGGTCGGCGGTTCCTCGTTATTTTTAGGGTTCCATGCATAGCAAGTGTTATAACTGTAAAATGCTACCTGCAATTTAAAACGTATCCATACTGATTTCATGAATGCGAAAGTGTGTCTGTCTCTCTATCTGTCTGTTTGTCTGCTACGTTTTCACGGCCCATCTGCTCAACGGATTTTGATGAAATTTGGTACAGGGGTAGATTGTATCCCGGAAAAGGACAAAGGCTAATTTTTATCCCGGAAAATTTAAAAGATCCGGCGACAATAAAAAAATCTTAATCCACGCGGACTTAATCTCACGGTTTTGGGGGCGTACGGATAAATGAAGTCAATCCATGCATCCTTGACCCTGATCTCTTTGCTATATCTCTTCTAGGCTGTGCTTCGCGCTCCTAATCAACTTCTACAAGAACTTCACCATTGTATCGAAATTGCGATTGGGCAACCTTTATTTACGTAAATTTTCTTACAATCAAAATTAATGATAATGGGGTTAGTATTCTGTACGAAAATATAAGTAAGTACCATCATGTCGTGAATTTACACCTGTGTAATCTATACTAATATTATGTAATTAAATGTAGTGTACCTGTTTTCAACCGAGTCAGGCGAAATTTGGAACCAAATTAGATCAGATACATCCCGGGGAAGGATATGGGCTACTTTTTTATCCCGGAAAATCAAACCATTAAAAAAAACCTACCTGATTCCACGCAGACGAAGTTGCGGGCATCATCTAGTGATTGATTCATTATGAAAATACACGTAACATTTTCATAATTTACAGAACATTTTATAATGATGGATGTTTTTATAATTTTTCTAAAATACCTAATTTACCTTAGTGTGGAATAATGTAGGTATGGCACGGAACCAAGGTGGGAATGTTGTGGTTTGTTTTTGTTGTGTTGCTCGTTTGGAGGTCAGTCGCGTAGTAAAGTATCGAGGTAAAATAAAAAGAGACCGTGTGGGAGCTGTATCCAGGTCATAAATGCGAAGCCACCGACACTTTGGCCCTTACCCACACATTCACAATATAAAGTTTTTTGAAGTGAAAACTTCTTAAGGCACGTTTAGCACTTTTTGGTAGGGGGTAAAAATGTAGATTCGCGCGACCGACATGCTCGCGAGCAGCGACATGCTCGGGAACATATCGGGAATATACTCCATTCGAAATTAAACTTTAATGCCTTAGAGTTAAGGCTTATATTTTAATTTTTTTTTAAAAGAAAATTAAAAAAACAAAATAGTTTTCACTTCTATCGGCAGTCCCTATGACTGCCAATTTTTTTTAAGTACCTATTTAGTACTACCACTTGTAAGTTGTACTTCTGCGTAAGTCGCTTGCATGAGTAACTTACGCTATGTAAATGTTATTAATGTGAACCCTTTGATTTTCCGGGATAAAACTAGTTTATGTCCGCGCCCACGATGCAACTTATCACTGTACAATATTTCGACAGACATACTTTCACATTTATGATAGGTATTAGAAGAATTATATTCAATTATCTTTAATTCAAATACTTTTATTATGTAACAATAATTTAGGTAACTTTATCCTCGGAAACTCGGATTCTCAATCTAATATTATAAATGCGAAAGTGTTTATGTCTGTCTGTCCATCTATATGTCTGCTACGCTTTCACGGCCCAATTGTTCAACCGGTTTGATGAAATATGGTACAGAGATATTTTGTATCCCGGGGAAGGACATAGTCTACTTTTTATCCCGGAAAATTAAAGAGTTCCCGCGGGAACTTAGAAACCTCAGTCCACGCGGACGATGTCACGGGCAGCAGCTAGTTATAATTATTTTCTTTTTATCTCAAGTTTACAGCTTTCGTGGCGCAGAGGTGAACGCGGCGCTGTATGAGGTAAATCGGATTATTGGTTATTAAGAAAGTTTTACTTTACTCTTTTAAATCCGCTGGTTTTAGCCCTACTGATGAGTTCTGTTCAATGTTATACTAATTCCCTTGCAACCAAATGAAAAAGCTATTAGAAGAAAACGACAGGCACCTACGTATTAGATACTAGATGATGCCCGCGACTTCGCGAGTTAGAAAGTTGGCGGTGTTACACCCCCGTTCCTCGGACAGCAGGTATACAGCTGCTGGTCCCGCAAATTACCGCTGATTTTCCTGAGTTTCGTCACTTTTTTTTATCCACTACAAGTTAGCCCTTGACTGCGATCTGACCTGATGGCAAGTGATGATGCAGTCAAAGATGGTAGCGGACGAACCTGTTAGGGGCATGTCAGTTATATTAAACTCATACCCCTATTCGGTTTCTACACGGCATCGTACCGGAACGCTAAATCGCTTGGCGGCACTCTTTGCCGGTAGGGTATTAACTAGCCAAGACCGAAGCCTCATCGCACATCGGTCACATCGGGCTATGAGCAGCTAATTTCGATCTCTAGGCTAGCACTAAGAACTTATTAACAGAGAAATCTAATACTTTAAGTATCTTTTTCCACCCGGGAATCGAATCCAGTCCTCGTCATTCCCATGGCAAACATATTTACCACGTAAGTTATGCACGTAGCTTATTCTATTAGGTGAATAGATGATGCTCGCGACTTCACTTGGCTTTAGCCTTTTAGGTTTTTAAAAATCTTCGTATTTCCGAGATAAAAAGAGTATATCACTCTGTAGTCTCTACTAGCTTATTAACTATATTCATGCATCCTTTGTTCCATTGCGGCGTGATTGAAGGATAAACCAACAAACAAACACACTTTCGCATTTATAAAATGGATAACAATGGTGTCAAATTCCCGTACTCATAAATCTGAACTTGCCGAGGTCTGAATAAAATATATAATCTGTCCGTTACGTCCTTAAAATGAATGTTCCTCATCTGAAATTGAAATTGACTCTACATTTCACCTTTTTTGTGTGTCGCTTATACAAAGGGCATGTATTAACTTTCCCGAGATTTCCTTTGAGAAATTTGTGTGCAGGAAGGAGAATTTACATTCTTTGTTATCGCGATTTCATTATTTACGTCATGAAAGTCGATAAGTAGTTATATAGAATTTTTTTATCTATATACTTATAAACTAATATTAATATTAAGAGGTAAAGTTTGTGGGCTTAGCTATCCGAAGCTCAAAGATGCGGCACGAAATAAAGAAGTTTTTCGGATGATGACCGCCAAACTTCATTCTGAAGAAGGCGCTGATGATGATGATGAGTTTGTGACGTTGCAGGGGGTAATCTCTGGATCTTCTGAACCGATTTTGAAAATTCTGGTACCAATAGAAAGCCTCATTATTTGTGAGTGTCATAGGCTTACATATTATCCCGAAAAATAAGGGAAATATTTAACAAAAATATTTCACACGAACGAAGTCGCGGGCAAGTCTGCTAATTTCTAATAAGATTAAGATTACTAGGATTGTAATATTACAAGTTTTGATATGGATGTTTTTGTGTTGGACAAACATACTTTCGCAGTTATAAAACGGATAGAGATGGACGTCCAAATTTCCGTACTCATAAATCAGAACTTGCCGAGGTTTGAATAAAATATTTATGATCTGGCCGTTATATATTAGGAGATATCTGCACTTTTGGTAACTATCTCCAGGAAGGCTGATTCAGTATTAGGCGGGTATATGGCTCTCCACTGATGACGATTGTGAAGGTTTGCCCGCATGTGGATGGGCCTTTCACTAGATATGGTCGCTCAAAGACGTGTTATGGTTACCAAAAATTAACCATAACTAGGAAGGCTGAAGTCTTGTTCAGTATTAAAGTATACGCAGTACCTATGTAAACAGTATAAAAGCTGTTTGTATGTCGTTTATACGGCCCTTACAAAGGGCTTGTATTAAATTTTTCGAGATTTTCTTTGAGAAATTTCTGTGTAAGAAGGAGAATTTACATTCTTTGTTAAGCGATTTTATTATTTACGTCATGAAAGTCCATAGTTATATAAAGTCTTAAATCATTAGGTAAACATGTTTTTTTTATAATTTCACAATTACACTATAGGTACTTACTTACTATCACTTCGTAAAATCACTTCTACATAATATGATGTACTTGAGTACATCATATTATTATGTAGAAGTATTATCTCTCTCATAGATTTTTGTTCCGTTTGCCGTGGAGACCCTTGGGTCGTGGATTTTTAGTGGCAAATTTTTTTTGCGAGATATTTCACCGCGGTTAATCGTCTCATCTGGTGATAGAAGCGCTGGCTCATTTTTTGCGCAAAGGATCAGCCTGGCTGTCCAGCACGGAAATGCAACCAGCATTCTTGCCACCATTCCACGTGGGCATGATTTATATAGGTTATATAAATAGGATTTATATATATTAGGTTAGGCTAGCGTTAAGTTCTATTGTATTGTTTTCAATAAATGTTAAGAAAAAAAAAACTTGAGTACTTATCTTCCGCAAATTCTACGTCAAATCCTACCTAACCAATACCTACATTATTGAATCACAAATCTCGATGCGATTCTTGTGATTGAATAATTTTAATCTCTACTTTCATTAATGAATTTATTTCGTGCAACACAACTGTAAGAGTTGTAATTTAAGTCAAAAACTTCTAAATTTCAATTACTCAATTATACGTTTGAGAGTATTTATGCACGCCAAAAGGCTCATTTAAAATAAGATACAGTATAAAAAATATACAGCTGATTAAATTAAAATATGGTAGGTAATCTACAACAAACATTAAACAAATCAAGATATTAACTTGCATTATGCAAATAGCATACTTATTTTATTATCAACATATTATCACAATCACCAATTAAAAGTTATAATTGTCAAAGATTAAATAATAGTTACTTCGTCTCAAGCATAGATTATAATATTAATAATATGTTGGTACGTACTACGTAAAGCTAGCAAGTCTGCAAAATTTATACGAAGAGCATAGTATTTAATTAATCTTGCATCTAATACCTACCTATATGTATACGACAACAGTCTAATTTAGTTTTAGTTGATGCAGGGCAATCCAAGTTGCAACCGGATTTATGTTCAAGTTTTGTAATGAGTTTTTCTTAATTGATTTATAATTAATTAGTTTGTCAACTTTTGTTCTACGGTTTAATAATGACTATTCCAAAATAGCGTTACTCTACACAACTAGTAGCCAGAGGCTGGTAATCGATCGACTAGTGCCCAATTTCTAGAGTGTACAAAAGCTTATACTTAGTTGGTTTTTGGTAAATTTATTAAGGTTTTTTTAAAGCATTTTCTAGAGAAGTTCACTTTTGCAGGTTATTAGCATTCTTAAATTAATCCCGTCTAGCTCATATCATCTATCACCTAGCAAGTATGGGACTCTCGAGAAAGGCTCTGGTTTGTAGTACAATTCCTTCTATATTTTTCAATCTATATTTTGGACGTCGGGAGTCGGGATGCATTCACTTAGGTATAGTTTTGAAAATAATTGAAATGTTCCTTTGGATTATATTATAGTGCCAGCTTAGTTGATTCTCTAATGGGCCGTTATTGCTTAACACAAAAGCAGAAAGCTATTCGCAGTCGCCATTGAGGACATCCTTAATTCTACTAAATTATGCATCTTAGATGTTCTTCTGATTGTCACGAGCATTATCCTAGCATTGTGAACGTACCCTTGAGTTTCTAGGGAATAAGGATTATTTAAGAGTCCATAATAGAATTACCCTGCCCAATGAGTCATACACAATTTTGTAGTTTACTACTGCGACTTTGACTGCGTTGATTTCGTTTTTATCCATTTTCTAAAAACATCATATGGCGTCAAATTTAAGAAAAAAATTCCAATTTGAATTTCTGGTTTCTGAGGGATCTACGGCATAGAGGGAAGTGGTATACCGTAGGTTTAGTAGGTACCCTACCTACATTGAGATTTGGAATGTTAATATAAATACTGTTACCCCCATTGAGTCTTAGTGCCAAAAATTTCACTGCGATTATGCCCCATGACAGATGGGCGGGCTCATTTTTTGCGCAAAGGACAAGCCTGCCAGCGCAGTAATGCAGTCAGCATTATTTCCATGCGGGCATTTGCATATTAATTAGTGGTTAGTAAGCTTATGTTTTAAATATAAAAAAAATACAATTTTCTAAATGGTATGAGCGTATGAAAGTCAATCAGTCTGATTCTCCTGTATTAGTCTTAGGGCCATACTGCCAACGCTTAAAACAATACTTAAGCAATATTACTCAAAATTACTTAATAAATTATATTTTATTATGTTTATGTATTCATGAATAGATTCTTCATTTGGCTTTCTTTTCTCCAATACGCATTGTACTTGAGATACTTCCTAAAGATTAAAAGCACTTAATTTTCCAAACGTTTATCTAATCGAGAGGAAAACGCGGTGAAACCGGCCGCCGCGCGCCGCTCTGTGTTGAGAGAAATTCTTAATTATATACAAGCCTTTCTGTCCGGGCGCGGTGGCTAGGGCTACCACGTCTCATTTGAAGAAAATGGGATAGAGAATTTGAGAGACCTAGAGATTTTTACTTTGAGATGTTCTTAATTCGTATACTAAAGGATAGGTAGGTACGTAAAAGTGCTGATAACCGAGCCATAGTGGTTAAACCTACTGTTGCAAGCAATGATGAGGTCTGGAGCGCCCTTGCATAGAAAATACCTACTCTTGCCTTGAGTATTTCCAATTTTTAAATTAAAGTTTTTTCTAAGTATTTTTCTTAAGTTACACGTGGCAAGGCGCTGGAACGGCTTCCATACCATTTGGACGTCAACCACATTAGGATGCCAACGCTGACGGTTTCTTGCTGTGGTAGAAGTGTGGGTGAAGAACAATGTTGTGAAGTTCCTGAGCATACTCTCCAAAGTATATCCGATAAAAAACCAACATTGAGTCGGTGCTGTAAGCTATGCAATTTCGCTTGCGTGAGAGATAGATAGCCAAAGATTTTTCAGACACGGCGATCTATTTTAGGGTTTTTTGGTAGGTTTTACCTAAATGAAACTCCAGATATCACGACAAATCGTTTATTCACTCCACAACTATAAATATGGTACACAATATAGTAATCGACATGCGTGAGTCGTGTGTGTTTCACGGAGTGTTGGAGTGTAATACTAGTAATATTTTTATACGACTGTCTGAAAAAAGGAGTATATTGTTTTCAGGGTTCATGTATGTACATACATACAGTATACAAACTCACATACATAAATACATATTTATGTATGTGAGTTTGTATACTCCACCATAACTTCTATACGTCTGAACCGATTTCGATAAGTGAGGTATCATATCGTAAGAATCCCTAGCTTATACCGGGTGACATAGGCTAGTAAAATTTAAAAAAAAAATGATGGCGTGACCATAGCCCCGCATTAAAGACTAAAGTTGAAAAAAATGTTTCTAAAATAAGATTAACTACATAATCATCATCTAGAAAATGATGAGTAGATTCCAAAAATATATAGCACTAAGTATAGTTCAATATCCAGTTATTCACAAAAAAATATCATCATTTAATAAAAATGTGAATAAGATTCTAATTTATCTAGATTAATTTAGAATTTTAACTTTTTAGTTCGTTTTTTGGCAGGGCAGTCGTGTTTTTTAATTTTTGTATTAACCTAAACCTTGTGCTTGGGTCTATCGAGTCTAATGCATCGAGTTGGTATCTTCTTGGCGAAGAAAATAGCAGTCGGAAGGTTATTCCATTTTCTCTCTGAGTGAATCAGTAGGTATCGAGGAAGCAATTAGTACGTTTGCTTTCTGTTCTTAAAATATACTCGTGCCTAGGTAAGCATTAAATAGGTATTTCAGCAATTAAAATCTGTACGGATTCGTTTCACGAAACTATTTTATTGTTGTATCTTTGTTCAGGGATAATATACTCGGCTAGTAAAAGTCGTGTGAGTGCAGGTCCCAAAGAGCACAATACCTGAAGCGGCGCCGTTAACGCGCCGTAATGGCTGTCTGTGCGCCGCAACCACCATAAATCCTGCGTAATTACTACACCTGTCCTAAAGCCCTCAGGTAATCTGAGCTATCTAGGGTTTTATCTTCTTCCTAGCTATAAAAGATACCTCGTTTCAACAAACTTTTTTTTTAAATCCTCTAAGTTAGCCCTTGACTGCGATCTCACCTGTTGGTAAGTGATGATGCAGTATAAGATGGTAGCGGGCTGATATGTTACGGGCATGGCAGTTACATTAAACCCATACTCCTAATCGGTTTCTAACTTTGTAAACGGCATCGTACCGGAACGCTATATCGTTTGGCAGCACGTCTTTATCGGTAGGGTGGTAGTTAGCCACGGCCAGACCAGGGAAAATTCAGAAATTATAAATTCCCAAATTGACCCTGCCGGGGACCGAACCCGGGGTCTCCGCACGTTAAGACAACAGCGCTCAACACTGCGCCAGGGAAGTCGTCAACCTCTCTGGCGCGGTGGTGCTATGTAGCCTTTTTAGTTCCCATTTGATTCCCGAGAGGGTTAAATGTTAATATTATAGGTTCTCTCAGGTCTTGATTAAGGAGAAACCATGGCCACATTTCCACCCATCAAATGAATTATTAGCGTTCAGCTTTGCTAACCCGTTTAACGTTTGTATGGACCAAAAATTTTATGAAAATAGGCTTACCAAAATTTTCCGGTCATATTAGAATACAGATTTAGGCACGCACAGTTGACGTTACTTTAACTTGAAAATTGACACGAGAGCCTTTATTTTGTAGTCAATGCAAGTAACCTATTAAAAAATGATAATCCTTGATACTTTAATACAAAACAAAGCAGATCTTTAAATTGAAGTGCGTTTAGATTACAATCTAGATTGAGCCCCTAATTTGAAGCCTAGCTAACCCTAAATCAATTGCTTCATTCTAAGACGAACGTCGTCTGCATCTGAGAAACTTACGTAACCATGTGCATGCAATTCAAAGTTATTCCTTTGTTGTGCGTTGTAGCGTAGAGCTTTTTGCAACTAAGGACAGGAGCAAATGAGCGGAAATTCCGCATATTCCGCATCGATTCTGTGACGATGCAACAAGAATGACCTCAGTAAAAGTTGCGGAAATTCCGCATCAATTGGAAAGTTTTGCTGATGCGCGGAAAAGCGCGCTCGGACTACGACTTCTGCGCACAGATCGCATACTCATAAGTCTTAACATTATTTAAAAACTAGCGAATGCCCGCGACTTCGTCTGCGTGTATCGAGGTTTTATGGTTCCCGCGGGAACTCCTTAATTTTCCGGGATAAAAAGTAGCCTATGTGCTATAACAGACTATAATCTATTTCTGTGCCAAACTTCAGCCAGATCCGTTCAGCCGTGGTTGGGGCGTGATTGAGTAACAAACATCCATACATCCATATATCCAGACATTCATACATCCATCCAAACTTTTATAATATTAGTAAGCAGTAAGAAGTAAGATAGCAAGATAGATTTATGCTAGACAACAAATATAATTATTGGAAAGGAATGGAGATTCAAGGTTAGAGCTTAACTAGAAGATGCTTATTCGACTCAAGCTTAATGGGGTAGAAAACCCGCACCGTGAAAGGGTGTTTAATTCATTCTATACGACCAACGATCTCATGCTTATAACATATTCAACATATACATATTTTCATATACATATTTTGGTGCACGCAATTTCCCTGCGGAATTCCACTGCATTTGCCTCTAACGTTACTAACAGGTAGAGGAGAGGTACTCCGGTATTGTGTAGGTACTCTATAGGTACCTAACTACCTCTTCAAATTTTATTTTAAGCATTAAGTATTGCCTATTTTAAAGCATTATTTTTATCGTATGCTTCTTAGATTTACTTGGATCGTCACACAAATGAAAAATCAAAATTTTATTTATTTATTTTTTATTTATTTATTTATTTATTTTATATTTTATATTATTATTATTACATTAATCATTATAACCATAGTATTACAACCGTGCATTACATACATAAATACCAAATATACATAAAGAACGTTAATGGTTGCAATAGTATAAACTGATGCGCAACCATCAACGCCTACCTCAGAGAATAAGTATCGACACAGTATAACATTAACAATTTACAATAATAATATAAGTATACATGAGAGAAAATAAGTAGGAACATATTATCACGGTAACAAAAATAACAATAACAAAGGTGTGTGTGTGTGTGTGTGTGTGTGCGCGCGTGGTACGTGTGTGTGCGTGCGTGTGTGTGTGTGTGCGTGCGTGTGTGTGTGCGTGTGTGTTTGTGTGTGTGCGTGTGGGCGCGTGGTGCGTGTGTGCGTGTGTGTGTGTGTGAGAGAAAGAGAGAGAGACAGAGATTGTGTGAGGATTGTGTCTGTTACGATTTAGTGCTAAGTCATTTGGTGTGTTTAATCATTTGATAAAATCTTCAACATCATCGTATGACAGTGTTTTAAGCCACATTGAAACAACATTTTTGCATTTTTTAACAGTTAAGGGATAGATATTCAGGATCTTATTAACTTTGTTGTATAGTGACGAACTAGCATAGTAAAATTGTCGCCTCGTAAGTAAAATGCGAGATGGAATTATCGGACATACCCGATCAGACCTCCTTTTTTCTTCGTAAATACTCGGGTTATAATATAGTTCTTTATGCTTTTTTAGAATCACTTGAAGGATGTACATTTTCCTAACAGAGAGTACATCAGCTGTTTTATATAATTCATCAGTCGGGAATGAGGCGTTATCTTAAAGCAGCAATCGGGCTGGGTTAATTTATTGGTAGAAAACGTTATATATTTAGTTTTTGCGACATTAAGAGATAGAAGATTGGTAGAGAGCCAGGTCATTATCCTTACCAGGGCAGCTTCAGTGTAATGCTGTACTTCGGACCAACTATTGCCTTGGACGATTAGTGCTGTGTCATCAGCGTAAGAAATTATACGCCCGTGGGAGATTGGTATATCACAAAGAGCATTTATATATATAAGGAATAGTGTGGGTCCTAACACGCTTCCTTGCGGAACTCCATACGTTAATGGTTCCTCTTGACTTACCCATTCATCAATTTTAACACACTGCACCCTATCGGTTAAGTAGTTCCTAAATAGATCCAGGACACAACCTCTGATACCAATACGTTCCAGCTTAAGGAGTAGTGTTGAGATAGACACAGTGTCAAATGCTTTAGATAAATCTAGAAAAACGGCAATCGTTTTATCTTTCGCATCAAGACCCTTAGATATGGTGGTGACAAGCTCTATCACAGCGTCATCAGTGGACCTTCCAGCACGGAAACCGTATTGATTATTAGATAAGATATTATTTTTGTTAAGATATTGGACAAGGCGTTTATTTATTAGTTTTTCCAGAATCTTAGAAATTGCAGTAAGAACAGAGATTGGTCGATAATTGTTGAAACTGAGTCTATCTCCACTTTTATGAATTGGATAAATTAACGCCTTTTTAAAGACAGAAGGGAAAACTCCTTTGGTAAAACAGTTGTTAAAGATGTGTGTCAGTAGGGGTACCAGGATATGTCTGGCGCCCTTCAAGAGTGCAGCAGAGATGCCGTCAAAGCCTTCTCAAGTCAATTAAGCCGTTAATTAATTAATTGTGCCGTAATCAGCCGTCAAAGTCAATTACTTCTCAAGGTCTGTATAATCTGATCCACTTCACCTAAATCGCAACTAAGAAGTACCATTGAATCACGCCGAGAATAAGAATTTGTAGAGGGATCCTGCTCATTAGCTGATATAATATTATTATTAATTTTTTCAGCCAAATTTTTCCCAACACTTGCAAAAAATGTATTAACTTGGTTAACTGAATCAAGCTTATCATCAGAAATATTTAGAAGATCGTTTTTATGTTTTTTAGATGGCTCAAGGTTTGCAACCCTTTTAATAACCTTCCAGGTATCTTTTGGTTTCGATTTTGCTAGTTGCAGTTCATTCTGCTCATAATCTCTCTTTAGCTTCTTTGTTAAATTATTAAGAAAATTTTTATATCTCTTAAAGGTAGTTTTTATTATTTTATTATTAGGTTCTTTTTTAGAAATATGTATAATTGTTAATGGTTGAGTTCAAAATATCAACTAACAATTTGGATGAATCGATTTTCTTCTAGTTTTTAAGATGATATGGTCTAAACAGCTTAAAACACGCGTGGGAAAGGTGTGGGCTGATAACATTGCATGTGCAGCAGTTAGGTTTAGATATTCATCAAGATTTGGGTCTTTGCTACCATCAATAATATTTATGTTGATATCCCCAATGACAGACACAGTGTTAAATGAATTTAATGTAGATAATATTCTATCAAGACTATTAATAAAGCTTGAAGCCTTTTTATATGAGGGAGACCGGTATACGGCCACAATAGCCATTTCATTTTTATATTTTAATAATAAACAGTTAGCTTCATTGCATTGCGGCTCTTCAACAGTATACCTTAGGCAGTCTTTAATGTAAACTACAATTCCATCATTCTGGTTTGTAAAGTTTGATTTATATGATATATAGCCCTGTAAAGCCGGTATTAAGGGTGATTTGCTTAACCAGCATTCCGACAGTATGAGTATATCTATTGGTACATCAATGCGCTGTAAAAGTATTGTCAAGCTGTCAAAGTTACAATGTATACTGCGAATATTCACATGCAATATTTTGATTGACTGTTTGCAAAATGATAAGTATGAAGTACATTGTTCAGCCAAGCAACAAAAGGATTTGGACACCACTACATTGTAAATTTCACTTCCTATTGTAATAGTATCATCCATTGGGGGCACCGCACAAATATAACAAGGGAACTAAATCTACTTCCTTAGGGATATAAGGAGCTATGAGAATGTATCTTGGGGGATTCATAAAGAATTTATTCAAATGAGAAATAGTTATTTCAAGCAAATTATAGGTTAGTTTAAATGATATTTTTATTGTTTTGTGTTGCAGAAATGAGTAGTTTTGAGCAGCTAAACTGTAAGTATCTAAGTAGTTTTGACTTGTATTTATGATATGTATGTGTTATGTGTAAGTGTGTGAGTGTGATGGTTAGATTACATGTCGAATTGCAGATAAAAAACATTATACAAATCAAGTCTATGAAAAGTAGAAGTTTTAGAATCATACAACTTATTGATAAAGAACTGTTATGGTTAGGCATTTGACAGCAGTGGTTTAGGATTGGGGAGTAGTTACCTAAGACTAGTCAGACCTGTTCCTTTAATTTTGTAAAGTCAGATTCGTCATTGATTCGGGACAACTTTGCCCCTTCCTTTTTCCGAAGAAAGATTTTCCCAATAGGTCTTGCAGGTTCATTTGTGCTTAAACAGTCAGTTTTTAGTTGTTGATTATCTTTACTATACTTTTTAAACATTTTAAGGATCCTTTCTTTGACTAGAACACTTGTACAGTCGACTATGATTGTTCTGTAGTCTTGTGCCCGGGTACTTATCCTAAAAACATCTTTTATATCATACGGTTGCAATACCACATTAATCTTCTTGCAAAGTGTCGAAACGACTTGTAAAAGACTCTCCTTATTTTCTTGTTTTGTCTGTGGTATGTTCCTTATTTCAAGACAGGTCGATCTTGTATGACGGTCAAAATTTTCAAGTTTTTCTTCAATAGACTGCAGTTGTTGTGTGCACTTCTTAAGTTCAACCTCCATATCCTGAATTTGTGTTTTAACTTTGTCATATGTCTGTGACAAAAAGTCAATTGAAGCTCGAAATTCTGAATTTTGGTTGGCTATTTCTGCCATAGTTGAGTACAATTTATTGAATTTCTCTTCTTGTTGTCCTCTAAATTCGCTAAACATTGTTTTCATTTCAACCATGAAATTCTGAATTTCCATGAGCTCATTTGGAGTGAGGCGGGTGGAGTTCGTTTTAGTGGCATTATTTAAGGTTAGAATCGCAACAACTGGAATTTGTATTTTGTTTTGATTGTTTAATTGTTTATGTTTTGCTTATTCTTACACTTACGAATGCTGAAAAATCCAATAATAGCAAATCAATTTCAGTAAACACAGTCACTATAACGATTTTGGAAATTCAAACGGCCAACGAACTGTCAATAGTGAACTTAAAGGTTTTTAGTAAAACTACTTAATAGAAAGTCTTGCAAACATTTGAAAATCACTATTAAACACTGATATTTCGATTCATGTAGTTTAATTGCATTAATATAAATAATTTATTAACTAAAAACGAAATATTTATTTAGCACAGCCTAGGAAACAAACAGTTCGTTTGCTTCCTACTAATCAAACATCAGGAGCCATACTGCCAACGCCTAAAGGCATATTGTTTCATTATTGTTCACTTTCGTGTTATAGAATTTTAATCCTTATTTTAAGAACTTCAAAGTACGTAACCTCAAATTGTCATTTTGAGTAATATTGCTTATGTATTGCTATAAGCGTTGGCAGTATGGCCTTTTTTTTAAAACGTAGTGTTTATCGCGTTTCGAGGAAATATTGTTTTCTTCTTCTATGCTCTGCTAGAAGTTTTATGAAAGTTCCAGGCAAGTTTCGTCCTGGATATTATAGATCTTTTATCCTTCTATCAGAAACCGCGTACTTCTAGTCACTGAAGCGACAGTTCTATTTTCTGTGAATGTTTATTCTATGGCCTGCCAGATGCTCTGCTAACTTCCCGTAGCAGATCATTATTTTCAATTGACTTTTTTCTGGATTAAAGAGCTAGAACTATTGCTGAAAAGTATGAGGAACTATAGAACTCAGCCGCAGGCGCACAGAACTCACTTTAATTTTTGATTTTGTAGAAAATGATCTGCTACCGGAAGTTAGCAGATCATTCTTTCAACCGGGGTTTTTTAGGTAAACTCGCCAGAACTATCTCTAAAATCTATTAGGAACTATAGAACTCATCTGCATGCGAACAGAACTCTCTTTTATTTTTGATCTGCTAGCACTCGTTCTGCTAAGTTCACGGACATGCCTCAGTGGCTGTGAAGATCACAGCTACGCTGTCGCCATGTTGGCTTAATGTTGGACGCTCTGGTTATTTATACCTAAGTTACCTGTATATAGTTTATGTTTGTTTAAATTTAAATTCATAATGTAACATGCAGGAGTGCTCAAATAAAGATTTTTCTTTCTTCTTTCTTTCTTTCTAAGTTGATTTAGTTAAATATTTTAATGTTGTCCTTTTTTGGCGACTACAATATGCATTTGCCCAAAATGGAGAGCATTACAAAATTTTACTAAATCAGTTTAAAATTCCTCGTGAGAGCGACACTTAGACTAGGAACGCCAAGGTACGTCATATGTGATATTAAACTGTCATTTTGAGTACCTAATATTGATTAAGTATTGCTTTAAGCGTTGGCAGTGTGAGCTGAAAAAATAAGTTGCTTTAACTTCTAAAACAAATTTTCAAAGTCTTCCGTGCGTACGCGATATAAGCGACTCGAGGAAATACGCTTATTTGGGAGGATCTTCCATTCTGCACAAGTGATTACGTACGTTTCTGAACTGTATGATTGCTGAGCTGTGATTATAAAACTACCTTAGGGCATAAAGGAGTGTATAAGATACCATATAAGCTATTTTTATACAGCTCAGAAGATAATATAGGTCGTTAGTCAGTTTTATAGCGGCTTGTTATTGGTATCTTCATTCTTTAACACGGGCTAAAGGAAATTTATTGCACATTGCGTTAAGCTTATATATAGGATAGTTACAACGCTATCTGGGATATAATCTATTCTAGTATGCATTTATCTGTTTGATTTACTGGAATCTGGATATTTTTGTGGGGTGTTAATGGTTAACAATTGATTTCAGTCGCTCTTAAGATTTTATCGCTTGAATTGAAATAATGCCCTCCTTTATAGCACCAAGTGTAAGCTGTGTGTATAGTTAGCGCCAATCGAATAGTCGTCTCTGAGCTGAGGTGCGAGTGCTTGTTTGCGCAGCTCTCGAATAACCTATTAAAGTCCACTCCATACTAGGCGCGAAAATAATATGCTATTGCGACGCGTGTTGCGGTAACTTCAAACGCGACTAAATGATTGGCGCAAGCGGTTCTTGTTTCCTACCTATATTATATTTTAACCCATCACGGGGCCACTACTTTAACTGAGAATGAGTCAAAAAAAGAAGGGTTTGGCCATAGTCCGTCAAGCTGGCCAAGTGCGGAAGAGCAGACTTCACATTTCTAGGTATTAGAACATTATGAAGAACTATACATGTGTCACCGGTTGTTAATCACTTGTTTAGTCGGATTATGCCGGACTGGTTTTCGGGCCCTTTCATGAGCATGTTCGCGCGTTACGGCCACTGAATATATAAAATTATGAAGAACTAGCTTAAAGTCCACGACTTCATTCGTTTGGACTACACAAATTTCAAACCCCTATTTTATCCTTTAGGTGTTGAATTTTGAAGAATCCTTTCTTTGCGGATGTCTACATCATAATAGCTATATGCACGCAAATTTCAGCCCGTTTCGTCCAGTGGTTTGAGCTGTGCGTTGATAGATCAGTCAGTCACCTTTTCCTTTAATATATTTGGACTCTGGCATACAGGTTACCTCACGTTGTTTTCCTTTACTAGTAGGTACAGTTTTATATCATTAATTGAGGTCTCGCCTTGACCTTAATAATTTATAATGTTAAAACATTCCGAGCCGTGCGCCGGGGAGCAAGTGACCGCGATATGATCAGTTCAAACGAGTTTCACGTCAAGGTGAAGCTGAAATCTGGAGCAACCGCTTACCTACTTCTTATGTGTCATTTTTAATTCAACTCTAACTTATTAAGTTCATAGGTATTTTACGTATAGTAGGAGATCCCGTATAAGAGATTTATACCCTTATCTGTTATTTATTTGTGATAAATGATAGCATACTCATTGACATATCTTGAATAGGTTGCCTAGTTAAATTGCGTACGGATAAAATCTAAATCTATATATATTAAATAAATTGTTAAGGGATCAACGCACAGCCTATACCGCTGGGCTTAGAAACTTGAATTTTTGACAGTAGGTATCTTTTGTGACGTAGGCGCTCACATAAGAAGGATTTTTCAAAATTCCACTCCTAACGGGGTGAAAGTTTGTATGAAAGTCCTTCATTTCCAAGATATTCACAAGTTATATCAACAAAATTTGGTAATTTGGCTTTCCGTTAGGTTTTTACTTGGTATTTTGGCTTAGGCTGTGCGTTGGAAAAAGAGGAGTTCCCGTGGGAATGAAAAACCCTATTCCAAGTGGAAGAAGTCGCGGGCAGCAGCTAGTATAGAATTAAATGACGTGGATATTTGTTCTCCAGGCAATATTATTTGTCCGTAGTGTGCTATCGCCCTTTTTAGGTGATAAACGTCGGAACAGTTTATAGCCTTTCATGATAATTAGGATTTGGCTTGTAAATACCTACCAGTGGGTCGGGCTCTAAAGTTACAACCACTTTACGCGATGATTAATGATGATTATTAGTTTAGTTAGTTCTTTGAACTCGAAGTTTAGTGTAAAAAAATCAGAATACATTTGTACAAGTAGGTACTAAGCTTATTTAGACCTAAAGTTTTTTGCAGATCGTGTAAGATGCTATATTCACATCCAGACCTTTCATACCAGAGATGGGAGACAAGAGAATTGAAATTATTCCACACAAATTTTCAATTAAATAAAGATTCAATCCACTCATCGCCTGTTAGCCTGTCACCTCGGAGAAAAGCCATACCTAAATAAAAACATTCGCCAAATATTATTTAGTTTTAGCATATTCTAAGTGTAGAGACTCGCTTTCAGCGATACATGGTAGGTATATCTACATATTATTTTGAGTCACCAATTCGTAAAATACATATAATTTCATCAATTCATCGCTAACTCAACGACGAACTCATACTTTTGGAATAGTACTGCAGTATATTGTTCATAATATAGATTGCAAAATGTGATTAAAAGTTGGCTAAAGTTCTAGTCGATTAATTTCAGGCAAATAATTAAAAGACTGGAGCTAAAGGCATCTGTTTCTGATTGGTTTTGCTCGAAGTCTATTCGAACTTATAGCTTAAAATTTGCTCTGCAAGCAAGAAAAGGCTGACAGAAGGGCTGGCTCATTTTTTGCGCAAAGGATCAGCCTGGCTGTCCAGCGCGGAAATGCAGCCAGCATTCTTGCCACCATTCCACGTGGGCATGATTTATATAGTAATTAGGTTAGGCTAGCTAGCATTCAGTTCTATTGTATTATTTTCAAAAAAAAAAAAAAAGTCTGGAGAGTTAGATAATAGACAAGACCGTAAGTAATACCTCAGTTTGTTTCGTTGAATTTATAATGAGACAATTTTTATTCCATTCCAATTTGAGTGCCATTTTCCACATTTTCCAACGAGACTTACTGACTGAACAGTGGCTAGGATCATTATATCGCTAGTAATTTAATTAGGCAGTATGTTCCTACTAGTAAGATAAAATAAAAAGAAAAGCTACGAAATTCGGTGACTTGACGAAGACCGCTGATAATGTTTGGTTATCAAGACAAAAGCCCGTATTCTAATGGTTAATTGCTCGTTGTTTCTTAAATATTCTGCACGAATCATACTAATATTATAAATGCGAAAGTGTGTTTGTTTGTTGGTTTATTGTTTTGTTGGTTTGTCCTTCAATCACGCTGCAACGGAGCAACGGATCGACATGATTTTACCAATAAAAATGAAGTGATGGTTATTAGATGCAAAGAGCCTGAGACGTATTTTTGGCCATAGCTCCGAGGATTTTAGGAGGATCGAGATGGGAACAGTACCAAGAGTTGAGGAATTTATCGAAACACGTGTGAGCGATTGAATTTTGAAAATCGGCTGCTATATTATTTGAAATTTTGAAAAATATAAAAAAGTCGGGTGTTTTGGGGGTTTACTAAATTGTAAATATTTCGGAAAAAAACCGATTCAAGAAAAAAAGAAAAATGAGGACCTGGAGAGTGACAGGGGCTTTTTATTCCGGAAAATTGAGTTCCCGTGGGAATTTAAAAAACTTAATCCACGCCGACGAAGTCGCGAGCCTCAGCTAATGTGTTATACTTTTTCAAACAGGAATTCGCTAAACTGTAATTTACGTCGTTCTCTTAGCTCAATGTGTGATCATTTATTTACAAATATTATTTACTAAAATACTAATTTACTAAAATCTGTGTAGAAACTACGAAAGAGGAACCCGTATTTGGAGCAGTTTGGAAATGAAAGTATTTGTGTAAAACCAATACTCTCGTTTCCAAACTGTACGTTGGCTAAACTGTAGCTTGGAGCTAGTTATCTATGAAAGCAACGTGTAAAGGGAATAACAAGTGCACTTAATTTAACAAATTAAAAAATACGACTGCCCTGCCATATTATTTTTGTAGTTTACCTCCGAAGCGATTTGCATATATAGCCTTTGAAATCTTATTCACATTTTTATTAAATGATATTTTTTTGTGAATCACTGGATATTGAACTATAGTGTTATATATTTTTGGAATCTACTCATTATTTTCTAGATGATGATTATATAGCTGATCTTATTTTCGAATATTTTTTTTCAACTTTAGACTTTAATGCGGGATCATGGTCACCCCATCAATTTTTTTTAAATTTTACTAGCCTATGTCACCCGAAATAAGCTAGGAATTCTACCGATACCTCATTTATCAAAATCGGTTCAGGCGTATAGAAGTAATGGCGGAATATACAAACTCACATACATACATACATACATACATACATACATACATACATACATACATACATACATACATACATACATGAACCCTGAAAACAATATACTCCTTTTTTCATGCAGTCGTATAAAAAAGAAAAACTACGAAATGCGACGACCGGCGATGGCGATTGAAGATAGCAAATAACAAAGAGTGGCCCGTGCTCCACAACGATAACTTTAATTTCCAAACTGCATATTCGCTTCACTAAAGCTAGGATTTAGTTAGCTACAGAAGTGGCATATACTGTTACAGCGACTGAAAACAGAATGCTACATAATATGCGGACCGGCGACGGCGAGCATCGTCAAAAAGAAAAGGTTGCTCTATACAAATACGATAGTTTTAATACTGTATGCTCGCTAAACTGTAGTTATAGCTAGCTAGTTAACTAGAAAAGCTACGTGTACAGCGAGTGAAAAAGGAAAACGACGGAATACGGCGACCGGCGACGGCGATCGCAGATATCGGCGAACAAGACATAGAAATGCTTAAAGGTCAGCGACGTCTCATGGCACGAATGAGAATAACATAAATCGTTTATGTTCCTCATACCTACATAATGTGGCCAATACACATACACTACACAACACATTCTCTAAACTTAACTAGAATTACAGCCTTAAATCTATTTCTGTCCCTTTCTGCAGGGAATATTATGAAAGGGTTAGCAATAATTTCAAGTCTGCCATTTTAGTTTAGTTTAGTTCTTCTCAGTAGAATCATTTTTCCGAACCGGTGGTAGTCTTAACGTTTCATATGTGACACAAGCTGCCCTACATGAAATAAATAAATCATTTATCATTTATCATTTAGATATGCACTACAGAATAAGCCCCAATATGCATAGTGTCGGTCACACGACACGGAGTCGGAGTAATTGAATAACAATAGGTAAGTACCTCGCCGTTGTCAACTGTTGATGTCCACTGCTGGACATAGGTAGCCACAACCTACTAAAAGTTAATAACCGCTCTTTTATTTATACCAGCTGTAGGTATGACACATGACGGTTCTTGTAACTCATTAATTTGTAGTTTGCGTCTTGATCGATCTCGATATTGTCGATCTGTGAGGAGTATGACATGGGTTGGGTAAAAAAATTGTTTGGTCATTTTGTTAATAGGTATTTTTTCCTTGTTTTGTGACTTTACTAGACCAGGGGGCATACTACCATCGATTCCTCCCCATCCCTATTTTAGGGACGTCAACTTACGTGACAAAAAACTGGCTTTTTGAAATAATACGCCTTTAAGCAATGGTGGTAATCCAATAGATAGAAGCCATCATTAAGATAGGGATTAGATTTACTCTTTTCTTTAGAGTTTGCTCTTTGGTTTCTATAGATCAAGACGCGAGAGCGGTACAATTTTTAAGTATCAAGTATTAAGTATTATCATCAACCGATAGACGTCTATTGATTGACATGGGTCTCGAGGAGGGGTTTCGTCTTGCGTCTGGTGCCAATGGTGCGAGGTCACCATTCTAGCACGTTCAGATCCTAACATTTATCGGTTCCTCGAACTACAAAGCTTTACAAAAAGGGCAACTGCTGAGTTTCTTACCGGCTCTTCCAGCTTTCCGAACCGGTGGTAGAGTCAAAACATGACGTAACATAAGATACATCTGCATATCCTAATGTGATAAATAAATGTACATTATACTAAATAAGGTACACCAGACACCTACTGTAGTCGAAAATTTCCTTGCTGAAAGTAATATTTGAGCCTCTGTAAGCTTGATTATTTTAGCTGTAGGGTTGATACCCCAGTATTAATAGGTCTAGCCCCTACAGAGGCGTGGCGCGGCGCGGTACGTAGCTGCAAGTATTCTTTGTATGAGGTTGTATTACATAATAGGAAATGATACCTACAAGGTAATATGGAGCTAGGCCCCCTTATGCGGCGCGGCATGGAGATGCACTGTGAGACGCGGCCTCGTACAAACTCATTCAAATTATATTTTAAGCTTCGTGCCGCGCCGCCCAGTGCATCTCAAATGGGGCTAGATCTTCATACAAATAATTTTTGGAGCTACGTTTCGCGCCGCTCCGTGCATCTCAAGTGGGACTAGACCTTCATACAAATAATATTTGCCGCTACGTGCCGCGCAGCTTCGCGTATCTCAAGAAGGCCAAGACCTTAAAACTGCAAACTCACTCATCTTCAATGAGTCATGGGTGGATGCTTTGTACAGCGAATTCAGATCTGCCCAAGATTGGGATTTATGGCAAAGATTTTATCACGCAGTGACATCGGCAAGTAATGCTCGAACTTCGAGACTTACTTTCAATGAATTTCATGAGAAAAGGGTCCGGTATCGAGATTTCATCAGCCTTTCAAAAATAAGAGTCAAGAATCGAGATCCTGTCGTGCAGTGACATCGCATCTTACGGTAGGTATGGAATCATCTTTATCTTGATAATTGAGAAAGAAATCTTTTCAATATTTTTAGTTAGCTTAAATCAAGTGCCAGAAAATTCAAAGCAATACTCACTTGCTATCAAGTATCAACTCATCCTGACAGACATCAACAGTGTAAGCTGTTCAGTCAGTAATAAAAATGAATGTAACAGTGCACTCTTCCTAAACTCCTTGGCGCAGTGTTGAGCGGTAATGTCTTTACGTGAGAGGTCCCGGATTCTATCCCCGGCAGGGTCAATTTGTGAAATTGTAATGACTGGCCTAGTAGGAGGCTTCGGCCGTGGCTAGATATCGCCCTATCGGCAAAGACGTGCCACCAAGCGATTAAGCGTTACAGTACGATGCCGTGTACGATTGGGGGTATGAGTTTAATATAACTGCCATACTCCTAACAGGTAAGCCCGCTGTCATCTTAGTCTGCATCATCACTTACCATCCGGTGAGATATCAGTCAAGGGCTAACTTGTAGTGTGTAAAGAAACACCTCTTTCGCACTCTTTCGCTATTAGCCAAAAGACATTGTCGCTGCAAGAATACCATAAATTCGACCAGGGGCCATACTGCCAACGCTTATAAAGCAATACGTAAGCAATATTTAATTATATACTCAAAATTATAGTTTCATTTCACATACTTGAATTTCCCAAAATAAGGATTATAATTCTAAAACACGGAAGTCAATATTACTAACAATAATGAAACAACATGGCTTTAATATCTCGTAGTTGGCAGTATGGCCCCTGTCAGAACAAATATTGAGGTAATAAAAATAGTGATGTAGGTTTCACATAATAAAGCATACAACTGAATTTGACAGTACATAAACATTGTAATCAGTAAGCAGTTTCCTTTTTCTGTGTATCTAATTAAGACTGTGAGGAAATTTAGTCCTTAAATAAATATATTTCGACGAATAAGTTTTCTTTTTGAGTGTTCAATTAGATAATAGCTAATTCATGTAAACAAGCATTTTCTTTTGTTAGTAATTCATTTGCTTTTGGCTAAAATCTCTACCCACGCTGTTTTACCATCGACAGAGATTTAGTAGGCAGGTTTAATTTAATTAGAGTGTTCTTTATCTACGGCCATTCTAAACTCCATTTATTATTTTGTGCGGCACCAAAACTAAGCTAGCTTTGTTTCTCGAAGTACATTTATGAAGAGAAGTGTATGTGAAGTATATTTAAATCAATCGTTGATTAGTTTTATGAGGCGGCAATTTTACTAGGGAGAGCTCAGGTGAGGGTCCAAAAATGAACTTTCGGGAGCATTGTAACACTGTCTACTTTTTAACTACGAGCTACTACTGTTAATTAATGAAAAAAATAGTTTTGCTGACTTTTTTTATTGACTTAATAGTTTGACTCACACAAGGACAATGATCTGGGTACATCTGAGGATAGCGTCTAGTCGCTAGAAAAAGAAGCAAACAAAAGGGAGAAATCTTACAAGTTGCAGTAGCAGTGGACGTCTGACGATGGCGTCTAAAAGTGTCGGATTCATAGATGTTATGTTTTGATCCAGTATCAATGTCGTAGCTCTAGTAAGATGAAGAATAACTTATTGAGAAGATTTTTATGAAAATATACTTCGTTAAAATAACTGCTGGTTCCAACTATAGGCCGGGATAAGTGGAAGTTTGAACCCCCCGTTCAAACTTGCCCAAATAGCACCTGGCTAAAACATAAAATAAATTTGTATAAAAGAAAATGATAGTTAATCACAAATCACGATTTAAATGTAGATGTGAGTAGACTACGCCGTATTAAACGCTATTTAAATATATGCAATGCAAAATACTCACTTATGTAGATGAGTGTCCGACTGGTGCCTCCGACAGGCGGGGCCTTGCTGTTGCGGCCTTTTTGCCGCATTTTTTGTCTGTTTTTGCGCCCAGAGAATTAAGGCGGGCCGGCTTGCTCCTCTTGCGTATTTTTTATACCTACTTGAGCCAAAGTTGACTTGTTAAGATGATATACATTCAAAGATACATAGGTATATTTTGCTAGAGTCTGTTTAGCGAAAGTAGAGAATGCGTAATGGCGTGAAATCTAAAAAAATAAAACGGGTATTCCAAAATGTACTTATGTTTTTTTCGATTTTTTTAGTCTTGTGTTTCGTATAGCACCGTGCTGCCAATATCTGAAAATCTAACTCTCAGCTTTCATACATAGGCCTACTGTACCTTATAGGTAAAAATACGCTATGGTTTCTTCTTGTTTTTTTTTTGTTATATAGTTTAATTTCTTCAATCGCATGAGCATTCTTACTCTTCAATTACCGTTAAATTTCCAATCAATCCTTTCTAATACAGGAATACATTTAAACAACTTTATTAAATCAAATAAAGTTGTACAAATGTTCTAACACAAACAACTAATATTTTAATAATGATTATCGAACTATTATTAAGTATATTAAATGAGATTATTTGGTGATTGGCAAATTTGCTTTTTATAAGGTACGTTACTAGTTTTTTTTTGTTGTCTACTTTTCCCACTAGGAATTAGGGTCAAACTAGTCATAATAGACTGATTTGGACGATTTTAGGCTTGTTTCGAACCCGTTCGGAGTAGGTACTTAGTTATGAACTATCTTGTAATTTTATAGAAGTTGCTGTTTAGCGACGGTCCAGATTCTGATCCAGGTTCCACATATTAATTTTACTAAAAAGGTAAACTTGTGATGAAACATCTTTGACTATATCAATGAGGAAAACTGTTCGAACGAGCGTCTTGCTTTTCATAAGTTTTTTTAATACTTGAACGATGTTGACTGATATGTAATTTTTTTCAGGACAGGAGGCTTCGTATGGGAAATGTAATTTGTTTGTGTTGTCAGTGCAGCTCCTTTTTGTTTGCCAGACAATTTATTTATCGTTTAAAACCTGCTATTGCATATTTGATGGGGTATAATTGTAACGGTAAAAGAACAGCTTTTAAAAAATAATAAAAAGCGAAAAAAGAGTAATCTATTCAATTTGGAAATAAAAAAACTTATATTGTGACCATAATGTACCTATCTACGAAAATTTTATTATTCGAAAGTTAATTCTATGAGAAAGATCTGTAATCATAGCAAGTAGGCTATTAAACTGGTTGGAGCGCAGATTAAAAAATAACAGAATCTATATTATACGGCATTCGGCGCGGCAAGCCGCACAAGATAAGGTATCCAATAGATAAGGCCTATCAGGTGTGTCTAAACATAAAGTGGCAAGCTCTATGTTTAGACACACCTGATAGGCCTTATCTATTGGATAGCTCATGCTTGTTTTTAACAGATTTGCGCGTAAAAAAATTCTTGCTGGAACTTTTTGATTGTTACAGTTAAAGTTAACATACACGCTTCAGTAATAAATACCTAATGGATTGATCGGTAGGTAGGTACTGTGGCTAACTGTGTTGTTCAAAATCTCTAAACTGAACATAAAATTGTGTCCAAACGTAGAGTGGAAAGTGCGCGGCACGCGGCGTTTGCAGAAGAGAATTCGGCCGCTTCCTAATAAGGATTTGACGACTATACGAATATAGTATGCGCGGCAGACGTTCGCGCATGGTAGCCACGAAAGATTGCCGCTATATGTTTGGACACACCTTAAATTACAGGAATGCGGATAAGGACAGCACTAGATTTAGTCAAGTCAATTTAGTTTAGAGAGTGTGTGAAACAGAATTACCGACACTGGTCAGTTAAACTAACAGAGTAATAATTTGTTTGATAATTATAATAAGAATCCCTCTGTCCATTAATACTCTGTGGTGAGGCAGCACATGTTTCTGTAGCGGTTCGAATTGGTAATGATAGGGTACACAAAGTCACTTTCCGTACCGCACGGGTCGCGCCGCGGTTTTGACACTAGATTTATCATTCCTGCTGGGTCTGCTTTCAGCATAATACAATAATTAAAGCAACATAAATAGAATGGGTTTTTATTCGTTTACTATACGATGCTCACGACTTTGTCCGCGTGGCTTTTCGTTACTTAATTCCCGGGAAACTCTTTGCTTTTCCGGTACAAAAAGTAACCTCTTTACATCTTTGATTATAATATCGACTTAAAAACAAGTCGATTCGTTGCTCTGTTGCGGAGTGAGTGATGGACAAACCACCGGACAAACACTTTCGCATTTATGTAATTAGTAGTTAGGCTAATGATATAAATAAATAAATAAATGTTTATTTAGCTTTACACGGATAATAATAAAATTAGGAAAGAAACACAAATATGAAAAAACTAAATACTTACTTACTGAAAAAAAAATGCAAGAATTATTTTACAAAATAACTATAAAAAATAAATTGTTCCGTGTAGTCACTAAAAAGGTTGCTACCTCAGCATGTTGCTGCAGTATATGATAACTGCAGCGCTGATTTTCAGGCAGAACCATAAGTATGAATCTTTGGCCGTGATCTCACGGTTGTAAGTTATAAGGCAATCTTTTTTTATCTGTAAAAGTTAGCCCTTCACTGCGATCTCACATGATGGTAAGTAATGATGGTAGCAGGTTAACCAGTTAGGGACATGGCAATTATAATTGCTTATCATACTCCTAATCGGTTTCTACATAACATCGTACCGGAACGTTAAATCGCTTGGCTGCACATCTTTGCCGGTAGGGTGGTAAGTAGCCACGGCCGCAGCCTCCCACCAGAAAGTCTGAGATGGAAACGGGGTAACCGCGAATTGGTGGCTTTTTAGAAATTCCTTACCTTGATAGCCACAGTTGAATGTTTCCGCCAATCAAATTCATATCAAAAATTGCGGATCCGGTAAGATTCGAGGATTTTGAAAAACTAGAAGCACGCGGAATATGTGGCCGGAATCAACTATTTTAAAGCTCTAAGTAAGACTTCCTATTTATTTACACATGAAAAACTCACATATAATTATACACTGTTTTTTAAAAGGAAATATAGTACAAGTACAAACTTAACCGTAACATATTATTGTGAAAATTAAATAATAGTGGTAGGTAGCTATAAAAAAATAACAAAAATCTCAGGTTCTCGGCCTCTTATTTGGATCTATTTTAATACTTATTATTAAATGAAGTAAGTAAGCCCCTGAAGGAAGAATCCTCTGCTTTTATTATAAGTTTTGCAGATATAGAAGGAGCACGTTTCGTTTTGTACTTGTTTTAATGCAGTCCAATTTAAAATCCCATTTGTTTTTACCTGCGGGGCAAACGAAGTTTCTATCACGAATACAAATGTCATACTACAGTGTCGTGATTCGATATGCTTTCTTTGATTCGTAGTGGCAGACATAATCCATACTAATAATAAAATCCATTCTCATTTCCATAATAAATGCTTCAATACTATAATAAATAATATTATTGACCGAGCGAATCGGAGGTCTCTGAGTCTACTTGAGTGAATTTGCACTTGTCCGTCCGTACGTCCGTCTGTCAGAGCCTTATAACTTCTGAATTACTGTACGTAATTACTTCAAGTTTAAATATAATATGTAAACCGATGGCCTCTAGACGAATATAGCTTAAAAATTATAAAAATGTTTATTTCAGGGGGGCTCTCATAAATGCGAATGCGAAATACATTTTTTTATAGCGTTACATAGAGGTGCGGTATATCATTTTAAAGATAATTAGGAATAGAGTACAAATTTTTTTTTTTTTTAATATTTCTCCTAAAATTGACGAAAAGGGGGACTTTCAAAGTGGAGATTTTCTAACGTCCAAAGTTGACCGCAGAACTCTCAATTTTCTGAAAGGCTGAGCCTGAAACTTGATCAATTATTTGAATTATATCCCGTACTTCAACAACAAATACTAAGATAAGATAAATATTATAAGGAAACGAATTATTTAATTTTTAATGAGCTTCAGTATTTTTAACAGAACTTCACAATGATGTCATTAGATGGCGCTCTGTAAAAGTTTATTCGTTTCTCCAATAACTGTTTAGCTCTTTTGCTTCTAATGTTAAAAGTTAACTATTACAATATACCAGTTAAAACTATCTTATGGATACCGCGAGGTCTCAGTTCGGGGCGAACCACTAGTATTATAAAGGCGAAAGTGTATGTCTGTCTGTCTTTCTGCTATGCTTGCACGGTCTATCTATTAAACCGATTTTGGTGAAATTTGGCATAAGGATAGGTTGTATCCTGAGGAAGGGTATATGCTACTTTTCTACTATCCTACAAAATTAAAGAGTTTCTGCGGTTTAAAAAGTCGCGAACATGATCTAGTAGTACTTAATAATTTTCGCCGTCAACCAACATACGTCCACTGCTTCAGGCCGATCTGGTAGGGACTTCCGCTTACCTCAGGCTTGTGCCGCGCCCCTTGGATTCAGTGCAATCCACAAAATAAGTGATCGAGCCCCACTACAGAGGCGCGTCGCGGCACGTACCGGCAAGTATTCTTTGTAAGAGGTTGTATCATTGGAGTTTTTGTTTTCGTTGTTGTTATATATTATGTTCATGTAATTGAAGGTACCTAGGCATGTAAATACATAAAAAAAAATTGCGAGACTCGTGCTCAAGTGGCGGCAATGAATTTCGATGCATAATACGTAATACAAGGTGAAGGCAGGTAAAGTGAATGTTACTATTTATTTGTTAAGATTATCAATTGAAAATAAAGATCTGAGAGAAAGAGATGAAAATGTAACAGAAAGGCAAAGAAATAATTAAAAAATCGTTATTTATTTTATTTTCTCGCAATCGAAGTGAAAAGCAGAGTGTTTACCACGGGACTAAAAGCCATTCTTCTCGATTCTATAGCATACCTCGCTACGCTCGGTAAGCTAAACATCTCGTATGAAATGACTCATTCTAGCCCCTAGATGAACAATCTACTATTGCGTTGTTTGCAGCCTATCAACTAAAACACGTCTATTAGTAAAATGGTAAACGTTTTCCACCTTGAATGAAAAAACGCATTCACTGTAAACGAAAAATTACATCTATTACAGCGTAAAATCACGACTTTTAGAAATAAAAAGTCCATTTCTTTTCGCGAAAATTACTCGCATTAGCCAAATTATGGAGAAAGAACGTGGCACCAATTGCAGACTATACAATTTTCTGTGGCACTTCAGACAATTTAGATTGGCGAGATTTTGCCGCCACTTTGTATAGTGGTTTCAATACAAAGTACCCAGGGTCAGCTTTGTAGATAGATAAGTCGTTAACAGACGATTGTCCTGCAAGATACAGGCTCTGGATGAATCAGACGTTGGGGTCTATTTCTTAATAAGCCTCTTGATCATATCGCATCATGTCATGCTATAATATTATAAATGCGAAAGTGTGTTTGTTTGTTGGTTTACTGGTTGTTGGTTTATCTTCCCTAACGCCTCAACAGAGCAACAGTTCGACGTGATTTGCATGGGTATAGCTGAGAAACTGGAGAGTGACATAGGATACTTTTTATCCTGGAAAATTAAGGAGTTCCCGTGGGAATTTAAAAAAAACTTATTCCATATTATTCCATACTTGCGGGCATCAGTTAGTTCGATATCTTTATTTCATGTGGGGCAATTTGTTGTGTTTATGCTACGTAAACTTTATCACCGATTTGGAAAGCTGATTTTTATGAAGAGCTGGCAATGAAACTCGGCATTTCATCGTCATCATCAGCCAATATGGATCCTCTGTTGGACATAGGCCTCTTTAAGACTGCGCCAACGTTGCCTATCCGTGGGTGTTAGCATCCATTTGATGCCAGCCACTCTCCGGATGTCGTCGCTTCACCTAGCCGGGGCGCGCCCTACACTCCGTTTGCCATTTACTCTATAGTAAATAGTATAGGCCCTACAAGAAAACTTTGTATAGCAGTGGACGAGTTGGTGAAAATAATGAAAACTAGCGTAGGCTAGAAGGAAAATGTCTGTTAAAAATATGCACATCATCACAACAAACACTTACCTGGTCCGACGAATAATTTCAAATCGCATTAAATACACAAGTTTTTGCATAATTTATAGACAGCTATAAACTTTCAACCCTCCAATGTTGCTGGGCAATAAAATGTAGCTCATTTTATTCCCTGGATTTTAATCTTTACGACATTTTGGCGTGCTTTAATGCAATCTCCAAAAAATGTTCCTTTTTGTTTGGATTAAGCATGTTTTAGATACACAAAGCCATTTAATATGTATCATATTATTATGATTATCGTTGAACCAAGTTAAAAAATGTTTGAAATATGGAAAAAATCTAATATTGAGCTTCATAAGTTACAAAACCTTTTCGTGGATGTACTTAAACTGTAGTTTAAATACGTGATAAGTATACGGCTAACCCACCAGGTTATAGTATATATAGCATATATATGGCAGTCATATACCCACACCCCTAAACATACCGCATCGTACCGGATACTATATTGTTTCTTGGTGGTAGGTCTTTGCCGGTAGGGTGGTAACTAGTACGGCCAAGCCTCCCAGCAGGCCAGACCAGACAAAATTCAGAAAGTATGAATTCCACTATTGACCCTGTCGGTGATCGAAACCGGGACCTCCCACTTATAATAAGACCACAGCACTCACCACTGCGTCCAGGAAGTCGTCGGCCCAACTTTATTACTTAATATAATTTCAATTTATATTAAAATAATTGTGCGGTAATATATCGAATAATTTTGATAATAGACTGTTTCGCGATCCTCTAATCGTTGAGCTCGGTCTGAACCGTCACCGATATTGGCTACAACGGCTTTCCACGAGTGCCGTGTGCTATCGAAGTTGCGAACGAAACAGGTATCACCAGTGACCCTTCGAATCCATAATTCTATACTAATGTTATGTGATTTATTTGCCTGCTTTTCTCAGTAGAATTGGCTTTCCGAACCGGTAGTAGAGGGTTGACTTCTCATAAGTGACACAAGTTGTCCTACGTGAAATAAATAAATCATTTAAGACCACAGTGCTCACCAATGCAATCACCAATGATCCTTCGAATCCATACTTCCATGCTAATATTACTTATTTTATTTATTTTCTCCATTTAATAACACTATTATTATCAAAAACAAATTTATTTTGGTACTAATCAAGCAAGCGTCATCCATACTAATATTACGACCAATTACCTATTAATACAAATTTCTATGATTCATCCTAAATTCTTTGTAAGAATTGAAAGTGTATCTTGTGTATGTATAAAACATATACGTTTGCTACGAAGCAGACGACGAATTTGGTACCGAAATAGGTTGTAACCCAGGGAAGGATATAGTTTTCTTTTTATCCCGGAAAACCTGGGAATCCCCACGGGATTTCTCAAAAACCCTAATCCACGTGAACAACGTCGCGAGCATGATCTCTGAGTCTGAGTCTTCTATGTAATACACTTTTAGTGATAAATTACTCATCATCCAATTTGCAAGTGAATATTTTCGCTATCGAGCGAATTTTTGCTAACTTAACGAATTCATATTCGCTAAGTTTAAAGCGAAAAGTAAAGCTCTTGGCGAGCACCACAGATTAATATCTTGACTCGTATTGTCCAAGCCTTAAGTTACGAGCCCTCGTGCTTCCAGAGCGTCGTAAATTTTACGCTTTTCGCAAATAGCGAAATATATAATCTAAGATTTTTATTCGTTTTCTAAGGACTGACGGATTTGAGTCAAGAAATAATAACTTTAATAGTCATCGACTCTAACAACAGATCACTGCTAAGCAAGAGTTTTCTCTCAAAATGAGATATATTCCACCACGCTGGTCAGTAAGGGTTTGCGGGCTTAGCACATCATTGAAAAATTATGCAGAACTCTGAAGTGCAGGTGCTTGGTTTAGATTTATCGATGCTGCGTTATAGAAACTGATTAGGGGTATGGGTTTAATATAATACCTATTGCCGGGCTATTCCGCTACTATCTTGACTGCATCATCGCTTGCCGCAAGGTGAGATAAACTTGTAGTGGAATAAAAAATCAGCTTTCTAACCTGGAAGAGTCAAGACATTGATATAACTTAGGTACTACTCAATTAGATGATGCCCGCGACTTCGTACGCGTGGCTTTAGGTTTTTAACCGACTTCCAAAAAAGGAGGTTCTCAATTCAGCACGTATATTTTTTTTAAATTAATGTGTGTCGGTTCATATCTCCGTGGTTTCTGAACCGATTTGAAAATATTTTTTTCAGTCTAGAGAAGCTCTCAAGGTGGTCCCATAAAAAATTCTGACTCCAAATCTTCAACCCTGACAACCCTGAAACCGACTTCCAAAGCCACTGCAAAGTAAATTTTCGATTTTCCGGATTAAAAACTAGTCTCCAGTGAGCAACCTATTTCTGTAATAAATTTTGTCAAAATCGTGTAAAAAATAATATAATGGAAGTATGGATACTTAAAACAAAATTGGTTTTCATTCAATTTTGTCGACAAGCTTAGCCTAATCTAAACAAACCCTGTATAGAATATAAGTCTCGCTGGAGTGAATACAGCACGTACGTTGTATTGCTTCGTCGATGAAGCCGCCGAAGTTTTAGCTGTGGTTATAGTACAGCTTAACCTATGATCGCTAAGCTATAATCCGTAGACTAAGTTAAGGATGACTGTCCATTAGACATTCTTGCAAAGTAGAATCGCTAAGATGGCAAATCCGACACGAGCGAAGAGAGATTAGGCGCCAACTACATTATCTACGTGCTCCCCGAGGCACGGTGTTAGAACCATAGGCCTGTTCCACTAGTCCCTACCAACGTGTCCTCCCAGGGGATAAGTAGGATACGACCCATTTTTTCATTTCAGGCTAGACTTTTTTTTTATCCTCTACAAATTAGCCCTTGACTGCGATCTCACTTGATGGTAAGTGATAATGCAGTCTAAAATGGTAGCGGGCTAAGGAATTCTCGTCTCGTTACACAATAATGGGCACCTTAATAACATTTAAAGCCTTACATCTAAGATATAACGAATGTAGTAGATTAACAAACAAAATATTATTGTGCACCTGTTTTCCGAACTATTCAGAAATGTGTCTCGAAAAAAGGGCTTTTAACTCAAAGACAAAAGTAATGACAACAAGACATGTGGGTGCAGGCATTAGTTTGCAAAAAATAATGACCCGACACGGGAATTGAACATACAGAGTCATCCGCAGTCGAACATGCCAACAATTAGACAAACGAGACAGCTTAAATCCATACTGTGTGTCTGCCTGTCCGTCTGTCTGTCTCTGTGTCTGTCTGCTACGCTTTCATGGCCCATCTGTTCTATCGATTTTGATGAACTTTGGTACAGGAAAAGGATGTTGCCCAAGGCAGGACAGGCTAATTTTGATCACGGAAAATTAAAAAGTTCCAGCGGGAATCGAAAAACCTTAGTCGCGGGAATCATCTAGTCTCGCATTAAATACTAGAGCATACTATGCAGCTTTACTCCAGCCAAGTTGGTCCTCCTTTGCTCTGGCACATGTTTAGTGGACAGCCAGCTTAACTGGTTGTTTGTTAGAGTTAGATATGTAGCGATAAGACCCCCAAATTGTACAAGTTTTTATGGTTCTGCAATCAATAATCAATGTTTTTTGTGCCATTCATTCATGAATCATTTTTGTAAATCTATTAAAGATTAGATCGACTCAATTTTAAAGAAGTATAAGGGACCAATTACCCTTATCAGAGCTATTCGCGCTAGATGATTTTGGTTACATCCAGTTCTATCAGAAGCGTATAACATTAATGTTATACAGCGTACCTACACGTACCCGGCTGATTTAAGTGAAATCCGAATAAGTTACTTAATCGGAAGATTGAGAAAGGGGATACAGTGCAGACCACGTTGGAACAGTACAGTACTACCTTTCTGAACAATGTCGTCAGCATGCGCAACAAGGCCAATGGTAAACACCTATTGCTGGTTCAGTTCTGAGCACAAGGCTCCTCTCAGAATTTGAAGGATTTTAGCCATACCTAACCATTCTGGCTAGGTGCGAATTGGCTGACCTCACACACCTTTTAGGACATTGTGAAGAAATCTCGGTCATGGACGTTCCCTCATGATATTTTATCAATATTGATTCAATTCATTCAATCATTCAGTCATGTACAATTGCTAAAGCGCGCATAACTCTGACAAATTTGAGGTGGGTGACTAGAGATTGAACCTCTAACCACCCATAAAGGAGGCTGGGTGTCTAAGCCACTAAACTATTACGCCGATAAAACACACTTGTCTATATTTTATCTTTATTTGCCATGAACGCAGCCATGGGAAATTAAAAACTACTATAGATTTGTATAGACAGAAACTGAATCGAAAGAAAAACTGATAAGTGCAATAAGTACCTTCTTGAAGACGGTTACAAAGGTTAGCAGGTATCGAATAAGCTCGAGCCGGATGTAATTCCAACTTGTCATAATAAGCGGTCAACGAACGATCTGTTGTTTATTTCAAAATACCTAGCATGCATCATTAATTGTTTGGTATTCGCTAGTCTCCAAATAAAATAAAATAACATTTTTAGCATATTTAGAGTAAATTCTTGTGTGTGGAATAATGTGGATTCAACGGTAGATAACATGACATTGCCCATTGTTTTTATACACTTAGTACTAGACGATACTCGCGACTTTTTCCGCGTGGATCTAGTTTATTTGAATTTTTTTTGAAAACTTTGATTTTCGAAAGCCAAATAAAGTATAAAGGGGCTGTGTATCTACAGCTAATTTATTAGACCACTAGCGAATGCCCGCGACTCCGTCTGCGTGGTTTGATGTTTTTTTTTGTTCCCGCGGGAACTCTTTAATTTTTCGGGATATAAAGTAAGTAGCCTATGTGCTATTCCAGACCATCTATCTCTGCCAAATTTCAGCCAGATCCGTTCAGCCGTTGGGGCGTGATTGAGTAACAAACATCCGTACATCCATACATCCATCCAAACTTTCGCATTTATAATATTATTTACACCATACAAATCTTCCAATTACTCTCAACGTAAGTATGTTTCAGTCCGACACCGGAGCATACGTAGGAGATGTTGACTCGAAAATGTACGATTGTACATCAATTAAATTATAAATTTACAATCGTGCATCGAGTCAACATCTCCTGAGGATGTTCCGGTTCCGACACTGGAGCATCCTCAGGAGATGAAACGTACGTTGAGAGTAATTGGAAGATTTGTGTGGTGTGGTGTTGTGGCGGTGCGAATTGCTGGCTTATTGAACGGTGAATATCGCAAGATTTTATAGGCACCATCTAGGGCTCTATAAAATACCAAAGCTTGAGCACTCAGGGTATTTGGATTTCTATAAACTACAACCGAACTCCAATAGTTAAAAACTAAACGATCGCCTGATAAAATCACTCGGAATATTCGAGTCACAGCGGAGTAGTGCGGAGTGGGCTCATATAATTTATAACTTGTAATATAATTCAGTGGGGTCATCGACTCGGACCTGTTTGGCATCCAACCAAACGCCATCGTGCGTATGGTGATTGTATCTACGAGACGGTGGAACCTTTAGGGCGAAAACATACTACAGACAAAAAAGTGTGTGTGTGCAACCTGTGTGTATAACCAGCATTCTATCTCATTCTCTTGCGGGCTAAATCCTATTAGGAATATGTTTGTCTCTTTTTGGTGTCGCTTTTTCGTTTCATCGAATTTTCAAATCACAACGATTCTAAAGAAATTTCATTTCAAAAAGTTTGTCCGGCGCACAAAAATGCTTTGCACCTTCTTATGGGCATGCACAGACAAGCGAGACAGTACGGTACGTATTTCTCAAACGTTACACGCTGACGTTTCGTGATATCCTGTCCGCTGGGTGTTTTCGCCCTTACGTCCGTCTTTAGTATAGAAAAGTCAAAGCTACTTTTGTTGGCTTTCGTAGATAACTTTTCAAAGCTGTATTTTTATGTGCTAACAAAACGCCATCGGTAAGACGTTTACGTTCAACTTTAGTGACGGAAAATCAAACCTACTTTTATGGGCTTTTGCTTTATAACTCCCAAACTATATTTTTACATAATAATAATATAATCTGTAGGCTTTTGACGAGTCATCGTCCGTAACGTGATTAAACCAACGAGGCGGTAGAACTACCCAAATACATAACTATTACTACATACTTCGGCCTTGGCTAGTTGCCACCATACCGGAATAAACGTACCGCTAAGCGATTTAGCGTCACTCTTTGTCTTAGATGAGCGACGCGACGCGACGATACAACGCCATAGAAAATGATAAACTTTTCTACGCGACTACGTAGGCCACGTCAAGGGTCATTAACGGTTTGATACGGTCGAATCGAGTCGTGGAGTTGCGTTTGTCACTTACGTAGGTAAGTATTTTGTGGTACCAATACGATGCCGTGTAGAAACCGACAGTGGTGTATCGGTGGTGGTGGTTTGACTTCCTTATACCTAGGTAAGCCCGTTATCATCAAGGGATCTTGTGGATGATTAAAAAAATATAACTTCTCTCAGTCTTTATTCAGATTAGTTGTCGTGGTCGAATGTATTTAGTTAGAAGAGAAGATTATTATTACTTGTTCCTACTTAAATAACACAGCTGTTAGTGATTCCTCATCAGGGATTTCTTATTTTACTTCCTTAATTGTAGAGCGTTATAGAAATTAACTTATCATAAAGAACACTGATTGATAGGTACATCATTGTTCAAAATACCTTTTCATTATTAATTACATAGCTCCAGTGGGTACCGTCAGCCCGACGAATACCATTTTACTTTGTAAGCGGCGCCCCGCTGCGCTTCAGACCCAGCTCTGATTACTACATGGGGGCTACAAGACTTGTCATGTGACTCATTCGATACCGTGACTTCAACAGTAGTGTACTGCCATATTATCTTTGTCTAACAATTTCTTGTTATTACACGACACTACGGACGTCAAACCTGGTGTACCGTGGGAGGGTAGGTATCCTAGGGGCTTAAATAGCCGGGGTTAGATTTTCCAGCGTGGTGGACAAAGGCCAAATCCTTCTCATTCCTCAGTAGTGTTCAGTAGTGAGCGGACAGTGGGTTGAAATGATTAAGATTTGGTAAGATGGATTCTATCTATACTAGTAATTATGGTATTATATTTAATAAAATGTTATTATAAATTCGTGTCTGTCTGTCTGCTACGCATTCCCGGTCCATCTTTCCAACCAATTTCGACGTTTGGTATATATTTTATTGGGTTGCATCCCGGGGAATGACATAGGCTACATTTTACAACCGCATGAGCTAAAAAAAATTGTTTTATTGCATACATTCGGCAGTATCAAAGGCGACTCATAAAAATTACATCTAAACTGCAAATCAACTGGGAAAATTTTCGTACGAAATCTTACCTTATAAAGTAGTTGTCATCCAATAAAGTGGCCAGTAAAATGGTCCATTATTGCATTCTTGGCGAGATTAGCTACCGGCTATTAAAATGTATCAACGCTAAGTCTTTACAGTGAAACTTGTTATGGACTTAGATCAGGTTAGGAAGTGATAAGCGCTGGTTTATAAGAATTATATTGCTCTTTATGAAGGCATATAAGTATGTATGGGATATTAGCTGGACTCGTCTTGTGAAGTATTTCAAATAACAGTAATTTAACTGCAGAAAATGTATTATGATTTTTAGAAGTTATAATTAGTGGTGACAGACTTTCATACAAACTTTCACCCAATATTTGATGGTCGGGTCGTCACAAAAGAAGCTTATCGGCAAAATTTTAGTGTTTAGGCTGTGCGTTGACAGATCAGTCCGTCAGTCAGGATTACTATTTTTATATATGTATCTACTTTAGGTACATAGAAATAGCGTATTGTAACGAATATCGATCTCTACGTAGTCGCTAAAAAGAATTATATTTCAATGAGGTATTGCTTAGAATCTTAGATATTCAGAGAAGACAGTATTATGAACGCGCATAGGTACTTCATAGTCACTATTTTATTTATTTTATAGTATTTTTAGGAGACGTATCTAATAGAAAATTTAATGCGCTTGTGCTTTTGCAAATAATTGTTATATACAAGGTAGTATATACGGAATAAATCGATATTATACGTATATTGAACGTTCGATATATTTTACCTGTCTCTTACGTTTTCATGGCCCATCTGTTCAACCCGTTTTGGCGAAATTTGGTACAGAAATAGGTTGTATCCCGGGGAAGGACAAAGGTTACTTTTATACAGAAAAATCTAAGAGTTTCCACGAGACTTTTCAAAAACTAAATCCACGCGTATAACGTCTTGTAAGGAAACAAAAATATTGCGAACCCAAATCGTACTTTTATCATAACGGAAGCTACTTTTAGCAGAAAATTTTATGGAAATTGTATTACCAACTTCTTTCGAAGCAATTTACCAAATAATTACAATAATTTTAAGAGCAACTTTTTTAATTTCAGCTTGACGTCGACAAAAATATTTAATGAAAGACCAGTTCTTTGAGCCCAAAAGATAACTAAAGGTACATTTTTTTGTCGATGACAAGCAACATTTTAGAAGCGCTAGATGTCTAGGCTAGTAAGTATCTGGCCTTCCAAAAGTAATCTTGTTATGGCAACTCTTTCTTCATTAGGTCTTAACCATTAGGATGTCACTGTTTACTTACATTTAATAAATGAAATAAAAAGTTTGTTCATGCATCTTATAAAGTTCTAATCTAAGCAGTAATAACGTCCACCCGATCAAATTTCGGCAACGGCGGCCTATCTCCAAAGATATTAGCCGTCTGCGCGGGAGATATTATAGTGAACAAGTGTGTATGCAAACACAGGTGCACTCTCAGTTCCTTTACTGTCATAGCCCGATGGGACGTAAAATCCGACAAGACCGGAGAGAGATCAGGCGCAGGATCGACGGCTTTACATGCTCTCCGAGGCACGGGGGTGAAGCACCGCCAACTCCCTATCTCCGGGCTAGTACCTAGTACTAAGAATTTCTTGTCAGAAAAACCCAAAACTTAACTACAGCCCGACCCGGGTTTCCAAGCTGGGACCTCGCGAGCCGCAGTCGATTATGCTAACCACTAAACGAGGCAGTTCGACTACGCAAATTTTATTCAAAAGAGCAACCACAGAGTTTCTTAATTCTTTCTGGTTCTCTCGTTAGGAATGGTATTCCTAACCAGTGGTAGATTCATTCGACAAATCAAAAGCACTTGTAAAAGATTATTTGAATAAAAAACATTTGAATTTTGAAAGTAGTAGACTGTATGTTATGACGCGGTAATATTTTGACTGTTTGAAACATTCGGAACGATCGCGCGACTCTAATCGTTTTTCGTGCGAATTTGTACAACAATGCTGGCGATAAACTCTCTGCTTAATGCCCGAAACGGATTTTTGTTTCACAAATTCGGTACGTATTTGGTTACGTGGCTTCGGATCGTTTTTATTTTGTATTGAAATCTCGAGGAGCAACGGCCCAGTTATTGCGTTTTTTCTAGAAAAATAGTATATATTATTATTTTATTTTTCTAGGTATTTTCGTAATAGGTATTTTCTTTTAGATAATTTATTTCAAATGCCTTTCCTGAGCCTGCTACATTGCCAAAATCGCAAAATTGACGGAATTGAGGGTATTCTTGATGTGACAATGCATTCTGGCCAATAGTGTAATTGAGTGTTTAACCAATTTATCGTTATTAGAAAGCTAATATTATAAATGCGGAAGTGCCTTTCATGCCTTATCTTATCAACCGATTTTGATGAAATTTGTTATAGAGATAGGTTGCAACTTGCATCCCGCGAATGGACAAAGGCTTTTTATCTTGGAGAATTAATGAGTTCCCGCGGGAATCAAAAAACGTATACCACGCAGACGAAGTAGCGGGTATCAGGTAGTAAGGGAATAATTCCAACCTCTATGATCTTATCCCAGCATACTCGTAATACACTCATGATAGAGAAACGCAGTCAGCGAATTCCCTCGCCGTAATGTTGGAATGGAAAAATAAATCAAATGCAACATATGCATCCCACGTCCGCCGCATCACGAGGGTCGGGTACATTCGCAGACAAACCGTAATCTTGCTATCCAATTTTATATAGGTACCTTGCTTGTGAAGGGTGACTAGCTTTTGGTAAGTTAAAACAGGATTTTAATTACGTCATCGTCTCATCCCAATGCCGGCCCACCATTCAGCACGTTACTAACAGATTGGGTAGGATTTCGGTAATGGGCTACCACGCTGGCCAAGTACGGACTCAGAAACTTGACACGATTAATTTGAGAACATTATGGAGGATTTTCTGGCATGCAGGTTTCCTCCTTACACATATCATTCTATACATTTTATTCTCTCTCTGAGTCGTATTCCTCGTTACGGAGGAGCACATTCCATTAATCACATCATGGCAGAAGTTTTCTTAAGATAATAATGCGTTGGGTTCCCAGGTCCTTCGGTATATATTTTGCATTATACATTTTATTAGTATTTAATAATTAACCCTGTTTGTGTTGGATGACTAATATTGCAGTAAGCTGTTGGCCTGTGCAGTATATCCATAAAAAAATTAAGCCTTGGTAAGCTCAATTTTTTGAATGGGATTTCAAAAATTGAAGTAAATCTATGGCCACCCTAGCTTAGTGTGACATATTTCTATATAAAAGGAGAAAATAGAATATTTATTTGTACGCAAATTTTCAAGCTTTGTATTTCAGTTTTCAAGAATGTTTTACTCAGTTTCTGCGCCTTCTAATAATTCTTTTTCGATGGCTTTCTTACTATAAGTAGTGTAGTCGTAGTGTGTATAACGTTGATGAGCGAGTCAGTGAGGGAGTCATGACTTTTCTTTCTATTTTGATCGACAAAAATACCTATATTCCCTCTGTGAGCTCACAAGGATGAAAAAAATGTTGTTAGAGAATAAGTAGTTGGTAGTTTTAATTTAATTTATATTGTGTATATTTTTTGTTTTTGTGTTTTGTGTTTTGGTGTTTTTTTAAAGTGTGTAACCTTATGTAGGTACATATTTTAATATTGTAGCCTTATAAAATGAATTGGGAAACGTCTTAACGGGTATGCCCTATCAATAAAATAAAATAAAGCAGCTAGGGTTATAGCAGCTACAACAAAGCCATTCCTCAAATCGGTTTTTATGACTTTACCGATAGGGTATCACGGCCGAAGCCTCCCACCATATAGACCACAGAAAATTCAGAAATTATAAATTGCCAAATAGACACTGCCGCCAGACAACAACGCTCACCACTGCGCCAGGGAGGTCATCTAATTCAGCTATTATTGGATCTATACTTCTATACTTACTATCCATACTAATTTATAAATGCGATAGTTTGAATGGATGGATTAGGTACTCAATCATACCAGAACGGCTCAATGGAACTGAATCAATATTGGCACAGAGATAGATCATAGTCTGGAATAATACATAGGCTACTTTTTATCGCGGAAAATTAGAGAGTTCCGGCGGGAACCAAAAAACCTTAATCCACGCGGACGAAGTCGCGGGCATCAGCTAGTACCTATATAAGCCGACGAGGGATTATTAAAGTTCAAATTGTTTCCCAAAAGTTAATGGTTATAAAGTGACCGGGAAGGCAGACCGGTTAGCGCGGGAGGTCAACAACTTTTTGTCTGAGCCCCTCCACTCCAGCATCGTTAAAGGGGACTTTAGAAAAATGCGCTAGACGTAGTTCATCTGAGAGCGCGTTTTTGTTCAGGGTCAATTCACACTGACGGCGACTAGGCGAGACGTGCGTTTATGTTAAAAACGAGGATTGAACCTAGTAAGATATTATTCAGTACCAATAGAAAAATTTTACGAGTGTTTCTATAGTGACTGCGTAATATCGCATTTAAGTATACATATAATGGTAAACACACATTCTGGACAACACTCCCACGTGCTGTGTGGTCCAAATGCATTATACTCTTGGTAGGCCGAGTAAATAAGTACACTGTAAAGTAATTTAAGTAAATACTAAGAATATTGTCAGCGTAAATGAGCCAGCAGCTCAATTTTTGATAATATTCTTGATGATAATGGTAATATTCTTTTAAAATTTAAATTGATTTCAATTGTAGCATAATGCAATGCAAAAGGCAATCCGTATGGACGGATTGGCACCCAAGTCACATCTACGACCACTCCGGTTTGCCAATACGGTTGCGCGTAAAACGGTCCTGAATGATGCGGTTATGTAGAAAAATTATACGGCTCTCCAGGCATCGCGTCGCACGGTATCACGTCCGCAGTGTGAGACTACTTTTAGCGCGAAATGTGCTAGTGAGATTTATCAACACGATGATGGCTCCCTGCCTTTTTCAGCTTGCCCAGATCCAGCTGTCTGGGGGATCGCACAACTCCATCGCTCTTAATAAGTGAGAGCTCGCAGAATTCACCGCTGATTAAATAATAGTTTGTTTTCACGCTGTAATAGAACAAAAACTTTACTCACAAAGAGTGGATGTCAAGTAAGTAAGTATTTCTTCAGATTTGTTTTGGAGGTTTCCCTAAAAGCTTCTGATAAAAGCTTGAACTCTTCAGTGTTGTGTTACTGTCTTTATTAATTGTAGGTCTGTAATTTTATATGAGAAAGTAGGAGCTTAAGTAATAGATTGAATTGAGAGATGAATGTAGTGTATGTTAGAAGAAAACATTAGACACTCACTACCAGCTAGAATGAAGTGATTTTTTTTTAAATGTACCGTTTTTATAAGATATCTAAGTTCTTTGCAATATCGACCACACAAAAAGTAGAAAAAAACTGACAGACGCATTGGGAATTGGGACGGTCTTAGGACGAAAACAAAAAAAAAACGTCGGTAGTTACACACTTGTATAAAGAGGTGCACAGCACAAAACGTGGTACCCTTACGATGCTGATGTTTCGTTAGGAACTTTTGTTCTGTCCGTAGTATGTTTTCGTCCTTAGACGTTAAACAATTTGTATGTAGTGACATCCCACCTACACAAATATATAAGGAATTTTTAACAAGAGTCTAAGAAAAAGCGAGCTTAACAAGTCGCGACATTAAAGACGCAACTTTCAACTATTAATTACGCCCACCCGATGCAGCCTAGGCCCGTGACTCACGTCCTAGGTTCCGCCTGCCTACGCACTAGGACGCCGCGCCATTGTATGCAGACTGCATACAATGCAGACTGTCGTTTATTTTGAGAGAGTGCCGCCAGTTACCTTAGTCCCAGTTTTAGCATCGCAACCTCGATTAATCGTATTAGAGCACATTTGCGTTAAATTTAAATGAACTGCATTGTTTTAGAGCTTAATTTCATGTATGCGTTTTAGTCCAAAGCCTATGTGCGGGCGAATCGCAATTGTCCTACCCAATTGTCAACCCTCAGAAAAAGCCAGAGAGCTTAGTCCAAAGCTAACATTTCGGTTCTTGCCTAGTGAGTTTTCAAGCCAATCTAGCAGTGGAAGGAAATTTCTAATCCAAAGCCGCAACTCAGTGTGGGATCTATAGAGCATAATTTGACTTAGCTCTAATTAAAGACTAAGTTAAAATGAGACAGATTTATGATACGCACATAAGCCCGTTCCGTTTGAACTCTGAGGAAAGTCAAAGTACGCTCTATAGATCTCAGATTTAGTTTTCCAATTCTGTTTTTTCTAATTTACTAGCCAATTCTCTACTTTGTTAATTGCTTACTGTTTTACTTTTATGACTTTAAATCAAGGGATTTTAGGTCTACATTAATTTGACACGAATGTGATCGAACGCTTGAGTACGATTAACGTAGGTGTGATTTAAAAACTTGTGGTAAAGGTGCTGAATGCAAATCTCCGGCGCTATTTCACTGGCTGCAATTTATGTTCCAAGGAATTGAGGTAATTTAAATAATAAGGCATGGCTGATAGATACAAGGGTGTACGTGAAAAAAGTTAGAGCATTTCATTGGGGGTCAGTCTCTTCCCAGTAATTGTGCAATATATAATATTCTAACAGAAACAGAAACTAAAGAAAGGTAAATAAACGTTAATTATATGAATATACAATAAATTAAATTGGGTATTTGACTGCTAGTCAAATAAATGATTTTATTAGTAATTATTTATTAAATAGAGGATTTCCCAAAAGTCTTAATATCGACGTCCCCTGTCAGTTTTATGATGAATAACCATTTTAAACTATTGATTAAAATAAAAAAAGTGCGACGAACTCTGATGATGTTACAATATTCGTATAATAATCCCATTTTCATTTTTTGTCCATAATAAGCGTGCGTTTTGTTGTTTGAAAAAAGTTGCTGACTTGGCTAGTCGATATCCAATTGTAGACGTATGGCTCTACACATAGACTTAAAGAAATTCACAATTATTTATGAGTCTCAGGTATGTAGATAGCATCGGCGTATAAATGTCGGTATTTAGTCTACCTACGCACCAAGTTGACGATTACGCAGGCGGTGGTCGTTATTTCGAGAAAGCTCTTAAATCTCGACACTCTTTTACCGGTTCGAATATTTTAGCCGCCGGGTCGGCTTTTATAATATCGTAATGAGACACTGTATTTCCATAAAGCTTGCCGAAGCTGTCTGACGAGAATTAAGTTATCTTATTAGGGTATCTAACTGAATTTATCATACAAAGAAAGATTTATTTATGCGTCGTGATTGATATGTATCCAAAATTAATCGAGAAAGATTTTCTAGAATTTCACGTGGAACAAAAGAAAAAGAAGTGAAATTAACTGATCTATTATTAACTCTACCAGGCATTAAAAAAAGTCTTATCAGTCAGAAATAAGAGAAACTAGTTTCTAAAAATATAACTAGCTGATGCCCGCGACTTCGTCCGCCTGAATTGTGTTTTTTTGGTTCCCGCGAAAATTCTTTAGTCTTTAATTATTATATTATAAAAAGTAGACTAAGTATGTGTTAATCCAGGGTATTATCTATCTCCATCCCAAGTTTCACCGAAATCAATTTCAGTTTTTTCGTGAAAGAGTAACAAGCTTACACACGCTCATACAAACTTTCGTCTTTGTGCCCGGAAAGATTTTTAAAGAACTGATATACCTACACCTAAATATAATGCGTGTTACAATAATTTTATTCCCCGAATCACAGAGGAATTGTTCGTAAAACAATCTCTCATGATCTATCTTACTTTCAGCATGACGGATTCTGAACCTCAGTGTTATTTGATACTGTGACCCGATACCCCACACTGAGATACCGAGAGATCGAGAACTTTCTTTTACAATTACTTACCGTTGCATTCTATAAATTATGTAGGAACAACGTTGTTACTGATTAAATTACGAATTGACGTCCCAGGGGCAGTGGTGGGCACAGTGGTCTTATGGAGGTAATTTGAAATTTCTTTAGAATCGTTGTGATTTGAAAATTCGATGAAACGAAACGAAAAAGCGAAGAGAAAAAGAGACTAACATATTCATAAATAGGATTTAGCCTGTGAGAGAATGAGATACAATACAAGTTATATTTATCTCATTATCTCGTAGGATACTTTTCTGAAGTTTCACTGCTGCCGTGTGTCTACATACACACTTTTTTATGATTATTAAATCAAAGATTTTCCGTAGGATTAAAAAAATACGTTAAGAAGCCGGGGCCATAATCTATATCTAGGTATATATTATCTAGGTAACTAGGTAATGGTAGTGATAAGTAGGCCAGAAAAGGCATTGTGAGCAATTTCATCTGGTGCCAAAATACCTACTCGTAGGATGATAGACAGTTAAATGCACAATATTAAGTGCATTAAACTGTCCAAGTTGTGTGTTAGGTGGATAAGTGTTACATTTATATCAAGTTCTGTCTGGCTTTGACACATTGACAATTAAACTAATTTTCCTGTTCTTACTTTCTTTCTCCCTTTCAATGTTTTACTTTTCCCCTACTCATACAGTCGGATAGGTTTGACTAGTTTTAAGTATTTTACACATAGGTACATAAATAGTGATATACAGAATTCCTTACTTGTTACTACTAAGAACGAGGCTCATCGCACAATGGTATTAGCCATAGTCCACCACTTAGATAACATTATGAAGAACTCTCGAGCATTGAGGTTTCCTCAAGATGTTTTCTTTCACCAATAAAGCAAGTGATATTAAAAATAATTTCACCTTCGCATTGGTATTAATAATAATATAATAATAAGGATTTTCTGAGAAGAATACGAAAAATAAAAATACGTCACATTAAATTCAATATGGCGGAGAATACAGGCTTGTATATTAAAAATGTTTTAATGATTTAAGACTTAGTATGTATGTGTGTATGTTTAAGTATGTATATTCTTTATTGTACACCTCGAATAAAAAGAAGCAACATGTAACAAACAAAAAAGCAACAAAAAGTAGGTACAATAAGGCGGTCTTATCACTAAGCAGCATTCTCTTCCAGACAACCTTAAGGTTGTCTGGTAGCGTTAACGCTAGGGGGAAAATCAAAAAGAGGATGAATGGAAGTGGTGCAAAAATAATAATAAACTAATACCATATATAACATATTATATAAGCTAATTTATACAAAATAATAATAATTAATAGACATACAAATAAATACATAAATAATATATAACAAAAGAAAACAATATATATGTCGTTGCTAATGATAACAAATAGATAAATAATAATTGATAACGTAAATTTTTAACCTATTAAGGGTTTTAGCACGATGAATATGTGAGGGAAGTTCATTCCATAGACTAGTGGCCCTGAGTGCGAATGAACTTTGGAAATATTTAGTCCGATGCGTAGATACCTCAAGTCCACGCATCTGGTCTATCATGCCCGAGATATTTAAACTTGTCCTTTAAATAACCAAGAGTCATGGGATTGAACAATACACAGTACAGAAGAGAAACATTATGGAATCGAATGGGTAACCACTTGAGCTTTGAACGAAATTTGGAGACATGGACATATTTGCGCAAACCAAATATAAACCTAATAGCTAAATTTTGAATCCGCTCAAGATGATTAGTATTTTACTTTGTAGCAATAACTAGAAGTTCGCTCTCTCCCTCTCTGCGTCGTATTCCTCATTACTGAGGGTCATGACCCCTTTCCATTAATCAAATAATGGTAGGAGTTTTCCTGGGATAATAAAACGGTGGGTTCCCTCGTCCTTCCGCATACGACTCGAATAAGCATATTTAAACTCTGAGGTTTTTGTAACGATTATTATCAGATGTTAGTGATAATAACCAGGACCGATGGCTTAACGTGCTCTCCGAGGCACGGAGGAAACGAAAAGTCCAAATTTAAATTTATTAAATTCACCTAGAAGTTATGCGGTAGGTATTCCTATAAAGTATAATGCTTCCACATTTCCCCGTCTACACTCGTAAGGTTAGTACCTAACGGTAACCGCGCAAGACGTGAAGTTCACAGGGCATTCGTCGTGAGCAATTTGTGTCTGCTGCAAGTAAATTAGAAGATATACGCATTTAGCAAGATAATGTTCAGTACCTAGTTAAAAGTTATAGCGCCCAGGTCAGCTACATTTGTGAAATGCAGTCAACACTATTAAGTAGTCGATTTCCATTCGAAATAGGGGGTTATAGACTAGATGTATACAGTTTTACGCTGTCTAAAGCTGAGTTTCTTAGGTAAAGCTCTTCGAACATGTTTTATATAGCAAGGACATAGGTACGCTCGAAGTAACAATCATTTATTTGATTATTATGTATAAGTGTCTAAAACCAATTTAGGTTTATTAATTTGTATGCAGTTTTACGCTGTATACGCTGAGTTCCATATATAAAGCTCTTCGAACATACTTTGTACAAATAGAAAGGACATAGATATGCGACGTAACAATCATTTATTTGATTATTATGATTATCTTACAAATTGCTTTTATGTTTATAGAATAACTCTTCTACATTTCTCCGTCTACTCTTAAGGCTGGATGTACTCAAAACATGGTTTTCTTTTACCACTTTTTAGGATAGTAAAAATTAAAATTTCATTACCAAATAAATACCATTCGCTACTCAGTTAAATGGAGTATGACGTAATTAAAAAAAGTGGTCAAAAAGTCGTATAGTAACAGCAGAAAATTATCGGGAAATTCATGGAAATCTCAAAAAAGGCGTTATCGCTTTACGACTATTGTGATTTAATTTGAGACATGATTTAAACAAAAGTTATTTCAAATTAATCGTAAAAGATCAAAGAACACTTTAAATAAATAATATTTTCAATACAACTTAGTTTTTTTACAATCTGGTTCCAAACATTCCTCATTTTTACAGCACGAATTTTTCATACAGATTTAGTACGGGCGCGCATCTCAAAATTTTGTTATATATTCATGAAATTCGGCAGTCAGATTCCATACGCCTCCGGGCTCTCAAAGCGGGAGGTTGCGTTCCCTTGCTTCTGAAATGACGTCTGTCACTGTTAGTATCCGTACACAAACGTTAATGAATCCACTACCATCGAACAAAACTAATCATCGATCAATATACGTATAAAAAAATGTAACTGGACGATTTCTGTATATAAAATATTTATTTTGAAAATATTTAAATTTATTAAATTTGTAATTAGTGGTTATTTTATTATTTACTGAACCCAAAACGGTATTTTATTCTCTTGTCTTATTTTGCCTGTTCTGTGCACACACTCCACTACTACAGATTGAACTAACTTTGAATAGGTATTTTGGTTCTGTAGACTTTTTTCTATTAAAACAGTCATCCGAAGGAGGTAACTGGCGAAATATCGATTTTAGGCAGCGAAATAAAGGTCGAGTATAGATGAATTGAATGAAGCGTCGCCCCTTCATTCAATTCATCTATACTCGACCTTTATTGAATGTTTTGCGTAGAGCATCCTTTTACATCCACTTATGGACACTCTACCTACAAATGATATTAATATGATGATAAAACAGGTAAAACCCACTGTACAACTTGATCATGAGGAATTAGATTTAGTGGATACAGATGTTTTTCTCGGAAAAACGTAAGAAACTCCAATGGGGCCATCATATAGATGACTTATCGAACAGACTCAGTTCTGCTGCATTTTAGAAAGATTCGCCACTTGACAGATTTAGAAACTGCGAGAGTGGTATATTTTGGTTACTTTCACAGTATTATGTCTGTCATTCTGTTTTCGTCTTGCAGAAAGGACTGTTCGTGCCATATACAAAACTAAATTCAAAGAAGTTGAAATTATGACGGTCCACGATCAATACATAATGTTTCTTTTATTGCCATTTTAATAAAATAATTATTCGGCTAAATTACTAATAAATTAATAATTGTTATAATTTTTTATCGACCAATACATAATTGAAAACTAGATGATGCCCGCGATTTCGTCCGCGTGGATTTTTGATTCCCGCGGAAAATCTTTAATTTTCCAGGATAAAAATTAGTACCTAACCTATGTCCTTGCCCGGGATACAACTTACTCCTGTACTAAATGTCATTAAAATCGGATGAACGGATGAGTCGTGAAAGCATAGCAGACTAACAATCATAATTTCACGTAATATTTTCACGTATTAATTTATAATATTAGTATGGATTACGGATAGTATGGATTTAGTATAGGTATGTGCATAAAAACATCAATAAATTCAAGAAAGAAAAAAATGACCATACAAGAAAATATGAGAATTTAGACCCGCTTCCTGACTTTGTAAAATTAGTTATTCAGTTGTCGGTAACAGTATGCCTTTATAATTATTATATTATTTTATTATTATTATATATAAATATATTATTATTATTATTATATTATATTATTATTATTATTATACTATATATAGCTAAATTACCACTCACTCACTCACTCACTGACTCATTGACATAATTGTTCTCCTAGAAAGAGACAGAAAATGATACAATGATTAATGGGAGAAGTGTTCGAGTGCGGGAGTCGAGTAGGGAAAAATTATGACATTTCAGAAAAACAAGATGGCGGCCGACGTGATTCTTGTAACTCTTTTGTTTTCCAACCGATTTTGTTGCAATTCGCAATGATTGAAGAAATTAGGAAAAGATCTATAGAAAAAGTGGAAAAAATTTGGAAAACAAGATGGCGGCCGAGCTGTAGTGTTTTAAAATTTTTGATTTTTCGACCTCGAACCGCGGCGCCACAGATCCGAAACGGCGCGGTTGAGCATATTTTTTTTTTATATTCCCGCCTGCAATTATCCTGTATTTTGACAGAATGGGGGTGGTTTTTAAAAATTCAAGATGGCGGCTGTCACGGCGGCCGTTCGGTTCGAGTTACGAAAAAACGCAATTTTAAAATTCAAATTTCTCGCAGTTGGCAACATCGGAGCGTTTCGACTTCTACTGAGAGATTGTGGGTATAGACTCGAGGTAGGGATTGGGGAAAAAAAATTACCCCATTTCTCGGGAAAATTTCAAGATTTACCCCAAAAACTAAAAAATCGAAATACGAACTTTTTTAAAAATTCGAGTACGAGCAACCACGTGTCCCACTTGTACAAATGACATTTGGGTAATTTGGTCGCCGAGGTCTGGCAACACTGGAATTTATCAAAGAAAAAGTGATTTTCGACATGGTCTTTTTTCAGGGGCTATCATTTCGGCTGGGTGCGAGCGAGATGAAAAATTGAAACGTCATCAGGAGCGGTGTATCCTGTAGTTCACGGGAAAATTATAAAGCTATGTCAAATGATTCTGTGAAACCAGGTGGCGGCCATTTTGTATTCCTTTTGTGTTTTTGAAAATTTCGATCACGTCTTAGAGGCGGTTGGCAACATTTGGGAAAGTTGACATGTATGGATCGATTGTGTAACTCGACGGGCAGTATCGAGAAATCAAAATAGTGTTGCCACATTCGGGGTAGTTTTCGAGATTTTCCCTAAAAACTTCCTCCTGTAAAATTTTGTATGAAAAAATTTTTTTTCACCGATGACTTCGTATAGAAGTTAGAAAATTTAATTTGAAGAAAAATAAGGAGACAGCTGATGATTGAGGATTTCGGAGACGGGTAAAGGGCACGGCCAGGGTATTGAAGATAGGTGGGGGGTGCTCGAACAAACGTCACTCGAAACCTCATCCACTTGGCGATGAGTTTAAAAAAAACTCAAAAATGGTGGATTCAAGATGGCTGCCATACAAATTTCGTGAGTGTCTATCTCGGAGAGTATGAGAGATGGAAGTGTGGTTTCTTGGCAAGAGATGATCAGGACGAGGAGGTCTATTAAGCGAAATGAAAAAAAATCAAGATGGCGGAATTTTTTTTTTCATACCAAATTATATGGCGAATATTGAAGGGACTGCAAGTATAGAACTATGCAAGATTTTGATACGGTTCCGTTTTACCCACGACGAGGCTCCCTGGGATTACAAAACAGGAAACTGATACCAAAGTTTTAAAAATCAGCGCCATTTTGAAATTCTTTGTTAATTGACCGATTTGGTTCGAAATCGATATTTAGGACTCCCTGGGGATACAAAACACGAAACTGATACCAAAATAAAAAAAAACCAGCGCCATTTTAAAATTCTTTGTTAATTGACCGATTTCGTTCAAAATCGATATTTAGGGCTGCCTGTGATTACAGAACAGGAAACTGATACCTAAATTTTAAAAAATCAGCGCAATTTTAAAAAATTTTGCTCATTGACCGATTTCGTTCAAAAACGATATTCAGGACTCCCTGGGATTACAAAATAGGAAACTGTTACCAAAATTAAAAAAAAACAGCGCCATTTTGTAATTCTTTTTTAATTTACCGACTTCGTTCAAAATAGATATAAAGGACTTCCTGGGATTACAAAACAGGAAACTGGTACCAAATCTTAAAAAATCAGCGCCATTTTGAAATTTTTTGTTAATTGACCGATTTCGTTCAAAATCGATATTTAGGGCTCCCTGTGATTACAGAACAGGAAACTGGTATCAAAATTTTAAAAAATCAGCGCCATTTTGAAATTCTTTGTTAATTGACCGATTTCGTTCAACATCGATATTTAGGACTTCCTGGGGATACAAAACAGGAAACTGTTACCAGAATAAAAAAAAACCAGCGCCATTTTGAAATTCTTTGTTAATTGACCGATTTCGTTCAAAATCGATATTTAGGGCTCCCTGTGATTACAGAACAGGAAACTGGTATCAAAATTTTAAATAAATCAGCGCCATTTTGAAATTCTTTGTTAATTGACCGATTTCGTTCAAAATCGATAGTTAGGGCTCCCTGGGGATACAAAACAGGAAACTGTTACCAAAATAAAAAAAAAACCGGCGCCATTTTGAAATTCTTTGTTAATTGACCGATTTCGTTCAAAATCGATATCTGAGGATCCCTGGGATTACAAAACAGAAAACTGATACCAAAGTATTAAAAAATCAGCGCCATTTTGTATTTTTTTAAATCACAACCCGTGAGCTGCTTTAGCAGCTCACGCACAGAGCGAAAAACTAGTACTATATATAGCTCGATTACCACTCACTCATTGACATAATTGTTCTCCTAGAAAGAGACAGAAAACGATATAATGATGTATGAGAGATGTGTTCGAGTGCGGGAGTCGAGTAGGGAAAAATTATGACATTTCGGAAAAACAAGATGGCGGCCGACGTGATTTTTGTAACTCTTTTGTTTTCTAACCGATTTCGTTGGAATTCGCAATGATTGAAGAAATTAGGAAAAGATCTATAGAAAAAGTGGAAAAAATTGGGAAAACAAGATGGCGGCCGAGCTGTAGTGTTTTAAAATTTTTGATTTTTTGACCTCGAACCGCGGCGCCACAGATCCGAAACGGCGTGGTCGAGCATAATTTTTTTTTCTATTTCCGCCAACACTTATCCTGTATTTTGACAGAATGGGGGTGGTTTTTAAAAATTCAAGATGGCGGCCGTCACGGCGGCCGTTCGGTTCGAGTTACGAAAAAACGCAATTTTAAAATTCAAATTTCTCGCAGTTGGCAACGTCGGAGCGTTTCGACGTCTATGGGGCGATTGTGTGTACAGACTCGAGGTATGGATTGGGGAAAAAAATTACCCCATTTCTCGGGAAAATTTCAAGATTTACCCCAAAAATAAAAAGATCGAAATACGTATTTTTTGCAAAATTCGAGTACGGGCAACCACGTGTCTCACTTGTACGAATGACATTTGGGTATTTTCGTCGCCGAGGTCTGGCAACACTGGAATTTATCAAAGAAAAAGTGATTTTCGACATGGTCTTTTTTCAGGGGCTATCATGTCGGCTGGGTGTGAGCGAGATGAAAGATTGAAACGTCATCAGGAGCGGTGTATCCTGTAGTTCACGGGAAAATTATAAAACTATGTCAAATGATTCTGTGAAACGAGGTGGCGGCCATTTTGTATTCCTTTTGTGTTGTTGAAAATTTCGATCACGTCTTAGAGGCGGTTGGCAACATTTGCGAAAGTTGACATGTATGGATCGATTGTGTAACTCGACGGGCAGTATCGAGAAATCAAAACAGTGTTGCCATATTCGGGGTAGTTTTCGAGATTTTCCCTAAAAACTTCCTCCTGTAAAATTTTGTATGAAAAATTTTTTTTTCACTGCTGGCTTCGTATGGAAGTCAGAAAATATAACTTGAAAAAAAATATGGAGACAGCTGATGATGGAAGATTTCGGAGACGGGTAAAGGGCACGGCCAGGGTATTGAAGATAGGTGGGGAGTGCTCGAACAAATGTCACTCGAAACCTCATCCAATTGGCAATTAGTAAAAAAAAAACTCAAAATTGTGGATTCAAGATGGCTGCCGTACAAATTTCGTTAGTGTCTATCTCGGAGAGTATGAGAGATGGAAGTGTGGTTTCTTGGCAAGAGATCATCAGGACAAGGAGGTCTATTTCGCGAAATGAAAAAAAATTCAAGATGGCGGAATATTTTTTTTCATACCAAATTATATGGCGAACATTGAAGAGACTGCAAGTATAGAATTATGCAAGAATTTGATACGGTTCCGTTTTACCCGCGACGAGGCTCCCTGGAATTACAAAACAGGAAACTCATATCAGAGTTTTAAAAATCAGCGCCATTTTGAAATTCTTTGTTAATTGACCGATTTCGTTCAAAATCGATATTTAGGACTCCCTGGGGATACAAAACAGGAAACTGTTACCAAAATAAAAAAAAACCAGCGCCATTTTGAAATTCTTTGTTAATTGACCGATTCCGTTCAAAATCGATATTTAGGGCTCCCTGGGATCACAAAACAGGAAACTGGTACCAGAATTTAAAAAATCAACGCCATTTTGAAATTCTTTGTTAATTGACAGATTTCGTTCAAAATCGATATCTGAGGATCCCTGGGATTAAAACACAGGAAACTGATACCAAATTTTAAAAAATCAGCGCCATTTTGAAAATCTTTGTTAATTTACAGATTTAGTTCAAAATCGATATCTGAGGATCCCTGGGATTACAAAACAGGAAACCGATACCAAAGTTTTAAAAAATCAGCGCCATTTTGAAATTCTTTGTTAATTGATCGATTTCGTTAAAAATCGATATTTAGTACTCCATGGGATTACAAGACAGGAAACTGGTACCAAAATTTTACAAAATCAGCGCCATTTTGAAATTCTTTGTTAATTAACAGATTTCGTTCAAAATCGATATCTGAGGATCCCTGGGATTACAAAATAGGAAACGGTTACCAAAATTTAAAAAAAACCAGCGCCATTTTGAAATTCTTTGTTAATTGACCGGTTTCACTCATAATTGATATTTAGGACTCCCTGGGATCACAAAACAGGAAACTGATACCAAAGGTTTAAAATAGCAGCGCCATTTTGAAATTCTTTGTTAAGTGACCGATTTCGTTCAAAATCGATGTTTAGTGCTTCCTGGGATTGCAAAACAGGAAACTGGAACCAAATTTTAAAAAATCAGTGCTATTTTGAAATTCTTTGTTAATTGACCGATTCCGTTCAAAATCGATATTTGGGGCTCCTTAGGATTACAAAACAGGAAACTGGTATCAAAATTTTAAAAAATCAGCGCCATTTTGATATTCTTTGTAAATTGACCGATTTCGTTTAAAATCGATATTTAGGGCTCCCTGGGATTACAAAACAGGAAACTGGTATCAAAATTTTAAAAAATCAGCGCCATTTTGAAATTCTTTGTTACTTGACCGATTTCGTTCAAAATCGATATTTAGTGTTCTCAGGGATTACAAAACAGGAAACTGATACCAAAGTTTTAAAAAACTGCTAAAGCAGCTCACGCACAGAGCAAAAAACTAGTTTTATAATAAACTCACAGAAGAAATATAGGAGATGTGTCTCAACAACTTCAAATATTTTGTAAATAGTAAACTAATTGAAAAATCCTAAATAAAATATAAAATAAAATAGAATATACAAAATTGAAAAAATTGAGCCACCCGAAACTAGTCAATTTCAGACGAATACGTCCGTAAATCATCAAAGTGCTGGTTTTGTACCTGCTGAATGACGTAGCAGCCCTTCTTGCAATCCTGTCAGAGTATCTATTGTTTATTTCAAACCTTAATATTTGTCATTTTACCATCAACTAAAGTGACAGATATCATATTTGGAAACAACAACCTGGCCACTAAGAAATACATAAAACTCGCACTCAATGCAGATTATATGAAAAACTAGCTGATGCCTGCGACTTCTGGGCAGACCTTCACTATCGGAGATCGGAGAGATCATCAGTGGAGAGCCCTACACCCACCTAATACTGAATCAGCCTTCCTGGCGATAGTTACCAAAAGTGCAGCTATCTCATAGTCATGATATTATTATATACGTTTTTTTGCTGTCATAAAACTATTTCGTTATATATAAACACCAATTTGGCAAAATGTTACAAGGACAATTTTTATTTATTTTATATCAAAAATATAATTACTTTATAGTTTATACTAATAAATATCGGTTTTATTTCCCATTCCAAAGTGCTATAAAAGTTTCACATCAAAAACTAAATAAAGAATGGAAATAGGTTTTTTTAGGATTAATTGTGTCATTTATGATGAATCAACGGGACTTTACCACCAGCTTGAAAAGAAGATTCTACTGAGAACATATGACAATAACTCGGCAGTTAATAAAAAGAAAAAAAAAATACAATAATGTACCTAGAAAATAATAAAGAGTAGGATATATTATACATAATTATATGAACACACTTATTGTATATTGTATATGTCACCGTAAGATTGTGAAAACCGTTAGATTGTAATCTATCTAGCGAAATTGTAAACTGTCGACAGATTGTGAACCGTTCAATTTACTTTTTCTTGTCTCTTTTCGACCGTTTACAATTTCTGTAATGCTAAGCCGATAGTTTCTATGCAACATTAGGAAAATCATCGATGCTACGTTACGGATATATATGTCACAAAAAACCTACCAGAATCAATTGATTTTCATAGCTTAGCTTTAGTGGAAAGGAGTTCAACTAAGCAACGAAGTTTTTTTACATAATGAGGATAGGAAATGCAGGGGGTTTAGGGGCGATGAAAAACTGCTACATTATATTTCGTCACCATTTAGAAGGTTATAATAGCTCAGGTGGAAAAGCGGGCTGTACCAAAACCCGAAGACCCCGGTTCGAGTCCAGAGTCTTGAATCTGATTATTTTTCCCCTTTTTTTAAATATAATACAATGTTTTATTTTAAAAATAAAATATAATTTATAATTTAAATTTATTTTCCAAAAAACACGATAAAAAAAAAGAATAATGTCCCTCCCGACCGAATTTCGGCCACGGCGGCCAATCTCCAGAGAGATTAGCCAACTGCGCAGGAGATATTATAGTGCAAAAGTGTGTGCGCATACACAGGTGCACTCTCTGTTCCTTTACTCTCATAGCCCGATGGGACGGAAATCCGACACGACCGGAGAGAGATCAGGCGCAGGACCGACGGCTTTACGTGCTCTCCGAGGCACGGGGGTGAAGCACCGCCAACTTCCTAACTCCGGGCTAGTAGTGAGAATTTCTTGCAAGAAAAACCCAATACCTGTGGCCCGACTCGGGACTCGAACCCGGGACCTCATAGGTCGCAGTCGAATATGCTAACCACTAGACCAACGAGGCAGTAAAAAAAAGAATATACCGAGCAAAGCTCGGTCATCCAGATATTACTAGTTGAAGTATGGAACACAGAAGCCGACTACTTCTAAAACCACTACGTCTACATCGCACATCCCAGATGGAAATGGAATCTCCTAGTGCTGTCTTACACCGTTTTTAAACTATTTATGCAGAACTACTTCTAATACTAAGCGCCATGATTATTTTAATTATTAATTTAATTTACTTTTCTTTCAACCTTTATCATATAAACACCTATAGATAGGTGTTTATATGATAAAGGCCTACCTTCCTACCTACCTATACAGTCTTATAGCTATAAATCAGTTAGCAGGAATTAGTCGGTTGGTAATTGGTATATTATCAAGAAGCACCTCCATTATCCATACTATGATATTATAAATGCGAAAGACCTGTATTTGAACGGCCTATTTTTTCAACCGAGTTGGTATAGAGTAAGATTACATCCCGAGGAAGGACATAAGTTAACTTTATCCCGAAAAATTGAGAAATTCCCGCCGAAATAAAAACGAATGCAGACGAAATCGTACGTATCATCTATCTATCAATCAATAAATAATGATATTATCTCTGCCATAGTGAGATAATTGATCGCATATTGTGTGCACCCGTGGTAGAGGCTGAATCCTTTCTATGTGTGCCTGGGTAGACTGTGGTTGTATGTGTATGAAAACAATTGACAGCGGGTGACAGATATGCGAAGAATTCCTAGAGGGCTTCGATCCTTAAGAGTAATGGTAACCGCGCGGAGACGTGATATATTGTTTACAGGGCATTCGTCGTGAACAATTTGTGTCTATGAAGTTCACAGGGCATTCGTCGTGTGCAATTCGTGTCTGCTACAAGTAGATTACTTGACTCACGGTGAATTTCCCTGCCGAGATTAGCTCGTGAATTATTTGATAATATTTGCATCTGTTCTCTTTAAATTCGATAAAAGAAACTGACTTTCTCATGAATTTTAATATGGCTAAGTACTTATTTAGTTCTTGACTAGCTGATAACCGCGACTTCGTCCGCGTGGGTTAAGGTTTTTTCATTCTCGCAGGAACCCTGAGAGAAAATTTTCCGGAAAAAAAGTAGCCTATGTGTTAATCCAGACTATAATCTATATCTGTGCCAAATTTCATATAGATCCGTTCAGCCGTACTGGCGTGTTTGAGTAACAAATATTCGTGCGGGAACTAAAAAACCTTAATCTACACTGACGCAGTCGCGGGCATAAGCTAGCTTAGTTTAAAGAACGTTAGAGAACAACTAAATTAGCACGAGTACCTTTAATGACTGTTCTCTAACCAGCAATCTAAAGCCGTCCAATGTTTTTATATTGGTCTCGTTTCGGGAACACCGGCGTCTTTGTGTAACGGCCGCGGTGGCCTTGCGGGTCACACGATACGGCGCATTTCACACCGGTGACGTAGGCGCGACCGTAGACTACGTCTAGGCGTAAATATACACCTTGTTTGGAGATCTGAGTGCCTTTATATGCATTTTTCATAATATTATCTACCATATTATTTAGCAGCAGTGTGAAGCTATATACCCACTAGGGGGCGCAAAAAAACCGAGAATTTCTTTTATGAGTCTCGAGTGAAAAAAATTTAGTTTTTGATGTTCCCCTTGACTGTCGAGAAGCCAGTAAATGGCTTTTGATGAATTTGGCGTTAACTGGCACGCGGCCATTTACTGGCTCCGGCGCGCAATGGCGGAATGCGTAATCGCCAACGCGGGAGAATGATTTTCTACAGAGTAAAGTACTATCTCGATTCCTCTCTAACTTTGGCTGAAACGAATAGGATAGACAAGGACACAGTAGGAATTTTTTGGAGGCCCTACTCTATGAGATGAATTTATGGGTAGAAATTTCGTGCGAGTGAAACACGAAACCGTAATTTGACACCTTTATTTTTTATTCATGGTTTTTGTTCTAGAATGAGAATCTTTGAAAAGAATCCTTGCTTCTTGTTGTTTTACTCTGAAATGACTAACCATGGTGGTAAGTAACTTTTTAAAACAAAGATACTGATTATATTGTTTATTTTTCTGAGGTTTTATTTTTAAAAACGGGGTCATTTTTTGTTGTTGTTTTTGTTATTTTTCTGTGTAAAGCATAAACAAGCGCGATAACCATAATAACTTTAATCTATTGCTGTATTTTGTAACGATTTGAATGAGGCACTGTGTTTACGTAGTTCGTACATGTAATATGAGATATAAATTTTTATATTCGCACGGGCCGCGAAAGTTCGCGAAATTTGACACCGTGCAAAAACCCGGCGCAGATGTCCCTAAGCGCCAACTAGCGCCACCGCAGCCAAGGGGGAGCCCTCTCTAAATGTCATCTCAAAAAAAAATTTTTAAGGGTCACTCCAAATTTTTTTTTATTTCAAAACTCGTCAAAAATCGATTTTCTTTTTCTCGTTACTGTTTAATTTTATAGACCAAAAAAAATAAGTTTCTGAAAGTTTCAGTTCAAAATTTAAATTTTGAAAGGTCGCTTATAATTTTTTTAATTTATTAGTGCATTACTTTAGATTTTTTCGAGCGACCTTTTAATATTCAAATTAAAATTCCATACCTTTTTTTTATTTAGTGCAAAACTAATCATAATAAAACGAAATATTAAGAACTCAGAAAAAAAAACAATTATATATAATGATAAGTTTTACTTGTAAAATTATTAAATTTAAAAAAAATTATGTTTTCTGTATTGTGCTTGATTTTTAGTTCATCTCGTGGTGTATTTTTATCGATCATTGTACTAAATAAAAATATACACTGAACAATATCTCTTGTGTCTTATTCTCGACACTGGCGAAACAACCAGGGGCCATACTGCCAACGCGTAAAGCCATACTTAAGCAATATTACTCAAAATGTCAGTTTAGTGTCACGTACCTTGACATTCCTAAAATCATACTTTCGTAGTTATTATAAATACGAAAGTGTGTCTGTCTGTCTGTGTGCGGTCCCGGTGTAAGATTAGAAGTTAGGACCGCTCCATATCTTCCCGGGGATGTCGTAGAAGGCAACTAAGGGACTTTTTTTGCGATTAAAAAGGGTGTACCAACTAAATCGAACCCTATCGAACCGAAAGGTGGCGGTTAAATACAAGTATGCCATTAACAAAAGCATTCCCAAGGAGGGTTGACGTCAGGCAGGCGGCCGGTCGTAAAACTTTATGCCAAATCACCTTACAACATGAACAGTATGAAAAGAGTGTATGACAAGGTTAGGGCGTGGCGGTGGCCCGAGGCGACGCACAGGGGCAGCACCCGGCACCTGTGGAAAATAGACAAGGGTTGTTGCATCAGGGACGGATGCAACGTAAGAAGCAAGTCCGAGAGGTAAGAATGAAAATGATAAGCTGGAATGTAGGAACGATATCTGGAAGAGGAAGAGAGTTAGCAGATGTTTTAGAAAGGAGACGAATAAATGTTGCCTGTTTGCAAGAAACGAGTTGGAAGGGTACGAAAGCAAGAGAGATTGGGGCGGAATATAAATTTTTCTACAGTGGGAGTGATGGTAGAAAGAATGGTGTGGGAATTGTATTAGATAATGAGCTGAAAAAATGTGTGATGGATGTAAGAAGAGTGAATGACCGGATTATAGTTGTTAAGCTAATTCTACAAAACTTAGTTGTGAATGTAATGAGTGTGTATGCGCCGCAGGTAGGATGTGATGATGCAACGAAAGATAAGTTTTGGGAGGATTTTGATATGGTTGTGATGAGTCTCCCACAAAATGAAAACATTTATATAGGAGGGGACTTTAACTGTCATGTCGGAAGAATGAATGGAAGTTTTGAGAGAGTGCATGGTGGTTGGGGCTTTGGAACCCGTAATAGAGAGGGGGATACACTTCTGCAAGTGGCATCCTCCTTTGGCATGACCATAGCTAATATTTTTTTTTAAAACAGGATGAACACTTAATTACGTACAAAAGCGGCTCCCACAGGACCCAAATAGATTACTTTCTGATTAAAAGAAGCAACATTAACACAGTTAAAGACGAAGAAGTTATACCAGGGGAACCATTAGCATCGCAACACAGGTTAATACTAATGGAAATAAAGGTCCAGACTTTAAAATCTAAAACTAAAGCTCTGCCCACAGTAAAATGGTATATGATAGAGAAAGAGGAACGCGCAAAAGAGTTTCGAATGCAAGCTGTGAAGAAAATGATTGAGATGAATGGTGATTTTCGAAAGATGTCGGTAAATGAATGCTGGAATGAAATGGCTGCATGTATGAGAAGGGCGGCGAAGGATGTATTTGGAGTGACAAAGAATAAAAGAAAGATAGATAAAGACACGTGGTGGTGAAGTGAGGATGTACAAAATGTTCTAAAAGAAGAGAAGAATGCTTTTAAAGATCGGAAAAGTGTGAGTGATAGTGACACCATGATAAAACAGAATAAAAGGGAAGTATATGTGAAGAGTAAAAGGAAAGCTAAGAAAGCTGTTGCTATTGCTAGGGAAAATATCCAAGACAAGTTGTATGAGTCTCTGGAAAGCCCTCAAGGACAAAAAGATTTGTACCGGCTAGCGAAAATGAGAGAAAAGAGTGCAAGGGATATCATACATATCAAATGCATAAAAGGTGGTGATGGGAAGGTTTTAATGAATGACGATGAAATTTAAGTGCGTTGTAAGGAATATTTTAGAAGGTTGATGAATGAAGAAAATGACTGGAGTAGAGAGCTAGACGATGTACCACCCAACTTGGGTGTGGTAAAAGAGGTGAGTGTAGATGAAGTAAGAATGGCAGTGCAGAGTATGAAAAATGGTAGAGCGACAGGGCCAGATAGTAGACCAGCTGAAGTATGGAAGTTTCTAAATGCAGATGGATGGAGTTGGCTGACTTTGTTCTTCAATAAGTTATTACTCGAGGAGCCGATCCCAGAAGAGTGGTGCAACAGTACGCTGGTGCCCATTTACAAAAACAAGGGTGATGTACAGGACTGTAATAACTATCGAGGAATAAAGCTTATGTCACATAGCATGAAAATTTGGGAAAAAGTGATAGAAAGAAGAATGAGAGAGGAGAGTGAGATCACAGATAATCAATTTGGGTTTATGCCGGGACGAGGAATGACAGATGCAATATTTGCACTTCGACAACTGTGCGAGAAATACAGGAGTGCACATAGAAACTTGCATATGGTGTTTGTCGATCTCGAGAAGGCATACGACAGAGTTCCTCGAGAAGTTTTGTGGTGGGCTATGAAAGTGAAAAGAATACCTGAGAAGTATGTGAGGCTTATGAAAGTGATGTACGCAGAAGCGAGCACAAGGGTCCGGTCAGAAGCTGGCGTTACAGACAAGTTCAATGTGGAAGTGGGCTTGCACCAGGGATCGGTCCTTACCTGTTTCTCCTGGTAATGGATGCTTTAACATCAGACATACAGGAGCAGGCACCCTGGTGCATGATGTTCGCTGACGACATTGTACTTGTCGGGGAAGGGCGTCTGAGGTCCAGAACAGACTGGGAAAATGGCAAGAGAGATTGAAGAGTGTTGGCCTGAGGATCAGCCGAACGAAGACAGACATCAGTTCATCACGACATCTGTTCTGTGAATTCGGTGGCCCCTCCCGTTTCCATGAAATTGCCTTAGATGGTGTATCCCTACCGGTCTGTTCCGATTTCCGGTACCTCGGTTCACTCTTTCAAAACGATGGCAATATTGACCGAGACGTGAACAAAAGAATGAATGCGGGATGGATGAAATGGCGACAGGTCTCAAGTGTAATATGCGACCCAATTATGCCCCTTAATTTAAAAGGGAAAATATATAAGACAGTCGTTAGACCTGTCGCATTTTATGGTTCTGAATGTTGGGCGGTGAAAGGGATGGATGAAAGGAAAGTACATGCGACTGAAATGCGAATGTTGAGATGGATGTGTGGTGTGACTAGAATAGATAACATTAGGAATGAATATATAAGGGGAAGTCTGGAAGTAGCACCAGTGATAGAAAAGATGAGGAGTAATAGGCTAGCATGGTATGGGCATGTAATGCGGAGGGATGACAGGCATAATACGAGAAGAATGATAGATATGCATGTGGAAGGAAAAAAGAGTAGAGGGAGAACAAAGAAAAGATGGATGGATTGTGTGAAAGAGGATATGCGTATAAAAGGGGTGAATGATAGATTGACGGATAACAGAAGTGAATGGAAGAAGAAAATATGTTGTGCCGACCCCACGTAGCGTGGGACAAGGGCAGGAAGAAGAAGTGTTTGTCTGTCTGTCTTGAAAGTTGATTTTAACGAAATAGGACTTTTCAAAAACCTAAATCCACGCGTACGTAATTACTGTTCCATAATTAACTAAAATAGTCCCAAACAGAGAGCATTCAGTAAACACATTACTAAGGCATGTAAATAATTTACTTAAAAGATTTACTTTTGTCTATTCCCATAACGGTAATAACAAACATAATTAAAAAATATTATACAAAATGCCAAACAAATTATAATAACTTTCCATGTGTACACAGTCCTGATTAAATAGTATCTCGGGTGTAATGTAATGCAAATAAAGTTAGTAACCGAATGGTAGCCGCGACGCTTGTCCGAGCTTAATTGGAACACCTAACATCTGACCCCGCTCACGATTGCGATGTTTATCCCCACAGTTACTTATTTAGCGATCACCTCGGTTTATACAATAAAATACATAATTTCTACTTGGTAGCCCTGGTGTGAAGTACTGTCAAACACATAATTTACTTAAAAGCTTTTTTAATATGTATGTATGTATTTGATTTATGTACTAGATTTTAGAGGAATGTGCAGCTCCCAGACAAGGAATATGAAGAAACCATATAAATGTAAATAATTCTATGTTAATTAATAAATTGAAATTGAAATTTGAAATCAATCAGCGCTTTCAAGTGAGTGAAAATAATTTCGCGTGCCGAAACTGTTGTTACCTGTCAACACATTATTTAATGTTTTTCCTAGTTGTTTTGAAATCCTCCACTTAGGCCGCTGTTCCTGTACTACACTGATAATAATATGATACGATAATTGCACCGCCACATAATTAGAAAATACTGACTTACTAGTGTTGCCTTAAGTAAAATTAAACGCCGACCGGCTGATATCGTATAGCTATTAGTTTAGAAAGCTTAATTTAGTTCTTGCTATAATGACATTAGGCGAAAATATGTTAGGTATTTTTACAAAATTTTTGCTAAAATGCTTTTAGAATGTTCACCATCAAGTTTCATAGAGCTTTCGTACTTAGTTAATTAAAGTAAGGTTTCTTAATTAGTCCTTCGATACGTGTAATAACCAATAAAATATAAGATTTAATTTAGTCAGAAATATAAATATTTTTTAACATCAGTCATATTGAATAAAAAGTTTATGTCGTCACCTGTACCGTCTAGAAATTATGGTTCACGCAAAGCATTTAATGTTTATTCCATGTAACTAAATGTAGGTTGGCATTCAGTTAAATGAAATAACTATCTGTGGGTGCATTCAGATGAACTAGATACCTATTGCGAGAGACAACGACTTTCACCTCGTGTATGCAGATTTTTGATACTGTATAGGATACATAATTTGCTTTTTATGAAGATAAATCGCTGAACCAAACTTTCAATATAATATGATAAAATTGCATTTTCAATAGTATTTTAAGTTTATACTTAAGGTTTTAAAGGAATGCTCACCATCATCATCGTTTCAACCTATCAATCAATCAATCAATCAATCAATATTTATTAATTCAATTTAGGTACACTGTACACCTATTGACAGCTGAAGCTTATAAAACATGATGGTGATTACGGTATCTTAAAACTAAAGTTACGAGGGTTCCAAACGCGCCCTGGTCTGAGAAGAGCCGACAACAAACTTGGCATTTCTGGAGCGAGCCGGAATAGTCGAGAGACTCGCTGCAGAGCGCGAGTCTCCTCTCGTAATGAAAAAGGTGGCCATGGGCACAAATAATAAAATAATAGGCCATAATTACCGGGGGAACTCCTTAATTTTCCGGGATAAAAGTAGCCTATGTTTCTCTGGGATGTCACCTACCTCTATACCAAATTTAATCAAACTCAGTTGAAAAGATGTGCCGGTAAAGCGTAGCAGACAGACTGACAGACATACGATGGAGAACACTTAGATAAATCATAGACAGAGAAAATGGAAATCTTGGATGATAAAAAGCTTGCAAAAAGACGTAGGCAATTTCGATCATGTTCTATAAAAAATGTTTTTTTTATTCTCCAAATTAACGATTTCCTAGTATTCAACTGAAACTCCCAATTAGGCACCACAACCTTTTCCAGTTTACAGGTAAGGTCAATTATCTCTTAATAGTATGAAAAATAAATTCAGCTTCGTCGTCCAAAAAGTCCTCATTCAAAGGTACCGGTTTTAGGCCTTGGACACATCATACTAGGTGGCTACTCACTACGTGCGACGGCAACGTGACCAACGCAGCCCTAGAAATTGTAGGACTAGAAACTAGAACTGTTTATAATACGAAACGCGTGCTACTTCATTCTCGTGATTTTCCGTCAGACAGTGTGACACATCAATTTAGATTTTTAACTTTTTAGTTAGTTTTTTGGCAGGGCAGACGTGTTTATTAATTATTTTTTTGCGTGGTAACTAACGTCCCGCCGTACAGTTGCCGTCCCGCTTTATGTATGTCAAAGTCATAAGGCTATTGTAGCATTCCACGCCTTGTATGGACGAGCGCTTTCCAATAACGAGCCTGAATATGCACGCGCCAACAAATGTTCAGTGCGATTGCCTCTGACTGTACCCTCTGAGATAAGCACTGGGATGTTCAATTTGCATTAAGAGATTCACGGGCAGAGATTAAACACGGTTGATGTATTTCTTTTTGTTTTATACCTATACACAGGCAGCCTATGAGAGGACTCGCGCCTTTCTAACAGAATAATGAATGTGCTTTCGCAAACAAATTGGACTAAGAGATAACTGCACTTTTGGTAACTATAGCTAGAAAGGCTGATTTAGTATTTGGTGGGTCCTAGGCACTTCACTGATGACGAGAGTGAAGGTCTGCCCGTATGCTGATGGGCCTTTCACTAGATATGGCCGTTCAAAGACGTGTCATGGTTACCAAAAAAATCTTTCCAAAAAACCGACTTGTAAAGCCACTGCAAAGTGAAAAATAATTCTATACACTATGTTGAAGTTGGGCGAGCCTGTTGCGTCAACTTTGCTTGTTATACTCGCCCGAAAACACGGAGATATACACCGATATACATAAAAAAAACGTGCCGAATTGAGAACCTCCTCCTTTTTTCGAAGTCGGTTAAAAATGATACATGACTAGAAAGGCTGGTTCTTGTACAGTATTTAAGTATGCGTAGTAACTATGTAAACAGTACAAAAACTGACGCTATTCGTCGGGGCTTTCACTAGATATCACCTCTCAAAAACGTGATAAACTTACAAACTTAAAATAATTATTAGCAATTATTAGTCACGTCGATTGCTAATAATAGTGAATCTACCGCTGGTTTGGAATGCCTCGTTTGAAGAGACTTGTTTATCTTTTGTTTTACGCCTACAATTATGTTTTCTCTGTGAGAGTATTTTGTAAAATTTTGTTGGTTGCTTAGAAAATAGCTGCCCTTCCTTTAACCAGGTATTCTGTAAGAATAACAAAAGCAGATCAGTGGTACGATTGTAGAAGAGCCAATACAAACAATAGGATGAGCATAAATTTGTATTTCCTACCTCTTGTTTTAAGTTTTGTAATTTTTATAATATGCACTTTAAAAATAATATTTCTGCGAAGATATTCTTTGATATCACGTCTGGTACAGCATAATAGGTGTTCATCGACACCACGTCACGTGTGCCTGCCATTAAAGTAGGCATTGCGTAGCTAGCCTCTAGCCGCTATATTCTAAGTTGCAATGTTATAAATAGAAAGCGCGTTATCTCGTGCAAGATCTTTTTCTTTTTGTTCGTCTGCGGAATTGAATAGTCTTTGGTCTTCGGTAGTGTGTATTTATGTTATTAAATATTTTATAGGTCTATTAATATTAAATATTTTATAGGTGTAAGTCCAACTTTTTATGAAGATTTCAACCAAAAATTATCTAAGTATCGCTTTTGACTAGGATCGTTTCGATATATTATGAAGTAATGAGAAATATTTATTTCTATAACGTTAAAAAAGCTACTACTTGAAGTACAGCATTAATTTGTAATTAAAATCACATACAAATTTTTGGTTTGACATTTCAAATATGCTTAGGATTAAAAAGGATAACTATGTTTAACTTGTTTTACTTTCCAAGAGGCGAAATTGTGAAAGGACGAAGGTCGACGCTGAATCTAACCGATGTAGAGTCAGCTTTACGACAGAAACACATTACGGACCAGACGGAACAAATTTATGCACGATTTTTTCTGACGCGCTTGTCTTTCTCCCTATAATAATAAATAATCCTCTCGACTGAATCTTGACCACAGCGGCCAAACTCCAGAGAGATTAGCCATCTGCACGGGAGATAGACAGGTGCACGCTCTGTTCATTTACTCTCCTAGTCCGATGGGACGGAAAATCCGACATGACCAGAGAGAGATCAGGCGCAGGATCGACGGCTTTCGTGCTTTTCGAGGCACAAAGGTGAAAAACCGCCAACTTTCTAATGCCGGGGTAATGCTAAGAATTTCTTGTCACAGAAACCCAACACTTATAACACAATAGCAGCCCAACCCGTGACCTCGTTGGCTGCAGTCGAACATGCTTACCACTAGACCAACAAGGCTGTCGGTCGGTTCTCCATATAAAAGTGAGTTGCACGGAATTTTTGTTCGCCATACAAAATATTTGTTCCTAGTGTGTTTCATGCTTAAAGGACTCGCCCTAAGGCGGATAAGTTACTTTAGTTTGTTAATTAAACTAACGATCCAGAGTCGTGTACGCACTAATCGAGATCTGTTAATGGGCGCTCGGTTTGCCCCGATTTGTTTTAGTGCAGCTAACTAACTTTAACTAAGATTACCTCGGAAAATTGGTGTTGGCGTAGTGTTTATCTAATTTCAGGATTAAAGTTAGATTGCAGATTTATCCCTGTAACTCAGTAAAAGTTTATAGAATTGATAGCCTAGGCCCTAGTGGTTTATACGTCACCCGTCCTATACGGATGGTCGTGGATTCGATGAGCGGGCAACGCATTTCTAACTTTTAGAGTTAACTGTGTGTGTTAATAAGTTCTATACTAAACATGTGAAAGTTTGAATGCATGGATGGATGAATGGATGGATGAATGGATGGATGGATGGATGGATGGAGATATTTGTTACTCAATCATGCCAAAACGGCTTAACGGATCTGGATAAAAGGCACAGATATTTAGATACTTTGTTTGCAGAGATAGATTAGCTGGCTGATAGATAGGCTGGCATAACACATAGGATACTTTATATCCCGGAAAATTAAAGAGTTCTCGCGGGATCCGAAAAAACCTCAATCCACGCCGATGAAGTTAAAATGTTACCATATGTAGCAATTACTGACTTTCAGTTAGTTTCAATGAGCAGAAATACACGTTTTTGCCTGGTCAGATTTTTGATTCAATTCGGACACAAATGCAGTTTTAATTATTTGTACTTAGATTGATTTTTTAGAAGTTTATACGAGTCAATTTGAAATTTTGTATGTATCCTTAGGTTTCAAGAAAAATCTTAAGGATAGGTACATAGAAATACGAGTACTCGAAAAAAACGAGTGATTTAGTGATTCTCGACGGCTATTGAAACAAGAAATTTGTAAAACAAACAAAATGGTATTCAAGTCCAAGCACGAGGTATTTTGGCTGCGAATCTGACGTCACAGCCTTCTCACAGTCTTTATAATCCAAACGAGGGGTCGATGACCGATACAGATGCGTTGGTTCACATGTAGCGTAACAACCTCCTACGTGAGACTAGCGTGAGTCACAAGAGGGAGCGGAAAGTTGAAACCGATTTGACGGAATTGGGCATTTGACAACTAGTCAAATCAGCAGATTTTTTAAAATCACCAAAACGCGTGCTTACTTGCGTGAAATACTTGCTTGTGACGTCATCGAAATTCGACGCTCTTTTCAAATTTAATCGATGGGCTAGTGATGTGCCGGATATCCGTATTCGTATCAGCGGATATCCGAGGGAGAAGAAAGATCCGTATCCGTTACTTTTTTGACGGATCTTTTACCTTAGTAATTTTCAATAAATTTTCATTCTATGTATAGGTGATAAAGTAGCAATACAATTGGGAAAAAAACTATTAAATTATATTGAAGTTATTTAAGTCAAAAAATCTTCTATCACGCAAAACGTCAAGTGGCGTCAACTATCGTTTCAAGGTCACGAGCACTGACACGATATGGCCGATCTAGAGAGCTAAAATCCGCATCCGGATCCGCGGATCTTGACACCAAATATCCGTATTCGGATATACATTTTTAACGATCCGACACATCATTTTACAATACCAAGAGGATCGGTGACTAATAGAAAGTAATAAATGTAACTCCATGGAAGTTCGATGACCGATATACACCAAATTTACTCGGTCGTTTTTCAGAAATAAAATCGTGTCCAGATAAGCTCTTCGCCTTATTAGCGTTTACTGCTATTGCTTCATTGGCTCTCATTATAAGTGGAATTGTACTGTTCTCGTTTCCTACAGAAATGGTATGTTTAGGTAATATTTTTGATTACACGTGTGGTGTGTACTGACTTTTGCGCATGATAAGGGTAAGTTAGAAGAGATAGCGCAACTTGTAAATTGGAACTAAAGAAGAAGAACTTGAAGAAGTTTGAACTAACGTCATGGCCTTGTTAAATTTATTATAACCAGTATCCATAACCGATGAGTTATACATTTATTGTTATAACATTATTTTAGATACGCGTGAGTTACAAGGGGAAGCGGGAGATATGAACCCCTATCAAGGCGTAAGGGAGCATAAGACTTTACTTCCAAATTTCAACTTCAGCCGACAGTTAAATTAAATATTATCTTGCTGACCGATACCAATAATATTATATACTTATTAGTTACACGTGTCATAACCTACAATGTGAAATCAGCGTGAGTTACAGGAAGTAGAGGGTAGAGGAGGAATTCTAGTTAAAGAAGTATGACAAACATGAAACCAATGTCATGTAATAATTGACATAATTAAACGACAGGGTTGATGGCCGATGCAAATAATATTGGTTACACGTGTAGCGCACGGTGCTTTCACTACGAGCAAATTGACTGGAAAATGTATTTGGTATAGTTTAGGAACCTATCGATAGATGGCGGTGATAAATTTTGAAATATCAACACTTAAAATTATTTACACTGGCATCCCTTTTTCTTGTGTCGTTGAATATTTCATTTCACGCAGTAGTTTCAATAAATAAAATCAAAATATCGTGTAATATCAAACAATTTTGACCATAAAAAATATTTAAATAAATTCACGGCTAATTTAGTTATATAGCCATATTTTAATATTAATGTTAGCGTTCTATAGTTGTAAGTTTTTAAAGAGTCACATTAAAATGTCACCTGTCAGTTGCCAATCACGAAGTTTTTGTCATTGATTGTCTTGTCAGTTGTCACTCGTGTTATTTTATTCATTGAAATTGAAGAATTGTCTAAATTCATTATAGATGCCTCCTGTAATTTATTTTTGTACAGCTGGTGCAAAAACACAAATAAAATATTAAATGGTGCGACAAAAGATGTAGATGTACAAGATTTTATCCAAAAGTGCTGTATTGAATATTATAATAAAAGAAAAAAATGAATTATGTTTTTCTTTTCATTTTGACACACGCTTTATGCTCTTTTTGTTTAATTTATTTTAAAGCTACCAGAAAGTGCTAAAGCGTGTGTCTGTAATGTCCTCAGAATTTACTTAAAAATTTTTAATATTGGGCAAGCTACCTATATAGTAAAGTTCATTATCTATAGCTATATACACAAGAAAATTAGTTCAGGAACCAACCACCAGGAGCGCTGGTTTCCATAGCTCGTATATTAAGTGGGAGTGATAACTCTATACCCTTTTATACATCCTACTCTATGGTGTAGCGTATAAATCTACGTGGTACAAACGCGAGTCAAAGGAGGTAGCGGAAATTGTAAGATTTAGATGAAAATGTAAAAGACGTGTAGTTTAGGTTATATCACTGTTTAACGATATTTCGATGCATTATAAAATGTATAACTTATACACTTAGTAAAATAATTTATTGAGTGAGTCATGGGTAAATTATACGAGTAGCTAGCAAATTTAACTCAAACGATCTATAATTATGCCAGGTATAGGTAAGTTGGAAGCTACGCGGAGGGTCTTTACGTAGTCGTAATGTTCCATAGAAAAGGGGTATTGATCGATGAAGATGCGTTGATTTAAACAGAGTTAGCGTTAGAATCATTTGTACACTTCATGTGCAGGTTACAAGCTAAAGCGATTTTAAAGTGGAGTTATAACATCATATGACTATTATTTTTATGCGTAAATATGTATAATTTGTCTTTCACAGTATAAATATTAGTAACATATACTATAAATAATAACGTCATATAAACTGGTCCGCTTTTCAAAGTCCGATACACGAATAGTCAACGTGTATTAAGCTACTAAATGATGCCCGCGACTTAGTCGGCGTGGGCTAATTTTTTTCGATTCCCGTATGAACTCCTTAGTTTTCCGGGATAAAAAGTAGCCTATGTCCTTCCCTGGGATACAAACTATTCCTATACCTCATCAAAATCGGTTGAACAGATAGGCCGTGAGAGCGTAGCAGACAGACAGTCAGACAGACAGACGGACAGACAGACCGACATACAGACACACTTTCGCATTTATAATATTACTTACAGTTGTTGGTACAGGGACAGGTTTTTATTCCGAGGAAGGACATAGGCTTCTTTTTATCCTGGAAATCTAAAGAGTTCCCGCGGGAATCCAAAAACCTAAATCCACGCGGACGCGGTCGCGGGCATCATCTAGTAATTTATAAAAACCACAGATCGTCATGGTCTACCGTTGCACGTGACATCATAGCCATATAAATATTTTAACCCAATGCGCTAATAAGTAGATAAACACAATAGATCGGGTAAATACGAGTATGACATTGGGTAGGTACATGAAATATGCTAATAGGATGTCATTGAGGAGTTGTTTATTGCAAATCAGTACAGCTGTGATCACTTTTTTGATCACTTTTTGCCTTATAAAATATCATATTATATGTTCCAGATTTTTGGCTTAAATAATATTGTTATAATTTGTTTATAATGAATGTCACTCACGAAAGTTTTAAGCGTTAAGATAAATATTTGTTTAAAAAGTCTACACATCCATGGATTTAACTTTTTCAAATAGAATAGAATAGAAAAATCTTTATTGGCAGCAATAAACACAGATGCACAAAATAAATCAAAATTAAAAATGAGTTACATACATATTATAAAATGTAAGTTTGTACTGCAGTGTAACGCTACCAACAGGTGAGTCACTCAGCTTGTGTTGGGACTCCTGGCCTCTCAGACTTAAAACTGGAAATGCCGTCAGGACTCGCGTCTGAGGTGCCAGGTGTCCCAACGCTGATTTTCAGTGACCGCCTTTCGATGCGAACGTCAATGATATAGCCTTTATATTTTTGGCAGAGTATGGTTATAACTTATGTTGGTGTAAAAGGAAAATCTTTGGAGAAAACTGAATCAAAAATAGGTTTTGTTATTTACAAAGTTGTAACTAGTAAATTGTGAATAATAAATTAAACTTATGACTTAATGATGTAAGAGTATAACTAAACTAGAAAAAAATTATAATAATGATTATGTACACAGCTTAAAGTATTCTTAAAAAAATCTTAAAATAATTTATTAGAAATCTTAATAACAATAAAATAGTACGCTCTCACTGGATACAGTCTAAAATATAAATAATAATAAAAAAGTAAAATATAAAGGTATTTATTGATATTGAATATTTAAAAGAAACTTTTTATTTTTATGCTTAAAGCTGCTGATCGTTTTAAGATTTCTGTAGGGCGGTGGGAGATTATTCCTACATTTTGTCGCGTTGTATTTAAAGCTTCCTAAGAAAGCAGCAGTCGAATGACGAGGCATGAGTATTAAATATGAGGCTGCCCTGGTTTGGTGAGTGGTATGCACATCACTCGCCCGCTGGAGTTTATGGAAAAGATACTGAGGAACTTTAAACTTAATGACTCTAAATAACATAGTCGCGAAATGTACTTGTCGTCTGTACTCCATCTTCATTATTCCAGCGTTGTTCAAAAATGGAGTTACATGGGTACGTGGTGGAATATCGAAACAGTAGCGAGCACAAGCATTTTGAACTCTTTGTATAAGGTTCTTAGTGCGAGCCAAAAGTCTTGGGCCAATAACAATGTCTGTATAGTTAACTTTGGATAATACTAAGGATTCGCAGAGCCGAATGCGAACTTCAGTTTTTATAAAAGGTCTAATACGGTACAAATCCTTGAGGTTATAAAAAGCAGTTTCGAACTGTATATAAAATAATAATATGTTTTTCAAACCGAAGGTTTTCATCCATCACCACACCAAAATTTCGTGATTCTGTTACACGTTCAATATTTTCGCCTTGAACTATAACTATTGGTTTTTATTGGATATTTTTTGTATTTGACTTATAGTGCCCAAAATCATATATTTAGTTTTACTAGGATTAAGAACTAGACAATTTGAATCTGACCAAGTGGCTATGTTGTTAAGGTCTTCATTAAGCTTTTCTACAGCTTCATGAGTCACTTGGGGGGAAAGATATATAAGTTTGAATGTCATCCGCATACGTGTGATAATGGCAATGATTGATTGTATTAAGTCACAAATTATAAAATTATTATTATTACAAATAAAAAGAAAATTTTGCTAAAATGCATCAAAGAATTCCTCCCCATCGCCGTCATCGGGCAAAGTGCCCAGAAGACTGCAATGCTTAACCTCTGGCCAAGGAATAGGCCAGCCCTCTGGTCACGTGTAGCGTCGACTAGTTTTTGAGAAAGTTTTCTGAAAAGGAAATGTGCATTCGGAACCCATGGCCCAAGCGTTTCGACCCCAAACGGCGCAAACTCATAGTTACCTATGAGGCTGGTATATTTACGCCGCTTGACGGTCTCCGCTGCTGCAGCGGCTGCGCCGGCACAAACTGCCGTGGCTGGAAGGTGGGATGGCGCAAGAGTATCGACGCAGGTTGCGTCCCACACCAAAGGCCTACCCAACTTACAGGTCAGCAAAGACATACCGTCAGGTCTCTTCCCATCGTCACGTAACAAACCATTGGGTTCCAATATGGCTGGTAAGCCGGCGGTGGAAAGAGCACGGCGGATGATGTCATTGATAGAGGCGTGCCTTGCTATGCGGCCCGCGCTTTTACAGCACGATAGGCCATGGTGCCCGAGGCTGTCGACAGCTACTCCGCAATGACAACAGTGCGAGGCAACACAAGACGCACCGAGGCGTAAACAAGCAATGAGCCGGAACGTGAGATCATCCAGCATAGTGCTTATACCGGGCGATGGCAGCGCCTGGAGCCAAAGGCCCGACTCCCATTCCCCCACAGCCAGCAGGCGAGCACGCCCCGCAGGATTGAGTGACGTATCTACTAAATTCTTCCGTATCAATCTGCAAAGCGGCTCGTCCCAACGACTCTGGGAGGCCGGGTAGGCGGGTAATTCCGTGTTTGGACAGGTCATTTTCCAAGCGTCTACTGCATCTGCCAAACGCGGCACCTCGAAAACAAAAAGAGAACCCGATAAGATATCGCTAGTTAATTTCTCAGTACTGCGGACTGAGGATAAAAAAGCTGGTAAACTAATACTTGAAATTTTGCGGACGCCGAGACCCCCGAACCGAATAGGAAGGGTAGCTTGAGTCCAAGCTCGGTCGTCTAAAGTCACATTTAAAATAGCGTTGAGTGTATTTCGCATTATTGAATCAATTTTTTCTAAGTGATGCGGATGCTCCCATAAATGGGAAGAACGGAGAAAGTAAGTAAATTTTGGGCCAAAACAACAGTATCTAATTATGGTAAAAGCCGCATGCACATTAATTTTAAATAATCTATCCGAAATATTATTAAAATTTTGAATTTTTACATCGATGAATTCTTGGAAGGATTCATCGAATATCGGGGACCCAAGAAGGTGAAGAGAACATTTATCAACAATTTTAATGCCTGGAGCTAGTGTATAAAATTTTGACATAATAGCTTGACTATTGGGGGTGTCCTGTACAAACAGTTCGCATTTTGAGATATTGAGGTCCAATCCAATAGATTGTAATTTCTCTCTTAAGAAAATGAAGTCATTTAGGACTGTTTCGACATCACCTCCGAGGGTACCGTCATCTAGGTACCATACATTAAATTTGTAATTTAGTTGCCGAATTATTGGATTTATCGCAAGGCTGAAAATGGCTGGTCCAAGAGGGTCACCTTGCTGACATCCGACAGCAGAAACCAAAAGATTGTTCTTGTAGATTAATTTTGATGGTTGTCTGTAACATTGCCAAAGAAAACAAAAAAAATCTGGTAATTCTTTTTGAACTTCTGCCAGCAAGGTATCCCTGTTCACGGAATTGAAGGCATTTTTAATGTCAACCTTCAGAACAACCTCTCCTTCCCTGCTATATGCAAAAGTCGATAAAGCATGAACGGCAGCCTCACAGCCCCCCTTAGAGCCAAATCCCACTTGTATGCACTGAAAAAACGTGAGGGTTAAAAATACATGAAATACTGCTAAAAATGACCCAGCATGTTTGTCAATATAGCACCTGCAAAGTTTGCAGTTAAAAACAAATACGTCAACTTTGCAGCCACTACTTGTCAAGTATTAACCGTTAGAATTAGTTAAAAACAAATGGTAACTACAACCAACCTACTCGATAGTTAAAGCAGTATTACTCAGTATTCCCAACCAATTTAATCGGTTACTACAACCGACCTACTCGGTAGTTACAGCAGTGTTACTCGGTACTCCCAACCAATTTAATCGGTAACTACAACCGACCTACTCGGTAGTTACAGCAGTGTTACTTAGTATTCCCAACCAATTTAATCGGTAACTACAACCAACCTACTCGGTAGTCACAGCAGTGTTACTCAGTATTCTCAACCAATTTAATAGGTAACTACAACCAACCTACTCGGTAGGCACAGCAGTGTTACTCAGTATTCCCAACCAATTTAATCGGTAACTACAACCAACCTACTCGGTAGTCACAGCAGTGTTACTCAGTATTCTCAACCAATTTAATAGGTAACTACAACCAACCTACTCGGTAGTCACAGCAGTGTTACTCGGTATTCCCAACCAATTTAATAGGTAGATACAGTCAATTAACTTTGTATTATTAATAAAAAATATTTATGCATCCACCTTCAGTTTTTTCAGGTAACTAAAAAACTGAAGGATGCATAAATATTTGTTATTAATAATACAAAGTTAATTGACCTATCTACCGTTCAAATTGGTTGGGAATACTGAGTAACACTGCTGTAACTACCAAATATAGGTCAGTTGTAGTTATTACCGATTAAATTGGTTGAGAAAAAGTTACTTACGTAACGAATACGTACACTTCACTTTAGTAAATAGTACTTTCATGGAAACCACTGATTGAACACGGTGGCGAACTTAGACCTACTTATTTAATTTATTTGGGACAAGGGGTTCTTATAATATAAAGTTCAAATACACTGTAATACAAAACTGATTTATTTTGAATTTTATCTATAATCTAATAACTTAAATCTATCTTAATTAAATATCACAAATCTTACACGTAGTCGTGCTAGGAAGTATTTATCTAGTATTACCATAATACATATTGTGTTATCTTCTGGAAACTATAAGAGTCCAAAGAAAAGTAAGTATTCTATACAGTAAACTTTTTTCTTAAATATGTATTTCAATAAAAGTAAGGCACTTGCTAGGTAGTACAACACATCATTTCCTAAAACTAAGTTGGTACTTTTTTACATCTCTGACAATCTTGACAGTACAGTAAGAAATGATTACAAGGGACTTCTTAAAACTATGTACTGCCTACCATCTAGTAAAACGCTCTTAGTATTTGGAATAGGTGAAAGTAACGATTCACAAAATACAGTACAATAGACAACGCTATTATTAGGAGTGTTGACATGATATGCATAATAATGTTCATCAAACTCGACAGTATCTAACAACTTACCTGAAAAAATTAACTGATTATTATCGTACAGGTAAATATTTTCTACAATTAAGAAAATGTAATGATATTCATCATTGCTTATACTATGTACAAGTATACACCCTATATCATAACGTACTGAGGAACTCATAACCCAATTCACACTTACAAATGATTTTGAAGAATCTAATTTTAATTTTGATTGAACAAACTTAGTTTCCGATGAAAAAAGTTTCTTTTTAGGCCCTTTTTTATGAATATCAATAAGACTGCCACGGTTAAATATTTCATTTAGTTGAAGTTGATGTCTCATTGCTAAAGTTAAAGTCGGGTTAACACGGTTTCAGGATACTTTCGCAGCCATTTTCGAATGTCTATGTTTACCTTCAAATCTCATTGACCATAATGAAGAAATAGGCCCGTATTTTACAAGAGCAGAGTGATAGTGAATCATGTTATGAAATTTTGGTTTTAAAGAGTCCTTCGTTAATTTTATGTATAGCTCATTAAATTCACCTACTAATACTTGTAACAAATCTTCTGCGCTTACTGTGACTTTTGCACTAAGAATAATGTCAAGAATTTTTCTCAATTTTACATATAATTTCCAAATATAGTCTCACGAAATCTCCAATCATTATTCCCAAAAATCGTAAAAGAGTTAACATCTCCCCTGAAGTTTATTGTCCAGCAGTGGAAGTCTTTTGGCTGATTATGATGAATAAATTAATTAATTAGCATTGTTAATTTAATAAAAACATTGTTGTACCTAAGTTCATAATTCGAAATTACAAATTATGATGCCAAATCCTCATTTAGGTATGTGGCCAATTTTGCAACGTAGTTTTGATGGCATAATCCAAAATGCTAAGATAAAAATGTGAAGTTTTACCAAACACGCACCATGTGCCATTTTTGCATTGAGATATGATCATGTCATAACACGCCTACCTACCTACCTTAACAAACAAATAACTTTTACCTTTGAATATTTCTATGCCTAGGTATTGTGTCATGACATGATCTTGCAAAAATGGCACATGGGATTTTTGCATTGAGCTAAGGATCGTGTCATGACATGCCGGCGAAACACAAACAAAACCTACCTATAACAAACAATTAACTTTTACCTTTGAATATTTCTATGCCTAGGTATTGTGTCATGACATGATCTTGCAAAAATGGCACATGGCATTTTTGCATTGAGCTAAGGATCGTGTCATGACATGCCGGCGAAAAACAAACAAAACCTACCTACTTAAAACAAACAATTAACTTTTACCTTTGAATATCTCTATGTAGTCCTGGAGTTTCCATGCTACTAGCAAGTTTTGTACGTCTTCGTCCATTACTCCATTAACCGTGTATAAATGCTGATTGCTGATGCAGAAAACAAAATGGCTGATGGCAGATGGCTTCACTTAACTTCACAATAACTGGAGCGCGCGTGTAGTAATAATGTAACTGCTTCGAGGTTCCCGGACGAAATGAGATGGCAGATTCGTTACGTAGTGGTTATATTCTCTATGAGTGAGAGAAAACGATTCATCACACGACTTGGCCCGAGGTGCTACGATTTCTCGATACATTTACTTATTTAAAAGCAAGTATGCACTTGATTAGAGTTTACCTTTTAGGTGGTTTGTTAAAATCAACCGAATAATGACTTGTTTGAAATCAATTGAGCACTTCTTAAAATTAATAGAGTTCAACTTATTTGTTTTTAAATAAGGGTGTTAGTAAAAATCAACCGATATAAATGCTAGTTTAGAATTTAACAAAATACTTAATAAGAATTAACAAAACCACTCATTAGTTTTGTATCAAGTTCGAAAGTGTTTGGATTTACCAATTATGTTAATTACAAATTATTAATTTTTTAGTTGTTACTAACCAAGAACATTTAACAATATGCACATGTCTATTAAATACCAAGTTTACTTGGCGTTTTTAGATAAGTCATAGTTAAAATATGCCGATTTGCTTTTAACCGAGCCAAAAAGGTCCTTTGTTAAAATCAAATTTTTTCAGTGTGGGCTGTAGCTTATTGGTAAGAATCTCGCGGTAGTGGGCACAACAAATCTTGGCTGCCGTTCGTCTATAAGTGCACCCCACGGCAATGGGACGAATACCCCCATCTTTTTTGTATTAATAATTCACCTGTACAATATAAAATAAATAAAAGTGGACCTAAAATGGAACCCCTCTGTCAACAGGTCAATATTTAGATTTAGTAGTAGATCCATCATCTTGTTTTAATTCATCTAATTGAGATCTGTTAGTTAAATAGCTGGCGAACCAATTAACGGCTTCAGTATTTAGTCCATAGTATTTTAATTTAGCTAATAGAAGTGGCACATTTATTGTATCAAAAGCACGCGAAAATCCAGTAGTACCAGTATTGTGCCATTCTCGGCATCTTGTGCGTTTAAAATCTCATCAACAACATCAAGTAACGCAGTAGTGGTACCACGATTTTTCCTAAAACCTGACTGCATATTTGGTAGTATGTTATTGCTTTCGAGAAAATCGGAATGTTGGTTACAAATTAATTTTTCCAGTATTTTAGAGAAGCATGGCAAGATACTTATAGGGCGTAGATCCCTCAATTCTAAAGGATTGTCTTTCTTAGGTATGGGTCTAAATTAAGCTTTCTGCCAAGCAGCGGGAAATACACTTGTCATAATAGATTTATTGATTATGTTTGTTATAACTTCGACTTTATAAGGAAATATAGTCAGTAACATGTCAAGAGAATCCCATCTGTCCCTACAGTGTTAGATTTGAGGTTTCTTAATATTTTTGAAACTTCTGCACAGTCAACTGTTTTAAATGAAAAAGTATGTGCTCCGAATCGATTAGAAGAGTAGAAATCAATATCTGGAGAAGAAGCTTGACACCTACCAGGCGTATTAAGGAAGTGGTTATTTATTTTCTCAGGATTATTGTAGGTCAGTAGGTAGTGGATTATTGCTTTTTACTTTTTATGTTGATATGACGTTTGAGGATTTTCCATAAGTAAAACGAGTTGCGAACGTTATTGTTTATAAATATTGTAAAATATACGCCTTTTTGTGTATATATTGCTTCTTCAGTGTGTTTTGAATCTTGATACGTCTCAATATGAGTATCTTTTTTAGTTTTACGTGGTTTGGCGTGTGTATCATCACGTCGCCTCATCATGAGTTAATTGTTATATGTCACCCATGGATATTGGGCGTCTTTGATATAACAGGGCTTTAAAGGAGACAAGACATCAAATATCCACAGTACACAATCATTAAAGGTATCAACCATTTCGTTTATACTAGGAATTGAGTTAATCTCATCCCAATTAATTAGTATTATGCATTTTTTTAAATCATCTGAATCTATTTCTTTTACGTGTCGAATGTAAGCCCGTCGCTTTAAAGGTTTTTTTTTGGAATCTTTAGTTCACAAGATAAAAATGCTTGGTCACTAAGTGTGCATACGTAGTCAACACAAATTCTCTCCACATTTGCATCTGAGCAAATGAGGTCCAGCAAGGTCTCGCTGTGGCTAGTAAAGTGCGTGGCATTTTTACATGTTGTACACCTATACTTATAAAAAATACACATGTACTTGAGGCCCTAACACAAGGTTTTAAAAGACCAATGGCGAACTCTCACTTCGTTTGCGTGGATTCAGCTTTTTCAAAAATTCCGTAAGATATTTTTGATTTTCAGGATTATTCTAAGTTGATCCGCGAAATGCGACCTGTAGAGATAGGTACAGAGGTACCAATTTTGTCGAATCGGTTGATCAGATGGACTTTGAAAGCGTAATATATAGGCAAACAGACACAGTCGCATTTAGTACGGATTATTAATGATAAATTACCTTGCGCATTATATTATTATTTTAGTTAAGATTTAATACATTTGAGAGATAAACTTGTGAAAAATGTAATTAATTAAGTGATTATTTCCCTTATAACTTGTCCCCCACTCCACCAAGAAGTCCGCCTACACAATGAGCTCTCGAGGCATAAGAGCGCGGTGATTTGGAAACTTTTTGTGGGCATTTAAATTGGGCGCTCGTTACAAGGTTGCCGGTTTCTGGTTCCGCTGAATCGAATACTATCGCAATTTGTTTCAAACTCTTATATTTTAAACTATAAAACCCGACTCAGCTTCGCACGAGTACGATACCATAAATACTAAAGCGTGTATCTTGTAGTTAAGAGTCTACCATTTATGACATTACATACTATTACATTTTTGCGATTGATTTGCTGCTACCCGTTCGGGAGTTCCCGTCTCCATCTTCGATGTCACACATCAGATCTCGACGGAGTTAATTAGTAAAATTATTTTGGGTTCTGTATCGATAAAAAATGAAATGAAAATAATGAAAACGCTTCCTCCTAGTCAAATTTCCAAAGTTTTTTTACCTTCATAAGTAGGTAGGTAAGTGCCTTCAAGGCAAGAGCGAATAGGTATCCTTGGCAAGCGTGCTCAACCTAGACCTCATCATTGCTCTTTATTAAAGCACGATTGTCGTCAAGCGAGAGCATATTCTGCAATTATAAGGCTAAATTTTACAAATTCCGGCCCAGGTGGAATTCTGGTCCAACTTTGTTCGGATTCTAGTTGAGCGATTGTGATTGGGATACAGCTTATTTGCTAATCAGTACTAAAACGATGGATCCTTTCAGTTCTATTTCGCTGAATCCATTGATATATTATGGCTGTGAAGAAAGCAGGGCCAAAGCCATCAGCTGGCTTTAATGGATCACAGTTTTAGAAAACTTGGCTATATTAAGTAGGATTTCTTTTTAAGAGTTAAGGATTAATGCTCGGTAGTATGATTGAGCTTTCAACCGCTAACGGGTACTTAAAGCTAGGCGGTTTTACCGCAGATTTATTTGAGGAATTAATTTTATCAGTTCTGGTGAAGTCGTTTGTGGAATCTTCTAACATTATAGGTAGCTATCAATTAATTTAAATCCTAGCAGGTACTTAGCTACGACATTTCCTTTGAGTTTCTGAATCATGCTTAGCATAAACTACAGACCAAGCTTTCGTTTTTCCTTTTCCGTGGTTTCGTGGTAAAACAAAGAACCCTTACATTTGCGGTTAGTTTTTTGCCCATAATGAGAAGGGCTTAGGCCCACCACGCTGGCCAAGTATAGATTGGCACACTTCACACACCTTTGAGAATAATATGGAGAACTGGCAGGCATTCAAGTTTCACGCAGTCGAAGCAAGCAACTCCGAATACTTAGAAAATTAAAAGTGCTTGCCTGGAACTCGAACTTCCGACCCTCGAATAAGAGGTCAATGTTTTAACCGAGGCTATCAATCACTTAACCGCTCATAGTGATTGAAAGTCTTTGTTTCTCTGTACCAAATTTCATCAAAATCGGTTGAAAATATGGACCGTTAAAGCGTAATTGACAGACAGACAGATAGATAGACAGATAAAGCCACACTTTTTCATTTATAACATTAGTATGGATCATATATATTGCAATAGGTGTTTAATAATTTGTGATTCATGAGTGATCAAACAAAAAGAGGACTTTACGAAACTTTAGTTTTATCCTTGAACCCCAAACGTCGAAATTATATATAACTGCCATGCCCCTAACAGGTTAGCCGGCTACCATCACTTTCCATCAGGTGTGATCGCAGGCTAACTTGTAGTGATTAAAAAAATGAAGCTCTTGTATTTTTGAAGCTTTCAGTTAAAAATAATAAAAAGGTATTTTAAATTTCTAGCCTCAAACAGGGAAGTCTGACGGACAGACAGTCACGAGGGTTAGTCACGAAGCGGCGTCACCCCGCCTTCTATTGTGGACTGGAAACTAGAAAGTTTTTACCTTAAACTTTCATCTCGTTAACATCTAAAGCATTTTACGTGATGTTACGTTAGCTTTCCTATTAAACTGTAGGACCTAATGTCCTAATGTTCTAATTCGGTATCTATACTAATATTATAAATGCGAACGTTTGGATGGATGGATGTATGTATGAATGTTTGTTTCTCAATCACGCCAGAACGGCTGAACGGATTTGGATGAAATTTGGCATAGAAATAGATTATAGTCTGGAAAAACAAGCGTTCCCGCGGGAATCAAATAACTTCACCTTATGAAGCCGCGGACATCATCTAGTACGTCCGTAAAAGCCCCTTGCTTAATTAAAATACAGTCATCAGCGGCAGTATTTCCTATGTTAATATTATGCCACATCCTAGTAGGTATTGTGGGTTACAGCCGGCGATGAGTCACGGTTGTCACGAGAGGGCAAGACACAAGGCACGATCGAGTCCGCCCTCCATTGTGGACTAGAAAGTTTAATATCTAATGCAGGTAGGTACATAGACGTCCATGTACGAGTTAGAGTAAGGAAGTTTAGGGCTGTGGCGTGCAGGTTATAGAGGCATTGCTTACTCTAGATATTTCACTAAGGTCGACCATTAAATGGATACCTACGTATCTATGCCCAATCTGGTTTCGGATCCTGAGTACGCCATTGCATCTGTAGATATGGAAAAACTTATGACATGTTAAATTCAATAACAACTTTTGTTATTGAATTTAACTATGACTAAGGTTTTTGAAAAATTCGTGGAAACTGTTTGATTTCCATCAAAATCGGTTGAACAGGTGGGTATAGGTCGTGAAGCGTAACAAATAGACAGACACATTGTTGTATTTATAATATAAGATAATGTCGCCAGTTCTATTTAACGCAATCTCTAAACTAAAATGACAGCTCTAAATCTAATGCTATCCCTTTCCGCAGGAAGGAAAGGGATAGCAATACAAAATGAACTTCCGTTTTCTCCTCCTCTATTAATATAATTAACCTCTATTAATTATATTAACCTTTAAATCAAGAGTGAAAAGGCATCTTCTAGGCAAGCGCGCTCCACCTTATGCTGCATCACCACTTGCAAGCAGGCCTGACTGCAGCCAAGAGCTAGCACATTTAAAAAAAAAACTTTCTCAAGTAACGATCGAGATCAATTATTTTATATTGACTTATTAATCCGGGCCTTTAGAGTTCTGTAAATGGAGACCAGATCTTACACTCTATTGAACCATAAAGGCATCCGAAACAAGTTTTTGGGCGATGTTAACGGCTGAGTTGAAGCTGAGAATACCCAGGTGTAAATCAATCATTCAATACCTCTCGGGCGTATTCTAGACGCTTGTCTCATCATTTAGAATGATGATCCATTGATGGCGGCAAAAAACGCTGACCGCGTATTTTTTCAAGCCTCCTTACACCATACGATAAAAATGGCATACATATTATATGACATCCATTAGTGAGATTATGCCCGGCCGCATGATATTGAAGTTTCTCTCAGAATAATATCTATCCCTCTCACTTTATGAACATCAGAAGCGTGCTTCTAATTCTGCAACATTCTGAATGTCTGTGTGCCTGGTATAAATTATGATCTTGGTCTTACACATAATTTAATAAGGAATATCATGGAGCGTTTACATTAATTGGTCGATGACCGAACGCGCCGGTCGCATTCGGTTTGACCGAATTCTTTGACCGGTTAATATAAATTATGTCGGTGAGGGTGACTGAATGCGTAGGCCGTAGGTAATCGGTTTACGACCCACAGCAAGTTTCCATAAGTCGGTTATGACCGAATAGGGCTAACCGTAAGAACTAGGTCACCACAAACGGGCTGCGACCTGTCACCGAATGCGGCAAACCAAATTACAGTTTACATTGGTTGGTGACCGAAAAACAGCTGCAGCCGTATACGGCCAAACCGACCTAATTTAATGGGCCAACATGTCGTTGTCGTAAAGTGGAAATATGCGGAGATCTTTTGTACCGCACATGAAGAAATTACAGTTACTTTTATCTCCCACTAGCCATTTCACTTTAAGCTCTATAAGTATGTCTATAAATCTCAAAACGCAATGTAATTAGTTAGTATCATATGTACAAAGAAAGATATACCGAAAAGACTATTGGCACTTCAGTACGCAACCTCGGTTGAGTTTTTGGTGCTGTGGGAAATGTGAGACTTTTGGTTTCTTAAAAAGATTTTCACGTGTAAATTTTTGTACAATTAAACTGATTTCGATTTTGTTCAGAAAGGAGGATGGTGAAAATGCATGTATTTTGGGACCCACTGAAAAGGGTAGCGTTCATCATGGAAACTTAGTAATAATTGTAGAACGTAACAAAACTAAGAAAAAAGCAAATAGTAAGTAAGTCTAAAAATGTGGGAGAAAAAAGATACACCTAAAAGTAGAATATAACCTAAAAATTATTAATCAAAAACTATTTTTATCAATAATTTGTATCAGTATTACTATGAATGAGTAGGTAGGTACTTATGCCTAGTTATAATTAGGTAGGTACTTATGCCTAGTTATAATTAGGTAGGTACTTATGTCTGCGAGAATTCCGCAATAATTCTACTCACACCATATTTCTAAATAACTCTTATCTGCTTGGATCTTTCTTATCTTTTAACAAATTGAGTAACAATAATATCAAAATAGATCTCTTTTGCACCACTGGTACCTCTATGCGGATTCTGGCCAATGAATTCTTCGACACCTATAGCCCAAGTTGAAGTGATTCGCTGACCGATAATTCAGATTGTTTTCCCATTCTATAGCCTGATCTTCCTTACATTAAGCGTTTAATTCCTCTATATACTTTGATTAACACTTGCATTAAGTACTTATTCACTTTTCCTATGAGAGCTTTTTTCTTTCTCTTATAACCAAATCCATGAGAAGGAAGTCGCGGGCATCAGCTAGTGTCATATAAGTAGTGATCACTGATACTGATAAAATCATTTACATAAAAATTAAAAAGTATCGATACGATTAGGTATCGATACTTTTAAAGTACTCGTGTTAGTATCACAAGACGATAGTAATATTAAGAATACTCATTTCAGTAGGTATCGATGAATACATCGATGGTGTAGGAACATCCCTACAAAAATAAATAATAATGACAAGTGTTGTCATGTCAACAAAATGTCTATCTATGTCAATTGCGTTCCATTAGTGCAAGATGACTTATTTTTTAATAAATTATAATAATTTCTTTCTTTTGAATCCCGTATCTCAGTCTCAATATTTTTTTTAAACATCATATAAACATATGATTATAAATAATATAAACTTGTACATGAACGATATCTCCTTAATTTTTAAATTATGTGGGTCCAATTTCGCCATTGTTCAAATATGGCAGATTTATCTCAAACACGATACAACCCATTTTTAGAATTTACGTCATCCAATTCGCTGTGTGCCATACAACACCAATTTCTGGTCGAGTCCACGAACAGGAAAAGCACGGTTCGGATCATACTAATATTATAAATGCGAAAGTGTATTTGTTTGTTGGTTTGTCCTTCAATCATGCCGTAACAGAGCAACGAATCAACGTGATCTTACATGAGTATAGTTGAGGACCTGGAGCGTGTCATTAGCTACTTTTCATTCCGGAAAATTGAGGAGATCCCGTGGGAATTAAAAAAAACATTCCACGCGAAAGTAGTCACAGGCGTCAGCTAGTGTCGAGTAAGTATTGTGTGGCTGGTGCTTTCAGTATTAACTTTTTCATTATCATCATCCACATTCCCATCGCTGGCACGCAACTGAGCATGAATCTCATAATAACCCTCGCTGGTCAAGTGCTCAGGCTTAAGAACTCTCAAGTTTCCTCGCGATGTTTTCCTTCACCACAGGTTATTTTGTGGTGCACTAAAATTGAAAGAGAAACAAGGTCGTACATTTCCTGAAACGACTTATATTTTCCGAAACCGTGAAAACTTTGAACGGATTTACGAATGCTGTCTTGATAGAAGTTGTGGCATGTGTTGCTGGAGAAATGCATCTACAATACGTTATGGGTACGTATGGTTTGGTGGTAAATGTAATCTTCCTTTCATATTTTTATTTATTTTCATTTTATCACTCCTGACCTATGATTTTAATTCACTCCTTTGACTGTGACAGTATGATATATGGCTTTAAGTAACTTCGACTAGTGAAGGTATTGGGCGCACAAAAATTAGCACGAAAATTAGAACATCACAAATCCCAATGTCCTGGTAAAGGTATCTGAAATGTCTGGCACCTACTTAGGTGTCAGTTCGCCCAACGCGATCATTCAATCTGTTCTTACTTCAGTTGCTTATATTAGCATAAGTTCGCCTCGTTCTCTCCATTCGTTTTATTTCAATCGTGTTCAGAACGAATTTTGACCTCAACAATTTATTTTTTTGCTAAAAGTTATAATCATAATTATTTTATTTCGGCCAGTGCCTGAGTCCATATCTGCCAACCGGCGCTGCCACTCAGTATTTAAAAGTAATTAAACCGAAATGAACAAACGCCTTTTTTTGAATAGCTAGTGGCTCGCAACGGCTTCGAATTTCTTCGAATATTATTAGTTGTTTGAGAACCGGTTATTTTAGTATCACGAGGCTGCCTGAACCGAGAGGACGTATAAATTTTTTATTGATAATCACGACAAGACATGAGTTTTCGGAACGTTCGCGAAATCGCGTTGAACCTAAACCGGTCCGCACGGTCGCCATTATGGAGTTTCGGCCATATTTGTCTCGCGAAAAGGCGGCAAAGGGAAAATTGATCTAGACCCAACCGTCACAGCCGATTCAAATATCGAGTTTAATGTATCTGTGGTCGAGGATTTCGAGGTGGTCAATGGTCAATGGTCACCAAGTGCTCGCGCTAGTATGGGGGTGGGGTGGGTGGAGGGGGGTGGCGGGGTTCGGGGCATGAGGCGGGCAGTCGCCGGCCGACGCCGCCCGCGCATTGCCGCGCGGCTCTCTGCTTCCACGCGTCGCCCGGCGCTGACTCGCCCGCCGCCCGCCGGCCGCAGCCGTAACCGAACGTTAAAAGTCAAAACCCTCGCGATTCCCTCCAGGTTACGGGTCGGGTGCATTTCACAGCGTGCAGTTCGTGTGTCCGCCCGCCATGTTACGAAAATCGTGCGGCATAAGTTTGTTCAGAGATCAGATCGCCGGATGCGGGGTTTTCTGCGCAGGTGAGTTTTCCTTTTTACTACAGACGCAATACTTGATACTATGAAGCAATATAATATAAGACATCCTGTTCAGAACCTTTCTGTTCCAGTTTGTATCCTAAACTTTCCTGAAAAATGTCGGGTGTGACAGTTATTTTCAGTTTCAGTGGGTAGGGAATTTTTCATGCTTAACGCTCACAGGCCTAATAATAATATAACATTGCGACATAACTGTTTTTGTGGTCTCATTTTCAAATATTGACTCCAAATTCAAATCTCATGTCGTGTCGAATTTAAAGTTCGCGAACTGGTCAAATTCGGTTCTTCACCTTCACCTGGTCACCCCTTTTTTGAGGTTAAGTGAAAACCGAATTCTAAAATAAGGAAGGTATGAAGCTACCCCGAATTTATGTAGGTAGGCAGGTATGTAGTTATTTATTATACTGTAGCACAGTTTCGTTACCTTGGTATCTTGTCTCTTCGGAAATTTCTCCCGTCCAGAAAACGCAGATTTATGAAAATTTGCACTCTTTGTTTTGTTGAATTTCTTAATTTTTGTTCGTAATTTCTTTTGTTATGTTTGTTTCTTTTGTTATGTTAATTGTCGAACTTATGGCTTTAGTATCTTACAAAGTAAGCGATATTCTTGTATTATCGCATCCGGGTCGAGATTGTGCCCACACAGGCCTTGACCGCGGCGAACTCACGCCGAAATCTCATGACGCATGCCCGGAAAAATCCTTCTGAATATTGGCCGTGCATAGCCATAAGTGTCTCTTTGTTTTAAGTTACAAAATTCGCTCTCACGCTGCTGCTCACGCGCAGATATGTTCTTTTTTTTAAATAAAATCTAAAGAAAAATGGCGCATCTCAAGAATTTTCATAAAAATATTTTCATTCATATTTTCGACCCTTTAGTGAAAGAGTTAGAAGTAAAAATTGCGTATAATATTCATGAATAAATTACGAGAAGTTCAGTATGAAAATTTTCTTTTTTCTTTATACTGGATTGGAAAATCAACTTCCAACAATCTTAATACGGCAGGAACTGGGTGTATAGATTAAATACCTAGTTATTTTCGTGCAGCCACGACTGAACGACCTAAGTGATAGCATAGTGATAGTACTTACGAAGGGTCTTATTTTAGGCCGCGCATAAAATGATAATTCAGCATGACAACCGATTCAAATAAACACCTTTTAAAGTTTTATTGTAAAAAATATCAACTGTAATAAAAGTAATTTATGACACAATACCAAATCACGGACGTTGTGTCTTAAATATTGGTTTTCGAAGTAGGTATTCATAATAATGTGTAGGTATACTAACCGGCTTTGTACGCTAAAACATTTGTTACAAAGTGGAAAATTTTCCGTTTTCTAAGTTGTTACGAAATAGTTTCTATTTTACAAAACAACAGCTGTACCTTGACTTTATTTATCTGTATCAGCTGATAACGTTCTCTCTTTTTTGATCTGATACAATGAAAAGAAAAGTTCTCACTCACTTACTACCTCGTCCACACCCTGCCCAAACCCTTGGTCCTAAAATTTAGAAAATCCCAAAAGGTGACAGTTATTGTATGTGAGAACTGTCACCTATATTGGTCTTAGGTGAGAGTTAGCTCGTATCATCAAGTCGTGCAGTATAACGGAAGTTAACAAAGTTTCTTGCTAGTTTTTCTCAGTAGGAATGTTATTCCGAACCAGTAGCCTGGTAGATTCAAAACTTGAAAACTTGAAAAGCAAATAAATTAAAAACATTTGAATCGGATTGAGTTTAATTATGTACATTAAACTAGTTTTGATTTCACATCAATCCATGAAGTAACAAAAAGGCCGTTCAACCTCCCTATTCTCTAACTCAGTGGCTCTAAGAAATGAAAGCCACTGACATATATTTTTTAACCATTAGAGGGTTTGCTTCTGAGACTGTTATTTTTATTTCCTAGCGTACCGTCAATGGATAAAAATATAATTTATAAATGGCTTTCATTTTTAGAATAGCGCTGCAGGTCTATTCCACCCGAGAGCAGTCGGGAAAGGTCATTTAGTAACTTTATAGAAGACTATATTGGTTATCACAGGTATTCTAGTAGCACCTGCAACTACAAGAAAAGCTAGATATTAGAAAGCGCTCAAAGTCGCCCGGCGGCTTTATGAATAACTTGTGAAACCCTCGTTAACTGTCGTTAACCGATTTCCTGGTTCAGTAATGCGGGCGCCGGTGAAATGAGAAAACGCGAAAATGATTGATACTTACAGATTATTATAAACGTCTTGTGTACTATTGTGCTCTGCAAACTAATCAAGGCTGCGTACTTTTGTGCGTAAATTTGTGATGTTTCCTCTAAAATAGAATCAATTTTATTAAATTCTGTTCTACCTCATTTATAAAATGTTTGGGTGAAGATACGATAAGATATATTTACCTACCGCAAAAGAAGTTTACGTTGAAAACTTTTATATTTTTTGTTAAAAAAGAGAAAAAAATATTTATGTTGGCTAAAGTGACTGTCGTAAGATGAAAAATTTTACGTATTTAAACTTGTGTTGTTGTGTGTTAAACAGAAGTTTAAGTACGTAATTTTTATCGCCTTTAGATTCTATCTATAGAATAAAAAACTAAAAAATTAAGGTTTATTTAAAAAATACTACATGCGGAAACATTAAGTTAGTCACACAATCGTGCAAGTGGTTCCTGCACAATAAGTGTTCTGTTAATAAAACGCTAAGGCACAGTGTACTAATTTATAAAATTACTATGAGTAAACAAAGTTGGTTTAGTGACTTATTCTGATGTGGCCTATTATATGCATTATAATATCGATCAGTTTCATAAAAGTGCTTATCAATTTCTAAAACCTGAAGATAACATTTTTCGTCTGCTTTGTAATTTGGCAGATCGGTACATTACAATTTTATTAAAGCGGTGATAGTTATAGAAGATTTCCTATTTCTTTATTTTGGGGACCCAGAGTTTGGGTAAGCAGTGGAAGTATTTTTTTTATCCCGTACAAGATTGACTGCGATCTCACCTGATGGTAAATGATGATGCAGTCTAAGATGGTTGCGGGCTAACCCGTTAGGGGCATGGCAGTTATAGTAAACCCATACCCCTATTCGTTTTCTACACGGCATCGTACCGGAGCGCTAAATCGCTTGGCGGCACGCCTTTACCGGTAGGGTGGTAACTAGCCACGGCCGAAGCCTCCCAGCAGGCCAGACCAGGGAAAATTCAGAAATTATAAATTTTCAAACCCTGCCGGGGATCGAACCAGGGACCTCTGCACGTTAAGGCAACAGCGCTCAACACTGCGCAACGGAGGTCGTCAAATTGAAAGGAAACATGACATGTGATGTTCTCAAATGTGTATGAAGACTGAAGTCTGCCGATCCGCACTTGGCCAGCACATAAGTCCACTGACTTACATATGGCCTTAACTTATCCCTTCTAATTTTGAGAGCAGGACCGTTTTCAGTATTGGAGCTGAATTGATTTCATTTCAAATTTTTGAATGAAATGGCTGTCACACACAGATAGTGTCCAATTATTAATTTTTTGTATGAAATACTTAATAGGATGTACGTAGTTCTTAGTTGTTAATCATAATTTACTTTCTGTTTGGCTAAAGACGCGGGTAGCGTAACGTGTAACAGGTAATTATTCTGGAAACCGTCGAGCGCGCGTTGATGTCTTTTGTAGCACGAGGGGTGGGATGACTCCAATGGAATTTACATTTCATAATTCTGTTAGTGTAATTATTGTTTTTATTGAGTTATATTTTTTTTTGCCGTACAATTTGTTATTATGGGTAGATATCTTTATATATAAACATTGGTGGAATTGCGTATTGTGAATTAACTGCTGTATTTATTTCTTTGAAATGAAATACTAACACCCAAAGTTAATTATGAAAAACAATATTGTGTCATCGAAGATTTTCCCATAAATTGCATTAATTCTTTTTTATTATAAGATTTTATGTTTTTGAAATGTTATATCAGCTATTCGTTTGTTACGTAAAATTCAAAGAGCATCTAACGAGGTTCTTGCTTGCTTCTTCTCGGTAGTTTTCGTCGTAGAGTCATAGATTCTTTATAATTCAAATTTCTTGTAAAAGTTCATTTTATTGCATTACACTTTCATTTTGAATATTTTTTTAGAAAATCCATTCGATACTAATGGCCAGTGTGTATGTTCACGAGCTTTATTTTATGTACTTGCTTAATACCTTAATCATGTGATCACAATTTTCTCAATTCACTATAGTTTCGTGATTACGTACTCAATGATTACTGTAATCGCTGGTCTGAAAATTAAGGCTTCGAAACTAACGTTTGAGTGGCCAGGTTTTGTAACATTAATGTTTATGGCGCCCACTTACGATCAAGTTGTTCGAAATCAGGACATATTTGTAAGAAAACTCGGGTTGCTACCGCTTTAAGTTCGTTAAGTAGTAACTACACAGACAGTGTCCTTAGTTTGAAGCTTGTCGAGAAAAATACTTTAACATACGTACTCGTACTTTATTCGAATTAAGTAAAAAGTCATGTTTATCTGAATATTTACGATGCTTTATAGACTTACACTAAATTCACCTAGGTGAGTTAGCCCACATTAATTATATCAGCAGACTTACAAAGGTATACTGTTTACTCAATTTATTATTTAAAAAAAAAATGTAATAAATGTAATGTCTTAAACGTAAACTCTCACTAATAAAAACTTTGAATATCTACGTGAGTGAAGCCAGGACGGTCAACTAGTTAGTTGCTACCGTAAGTAATTGTTGGAATTATTTAAGCGTACAACTTTTTGCTGTTTTATTCGAGCTAGATTTTTGACTACATAGTAATGTAGTTAGTTAAAGTAGTAGTTGTTAAAGTATTAATACTAAATTTATCTACTACTACATTACTTTAAAAGCGTTGCATTAAAACAAACTTAGGTAACGTGGTTCTGGTAGGTAACTCAGAGGTAACTGTGTAAGGTGTAACGGGGGATAAGTACTTAAGAGGCCGGTGATAGTCGCTCGCAATTTCTATTCAACCCGCAAATATAAATTTGCCGGTATATTGCTATCTCTATTTAGCTGATGACACATGATCGCGTGCAAACGCGATAGCAATATGAGCGTACAGAATTTGTTATACGTTTAGTCTTGTTCCGTAAATACCAAAAATTATGAATGATAACTTGTGTTTTTCAGTGAATGAACTAGAAGTTTAATTCGCTATAATCCGCTACAGTAGACAAATCTGTGTGGTACAGTGCGTGTCTTTCACCTGCAACATGCGACACCCACCACCCAGCAATTCGCACAGGCACAACACCACACCACACAAATCCTCCAAATCACTCTCAACGTACGTTTTGTCTACTGTAGCGGATTATAGCGAATTAAACTTCTAGTTCATTCACTATCATGGACTTCCGCAAAGTAACGCCTGCTTCTATTCAATATTGTGTTTTTCACTTCGTGTTGTTATTCGGGAACTTGACAATATAGGCTATGCTCCTGATTAATTAGTACGTAAGATATCGTTGGTTTAATATGATACAAATAAGGAGAAAACATGTCATTTATGTCGTAAAAACATGCAAAACGCTATGCGCTTACATTTCATTTTGGGAAAGTATTTTGAAAACATAATTATCCAGGGCTCTAGATAAATACAAGTTCAATCTTAATAATCGCATAATATGCTGGAAATATTCTCGAATTACGAATTATTCTGGTATTACGTTTGTATGGGCAATTCACCCTCCGCTGGAACCTTAAAACACTCTAAATGAATAAGACAGAAAACCCTTACATAATATAATTGTCAGTTACTGTCGGTCTGTGCCTTCTGGGGGATTATTTCCATCGCTTAAACCAGTATTAGGTACTTCAAAATGACAGTCACGTTATGTCACGTACCTTGATGTCCCTAAAATAAGGATTATAATTTTAAAACACGAACGTCATCAATATTAAAAAAATACGGATTTAAGCGATATGCAGTATGTATATATGTAGTATGCCTTTAGGTCTACTAAAATTCAAGTCAAGCTGTATTTTGTGGTTTTCGAACTACATAACTTGTGATTTTATAGGCCTATAAACAAATAATCAAATAATACTCAGTATTTCAATTTTACAACATTTTCTGGACATAATTAAAGTGTTTATACCACCGAAACCTTAAAAAAAACTATCAAGAATAGATACATTTTTCAAAGCGTGTTGCCACGTCTTCGTGATTAAGTCAATTTGAGTCCATTAACAATTTTCCAAGATGTAGATAGCCATTTGGTGAGGGCGGCCCGTTACGCATTGTTCTTATAATTCAGAGTTTCGTAGTGTTAACATTTGAATCCCTATTTACATACCCAGCGACCGTGAATGTGTGTGTTCGTGTGAATCCGCCTAAGAATGTGGCTGGAAAAATCTAACTATTAAACTACGATGGATATTATTTTTGGCAATTATTATGGGATATTGAGATATTAAATCCGGGCTTACAATGGAGGTTGTTAATATATCCAAAATCTTGGTATCGTAGTCTCAACTGATGCATCGATACAGTCCACACCTAGACAAAAGTAGCTTAAAGGCATTTAACGTCTTCAATTCACATTTTTTTTTCTTTTGGCTCGCTGTGACAAGTTATGTGTTGTTTGTCTCCCTAGTAAGAGCTTGCGTGCATTAAGCTGGAAATATAGTCAGTCAAACTTATCTGGCCCGGTGTCAGCGTCGCTAGTATATATGAAAAAAAAAAACAAACAGGCATAAAAATTTGTTCCAATTTTGGCCACCGGGTCAAATCAGTTTGTGGGACTCTATATATTTATGTTACGTGTTGTGTCGTGTCAGAACTCAGAAGCATATCGGTTTCATAAATTCAGTATGATAAGAGACAGACTATAGAAAGTAGCGTGTCGTGAATCGTTGTGTTCCATCTCTCTCCACCCATAGTTAATGTATGAAACCGATATGCTTTTGATGCGTCACGATACAACACGACACGCGAGTATATTTCTAGCTTTACGTGTTGGGTGTAGATGGCCATCCCAGTAAGTTGATAGTATAGCCCTATTATTTGATGTTAGAAAATAAAATGTTGTTCACAAAAATAAAGAATATATTATCTATTTTTTGTGAACGATTTTGTTGATACTATTTATAAATAGCCATTCATGTTATCCGAAACAGTTTTCGTAAAGAAACCATTTAGCGTCGATTGTTCTTTGATGTTGAAATTTCGTGGGCATTAGCATTACTTTGGTCTGTAGTTCAAGAATTAGTCACTTGTTACTCCATTTACATAGTCAGCGACCGTGAATTTCTCGTGTGAAACGGATCGGGCCGAGCGGAGCGTGGATTGGGTTCCTTCTTATATATTATGTCCAATTTAAATTAGAAATGCTTCGTTAACTGTGGTTTACGTTTGAAGACTATTTTGTTAGTATATAATGTAAAAAATGATTTTTTAGTGTTTGGGAACTGTTGAACAAAGGGTCTTCCCTTTTGTAATTTGTAAGGTATAATTCCAGAAGTGGGTGAATAATTATTAAATTACGTTTAAATATATTTGCACTCTCTTTAAAACATGCACGAGTGAATGGTCACAACGTGTAGCGATTTTACGAGAGATTTAATGGAAAACTTGATTAAACTTTAAAGAAAATATTTAATATAAGTATAATAATAATATAAATATAATAATATAAGTTTTACGTACGTACTTGTAAGGTCGCTGACATTTGGATAGCGGTACAAGGTGCTCAAATTAGTGAATGCTAATTCATATGAAGTGACTATTTAAAAACTTTCCATGACAAGCGCGTCTTTTTTTAAGTGGAAATAGTAACGATTTTCTTACTAACAACCACTACCATTTTCGATTCCCGTTTTACGTTCATCTGGTTTTGTTTGATTTTTATCTTGTGTTAATAATAATCATTGAAATTAATAATAAACTATTTATTGAAAAGGTACTTTAATTGACATAAAATTAGAAACCTATACAATTAAATGGCTTAAAATAGATTGATATTCAAAAGGCTGTAGTTTTAAAACCATTAATTGACTTTTGATTTACCTACTCATTGCACAAGCTTTCAGATTAATGAAATGCAATGAAGTTTATTTGTTAAATATGGATTAACACCGTTTTTACATTTTTTGGAAAGGAAACATTAGTTATGTCCAAAGTGGCTAGGTATTATTTAAAAAAAATATGATACTTAACTACGAAATGTATTATAAGTAACAATATTATAGTTGCCTATAAATTATGTGTTTATTAGTAACTACGCGAAAAAAGTAATATTTGTGAGAAATAAGACCAATCATTCATGAAATGTTACTGTCTTACTTCAAAATTCATTCAAATTCGAAATAAGAGTACAGAACCCGCCATAGCAACAGTTCTGTTTAAATTATTAAATATGTATGAAAATTACATAGAATTATGGCCACCCTAACGCGAACATCATAATAGAGCGCATTAGAAGTACCATCACGATCGCGGGACGACGCCCGTCTGAATATAGTCATATCTTTGCTGGAATCAAGGCTTGTTCGCACGGTCTAACTTGTTTTTTTAATATATAATTTGAACTCTATTGTTGTGAATATACGGTTCCAGGAAACCTCAATTTGTTGATATAAAATGTTGATAGCAATTTATTTCTTATTTTCATCGTCGTATGGTGTTGTGTTACACAAAATTGCTTTTCTTGTAGACGCTCTCATTAAAACTGTATAATAGTATTTTTGTTAGTGAACGGTGATTTCTGTTAGTTTCGCTATTGTCTGGATAATTTTAATTTTTATTAAAAAGCAGAGCCACGCATCTTTTCTTGTGAAACCTCGACAGTATTATTATCATAGCAATTAACAGCATGTTCATAATTTACATAATGCTGCATTTTCTAAAATATTTTAGCAAATACCACCCTGTGTGTGTGTTCCTCATTGCTACTCCACCTTAACACAACTTAATCGATTGTAAATATTGGATAGAAGCAGGCGTTACTTTGCGAAGTCCATGATAATGAAGAAACTAGAAATTTAATTTGCTATAATCCGCAACAGCAGGCAAATCTATGTGGTACAGTGTATCTTGCACTTGCAGCTTGCGATATTCACCACACCACATAAATCTTCCAAATTATTCTCAACGTACGTTTCTGAAAAAGGCTGCAAACCTCTTAGACTGCTAAGGAATTACTCTTAGAAACCTTTTAAAAGGGATGGATTCTTCAATATCCACAATTTTTTTCATATATTTTTAAATATTTTTTTGGTATGGAAAAAGACAGACCGATCAATTTGCCTTCACCTCACAGTTTGGCAATAAGGTATTTATTACGTCACTGAGTTAATATGCCAATTTGCTAAGCTAAGATTTTTTTTCTGAGTGTCCTATCTAGTTAATCTATCTTCTTTTGCTAGACAGTAGTACTGTATAATTATAAGGAACTAGGCAGGTACTTATAAATACCCTTAAGTTACCCATAAAATATGTATCTCCTTTAGGATGAGTTTCACAGTCTTTAACTACCTGCTCATAAAAGTATTCATTGTATATTTTTTGAGAAAGGTTTTCAAAATCGAGTGGTTCTGCACTGACTCTGCGGTTATTGTCCTTCGAACAAAGAGGATAATGGACACGGTATTTCTTGAAACTCTTCGAGTGCAGTCATAAAGAGCTTAAACTAACAAAGGCCAGGTATGAATTTTTGAAGTACAACATTGGGATGGATATTTCTTGAAATTTTTATTAATGTGCAAAGTATTATGTATGAGTTTACGGGTTTATGGCAGGTATTGCAAAGGAACTCAGCTCAAGTTATTTAAGTCAACCAATTCAGTTAATCTTCCTAACTGCCTGATCTATAGCAATGCAAAGCCTAGGCCTGGTGCTTGATGGGGTAAACTTGAAACTAGGTAACTTGAAAAAGGATTTTGGAGAATTTCTACCCTACGAAGTTTATCCAATAACGTAGGGATCAAACTCAAACTCAAAGTATATTTAACAGTGCGAAGCGAAGGTCTCTGAGTCTACTTGAGTGAATTTGCACTTGTCCGTCCGTCAGTCCGTCGGTCAGAGCTTTATAATTTCTGAATTTTTGAACGTAATTACTTCAAATTTAAATATAATATGTAAACCGATGGCCTCCAGCCGAATGTGGCTTAAAAAGGTATAAAAATCTTTATTTCAGGGGGGCTCTCATAGAAGCGAATTCGAAGTAAAATATTTTTGATAGCGTTACGTAGGGTTGCGGTATATCATTTTAAAGATAATTAGGAATAGAGTCCAAACATTTTTATTTTTATTTTTCCCCTAAAATTGAAGTGCGGTATCAAAGTGGAGATTTTCTAACGTCCAAAGTTGACCTCAGAACTCTCAATTTTTTGAAAGATTGAGCCTGAAACTTAGTCAATTATTTGAATTATAATATATCCTGTACTTGTTAGCATGTTTGACTGCGGCCGACGAGGTCCCGGGTTCGAGTCCCGTGTCGGGCCATAATTAAGTATCGGGGTTTTCGGATTAGAAATTCCCAGTACTAGCCTGAACTTAGGAGGAAGTTGGCGGTGTTCCATCCCTGTGCCTCGGAGAGCACTTTAAGCCGTAGGTCCTGGTTATTATCACTAACATGATAATAGTCGTTAAAGCCCGCCAACCCGCATTGGAGCAGCGTGGTGGGTCTAAGCTCTAATTCCCTCTCTCCTACGAGAGTGGAGGCCTGTGCCCAGCAGTGGGACGTTAATGGGCTGTAGTGTGATATCCTGTACTTGAACAATAAATACTAAAATTAGATAAATAATAAGTAAACGAAATTATTTTATTTTTAATGAGCTTTAGTATTTTTAACAGAACTTCACAATGATGTCAATAGATGGCGCTCTGTAAAATTTTATTCGTTTCTCCAATAACAACTCCTTAGCTCTTTTGCGTCTAATGTTAAAAGTTAACTATTTATACTATATATTTTTTCAATATATAGTTAAAACTATCTTATGGATACTGTGAGGTCTCAGTTCGGGGCGAACCACTAATTATTCAAAATTAGTTCCTATAAAGAACACCTTCTGAACGTCACGTTAAAAAAATATAAGACCGGTGATAGCTACGAGGGTTCCTAACGCGCTCTGGTCTCAGAAGAGCCCACAACAAACTCAGCAGGGTTTTTATTATTACTATCATCACTATCTTAATAATGAATAATAATAATGTCCTCCCGACCGAATTTCGGCCACGGCGGCCAATCTCCAGAGAGATTAGCCATCTGCGCGGGAGATATTATAGTGCACAAGTGTGTGCGCAAACCCTGGTGCACTCTCTATTCCTTTACTCTCATAGCCCGATGGGACGGAAATCCGACACGACCGGAGAGGGATCAGGCGCAGGACCGACGGCTTTACGTGCTCTCCGAGGCACGGGGGTGAAACACCGCCAACTTGCTAATTCCGGGCTAGTATTGAGAATTTTTTAGCAGAAAAACCCAATACTTGTTATGGCCCGACCCAGGACTCGAACCCGGGACCTCGTCGGTCGCAGTCGAACATGCTAACCACTAGACCAACGAGGCAGTCAATTTCACAATCACAATCTTACAAATATAGTAAAGATCTCCTAATCCTACCAGTCCTATCCTACTTTCTACTAATATTATAACTGCAAAAGTCTGTTTGTTTATTTGTTGTTCAATCACGCCACAACTCAGCAACTGATAGACGTGAGTTGCACCGATACCATTAGACCTGGCGAGTGAAATATACATAGGAAGACTAGGAATATATGCTGAAAAACTGCCTTCAAATTTCCCTCGGGATTTCAAAATCCTAAATCGGCGATAAATGAAGTCGCGGGCATCATCTAGTGAATTAATAAAGGCACATCACGCGCAATTAGTTGATTGTCAAACGTAAAAGCATTTTAAACGTTTCAACTTGAATCTTAACTCTTAAGTAATAAAATAGTCAATTCTACTTTCTCGTCGTTTCACGGCTCATTAGCCACCTCCCAGAATCTTCCGAGCTTCTGTAATATTCAAACAAAGGGAATTAAGCCAAATTCGCCCACTCGCTATTTTAGTTGATTATATAATATATGATTGTTAATCGTAATTAGTTTTATTTGACTTTTGATGAAATGGGTTTGTAAATTATTGAAGGAGATGGATTTGTTAGAGTTATGAAATCTTTGGTTTTAAATACAATTTTTGTAAGTATATTTAAAACTAGCTGATGCTACCGATTCGCTCGCGTAGATGTTTTTAAATGACATAAATTAAGAATTAAAAAAATCGCAACACACTTTCCACATCTATCGACACGGGACCGGCTTAAATCGCTCAGAAAAAGCTTACCATACCTACCTACCAAACCATATACATCAATCAATCGTTTATTTGCTAGAAATATTATTGTACAATAATTAAGATTACAATCCAAAAATAGTTCATGTTTCGTTTATGCTGACGGGCAAAATAATCTAACTATTTGTATTAAATTAAATCAAGAATGAAAAAGAAGTCGTCTGACGCGACGGCTACCGACGCGTAAAAGGGGTTTTGCCGTCTTTTCACTCATAATGCCGAATACAGAAAACTCACATATAGCTTTTCTGACTGGCTTGAGCTGGTTCCGCATCGATAGGTTTGGTGAGACCCTTAATCTAGAGAAGAGCTATGTTCAAATCGCTGATCAGATTTTCTAAAATCATAGCTAACAACACTCTTGATTAAGTCACCTTACCAAACCAAAAAAAAAAACTTTTTTTGAAGTGAAAACTTTAGCCGCGTTGAACACTTTTTGGTAGGGGATAAAATTGCTCGCGTGACCGACATGCTCCCGACCTCGCAAACAGCGAGAACAGCTCTCGTTGTTACGAAGACAAAAGTTCTTAAATGTAAATAAGTATACTACTATTTATATTTTACGATTTATTTTATAATGAATATTTTTGTACATATTTTAAAAATGACTTTATTTTGGATTGAAAGGTTATTCCTACGTTTTCTCTGATGACAGAACGGCTTAAAAATTAATATTTTGCAATCGTAATATAACTTTGTGTAAGTCTTATGGTACATAATTGACTAAAGTTGTTACTAATATAATTTTTTCTACATTTCCGAGTCAGAAACTCAAATGTTTAATGTTAAGTAAAATTGAATGGATTTAGTTTTCACTTCTATCGGCAGTACCTATGACTACCATTTTTTTAAGTAGATGCTGACGAAAGCGATGTAATATTAAGATAATATTATACAAAAATTGTACGAGGCGTGTGTAAACTACGTACTGGTCAACATTAGGGCCGAATTTTGGTTTCGACCAGGCCCAATAATAATAACAAAAAAACACAACCGGACCACGCAGGTAGCTTTTCTTTCAAGCAGGTAGACCCACCTGCCCTACCTTGCTCCACGTGCCGTCGACCACAATATGAAGACCCCTCTTTTTCCCCTAAAATCACTAACTGGGTTCCTTGTGTAGTATATTCGCAGAGGGAGTGGGAGGTCACGTAAACTGGTAATGTTCAGTCACCTGTGAAGTGAACACGACCCTAACGTGTGTGGATTAATAGTATTTGTGAACATCTGTCCAAGTTGAAGGGAATTTTTTGTGATGTGATTTAAAAAAATTTAGACAGCAATGACTAGCTTATGCCGGCGACTTCGTCCGCGTGGACTACATAAATTTCAAACCCCTATTTTTACTCTCTTAGGGATTGAATTTTCAAACATCCTTTCATAGGGGATGTCTTCGTCATAGTAGCTATCTGCATGCCTTCAGCCTGATTAGTCCTGTGGTTTGAGTTTTGCATTGATGGATCAGACAGTCAGTCACTTGTTCCTTTTATATTTTATTTGTTTTGTAAAATAGTTTGTTAACATTTTCGGTAAAGAAAATAAATAATCTTTATTTACACAATACTTATATAATTAAACATTAATATCACTTGCTTCAAACGGTGAAGGAAAACATCGTGAGTAAACCTGCATGCCCATGACTCGAAAGTTTCTCATAATATTCTCGAAGGTGTGCTTAGTCCTTCAATCCGCAATTGGCCAGCGAGGTGGAATATGGCCCAACCCATCCGTCATTTCTCTCTCAACATCTCATTCCGAGAGGAGACTCTAGTAGTAAGCGGTAACGACTAACTTTTAAATAGTTCAGCTGATGTAAAATAGGCATTACAACTATTACATACAAGTAACCATTTCAATTAGTCAATTATATTGATACAAGTAGCACAAGTCAATATTCACCTGCCATTTCCGTTTGAAGCACCTGGGTCAGCTAAAAACAAGACAAAAACAAATTTTAAGTCAACCTGTGTTTCAACCTGTTTCAAAAAGCCACAATGGCTCGCAGACTGCTATAATTTTAGCCGCATTTGTTTTTTGCGAGATGTTTTGGAACTCTTTTCTTGTTAGGATAATTTTACCTGCAAATATAATTAGAGTAACGTTGGAGTGAAGAGGCAGCTAACCTATAGATTTTTCTTAAACAATGTTTTAGATAAATTTAGTTATTATATAAAACTAGCTGATGCCCACGACTACGTTTCGCGTGGATTAAGGTTTTTTGGTTCCCGCGGGAAATCCTTAATTTTTCAGGATAAAAAGTAGCCTATGTGTTATTCCAGACTATAATCTATCTCTGTGCCAAATTTCATCCAGATCCGTTCAGCCGGTCGGGCGTGATTGACTAACAAACATCCATCCATACATTGATCCATCCATCCAAACTTTCGCATCATAATTATTAAATATTATATGATAAATTAAAAAATAAATAACAACCGACTTAATTAATATCTAAAATTATAAAAAAATTAATTTATAACATAATTCATTTAAACAAGCTTCAATATCGGGCGACAATAAATTAATAACATAAAATATATCAGATAATTATAATTAATTAAATAGTGTTTATAAAGGTACACGTGGATGAATTAATTAATTGTAATTAATTAGTTAATTGAAATAATCGATTCGTGCGATTAACAAAATATTAATAAAATCAAGTTTAATAGTGGAAGAGTTTCGACTATCTATTTTATAAGAGAATTTACACCTCCTTATCGCATATTGTGACTATATTACGTATATCTAGATAAGGTAGGCATCTGAAACTCATATTTAAAATTATATACTTACCAGATAAGGCCCGCAACTTTTTGCGTGTGTATATTGTGGAAGGCTTGGAGAGTGACATAGGCTCTTTTTTTTTGGAATATCGAAGAGCTTTGAGGGCTTTTTTTAAATCGCGGACGAAGGCGCGTATAAGCATTATCTAGTTTCTAATTCTTTAATGTACTGTAATTTTTCTTATTGTATAAAGTAACTGTGGTGCATTAAGAAAAATAATGCAAATAAATAGATGGTAATTATTATGACGTTAACACACCAGTAAAGCAATGGCGCCTGTTATAATGGATTAATAAAGTGCACATTGAATGAATAGACTGTATCTCATTATAATAATATCAATGAATCGATTCGAGTGATCGATGTGAATTACGTGGAATGAATATCGATTCAAATAAGTTTTGAATGTGAAAATCTTTCAGAAGTATTCTGACAACCCCTACCTAGCGCGTAACATTTGATAATTTTAAATTATATTTTGACAATCTAGATACCTAAAATCTAAACATATGGTATACTTAGGCCCACCAACTTATCTGACCCGGTGGCCAAAATTGGACCAATTTTTTTATGATTGCTTAGTTTTTCTTTGTGTTTTATTTTTCATATAATACCTTCTAGCGAGGCTGTCACCGGGTCGGATAAGCTTGTGGGATTATATCTTACTAAACTTATAAAATTTTGAAAGTTTGGATGTTTGTTACTCATTCACACCACAACGAATTCCGATTTGCAATGGAGAGAGCTTAATATATCACGAATTAGCACATTATAGGCTACATTTCCCGTGAAATGAAAGAGTTTCCGCAAGAATCAAAAAACCTTAACCTCAATTACTTTAACTACGCGGACGAAATCACGGGTAATTAATAATGTATTTAAATCATAGTCGTCAGTAGTACTTAATATTAGAAAAAAACACTGGGTATCCACATAATATATTTTAATTTAGCACTTCACACAAACGGACGCCATAAATTATCTAATCAATAATTCCTAGAGTCCACCGACCAGTGTTGCCACTCTCGAGAATCATACAGGCAGTGATGTCATGTACAGCTCGCTTTATTTTTTCCATGTAACACTAGTGAAATCGGTAGGTTAAAGCTTGGTTTATCTGTACTTGATTCTGAATTTAAAATGTCCTCCGCCATGTTTCTTCTCTAAATATTGGGAATTCGAATGAGTTTCCGAAATTTAAATAAAGAACGTGTAGCGAATTTGTAGTATTTCCTTCATTTGTGTTCACAAGTCATCACTCAGCCTACAGAATTTTAAGTGCCTAACCTGTAGTTGAACTTAACTTTGAATACAGATTTGCCGACGTTTAAATAAATTAGACTACCTTTGTCAGCTAGTTTTTTTTTAGTTTGCCGCAAATGTCGATTTAGATTTTTTAACGCCATTCCTAATTTGTATGATATGGTTACCCTTTTGTATTTGGTGCTACTGCTAAGACTTGATCGATAAATGTCAAATTAATATTATGTGTTATGTTGTTAAATATACCTATTAAAAGTTTCAATTATTGGTTAAAGGTACCCACGGCTGAAAGCAGAAGGATGGCTGTCGAGTCAATGAATCGGATGTGACGTCGACACTAATGGAATAAACCCTCAATTAAATCATTATCACGGAATAAAGTAAGTATACAAACAATTTTATTTCGTAGTCTTACGCTCGATTGAATTGGTGTGACTATAAAAAAACCAAAAAACAGTAAATTGTTATATTTAAAATATCAATGAACAGCCATTTCTATTATTTTCATTTTTGTAATTGGAAGAAAAAAAACTTGAGGTGTCAAGGGACGTCCCTTGAACCTGTATACACTCAACAATTTCGCAACTCGCGACAAAAGTATCACGTAATTTTTTTTTTAAATATTTTTGAATATAATTAATTTTTAAAGTTTTTTTCTCACATTTAACGTTAGCACTGCTCTGTTTCATTTCATTCTTGGTATCATTGGTCTGTCTGTCTGTCTGTCTGTCTGTCTGTCTGTCTGTCTGTCTGTCTGTCTGTCTGTCTGTCTGTCTGTCTGTCTGTCTGTCTGTCTGTCTGTCTGTCTGTCTGTCTGTCTGTCTGTCTGTATGTCTGTCTGTCTGTCTGTCTGTCTGTCTGTCTGTCTGTCTGTCTGTCTGTCTGTCTGTCTGTCTGTCTGTCTGTCTGTCTGTCTGTCTGTCTGTCTGTCTGTCTGTCTGTCTGTCTGTCTGTCTGTCTGTCTGTCTGTCTGTCTGTCTGTCTGTCTGTCTGTCTGTCTGTCTGTCTGTCTGTCTGTCTGTCTGTCTGTCTGTCTGTCTGTCTGTCTGTCTGTCTGTCTGTCTGTCTGTCTGTCTGTCTGTCTGTCTGTCTGTCTGTCTGTCTGTCTGTCTGTCTGTCTGTCTGTCTGTCTGTCTGTCTGTCTGTCTGACTGTCTGTCTGTCTGTCTGTCTGTCTGTCTGTCTGTCTGTCTGTCTGTCTGTCTGTCTGTCTGTCTGTCTGTCTGTCTGTCTGTCTGTCTGTCTGTCTGTCTGTCTGTCTGTCTGTCTGTCTGTCTGTCTGTCTGTCTGTCTGTCTGTCTGCATGATTATTAATGTCGAACCCTAACCTACAAGAAAGAGACAAGAAAACGTAAATACAATGAATATTGTAAGAATTTACACTCAGAACATTGAACGGTTCACAATTTACAGTTTACAATCTATCGTGACACCGTTAGATTGCAATCTGACGGCTTTTGCAATTTAACGGTGACTTAAATAAGTAATTGTTTGTGTTACGTACATACCTAAATTACGAGAGGTTATTATTATTTTAAAATCACCCGTTCTATATGATTTAATTTAATGCCGAATGTGTCGCTTCTCGTTCATAAAGGGAAGTTTTTCCACTCAACTTTGAACCAACCCTTGTCAAAGGGGTAACCGGTACAAAATAATATTATAAGGCACATCATCCCACGCTTTATATTGTCAGTTATAATGTAATTTGTCGTGGAGCTAACGAGGGAGGTCGATTCAAAGGCGCTTGTTTGATGCCGTGGGTGTGGGTACGTGACTGTACCTGATACTTGTAATTAATTAAATGAGGTGTACCGAATGTGTTAACTTGACTAATTATAGGTATACAGGCACGTGGGGTCCTTGAGAATCTGTACTACTATTATAAATGCGAAAGTTTGGATGGATGTCTTTTACTCAATCACGCCAGAATGGCTGGACGGGTCTGGATGAGATATAGATTATAGTCTGGCATAGGCTACTTTTTATCCCGGAAAATTAGAGAGTTTCCGCGGGAAGCAAAAACCTCAATCAACGCGGATGAAGTTACGGGCATCACCTAGTTTACAAATTATAGAATAATTGTGAAAACTCACTTTGTTTTTTAATGTCTCCTCGTAGGCGCAGTCGTAAGGTCTATTGATAGAAGTGGAAGGTTTCGGATACGATTTTTGGCAACTTTGGAAAATTATTGTCTTAGATCTGATTTGGTGATAACAAGGGTGACAAACATCATGACGGCACCTGCATGCCGGATAGCTCTTTATTATATTCTCAAAGGTGTGTGGTGTCAGCGAATCCGCAGTTGGTCAGTGTAGTACTATGGCCAAACAGTTCCGGCTCAGTAGTGGGCTGTTCCCGGTGAATTAAAACCCAAAATTCAGTACCTAACAATCTAAGCCCACCACCCTAATTGCGAAAGCACACTACGGACTGGACAGCACAAAATGTCCGCGTTTAACGCTTGCTTTGTATGGGAAACACGTTTGATAATTTTTTTTCTTTATTACAAGATAGGCTTGCGCTGATGCGCGGTGCCTACGTTGGAGTGCGCTTGCCTAGGAAACGCATACTTATTCACTTTAAGCCTTGCCTAAAAGGTACTGAAGTTATTCCAACGTGGCAGGAAACATGTTCTGGTCAAGCCTGTCGCGGTAGTGTCTGATCAGCTTCATATAAGAGTACCGTGAACTTTTTGTCATAGGTGCCAAAAAATTAAATGTTTTGTCCTTAGACAATTTTTGTAAAGGTAGTTTGTGTGTGTGTTTTCGTACTAACACCTGCAAAAGGCAAGAGCCACAGGCTACGGACCAGTTTCGTCCATTGAATTAAAATAAGCGATTACTGAAGTTTCTACATCAATTACACTCCCTCTAAATGGGCATGTCTGCTCCGGACTCGGGTCGCGTTCAGCTTATGCGTCCGATCGAATTGGCCAATTATATTGACGTTACAAAAGTGGATTGCGAAATTGCCAACTGAGTTTTTTTGCAAGATTTTTAATTATCTTTTTATCTCTATTTCTGTATGAGATGTTCTAATAAGCTTTGCGTATTTAACAACTTTGACATAGCCGGGAGATATTTTAAGGGTTTTCGAAAAATTTATCAATTTAAGTAATATTTTATTTTAATAATTTAAATTATGTTGGACACAATCATACAATCGGATCGGTCAATTATTATAATACTAGCTGATGCCCGCGACTTCGTCTGCGTGGATCAAGGTTTTTTGGTTCCCGCGGAAACTCTTTAGTTTTCCGGGATAAAGAGTAGTCAAATCTCTGTGCCAAATTTTATCCAGATTCGTTCAGCCGTTCTGGCGCGATCGAGTAACAAACATCCATCCATCCAAACTTTCGCATTTATAATATTGGTATAGATTATCGACGACAAATTTTAATTTTTCCGGGATAAAAGTAGCCTATGTCTTTCCCCGGGGGACAACCTATGCGTGTACCAAATTTCATCAAAATTGGTTGAACGGATTGGCCGTGAAAGTGTAGCAGACAGGCAGACTGACAGACAGACAGACACACTTTCGCATTATTAGTATGGATTTTATTACATCTAGAATCTAGATATATTCCCTCTCGAAGTTGTAATAAATCCAGGATAAGCTGTGAAGTGTGTGTCTGCATTTTGTCTCTATGAAGGGTCCTTCCAACTGATGGGTCAAGGAAGTTTCGTTGCGGATTTGCAGAACTAAGAAAATGCTATTAAAAGTTACGTGCCAGTAATTGTGCCAGAAAATAGAAGTTAGTTGGTAACAGGATGTCACGAACTTTCCACGTTAGCCGTTACGCATTTCGTCCTTCGATGTGCGTCAAGTGTGGCCACGTGCGCACACATCAGACAAGACAACGACAAAACAGATTGACTTGCAACAGTCGTAGTTTACTCATATGATCGAGTTTTCACGTTGAAAACTAAAAAGCTACGATTTGGGGACAACAATTTTACTTCATTTCGCAATGTTGACTTGCGTCTACAGTCTACACATAGGCACAGAATAAACAATAACAGTACTATAGGATGGTAGGCGAGTTAATACAAAACTACTCCTTACTACTCCTCCTAATTAATTGTATTTTGATCCTAATACTTATCAATCTTCCTATGATGTTTCCTTACAGGCAAGCTGACATGATGGATGTGAACATTAGGTACATTAATTATATTACATTAGAAATGTAACAAATAATTCATATTTTATTACTAAACGCAAAATAAAGCAAATATTCCCTTTCCAATAACTTTCTTAATTGAAAACAATGAAAAGTATTTTTATTTATTCTATGAAAACTTAATGAAGGCTCCACCAGCGATGTGTCATTAAAATCCAAGCTAATAATCTTTAACAAGAATACAACTACATATAGACAGAAAATTAAAAATCTCTTTTGCGTTGTAACTACGACCCATTTTAATTTACCGACATCAGCTAAGAACATGTTCTCAAGTATCGGTCAATCTATCTTGAGGACCGGACGTCTTAGCTAAACAAACGTCTTAGACTTTGGACGTTAAGACGTCCAAAGTCTAAGACGTTTGTTACACAAAGGTGTTAGCTAAGCAAAGATTTACCGATAATTGAGAACCTGTTCTTAGCTGATGTCAGTTTACTAATCAGTTTATTAATACCTAAATTGTTATTTCCCGATGTGACATGACAATATTCTCTCAACGCAGTCTGAAGTCCGCGCTCTAAATAGGCACAATTTAAATTCGATTGTAGGCGTTTCGTCGATTGGTATGCATGGATGCGTGCAATGCTTGAATAAGGTGTTTTTGTCGTACCTCGGAATTGCCTTGTGGAAACGTGATGTGAACGACGCAGGGTTGAGACCTGAGGCACGGTAAATAGGTATCGCGTAAAACGTTCGTGAAATTGGTTTCGGAGGTCCCCTTGTAATTTCTGAGAGAGTTTTTCAACAAATGGGACAAATTCGATTAGGGTTTAAACGTTTTGTGTACTGTTTTATTATTTGAATAATTTTGAATTATTTTCAAAAAAAATCTTTAGAATGTCTACTTATGAGGTAAACTTATGCGGTGCGATGGTTAATTTCACTAAATGTTTTGGAATAAGATGCCTTGCGGGAACGTGACGTGAACGACGCAGCGTTAAGACCTGAAGCACGGTAAATAGATATCGGTTAAAACATTCGTGAAATTGGTTTTGGAGGTCCCCTTATAATTTCTGAGAGCGTTTTTCAACAAATGGGATAAAATTCGATTAGGGTTTAAACGTTTCGTGTACTGTTTTAATATTTGAATTATTTTGACTTATTTTCAAAAAAGAATCTTTAGAATACCTACTTATGATGTAAACTTATGCGGTGCGATGGATAATTTCACTAAATGTTTTGGAATAAGATGCCTTGCGGAAACGTGATGTGGACGACGCAGAGTTGAGATTTGAGACACTCTAAATAGGTATCGGGTAAAATGTACGTGAAATTGGTTTCAGATGTCCCCTTGTAATTTCTGAGAGTGCTTTTCAACAAATATGACAAATGCGATTAGGTTTTAAACGTTTTATTTACTGTTTTATTATTTGAATAATTTTGTCCTATTTTCCAAAAATATTTTAGATAACGTGATTTCCTACAATATTTGTTTTACGACCGACTAAGATGTCATGTCCGATATTAATTATTACCTATATTTTGGTCTAGTCTGGTCGCCCCTTGAACTTCAAAGAAGAAAGAATTAAAAAATGATAATAATTAACTTCAATAACTTAGGTACATATAAGCATCTACATTATCATGCCCTTCAAACTAGAGCAATAATCCATTAACTTGCCTTCAGAATTTTCTAATTTGCTATCTTTATATGATAAAATAGCCCGTTCCCGCAGGAAATCCTTCATTTTCCGGGGAAAAAAATAGCCTAAGTCAGTCTCCAGGTCCTCATCTATTCTTATGCAAAAAAATCACGTCGATCCGTTGCGGCGTGACTGAAGGACAAACCAATAAACCTACAAATAAACACACTTTCGCATTTATAATATTAGTAAATAGCTTACGTTTACAGTTTTTTATTCATCAATTGATAAGCCGGCGACAGACAAAGTAAAATTAGGTTCAATGAAGACATTATTATGAAATGATATCGCGAAAATATTTAACTTGCGGAAAAAAGCCTGAAAGAGACTCACGACCTAAAAAAATTGTCATAGGATACATTTCAATACATAGAAAGACCATTTAAAAAAAATACTTGTTGTTTTAGATACTTTTAGGAAAAATAAACGAAAAAGATTCATATAATATTATATCCATACGAATATCAGGAAAACTCTGGATTAAAATCACTTCATTCTTTGGGACAGTTTGTGTACTTATATGTATCTCTTGTAAAGGAAAATCGTCAATGGCACGTCTAGGCCGCTGTTTCTTCTACGTCTGTCACGGTCGAGTGTTAAAAGTAAAACCAGTTTACTGCGAACCCTATCACAAAAACGTTAGGCCTTCAATAATTCACACATTAAACTGTTGTAAGGCTAGTGGTAGACACATCAGCGGCTTTGTCTGAAGGTTTTCTTCATCCGCTACGAGTTAGCCCTTGACTACAATCTTGTCTGTTGGTAAGGGATGATTTAGTCTAAGATGGTAGCGTTATAACTTGTTAGGGGTTCACTTATATTAAACCTATATCTCCTGAAATCAGTTTCTACACGACATCATACCGGAACGCTAAATAGTTTGGCTTTACAGGTAGGGTAACTAGGGTTTAGACTATACGAGAGGAAATTCAAAAACTAAATTTCCTCATTGATTGTCGCTCACCACTGCACCAGGGAGGTCAAATAAAAAGAAAGGAATGATTTTTGAGTATGCATGAATACCCTAAGTTGCAAATTAATTTTGTAAAATAAATAGCTGTTTTAGTTTTAAAAAAATTGTACTTTTTATGTGTTTAAAAGAAAGAAAACATAGATGAAAAGTCATTTGGTATAGATTTAGGGATCCAGTGAAGGGTTTCTTTTCCCGGGATAAAAAATAGCATAAGTAAGCAAAAACGCATACCGTATGCGCTAGCCCTTATTTCTCTCAGTTGGGGGTTTCACAGGTCAAGACGCTGTGGCATTCAAGTTGTATAGAATCTATTAACCTAACAAAAACCATTCCGCGAAACTGGCCTCTGAGCCCCTGACGAATCTTTACACTTTACATAACTCATTTACACTCTGCGGTGGGCGCGATGACTTCTTTGAAAGAGACATTTAATGCCGGAAATGTACTAGCAATACGAAACGCGCGTCGTATTTTTAACTGAATTCAAAAAAATAAGTTTCCCAATTCGGCGTGAACTTTATATTCTACTATATTCTGTCCAACCATTTATTTTTACTTTTGACATACGCACGCCTTTGAAGTTTCATAATTATTTTGAGGTTTCATAGTTTTTTTACAATAGTGAAGCGACGTTCGCTTTTATCCGATATTTCGTATACTCATCTAGTAATTACCAGTACGAATTCCCTTTTCAAAATAGTCACGAAGCTTCAACACAAGCTCTCTTGATTGTCCTTGCACCACACATCTTTAGCAATGGATGGTTTCTATCATTGCTATAACATTTATTACTGTTTTAAATTCTTCTTCTTCTTCTTCTTTGAAGACTGTCAAGATGAGAAAAGTCGCATATTTGGTGCACGTGTTCTGGCACAAGAGATACGAACTCCTACAACTCCTCATGATGGGAAAAGTTGCTGGAAAGAGAGGCGTTGGTCACAGAAAAAAGTCTTGGCTTCGCAACATACGGGAGTGGACCAGAATCGCAAGTGCCGCAGAATTATTTCGCCTTGCGAAGAACCGAAATGAGTATACAAAGCTGACTGCCAACCTTCGTTGATCGGAGCGGCACCCGAAGAAGAAGAAGATTTATGACGCTACAGCCTTCTTAAGTTAGCTCGCTTCCATCTTACACTATGTTAAAGGTCCGATACGATGCCACGCCATATCACGTTAAATCGCTTAGCGTTAACGTTTTTGCTGCTAGGTATGAGCAATGTCAAAGGCTTTCCAGGCATGATGTTTTGCAACTTTTTGATTATCAAAGAAGGTATTTTACAGCTAAATGCCACTTAATTTTAAGTTGATTTGTAATAATTTAAAATGTCATTAATTGGTTTTTTTTCTGAATTTCAGGATGCTTTTCTGGTGAGCAACTGGACTTTCTCCGTGGACCAAGTAGAAAAAAGAAGTTTGGAAAATTGAAGCAAATTATGGATGCCATTAGATGATCAGAGAATAAGTTCATTTTTTCTTGTTTTGGAGTAACTATAACAGTTTTGATTTAAACCAGAGGTCTTATTATGGAAAAAATATTGCTATGGTGTAACGATCGTAATTACCTTTTGGTATAAACACTTCCATTGTTGGCTAAAATCTAATCACTACAACAACAAATACACCATGAATGAATTACTACGATTGAAATTGAAAATATGATTGAGGTAGCTTTTACATAATAGGGTTACTGGTTTTAATTTAAAACTGACTTATTTAAGCAAATCTTAACTGTAAGCTGTCAAGCAATCTTGGAGAAAAGCAATCGAAGCTACTAATCGACCAATAATGAAGTATTCAGGGAATATTGAAGAAAGAAGCCAGAAGTAAGACATTTGAAGAGAAGCTAGAAGAAAGACAGGTTATTTATCTTTGGTTATCTAGCTGTATGAGTACTGAGACATCATAAAGCTAGGTTACCGGAGTTAAGGGCCGTCTGTGTTCGACGATTCGAAGATATGCAATGAGCTGGAAAAGTTATGTTTGAAAACGAATGGAAAACTTAGAATATGAAATTTATTTGTGTTTGTTTTATGTGACCTTCTTTTGCGATAATTTCATGTATGTATAACTGTATTATTACATTTTAACTTTAAGCTTTTGCCCGCGGCTTCGCTCACGTTAAGTTCGATTTTATTGGTATTTACCAGTTATATCAAATATTTATTTTAACCCCACAGGGATTGAATTTTCAAAAATCTTTTCTTAGTCGTCTCGTGGTTTGAGCTGTGCGATTGGTCAGTCAGTGACTTTCCTTTTATATTTTTAGATGATGTTTAAGTGACTAAATCATTTATTTTATATAATATTATTTTAATTTATATATTTTGGTATAATATTAAATATTTTTGTGTATTTCTTGCTATTTATTTTTACTTAAATTCTTCAAATATTCAAGTCATTTACTAAATTGCATAATATCGACTAAATGATTAATTTTACTCTCATTGTATTTCCCTATAACTGACTCCGAACTCTTCAATCAAGGATTCTCCTCCGAATTCGCACCATGCGCTTAGTTGTTTTACGATAATATGCAGATACATCGTGGACAAAAACGTAGATTTTATCTTGATTCATCATCGAATTTAACTTTTAAAGAATTTATAAAAATCGAATAGGTAAGTAAGTTGGTACCTACTGATAATGAACTTTTCAGTAGATTGACACCGGATGGGATAAAACGGAATTATATGTAGTATTAATTTTGCGTTGGGATATTATAAACTGTGTCATAAAAATACAATATGGCGGATGAAATTATTCATGATTTGAATTCATAAAGACAAAATTTTATCGTGGTTTTTTTATTAATGAAGTATACCTAAGTCATTATAAGTTTTAAACAATAATCTTGAATTTTAGATCCATTTTGATCAAGTTTGAAGTGAACCAATCTATCCTTGTATACTTTAATTTGATAAAATAACAATTGACTTGGTAAACTGAAGTAGGTACACTCTGACAAGTTTATCTGTGTGTATTTCGAAATTCAGAACAGAATCTACTCTGTGTTGATACAAAAATGTTGAATTATGATATAGTTAGGTACAGTGGCGCCTCCACCAGACGCACCGATAGGTTTGCCAAGCTATGTGTACCTACTTTCAACCGCACTATACTCCCCCACTCAAGTGAGTCAACATTTAAGTCAATAATCACTTCCTTATTCATTTTATTCGCAGAACTATTCTTTTTGCAGCTATTGTACCTGCAGTATAGATTGACTAGATCCGTGATTTACTGTTTATAGGAAGTTTATTAAGTGGCTTATTCTTACAATTTTAAGGTGGTAAACGGGCATTCAGTGTTCATAGAAACTTAAGTTATTACAGAATTAATTAACTTTGTTCGGAAACTTTGCTTATGTAGGTAAACTTAACTTACTTCGGTAACTTTGCTTGTACCAAGCTATTTTAAAATTGCTTACATCAAGCATTTATTTAAAACTTACAACGTAGAAGAAATAATACTAGGTCCTTGTTGGAGTTATAACTTGAAGTATCTTGTTTTAAGAGATAGCATGTTTTCAAAGATGCTTTCTGAATTTATTATTACAGTTTCATTTGTTTAATTGAATAAATTATAACTTGAGAGAACTATGTTCTTTAAATCGAAAAAAGAGATAAGTAAAGAGTCTATTTATCTCTTTTTTCTGTTTAAAGATCTTTATTTAAGAGACATTATAATGAAGAGAAATTATTCTATTTTAGAAATAAAATTATAGTATAATTTAATGTTTATTCTAAGATCTAAAATAAAAAGATTAATGATAGACAGAAAAAAAAACTCACATGTAACTCAACTTTATATGGAACCGCACACTCTAGTGTGACAGGGCAAAACGAGATGATACAGATGTTATGTCCTCTACCCTTAGTCTAAGTTTTCACGTTGCAAATTCAATTCATCGTAATCGAGCGTTCGATCACATCATCAAATGGCGTCAAAGTAAAATCGATCCAAAAGCCTTTGGCTTAAAGTCACAAATTCAGTACGATTTTAATATCAAAACGTTTCCGCGATGGCTGTGTATGAATCAATACACATATTTGAATTCCAATGGTATTCAAATTGTAATTTTCTCCAAAAATTCTTATGAACTTTTAACCTCTTATATAGCCAGATAATCAGGTATAGAAATTGTACACTTTCAAGAACTTTATAAATCTAGTTTATTCGACTTGTTTTAGAAAAAATAGTGTAGATAAGTACCTATTATGCCTAAACAACATGTATCAAAATAGATTTGTATTTTGTTCGTATTTTTACAAACAATACCCGCCTCTGGGGATACGTACTTACTGATTGAAAAGAACCATACTCCCCGTTTCCCTTTATAACTAATGGAGAATTGTACCTATATGACAGTTATTGTTTCCTTTCAAACCTCCTGTGACCTGGGGGTAATTGAAAGAAAGAAAACAAAAATCATAGTTTGAGGAAACTTTTGCACAAAAAATACCTTAAATTAATTACCTGAAGTGGGCGGGGCACATAGTTCGAAGAAATGATAGATCTTGGAGTCGAAAATGTTGTTGTTAAAAACACATATATACAATTATAGGAACCTATGTGTGCGGCATGTAACCCCGGACCTGCTGACTAGGAGATGGACTATTCAAATGTGTGTGCTGGTTAAACAATTAATAACATACCGAAAACAGGCATTAATTAAATGATCTCTCTCCAGTCTTTCCTTTCATTACTGAAGATTGTGATCCCTGGCCAGGTCCTACCTCCGAACGTATTATTTTTTCTCCCGGTTTCTATTGGCCTCTATTCTAATGAAGTAATAGAATTTGGACTTGTTGGATTCCCTTAGCTAATCAGATATTTTTTGATTTTTGTGTTGCCTTTGAAAATTAGCTTCTCAAGACTGTTGAGTATAGTGATCCCATGCCGTATGATGTGGACGATATATGAGAACAGCTGTTGGTCACATATGGTGGAGAGTCGAGCAGTAACTCTCAGCTGCAAAAGAATAGAAGCGCTTGTGCGCTTAGCAGTTTACGGAATCCGAAGTATTCACCTCCAGTACCTACCACATTATTTGCCTTCCTCTTGCTTGGATGGTTCATGTTTTCAATCTATATATGAATGAAAAAAAGGAAAATGATTTATTGCAGCATACATTAACAAATAATTGTGGCTGAGCCCTTCTGTTAAGCATGAATATCTGTGTCAGAAGGCCTAGCTCTTCTAAATTTAACAATAACATTAGAGAAAAAAAAGAAAAATAAATTGATACAATTTTTAAATTATAATCATGAATATTGAGAAGATCACGGGATCTTCGTTTTTTAAATATATAACTACTTTTTTGTTAATTTGTACTCTTACGGGACACTATCTACGTAAAAGTCTCACGAGAGAAATAATGTAATTAATTAATTATTATCTCACTCAGCTTAGCGTAATCGCAATTTTTAATTGACTAGGCTATCGTTATCAAAATATGAAGGTAAATATACTTACTTATATTATAACCATTGTCTCTATAGTCTCGAACGGAGACTTTAATTTATACGAATTATTTCAATATGGCGCTATCGCATCACAAGGCGGTAACTTATCAGAAATGTATACATATTATTATATATGTATGTATATATATTAATGATATATTTATAAAAATAAATAACTCTACTGTAGAGTATAAGATATAAGGCATGCTTCATTTAAAATTTAGTCAGTATTGTTTCAGTACCCTTGCCATGTGCATATTTCATTGCTAGTGTAACGGCTAATAGTTGGTGTTATAACTAGAGCGTTGCAGCTATGGGTACCTATGTGTGAAGCGAGTAATAAAATGCTATTAAAAATCGTAATTTTTTAAAAATCATTTTGAGGACCTCCCTCACCTGGCGCAGTGGTGAGCGCTGTGATCTAATAAGTGTGAGGTGCCGGGCTAGACCCCCGGCATGGGCAATAAAATCTTTAATGATAGAATGAAAACAATGCCTTGTAAATGGTTTTTATTAAAATTAAAACTGCTCTAGTCTCCAGTAGTTACTCAAATATAAACAAAAGGAAGCTTGATCCTACAAAAAATTTGGATTGTTTGAACACGTAGAAAAGGTAGGGATTCAAACCAAATTCGTTACCAATCTTTTCGGGATGGATTACTTACATCAGTGCCGTGCCTCTAGTCTACTATGTGCACAGTGTAAATGTATACAGCCAGGCGACGACACCTTGGATGTTTGCTCACTAGCTAGCACGTACATTGTATAATTATATGTCACCGTAAAATTGCAAAAACCGTCAGATTACAATGTAACGCTTTTTATCTCGACAGATTGTGAACCGTTCAATATTCTGAGTGGCAATTTTTGAAATTCATTGTATTTATGTTTTCTTGTCTCTTTCTTGTAGGGTTCGACATAAACAATCATTCTATCAGTATTCAATCGAATTAGGTTATATCGGGTTGTATACATAACAGATTACAATCCACCGAAACATACTTAATGCGTTAAAATGTAATCTTTCGACAGTTTACAATTTCGCTACATAGATTTCAATCTCACGGTTTACACAATCTAACGGTGATTATACATAGGTATAGTCCTACAAACTTTTCATGCCCGGTGACAGCGTCGCTAGTATAGGTATTAGATATAGTATAGGTATTAGATATATGAAAAATGAAATAAAAACTAAAATTGAGTGAGGGTAGGTATTCTCCGTTTGGACCGTGAGGGCCAAGCGGGGGTACGGGCTTCGTGGCCGGGCCTCCTTACCCGGGTGGGGCGCGGGGCATAATTGTGCCCCGGTGAATATCTTTAAGCCTTGTCGGCTTGGGCCTGCTTTGCCTGAATAAAACTGAACGGGCATAAAACTTCCAATTTTGGCCACCGTGACAGATAAGTTTGTGGGACTACAGAGTATAGATACTTGAACGAATTATTCACTAACTTACAAAAACAATCCAGACAAGAAAATGGTTGGCACTTGCGATTTTGTAGCGCCATCAGCGCCAAATAGGTATCTAGACGGCGGCGCGGGAAAGAAATAGCAATAGAATAGCACTTACGACCTCTCTGGCGCAGTGTTGTGCTCTTGTTTTAACGTGTGAGCTCCCGGGTTCGATTCTTTGCAGGGTCAATTAGGGTATTTATAATTGGCTGAATTTTCTCTGCAGGTCTGCTCTAGTGGGAGGCTTCGGCCGTAAATAGTTGGCAAAGACGTACCGCCAAGCGATTTAGCGTTCCTGTTCATGGCCGTGTGGTAACCGACTAGGGATATGGGTTTAATATAACTACCATATCCATAACAGATTAGCCCGCTACTAGCAGACTGCATGTTAGGACTTCTCACCATCAGGTGAGATTGAGAACACCTTACACCCGAAAAGTCTTGTCTTTTAGTCGAGTTATCCGCAATTTCCCCAATAATTGATGAGTCGTAAAGTTTAAAACGCCTTTCCAAATAAAAGAGCAACGTTGCTTTCCGAAGTAAGAAGCCGTAAATAATTCAAAGGCTTTCGATTAATCTGTTTTGTTTGGCTGAAGTTGGTGACTTTAATTTACTTTCGAATAATGAAAATACTGGCATGGTCATGCTACGTACTACGTATAAGACTGCATAATGGACCATAAGCACTGTAAAGCACCTTATTTGATTACTTTCTTACGTATACAATATAATAGGTACAGAGCTTATTTCAAAACTAAATGAAAATGAAAACTTCTTGAGAAAAAACTGAAATCTATATTACATATTTGTGAATCATCATCGATTCCCACTGCTCCTTTTGATTGAACATGTTGCAACGCCCTGACAGGGCCTCATGTCCATGCATGCTAATTATTTTATTTACAATATATACACTCACAAATAATGTGGTACATTCCGTATATATACACTCACAAATAATGTAGTACATTCCATTTAATTACTTTTGAATACACAACGTACTAAACTAGAGTAGGTACAATTGAATTTCGCGCCACAACGCGAAGTGACTTGTCAGAAATTTCTCGAAGCACTAGAGCCCGCCAATCAGAACGTGTGTAGGTGGCCTAGAGATGTTCATATAAAAAAATATCGATACTATTATATATATTATATTATATTATACTCCATTATGACATATCAAAACGCTGTATCAATATTTTCGATATATCGTATGTAATTTTTATTTTATCACCTAATACTTAAAGATAAAAGGAAAAGACTTTTTAAAGTAAATAAGTGAAACCAATATTTAGATATAATCAACTTTAATCAACTCATAGCTCAAACCACTGGACGGCTTAAATGATATGTGAAAATTTAACCCTTATGAGGGTTAAATAGAGAGTGAAAATTTATATAAAAGCCCATCATTTTTAGGGTACCGTAGACAACAAGGAACCCTTTATAACCCTCAGATATCTATGACAAGGAAGCTTGGCAATAAGTAATTTGTTATTGCGGCTCTGATAGTTCTTTAGATAAAGACTAGCAAATAGCAATCCGTTATCGTCCATATATAGCCAGTGGGCCCTGGGCACCACATCAGGTTTTACATTAGTACTGCGTTATTATTATTTTTTAATCTTTATTTCGTGTTTTGTAACTTGTAACTACCTAATAATAATTATTGTAAGAGTGTGCACTGCCACCCACGCCTCGCCCTCACCCTGCGTACCACTGCCTTCCGCGGCGCGACTAGCGCGAATTCATGTGCCTCGCCATTTTTTGTTGCACGTTACTTTATTTATTCGATATCTCATAAGATATTCATCTAAATTAAATTGTTTAAAGGGCAACTTTGGTCTAAATTAAATACTTGAGATGAATAACATATTTGCTTTGATAAGGATTAATGCTATGTTGGTAAAAACACCCTCGCAAGTGAAGCATTGTTTTAGAACACGTTTTAAAGTCATAAAAATGGTTATTGTGAGTCAACCATATGCTATTGCAGAATTTTATTTAGAACTTTTTAAGATAAACAACTCCACCATGCATTATTTTCGTATAACTTTAACTATTTGCGCAGCGCACGCCACGGAAGCTCTCAGAAGAGACGATTTTTTCCGACTTCATTCACATTATTGCAATTTACGTAGGGATCTCAATTTTTTTTCTTTTTTCTAATTCTTAAAATCAGTCGAGTAGTTTCGGAGCCTATTCAATGCAAACATACAAATAAACAATAAAATCTTTCCTCTTTATAAAATTATAATATTAGCATAGAGCATATATGATTAGTTAGATGGTGATAGTTAAAAAAACCGGCTGAGTTTGTTATGGGCTCTTCTCAGACCAGGGGCGTTAAGAACTCTCTTTAGCTTGAGAGTATCTAATTTGAATAAATAAACATTAAATTGAATTGAGTTATACGATTTTTGATGTATCGAATAAAATATATCGATTTTTATATCGATATCTGACGATTCGAGTAAAATGGAATGATCCGATGTATTATTGAACATCGATATATATCGAACACCCCTAGGCGGCACTACGTCATTGCGGGAAAAAATAACAATTAACAATAGCGAAACTTCTAGCGGTTTCTCGTACAAACTGGACCATTGGAAGAAAAAGGATGGATGTATTGGGAAGTAAGGGACAGGCATAACATCGAGCCATATAAAAGCCGAAGATTTCGGGCGACTTGAAAATTTTGTTACGCAGTGAATTATTTTAAGTCTTTAGAGACTGCGAGCATTACGAACACGAATGAAAAGTCTTTACACACTTCCCCAGCAGCAGACCCAGTGCCAGTCTTAATACCAAGTACGTCTTTTGATTCGTCATCAGACAGTGCTATTAAACAAATTTGTTTAATTTCGCAGTCAAAGATTATAAATGACTTAGGTTCACTTCAGACTGGACCATGTCAACCTCGAATTGACTTTCCTCGCACAAAATTTGGAGAAAAGCTACGAGCATTCAACGCACAAAACTATGAAAAATATAGTTGGTTAGAATATAGCATCAATGAAAATAAAGTATACTGCTTTGTATGTAGGCTATTTGGAGAGGAAATGCGTGATCAAAATGAAAAATTTACAACCACCGGATACAGCAACCGGAAGAAGTTGTCAGAGGATCTTCAAAAACACGCGCAGTCTGCGGTACATCTCCAAAGTAAGGAAATGCATTAGACATTTTTACATCACAAATCAAGTGTCCATGAGCAAATTGTCACCCAACATGAAAAGGAAGTTGAGCAATATAAAGAAAATCTATTGAAAATAATAGTCATCATACTATATCTAGTACGTCAAGGATTGCCTTTTAGGGGTCACCGTGAAACAGCTGAATCAAAAAATAAAGGCAACTTTTTAGAAATGATTTAACTTTTCGCTAAATATGATGAAACATTTTTCAAACATTTAGAAAAACATGTAACCTATTGCAATGCTGGTATACAGAACGAATTAATCAACATAATGAATCAGATCACAATAGAAGGAGTTGTAAGTAAAATTAAACAATGCGGTATGTTTTCTATATTAGCAGATGAAGCAAGATGTTATAAAGAAGAAAATATGTCGATAGTTTTGAGATACGTAGCAGGATTGGAAATTGAAAAGTCGTTCATGGGATTTATGGATTGCTCTACTAGTAGAGATGCAAACAGTCTGGCTACGATGATATAGTCATATGATGGCGCAAGTGTTATGTCCAGCAAACACAAAGGTTTGCAAGCGATCATCAAGGAAAAGTATCCCCATGCCATTTACGTGCATTGCCTGGCGCATAAGCTTAATTTAGCTGTTGTAGACTCATGCGCTAATGTGTCATCAGCAACCAAGTTTTTTAATAATCTGGAAGCATTATATATCCATTTTTCATACCCTGGCAATCATGCCCATCTCAAGAGAATCCAAGATTCATTTGGTATAAAAGCTGGTCGTGAAATCGGTAGTTACCACTAGGTAAGTACCACAAGATGGAGCTGTCGGTACGAAAACTATAAAGCTGTCATAAATAGTTATGATGCCATTAGAACAGCACTGGAGGAAGAAATTTGTCAAAATAAAGATAAGCATGTGGCGGAAGCCGTAGGTCTATTGATTGCAATATCAAAACCAGAATCCATAGTATGTTTACACGTATTCCATTCGGCATTATTAATTATACTGTATTAAGTAAATACTTTCAAGGTAAAAATGCCACTCTCGGACAAGCTGGGACAATGATAACTGGAGTTATTTCTAGATTTGAACAACACCGTAACAATAGGCATGACGACAGTATCCAAGAATCAATGAAATTATGAATTTATGTAATGAAATAGGATTCATGGATTATAAAAAACTTATTTATTTTTCTATTTCGAGTGAGATTGTTATTTATTTTGATAAAATAAAACATGGCATGGCTCTCTCAATGATACGATCAAAAGGACTCTTGCCACCATAGATATTCCTGCGCTCATTGAGCCGGCAGGGATTAGTCGGGATGATGGCAAGAGACCTGATGGATTGACGCTGGTTCCCTGGGAACGGGGACGGGCGCTAATGTGGGACGCAACATGCGTAGACACATTGGCCCCGTGTCATATCAGGGAGACAGCATCAAGGCCGGGAGCCGCAGCAGAAAAGGCTGAAACCGGCAAGCGGCGGAAGTATGCCTCTCTCATAGAGAGTTACATATTTGTTCCGTTTGCCGTGGAGACCCTTGGGCCGTGGAGTCTTAGTGCCAAAAATTTTTTGCGAGATATTTCACCGCGGTTAATTGCCTCATCTGGTGACAGAAGGGCTGGCTCATTTTTTGCGCAAAGGATCAGCCTGGCTGTCCAGCGCGGAAATGCAGCCAGCATTCTTGCCACCATTCCACGTGGGCATGATTTATATAGTAATTAGGTTAGGCTAGCTACCATTAAGTTCTATTGTATTATTTTTAAATAAAACTATAAAATACAGCAATCCGCCATATTGTATAAAACACCAGTGAAGCGAATGACGTCACAATTTATTTCGAGCTTTGACAATCGGCAAACAATCTCTATAAGTACAGGTGTTTTAAATGTTTATCAAGTATTTTTGTATGTTTTTTTGTTTCCTTAAGACCATTTCCATAATCTAGCTTTGTTTTACCGAATCCAAAATTAAGAAATTAAAAATCGTTAGCCACCGATCAAGGATTTACCAAAGCTACTAGCTCTAATTTGCCCAGGATTGATTTGTTGATGTTGGTTGAGTATCTTGCATCAAACAAAGACTTTTGTTTAGCAGAATTTCGCAACGTCAAAACTTTCATGTAAGTACAATAATAACATAATAATATATAGGTCCTAAACCCGTAAAATCTGCTATTTTATATAATAAGCACTTCATGGTACTTAGTTATTAGAGGTTATGTTAATTAAATGTTGTTTTTTAAAACTATACCGTATAACTTAATATGAGCGGTGATTGCCTAGTAAATATGACGTCTGCCTCCTATTCGGTGCGTCTGGGGTTCGATTCTTGGCACGCATCTAACTTTTTGCAGTTATTTGTGCTATGAGCAAAACATCATCACTACATAGTATAAAACAAAGTCGCTTCCCGCTGTCTGTCCCTATGTATGCTTAGATCTTTAAAACTACGCATCGGATTTTGATGCGGTATTTTTAATAGATAGAATGATTCAAGAGGAAGATTTATATGGACTTTTTATCCCGGAAAATTAAGGAGTTCCTGCGGGAATGTCGCGGGCATCAGCTAGTATTAGAATAAAGCAAAAACTTACGTCAAGTGATCTTCGCAGAAATAAATAGCAGAATTTAGATAAATAACTTGTTTGGAGTTAATTTTGATGTGCTATCACACTGGGGGACCGCACACGACTTACACACTTTAGAATTCATATTATTCACACAAAATATCTAAATTGTTGTACGAAGACTTATTGTTTACTGCACGCAGTACATTAGAGTACATTGGTAAAAACAGTAGTGACGTCACAAACGACGCCATGACACCCGCGAGCGTTTTGGCGTGATTTTTAAAATTTAAATTTCAAATGCCAATTTTATCTACTAAACCTTATTTTTCTGCTGAAATAAGATATTTTTTCGATATAGTCGATACTTACGAACATAATCTGACCATTTTTCAAAATCAGTCATCATGCCTATTTTGATGCACCTTGGAAGGAAATAAAAGAGTTTGCAGAAAAGCATGAAAATTCTCTAGGACCCACGAAAGTGAGCAAACGAAAATACAACCGAGTTGGCAGAGGTAGCACTAGCAGAGACAGCGACTTTTATATTGAATCCACACTTGGCAGGGAAGATTGGGTTGATTTACCATCTGATACCCACACCAGTGAATATTGGAAAGTTAACATTTATTATTCAGTTATTGATACTATAATAGTTAACATAAAATGCAGATTTTAAAGTATACCTCTAGCCCAATCGATTGATGCGTTTTTAAACATAGATCTCGAAAATGGCAAGGCTTTTATAGATAACTACGAAGAAATTCTTCAAATTGATAGGACTCTTCTAGAAGCAGAGTGCTTAATTATTAAAAACGTAATAAAAGAAAAGAATATCACAATTGAAGTCCTCAGGGAACACGTTAAACAAGATTTTTTCCCAAATCTTTTTAAATTAATTCAAGCTGCAATTGTGTTCCCAGTCAGTTCAGCCGGATGCGAGGCTGAGATCTACTATGGGAGAAGAGAGGTTCTCAAGCACTACTCTTCTTCATATAGAAAATGAGTATGTTAAGAAATACGTTACGCCAGAAAAAGTTTTAAATGTTTTTGCAGAGAAGAAACGTAAATTAAAGTTGGTCTAATTAGCTAATCAATAAACATGATTAACGAACTCTTGTTTTTTTAACAGTTTATTCCAATACTACAAAATTTGACTTGTGCTCTCCTATAAATTCTAACTGCAAAAGTAAATTTATACCAACTGATAGGTACACTACAACAACAATACTGAGAAAATCTTTACTTTAAGACCATAGACTTTTGAGTTATAAATTTTCCTGTAATCTTTAAGAAATCATTTTTAGGATGTTTTCAAAATCTTAGGTTCAGTAGGCTTCAGAGTTAAATAACTCTCTCTCTTGCGACTGCCTTGCGATCATTGACCATGGCATCTCAGGAACCAGGGTCTTACGGCAAGATGACGAATCTGCACCATTTGTTTCATGATTTGACATAACCTCGTAGGATAAATGTCAAAATACGAAACTAGAACATCCACTCTGTCATAGTTAGATTTTTTTGTAGTAGTGGGGCCCAGGCCCCCCCTGGAAAATAACCCTAGATACGCCAATGTACGTAGGTACTTGGATATGCTATCAAAATTACGGCCTATCAAAATTACCTACTGTTGAAATAGATTTATTTGATCGATCACCAACTAGATGAATTAGAAATTTCTTCAGTACTAGTAGTAAGAACAAATCCGAAAATTCGTGTTGATTATTTTGCCGATCTTAATGAAACTGATTATTTTGCCACATATCTCGTCGTTTTGTCGTCTAAAATTTTATTAAAAACATAAAATTATGCCTAAAACGCAAAGGTGAGTGATAGTTTTATTTTTAATTATTTGTTAAGGTAAACCTACAAAACATAGTTGGGTATACCTAATTTAAAAACTTACCTACATAATTACATATTAGGTATGGAATATAAATAATAGTAGTCACTCGATCCTTTCTCACACGTGCGGCTGTTTCTATTGTTTCTGTGGTGTCAGCCCGCCAACCGGCAACAGATGGCCACGTTTAACAGCCGCTATTGACCGAATGTTTGAATGCATTTTGAAGATCATTCAATTAACCCTCGAGTTGTAATTTGGGACTTTGTTTTGTATTGCGAATACGATACAATTTACTTGAAGTTTTTACTTGCTGATTAAACATTTTCAAACAGTTAGGTAGATACCTATTTTCAAGCATGGCATTATGAAAAATTGAGCTTTTAACTAGGGTAAGCAATGCTTTTATGCCTCTATGTCTTGCACAACACAGGTCACTCGCGAGGGCATTTTTTTAGAAGACCTCTTAAATGAATTGATTTTCAAGACCCGACCCATGCGAAGCCGGACCGGGTCAGGTATTTCTACAAAATCATGAAAACACTATAATATTATCTCTATTCATGAAAATAAAATGAAAACTAATTAGTAAATAGAGAATAACAAAGCCAGTTTATTCGACTGAGTGGACGCAATAGAGCTTTATTAAACGTTGAGGGAAATGTCTTTGTTCCACGGTTTATTTGATAGGGCGGAAAAATAAGGAGACCGCTACTACGATTTATTATTTCTCAAGTACTTATACATAAAAATATATTATGTAGGTAATACGTTCATCCATTTTGACGTTGATAAATTGAATAAGTACTTAATATAAGTAGTACGCAAATTCGTCCTCATCTAATATTATAATACTTAAATACGAAAGTGGGTTTGTATGCCTGCTGGTTTGTTTGTTACGCTTTCACAATTTTGATAAAATTTAGTGCAGACATATGTTGTGCCCCGGGGATATTCTACTTTTTATCCCGGAAAATTATGGCGTTGGATGAAATCGCGGGCATCATCTAGTTAATAATAATATAGTTGTTATAGAAATTATACTATTTTAGTAGGTCCATATGTCTTTCTCCAAGTTTTCTGCTTCGTACTTTTCATTTTTAAGGATTTAAATTGCTTTTATGTCAATCACTCAAACTCATATTTTTTTATTCAAATAAACTTATTAACTTGCTTTTGATCGTCGAATGAATCTACCACTGGTTTAGAATGTCCTTCCTACCGAGAAGAACCAGCAAGAAATGATGATATAAAGGAATAGTTCTTTTTTCTAGGTAGGGGCGCAAAACTCTATGAATGTCAATTCATATTCCTAAATACCTTCCTTACAAATATTTTTCTCACTTGTAGACTCCAACTCACTTAAAACTCCTATAGAAGCAATGATAGGTTAGTGATTGAGACGACTTCAATTTTTTCGGAGCTCTGTGCGTTTGAAGCATTTATAGTCCGTCAAACTTATTTGACCCGGTGGCCCATAATTTTTGTGGCTGATAAGTTTTTAAAATTTATTTTACTTAACTACTAGCGACGCTATCAGATATCAGATAAGTTTGTGGGACTATAAATACCACTTACGTACTTCAGTGGTGAAGGAAAACGTCGTGAGTTTTCCGACGTGAGAGAAAACGCATGCCTGCCTGAGAGAAAAGATATAATAATATGCAAGAGCTTTTATTATTATGAAGGATGCATCGGCCCACATCAACGCTGCTTGAGTTTAATGCAATTTCCCGAACGCCACTTTCCGGAAATAGGAGCTTTTCAGCTAAGTAGATGTATTTTTGTTGCATATCCATAGTAAGCAGATAATCTCAAATCCATTAAAAGTTCTGAAAAAAGCTTATATACTGTTATGTATTATAATAAAAGAGCGTAGATTTGACTCCCTCCAATAATGCTTGGAACTGCGGTTACTATTTATATATACTTTACTATAATTTTATTCCTTTTTTTCAACGACGATTCAAAAGCACATGCAAAAGTTTATTTGAATAAAAAATATTTGAATTTGAATATCCATACCACCTACTTACATTATAATACATTTGCCAACAAGGAGTTGCTCAAGCGTAACCCAATTTTCCGACGACTTCTTGCGTAACGAAGCTTAGAAGCTTTTCAGAGAAAAGTTAGAAAATTTTATGCTTTTCATGTGAATCCCGTCGGTTATTGTTTCAAAGTTTTCGTGCCCTTTGAACTTACTCGTTAAACAACAATATATGCACATTCGCGGTCCGGATATGTGATTTGATTAAGAATAAGTTTTATGGAACTAGGAATCTGCTTATTTGTGCATAAATTTTTAACATGTACCTATCGGTCATTGTAGTAGGTGGCTATTAGATAGGATAGGGTAAATGTAGGAAATCTTTTGAATATTTGTGATAAATCTCTATTCACAGATCAGTAGGTTTTTTTTAAATCCACTACAAGTTAGCCCTTGACTGCGATCTCACCTGATGGTAAGTGATGATGCAGTCCAAGATGGTAGAGGACTAACCTGTTAGGGACATGGTAGTTATATTAAACCCATACCCCTATTCGGTTCCTACACGGCATCGTCACGGAACGCTAAATCGCTTGGCGGCACGTCCTTGCCGGCAGGGTGGTAACTAGCTACGGACGAAGTCTCCGACCAGGCCAGACCAGGGAAAATTCAGAAATTATAAATTCCCAAATTGACCCTGCCGGGGATCGAACCACTGCGCCACGGAGGTCGCCACGGAGGTAGGTCTATTTGGGTTGCAAATTTCAAACACCAGTCTGTGTTTTATTCTAGTGCTTTAGTCTATAATATTGTGGTCAGGGGTGATCATTTTTCTAAAAACAATAAATAAAATAAATATTACTTTGAAAGAAACTTAGAAGTAAACTTTGAATCTTTGAATACTTACTATGTTGAGTCAATTGTAAGTATCTACTTAAGAAAGAAATGTGAAGTAATTAAGAGGGAAAACAGCGTAGAGGTCTAATTAAAAAGTTAATTTTCATGCTAATGGGCTTTACAAAGACCAAGCCAAGACAAACACCGAAGTTAATGTAGGTAAGGAAAACCGCGACTTTAGCAACTTTTCAAAACAGTTATATTACCTCTTCAAGCAAATACTTTTAATGAGGACCTACTTTTCTACTTAAGCGTTGGTTTTCTGCTTAAATGAAAGTTGAAAATTACGTAGGTAGCCTCTTGAGTAGAAAAACTTGTTGAAAACCTTCGTCGTCGGTACACTGCTGGGCATTGGTCTCTTGCAAGGATTTCCACATACCGCGGTCTTGTGCCGCCTGCATCCAGCGAGTGCCTGCATCTCTTTTGGTTTGGTGTCGCCCGACCGTTTTGGTTGGGGGGGTGGCCAACGCTGCGCTTTCCACTGCAAGGTCGTCCCAAAGTGCAAAATCTTGCACTTTGGGACCCCAGCGTCAATCGCGGTTATTCGACCTTTATACCCCGCCCATTGCTACTTCAGCTTCGCAAGTTCGAAACTCGTCAAGCAATGTCGCCTACTCTGCGGATCTCCTTATTTCTGAAGAACTAAAGTTACAACCGAAATCTTAAAAGTAAGGTTTCTTCAACAACAAAAAAAACACCATTAAATTGCGTTATTTTGTTATTTTAGGTTTTAGGTACCTACTTAATAATAATTCGTATATGAAAACTAGACAAGCCAAAGCCTTAGTCTTCAACATTTTATACTAAGTTATAAGAAGAAATGATATTTTAAGTTGTTATAAAATATTATATGTTGTTATAAATAAATTTCAGGACTGACCATTGAACTTGGCACCCATTTAGATCTCACTTCTTTTGTCGCTGAAGTCAACAACCAAGGCATATATATCACAATTTTGTGTTTGGCTCTCATTTCACATTTATGTTTTTGATGGGATAAATAAATTGCAGGACTGACCATTGAACTTGGCACCCATTTAGATCTCACTTCTTTTGTCGCTGCAGTCAACAACCAGGGCATATATATTACAATTTTGAACTTGGCTCTCATTTTACATTTATGTTTTTGATGGGATCTGTATTACTACGAGTAGCTTGCGATATAATTATAACGAATTGAGCCTCTTGTTCCTTGATTGATAAAGTGGCTTTTTAATATGTCCAGACATGTCTAGATACACAACTTTTACAGTATTAAAAATACAAAAAATTATACAAAACGCTAATTGAAAAAGACTTTCCAACACAGGATCTGAAACTGAAAGTCAATATTTTTTTGTACTTATTTAGCCTTATGCAGGCGGATCTGTTGGTAAGTGATAGGGATATCTTAGCATTCTGGGGGGCTACTATCATCGCTTTTTTTAAGCTGTATTGTTTCATTAATGTGGACTTGCGTGTTTCAGAATTATAATCCTTATTTTAGGAACGTCAAGGTACGAGTACGTGACATCATACTGTCATTATGAGTAATATTGCTTAAGTATTATAATAAATAAATATACTTTATTTCAGGCAATTTTACAAACCCATAGTTAACAAAAAAGGGAAACAGTATGACATTTAAAAAAATACATTATTATTAATATAAAGCCAAAATTTGAAGTAATTACAATGTAAAAAAAAAACTAATAATAATAATTCATAAATAAAAATAAAAATAGAGTAAAAGTAAAACATATTAAAAATACGTCAATGAAACAGGCAACTACAATCTACTTTGTTAAAATCTATATGAAGCGTTGTTCTCGCACCGATGCAGGCCAGACCAATATTTCGCAAAAGGATTGCTTAAATCCTCAATTACAGCACGCAAGATGGAGTTGGTACTGAGTCTAAGTCTTTCCCAGAAAGAAGCCGTCCTTGATCAGAGGATGGCGAAGAAGTCAGGAACTCTCGCAGCAGCAAACATGGCTTTAGCACTGCAGAAACGTGGCTGCTTCATTAGGATGCGGAAAGCGTTGTTGTACTGAATCCTGAGCGCATTATAACTTCGCTTGGTAAACCTTGTCCACAGCTGGCAGGTGTAAAAGCATTGACAAAATGCTTTGAACAAGGTCACCTACGCGTCATCGAGCAGCGCATGAATAGCCTTAAGAGTTGGCAGTATGGCCCTGTCAATAACGCTGCGTGTGGTAGAGCTGCAAGCTACGTCGCTCGTCTGGACGTGTGTCTGTCGGTTGACAACGATATCGACAATTACCTACTGTAAATAACAATTTCAGCTTTTATTAAACCAATAAAATAGGTATGAAAAGATTACCTAGCTACTTTTCTCGTAAATAGTAATTATTACTAATGGCATTAGCTATATTGAAAATAAAAAGTAAGTTTATAAATATTTCCTTGTTTATGTTTGGTTTTTCATTGCATTCTGTATTGCAGTAAAATCCTTCCCATAAAATATTTTATTTTACGTTTTCAGACATCAGTATACATTACCGTTATAAAACTTTAATGCACTTCGCCATACGAGGAACAGTTTTAAATTACTATAAAGAAAGTGTGAGTTTGGTTGATGGTTGTAAATGAAAAAGAGGCAATAACAAAGAATAACAATGCAAATTTTGGGGAACGTTCAACCGACCTTCCTTCTCCAACCGACTTCCCACCCGTCCTAACGTCATCCTAAGCCAAGGTCCGAGCCTTGCAGGAGGCGCCTTTAGTAAGAGGTCCCGCCCGATGTATTCAAGCCCTAGGGCCCAAAACCAATTTCTCAGCGATGCCTAGACCTTGTCCAACCCCCAGTGTCGCTTGTGTAGTTAACTTACCAAGAATTAAAAATGCACTAGCGCAGTTTTAAAGGCGCGTTGCATGGGAACCCGATGCGATGACGCAACACAGAATTTTCGCTTTTTTTTATTTTGTCCCAAAGGATGAGTCGTTTCTGAAGGATATTAGACAATCAATATCGTCATAATATGTGCCTATATCATCGTGAAATATTACAACCCAAAAGAATTGTTACTGCAAGTACTCCGTTCAAAGTGGAAAACAGACAAAGCCATAGTTAGACTAAAGAAAAGACAAATCTTAGGTATATGAATGCTGAACGGTGCCGCTTTCATGTATCGCTGATTTGCATTCGTTGAGACTTGATACAGCGCGTCAGAAATTGCAACGATGCGTTATGCGTCGTCTTAGATTTTTGCGATGCGTTTTCGAGTTCACTCGCGCTCTGTTGTGAAGGCATGCTAACTGCCGCACTCAAATTCGCTAAATCATGATTTAACGAACTCTTATACTATTTTATTATTGTATATCTACACTCCAAGTATACTTAGATTTAAATACAAAATCAAGGAGATAGATAGATATAGGTATAGATTTAAATACAAATTAAATACAAAATCAATCAATTATCACGGAGTTTATGGAACTCCGTGATAATACGGACGTAAGTGCGATATAAGACGAAATCACGTAAGTGCGACGGTAAAGACTATATTCACGTTTTTAATAGTATCATATCAAATACTTTATCTTACCGAAAGTAGGATCCATTTCCCTGCGCACTTTATTCAATTTATTATTTAGGCTAAAGGAATATTGTGGACTAGTAATAAATTGAATAAATATAAACGTGATAGTTATGATAATATAAACCTAAATCAAACACTGTTTTGTATGTTCCCCATGATATCAAAAGTTGGCAATATAATTACTACATGTAGAAAGGTACAAAGGGTAAAGCGGGTAAATAGGGCCTGGGGCAGATTTGTGTACCTTTGATTTAATCAAGCTTATATTATATGCCGACATACATTTGGCAACCTAATATTGTGCTTTTTTGATTAATTAAATAATTGTTATGCAGGCAATCGTATATATTGATTTTGAATCTGTTTCATAGTATAGATAGTTCAATAGGTATGATGACAACTCAATGAAATCAGCCACTCCTTATTAAACTTAAAAACGAACTTCTAGTGTGGAAGTTTGGATGAAATACATAGTTGTGACTTGTGACGTTTCCTATTATTTAAGCTCAGGGTCACCAGCGGGCGGTGGAGAGAAATGCTCGGTGTAATCCTATGATGCGATAAAGGTACAAAAAAGAACGTAATAGAAGCTGTACTTCAAATAATGGATAGGTATCAAAGGGCTCCGAGGTGTAAGTACTTAGCCACGATAGCCCATTAACATCCAGGAGAGAGGGAATTAAAGCTTAGACCCGCCACGCTGCTCCAATGCGGGTTGGCGGGATATATATTATATGTAAAATGAATAAAATACAACGGAAAATCCGGGCCCGTGTTATAAAATAAACATAAAACTAAAAAGCAAGGCACTGAAAAACACTGCACATTTTCGAATTTCTAGCGCTGGAAAGCTCAAATCTCGTTCCCTTCGTTGTAGTGGGTGAACGAATTGCATTATTACGACCGTGTTCGACCGCGTACAACCGCTGTTTGCACGAGCATGAGCCACCTAGCACTAGTGCCTCCAAATTGCTTGTAAGGTAGCTTCGAGTGTGTTGATTTTGAAGTTCAATTACATATTTAAAGTAAAAGAATTTGTTGCATGCATTTTGTTAAAGATTTCACGCAACTCTTTAATACGTCTTTATTGTAAATACAAAAGTGTATATTTATGGCTCAATACTGTTAAACCGATATTAAGCACAGAAATAGTACCTAAAAGTATTTTTTTTTAGTAAAGTAAATTTTCGATAATCCTAAATCCACGCGATAGAAGTCTCGGGTAAAAAAGATATGTTCCCATCAAAAGATTCTGTACTCTCAGCCTTTTGCTTAGTTTAATTTCTTTTTAACTAAGTAAGCTGCAAAGCTTGGTACATAAACGCAAAGTTGGTCGGTATTCTACAGGATAGGTTTCGGTGAGTGTGCTCAAAAATTATTCAGTCTGGTTCCTCTGTCACCTTTTTATCATAGAACCAAAGGGCATCGACAAGGTCTGCACCCATACACAGTCGAAATTTCGGTTCGGTTCGGAACCAAATTGAACCGCTAGGATATGGAATGCCGTTCCGGCTTCCGTTTTACCATCCTCTTTTAATGTAGGTCTTCAAATTAAGAGTGAATAGGCATCTTCTAGGCAGCATCACCACTTCCAGGTCTAAATACAGTCAAGCCTATATATATAAAATAAACAAAGTATTTTTGTTGTAAATAAAATTTTGTGAACGCTGACCACAAAATCAAATTCCCAGCAAAAAAGACAATAGAGGGTTCCAAATCTCATTGTCCGATACGTCCAATGGACCCACTGGTCAAAGACATTTTCCGACGCAGCTAACGAGGGCTCCATTTAATCTTTCACCAAATAAATTGACTGATTTCGACCAATTGTAGTTCCCTTTCACATTACGTACTTACCGGTAACCTTATTTAAGTGTAGGTACTAAATACATATAGGGTTCTTGATATTCTAGTGATTTATCGTTCAATCTCTCATTCAGTGAACGATGAAAGATTTTTAAGTTTTTTAATGATTTCATACGTAATAGTTTCGCAGTGTATGAGCGCTATCTTAACGTGGGGAGGTCAACGGTTTCGATTCCCGGCAGGGTCAATTTGAGAATTTATAATTTCTGAATTTTCTCTGGTCTGACCTGGTGGGAGGCTTCGGCGGTGGCTAGTTACCACCCTACCGGCAAAGACATCACTTACCATCAGGTGAGATCGCAGTCAAGGACTAACTTAGTAGTGGATAAAAAAAATGATTAAATGTATTTCATAGTTTTATTTGATATTTTTGTTTTATGGATTAAAACATAATTCTTAATAGGGTATACAGTAAATAAATATAATTTCACTTTTTTTACGTAGCAGTATGGGCTTACTCTTGGTATTAAAGAAGATAATTTAGGTACAGCCCTGTAGTTAGCTAAGGGCCCAACTGGGTGTTCGGTTGCTTACAATATCTTAGTTTACAAGACGAACGGCTTCTCACTGATCCATGTGAAACTCGATGAATGTTTGGTATTTATTACGCCTTTGAAGTAATTAAATAACAGGTACCTGCTCGGGTTACAAAAATGACTCGTGCAAAACTCGTGTTTTCAAGAATATTATATGCACATATTTTAAATAACTAGCTGATAACTAACTAACCAGCTAACTTCGTCCGCGAGAAATAAGTTTTTTAATTTCCACAGGAGCTCCTCAATTTTCCGGGATAAAAGTGGCCTACATTACTCTTCAGTTCCTCAACTAAACCCATGCAAAAAAAACACGTTGATCCGTTGCCCTGTTGCGGCGTGATAGGATAAACCAACAAACCAATAAACAAACACATTTTCACATTTATAATATTAGTATGACTAGAAGATGTCAGCGTGGATTTAGGTTTTTAATCTCGTAGGAACTCTTTGATTTTTCGAGGTACTTAGTAACTAACTTAAATGTGTGTCCCCGGGAGTAAAGTTATCGTATCAAAATCACGGACACACTTTCGCAATTAGTTTGGGTTGCTACCTCACTAGGTAGAGAGAGTTAAAAAGGGAGTCTAGAAAGCATTTTAAGCATTTTTTATTCGATGGCGAGCTAGAACTTTGACCTCTATTGGAATTTCAGAAATTCCACTCGCGCGAAGTAGCGGGTCTGGTAGTATTTACATGTAGTAAAATTTAAAATAGTATAGCTCCGCCGCGACAGCTGCTAGCTGCCGTGACCAGGATTCGAACCTGGGTTACTACGGCCACAACGTAGGGTCCTAACCACTAGACGATCACGGCTGTCGGAGCTGGTATCTTTAGAATCCAAAAACTTAACTACATTAAAAGCAAATATTGACACGAATAAATTAAAAGTACGCTATTATTATACTAAATGCAAGAAAGTTAGGTGACTTTTAAATTTGTAAAGGTTTTACAACACCGTCAAAATAAAAAAGTGGGTACATAATTTGATTGAAAGTGGAGCAGATTTCGATTGGTTTTTCTGGGCCTCCGTGACCGTATCAAATTGATAAGCGAAAGTAATTAAAAAATAAGGAGTTAAAATTCGTTGGTACAACCACCAGATCCGACAGCCGTGATCGTCTAGTGGTTAGGACCCTACGTTGTGGCCGTAGTAACCCAGGTTCGAATCCTGGTCACGGCAGCTAGCAGCTGTCGCGGCGGAGCTGTATTTCTCACTTTTTTGTTTTTATATTAGGTCAGAGTGTTTAAACTTCTTTCTTATTCTGAGGGTTGTCACCCTTTCTTGAATTGCATCATCACTTTACCACAAGGTGAGATCGCAGCCTTTAGTTCAGTAAAAACACGGTTACTTTCCAAGTCGAAGGACTTGCAAGCACAATATTCGACTAAGAGTAACATTCCAACGTTTTTTTAACGTGTAATTAGATGATGCCCGAGAATTTGTAAGTAGTAGGTTTTTTAAAATCCCGGGAGAACTGTTCAATTTACCGCGATAAATAGTTAAACTGCGGGTAAAGCGGCAGATATTAAAAAAAAATTGTGTTGCAAAAATGGGCAATACGAGCAATTTATAATTTAAAACCGCGCGAATCCCTTAGAGATAAATTTATGGAAATAAGTATTCTTACAGTTGCCTCGCAATATATTTATAGTAATTTAAATTTCGTAAAACAGCACATTCATAATTACAAAAAAATGAATGTCCTGGGTTCGATTCCCGGTCGGGCATAAAAATTGTTAGGTATTGGGTTTTTCAATTATGAAATTCTCAGTGCCAGCCCGGAGTTGGAAGTTGGTGGTGTTTCACCCCCGTGCCTCGGAGAGCACGTTAAGCCGTCGGTCCCGGTTATTATCACTAACATGATAATAGTCGTTAAAGCCCGCCAACCCGCATTGCTCAGTCTAAGCTCCTAATTCCCTCTCTCCGATGAGAGTGGAGGCCTGTGCCCAGCAGTGGGACGTTAATAGGCTGTAGTGGTGGTGGTGGATGCGATATACATGATAGGCAAACTAGTGGCCGCCATAAGCTCGTAACTCCACTCCGCCTCAAGAGGTCTGAAGGTCGTTCGTGGGAATGAGCATTTTATTTTATAACAAAATTCCACAACCTATCTTAAACTTGCCTTTACACAAGTTTAAGAAGTCTATTAAAAGTATGCTCCTGAAAAAAGCTTATTATGCTGTTGAAGATTACGTAAATGACAAAGTAGCATGGATTTGACTCCCTCCAGCAATGCTAAGGACAGCTGTTACTTATGTATTCTATAAATTAATGAATTTGTAAATATTTTTTTTCAAAAGAGCAGCCGCGGAATTTCTTGCTGGTTCTTCTCGGTAGGAATGGCATTCCGAACCAGTGGTAGATTCACTCGACGATTCAAAAGTACTTGTAAAAGTTTATTTGAAAAAAAGCATTTGAATTTTGAATTTGAATTTGAAAACTGATGGGCCTTGAAAAAGTAAAAGGCTAAGTACTTATTATTTCTTTATAGTCCGAATGACAGATGGACAGACAAAAAGACAAGCATCTACCTTCAAGGTCGTCTTGCAGCTCATCTGAAGGTAAGTGATCGGCGTTATAGTACCTAGAAGTAGAGGCTGACCTTCAACTTCGACTCGAAAAAAAATATTTTACCTACTTAATTAAGCAAAAAATATTCTTTTTAATAAATACTATAAATAATGGTACTCAAATTATCGTTACGTCTGAACGGAATATTTAATTAGCTATAAGTAGTTTATTAAAATTAATTTCTTACCACAAAGCTGAAAAGGTGAAATGTCTGTTATTTGAGAAAGAATTTTCCACGGCGGTATGGAATTTTTGTTAATCATTTTTATTACTGACGCAATAATTGCGTTTCTGTTATAATATCAAATTGAGTGGAAAATTTGGTCTCATGAATAGGCATGTATAATTTTCTGCGATTCGACTCGGTAGCTTTAAATCCATACTAATTAAGTTAATATATATTCTGTTTGTAGAGTTTCCATTTTCCAATGATCTGTATAGCGCTGACCTTGTCCTCGCCATAGCGCTGTCCCGCTTTTCAGACTAAATGGCGTTAGTAAAATAGGTTCACATTCTTTGTTTGACAAGGCCCGTCTATATAAATTGAGGTATGCAATATTATTTGAAATCTAAATCTTTAATAAATTAACCAAGTGAATAAAATTAATCAATAAATTAAACTATTTGTTGATATAATCAACAAAATAAGTTTAATTTACATCTGACAAAAGTTTAGTTATATAAGGGCGGATTCGACCAAACTAGCATTTATGCTCGAATAACTAAACGAGGAATAAATTTATTCCACATTTTTAATCTGGAGTAACGTCAAAGTCGTTTTTCCATGCAATCTATGGTTTAACTATACTTCGATTAACTAAGCCCGACTAGCGGAACGAATGAGTGAAAGAAGTATAACCCGGAAAAAAAATGTTGCTCCAAAAGTGTATGGCATGAAGGCTTATATTCTGGCTCTCATTTTTGGCGGTTTATAATGTTGGAATATGGAGGGATTAGGGACTGTCATCTGTCGCCAAGTTGCTGTACTAGATTTTACCCACCGGTCGGAAACATATTCCAAGCTGTGTTCAATTTTCGCTAGCAATGATAAAGTTGCTTCTTTGCTCAAACGAAACCTGATCGCGAAATCATGATCATCGTAGTAGTGAAACAAATCCATTCTTTCTTTTATCCACCTTGGACGTCTTATTATTACTTCTTCGTCACTATCACTTTCTTCAATCATATTTAATAAACGTTGCATTTTTTAACTTGTAAAATGTTAGGTTATCCACAGAATAAGTTCCTTTACTCCACGCTAAATGGCGGTGTAACAATTTACTCTAGAATAGGCGCACTAATCGTAGAATAGTCTATGGTAAAACGTAAATTAGATTTACTCTCCGGTAACTTAGCTACTAATCTGAGTATAAAATTTACTCGCGTTTGGTCGAATCCGCCCTAAATCGGTTTGCGTACTCTCGAATAGTGTAAAATCACATAAGTTTGCTTGGGTTTCTGGTAATGGTAAGAGGAATGTAACCTACGTATTATACTTATTTACCTACCTAAATATAAAACGCATGTAACAATAACTCAGCGAAAATATTTACTTATTTTATGAACACACAGAACAACATTATTTTGCAGAAACGTTGGTAGGACAACAATCGATGTGACAATTTGTCACAAGTACAATAAATTCCCTGCGGAAAATATTTGCTGAGGCAATTTGTCACTGTCTTTTGTTCGTTGACGACGTTCAATGAATGAACGAACAGTTTCGTTTTTTCATGCTATTTATTTTATCACAATTTTTAATCTCTCTCACTCTCTTTCTGTGTTATGTCATATTATCTTTCTCTTTTCAGAGTAAATTTTTGTTTTTAATCGACATATTCATAGGCGTAAAAAATGATGCCTAGCAAAAAGCCTAGCAAAGCTTTAAGTAGCTTCATTTTTTTAATAGAAAGTTGGCCATATAATTTCACATTATAATTTTTTAATCCATGCTTATATTATAAATGCGAAAGTGTGTCTGTCTATGTGCTCTGCTTTATCTTCCCATCTTTTCAACAGATTTTGTAAATTTGGTAAAGAAATAAGTCAAGTCCCGGACCTCGGACCGGACCACGGTTTACGGTAGGTATATCGTAAAACTGTGCCTGTAGCCTGGCTTTTTATCCCGAAAATTAGTGACTAGATACAAAAAACCTCAATCCACGCGGACGATGTCGCGAGCATTATCTAGAAATACATATTAAATTAATTAATTAAAAACTAGTCTGAATTATGCATGTAATTTTCAAAATAGAAACGTTTTTATCCCAAAAAGCACGCCGCAAAACGATATCATCATAATATATGGCGACTGAACTCATTCGTGTAAACGCCGTCAAACTAGACTGCCTGAATACGTAATTAAGACGAATTGTCATATAAAAGCTCGACATGCGTAACTTTGTCGTCTATACATGACTTTAATACCTTAGGTATCATCTAGTGTAGACCTACTTATCCGGTATAAGTAGGTCTACACTAGATGATGCCTTCATCCGCGTGGAATAAGGTTTTTGATGCTGGCGGGAACTCTTTCATTTTGCGGGAATAAATGTAGGCATAGAGGATAGGATACATCTTACTGACCAGTTTTATATTATCTAAGAAATACCCTATGCATACTTTCAGCCTATGTGTAAATTCAGGGTTTTAGTGAACCCCATTCCAAATTCAAGTCGGTTTGGTCATAATGGCGTGAAGGAGTGACAATACAAAGTTACAAGCACACAAACATCCATATAACTTTTACAACATTGTAGGAAGATCTCCGCCGCGATAGCAATATTCCAAAACGTCAAAATGCCACCGAATTGGAATTATGAGTGCGTTTTAAGCAATTAAATACCCATCCCTTGCTATACCGGTGAAGGAAAAACATCGCGAGGAGACCTGTATGCCCAAGAGTTCACCATAATGTTCTCGAAGGTGAGTGAAGTCTGTCAATCCGCACTTGGCCAGCATGGTGGACTATGGCCAAATCTTACTCCGAAATCAATAAATCAATCAATATTTATATTTTATTTATTAAATTTAGGTACACTTTGCACTTAATTACGTCCGAAACTTATAAAACATGATGCTGATAATCAATAACGGTGTCTTAAAACTAAAGAGCACGAGTAGCTCGTGAGCCATCAATGGGTTGACAAGAAGATGACGATATGTGTAGTTAAGCGGCTATGTGCTACAATGTGGGTTTGACAGAACGTAGCACATCGCTGGTGGAAAGGCAGCTTTGACCTGTCTCTATACTGTATTCTAATCATGCACTTTACCTAAGCACCATCCTCATAATATATTCCAGGTTCAGAGAATTCCAGTCGTCTGTTCTTTTGAAGTGAAACTTTTTCATAATCCTAAAGTGTATCAAACCTTATGTTCTTAAAAAAATTACTGAACCTTACCCAATTTTTTCCCGACGCGTTCTTCTGAATATAAAGTTTGGCATTATCTTGTTTTGAATTATAAGGGTGCAGTAACAAACTTATCCAGAGCCATAAAAGTTCGCCTATTTTGTCCCTTAATCCTTACTACTGTCCTACTTTGTTATTTATTAGTTTCTTCTAGTGTTCTTCAGTGAAAGTACAATTTATACAGTAGTAGCTAATGCCCGCGACTTCGTCTGCGTGGATCGAGGTTTTTTTGGTTCCCGCAGGAACTCCTTAATTTTCCGGGATAAAATGTAGCCTATGAACTATTCCAGACTATAATCTATCTCTGTGCCAAAGTTCAGCCAGATCCGTTCAGCTGGTGGGGCGTAATTGAGTACCTAACTAACATCCATACATCCATCCACACTTTGGCATTTATAATATTAGTAAGATAAGATTTTTCGTCCTATTGAAGGACTTTGCTCTTCAACTGAAACATTTATAGAATAGTAACTTCTTCTATGACATCAGAACTAAGGAGCTGGAGAACAAAACCAGATAAGTACTTAGTCCGTAAACTTAGGTAAGTTTTACAGGATGGTGAAAAACTAATATTATATTAGGTACTATATGGAGGAGAACATCTTTGGTATATAAATAATCCGATTACGTTTGAGAACGCAATTTTTAAAGCCATTTTTGTCCTACTTAGAGCCGGTGTTGACTGAAAATTATTACAAAGGTCGACGCAACTGGATCAATAGACCACGGTTTCATAAAAAGTGTATTTATATTGTAACTAGCTGATGACCGCGACTCTGTCCGCGTGGATTGAGGTGTTTTAGGGGTATGAAAAATAGATAGTAGCCGATTCTCAGACCTACTGAATATGCATATAAAATTTCATAAAAATCGGTCAAGCCGTTTCGGAGGAGTATGGCAACTAACATTGTGACACGAGAATTTTATATATAAGATTAGGTTAGGCTAACTTTAAGTTCTATTGTATTGTTTTCAATAAAACAATACAACAGATCTTAAACTTTGCAGTGGGAAAATTTCATAATCTTATAGGAAATCAGAAATTGTACGCGGACGAAGTCGCGGGTGTCCACTAGTATTTTATATCATTTGGTGGTAGTACGTCGAACATTGGTTGTAGCAATTATTATCAAAAATCTTTAAATACGAGTCGGCCTAGCACATGAAGGCTGTGTACTATTTAAATACAAGTTTATTGATTATACCCTTTAATGTATAGCTCTATTTAATTTTCATTATTTGTTATTTGTTATTGCAGCTATAATTACTTAATTTGATAATTTCTTGTAAACCTATTACGTTCCAAGAGATTCAGCAAAATTCACATTTCTCTAATTTTTTAAATTTAATTTTTATTATTTGTTATTATCGAATGAAAATACACAACACTATATGAATACATGCGAGTATATATGAGTACATATATATAACCTACGCAGACAAAGTTCCAGACAAAAGCAAGTGATTCCATAAATCAACTACAAAGTGTAAGTAGCCCATACTTTGCTAATCTAGCGGAACGGGCGCACGGTTAAGATCGAGTGTCGAGGGCAAGGAATACGCTCTACGAAAGCTCTACGCAGCTACGCTTGTGAAGGGTTTGTTTACAAAAGCCTGAAAGTGTGAACAGCCCCTATCCAGAATCCCGTTAGTGCATCCACAGCCAGCGCGGAGGGAGGACGTCTCCTGAAATCGCGTCATGTTTACTTGAAAATCGAACGGTTGCGTCAAAAATCGAACTAAAACCGGATAACATTAGAGCTATTTATTTTAATCTTTTTGTGTTTTTTTTTTTGTCAAGATTAAGTTCTCTATGTCTAGATATTTGCTTTCTATAGTGCGTTTTTCTGATCTGTGAATGTGGGACATATATTGTATCGGGGAACAACTTATGGCAATGCAACGTTGGATCAACAGAATCGGTTTCCAAAAGGCTGTTTTTCGTTCTACCAGGTGGTGAGTTAGCCGAATTGGCTGTGAAGTTACTATTTTTTTGCTGCAAATTTAGTATGGACCTGGTATTGTTAACTTACTATTCCGGAATGGATAGCTGGCTGAAAACAGCGAGTTTTATGTGCTGTATACTGGACGTCAGTATAGTATTGTACCAGAATGGTTAACCAACGATTTTTACACGATTGCCCAAAAAAGGATTTGTAATGTTTTCAGGGTTGATGTAGGTATGTATGGGAGTTTAAAAGCGTGAACAAATTTGGATGTACCTATCGGGTATCGAATTCTTACATCACCACGAGAGACATAATTTTTTAATTATTAATGTTTAATTAATCTGCTGATTAACTGTCATAAGATCTTTTATAGATGAAAATGAGAAATGAATCGAAGGTTTTGCCTAAAGACAATAGCGGGATTATCTCTAAGCAGCGATTTCTTTGATACAGCGTTAGGGATTATGGAATTCGGAAATAAAATAAAATCCAGTTGCAAGAGACTAAGTATGTCGCAGAAGTGGGACGTCGCTATCATTTTTTTAAATACTTACTCAATAATCAATTCATTTTTTCCATGTAGAATATACAAGTGTTTCGTATTTTACGACATACTTTGACTCTACCACCGGTGTTGTTCAGATCAGGGAAAATTCAGAAATTATAAATTCCCACATTGACCCTGCCGGGGATCGAACTCGGGACCTCCGCACGATACGACAACAGCGTTCCACACTGCACCAGGGAGGTCGTCAAAGGTAGGTTAGTACTGAAGTTAATTGTCAAACCGTAACTATAAAAACGAACGGGTCCCAATGTCTGATGAATATACTTACGCGGTGATAGTATAGCGTAGCTATATGTATACGGGTCAAAGGTCACCTCAACCGCACGCAGTTTCCGGCAAGGGTCAACGGAGCTAAGCCGTTCGTTATACACCATCTAATAGGCCACACAGCCTGAGCTCTAATGTAACAGCCTATTAGTCCAGCTGAGCGAAAGCTTTCCTCGCTAATGACTCTTGAGGCCTAAGACATGAATTATTGTAATACTAGCTGATGTCCATGACTTCGTCCGCATGGTTTAAGGTGTATTGATTCCCGCTGGAACTTTTAATTATCCAGAATAAAAAGCCTGTCCTTCTCGGGACACAACCTATGTCTGTACCAAACGTCATCAAAATATTGGTTGAAAAGATGAGCCCTGAAAGCAAAACTAACGAACTAACTCACTTTCGCACTAAAAATAGTGGTTGGGATAGGTACAGACTGTACCTATGCCAACCCCTTCTAATTGGGACTGTTTCACCCTTTCTAATTGGGATTTATTATTTGTTTAAGGGTTATTACCCGCGGGAACCAAAAAACTGCAATCAGCTTGTTTAACGATATTTTAAAGTATTTTTAGCCGTGGAAAAATTATTTTAGTTTAAGCCAATATAGGATTTAATGTCTTTCAGTATTTTCAGAAATACATGGACAAACGTAAAGTCTTACTTTCGTGGGGAATATTTTGAAATCCCGCACTAAATTGATACGGCATAAGCGTACTGGGCCCATACTGCCAACTCTTATAGCCATATTGTTTCACTAGCGGATGCCCGCGACTTTGTTCGCGTGTTATAACTTTATTAATTCCCACAGGCACTACTAAATTTTCTGGGATAAAAAGAAACCTGTTTCACTCTTCAGGTCCTCATCTATACCCATGCAAAAAATCATCGTTGCTCTGTTGCGGCGTGACTGAAGGACCGACTCTCTATTTAACGTCCTTGGGGATAGAAATTTCAAAAACTGCGAAATGAAATGAAATTAAAATATAATTTATTGTACACCATACATAAATTAAAATTTTAATGAGGGTGCACACAAAGTAGGTAATACAGTAAGAGATAAAACACTTAAACAAAGGTAGGAAATCTAAAGGCTATTTTAATATAATATAATACACAAATCTGTACATATAAAATACATATAATACATAAAAACATACATAAATATTATACATACATACAATATATACACACAACTTAAATATATAACAAATAATAGGCATATAACTATATATATATATATATATATATATATATATATATATAGTTATCTTATATATACATATATATTTAGTTATATATATATATATAATTAAGGAGGCAAAAAGTAAAGAGTAAGGAGAGATCGGCCCAAGTGATAATCACCGAGAAACTCAAACCGTTCTTTCAGATAAGGAGTGGCTGGATTGAAAAGAACACAGTACAGAGACAAAAGATGAGTATTCCTATATGAAGATGAATTGGGAGCCACTCGAGTTTATTGCGAAATTCAGAAACGTGGTCATATTTACGAAGCCCAAATATGAACCGAATACAAAGATTTTGAATACGCTCGAGTTTATTTAGTTGCTCCACACTTAAGTCTAAGTAACAAGCATCAGCATAATCAAGAATTGGTAAGAGGAGAGATTGTGCAATTAATACGTTAATTTTAAATCGGAAGTCCAAAGACCAAGTTGTATGGCTATAACTTGAAAAACGACGGACTTTCATACAAACTTTGAACCTCTATTTCACCCCTCTGGGGGTAGAATTTTTAAAAATGGCGAAACACGTATTTCTTAATTTTAAACCGATAGCCCAAATATCAAGCTTCAAAGCTATAACTTGAAAACCAACCGACTTTTATACAAACTTTCAACCCCTATTTTACCCCTTCCCGGGTGGAATTCCGAAAAACCCTTTCTTAGTGGATACCTACTCTTCACATAGAACACTACTACTACTATCCTTCAAACATGTCTCTAGGACCACCAGCGGTTTAGGCTGTGCGTTGATACATAAGTCAGTCAGTCAGTCAGGACTTTGAATTTTATATACTAAAGAAGATTATTGTTGACTTTCGTGTTTTAGAATAATAATTCTTATTTTAGGAACATCAAGGAACGTGGCATCGAACTGTGATTTTGAGTAATGTTGCTTAAGTATTGCTTTAAGCGTTGGCAGTATGTCCCCTGAAGCGCTTTTAGGAGATGAGACAGCGCTGGAAACATAAGAAGCTACATAATTATTGAGCAATCAACATTATGCAAATGAACGACAGGATTACTTCTCTTAGGTTATCATTACGTTTCCTCACAAAATGAGAAGGGTTTTAGCTATAGTCCACCACGCTGGCTAACAGTGGATTGACATACAATCTATATTTGTTTGGACTCAATCACGCCGGAACGGCTGAACGAATCTGGATGAAATTTGGCACAGAAATAGATTATAGTCTAAAGTTACACATAGTTTATCAGCTAAACAATTTATATGTAATGGTAAATATCTTTTTTTTAATCCGCTACAGAAAATGACTGCGATCTCATCTCCTGGTAAGGGACGATGCAGGATGGTAAAAGAGCCCACCTCCGGACACATAACGTTCACTCTCATAGCAGAGTGGGAATTACAGCTTAGACCCACCACGCTGCTCCAATGCAGGTTGGCGGGCTTTAACGGCTCTTATCATGTTAGTGATAAAAACCGGAACAGACGGTTAACGTGCTCTCCGAGGCACGGGGGTAACTCACTATCAATTTCCAACTCCGAGGATACACCAACACTGGGATAATCTCGGTACTTTATTGTACTTACATTCCTTTGATCCTCTTTGAAAAGGGTCTTTAAGCCTTTGTCAAAAAAGTCCCCTAAAGTCGCATTGATTAAAGTTGTGTTAAACACCATACGGGCCGGTCATAGCAAGACGACTCCCGCGACTCTCAACAACGAGGAATTTATAATATCTGAATTCTCTCTGGTTTGCCTGTACTTGTCTTGTCGTGTTTTCGTTGTTGTCGTGTTTGTCTGGAGGCTTCCGCTATGGCTAGTTACCAACCAACCGGCAAAGAGGTGCTGCCAAGCGATTTAGCGTTCCGGTAAGTACGATGTTGTACAGAAACTAATTAGTGCTACTGAGTAGGGCATGCAGATAGCTAATTATGACGTAGGCATCCATTAAGAAAGGATTTTTGAAAATTCAACCCCTAAAGGGGTAAAATTGGGCTTTGAAATTTGTATGAAAATCGAGCTAGACGTGCAAATGCTAGTAATTTAAATAGGGCAATTCAGATTGTCGTAGTCTGGCCTGCATGGCCTTAATGACATATCAACAATTAAGGTTCGGATTTATTCGTATTTTATCGTGTGCTACCATCTATTGGCTTATGTTCGTTTGGGAGTCTTAACACAAAGTATTTCGTCTATCATTCCGTGTTGAATGTTGATGGTTGGATTCAATTCATAACCACCCATTAGTAACATATTAATAATATGGGTTTTAGGTTTTTGTTAACTGTTCTGATTTTCCGGGATAAAAAGTAGCTTATGTCCATCCCCGGGATGTAAACTATGGATCATGAAGAGGTAATTTACAGACAGACAGACATACGTCACACAATTTTATTCTTACAATATTATTATGGATATGGATTATGAAAAATATGATTATCAGGCAAAAAGTACTCTTCCGAGTAGTCTCCGGCCGGCCCGGCCGGTTCGATGGGACGCTCGGAACATATGGATCTTGGGCAAAAGCCGGAGAGATGTGTTACTTATTTAAAAATCTCTTTGATTTATAAAATTATTAGCTGATGGCCGCGACTTCGTCTGCTTGGAATAAGATTTTTAATTCTAACGAAAACTCTTTAATTTACTGGGAGAAAAAGTAGCCCATGTGTTATTCCAGACTATAATTTATCTGTGTGCTATTTCATTAAAAGTTGTAAGGGATGATGCAGTCCAAAATGGTATCGGGTTGACCTGTTAGCGCCAATTAGAATTGAACGAGCGCCATCCATCATGTGTCATCAAGCACTTGACAATTCCAAACAAATCGTAAATAACTTAAACGCGATTGAATGGGCAAAAATCTCCCACTAGCTATCAGCGGGTTAAGTAAAAGGAAAAAGAAACGCGAGCTTAGGTATCGTGCCAATCCTCTGCAGGCTCTCGTAAAGGCGTACACAGAGAGAATATTAATTTAATCTGAAAGCGGTTTATCTAAACATGTCAAGACGCACCATTCAGTGTACGAAGTTGTTTATATTTCTTACAATATATTCCTATAGGTTAACACGTTCATGCATAGACCAATGCGCCTCAGAGTGGATCTAACTAATATTGTATCTGGTATACCCTGTAAATTTTTTGAATAAAAGCAGACGGAAGTGATGAGAATTAAAAAACAGAAAGGCTTAATTCTATACAGCCCTCTAAAACAGACAAATCCTTGTGGTACAACGTGCATCATGAGATATTATGCACCGCCCGCCATCCCTCTTTCAAACATGCAGGAAGGGCAAGCAATACGACCAACACGACCCCACACCACACAAATCGTCCAAATCACTCGCAACGTACGAGTATGTTTCATTCGGACACCGGAGCATTAAATGTCCCTTAAACCTACCTACAACCTAAACCTCATATTAGCACGTTTTGACCTGAGAACTAATTATCAGATATACTAGGTAAGCACACAGTTAAAAGCAAATTTTTCGTTCAATAAAAATTCTCTGTTCACATAATTTTTGAGCAACTGGTCAGGTAACTTGACAGCGGCTAACATCCAGTAATATGGTATCTCCCCTTCGACGGGAAGACCGTGCTCATTGCATACAGGCGTGGAGTCATATGCTTTTCGAGACCACTCCTGTATGACGCGAAATTGAATGGTATTCAGATTTAGATTTTTTCCTATACGCCTACATTTTATCTCAAGTGTGAATGTTTCAAATTGAAGGGTCGGGCTAAGCAAACACCCGTACAATGTATATGTACGATTCTATGAGTTGAATAAACATTTTTATATTAACTGCAGTGTGATTCTCTAAGAAACATCTAAGCATTGCTCGCATCGATGCGGTCTGAGATGTAACATCGAAGAGATCGACCTTGCCTGCAACGGTTGTAAATTTTGCATTCTGCAGAGGCATAACGCTCGTCGACGATCTTATCGATGAGACGAACCCTACGATGTTTGCTCAGGTGAGCCAGTGATGTCATACTATTTTTATATTGGTACCGGTAAATGCTTACGATTGACAAAATAATGGTTTATAGATTATTGTTTTTATAATTTTACTGTTGTAATACAAGATTACATTTCGAAATGTCAATTTCTTAAAGAATAATCATTATTTAATACTTTTGTCTTCGACATAGGCAGAATGCTTATAGACTTTTGCCTATACTTTTCCGGGTGCTTTAAAAAAAAACGTTATCACACTGCCGAGATGTCTATATCTATAATCCAAGTCAGCGAAAAACTAAATTCTTGAGCAAGGAATACTCGAAACACTTGTGACTGAAGGCAATTATTGTTTATAAATATAAAAATAGAATTGAAGTGAAACACTTAAAATTCCATGGCGATCCCCGCAATACTGAAGTGCCATGGTGACAGGCTAGTGTTCGGACTACTTGTGAAGTTGTGAGTTCATATTACATATTATGTTGTGTTGTATTTGTAAAAAGTTGTATAAAAGTGAGCACTAAAATATAATTTATCCAGTGTATATGGCAATAAGCTCCTCTTTGAATAATTGCTACATAACCTAAAAACAATGTTTATAAGTTAGCCATTAATTTCAGACCCTGTCAATATACTTATGCTGCATGCAGCACTTTGAAAAGGTGACAGAAACTAGATTGCAGTGGAGACATTGGTTAACGAATTATCATGAAATACTTATGATATAATATCAATGGAAATAATTCTAAGGAAAAAGGCAAACTTATGTTGTTAATCAGAAAACAAAAGGTTTGTTTATCATATTTTCGTGTGGCTTATGATTTAACTTCTTCCCTATAAACATAACAAGACGTGTATTAGGACATTTTACTAAGTACTCACCTTAACCATACTTCTTTTTACCTACGGCTTCCCCGTCTGATATTCAGACCTCCCTGGTGCAGAATTGATTACTGTTGTCTTGACGTGGGAGGTCCCGGGTTCAATTCCCGGCAGTGTCCATTTGGAAATTTATAATTTGTGAATTTACTCTGGTCTAGTCTGGTGGGAGGCTTCGGCCGTGGCTAGTTACCACCCTAAAGGCAAATTCGTACCGCTAAGCGATTTAGCGTTCCGGTACGATGCCATGTATGCCTAGGTGAATGGGTTTAATTTAACTGCCATATCTTTAACATGTTAGCCCACTACCATCTAAGACTGCATCATCACTTACTATCAGATCAGATTGCAGTCAAGGGCTAACTTGCAGTGGCATAAAAAAACCTTGTGGGTTCTATTATGTGTATGTAACAATTTTGAGCGATTTTGATTCAACTTAGATTTTCTCTAATAATTATCCAGTTTGGTTCTTTGTACTGTAAGTGCTTATTTAATGGTGGCTGTTATTATGCAAAATAGACTTGTACTTGCCGATAGTGATGAGGTCTACATTGGAATGCCCTTGCCTAGAACATGTTGAATTAACTCTGGCATAATAAGTTGAATTCGAGCATTGTCAAAATATTCCATTCCAATATAAACATATCTAATAAATACTACATTTTTTAAATACAAATGTATTAAATTAAAGAATTGCAGATCAAGCAGTGACACTGAACCGGAAACAACAAGGATTTGGAAGAATCAAAATTATGTACGGGTACCCTTAGTGCAGGTTTCTATCCTAAGTCAACCTGATATTGGGATTGGCATCATACTTAATATTATAAATACGAAAGTGTGTTTGTTTGTTTATTTGTCCTTCAATCACGCCACAACGGAGCAAAGGAACAACGTGATTTTTGGAATGGATATAGTTTAGGGCCTGGAGCGTGACATAGGCTACTTTTATCCTGGAAAATTAAGGAGTTCCCGCGGGAATCAAAAAAAACGAAGTCGCTGGCATCAGCTAGTCAAAAATAAGAATACCATAAAGGAGACGGTTCAGATTTGTATGGGGCGTAGGCCAAGTCTTATACAAGCAAAGAAATAAAGGAAAATAAAATACTAGACCAGTTTTTATTGCTCAAATCTACGAATTCGTCGTAATTTCAGTGGAAAAATTATTTAATCTTTCCAAGTTATGGAACACTAAACTTGAGTGGGTAACAGTGGCGGATTCTTATTTTTTTGACGTTTTCAAACGAAAAACACGTTATTTTGACAGTGACTGTCAGAAATTACATTTGATACATTTCGCGCTTGCTGCCTTCTCTATGGCTGAAGGTTGCGATCTTGGAAACGTATCGAAAACTTGAAATACATTTTAATTTTTTGCTCGTTATTTTACTACTATTTACTTTACTGTTCTAAATTATTATATTTTTAATACAATCTGTGTTTTTTCCTCTATTCATGGTCTTTGGGCCAATCACAACAACAGTGACAGTAACAATGATTGATGCATATTTCACTGAATTTGGTTGCTTCTGAATTTTGTCTGGTCTGCTCTGGTGGGAGGCTTCAGCCGTGGCTAGTTACCACTCTACTGGCAAAAACGTACAGTCAAGCGATTTAGCGATCCAGTACGAGAACATTATGAACTCTCAGGCGTGCAGGTTTCCACACGAAGTTTTACTTCACCGTTTGAAGCAATCAATTTTACCAACTCTCAGTAAGGTTTTTGAAAAATTATTTTGAGCCAATTAATAAATTACTTTAACACTAATAACTTACTGCATCCCGAGCAGTACGGCTTCACTAAGGGTTGTAATACAACTGATGCGGGCGCTAAACTTTTAAAACATATATACGATGCCTGGGAGCGTTCACAGAATGCTATTGGTGTCTTCTGTGATCTGTCCAAGGCATTTGATTGTGTTGATCATAAAACTTTATTACTGAAATTAAGCCACTATGGCATCAGAAATGTTGCACTCGATCTCATTGCTTCTTACCTAAATGATAGAACTCAGAGGGTATGCGTAAACCACGTGAAGTCAGAGGGCTCAACTGCATTCATGGGTGCCCCATAAGGCTCGATCTTGGGTACATTTCTATTTTTGGTGTATATAAATGATTTGCCATACCATGCCAACAATGTATGTGACATTGTATTGTTTGCTGACGACACATCACTTATTTTTAAAGTGGATAGAAGTAAGGACAATTTTGACGATGTAAACGATGCAATATCACACGTATCACACTGGTTTACTGTCAATAATTTGTTATTGAATGCTAAGAAAACCAAGTGCTTAGAATTTGTTCTACCTAATGTAAAGAATATTGATAAAACTCTTATAATAAATGAAGAAGCACTAAAATGGAGAACTCCACAGTTTTCTTGGGGGTGACCTTGGATAATAAGCTTCAATGGGGCGCTCATGTAGACACTAGCGCAAAAACTTAGCTCGGCTGCTTTTGCTGTCAGGAAAATTAGACAGTTTACCGATATTGAAACGGCTAGACTTGTCTACTTTGCTTACTTCCACAGTGTCATGTCGTACGGCATTTTATTGTGGGGCAGAGCAGCTGAAATCCAATCCATTTTTATATTGCAGAAAAGAGCCATCCGTTCTATTTATAAACTCGGATCACGCGTATCACTTCGTGAAAAATTTAAAGAGATTGGTGTTCTTACGGTGCCTTCGCAATACATATACAATAATATAGTCTTTGTTAGGCAGAACATTAATCTTTACAAGAAAATAGGTGGTACTCACAATCGATACACTAGAAACCGCCTTAAGCTAGTAACAGCGCCGTATCGTGTGCGCAAGGTGCAGAAATCCTTTGTGGGGTCGAGTGTACGCTTTTATAATATGGTTCACAAAGAGTTTCTGGATTTGCCATTACATAGATTTAAAGATTGTGTCAAACAGCATTTGTTAAGTCGAGGTTATTACACTATCGATGATTTTATTAACGACAAAGTTGCATGGAAGCAACCGGCCTCGCATCCAGTGACCCACAAGTCAGTGTAATACTTGTAACGTATGTGTTGTGTTGTCTACATATTGTAACCTTTTCTTTTCTATGAAAAGAGCAACTGCAGAGTTTCTTGCCGGTTCTTCTCAGTAGAATCAGCAAGGTAGAACCGGTGGTAGAGTCTTAACGTTTCATAAGTGACACAAGTTGTCCTACATGAAATAAATAAATCATTTCATAATATTATTTAATTTCACAGAACGCACCACTTCAAAATTGTAGGTGCGTGCCCAGAGATCGCCGGAGAAGTCGCAGGCATCAGCTAGTATTTATTTAATTCTGAACATCGTCGAAGGCACATTCTTTATAATTACTTTTTTTTTATCCACTACAATTTCGCCCTTGACTGCGATCTCATCTGATGGTAAGTGATGATGCAGTCTAAGATGGTAGCGGGCTAACCTGTTAGGGGCATGGCAGTTATATTAAACCCATACCCCTATTTGGTTTCTACTCGGCATCGTACCGGAACGCTAAATCGCTTGGCGGCATGTCATTGCCGGTAGGGTGGTAACTAGCCACGGTCGAAGCCTCCCACCAGGCCAGACCAGGGAAAATTCAGAAATTATAAATTCCAAAATTGACCCTGCCGGGGATCGAACCCGGGACCTCCGCACGTTAAAACAACAGCGCTACACACTACGCCACGGAGTTCGTCAGAAAAATTCATAAATTATTAATTGCGAAGCAAAGTTTCACGAGAGAATGTTTGCTGGATCCCTTTCTTTCAAGCTTACAAACTCGGATTCTCGCGATTTTATTTACAATACAAATATGTACAGGACCTATTTCGATGTTTCAGTGCGTTATAATAATAAGGGTGTGTCCATATAAATATTAACCAGCTTTCAATTAAGGTTCAATTTTCATTAAGTTGCTCTTACGACGCCGATGTTTTCGCGGACTGTTGCCTGTTCCTGTCCGTAGTGTGTGTTTGCCCTGAAATCTAGGGCACCTATTAGTGGTCGGATTACTCATAAGTACCTACTACAAACGTACACCAAATGTCTAAATTATTTAATATGCGTTGATGAATATACTCTGATATGTTAATTATAAAAGGCATCTTTGAATATTAATATCACAAATTGCTTGCCTTGATTGCCGCCCACATCTGCATATGGAGGCACGAGTGACACGTAGCTACAACTCTTGCTCGAGGTTATGCTTGCTTTATATTGAATCACTAGACCTCTTCAGTCGCTGCACAGCTATAGTACCTAGATGATGCCAGCAACTCAATGCTTTTCTTGGATAAAAGGTGTTATAACATGGATGCGCTCTATCTTTGTAATAAATTTGGTCAAATTCAGTTGAAAAGATGGTCCGAGAAGGAGTAGCCAACAGACAGATAGACAGACTGTGTGATTGGTATGAATGGGTGAATTGCTCTACTCGCGTACTCGTGTACTTGCTGGTCCAACAATTCTATCGTGAGAGTAATAGTAATATTATATAGTAATAGTGTAATAGTAATATTATATAGTATAATATTATATAGTATATAGTAATATTATATATATATAGTATAATATTATATATATATATTATATATATATAATATTATATATATATATTATATATATATTATATATATAGTAATATTATATAGTATAGTGTAATAGTAATATTATATAGTAATAGTAATATAGTATATTATATAACATAGGGAAATTCAGAGAAAACTTCGTAATCGCGATGCAGGCTCTGTCATTAAGGTTCGTATTTCTTCGTATTCTATCGTGTGCTACCAGTAGTGCCATCTATATGCTTATGTACGGACTGGGAGTCTTAAAACAAAGTCTTTTGTATATTCATTCAGAGTTGAATGTTGATGATGGGATTCAATGATATTTATAAGTTATTAGTAGGATTTAGGTTGTTATGAACTCTTTGATTTTCCGGGATAAAAAGTAGTTTTTGTCCATAGCTGGGTTCTGAACTATGGGTCATGACAAGATAATTTATAGACAGACAGATATACGTCACACAATTTTGTACTTCTAATATTACTAGCTGATGCCCGCGACTCCGTCCACGTGGTTACAGGTTTTTATTTCGATTCGTTACTCCGTGCGGCGTAATTGAACGACAAACCAACAAACAAACACACTTTCGCATTTATAATTTTAGTATGATAATGGCTTCGGATTATGAATTTTATTCTATGAAATCAAATCAAGGCGTACCTACTCGATATACGCCGTAACTGTACTGATTGTCAAACAGTATAAATATTATCATAATCAACGTGTTCCAACTAATGGAAAATATATTAAGACTTATGGCCATAGCCGATGGCATAAAATTAGTAAACAATAACTTTCAATTTCCCAAGATTGTGTTCATTGCCTCGTGATTATCAACACCGTTTTTTGGACTTTCGATACCCACTTAATTATCAAAACGAAATTACAATTATTACTTAAATTCATTTACATAATTGATAATTTAATTACTAACTTGCTTGAGCGCTGTAATACCACTAGTGTTTTATGATGATTATAAACTTAATTATTAGGTTAGGTCCTTACATAGGAGATTGCTGTTTTGTCGTACTGGCCACTTTGATCTCAAATATCTCATCACCATCATCTTGGTTAGGAATTTCAATTTCAAATGTATACAGCTATTTACTCATGCTTCTGTGTTTTGAAAACTCTAATTCATTTGTTTATTCCTCTATTGGTTTTTTCCTTGCGTCACTTAGTTTACAAAATGGAAAACTTGAAATATCGCGTTATTTACGAGTATGAGTTCCATCGTGGCACCAGTGCTGCAGAAACGGCTCGAAGGATTAATGATGTGTATGGCGGCGGTGTCGCAAAAGAAAACACAGTGCGTTTTTGGTTCCAACGTTTTCGTTCTGGAAATTTCGACCTGCAGAACAAGCCCCGTGGACGGCCGGAGACCAAAGTTGATAATGAAGAATTGAAGGCTATTGTGGAAGCGGATTCATCGCAACCCACGTCCGAGCTAGCTGCAGGCTGCGGTGTTAGCGATTAAACTGTTTTAATCCACTTGAAGCAAATTGGGAAGGTGAAAAAGCTTGAAAGGTGGGTATCTCATGAATTGAGTGCAGCAAACCGACAAACGCGCGTCGACTGCTGCCTTACATTACTCAACCGGCACAATAATGAAGGGATTTTAAATCGAATTATTACCTGTGATGAAAAGTTGATCCTGTATGATAATCGGAAACGCTCATCGCAATGGCTGAACCCTGGCGAACCAGCCAAATCCTGCCCCAAACGAAAATTGACTCAAAAAAAAATTACTTATGAGCATTTGGTGGCCTAGTGCCGGTGTCGTTCACTATAGCTTTCTTAAATCTGGCCAGATGATTACGGCAGATATCTATTATCAGCAAATGCAAACCATGATGGAAAAGCTATCTGCTAAACAACCGAGGCTGGTCAATCGCTCTAGGCCACTGCTGCTTGAGGACAACGCTAGACTACACGACAAAACAGACGGCTACCAAATTATAGGAGTTTCAATTGGAATGTCTAAGACATCCACCGTACTCCACGGACCTTGCTCCAACAGATTACCATTTTTTTCGAAATTTTGGATAACTTCTTGCAAGGGAAAAAATTCAACTCCGATGGGGCAGTCCAAAGCGCCATCAAAGATTTTATTGATTCCCGTCCGAATATTTTTTTTAGTAAAGGGATCAATGAACTACCTATGAGATGGCAAACGTGCATAGATAGCAATGGTACATACTTTGATTAAATAAATATATTATATTAAAAAAAATCGACATTATGTTCCTCTCTTGCAAAACGCCAATTTCATATGTGAGGACCTATTATTACTATTATTAACCGAGCGAGGCGAAGGTCTCTGAGTCTACTTGAGTGAATTTGCACTTGTCCGTCCGTCCGTCCGTCCGTCTGTCAGAGCCTTATAAAATCTGAATTAATGAACGTAATTACTTCAAATTTAAATTTAATATGTAAACCGATGGCCTCCAGCCGAATATGGCTTAAAAAGTTATAAAAAAATTTATTTCAGGGGGGCTTTCATAGAAGCGAATGCGAAGTAAAATATTTTTTATAGCGTTACATAGGGTTGCGGTATATCATTTTAAAGATAATTAGGAATAGAGTAAATTTTTTTTTTTTTAATTGGTTTTCGGCCCGGACACTCCACAGAGACTGCGATATTGTGTATGAAGAGTGATGTCAAATGTTATTAAAGATAGAAAAACATCGGTTTACGCTTGCTTCCTCGACCTATCCAAGGCTTTTGACATGGTCTCATATGACATCTTGTGGAATAAGATGAGAGCATCCCAAATACCAGAGGAAATCATAGGCATCTGTCAGTATTGGTTTAGGAACCAGGTGAATAACGTGAATTGGGTGGACACCATGTCGAACCCGTATAGGTTGGAATGTGGGGTGAGGCAGGGGGGTTGAGCTCACCCTCCATTTTTAATCTGTACGTCAATGGTCTAATTGAGGCGCTCAGCGAGCAGCATGTCGGTTGTTACATAGATGGCGTCTGTTTCAATAGCATAAGTTACGCGGACGACATGGTGCTGCTGAAGGCCTCGGTCTGTGGAATCAGTAAGCTGCTGAATATATGTGAGGGCTATGCAACTGACCATGGACTTATCTATAATGTGAAAAAAAGTCAGTGTATGGTCTTTCAGGGCGGGCCTAGAAAAGTATCAGAAATGCCACCGATAAAGTTGAATGGAACTCCGTTAGAAAGGGTGGACGAATTTGAATATCTAGGACATCTTGAAACACCTACCCTGGAAGATGACACCTTACGAAAGATCTTACAACGCCCTTCGTGTCCAATACAACAACGCCTTCAGGATGTTGTTGAGGCTCCCATATTCCCATATTGCAGCCCATCAGCTATGTTTGCCGAAATTTTGCCGTGGATTGTTTCTATACAATTTTGCGCAAACGAGGTACCTCGCTGGTTCGGCGAGTGCGGGGGAGCACCAACAGCATGCTGACTGCGCTTGCGGATCGGTTCGACTGCGCATACATAAACCACTGTTGTGGGCTGCACGTTGCGCATAGCGACAGTTTATAAGTGGAACTCATTTCGAATAAATTAAAATATAGTATTTAGTATAAGTATATTATGTTATCAAACACAACCTTCACTATGATTTAAGTCTTTGTCTTAATGTGTAGTGTTCTGTAGTCTATGGTGTAGTGATAAAAAAAATGGCTGTCAGCGGGTTAAGTTAAAAGAAGTAATTTTTGTTCGTATTAATATTTAAGTATCAGGAATGTGAAAAGGAAAAGTAAAACAAGTGAATATAGAATTGTCCTTTTATTTATAAAGTATAAACGGTTAATTAACAGTGGTAGCAGAGCGTGGTTCAAGCGTGGTTCAAGCGTGGTTAGCACACGCGGTTGGTGTCCGTCCACAAGAAGTTCGACAAATTGGGAACAATGGCGGCGTCCGTAAGTCTGCAAAAAGATAGATTTTCGATTGTACCTTTTGCGGGAAGCAATTTAACCACATAGGCTTTTCGTATTAAAAGTATTCTGAAAGAGAGTGGCGTACTAAACGCAATCGAGGATGAAAAATATGTGCAGGTTGAAGCAAATATGGCGGGCGAGAATAAAGCTCAGGCCATTTTGATTGCGGGCGTGGCTGACAGTCATATTGAATATTTAAAAAAGGATACAGCGTATGCGATGTTTAAATGCTTAAAGTTAAAAGTTATTCTTAAGAAGGAAATTGTCAGAGATTAAGTATATGGAAAAAGATTCCCTCATGGAACATTTAAATAAATTTGAAGAAATTTTTACGGAGTTAAGTGAAGCGGATACGAAATTAAGTGAGGAAGAAAAAGTAAATTATTTATTGTTGTCTATGCCCAAGTCGTATGAAAGTATAATCACTGCTTTGGAGACCTTAGAAAACTTGAAATTGGATTTTGTGAAAAATAGATTACTCGGAGAAGAAGAAAAAAGAAAGAAAAATAACAACGAGGCAGGAAATATAACTAGTAGCAATGCTTTTTTTATGTTTTGTGTGTGGAAAACCAGGGCACAAAAAGTTTCAGTGCAGAATGAAGGGAAATTATCAAAATAAGAGTTTTCAGACAGGACGTGGATACTACCAAGGAAATACAAATACTGGATTTTCACCCGGACCAGGCCGGGCACAAGGAGTACCAGGAGGAGTACAGAGAGGTATAGGACGTGGACGTTCAAGAGGACCTAGTTCAACTTATTCAGCGGGACGTGGAATATCGGATGTTGCATATGTTTGTGAGAGTGAGGAAGTGAGCTATTATAGTAGTAGGCAATATAGTGAAAGTGAAGGTGTGGTGTGGTGCATTGATTCAGGGTGTTCGGATCACCTAGTAAACAATAGGGACATTTTTATGGACTATATAGAATTGTCAATCTCTAGAGCTATAGCATCAGCTAAAGAGGGTGTCAGTTTGCAAGCAATAGGTATAGGAAATATAAAAGCTCAATGTTATGTTGGTAATAAGGTAAATAATATCACAATAAATAATGTTTATTTTGTACCCGAACTTAGGAAAAATCTGCTATCTGTTACAAGGTTAGAGTCCAATGGTTTGAAAGTTGTGTTTCATAATGGAAAAGTAAGAATTTATAACAAAGATGTTTTAACTTCTATAGGAAATAACGCAACGACAACGGTGCGAGGCACACAAGACGCACAAGACGCACCGAGGCGTAAACAAGCAATGAGCCGAAAACGTGAAATCATCCAGCATAGTGCCTATACCGGGCGATGGCAGCGCCTGGAGCCAAAGGCCCGACTCCCATTCCCCCACAGCCAGCAGGCGAGCACGCTCCGCAGGATTGAGTGACGTATCTACTAAATTCTTCCGTATCAATCTGCAAAGCGGCTCGTCCCAACGTCTCTGGGAGGCCGGGTAGGCGGGTAATTCCGTGTTTGGACAGGCCATTTTCCAAGCGTCTACTACATCTGCCAAACGCGGCACCTCGAAAACAAAAAGAGAACCCGATAAGATATCCCTAGTTAATTTCTCAGTACTGCGGACTGAGGATAAAAACGCTGGTAAACTAATACTTGAAATTTTGCGGACGCCGAGACCCCCGAACCGAATAGGAAGGGTAGCTTGAGTCCAAGCTCGGTCGTCTAAAGTCACATTTAAAATAGCGTTGAGTGTATTTCGCATTATTGAATCAATTTTTTCTAAGAGATGCGGATGCTCCCATAAATGGGAAGAACGGAGAAAGTAAGTAAATTTTGGGCCAAAACAACAGTATCTAATTATGGTAATAGCCGCATGCACATTAATTTTAATTAATCTATCCGAAATATTATTAAAATTTTTAATTTTTACATTGATGAATTCTTGGAAGGATTCATCGAATATCGGGGACCCAAGGAGGTGAAGAGAACTTTTATCAACAATTTTAATGCCTGGAGCTAGTGTGTCAAATTTTGACATAATAGCTTGACTATTGGGGGTGTCCTGTACAAACAGTTCGCATTTTGAGATATTGAGGTCCAATCCAATAGATTGTAATTTCTCTCTTAAGAAAATGAAGTCATTTAGGACTGTTTCGACATCACCTCCGAGGGTACCGTCATCTAGGTACCATACATTAAATTTGGAATTTAGTTGCCGAATTATTGGATTTATCGCAAGGCTGAAAATGGCTGGTCCAAGAGGGTCACCTTGCTGACATCCGACAGCAGAAACCAAAAGATTGTTCTTGTAGATTAATTTTGATGGTTGTCTGTAACATTGCCAAAGAAAACAAAAAAATTCTGGTAATTCTTTTTGAACTTCTGCCAGCAAGGTATCCCTGTTCACGGAATTGAAGGCATTTTTAATGTCAACCTTCAGAACAACCTCTCCTTCCCTGCTATATGCAAAAGTCGACAAAGCATGAACGGCAGCCTCACAGCCCCCCTTAGAGCCAAATCCCACTTGTATGGGCTGTAGCTTATTGGTAAGAATCTCGCGGTAGTGGGCACAACAAATCTTGGCTGCCGTTCGTCTATAAGTGCACCCCACGGCAATGGGACGAATACCCCCATCTTTTTTGCGCAGGGCGCAGAGATTGGCCCCGTACAAAATGTCGATGATGCCTTCGTCTACACTGCCAGAGAGCATTAAATTTATCAGGGCCGTGAGCTCCCTCAAAAGCGACTCACCAGCTTCCCCAGCGCCTTGACATGTCAAATCTTTGAGATGTTGTGGTGTCAAGCCGTCCAGCCCACCGGCGGAGCCGCATCTGAAGGAGCTCAGGGCTGCGATCACTTCACGTGAGGTAATTGATAGACTTAGATATTGATATCCGGTGAGTCCGGGAAAGAGAGGCTATCCGAAGGGGCCGGGTGCTTACTCTCCAGAGCTGCAAGAGTCTCTGGAGAGTAAGGCGCGACCACATCGCTACTAAACAGAATTCTGGCTGCCCCACTAATGTCACCATCGCCTATTTTCGACTCTACATGTTGGAATGATTCTTTGTGTTTTTTGGAATTAGGGTTTAATATTTTGGGATCAAAAGTGTTCAAAATTGTACAGTTTTCTTTAATTTGAGCTGTAAGACTTTTTTTGACGGCCAAATTCTTTTCCACGTGTGGAACTTTGTAAGAGAAAGTTAACAACTGTTCCCAAGCACTCTTTGTGTTCTCTCTGGCAGCACAACGGACATATTTGGTTAGGCATTGAGCAACCGTCGGCCTCGCACCACGGGGGACTCTCTTTAGAATGGGAGTGTTACTCTTTAAATTAGAGAGGTATTGCCAAAAAGGTTTATTATTAGGTATACTAGCTTGTGTTGTTGGAATAAACTGGGTTTTAATAGGTAAAGACACATTGCTAATTTTATGGATTTTACCACAATGTACCCTTAAACCTCTTTCACTATTAAAAACACGAGAACAGTGGGAGCAAGTTATCTGCGTAGCTGAAGGTTGACTGGCGCTGGTTCCGACAACACTGCTGATGCCACCAGTTGGCGACATTAAAAAACTTAACACCTACTATTTATAAACAGAAAAATTAAAGTAAAATAAAAATTATACTATATACACAAAATAATAAAAGTAAATAAAAAAGTGTCATTGTCATCCACAACAGATATCTTGACTTGACGACGAAAACGTGCCGTAATTGGATCAGCAGACGCAGTCACGATAGAGCCTTTATCGTGACTAAAGGTAAGGTAGGTAGGTAAGGTAAGGGCCAATCCAAAGCCTGCAAAATGACTGCTACCATAGCAACCACCGCTTGGAACTTTTCAAAATAATCGAAATTATCTGTTTAATGAGGATTCTGTAAGTAACCGTTATAGTATGGAATAGTCCATTATCTAGCTACTAAACTAGCGGCACGCTATGATGGCCGGTTTGACGTTTGTCCGCTCATGAAGTTCCGTATTAATTGATAACGACTTTGAAGGAAATAATTGTATTACTTTATTGACGATAGTGATGTGCAGAGATTCATAAATTTTATCGAATGTAGTTTTAGGTTTAGGACTCAAAATTTATTTATTAAATTGATTTCTTAAATGTATACAAGTGTAGAAAAATCAGTTTGCACCATTTAAGGGGTGAATGTACTTGTGAATATGAACAATTTTCACTATGTGGACAAACCTCTGAAATCGCAAAAAAATATCAATAAATTTTTAAAAACGCAAAATATTGATGGAAAGATTTGATATAGCGATGGCAAGGTATACTTTTTTACGGCAAGTGAAAGAAATCAAAAATTGGCAAAATGTTGTGTTCTTGGATGAAACATGGCTTAATGCTAACCATACTGTAGGCCGTTCTTGGAACGATGACACAGCAGCATCTACTTCCAAAGTTCCTGTAGGAAAAGGATCGCGACTTATAATTTGTCACGCCGGAACCATCAACGGGTTTGTCGAAGGTTCTCTCATGGCTTTTGCGTCAAAAACCACTGGAGACTATCATGAAGACATGAATGGAGAAAAGTTTACTAAATGGTTTACCTCAATGTTGTGTAGCCTCCCTGAACCATCTATTATAATTATGGACAACGCCCCATACCACTCGATGCAAATTGACAAGCTACCTGCCCAATCCCAAAAGAAAGCTGATATCGTCGCATGGCTTCGTAAAAATGGCGTAGATGCAAACATGAATATGTTAAAAGCGAAATTAGTACGTCTTTTAAAAGAAAACAAACCAACCAAGATCCGATACGTCATTGACGAAATAGCATTAGAACATGGGCACAGAGTTATACGGTTACCGCCTTACCATTGTGAGTATAATGCGATTGAGTTGGTGTGGGCTCAAATTAAGGGATATGCTGCAAGACACAATACAGAACCCCCATTTAGCACAAAAAAAATGCTAAAATTATTAGAAGAAGCTTGTGAACATGTGACTAAAGGAGACTGGGAAAAGGTTGTGAATAGAACTGTTAAATTAATAAGGGAAGATTATGAAAGAGATGTGAAAATAGATAATATTATAGAAAACGAACATATAATTATTAATGTATGTGATGATAGCAGTGACGACAGTGAAAATAGTAGTATGGACGAATCTGATTAATTATGGCCTTTTGTGGCACCTTTTTTGGTATCTTTTGTATTCATATGTTTCTTGTGTGCATATAAAGTATGTATATTCATTTTCGTTCAAATATTCAGTTCGTTCAAATAAATTAAATAAACATATACATTTTTGTTTTATTAAACCTATTTAATCAGGTACAAAAACAAAACTTAATTGTTTTTTGTTCGAGAATAAATTGACATTCCACATCACTATTGTAATGTGTCAAACCGGCCATCATAGCGTGCCGCTAGTGTAAGTATAAATTTGTCATATTTTGCGATAACACACTCCGGGTCAATATTCTGTCTTCACTCTAATAGAAACCGAGTCGTAGAAATACTAACTAACTATGTAAGGAATAAACTAGAGAGGCAATCTTCGTTCCATGTCATTCATTGTACCTAGGCCAAAATGACTTGAAATAACATAATACTAGTTATAGGTACATAATATGAATCATCATCTAAGTAGAATTGCACAAAGTTATTTCATCGTGTTTGTGTTTTTTATATTTCTCGATAAAGGCGAACTAAGGATAAACTACAGAGGCAATCTTCGTTCCATGTCATTCATTGTTTCTAGGCTAAAATTACTTGAAATAACATAATACCAGTTATAGGTACATATGGTTCATACCCTCTAAGTAAACTTGCACAAAGTTATTTCATCGTGTTAGTGTTCTGTATATTTCTGGATAAAAGGCTTTTGGTCGCCCGCCTCGCTGAGGCTTTATAGAATGCTATATTTCGCTGTGTTGTAAGTGTATTCCCTTGAATAGTTGAGAGACCTCTTATATTTTATTGGTAAGTAAAAATGATTTCGATTGATTTTTATAATCCATACTATTACTATACGTAATCCCGGGGAAGGACATAGGCTAAATTAAAGAGTTCATGCGGGAATGCGGCAAAGAAATACCGCCTAGCAATCTAGCGTTCCGGTACGATGCCGTATATCAATCTGCATAGTGCAATGAACGATCTGATTTATAGGATTAAACTCTCTAAAATAATTAATTTAAATATCGGTAATCTCGTTATCTATACTTAACTATTTTCAATGTACTCTTTTTCTTTGTAGAGATTCTTATCCTCTGATTCCATCCCTCTGGATGGAGCCATCTGCTTTACAAGTTGAGCACACGCGCTAACGGCTCCGCTTCAAAAGGAATTGGAAAAGTATTCGCATTTTTCTTTAAAATTTATTTATGCGGTAAAAAGAATGTGAATAACTATTCTAAAAGGGGATTGGTCACTGGTTGAACTTGATCCGTGAGGACTTAGGTTTATTAAAATTCCCTGGATATTTTAATGGAGTATTTGTATCTTACTTAGCTTTTTGGATGTTTTTAATTAAAAAAACTAGCTGATGCCCGCGTCTTTTAATTCCCACGGGAACTCCTGAATTTTCGGCATAAAAATTAAGCTATCTCACTCTACAAGTCCTCAACTATACCCATGCCATCACGTTGACTCGTTGCTCTGTTGCGGCGTGATTAACGGACAAACCAACAAACAAACACAGTGTCGCATTTGTAATATTAGTAGTCCTCTAAAAACATTCGTTATTTTCTCAAAGAAATGGATCCCGCCCACGGCTACCACTTACCTACGTCCGTACTAATAGTAAGTTAGTAAGTATTCTGAGTCCGCAGCATGTTTTCGTTCGAATTTCGTCCGCGTTGAATACGTATTTTTTATTCCCACGAGAATGCTTCAATTTTCCGGGATAAAAAGTAGCCTATGTCACTCAGGTCCTCAACTATATCCATGCAAAAAATCACGTTGATCCGTTGCTCATTGATAATATTAGTATGATTGTCTTTTAAAAACATTCGTTATTTTCTCAAAGAAATGGACCCCGCCCACGGCTACCATATTTTATTATAATTTGACATGAGAAAATTTATTATTTTACATTACCTAAGGGTTCCATAGTCAACATGGAACCCTTATAGTTTCGCCATGTCTGTCTATCCGTCCATTGACGGCTTAGCTTAGAGGGTATAAGTACAAGAAAAATATGTATATCTAAGTCTAATTTAAAAAACAAATATTTTTTGGGTTCCTCCCCTACACGTGAAATAAGAAAAACTACGGAACTCTACACTGCGTGTGGCTCGACACGCACTTGGCCGGTTTTTTATTTTATAATATATAAAGATAGCCTTACAATTTTTCTTCATGTTCCCCTTAACAAAGCTCTAAAGTAGACACAAAGTAATTAAATTAATTGCCTTTATAAAACTCAGTCAAAAAGAAAAATAGGGATGGAATATTTTATTATTATTAAAACATCTTGTCGAGTCGAGTCGTGAACTCATATTTACACCAGATTTTTGGCCATCATTCATTTCATACACTTTCTGTCTGATAAGTTTTTTATTACTTTTTGACCAACCTAAAAAAAGATTTTTCTTTTCTTATGAGTTTTATAATTATTTTATTTATATAGTCTTATAATTATTTTAGTTTATATCGAATTAAACTTCCTATCATGGACTTGAGTAACACCTGCTTCAATCCAATATTTGTAATAATTTATTTTTGACTATTTTATCCCGGAACAAAAAGGAGTTCCCGTTAAACCTGAATGAAACTCCTAAAAATACAACTCCGCCGATTCCTATCCCTTGTTTATTTAAATAAATAAATAAAATCTTTATTTGAGATTTAAACACCAAAGCAAATAACAAACAAAAATTTCAGAAACATAGAATTTAAACCAGAACTAAACTAACATAACTAATTTCATCCAAGCACTGCCGTCATTTAGTTTCAGATAGTATCGACTTCGGTTGTCTGCTATTATTATAACCACCAAACGTCAGGAAGTTTAGTTATGTCGGAGTAGGTGTCTAGTCACACAAATATGGAGCAATGCCAACTGCCACAGTCTCAGCGGCGATGCGGCGCCTTCTTTGACAGTGCTGACTTGATATCCTTATCTGCCTCGTTGGTCTAGTGGTTAGCAAGTTCGAATGCGGATGATGAGTTCGATTCCTCGGTTTGGAGCTGATGCCCGCGACTTTTTTGATTCCCGCGTTGGCTTTTGTCCCTAAGAACAAAAATAGAAATTAAAAATATAGCTCCGCCGCGACAGCTGCTAGCTGCCGTGACCAGGATTCGAACCTGGGTTACTACGGCCACAACGTAGGGTCCTAACCACTAGACGATCACGGCTGTTGGTGCTGGTGGTAGTAGCAGCGAATATAAGAATCAGTTTAAGAAAATTCAAATTACTTTCACTTGTTCAATTTGTTACGGTAACAGTTTACAGTACCCGATATAACTTTAGAGCGTTTTTATCACAAGCCGATACGATAACGATAATATCGTAGCCGACTCACGGAACACATACATTAACAGCAACGATATAGCGGTATCGTGTCGGTCAGTGGAAAGAATCTTGAAACAAGTCATAATTATAAAAATTAAAATACACGACTGCCCTGTCAAAAAACGAATTAAAAAGTTAAAAATCTAAATTAATCTAGATAAATTAGAATCTTATTCACAAAATGATTTTTTTTCTTCAAATCACTGTATATTGAACTATAGTATAGTGTTATATATTTTTGGAATCTACTCATCATTTATTAGGTGATGATTATAGAGTTAATCTTATTTTCGATTTTTTTGTCAAATTTAGACTTTAATGCGGAACCATGGTCACCCCATAAATTTTTTAAAAATTTTACTAGCTTATATCACCCGGAATAAGCCAGGAATTCTAACGATACTTCATTTATCAAAATCGGTTCAGGCGTATAGAAGTTATGGTGGAATATACAAACTCACATACATACATATATACATACATACTTGAACTCTGAAAACAATATGTCGGTGAACTTAGCAGAGCAAGTGCTAGCAGATCAAAAATAAAAGGGAGTTCTGTTCGCATGCAGATGAGTTCTATAGTTCCTGATAGATTTTAGAGATAGTTCTGGCGAGTTAACCTAAAAAACGCCGGTTGAAAAAATGATCTGCTAACTTCCGGTAGCAGATCATTTTCTACAAAATCAAAAATTAAGGTGAGTTCTGTGTTCCTGCGGCTGAGTTCTATAGTTCCTCATACTTTTCAGCAATAGTTCTAGCTCTTTAATCCAGAAAAAAGTCAATTGAAAATAATGATCTGCTACGGGAAGTTAGCAGAGCATCTGACAGACCATAGAATAAACATTCACAGAAAATAGAACTGTCGCTTCAGTGACTAGAACTCTGCGGTTTCTGATAGAACGATAAAAGATCTATAATATCCAGGACGAAACTTGCCTGGAACTCTCATAATACTTCTAGCAGAGCATAGGAGAAGAGTGCAAAACATCATTGAAACGAGATAAACACTACGTTTTAAAAAATTCACTGAAACTAGAACTCTCGCTTGAGAGGCTAGAACTCCGCGCTTTCTGATAGGTGAATAACAGATCTATAATATCTATAACAAATCATGCCTGGAACTCACATAAAAGTTCTAGCAGAGCATAGGAGAAGAGTGCAAAACATCATCGAAACGAGATAAACACTACGTTTTAAAAAATTCACTGAAACTAGAACTCTCGCCTAAGAGGCTAGAACTCCGCGCTTTCTGATAGGTGAATAACAGATCTATAATATCTATAACAAATCATGCCTGGAACTCACATAAAAGTTCTAGCAGAGCATAGGAGAAGAGTGCAAAACATCATTGAAACGAGATAAACACTACGTTTTAAAAAATTCACTGAAACTAGAACTCTCGCTTGAGAGGCTAGAACTCCGCGCTTTCTGATAGGTGAATAACAGATCTATAATATCTATAACAAATCATGCCTGGAACTTTCATAAAAGTTCTAGCAGAGCATAGAAGAAGAGTGCAAAACATCATTGAAACGAGATAAACACTACGTTTTAAAAAATTCACTGAAACTAGAACTCTCGCCTAAGAGGCTAGAACTCCGCGTTTTCCGATAGTAGAATAAAAGATCTATAATATCTATAACAAATCTCGCCTGGAACTCTCATAAAAGTTCTAGCAGAGCATAGGAGAAGAGTGCAAAACATCATTGAAACGAGATAAACACTACGTTTTAAAAAATTCACTGAAACTAGAACTCTCGCTTGAGAGGCTAGAACTCCACGCTTTCTGATAGGTGAATAACAAATCTATAATATCTATAACAAATCATGCCTGGAACTCACATAAAAGTTCTAGCAGAGCATAGGAGAAGAGTGCAAAACATCATCGAAACGAGATAAACACTACGTTTTAAAAAATTCACTGAAACTAGAAATCTCGCCTAAGAGGCTAGAACTCTGCGCTTTCTGATAGTAGAATAAAAGATCTATAATATCTTTAACAAATCTCGCCTGGAACTCTCATAAAACTTCTAGCAGAGCATAGGAGAAGAGTGCAAAATATCATCGAAACGAGATACACACTACGTTTTAAAAAATTCACTGAAACTAGAACTCTCACCTGAAAGGCTAGAACTCCGCGCTTTCTGATAGGTGAATAACAGATCTATAATATCTATAACAAATCATGCCTGGAACTCACATAAAAGTTCTAGCAGAGCATAGGAGAAGAGTGCAAAACATCATCGAAACGAGATAAACACTACGTTTTAAAAAATTCACTGAAACTAAAACTCTCGCCTAAGAGGCTAGAACTCTGCGCTTTCTGATAGTAGAATAAAAGATCTATAATATCTTTAACAAATCTCGCCTGGAACTCTCATAAAACTTCTAGCAGAGCATAGGAGAAGAGTGCAAAATATCATCGAAACGAGATACACACTACGTTTTAAAAAATTCACTGAAACTAGAACTCTCACCTGAAAGGCTAGAACTTCGCGCTTTCTGATAGGTGAATAAAAGATCTATAATATCTTTAGCAAATCTTGCCTGGAGCTCACATAAAAGTTCTAGCAGAGCATAGATCTTTTATTCACCTATCGGAAAACGCGGAGTTCTAGCCTCTTAGGCGAGAGTTCTAGTTTCAGTGAATTTTTTAAAACGTAGTGTTTATCTCGTTTCGATGATGTTTTGCACTCTTCTCCTATGCTCTGCTAGAACTTTTATGTGAGTTCCAGGCATGATTTGTTATAGATATTATAGATCTGTTATTCACCTATCAGAAAGCGCGGAGTTCTAGCCTCTTAGGCGAGAGTTCTAGTTTCAGTGAATTTTTTAAAACGTAGTGTTTATCTCGTTTCAATGATGTTTTGCACTCTTCTCCTATGCTCTGCTAGAACTTTTATGTGAGTTCCAGGCATGATTTGTTATATATGTTATAGATCTATTATTCACCTATCAGAAAGCGCGGAGTTCTAGCCTCTCAGGCGAGAGTTCCAGTTTCAGTGAATTTTTTAAAACGTAGTGATTATCTCGTTTCGATGATATTTTGCACTCTTCTCCTATGCTCTGCTAGAACTTTTATGTGAGTTCCAGGCATGATTTGTTAAAGATATTATAGATCTTTTATTCACCTATCAGAAATCGTGGAGTTCTAGCCTTTCAGGTGAGAGTTCTAGTTTCAGTGAATTTTTTAAAACGTAGTGTGTATCTCGTTTCGATGATATTTTGCACTCTTCTCCTATGCTCTGCTAGAAGTTTTATGAGAGTTCCAGGCGAGATTTGTTAAAGATATTATTGATCTTTTATTTTATTATCAGAAAGCGCAGAGTTCTAGCCTCTTAGGCGAGAGTTCTAGTTTCAGTGAATTTTTTAAAACGTAGTGTTTATCTCGTTTCGATGATGTTTTGCACTCTTCTCCTATGCTCTGCTAGAAGTTTTATGTGAGCTCCAGGCAAGATTTGCTATAGAAATTATAGATCTTTTATTCTCCTATCAGAAATCGCGGAGTTCTAGCCTCTTAGGCGAGAGTTCTAGTTTCAGTGAATTTTTTAAAACGTAGTGTTTATCTCGTTTCGATGATGTTTTGCACTCTTCTCCTATGCTCTGCTAGAAGTTTTATGTGAGTTCCAGGCAAGATTTGTTAAAGATATTATAGATCTGTTATTCATCTATCAGAAAACGCGAAGTTCTAGCCTCTCAGGCGAGAGTTCTAGTTTCAGTGAATTTTTTAAAACGTAGTGTTTATCTCGTTTCGAAGAAATATCGTTTTCTTCTTCTATGCTCTGCTAGAAGTATTATGAGAGTTCCAGGCAAGTTTCGTCCTGGATATTAAAGATCTTTTATCCTTCTATCAGAAACCGCAGAGTTCTAGTCACTGAAGCGACAGTTCTATTTTCTGTGAATGTTTATTCTATGGTCTGTCAGATGCTCTGCTAACTTCCCGTAGCAGATCATTATTTTCAATTGACTTTTTTCTGGATTAAAGAGCTAGAACTATTGCTGAAAAGTATGAGGAACTATAGAACTCAGCCGCAGGAACACAGAACTCACCTTAATTTTTGATTTTGTAGAAAATGATCTGCTACCGGAAGTTAGCAGATCATTTTTTCAACCGGCGTTTTTTAGGTTAACTCGCCAGAACTATCTCTAAAATCTATCAGGAACTATAGAACTCATCTGCATGCGAACAGAACTCTCTTTTATTTTTGATCTGCTAGCACTTGCTCTGCTAAGTTCACGGACACGAAAACAATATACTCCTTTTTTCAGGCAGTCGTATAAAAAAAAGCTCACATATCGGTGAGTCTAATCGGTTTCGGCCAGTGTAAAAATGCCCTTAGAGCGAAAGCACGCCAGGGACCTGACGAAATCGTCCGGAAACGTACGCACAAAATGCCCAATGTTTAAATTAGGTCGGTAACTGAATGCGTTGACCGTATTCGGCCAACAATAAGGTTGCATAAGTCGGTTATGAGTTTTGACCGAATACACCAGGTTGGTCATCGAATGCGGCCTACCGAATTAGATACAGTTTACATTAGTCTGTGACCGAAAATGGCTTCATTCGTATATGGCCAAAGCGATCTAATGTAAACGAGCCATGGGTAACAAATAACAGGCGTCGCGTAGTCCCGTGTATAAGTTAATGATGAGGAACTTTGTCCGTAGCGTGTCCCATCTTTGTAGAGCCATACAGTGGCGTCTTTGTTGATAACACCGCAAAGGTCGAACCCAGGACCTCACTCAACCTAGGACAGGTTCAATCTGTGGCTGGGGTAATTGGGGAATTTATTATTTCTTAATTTACTTTGACCTGGTCAGGTCATACTACCATTTTCCTGCGGCTTTGCCCGTGGCTTACCACTCTACCAGTAAGTAATTGTTAGTACTTATTGTGTGCTTTTAGTAAACGGACGGTACGGTTTCGGTACGATGCTGTAAAACGATCAATTTCAGGGTAAATATAGGTTCAATATGGTATGACAGGTTATACCATATTGTTGTCAGGTTATCTCACGAGCATCTAACTTACCAACTAGATGAGATTGTTGTTAAGGCTGTGGTTATAGGAAAACTTGCAGTACAGAATAGTAACTACTTATGCGTAGTACTGACTTTAAAAATGGAAACAGGGTGCAGAGAGAGTGAGTCTCCTTTTTCTTTTCTTCCTCTTATTTTCTACGACTGTTTGGTGAAATCCTTTCATAATATCATTCTCGAGATATTGAAACTTCAATTTATTTGCCAAATCTCTTTTCAATTTATTCAGGGATCTGAAAGATTAAACACAAAGTAAATCTGGTCTGGTAAAGTAAGCCAGGTTTTATCCTCCGAAACCGTTAATGGCAAAGTTGAACAGAAATTCCCAATTTTTAAGTTTCGTTTCTTTATAGTACCTAAGCTTAGCTAATGTTAGCAATATTTAGAAAGGTATTTTATGATTGCGGTTTCAAATGGTTTACCAATATTGTATTAAGTAAGTACCGGGAATCCAAGAATTTTAACCAGATTTATTTTTATTTTTCAACGAACAATAAAAAAATTAATTAAGTACCAAGGCGTTACTCCGAATCACCAAGCGTCGCGCCTGGGGTTAACACAGAATAGGTATTAGTACAGGTTATATATTACACTGCACTTCTCAAATGGCCCTATGGAAAGGGTGGACGTTGACCCTTTCTCCCTAAATCTTATTACACTACACTAATTCAAGAGTAAGGGTCCCTTGAAAAAGTGTAGTGTAATAGCGTAATAGGCCTATTAGTATTCGTTAGACCAGAAAATCAGTATTTTTATTTTGTATACAAATTTTTATTCGGTCACTATGGTTTAGTTTGGTTTGGTTAATCCTATTGCTAAATCGAACAATTATTTTTAACTAGATGATGCCCATCGCTTCGTCCGCGTAATTTTCTTTATTCGCGCGTGAAATCCTTATTTTCCAGGATAAAGTAGCTTATATCTTTCCCCGGGAGAAAACCTATCTTAGCCACGTACCAGATTTCATCAAAACCGGTTGAAATAATTGGTCGTGAAAGCGTAATAGACGGACAGACACACTTTCGCATTTATAATATAATCTTGCAAATTTCTAGAGGATACTTGAAGAAGAAAGACGTAAAAGCTCTCCTGACTCATTTATTAACATGAACAATAAAAAAATTACAGCGAGAAAATAAAATCACACAAGAACGACACGCAACGACGGGTGACAATGTAGTCCGCAGCAGATGCGCACGCATCCTTTTATAACCTCGTCTCTGACACCATCGTTATTTTTCTTAATCGCAGGGAATGTATTCCATTCTTAAATTTCATTTCTTTATCCTGAAACAAGTATCTTATGTTAGTAAATATCTTCAATACGGCCAGACTGACCCGAGACCGTCCCCGGGCTCCTTCATTTCAGCTCCTCTAGTCCAGCAGTGGCATTGCTTAGACTCCGTTGGACACAGACAGAATCTTGAAGTTCTTAAATGGCAGGCGCAACAGAAGCACCTGCAAGCCTCGGCACCACAGAACGTTGTTGGTTGCTGGCAACCCGGAAGATCATCTCATGTCCTTGTCTGCACCTGCGCACATAAAACAACAAACTTCACATATCTTTTTACGGCGATTACCGAATACAACGCTTCAAATTTCAGAAGACACGTTAGGCGTATAAATAAAATTCGAAACGTTACGGCCACTGGTTAAGTCATTAAGCGCGACGTTAGCATGACCTACCACGACAAGACAGTGGCACAACGTTTTACCCTAACTGGTAAGCAGTGTTAGAACAACTTGGGCCTAAGTCATTAAGCACGACGTTAGCATGACTTAGCCCGGCAAGACAGTCGCACGACGTTAGCTTGTCTGCCCGATACGATGAAGAGTACACATCTAAGTCATAGGCACGACGTTCGCATTAACTTAGTACGGCAAGATAGAGGCCCGACGTTAGCTTTTCTGCCCAGAGTGTACAGACAGCACAGGCCCAAGTCATTAAGCCCGACGTTAGCATGACTTAGCCTGGTTAGACAGAGGCGCGACGTTAGCTTGTCTCGTTGCGGCATCGTTGAGAAAAGTATAAAGAGCAACTTCATGGCATAAGACATAGGCGCGACGTTAGCATAACTTAGCCCAAAAAAATAGTGCGCTCGGCCAAACCTGAAACCACATCAGTCACCGCATCCCTGCACGCAGTTAGTCGCGTAGCGTCACACCTCCCAGTGTGACTAGCGAACACGCAGTGTCACGCCTCGCAGCGCGGCAGGCGAGCGTGAAGTGTCGCGCACTAGGCAAGCGCGCAGCCCTGCGCGACCAGCAGACGCGCAGCAGCAGGCAAGCGCGCAGCCCTGCGCGACCAGCAGACGCGCAGCAGCAGGCAAGCGCGCAGCCCTGCGCGACCAGCAGACGCGCAGCAGCAGGCAAGCGCGCAGCCCTGCGCGACCAGCAGACGCGCAGCAGCAGGCAAGCGCGCAGCCCTACGCGACCAGCAGACGCGCAGCAGCAGGCAAGCGCGCAGCCCTGCGCGACCAGCAGACGCGCAGTAGCAGGCAAGCGCGCAGCCCTGCGCGACCAGCAGACGTGCAGCAGCACGCAAGCGCGCAGCCCTGCGCGACATGTAGACGCGCAGCTCGGCTCAGCAGGCGAGCGCGTTGCCCTACGCGACCAGCAGACGCGCAGCAGCAGGCAAGCGCGCAGCCCTGCGCGACCAGCAGACGCGCAGCAGCAGGCAAGCGCGCAGCCCTGCGCGACCAGCAGACGCGCAGCAGCAGGCAAGCGCGCAGCCCTGCGCGACATGTAGACGCGCAGCTCGGCTCAGCAGGCGAGCGCGCAGCCCTGCGCGACATGTAAACGCGCAGCAGCAAGGCAAGCGCGCAGCCCTGCGCGACATGTAGACGCGCAGCAGCAAGGCAAGCGCGCAGCCCTGCGCGACATGTAGACGCGCAGCTCGGCTCAGCAGGCAAGCGCGCAGCCCTGCGCGACCAGCAGACGCGCAGCAGCAGGCAAGCGCGCAGCCCTGCGCGACATGTAGACGCGCAGCAGCAAGGCAAGCGCGCAGCTCTGCGCGACATGTAGACGCGCAGCTTGGCTCAGCAGGCGAGCGCGTTGCCTAGCGCGTCCAGAACGCCTCACACCGTGTTGAGCGCCGAATATGAAAGAGACATACAACAGATAATGACCACACCACACACGTTTGCCACAGGTTCTGAATACCTTTACAAGCCATATCACATGAACCACATTTCGAGTAATAACTTCGTAACATATCCATCGAACGAAACTAGCTTGAACAACATTCTCTAAATGCGAACAAGTAGAAATGTTCCTTTTTGGTGCTCCCTATAAATGTGAGCATACCAGCGGTCCTTTATCTGTGAAAGAAATACGAACAAACAAACCAGACTTTATTCTACGTACACAACTTTAACAAGATCACAAAACGACCAAAAATTAACAGGTCAAACTTCAAATAATTTTACACGAAAGTAAATAAACACAAGTAGACAAATAATTGACATGACATGACAATATGTCATGGCTGATATGCGCAGAACTGAATAAGAACCTGAACACCCAATGTTTACACGGCAACCAGGCAACGATGACAATTAGACTGCAATCCAGTTTTTCAAAACATCAATTACCCAACACTGAGCCCTCTCACTATTCGCAAACGAAGAACTGAACGACAAGCATAGTCAACATATGTGCTGTAACTATCTGAACTCTTACTCGTTACTTCAAACAAAATGATTGCATATCCGCATTCGCGTCACTTACAACACATTCCGATTCAACACCCAACATTTGACCCCTGTATGGTGCACCCAGCGGCTGCAACATGACCGCCGGCTCATAGAACATGACGGAGGTTTTTCCAACAACGCACGCAGGCGTAGCTGTCTGACTTTTCAAAGGACCTGACGCGAACTAGTATCGCGTCCACCTCATGCTTCAAACAACCATTATGACCAGTTCTACGACATTCACGCGATCACAATCAGGCATTCTTGCCTTCCTTCCTCAAGTATAGAATTATAGAATCAGAATAGCCGGTAGGATTAGGCATCACGTTGATACCGAATCCCACTTCTGATCTTGCAAATTTCTAGAGGATACTTGAAGAAGAAAGACGTAAAAGCTCTCCTGACTCATTTATTAACATGAACAATAAAAAAATTACAGCGAGAAAATAAAATCACACAAGAACGACACGCAACGACGGGTGACAATGTAGTCCGCAGCAGATGCGCACGCATCCTTTTATAACCTCGTCTCTGACACCATCGTTATTTTTCTTAATCGCAGGGAATGTATTCCATTCTTAAATTTCATTTCTTTATCCTGAAACAAGTATCTTAAGTTAGTAAATATCTTCAATAATAAATAATAAATAAATAATCCTTTATTTAGCCAAAAAAAAAAGTACAAGTAAAAATGAAAACATATTACATGGAGTACCACAGCTCTCATGGAACCAAGGTGCCAACCAAGATTTAAGCCAACCTTGGTTCCATGAGACCCGGGCACTCATTCCTTAAAACAAAACTTAAAATCTATATTTATTGGCTAAACGAGGCGCTGCCTCAGCTTGATGCTGCAGCCAGTCGACTGCAACGCTGGTTTTCAGGCATGACCCCTAGTGAGGTCACGGGCTCACCGAAAGCGCAAAGTATATATATTTTGTAAACAATGCTGTTTAATATTTAGATAGGTATAATAGGTAATTGGTGTAATTTTTGCACCTTATAAACTAACTACGATTAAAATAATAAAATTTAATAAAACTGTAAAATAAAACTGAAATCTAAATTAAAACAACCTGGGATGCAACCTGCGTTGATACGTTGGCAGCGTCCCATCTATCAGGCTCGTGCCTAAAGGCGGGTGCTGTTGCCGAATCTGCTCAGTTGCTTAAGCGTCGCAAATACTCAGCCATTACTAAGGACTACGTTTTTGCGGCGCTTGCTTTTGAGACTCTGGGCCCATGGTCATCGGACACGAAGAATTTTATAAATGTTGTGTCCCAAAAACTGATCCACGCCTCTGGTGACCAAAGAGCTGGCGCTTATTTAGCCCAACGGCTTAGCCTTGCCATTCAACGAGGTAATAGCGCCAGTGTTTTGGGCACCATGCCCATTAACGATCACTTGGATGGCGTGTATTTTTTGTAAATATAATTAGTTTTTAATTTAGATTTTAATTTATTTCTTACTTTTAATTCTAATATATATGTATATTTCTTTAAACATATATTAAATAAAAAGAGTTCAAAATCAAATATAAAAAAAAAAAATTAAAACTAACATTTCAAATTCTACTTGTTTACATGAGTTAGGAAATATGGAGCTAAAGATGAGAATTGGAGCTGGAAAGTGAGCAATGGGGGAGAATACAAACAAAATACAGTTCTGCAAAATTTGGACATGGATTAAATTATTCCTATTTTACTTTTGATTTTCTAATAAAAAGTTCCTAGTTATTTGTTTGAAGGAGTACAAAGATTTTGCTAGACGGGCTGGGGGAGGCAGGTCGTTCCAAATTTTGCAAGCTGCAAACTTAAAAGTCCCCTTGAAAGAGGCTAATCTATGGTGTGGCCATGCAATCTTTGGAGCTGACCTAGACACATATCTACTTTTCTCACGGGCTCATTTTATCCTTGAGCGTAAGTAGACAGCCTGGTGGGAGGCTTCGGCCGTGGCTAGTTACCACCCTACCGGCAAAAGACGTCCCGCCAAGCGATTTAGCGTTCCGGTACGATGTCGTGTAGAAACCGAATAGGGGTATGGGTTTCATATAACTGCCATGCCCCTAACAGGTTAGCCCGCTACCATCTTAGATTGCATCTTCACATACCATCAGGTGAGATCGCAGTCATGGGCTAACTTGTAGTGGATAAAAAAAAACAGGTTTTCCTGTAGAAACGACACCGAAAAGTAAGGTAGCAAGGTGAAGCTTTCGCCTAGCCTCCATATTCAACATGTTTGCTTTGTTTAAAGGCGGGCTCACATGAAAACGAGGCGTGATAAAGAAGCAGAAACGGGCGCAGGCGTTTTGGACCCTTTGGATTAGTTTGAATGACCTACTAATTTCGATATATTAAATATTCGATAATATTAAAGTCTCACATAAACGAATTCTAACGTCAATGCTAAGATAAGGACGTATTTTGTAAAGAAGTTTCAACCGATAAAGATAACTTTTAACAACATTCCTAACGTGACTTTCGAAACGCAAATTTGCATCGAAAATTACGCCTAGATTACGCGCCTCAAATACCCTTTCCACAACGTTGCCACGTATGTTGATCGCTGGCTTAAAAGCTTCAAACTCACCTACCTTGTGTTTGGTTCCTAATATCCATGAGCTTCGTTTTCCTAGGATTAAGATTATGCGAGTTAAGTTCTGACCAGCTGGCAATTTTTTAATAATCATAGCATACTCTTGTTACCACCTCTACTGTATCCTGTGGCCGGAATGAGTAATAGAGCTGCACATCACCCGCATAGCAGTGGTATTTGCAGTAAGTGATGCAACGGGTCATATCCGCCGTGTAGAGTGCAAAAAGGATTGGGCTTAGGATCGATCCTTGTTGTACACCCCTTTGCACGGGTAATGACGAGGATACTAACTGCTGGCCATCGGTCTGATTTATTTGAACGTATTGTTCGCGGTTATCGAAGTAGCTGCTGAACCATTTTTTGGTGCCGTTAGTGAAACCATAATACGATAATTTGGACAGAAGTAGTGAGATATCGATAGAGTTTAATGCTCTGGAAAAATCAAGCAGTACCAACAATGTAGCCACACCTTCATCTTGAGCTGTGATAACGTTGTCAATTACATCTATAATAGCTGTTGTAGTGCTGTGTATTCCTCCGAAAGCCTGAAACAAGAGCATCATGAATATTATGATGGTAGTAGGTAAGCCTCCAGGAAGACAAAGCGCAAATTGCCTCTAAGAAAATATACTCATACTAGCGAATGCCCACGACTGCGTGGTTTGAGGTGTTTTGATTACCCCGGGAACCTTTTTAATTTTCCGGAATAAAAAGTATGCGCTATTCCAGACTATAAACTGTCTCTGTGCAAAATTTCAGCCAGATCCGTTCAGCCGTTGGGGCGTGATTGAGTAGCAAACATCCATTCATCCATCCAAACTTTCGCATTTATAATATTAGTGTAGAAGTATAGATTTTACGACCTTATTGATGTTAACCCCTAAAATACCGAAGTTACAGTACACAAACGTTAACTTAATACTTAGCCTTTTGACTTCCTTGTATTTTTTTCTTACCTGGTAGCTCTGAAGTGTTTTGTGTTTACCACTACAGCCTATTAACGTCCCACTGCTGGGCACAAGCCTCCACTCTCATAGGAGAGAGGGAATTAGGAGCTTAGACCCACCACGCTGCTCCAATGCGGGTTGGCGGGCTTTAACGACTATTATCATGTTAGTGATAATAACCGGGACCGACGGCTTAACATGCTTTCCGTGGCACGGGAGTGAAACACCGCCAACTTCCAACTCCGGGCTGGCACTGAGAATTTCATTATTGAAAAACCCAATACCTAACAATTTTTATGCCCGACCGGGAATCGAACCCAGGACCTCGTGATCCGCAGTCGACTACGCTAACCGCTAGACCAACGAGGCAGTTTTACGATTTCCTATAATTAAATACAAAAATATTATTAATGACTAGCTGTGGCCTATGACTTCTTCCGCGTGGAATTAGGTTTGAAACTCACGTGGGAATTCTTAGATTTCCCAGGCTAAGAAGTAGCCTGTCACTCTCCAGGTCCTCAATTACTATACCCATACAAAAATCAGGTCGATCCGTAGCAATGTTGGAGCGTGATTGAAAGAAAAACAAATACACTTTCGCATTTTGGGAGTGATATTAAAGTTATAGGTACCTACGCTCTACAGCAGGTCTGGCATGAAAGCCTTTTGAGCTAGCTTCTAGCCTATGGGATACCCGCTGGCTTCTGCGACTGGATATCGGACTTCCTGAATGGACGATCATTTCGAGTAGTCGTTGATGACTCCTCATCTGATCTCATGGCGATCAATGCCGGTGTCCCTCAGGGATCAGTTCTCTCTTCAACGCTTTTTTTGCCGCACATAAACGACATGCTAAAACCCGGTATATTTGGGTATGCAGATGACAGCACCGTTACAGAGAGATACATATCCGGTCCCCGTGCCAATGGAGTTGAGATTCTCAAGCACAGAGAGGCTTTGGTAGAACGAGTCAACTTGACCTTGAAGGAGGTGTCCGACTGGGGTGACGCCAATCTCGTCAACTTTAACGCTACCAAAACGCAAGCGTGTCTATTCACCGCGAAACGGAGTTCATTTCCACTCACGCCAACTTTCCGATATATTTCCGTTCCAATTACCGACAGTGTCAAGATCCTCGGTATCAACATATCATCCAACCGCAACTTTGGACAATGCATCGAATCCAAAGCAAAATCGTCTGGCAAGAAACATGGCACCCTCAACAATGTCAAGCGGTACTTCACGCCGGAACAGCTTCTTATCCTGTACCAAGCACAAGTTCGATCGTGCATGGAGTATTGCAGCCATTTATGGGATGGCTCTGCCAAGTACCTTGCCAGCTGGATGCATTGGATTCGGTGGATCTTCGCGCCAGGAGACTTATTGGTAACAAAGCGCTGGTCAGTTCAAAGCTGTAAAGCTAAGAACATCGCCGCAAAGTTGCCTGTCTGTCAGTATTCTACAGGATATATTTCGGAGTGTGCTCAAGAACTATTCGATCTGGTTCCTCCGTCACCTTTTTATTATCGAACTGCAAGGTATCGACAAGGTCTGCACCCTTACGTAGTCGAAATATCGCGGGCTCGTACGAAGCGATTTGCTTCCTCGTTTCTAATTAGAACCGCTAGGATATGGAATGCCCTTCCGGCTTCCGTTTTCCCCTCCTCTTTAAATATAGGTACCTTCAAATCCAGAGTGAATAGGCATCTTCTAGGCAAGCGCACTCCACCTTAGGCTGCATCACCACTTGCAGCCAAGCGCTGCAATCTGGCTGGCCTAAAAAAAGGCTCTTGCAATTCGCGCACGCTTGGCTCATGGTTGTAGAATGATTTATTTAAGTAAAATGATTTATTTATTTGACGTAGGACAACTTGTGCCACATAACATAAGTCGTAAGAATATACCACGGTTCGGAAAGCTGATTATACTGAAAAGAGCCGGTAAGAAACTCATGTAAATATGTATGTGCGTGTACGTGACTGCGCGTATGACAGACTGCTCCGGGAGGCACGCACACTTACGCAATGTGCATAACTAATTATAGTCCGACAAACTTATCTGATCCGTATGAAAAATAAAATAAAACTAAAACTAAAAAGGCGCAAAAGTTTGTTCCAATTTTGGACACCGTGTCAGATAAGTTTGTGGGACTATCTATACAAGCAAAGTTCACGCGAGCTCGTGAATTGCAAGAACCGTATTAATATCGCGGGCAGTTGCAGAATTGAGCCAAAAGCGGATTTGAACATGAGTTTGCAGTTAATGCGCTCCCATTCATTAAACCAGCTTGTAGAGCCACTAATGGAATACTGAGTTAGCTAGTGAATCGGGATTTTAGGAGACAAGTGTTTGGTATGCGAACGTTTACGTGAATATAATTACATTTTGTCGTCTTCTTGCATAGTAATAACTCGTTCGTTAGAATCCGTATTTATTAAAACTCAAACTAGATGTTATATTAAAAATTGGTACCTTACAAAGTAGCACCTTCTGAACATCACGTTTAAAAAATATAAGACACTAGCAAATGCTCGCGACTTCGTCTGCGTGATAATAGCCTATGTGCTATTCCAGACTATAATCTATCTCTGTGCCAAATTTCAGCCAGATCCGTTCAGCCGTTGGGGCGTGATTGAGTAACAAACATCCATACATCCATACATCCACCCAAACTTTCACATTTATAATATTTATAAGATAAAATAAGATGTAAGATAAGATAAGAGATGGTGGTGAGGTGGCCACCACGATATCTTAAAACTAAAGCTACAAAGGTTCAAAACGCGCGCTGGTCTGAGAAGGGCCTACAATAAACTCAAATAACAATTACATAATTAGCCGCTGGAACAATTCATACCTACCCATGCCTTTTTATCGTTCAAGTAATCTTATACACTGTAATAGTTTTCAATTAGTTTCGTTTTCGTTTTACAAAAACTTTGATCTTGTTTTCTGAAAATTTATTACAAAAACGTATACTGTTACCGACAAATAAATTAAAAATTTTACAAAGTCTAAAAGCGGACAATTGAATACCCTTATCTAATACCCTTATATAGCATACCCTTATCAAAGGTTTTAGCGTTCTATTGTTGTGTATGAATGGTATTCTATGCTACATAAAAGTTACTGTCTCTTCTATTTTATCACCGGAGCTGAAGCACAGGTCCACCTTAGGTCAGCTTCAAAAGTCTAGATTTAAAAAAAATATAGTACCTGGAAAATTATTGTACTTACACTTACAATTGTTGTACTTACAACAGCTGTCAACTACTATGTATATATAGTACCACAAACTTGTCCGACGCGGTGGCCAAAATTGGATAAATTTTTTAGCCTGTTTAGTTTTTGTTTTCATTTTATTTCTCATATTTTTGACGACCTCCGTGGCGCAGTGTGCGCGCTGTTGTCTTGCGGAGATCTCAGGTTCGGTCCCCGCCAGGGTCAATTTAGGAATTTATGATTTCCGAATTTTCCCTGGTCTGGCCTGGTGGGAGGCTTCGGCCGTGGCTATTTACCACCCTACCGGCAAAGACGTGCCGCCAAGCGATTTAGCGTTCCGGTACGAAGCCGTGTGGAAACCGAGTAGGGGTATGGGTTTAGTATAGCTGCCATGCCCCTAATAGGTTAGCCCGCTACCATCTTACACTACATCATCACTTACCATCAAGTGAGATTGCAGTCAAGGGCTAACTTGTAGCAGTTTAAATAAAATTGACTAGCGACACTGTCACCGCGTCAAATAAGTTTGTCGCACTATGGTTGTTACTTGTACCTACAAGTTTTCTTTCATGAACTGGTTCTAATCATAGCTATTATATAACCGTGGTGGTTATTGTAACTACAACACATATCAGATATTTTGTAAAATAATAATAATAATAATAATAATAATAAATGTTTTGTTTCAGGCCAAGTACCCATATCGTAAATACAAAAATACAAAATACAAAAATATTGTAAAATACAAAATTTTTATACTTAAATACTAAATACAAATAAATAAAAACAAAGATAAGAGCAATAAATTAATATTGTTCCAACTTTATCCTTATTTCCGATTCGCACTGCGATGCTGCGTCAACCAATGCCGGAAGATGGCGACATCCAAGTGGTCACACATTGTTCGGAGAATCTCATTATTCGTGTGACGTAATCGCTCCCAAAATGAAGCGATTCTCGAACGTAGTACAGCAAAGAAGTCGGGCATTCTTGCCGATGCAAACATGTTCGACGCGCTACAGAATCGCGGTAGTTTCATCAGGATGCGGTAAGCATCATTGTACTGCACCCTGATGGCACCATACGAGCGTCTTGTGTAGTTAAACCACAACTGACACGTGTATAGGTTTTGACAGAACGCTCTAAAAAGAGTGTTCTTGACCTGTTCGTTGCATCGGAAGAACGCGCGACCATGTTGCATCTTACGGCAAGGGCCCTCCTCTCGCGCTCAATGTCATTATCGTCATTGAGGTTCTCCGTCAACATGTGCCCGAGATACTTGAAACCCCCCACCCTCCGGATCTCCACACCATTCATAAATACCGGAGGGACACTGTCCGGACCCTTTCCACACTTAAAAACCATCATTTCGGTTTTGAAAGCGTTATACATAGGTCCATGACTTAAAGCGTATTTCTCACAAATACTTAACAACTTCCGCAGTCCCTTGATAGAGGGGCTGAGAAGCACCATATCATCAGCGTAACTTAAATTGTTGACACAAACTCCACAGTTATGACAACCGATTTTGGTGCTCCTCAGCTCCTCTATCAGGCCGTTTACATAAATGTTAAAAAGGTCCGGCGATGTCAATCCACCTTGGCGTACACCACATTCTAACCTATAATCGTTAGAAAGTGCGTCACCCCATTTCACTTTATTGCTCTGGTTCTCGTACCAATATCTCAAGAGATTTATGACATCAGATAGACTAGTGTCTCTGTTAGTATAGTATTTAACTGTGTTTTTTTAACTGAAAATCAGTTGAGACATTGGCACGAAAACCGAACTGCGCGTCATCAATACTGACGTTTTTCATAAGAAACGGATGTAAAAGTCGTTCAAATATTTTACTAATGATAGTACCCAGTGAAATGGGCCTATAATTATTCAATTTTGACAAATCTCCAGTTTTGTTTTTGGGGATTGGAACCACCACGGTTTTCATTAGATTCTCAGGTAAATACTTAAACTTAATACATAAATTAAAAAATGTGCATAAAACTTTACTTATATCTTCACTAGCATAGAGTATATGTTCGACACTCAATCCATCGTGACCCGCGGATTTCCCACGCGTCATTTTTCTTATCACTTCAACCACATCCTTATGTGAGAATTGCAGGTTCTCAATCCGCGGGTCCGACGGAGAGGTGTCGTACGTTACATGCTCCACTCCTTCAACGATAAGTGGTTTGACCTTAAAATGACTAGCAAAAAGTTCGGAAATATCTTTCTTATCAACTATGTTCTCAACGCTATGTGGTAAGCGGGGTTTATTCTGCAGCCGCTTAGTGGCTTGCTAAAATTTTGGGAAGTTTTTATTTGCTCTGTACGCAGCTAAAACATTCATTCTAATCTGGTCTTGGTTATTCTGACACCATTTAAGTTTGCTTTTGAAATGCCTACGGCTTATCACCATATCATTGTAGACTGGACCAGCAGTTGGACTACCAGCCACCAGCCAGGTCGAGTAATGAAGCCGAGCTATTTTATGACTTTGACTTACGTGGTAGTTCCAACCCACCACCGGCTTCCGTTTCCTATTCGCATCGCAGTGTGAATCGAAACTAATAACAGCAGCTTTTCTTAAAATACCTACAATTTTATCATAAAAACTATCTATTAAAAATAAATGCTCCGTACAAGTAAAATTATCACAGTTTGAACATTGACCAGAAAACATAACATTCTTAAGATTATCACAGCAATAGTTATTATAAATGTTAATCTGATGAGGCTTTCGTTGTCCCCATCTAACTTTATTAACTAAACTATTTTCACTGATAATTTTACTTACCACTACGTCAAAATTACATGTAATTACGAGTGGATAGTGGTCAGACCAACCCACGTCATAATCTACGCTTACAGCTGTGACTGTTTTTCGCGCTGCACTTGTCCCTATGCAATGGTCTAGCCACCGCGTCGAGCCACTAGCGTCACTGACATATGTGAACGTAGATGAGTTCTTACCTAAGATGTAGATTCCACGCACTCCAGGGAATACTCCGTACAAAATAATGAGAGCTCGTCACCAAACCTGGATATGCAATGGGCATTAAAATCTCCTAAGGCAAAGGCAGTTTCAGTTTCGTTGTCGTCAATAATAGCCATTATATTTGCAAGATTGGTAGTAAATTTGGTCAAGTTTTCTTCCGCGTCAGTTGGCATGTAAACGTTAATGACGAGCAACTGCCGATGATTGCCCAACTCTAGCCGCACCGCTGCCAACCTGTCCGTAGGGCACTCCACTATGGGAGCGCTAGGAAAAACAGATTTTCGCCATAGCAGAGCTAGGCCGCCGTACGGCCGCCCTTGCAGCACGTCAGCCGCAGTGTCCACTGATGATTTCGCATACGAACCAAAATTGTCGTCGATTTGGTGTATAAAGTCGAGGTCATGTGGGAGGAGCCACGTTTCCTGAAGGGCTATGATGTCTGCCTGTTGACACAATGAACGAACACGTTCTACAGATCGTTTAATTGAGCGACAATTAAATGAGACTATTTTTATATTGGCTAAATTTGGTGACATTCTATTATTATTAATATTCGTTTGGTGCACTATCATTGACTGGTGTGTTTAGTGGCGGTATTCATGAATCGCTCCTTATATCGTCTAAACACTAACCCAGCAGGCCAAAACTTTTCATCCAAAAAGGTTCCCAATCTACTGGTAGGTAAAGTAACTTTAAACGAATTAAACGAAGTTTCTTTATTCTGTTTGAGTTGCTCGACATTAACGCATTGTTCCCCTCTTTCCGAAATATGCTCCAAGATGTTATTCACAGTAACTGATTTTTTCGCTCGCGAAATATATATGGAGCACTGGGAGTCAGCTACCTGTATTTTGCACTCAGTCTCAGAGGTGCCCCGCATATTTTTCGGTTTTCGTTTTTTATTCGTGACAACAGTAAACGCATTCATATCCTCCGGACATATTTCAATCGATGCACCGCTCGGAACCGCTGAGTTAGTTGTTGGCGCTACGCTAGATTGACCCGAACGCATGTTTTGCATACGAGCGCTCCTCGCTTGGCGCGGCGGTTGCGACTTGGACACTATGTCCCGGTAAGTCGGCGTAAACATTGTTTCTGTGACGCTTGCTTGTGTGCGTGTAGGGGATGGTACTGCCACAGGCTGAAGCGTTTTAGATGGTGACGGCAATTCCGTTCTGTTAGGTGTCACCGCTCTCTGAGGAGTATTACTATAACGCTCTCTACGTTCTTGACACGAATTGCGGATTTCCTTCAGGTCGGTAGTGAATTGCATTTTTAGTTCCATGAGCTCAGTTTTCATAATCTTCATATCCTTCAGCAAATAAAAATTGATTAAATGCAAATAATATGTATTACTTGTACGTTTTTTTGGAGCAATAAAAAAGTATTTATTTTTATTCAGTCGTCGTTGTTTCAACCTTGGAGGGCTCCTGCTTCACGACCGCGTTCTGAGAGAAGCGCCATTTAAGTACCGTTCCTCAGGGTGAGTTTCCACCAGAGATGTGCTGTTGCTGAGCTACGAGCAAAAAAAATGAATAAAGTAGGCATTAAAATGCTTATTACGTAAGAATGACTTTCTTTAGATCGCTGGATGTTAGATAAATAGCTCATATTGGTGGGTTTGACACACATCCGTAGCTAGCACATTTCTGGTAGAAAGCGCGGTGTAGCTATAATTTTCACGTAATAATCATTTTTAATGCCTAATTTTTTTTCCACAGCCTCCTTTATTGCTTTTGCTTCACCAAAATAATTAATGATACATCCAATTTGCCTAAAACAACAGGGGGATGTGAGAAAAGAAATAATGGTAGCATTTCGTCGCGGCGGGTCGTGGACTTGCAAAATATTCCACCCATTACTCATTCCATAAAGCTGCCATCCATAATATGATTGTTCGCTCCTCGGTATATATTTTTACGTGAAAAAAATCTTTGTTGGAAATAATACAACATAACAATGCGACACAGCTGTTAATGTTAAAACTGAAACTTGATAAATTCTTTGTCGTTGACGTTTCATCGTCGAAAGACGTCCACAGCTGGACGTAAGTCTCTTGTAGGGAGTAACAGTTCACAAACTTACCTATTTGGCCCGGTGGTCAAAATTTTAACAAATTTTTATTGTTTAGTTTATGTTTTTATTTTATTTCTAATATTTATTAAAATTAAGTCAAATGTGATGACTGATTTTATGAATGTTAAGTTTTGTTTTATTGAAGTGAAAACTTCTTTAGGCGCGTTGAGCACTTTTTGGTAGGGGTCTACCAACGCTGCGGTTTTCAGTGTTGGGGCGCCATTCCAACCCTTTGGAACCCCCACGTCTACCAGTACTTCGAATTGTTCCCTGCTCTTTGCCGCTTCAACTTCGCAACACGACGAGCTATGTCGGTTACTTTAGTTATACATTTCTGATTTGATGGCGTAAAGAAACCCCGAGCAAAACTCTCTCTCTACCACCCGTTGAGTGTCCTTGAGCGTTCTTATGAAGCCATGAGACGTTCTTAAGACCATTAAGTTAAGCAACCATTTTAACCAAAGAGTCATGGTCGCTAACGAATTCCCTAAACGAATGTGATTTTACTCAATAATTAAGAACCATCTTAACTGAGTAACAATGAATTAAAAATGAAACGAATAAACTCCGTTAATTTGTGCTGAAATATTCGTGAGTAAGTAAACCCTTTTTTAAAATTATACAGTTTAACCGACGGCATGTGATTTTTAACATTCTGTGTAATATAATTTAAGGTCTAGCCCCACTTGAGATGTACGGAGCGGCGCGGTATGCAGCGGCAAATATTATTTGTATGAGTTTGTACGAGGCCGCGTCGCGCAGTGCATCTCCGTGCCGCGTCGCTTTAGTGGGCCCAGCTCCATAGATACAACCTCATAGTACAAAGAATACTTGCTGCTATGTGCCGCGTCATGCCGAGTCTCTGTAGTGGGGTTAGACCTTTACTTTGTTTCATTTACTGCGCTGTATTAGGAACCGATATAAAATGCACCGGAGCAGGCGGATGCAACTAAAAGTCTACCATCAACTAACCTCCTAAAACTTTCAAGCTATGAGGCCGAGTCTGTATGCAAGATCAATCTTAATTTTTCCTCGGTTGGTAAACTACTTGCCCAATCAAAAGAACATAGCCTTATACCAAATGCCTCTCAATTTGATAAAAACCAGCCATCTTGTCTCAACTCATTCGTACTTTTAGAAACAGACGAAATAGAAATCGGTAACCTAATTGAGTGTCTTAAGGCCGATAGCTCGGTCGGATGGGATAATATTTCAGCCCAACTAGTTAAACAATTTAAGAATATCTTGATTTCCCCTCTGACTTATATTTTTAACCTTAGTTTTAGGAGTGGAAAATTCCCAAACGTCTTTAAAAAAGCTATTGTTATACCTATACACAAATCTATTTTGCCTACTTTATCAAAAATATTAGAACGACTGATAAACAAAAGACTCATGAATTATTTAGAAAACAATCAACTTCTCTCAAAAAGTCAGTTTGGTTTCCGACGCGGTTTGTCTGCTTCCGATGCGGTTGGCGAGCTCACTGATCATATTGTCGGGGCATGGATGAGAAACAAAAGGTTATAGCCGTCTTCTTGGACTTAGCCAAAGCTTTTGACACCGTTTCAGGACACCTTCATGTGCGTAAATTGGAACGACTTGGTATTCGTGATAGTCAACTTGATCTGTTTCGTGACTATTTAAGTAATCAAAAACAATGTGTCAAAATAGGTAGTACATTGAGCCAAGAAATTAATATTTATTTTGGTGTTCCTCAGGGAAGCATCCTGGGCCAACCCTATTTTTGACCTTTATTAATGACCTATGTGACTTGCAGTTGGAAAAAGGTAAAATAATAATTTATGCCGATGATACAGTTATTATCTTTAAAGCTAACACCTGGGCTAAGACATTTGATGCTGCACAAATTGGTTTGGATAAATTTGTTAAATGACTATCACAAAATAGATTGACTCTTAATGCACTAAAAACTAAATATCACTCGTGATCTCTATTTACAGTATCAAGTTCTAACGGTTCGACCATTATTTATTTGTAAAAACATCCTGCATCAACATGTTAAAAATAATTTTAAAGAAAACTATACTCAAAAAAGAAGGCAAGATAAAGTTTGCTATGTCCCACCTTTCAGAACCTCATTTGCTCACAAACACCAATCTTTTCTAGGCAAGTATCTATATAACGCAGCTAGCAAAGAAATACATATCTATTCCCTGTCAAAACACGACTGTAGAGAGAAAGTCAAAGTCTGGCTTCAGACACTTGATTATGATAAAACCGAAAAATTGTTAAGTATTCCAAAATAAGTTTAATATTGTGCCTTTTTTCCTATAATATACGTACGTTACACTAAATATAATCTCGCAGTAGATAAATACTCTAACACCCTCATTCGATCTCGTTCTCACATGTACACACACACACACACACACTTACACACTTACACACGCACACACACACACGCACGCACGCACACACACACACGCACGCACGCACACACACATTAATTAATGCACATGCACCTCAGAATCATTCTAATTTGCATTAAAAATCTTTTCCTTTTTTTTTGCACGAGTTGTAATTAATTTAAAACTTTAATACTTGTAACCTTCAATCTGGAAGAGAGCCAGCAGCTAAACACAGTATTGTTGAATTCTAGCTAGCTGCTGGTTCAACCCAGTTTTTACTGCATTTATTCTATACTGCATTTTAATTGTTTATAATTGTTTTATTATTAGATAGATTTATTAATAATTAGATTAGTTGGATTTCATTGTAAAATTGGTAAATAATTGTAACTACCTTTTTTTGTCAATAAAGAATTATTATTATTATTAGAATTATTATTTAAAACGATCTCTCTTGCTTAGTTTTGAATAGTGGTGCTAATACTTTAGTCCATCGTAAGCATAGGTAAGTCTTATCAAGCTCGATTCCTAAACAAGTCAATTTTATAAGTTTGCAGAAGAAAGTATTATGAGTTACTAGCTGATGCCCGCGACTTCGTCTGCGTGGATTGAGGTTTTTTGGTTCCCGCGGGAACTTATTAGGGGATAAAATCTATTATCTCTGCATTTTCTTCTATATTTTTATTTACTGGGCTGCAAGCTTTTTGCCGACGTCATCACACAAAAACTTTCATCGCCTATTTTAACCCCTTTTAGAGTAAAATTTTTACAACCTTCGAATGTCGTATTTATTTATATCTAATCAAAAGCCTGAAAAGCTTCTAGCTTTAAAAATGACCTAATTTCCATACAAACTTTCATCCCCTATTTCCATGCTTTACAGCCCTTTTTCGCATCAAAATGTAGCCCATGTCCTTTCTCAGACTCTAGACTATTTCTCTACCAAATTTCATTTAAATCGGTTCAGTAGTTTAGGCGTGATTGCATAACACACAGACAGACAGAGTAACTTTCGCATTTATAATATTAGTATGGGCTTATGACATGAAGTGCTGTCCTAGTTATGAAATTGTTTTTGTTAGTCACAGAAGTTATCATTATCATCAATACTCAATACTCATTACTCATTACTCACGCTAAACGTTAGACGCTAAAAATTACTTACATATAAAACATGATGGTGATAATTGGTTAATTTAATAAATCTTAAAACTAAAGCTACGGAGGTTCCAAACGCGCCCTGGTCTGAGAAGAGCCCACAACAAACTCAGCCGGGTTTTTTTTCTTTTTATTATCACCATCTCACAAATAATCTTAATTAAGGAACTATCAGAGCCATAGAGCAAATCTTCCAATGCCAAGCTTCCTTGTCGTTTAAGTAGTCCTTTACACGGTAATAAGATTTTTCAATGAGTTTACGTTTTACATTAACTTTGAACTTATTCAGAGACATCTTTAACATGTCTTCTCACATCTCTTAGTGACTGTCTTGGTCCCATATTATATATGGCTCGAACAGCCGTCTTCTGCAGTACAAAAACAGAATTAATATCTGCAGCATTACCCCATAATAATATACCATATGACATAATGCTGTGAAAGTAACCGAAATAAACTAATCTCGCCGTTTCTATATCTGTCAACTGGCGAATCTTTTTAACCGCGTATACAGCAGAACTAAGCCTGTTCGATAAGTCATTTATGTGATGGCCCCATTGGAGTTTAGCATCTAACGTTATACCGAGAAAAACAGCGGTATCCACTAAATCTAATTCCTCATGATCAAGTTGTACAGTGGTTTTTACCTGTTTGACATTAGACATCATCAACCAATCGTCGTTCCAATATCGAGCACGTGTAAACTCTCAGGCATGAAGTAGCCTAATTATGTAAAACCTGCATCAATCATTGTTACAGTCTCAGTTATTTTGATTGGCTGAATTTATCTCACTTCGTCAGTGGATTTCGGCCAACAGCGGAATGTTAACCAATCAGAGGTGATTGCAATCGTTATACTGTGGCTGTCATTTTTATGTAATTAACCCCTTAATTTCCTCATGCACGATGTTTTTCTTCTTTTGTTGCCCGTTAATATACCTAATAGGTACTTGTACCTGTTTTCAATTCGCGCAGTTTTTACGTTTGGTTATAAAAAGTAAGTAAAGAAAGATCGAATTCTCAAGCGCTTTATGATTCAATCAGTTTTTAACGGCTATTGACCATTAAATTAGAATAAAAAGTGCTCTCGATATAGCTTTTGTAGTCAGGTATTGGGTATTTTTAGCGTACCTTTCACCAGCTCCGACAGCCGTGATCGTCTAGTGGTTAGGACCCTACGTTGTGGCCGTAGTAACCCAGGTTCGAATCCTGGTCATGGCAGCTGCCAGCTGTCGCGGCGGAGCTGTATTTTTTATTTCTATTTTTGTTCTTAGGGAAAAAAAGCAACGCGGGAATCAAACCACGCGGACGAAGTCGCCGGCATCAGCTCCAAACCGAGGAATCGAACTCATCTTCCGCATTTGAACTTGCTAACCATTAGACTAACAAAGCAGATATGGATATCAAGTCAGCACTGTCAAAGAAGGCGCCGCATCGCCGCTGAGACTGTGGCAGTTGGAATTCCTCCAGATTTGTGTGACTAGACACCTACTCCGACATAACTAAACTTCCTGACGTTTGGCGGTTGTAATAATAACAGAGAACAGAAGTCCATACTATCTGAAACTAAGTAACAGCAGTGCTTTGATGAAATAAACACGGGATAGGAAACGTTAGAAAAATATATGAAATCTATTTAATAATAATTGAGGGGACAGTGCCTTGTCATTTTTTGCCCAATTATTGACACTAGTGCACGAAAAAGTCGATCAATAAGACAACACAATATGAAAATTAATAGCGAAACTGAGACAGTTCGCGGCTAGAGGGGTTAAGGCGAATATGGCCGATATCACACGTCGCGTGGTAAATTCGTCCAAACGGCTGTGGCGTGGCGTTTGCGATTATTAATTTAGGTAAGGTTTTTAAATATTAATGTTAAGGTCTATGATATTAATCCGAGAGAGGTACTGAGGGATGAGTGGCCTACTTGTGACAACGCATATACGATTGCCAAGGGGAACCGACGTGGGAACCCACCGAAAAAAACTCCTACCATTATTTGAATAATGGAAAGGGGTCACGACCTTCAGTAATGAGGAATACGAGGCAGGACGAGAGAGAGAGATAGATATAATTCCGTACATTTACGTACCTACAAACGAATTCGCATCCAAAGTGAGAGAATAAAACTGATTGACACAATTTTAAAAAGTCAAGATGAAAGGCTACTGCCACTGAAAGACATGGAAAGATCTGATTTCCAACTATACGAAGAATTTTCTTATTTAACGTAGATAAGGAAAATTGCTTTGAAAGTTTCCCACGTGGAAAATCAAATGATGGGTCTCAATGCGTTAATCCTTTCACGTGATCTTATAAAAAGGTTTCACGATCCGTGGAAGGTGGAACTGGAGATCCTTTGAGAGAGTTCCTTTGTTACGTTTAGTTTTTTGTATTATTTTAATCGATGAATTATCGTTTCTGGTCAAATATATAAGAAGACTAGAGGTCTAGACATCGTCCGTTTGGATTAAGTATTTTAAATTCGCACGGAAACTCCTTGATTTTCCGGGATAAAAGGTATCCTTCCCTGGGATTTGATCTCAGCCGAAAATTTCATCAAAATCGGTTGAAAATATAGGCCTTTAAAGCGTAGCAGACAGACAGACACACTTTCGCATTTTAACTAAATTGACCCAAACAAAAACAAAACTAAATAAAACCGTTTTAAAAAGTGACGGTTTCTGAAATTTTGTCTGTAGTTAAATACAATTTAACCCGACTACAAATAATAAATACTTACTGCTTGTTGGCCTTAAAAGCCTCTCATAATTAATATTGTCCTAAAGATCTACGTCAGGCCCATAGTTAGCGACCTATGGGTCTGACTCGATGAAGAGAGCTATGCTCGGAGTATCTCTGGGTGATCAAATCAGAAATGAGATCGAGTAAACGACATAGATCGAAGAGTCGCCAAGCTCAAGTGGCAATGGGCGGGGCACATAGTTCGTAGAACCGATAGGCGTTGGGGTCCCAAAGTGCTCGAATGGCGACCTCGCAACGGGAAGCGCAGCGTTGGACTACCCCCCACTAGGTTGACGGACGATCTCAAGCGTGCAGCTGGGGCCTACTGAAAACAAGCGGCATAAAACCGTGCTCTGTGGCGATCCATGCAGAAGACAAGAGACCTTCATCCAGCCGTGGACGTCTGTAGGTCGAGACTACGAAAGAACTACGTTACATAGTGTACGTAGATTATATCGTTTTAGTGTCTTCAGTACTTAAAGTTTGAGCACCTAACGTGCGTCCATATTATGTTTACAAATAGAGTCCAATAAACTAAAATTCAATCTTGTTAAATAAGTATACGCCCAAAATAAAGATGAATTTTACTTTTCATTTAGGCAGCAAGACGGCTGACTGAATAAACTGAAACTTTATTTGAAATGGAAACCACAACAGCCTTTGTTATTGTATGCTTTATTGCTGTTCTTAATTTTCGGGCCCTTGCTGTGCAAACAGAATTTACTCCTCTTATATCTTTCTCACAAAACAGAATTGTTTGAAATGAAAAGAAATTAATTTAACTATTTATAAAACAAAAAGTTACAAGCTTAGTGTATTTGGTGTAGCTTAAACACAACTGAGATTTTCAGTCCATAAACAATCTCTCGATAAAAAATCATAAATTAATTACATTTTCATTACCTACCTTCATTACATAATTACATTTTCATGACCTACTATACTATAACTATTTCTAATTAACACCCACCCACCAATAGCGGTGTTTCACCCCCGTGCCTCGGAGAGCACGTTAAGCCATCGGTCCCTGTTATTCACTAACATTAGGAGCAGTGTGGTGAGTCTAAGCTCTAATTCCCACTCTGCTATGAGAGTGGAAGCCTGTGCCCAGCAGTGGGACGTTACTGGGCAATAATGGTGGTGGATTCCTAAATACTAACAAATAATTTATTTATTTCACGTAGGGCAACTTGTGCCACTTATGATAAGTCAAGACTCTACCACTGGTTCGGAAAAATCGGAAACTCAGTAGTTGCTTAGTTGCGCAGTTTATTTTAAAAATAGGTTCCAATTTGACTGAGTAAAATATTCCAAATTTTACATCTCCAAACAAAAGAGTGTTTTTTGTTTTTCAAAATAGAAAATAGCCTAATAATTTACGGGGAACTCGAACGGTCAAACAATCAGACAGACGGATAGACGAAAATAAGATACTAAAGTTTTCTCCAATTAAAAGGACTTGACCGGTGGAACTATGGCAGCTTGCCTAGGTGTCAAAAATCAATGTTCAGCAATGATTTCTTTATTATTGTAATTGTAATATTTCACTGTTTTCAGATAAAAAAGTTTGAGGAGTCTGAAGGCTCGGAAAACTGCGAAAATGAACAAAAAAGTTTCACCAAAAGACTGCTTTCCCACACTAGATGGCGCTATTCATTGTGTTAAGCGAGTCTAAAAAAATATTTTCAAGTATTATTTCTTTATTATTGTAATTGTTATATTTTATAGTTTTCAAATAAAAAAGTTTCAGGAGTCTGAAGGCTCTGAAAACTGAGAAAATAGATAAAAAAAGTTTCACCAAAAACTGCTTTCCCACACTAGATGGCGCTAGTTATTGTGGTGAGTCTAGAAAATATTTTTAAGTATTGCTCAATACTTTTCGTTAACAAGTTCAACTATTCGACCACAGATGGCAGCATATGCAATGTGACAGGGCGTTCCTTTAAACGTAGTATTTCAAAATGCTTTGTTCGATCGATTAGTTTGAGACTTGTCAAAAAATAAAAATAATTATAAACAAAACATACATTTCCTTTTCATTACTATTTAATTGATCAAAAATAAATCATTCCTAATATAATAACTAAGGTACTTAAATGGTATTCATGTAGGGTTACAAGATTATTATTAGGCATGGATATAATGGAACGTCAAAATGGAGTAGTGCTTATAGAGGAAAGCGGACGCTCAAGATTTAAACAATAAACGTACTGTTTTTTTTTGTCATTTGAACCCCGACCTTATTTGGAATAATAAATCCATAATAATTTCGTTTTGAATTTTTAAACCTTACTGTAAAAACGGAAATCCTGTGCATTGTCCCGAATCGGAGGGCAATTACTGGTCATGTCCTTTAAAAAATATATTAAATGTCGTCCATTTATCATACTTTGTTTTAATTTTATATTATTATTTAATATTATAAATGCGAAGTGTGGTTGTTTGTTTGACCGTTCGAGCTCCCCGTAAATTATTAGGCTATTTTCTATTTCGAAAAACAAAAAACACTCTATTGTTTGGAGATGTAAAATTTGGAATATTTTACTCAGTCAAATTGGAACCGGTTTTTAAAATAAACTGCGCAACTAAGCAATTACTGAGTTTTCGATTTTTCCGAACCAATGGTAGAGTTAGTTTGTTTGTTGAGTTTTTGTTTGTGTGGTTTGTTGGTTTGTCCTTCAATCACGCCGCAACGAAGCAACGGATCGGCGTGATTTTGATTTTTTTAAATGTAAACTGTTAGTCAGTAAAATTCATTTATTTATTTATTGATTTACTTTGGCATGGGTATAGTTGAGGACCTGGAGAGTGACATAGGCTACTTTTTATCCCGGAAAATTAAGTAGTTCCCGCGGGAAAAAAAAAACTTAAACCACGAAGATGATGTCGCGGGCATCAGCTAGTTTATTATGTTAATAGGTATAGATGTATGAACGTACATCTTGTACAAATTTTTGTATAGCGAAAGTAAAGCCATTTCTTTTTAAATTGTTTGTAAAGAATCCTTAAGAAACAATTCCAAGCTCAACAAAACGCTGTTTGAACGGCACTTATACATTTTCATTGCTCATTTTGGTAGAAATAAGAACATTTTTTTACTTTCATACCAAATACTCGTTGGCTTCCAAATTGTTATGATGGTTTGCAAAATGTAATAAGAATGTTAACTCTCATGACGTAACAACAGTTACAAACTAAGTTTGGGATTGTACTGGCAAGGTATATTTTTTATTTATCCTTTAAATGTGATTTGGTGTGGTGTGTAACTTTTGTATACACGAAGCTGCATACTAATTTTGTGTGAATTTTGTACTGAAAATTCTGCTTTTCTTGAAATTCTTCCAAAGATACGCTCACCTGCGTTGCCTGCCCCTGTCACTTTACGGCATAGCTCTGACTAGACGTCTCCATCGAGAGTCTGGTATAATAGAATTGCATCGTCGGTCTAATGGTTAGCATGTTCGATTGCGGCCGACGAGGTCCTGGGTTCGAGTCTCGGGTCGGGCCATAACAAGTATTGGGTTTTTCTAACAAGAAATTCTCAGTTCTAGCCCGGAGTTAGGAAGTTAGCTGTGTTTCGTTTGACCCCCGTGCCTCGGAGAGCACGTAAAGTCGTTGGTCCTGCACCTGATCTCTCGTCAGTGGTGTCAGATTTTCCATCTCATCGGGCTATGAAAGTAAAGGAACAGAACTTGTGTACGTGCACACATTTGTGCAGTATAATATCTCCCACACAGATATTTCATCTCTCTGGAGATAGGTCGCCGTGGTCGAAATTCGGTCGGGAGGATATTTTTATAAAATACCGTATTTCTTAAGACTGTGGTATCGGCATCAACGTCTATAATTATATTTCAGCAGTGCCTGGCAATAGAGTGGTTTATTCGTTCAAGAATAGAGATCTGAACTAGAAACGATTACGAAATAGCAAGCTCACGTATACTAAAGCAGTAGGTAGGTACTGTACATCCTTCTAGCTATTGAATGCGATTTATTTTATAGATCATCTTTCAGGGACATTTACGAAAGGGTTGTCGAGCAAAAATTAGCTTAGAATTTCATTATTGGGTTTAATTTTTTTGACCCTGAGCGGGTCGGGGACCGAAATTCGGATGTTTAGTTTATTATCATGTTTAATAGTGCTGATGGACTATGGAACTCCATTTTGTTCCTAGGATAGAGTTTTTAGTATATACCTATTTATGCTTTGGCAGAGTTTATTACTCGTATTTTGAATTTCGACTACAAATAAAATTCCAAAAAGTTATGAAAATCCTTTCGTCCCTATTTCAAAATACCCAACTGTTTTAATAAGAGTTCAACAGAACAGTTTTATATCTTACTTCTTACTTATCTTACCTTACTTCTTATGTAAGATAAGATAATCTTACTAATACTAATATTATAAATGCGAAATTTTGGATGGATGTATGGATGTATGGATGTAAGGAAGTAAGGATTTATTGACGTTTGTTACTCAATCACGCCCCAACGGCTGAATAGATCTGGCTGAAATTTGACACAAATATAGATTATAGTCTGGAATAGCACATAGGCTACTTTTTTATCCCGGAAAATTAAGGAGTTCCCGCAGGAAGGAAAAAACCTCGATCCACGCAGATGAAGTCGCGTGCATTAGCTAGTTGTTGAGCTATATAGGTTAATATTACTCCTAGCTAATCCCACCCGGTTTTGCACAGGTGGGTTTACCTTATAGTATACTACAGCTACCTTTTGCATACCTTTTTGTATTAAATACAGTAGGATGAAAATCTTTGTTTTATTTGTAATCTATTACCATTACCCCCATTGCTCGCAATTTTTTATCTGTTAAAGTCTAGCCCCACTACAGAGGCTCGGTGCGGCGCGGTACGTAGCGGCAAGTATCCTTTGTACAATTATTCATTTATTTATTTCAGGCAACAAGGCCCATATTATAAAATACATAACATACAAAATACTTAAAAAATAAAAACAATATAAAATAAAATACAAACTTAAATATTAGGTGAAGGTAAATACAAAACAATAAGACTACTTCGGTAGTGATTTTTCACTCGCTTCCCTTTATGCCCTCAGGCGAAAAGTCCGCACTGAGGAACACATTTTTGCACCAAGCTGGTATAGTACATAGGAGTTAAAACAGGTCGTCTTACTCGACTTCATTACTTCCAGGTTAATCTGCACTTCTTCAGTTGGTCTTTCATCTGCAGATGTCACAGTTATGCCGCAGTGCATCTCCGTGCCGCGTCGCTTAAGTGGGCCCAACTCCATACAAACTCATACAAAGAATATTTGCCGCTACGTGCCGCGCTGCCCCGTGCATCTGTAGTGGGGCTAGACCATTACTCGTAGAGGAGTGAAATTTACATGAAACCAACCTCACAGCATAAACTTCGAAAAAAATTTTTTTTTTTATATATCTGCAGGTCTGTAAACACTAAACACGTATTGCACGCATATTGCACGTTTCGAAGTGGGGTCCAAAAGTGTTAATAAAATATTATAAAGAAACCTACTATTGAAGGCTATATAATCTGAGCGAACTCTTTTTCATAAATCACCCTTAACTTTAAACTGATGAGTACGGAGCACCAAAGTTCGGCTATAACGTTGATTTTACAACCGTATAATATACTACAGTTAATAGGCGTACCTTTAAAAAGTTCTGAAATCAAAATTTGGGAATTACCAACTTCACGATTCGTCGGTTAATTTCACGGCGTTTTGGCGGTTTACATTGTAATAATTGATCGAGCGCGGCATTTTTGATGAAATGAAAGAGATTAAAGGTTTGGGTAGATAAAACGCGGGACGACAGACACGCGCGACGGCAACCAACGCGACGTGAACCCTGCACTTATTATGATACTAGCTGATGCCCGCGACTTCGTCCGTGTGGTTTAAGTTTTTTTTTATTCCCGCAGGAACTACTTAATTTTTTGCGATAAAAAGTAGCCTATGTCACTCTCCAGGTCCTCAACTATACCCATGCCAAAAATCACGTCGATCGGTTGCTCCGTTGCGGCGTAATTCAAGGACAAACCAACAAGCCAACAAACAAACACACTTTCGCATTAATAATATTAGGAAGTATGATATACTTATACGGGGTCTTATTACGGTAAATTGATTGCTGCTGTGTAACGATCTTAATTACCTCTGATTCGCTAACGGGCACTTCTCACATAATTATTCTCGAAAATCTGCGATTAGCATCAAGTAGGAAATCAACAGCTTTTTTTTAATTCCATTACAAGTTAGCCCTTCACTGCGATCTCACCTGATGGTAAGTGATGATGCAATATAAGATGGTAGCGAGCTAACCTTTTAGGGGTATGGCAGTTATATTAAACCCATACCCCTAGTCGGTTTCTACACCGGAACGCTAAATCGCTTGGCGGTACGGCTTGGCGGGTAGGGTGCAAACTAGCCACGGCCGAAGCCTCTCAACAGACCATACCTATAATAATACCAAGAATAAGAGGAAGAATGTATGTAAGAAACTAGACTGTTAAACAGATGAGCCGTGAAATCATAACAGACAGACAGACACACTATCGCATTTATAATACCCCATGCCCGCGACTTCGTCCGCGTCGATTGAGGCTTTATGGTTCCCGCGGGAACTCTTTAATTTTCCGGTATATAAAGTAGCTGTGTGTGTGTATATGTGTTATCCCAGACAATAATCTATCTCTGTGCCAAATTTCATCCAGATCCGTTCAGCCTTTCTGGCGTGATTGAGTAGCAAATATCCATCCATCCTTTCGCATTTATAATATTAGTGTAAATTATTAGGTATTATTTATTTTTATTATGGATTGGGGAAAGAACCAACCCAGGACCCTAACGAGCCATTTGAAACGCTTTGATTTGCAATGCAAATTAACAGTAATTACCGCGGAAACAACCCCGCCGTGCCCGACAGTTTTGTAATTTTTGATGCCAATTATTTTCTCCAAGAAAAACAGCTCGGCTGTTCAGCGCGCAAAGGCTTTATTATTGGCACGTTTTTATACCTACTATATAACTATAATGTATCCCTGTGCCAAATTTCATCCAGATCCGTTCAGTCCTTCTAGTTCTAGAGTATAAGTGTTCGAACAAACTCGACTTTGTTTTATATATTAAGATTAAGATAAGAGTGGAAACCTAGCCTCTGAAATATAAAGAAACTGTTAGAATTACGTTTATAGGTCTATATAATAGGTACCGTTATTTTGTCGCAAAAATAAAACAAGAAAAGCTTTGTAACAGAATATTATTTTGTACTTAATGTATTTTCCATTAAAGAGTTTTCTAAAGTATTTTCGAATAAGATAAATGATAAGGACGTGATCTATATTCCGGAGAAAGGGGCGCGAAAATTGGATTACGAGAGGAATTTTGTATACGCCTGAAATTAAAATCCAAAATCCATTCTTATACATTCTACTATAATATTATTATAAATGCCAAAGTATCCGTTTGGTTTTTCCTGGAATTACGCCGCAAAGGAGCAACAGATTAAAGTGATTTTTTGCGTGGATATAGTTCGAGACTTGGAGGATGAAATATGCTTCTTTTAATAACGGAAAATCAAAGAGTTCTCTGGAATTTTTGAAACCAAGTCTCAAGTATTTTTGTATTTTCACCCTCCATTTCACTCTTAGGGGTGGAATTTCTAAAACCCTTTATAGAATTTAGATTAGATAGAATTAAAATTTTATGTGTTTAGGACCAGCAGTGTCGGCTGTGTGTTGATAAGTCAGTCAGTCAGGAGTTTGAATTTTATCCCGGAAAATTAAGGAGTGCCTGTGGGGATTTAAAAAAAAACAATTTTTTCAAATTCTGATTTCCTATGAGATTTTCCCGCTGCAATAGGCCTACTTATAGCAGCTATATAGCATCGGCAGGTTTTTATTATTTAAGACTAATACGTCCTTGACTTCAAATACTTATAACCTTCATGCAAGCTTTCAAACCCTATTTCACGCCCTTTGGGGTGGATAATCGTACAATTCCTTATGCAGTTTATTATTACTTAAAACTAATAACCTAAATCCTGTTTTTTAAGTCTCTAACTACAAAAACATAGGACTTGCATACAAATTTTGAACTTATTTCACCTTCTGTGGGGTAGATTTTCGTAAAATTGCTTATGCAGTTTATTGTTACTAAAAACTAAAAACCTTTGTGATGAAATAATGAATTGTGTCGTCATAAAAAACGCACTTTTTTTACTTTAATCGGTAATATTAAAATGGTTGTCAAAATAATCAGGAGACGTGGATATATAAATGTTTTTTAAAATCCGAAAAAAATTCCATGGAGCGAATTTTCACAAAAAAGGTAGGTTTTTTTTTTTTAATGTGTTCCTCCCTTTTTTCCTTCGACATGGGGGTCGAAGACTGTTCTAGGTCGGTACTTAGTTCAGCTACCTAGGTTGCTTTACTATTTACTCTGTAGTAACTTGGGCAATTTCTGTAATTCAAGCAGAGATTGTGACGTTAATTATATTCTCTACAGCTTATACGCTAAACATATTAATACCTAATTAAATTTGCTTTAATGCATATAATACTCGAGTTAAAAGTTTTTTTTTTTTTCTTTTTTATTTATTGAACATTTAGTCCTTTTGTTTTTGTTTTTTTTTCCATCTTTTCTTTTCTTTTCTCTTTTTTTTCGGTTCTTTCTTTTTCTTTTAATATGTTTTATATATTAAATAATATACAAACATATTTCTTATACATAATTGTTTTATACTATGCTAATTATATTACCTACTTATTCTAAATAAAACAATAAACCAGTAGTTAAGAATTAACATATTATCTACCCCCCTATATTCTATATTCTTCTATTTGTTCGCAAGGAAATACGATTTGCAGATTATCATGATAGTATGAGCATCTGCAATCTATTGTGGGTACTTAGTTGTCGTGGTCTGATATTGATGTGTGGTCCAAAACACAAAAGTCAGAGCCTTTACTTGGACTTTAAGGTGTTGGTGGGTTGTTAACTTATAACTCTAGTGTATGTCTATTTTAATATATATTAATCTTGTTTTATTTTTTATCCTGCTTGTTACTTAATTTGTTTTATTTTCTTTTATTATGATTTTCGCTATCTTTTCACAGTAATTTAGAAATTTTTGCCTTATTTCAATATTGCTCATCAGTTCACTGATATTATCTGGTTTTATGTATTTTCCGATCTCTATAATAATAATAATAATAATAAATCATTTATTGTCCATAAAAAATATTACAATCGCATAGTAGGTTTAGCGTCTGATGCCTAAGATAAGTTTGAAACTCGTGTTATAGGCATCAGTGCTTTCCCCTTACAATCTTCTCATATTATATCAGACAACAAACGAAATTAAATAGGTACATTAATGTGCATGTGTGTGTGTTTGTGTGTGTGTGTGTGTGTGTGTGTGTGTGTATGTGTATGTGTGTGTGTGTATGATTGGTTGTGTTGACTATAAGTATATTTTATCTTTATGTGTGTTACTTTAAGATAACCAGTAAGTTCTCTGTGCTATCATACGTAAGTTCTTGTAACCAATTTTTTACAATATTTTTACATTTATAAGAATTCAAATTAGATATATTTAATTTATTATTAATAATATTGTATAGGAAGCCGCCAAGGAAACAGTAGAATTTTTGGGAGAAACGGGTATTACAATGACGAATTACGCATATTTTATTTTTCCTTCTCTTCTTTTGTAACTCTTCAAGTACAGACATATCCACATGTTTATGTTGTTTTAAAATTACGCTTAATATAAATAGTTGTCTGACAGTAAGAACTTCAGCTTCTTTGTACAGTACTGTTGTGGAGTATCTGAAGGGAAGAAACGCGCTAACTTTAAGTATAGCTCTTTGTGCTCTTTCTAAAAGTATTAAACGTGATTTTGACGTGCCACCCCAAGAATCTATGTAGTATGTCAATAATGATTGGCATACAGCATAGTAAATTATTTTCATTAAGTTTTTGTCCGCTATATGGCGAATGTTTTTGAATATAGCTATTAATTTACGAATTCTATTGGTTAAAGTCGTAACATGCGGTTCAAAAGATAACTGATTATCAATGATGATCCCAAGATATTTTATATTATCAGCTCTAATCAAAGGAGGACAGTTACATGGGGCGATGACAGCAGAGGAAAGGCAATTGCTAGTGTGGGCTTTAATAAAATAATTATCTCGTGATGGTTGTGAGGAACGTAAAATGGAGAAAGTAAGATATTTTGTTTTATCAGCATTACATGTAAGTAGATTGTTTCTTAGGCATGATAAGACCGTGACGAAACCTTTTTGAGCGAAGTAAAATGCGCTTTCCCAAGTTTTGCCCCAGAAAAGGAGAGTAGTATCATCCGCAAAGGTTACAACCTTACCATTTTCCAGGTTCATATTACATAACTGATTTATGTAAACCAAAAAGAGTGTGGGGCCTAATATGCTTCCCTGGGGAACACCATAGGTAACAGGAAGAGAACTACTGGTAAAGTGGTTGATTTTGACGCATTGGGTTCTACCCGTTAAATAGTCCTTAAACAAACTTAATTGCAATCCACGAATACCCAGTTGTTCTGATTTAGTTATGAGCAGTGGAATGGAAACGGTAAGGCTTTAGCCAAATCAAGAAATATAGCTATGCACTTCATACCAAAGTCTAAGTTCTGAACAATACCGTTTGTAAGTTCCGAGACTGCGTCAGCCGTAGACCTTGACTTACGAAAGCCATATTGGTTAGAAGAGAACAAATTGTTACTTTCAAGATAATTGATAAGTCTACTGTTAATAATACGTTCCAATATTTTAGAAAATGTTGGTAGAATAGATATGGGTCTGTAATTACTAACCAATTTTCGATCACCATTTTTGTGTACGGGTGTAATTACAGAGTCTTTAAAGGACATGACCAGTAATTGCCCTCCGATTCGGGACAATGCACAGGATTTCCGTTTTTACAGTAAGGTTTAAAAATTCAAAATGAAATTATTATGGATTTATTATTCCAAATAAGGTCAGGGTTCAAATGACAAAAAAAACAGTACGTTTATTGTTTAAATCTTGAGCGTCCGCTTTCCTCTTTAAGCACTACTCCATTTTGACGTTCCATTATATCCATGCCTAATAATAATCTTGTAACCCTACATGAATACCATTTAAGTACCTTAGTCATTATATTTATTTTTGATCAATTAAATAGTAATGAAAAGGAAATGTATGTTTTGTTTATAATTATTTTTATTTTTTGACAAGTCTCAAACTAATAAATCGAACAAAGCATTTTCAAATACTGCGTTTAAAGGAACGCTCTTTCATATTGTATATGCTGCCATCTGTGGTCGAATAGTTGAACTTGTTAACCAAAAGTAGTGAGTAATACTTAAAAATATTTTCTACACTCACCACAATAACTAGCGCCATCTAGTGCGGGAAAGCAGTTTTTGGTGAAACTTTTTTTATTTATTTTCTCAGTTTTCAGAGCCTTCAGACTCCTGAAACTTTTTTATTTGAAAACTATAAAATATAACAATTACAATAATAAAGAAATAATACTTGAAAATAATTTTTAGACTCGCTCAACACAATAAATAGCGCCATCTAGTGTGGGAAAGCAGTCTTTTGGTGAAACTTTTTTTGTTCATTTTCGCAGTTTTCCGAGCCTTCAGACTCCTGAAACTTTTTTATCTGAAAACAGTGAAATATTACAATTACAATAATAAAGAAATCATTGCCGAACATTGATTTTTGAAACCTCCTAGGCAAGCTGCCATAGTTCCACCGGTCAAGTCCTTTATTTGGAAACTGACCGTGTCTAATCGCTAAATTACACATGTGAACTAATAATCCTGCAATAATTTCTTTATTTTGTTTAAGCACTACTGCTGGTATGTTGTCACTTCCCGCAGCACTTGTTTCTTTAAGTGAATTAATAAGAGTTAAAACTTCGGCTAAATCCGTTTCCAATAATACAAATGATGAGGAGGGAGTATATGGACTAAGTTGACTAGGTAGTGCGTCATTTTCTAAATTTAGTTGGGATTTAACTTGATCTACTAGGGCTTTACCTATATTTAGAAAATATTCATTTACGGTTGAGACGGCTTTAGTTGGACAGTTTTCAATCGTAAGTAAATCTCGCGAATCTTGATTTTTTGGTTTAAGATTTGTTATTGAAATAATAACTTCCCACGTTTTTTTAATGCTAGATCTTCCTGCTCTTTCAAGCTCACTTTTCTCATATTCCTTTTTCAATTTTCTTAATAAGTTTGTACAAAAATTTCTATACCTCGTGTAAATTAGTCTTAATGATTCATTCTCAGGATTTTTCTTCTAATTCTTATGTAGACGATCTCTATGCCTCAGACATCTTAGTAAACCTGTAGTAACCCAAGGTTTTTGTGGTGCTTGTCGTTTGGATGCTACACGTTGACTAGTATTTTTATCTATAATTTTTGAGACAGTATCGATTAGTTGATCAGAGGCAAGGTTACAGTTTTGCATCTCTAGAATAGTTTGGAAGTCACAATTAAGTAAATCGGCCTTTATATCAGAGTGATTTAGCTTTTTAATTATGTGTCTATTTCTAGTCTCATGGTTAGTTTTGTAGTCCAATGAGATCATAACAGTATCGTGGTCTGTAAGGCTATTAGATATCACGAGAGTAGTGTGAGCCACAGCTGATTTACCTAAAATATGGTCAAGACAGTTATTATTCCTAGTGGGTAATAAGTGGGTTGGCAAAAGACCATAAGATGCAGTTAAGTTCAAATAACTGGGGGAGTTATCGTCTGAATTATATAATTTTATATCAATGTTAATATCGCCTACAATGAAGACATGTTTATTCTTATCCAATGTGTTTAGTAAATTATCTAGGGAATCTAAGAAACTGTCCGTATTTCTAAAAGAAGGCGGTATATAAATCGATACTAATACTATGTTGTTTATGGCAGTAACCAAACAATTTGCCTCTAGGAAATGAGGTTCATAAGTGTTTGCACTAAATGTATTTTTAATATATAAAACGATACCATCATTTTGGTTATAGCATATTTTGGACGACACTGCAAAATAATCATCAAATTTAGGAAGTATAAAGCAGTTGGACAACCAACACTCGGTAAGTACAATAATATCAGGTTAAATGTTAATTCGTTCAAGGAGTGTTAAAAATTCAGTAAAGTTATGTTGAATGCTTCGTATATTTTGGGTCATAATTTTAAAACTCCTTTCATGTTTTAGTAAATAAGAGCTGCAGGTTTCAGGTTCACAGATAAAGGAGTTCTGAGAGTTTATGCTGTCTAAAATTTCAATTTTCTCAATTATTTTGTCATCCATTGAAGTAATCAAATAAGCCAATAAAATGTCTATTCACTAGTGTAAAAGTATTATGCTTAGCTACAACTATATTTAGGTATTTTACCTGCATATTAAGTGAGATACACATTTTCGTAATGTAAGCAGCAGTATCGTCGGTATTTAACTGAAGATAAAGGTCTCTTATGTAAAACTTAGGATTTATAAATGTACGAGTAATATCAATAAATAAAACAGTTTGACTTACTAGCCTATAGAAGTATTGTATGCGGTATGTAGAGATATGAATGTGTGTTAATATGTAGTAAAGAATAATTTTGATTTGTGTTAAAATTATTGTAAGTAGGTTCGTAGTGTGATTGTGTATTAATAATAACTCACTTATTTTAATATAAAAATATAACAGTAGTTAAATCGCAACATGTGCACGTTTTATATGTTACTAAAATTTTGCAATTATATTGTGATGCTAACCAATTAATATAAAGAGTTTTAATGCTAGGTTCCACTAGGATACGACGGGTGACGATACTAACTCCACTATACCTTAGGTTTAAGGTCATCAAGTTTTTTTCCATTTTCAACCACGATAAACCGATCGCCTTCACGCTTTCGTAGGTAAATTTTCCCGTGTGAGCACCAGCAGAATCTGTAGTCATGTGTTTTTGCGAATTCCCTGTACTGAAAAAATAGCTTACTAGTCTTCGCTGTTAGATGTTCCGTAATGTAAACTGGAGTGGGCGGTGAGTCGAGGCCGAGGTGCTGGGTGTTCAACTTGACATTGTTAATTTTGTTAATTTTTTTGACCGACTCAAGAATTTCCTCCTTACGAATAACTGAAGATAATCTATTTCAATATCATTCCTCTGTTTTCCGAATCTAGGGCATTCTGATATTAAGTGTAAAATGTCCTCCGCAACATCTGGATCACATTTGCATGACGGGTTGTCCTTACATTTAAATCTGTGCAGATAGTATGAGAACCCGCCGTGTCCCGTGAGGATTTGCACTATTATCCAGTTCATTCTGGTCTGTTTTAAGATTTTGTGGGCTTGTTTGACATCTGGGAAGAAAAGCTTAGTGGTTCCAGCCGTTGAGCCAGAGGTATATCTATTTTGCCATTTGTCGAGAGTGTCTGTTCTGATTGAGCGTTTGACGTAGGATACCGGGCACGCTTCATAGTCCGCCCTCGTCCTTTTATATAGCGCTGCTTTCTTAGCCAGTTGATCGGCCCTCTCGTTGCCTTCAACACCCACATGGGCCTTTATCCAGAAAATTTGTATGATTTTCCCCTGGTTTTGTATTTCTAACAGGTTTTTTCTGATGGAGTGTGCCAATGGATGTGAAGTTGTATGTTTTTTTATCAAGTCAAGAAAAGATTTAGAGTCACTGCGAACTTTCTTGATATTTTTGTCTTTAATAAGTTGTACTGCACTGTCCAACGCATATAATTCCGCCTGTAAGACCGTACAGTATGGTTCGAGCTTCAGCTTCACGGCTTTGGTCTCCAAGCCTCCTTCCCACACAGATACAGCCGCTCCTACTTTTCCCTTTATTTTACTCCCATCCGTGAAGATTACAGCACCATCCATCTCATATTTTGCCATGGTTTCGGGTTCGAGGTTATCTAAACAGGAGTAGACTATATTTATATCGTGGGCGGGGTGTTCTGCCTCCAAGAAGCTGACCCTCTGTTCCAGTTCACGGCCATCGGGCAGACATTCAAGTGGCCGTCCTCTTTTAGCCTCGTATAGCTTAGCTTGTTCTTGAACCCTTAAGTCCAGGGGAATCATACCAGCTAGCAATATTGCTGAGTGCAACGACACTGTTTTGTAGGCTTTACAAATTTTCTGGGCAAATCCCCTTTGTATGGTGTTAAGTTGTTTCTGTATGGCCACTTTTTTAGAAGCCTGAGCCCATGCGCTAGCAGCGTAAAGCACTATTGGTTCCACGGCTGCATAGTATATGGTCCTTGTTATCTCCGGATTAAGACCCCATGTGACTTTTACTGCTCTGGAGAGCTGTTTATAAATATTGAGTGCTTTTGTTGAGACGTTTGACACATGTTTATTAAATGGAACCCAGGATTTTGATTTCGTCTACTAGTGTAATGACTTGCCCTCCCATAGTTAGGTTTGGAGTATCAAAATTTCGTTTCCTGGTTATTAACATTGCGTTTGTTTTGTGTGCTGCGATTTTAATTTATTTAATATTCCCCAATCATTTATAGTTTCTAATGTAATGTTGGCTTGGCGTTCTATATCTTGGGTGTTCTGTCCGGAGAAAACAAGGACGACGTCGTCGGCAAACGCTTGGCTGTATACACCTAGTCCATCCATAATGTTTAGCAAAGGGTCCAGTAATAGGTTCCAGAATATCGGACCACTTATCGAACCCTGCACACAGCCCTTGGTTGTTTTTTTAATGCATGTTTCCCCAGCATATGAACCTTCTACATTTCGGTTTTCTAAGTAGCTACTACAAGATTGCGCAGATTACGAGGGCACGTTTTCTTTATTAGTTGCAGTTTTATGGCTGGCCACCAAGCGCTGTCAAAAGCGCCCTCTATGTCTAGGGATATTAATATAATTATTTCTTTTTTCTTTATTCTTTTTTTTATATCATATATCAAGTCATAGAGAGCATCCTCTGTACAGCGCTGAGGGACGAAGCCATATTGGCGTGGATTTAATTTCGGAATCACGTGCCATTTCAAGCGAGAAACCATCATCTTCTCCAAGGTTTTACCAAGAATCGATAGGAGTCCGATAGGCCTGTAGGATTTAGGGTGGTTATAGTCTGTCTTCCCTGGTTTTCTTAAAACGATCACAGTTGCCGTTTTCCAGGGGTCTGGGAAGTGAGCTAATTCCAGGCACTTATTTGCTATATTCAGGAATAACTTGGGGTTGTAATTTATTGCAGCTAGGCATATATCAGCCGTAAAGCCATCTGAACCGGGTGCTTTGCGCGGACTAAAACTATTTATTGAATTTTGAAGTTCGTTTAGGGTAAAATACGGGTCGTCACTGCCATTGTTATTTGATTCAGCCGTCATCGACCTTATAGATGGATTTAGATTAGCTACCTATTATATTAGTATCCATAGTCCGTGAACTAATCAACGTGGGTATTAACTCTCTTCTACGCTGCAGCCCTGATTGATAAACCAACAAACCAATACACTTTCGCATTTATAATATTAGCATGATAATAATCCATACTAATATTGGAAAGTGTATCTGTATATCTGTCCGTCTGCTACGCTCTCAGAGCCCATCATTTCAACCGACTTTGACGAAACTTTGTATAGGCATAGTTCTCGCAATGATGATAATGTTTTTACATGATAATATTTTCAAGGAGTTTTGCATAATAGAATACGTCTTAGATATGATCCCGCGAGTATAGTATATCTTTTCAGTAGGTATATACTATACTCGCGTGTCTTTTAAAACAAGATAAATGCCACGAACGTGACCCCTGTTCAGTAGGAAGGGCACATATAGTGTATTAACGGCGACATAAAGTACTTTGTTGATATATAGGGTTACCACTTCTTAGGATCCAGGGACTTCCGTATTCCCCTCCTCTTTTAAGGCATTTTCTATGCAAGCGCGCTCCACCTTAGGCTGCATCACCACTTTATTTTAGCAATTTTACTAACTGAATTATAAGTACAATGTTTAAAACAAATATATTACATAAGCAATGTCGAACATGAATTAATATTGTATTAAAATAATAATAAACTGGCAATGGGTTGAAATGATGAGGACTTTCCCAGCTTATGCTATGATATAGCGACCCCAACTTTGATCGGTGGAAATGTAATAGGTGGTATTCGTGCTCAGATTACTGTTGATCTCGGTGGAAATAAACCTCCCTTGATTGATGACGCTGGCAAACTTTTAAATGCTTTCTCTGGAATTCGAATACCCAGTTTGATTCTCGGTTGGATCTTTTTAAAACGCCATCATTTTTTTGGCTCATTAAAATCATCATCACCATGGGTAACGATCCGTCTTTTCAATCGACTTTGATGAAATTTGGTACAGAGATTGGTTGTATCCCGGGTAAGAACATTTAGGCAGGCTTATGTGTTAAGGAGTTCCCGCGGGACTTTAAAAAAATGGGCAGTCATAGGGACTGCCGATTTTTGAGAAGCGAAGTGAAGACTATTTTTTTAAATGTTAATTACTAAAATATAAACCTTAACACTAAGGCATTAAAGTTTAATTTTAAATGTAGTATATTTATATGTTCGCGAGCATGTCAGTCATGGTCACGCGAATTTACATTTTTACCCCCTCCCAAAAAGTGCTCAACGCGCCTAAAGAAGTTTTCACTTCAAAAAAAGCTTTATGCACGCGGACGAAGTCGCGGGCATCATAGTACACAATAACTCTACCTCCCACTCGCACTTTACAATAATATTTATTTTATTTTTGTTTTATTTAGATAACATACCCGAAGAGACCTTACAGTTGCGTCTCTCCAGGCTACAGAATTAGAGTGACAACAAATAAAAAAACTTAATGAACTAGCTTACAATTAACAAAATACACAAAAAAAACATAATGTGGTACACAGATCACATAACAATGTCATGCCAACAAGACTTTATACATAAACTTAATACACATATTAATATAATGCAACCGATGCGACTGTATCGATATTTTCCCATCACTAGCGAATACGAATAACGATGGATGACGTGCGTAGCCATAGACTATATACCGATCGTTCGATCACACAGTAGCCAATTTTGCAAGTTGATCAAGAGATCAATAAGAATTGTTGCTGTTTGAATATATTTTTATTCTACTAGGATGCTCTGCTCTCACCTGGATAGTAACTATATGATGATGCAGTCTTAGATAGTAGAAGCGGGCCAATTATAGGTAATATGATAGTTAAACTAAATCCCATACCCCTAATCGGATTTCAATATAGCATTGTACCAGATCATTAAATCGCTTGGAATTCGTTTTGCTGGTAGGGTGGTTAGACGTAGGCCGAAGCCTCCCTCTAGACCAGACCAGAGACTACTATATTTGACTACTTATTGGGTATTTGACTACTGTTCAAATAAATATTTTTTTAGTAATTATTAAATAGCGGATCACCCAAAAGTCGTACTAGCGCACCCAACATATCCACGTCGCCTGATAGTTTTATGTTGAATAACCATTTAAACAATCGATTAAAGTAAAAAAGTGCGTCGAACTTTAATGACGTCACATTTCAGAATTTCGTATAAATCCCATACTCAGGACGCGTTTTGACGTTTGAAAAAAGTTGCTGATTTGACTATTTGTCAAATACCCAATTCAGTAATTATTAATTCCTAAATCGACCTTTACATGGATGAATTCTGACTCAAAACAACTCGAATACTTTTTATTCAAATAATCCTGGTTCGGAATGCCTAGAATGATTCATTTGTACCGAGAAGAGCCAGCAAGAACTCAGTGGTTGCTCTTTTCAATCAAGATTATGATCATTATTAAGATACAAGTAACTGCAGTCCCGAGCATAGCTGGGGCGAGTCAAATCCAAATGATTTTTCTATACACACTCGAATGGTGTCTCCTATCAGAGGTCCACTTGTCACAGCAAAACGTATTACTCGAGTATGTCGTATTATTGAATATGAGAGCGTAAAACGTATTGCTCGAAAGAAACGTATTACTCTGTTTAAGGAGTTCATACATGCTTTTTGACGTGCAGGCATCTATGACCTCCGTAAACAGGTCGAATTATCCGTTTCACAAACGATTACGTTAACTATTTCCTTACACAATCGGTGGGCAGGTTGAGCCAGCGTATTAGTACTTTCAACGGCTGACACACGATTAGAACCAATTCGTCTGTTTTCATTCGATTTTCTATACGTTTTTTTTTCTTTTTTATGTAACTTTGTTTTTGCTATTGTTGAACTCGTAGAGAAATATTACGTAGTACTCGCTGAAAGTTAATTGCTCGCAGCGTTCATCTGTCTGAAAATTAAAAAGTAAAATTGTTTCGTAAAATAGTTAATAACTAGCAGACTTGCCCGCGACTTCGTCCGCATGAAATAAGTTTTTTAAATTCCCGTGAACGTGAACTCCCTAATTTTTCGGGATAATATATACGAAGTGACTATTTGTACAGGTACTGAATAAATTATATTTATTCGTACATTTATTCAATTTTTTTTTAATGATTGTAAACTGTTCAATGTTCTGAGTGTCAATTTTTGAAATATTCATTTTATTTACGTTTTCTTGTCTCTTTCTTGTAGGTTAGGTTAGGGTTCGACAGAAATAATCAAGTAGTGCCCGGCCGCAGGCCTTAGGTTAGGGTACTTAGGTTTTATCGGGTTTAAATACCTATCAGATTACAATCTACCGGAAAATAATGCGTTAAATTGTAATCTTTAGAATAATAAATTGTTTTTCCAGTACCGTATTAATAATTATAAATTGTTCGTACGGTAACCGTATTAATAATTATAAATTTTTCGTACAGTACCCGTATTAATAGACGCACTCTAATATATAATAGGATAAGACACTCACACATAATGTGGCTTTCTATTGGTACCAGTTTCGGTTCAGTAGATCCAGAGATTACCCCCTACAACGTCACAAACCCACAAACTTTACCTCTTTATAAGCATTTATATATATGAGTAAAATAGAGACACTAACTTATTAAAACTATTAAGAACTTAGAGTATCCATACTTAAATATGTATATAGAAGTATGGCAGCTCACGTGCCCGCGAATTCGCTAGTGTGGATTTGTGTTTTTTAAAAAATCCGTAACATTTTTGAGTGAGCAAGCTAATACGACACTGAAACAATATACATACACAATAAAAAATAGTGTTAGTGTAGTAAAGTGTTAGTATGTATAATGATAGTAAGAAGTACAGTTCGCGCGCGATGTCCGAGGAATGTTGACGTAATGCAACGTAATGAGATAAAGTTGTGATTAAGTCGATATTACGTCACAACACATCTTTAGTATCTGTGCGCGCGCATTTAATTAATTATGAAATAATAATTCTATGAGGTTATTAAGTGCAATAAGGAATAAAAAACAAATTGTATCATGAAATTTAATTATAATGAACTGTACAAAATGAACATAAAATCTAATTAATCTGTCGCAATCAGAATAATCAGTACTTACACTTACTTACTACTTAAATACTTCGTCCTTAACAAAGAAACTTTTAAGTATTGTACTATTTATAGTACAATATAACCCTGCTATTGAAAAATTAAAATAGGACTCGATAAAGCGTACTCTCGCGTCACGGTCGGCACTAGTATGGGTGCGCGGTATGAAACGACGGTCGGGCTTGTGGCGCGGACTATAAGTACCTATCTATTTTTCATGCTTACCATCAGGTAAGCACGAAAAATAGATAGGTACTTATAGTCTTTCTTTAATAGATATTCTTAATATCAATCTTCTTATCAATATTCTTTATCTTTTAATAGATATTCTTAATATCAATTAAAAGATCAGGGGCCAATAATTTTAATAATTCAGGGGCCAATAATATTGTTGGCGCTCTTGTTTCAAAGTAATGACCCTTATTATAGGGACGTCTAGGAACGTCATATAAAAGTGCAATTTTAAAATATATTATTAATAAATAATTAAACATAATATTTTGAAAAAACACTAGTATACATAAATTACGAATACTGGATTCGTATTTTCTAATGAACTAGCTGATGCCCGCGACTACATCGGCGTGAATTGAGGTTTTTTGGTTCCCGCGGTAACTCTTGAATTTTCCGGAATAAAAACTAGCCGGCATGTTATTCCAGACTATAATCTATCTTTGTCTCAAATTTCATACAGATCAGTTAAGCATGATTAACAACATCATCCATACATCCCAACTTCGCGTTTATAATATGTGTTAGTATAGATTTATATTATTAGTTCGTGTGAACCTTACAAACAATACTGTTTCATAATATAAGTTAGAATTCCTAGATATTATGGAAAAAATGTTACTGAATGTGATGATATGAATAATAAAAGTAGACTGATTTTAAAATTGATTTAATAAATAATTAATATCGTTCTCCGTAAAATGACATGATTACATATTTTGCTTGCATTTGCGGGTTTGAAATTGTTGGGTCGTTAATGGCATTTAGCCATTTCAGCCTTAATTCAAGACTTTTTGGGAAACTGAAACAATTGTAAAACATTAGTTAAAATGATACACAATAACTACAATGAAGGGACCAAAAACCACTTAAATAGACACTGTAATTTTCGAACACGCGACACCATATCGGAGATCGGGTGTCTTAATCACTAGATTATCATCGCTACAGTCTAAAATGACTTTGGCAATATTATAAGTAGAATCTGACTGTTCAATTTCATCTCTCTACCTCCCTCTAGTGAGAAACAGTAAGAGTTATATGAAATTTTTATTTTATCGATATTCAATTTATTTGTAAACAATACAATCCCCGCACTATATAGTATACACTCAAACAAAAAGTAATGAAATAATCCAAAATGTTGGGGACAGCGCAAAAATGTATGTGTAATGGATTCAGTAAAGAAGAAACTAAGCTATAATTAGTCGAAATAACTTAAAATAGTAGCCACAAAAAGAAAAACTAGACGACTTTGTTACTCACCTTTGAATGAAATTCCTGGGCGTTTTACAATATTATTATTACGACACCCAACAACTGAGCACTTCACCATAGTTGATTACATAAATCTAAGCAAAAACACATGAAAATATTCAAAAAACAGGTAATTATTCACAACTGACACATCGGAAGCAAAACAGACGCTATTTATAGTTGACAAAAAATTGGCTTCAATAGCTAAATTTGTTGACGTCATGTGACAATTGCGCGACACGTTCACGCAATAACATAATCGACCCGTCTCGTTCTAATAACGTAGCTTTTAGTAAGTAAGAAAAGTCAAATCATAGTTTTACATGTTTTATTAACAAAATGCATCGTATAACTATAATTGAGTAAAATGCAACATATCCTCTCCAATATATAAAATCAAAGAGATAAACAATCTAGATAATTGTCTATCTATACTTTCTTAGTTAAAGAAGGTTGCAAGTTCGCAGTAAAAACTTCTGAGCTTTACTCAAGACAAATTGCAAACTGTACTTTGTACCTACAGTTCTGAAATTAAATCGGAAACTCATTATTACTTTTTCCTTGTCTGGTAGTTTAAGCATACCTACTCTAGCTTTTGTTAATTTAAATTTTGATTGGTTCTCCAACCCCTATCTTACTCAAGGGGTTGGATTTTCAAAAATGATTTTTAGCAGATGCCTTATATCATAAGAACTATCTGTAGGTATACCTATATATTTATGCCAAACAGCCCGTGAGTTATGCGTTGATAGATCAGTCAGTCATCTTTTCCTTTTATAATTTGGTATTTTGGGTTTTTCAAAATACCGTAGAAACAGCTCGCTTACCCGGGATACAAAATAACCTTTGTCACGCTCCAGACTCTCAAAAATACCCAAGCAATAAATCTTGTCGATTCGTGGCTCTGTTGCGGTGTGACTGGAGAACAAACTTATTACTATGAGATATGATGCTAAACATCCTAGTTACCAAAATAGATGATTTTAATATATTCACTAGCGCTCACAGCTTCGCTCCCGTAGGAATTTCGAAAAATCCAGCTTTCTTCCGGGTTCAGCTTTCTAGATCCAAAGGTTTGTGCTGGACGATATGGATCAGTCGATCAGTGAGTGATTGAGGCCAATTCTGTTGTACTATACTATGGAGGGACATCTCTGCATATGAAAAGTGTTCGTCGAAATACATTAAATTGGGGGCGCCACATTAGCATCAGGGTAAATTTAAAAGAAAGCGCCAAATATTATTAGAGTAGGTATGAGAAATAAACAAGGAAAGAAAACATTCATCATTATTTTTTACAACGTAAGTTGTTGAAATTTTCAATAAATAACTAATTTAGTCGACAATAATATTAATTTTTTTAACTCGGCATACTTCAGTTCATCTATAATTTCTACATTCATACCATACCCTTTGCCTACACCAGCGGCACTGTGGAAGGAACTGTTATTTATAGCAACCACTGGACGCTTTTTCAACTTTTCCCATAAGAGATGATACTCCTTCCTTTCTACCCTCCATATACTAAACTTAACTAATATGTCAGCTCTATTTATATTGTCATGTCTTTCTTAATACCCCAGAATAGTACTACAGTAAGGAAAGTGACAGTACTAGATTTAGAGCTGTCCTTTATGTCAATAAATAATTTCATTAAAATTTACATGAAGTTCCTTCGTAAAATATAAAAATAATATCTACATAAAAGAAAATTTTCTGAGCTTCCAGGACAAGTATATTATTATAATTTTCATTTGTTGTCAAGTCTTCGACGTTGATAACTCCGCTTAGAACGAAGCCAATTTCAAAGAAAATAATATTTACTTTGAAATGTATTCCATCCAATAGAGTATTATTATTATTACAGAATTAACAAAATGGAGGGCTCTTGTGACTATATAGCGTTTAAGGCCAAGAGCCGGATATACAATGATGGACAATGGTAACTTACCATAGTCCAATATGTAACTACACGGATCGGAACCGCTGGAGTTGTATATCGAAATATAGGTAATTTTATATCAAATGCGATGGAATAGCATTAGCATTATAAAACTTGTCCAAAAAAAATTAAAATTAATTAATTTAAAAATAGCCTGGACCGGATTTTGACAGGCAACTTATTTTATGCGTATTTATCTAGTAGGTATATAAAAATAAAAGTAGGTTTCATCTGGTAAACAGATCGGTGAAGGTCGTAGTATATCCGGATCTAATGTCGTTCGACAGCGGATGATGTTACTTTATAGATAGATAGATAGATATCTATATATTCTTCGAGAACATTATGAACAACTCTTGGGCACGCAGGTTTCCACACGATTTTTTCCTTCATCGTTTGAAGCAAGTGATATTTAATTTCTCAAAACGCACCACTTCGAAAAGTTGGAGGTGCGTGCCCGGGGATCGAAACCCCGTACGTATGTCGGGTGTCTTGACCAGTAGGCTATCACCGCTATGTGGACGTGGCTGAAATTCGGTCAGTAGAATTATTTTTCTCAACGGTCACATTTTCAACGATAACGTTTACGTTAACGTTTTAGGTTGGCTAAGAGAGGAAAAAATATTTTATAGGCAAATATTGACTATGATAACGAAGTAACGTGTGATCTCAAGGAGGATTTATTTCTCTCTGTCAATACCAGCCTGCCACAAGTCACAACATTGGGATGATGAAGCCCAGTTATTGATAAAAGATGAGAGCTCGATACACGGGGTGCAATGTTTGAAATAGAATTTGAATCTCTCTTTTTCTAACCTACGTTAATTACATTTGTTAGGGCAGACTTCGACATAAATAGTTTCAAAATGTTTTTAATAACAATTAAAATTTGATGAAATTTGGACTTATTAGAAAAAAATTAAAATGTTTGGTAAAAAATTCATACTTGTTAACCGTACTAGTATTATTAAACATGCGAAAGTGTATCTGTCTATCTGTATGCTAAGCTTTCACTGCTCATCAGTTCAACCGATTTAGATGAAACTAGATGATGCCCGCGACTTCGTCTGCGTGGATTAAGGTTTTTTGATTCCCCATAGGACTCTCTAATTTTCCGGGATAATAAGTGGACTTGTCGTTCCCCAGGATGCAGCGTATCCCTGTACCAAATTTCATCAAAATCGGTTGAACAGATGGGCCGTGTAAACGTAGCAGACAGACAGACACACTAGCATTTATAACATTGCAACCCAGAAAATCACATAGGCTACTTTTTATCCCACAAAATGAAAGAACTCCCGTGGTGCACATAATTTAAAAAAAAACTAAGTCACGATCTTCATTTAATTAATTATTCTTAAAATCTCTTATGTATAATATTTTAAGTGCATATTAGTAGACCGTACGTATAAGTGTATTTCTGTGTTTATGTGGGTAGGTATGAAATGAAATGAAATGAAATGAAATGCAATTTAATACATGCTTTTTTATACGACTGCCTGAAAAAGGTGTATATTTTTTCAGGGTTCATGTATGTATGTATGTATGTATGTATGTATGTATGTATGTATGTATGTATGTATGTATGTATGTATGTATGTATGTATGTATGTATGTATGTATGTATGTATGTATGTATGTATGTATGTATGTATGTATGTATGTGAGTTTGTATATTCCACCATAACTTCTATACGCCTGAACCGATTTTGATAAATGAGGTATTGTTAGAATCCCTAGCTTATTCCGGGTGACAGGCTAGTAAAATTTAACAAAAATTATGGGGTGACCATGGTCCCGCATTAAAGACCCGTGTTTAAAAAAAATATTCGAAAATAAGATTAAATATAATGATATAATCATCACTTAGAAAATGATGAGTAGTTTCCGAAAATATTTAACACTATAGTTCAATATCCAGTGATTCACAAAAAAATATAATTTAATAAATATTTGAATAAGATTCTAAAATAACTAGATTAATTTAGATTTTTAACTTTTTATTTAGTTTTTTGGCTGGGCAGTTGTGTTTTTTAATTTAGACTTCTTTTTTTTTGTACTTATTTAGTAGATTCTATACATTATTTTGTATTCAATTGACGTCTTGCAAATTGATGGTTGGTGATATGTAGAGAAATCGCTATGTTGAATTTATTATGACGTCTGTGGTCTTCAAACATCGTCTGTGGTTGACTGGGGATTGCTAAGATAATATCACTCGCATGATTGGATGCTCAAACTGTATACTAAGTAATTAAGTTTTCCAATGATACGGACGACCTCCATGGCGTAGTGATGAGAGCTTCAGTTTTATACATGGTTGTTAATTTAAAAATACTAATAAACCCATAAGGGCAACTATCAAGAAAACAATGAAACACTTCTGTTTAACAAATTTCTAATAAACTGAATTCACCGAAAAAAAATTTTTAGTTACCGCTCTTCAGCTATATGCTTTGTAGGCAGTAGTCGATTGATAACCGGTCCGACGACAGCGCGTCGCGTAGAGTAATGCCACCTTAGAGCTGTCTAGATTTAAATAAAATTAGAATTTTAAAAGTCCTCTAACTCACTCAGGCACATATTATTACAGGCCTCGGGTCCATAGGAACCTTCAAACCATGAGAAAGAAATCTCAAATCAGAATTTCAGTCAGAGCTTTATAATAATAAATAAACAAAAACAGTTTCCGCAAGGATTATTTAAAAAAACTCTCCTCTAGGTTGTCTGGAAGTGTTTGCTTCCCAGATAAGGTGGCCAATTGTAAAAATTTTGTTTATTTAGTGGTACCTATAATTGAGGAATATTTTCATTGTGTTCCAAAAAATAATCAATTAAAATTGGTTGCTGGTTTCTTGTTTACTTTGTTTTATTCACGTCTGAAAAAAAGAAATAAAAGCATTAATAAAATAACGCAGATGACGCCCCCGAACCGTGCGGCCTAGTCCGCCGCTGAGCTTAGTTAAAATATGTGAAAAGAGATTTAAATAAATTCACAGACTGTGAAACATTAATCTAATTTTTAAAATACGACGGCCACATCTCTGAGGTCTGGATTACAAAGTTAATTTAATTTAGGGGGTGCATCCGTGTGGAAGAAATCCGTATATTTCAAACAGCGTGGTAAATTTCCTGGCGACGTGGATGGATTTTTATAGTTGGAAGGTATGATCATAAAAAGATATGTAGTGCGTTCAGCGTAGACGATAAAATACGTGTATTTTCGGTATACAGAAGTAAAATAATGGAATTTTTATATTTCACTGCTAACCTCTTATGGTAGAGTCGTGCGTTTCGATTTTCGAAAGAATATTGAGGGTGAATACACTGCGGACAGAAAACACTTGTCTGGCTAATAAAAATCGCGTACACTTTTACAATATGCAAATCGACTAAGTTGCGAATTTAATAAAATTTCATAAACTACTAGCTGATGCCCGCGTCTTTGTCTGCGTGGAATGAGGTATTTTGGTTCCCGCGGGAACTCCTTCATTTTCCGGGATAAAAAGTTGCTTATATTCTATTACAGACTATAATCTATCTCTGTGCCAATTTTTATGCAGATCCGTTCGGCCGTTCTTGCGTGATTCCATCCATCCATCCATCCATCCATCTATCCATCCATTCATCCAAACTTTCGCATTTATCTTATATATCTTCGCATATAACTTTATTTATCTATATTAGTATAGATACTGCTAAATTAAAGTGAATTTGTTTGAACGGACTAGAAATTGAAATATATGGCTCTACAGTCTACGTGGTACGTGTATCTACACTGTTATAACTAAATTTGTTTGTTTTGCTATCTATTCATACTAAAGTAACCACATAAACCATTTCTTCAGGGAATATATTATAATCATTTATTAGTTGTATCCTTGCAAAAAACCACGTCAATCCGTTGCTCCGTTACGGGCGTGATTGAAGAAACAAACATACTTTCACAATTTTACAATATTGGTTGGATCTCATGGATTAGTATAGGTATCTAAAAATCCTTTCTTGCATATTATAAAGCAGGTTCGGTAATAATGTCCTTTCGACCGAATTTCGCCCACTACAGCCAATCTCCAAAGATTAGCTATCTTTGCGGTGCACTCGCTTTTCCACTACTCTCGAATGGAAAATCTGACACGGACGGAGAGAGATCATGTGCAGGACAGCTTTACGTGCTCTCCGAGGCACGCGGTTGAAACACCGCCAACACCGGGCTAGTACATTACTTATCAGCCGACCCGGACGTCGAACCCAGAACCTCGCCATTCATAGTAGTTAATATAACTGTCTCGTTGGTCTAGACTCTAGTGGTTAGCAAGTTCTAAAATTAGTAATAGCTAGTATTTATTATTTTATTTTAGTAATAAGACCTCCCGTGCGCACTTTGTTTTCTGTACTTTTTATTAAGTGTTTACTTTATATCCTTATGTTTGTGTGGCAATAAATAATTTATCCATATATTTTTATTTATTTTGTGACTAAATATATATATTTTTTATAATAGCTTGAACAAATTATTCTTGTTTGCAGTCAAAAATAAATTAAATGTAATCCATACGAATCCATACTACTATTATAAATGCGAAAGTGTCTCGGTCTGCTCGCTTTCACTGCCCATCCCTTCAACCGATTTTAATGAAATTTGGTTTAGAGGTAGATTATATCCCGGGGAGGGTAATAGGCCTTAATATAATACTTTTTATGCCGCAAAATTCAAAAGATCCCGGGGGAATCAAAATCCTTAATCCACGCGGACGAAGTCGCGGGCATCATCTAGTTGAGAAATACTATCGTAACAAATGCTAGTGAAAATAATCAACTGTAGACAATTTCACCAGCAACAAGTTGGTACGTCAGTTTTCATTATTACATTCCACTTTGGATGCTCATTGTTCATAAATTGTTTCATTTAACCCGCTTGACTGAAAAACTTAAACTATTTTACTTCAACGTAATTAATAGAAAAAATTTAGTTTGTTAAATAAACTTTATATATATATATAAAGTAAGTAAAAGTAACATATATATATATATATAAAGTAAAATAAATAAATATATATATATATATATATATATATACTAGCAGATGCCCGCGACTTCGTCTGCGTGAAATAAGTTATTTAAATTCCCACTGGAACTCCCTAATTTTTCGGGTTAATATATCGCCTATGACACTCACAAACAATGTGTGTCATAATCGGTTCAGTGGATACAGAGATTACCCCCTACAACCTCACAAACTTTACCTCTTTATAATATAAAATAATATTAGTATAGATAAATTACTAGACGATGTCCCGCGGAAACTCTTTGATTTTCCAGCCTAAAGTAGCCTTTGCCCTTCCCCGAGATACAATCTATCTCTGTACCAAAGGACATTGACCAAATTCGCCTAAGAATCAACATACGTTTGAAATATACAGTAATTCTTAGCTTATTTTATAGCCTTTATTCCAAATATTAGTATTTAACGGACACTTCAAATTAATAAATAAATGGGTATTAAATTGATTACTATACGTTTCCGTTTCTGGATTATTAACCACAGATCAATAACTTACAGGTTAAAATAATATACAATACCACCGCTTGAGCGCTAGATCCGCATCATAAGAAACAAGATAAAAGCTGCTTAAAGTGCTAAGTGCGCTAGTATTCTGAATCTCGCAACGCCATCTATTGAAATTACAATAATTTAATATTTTTAACGCCATTTGTGAAATTCTCGATGAATTATGACGATATGACGATCCTTATTAATAATGCCATAGTACGGCGAATCTGGTCTTATCTACATACAATTTACAGCTCTATTAGAAATGGATAAAGATTATATATATTTATTTTATTTTATTTTATTTAGTGCAGAAAACTTACAGCTACTACAGCAGCTACAATTATTAAGATTAAGATTACCAGCCAGCAAACTACAACTCAGGCTGTGAGAGTAACAGAATTCATTGGCTAGAATTCTACGCATAGAGGTGGCCGTGGTGCAAAGGAGATCTAGATTACTATTCTTCTTTAATAGTTTATTGAATGATAAAGAAGATCTTGGCAAATAGGAGTTTTGACGAAATCTGGTATGCGCAGATGGTGGGCGGAGAATTGATTAGGCACGGGGATGAGTATTGGTAGGCACTTTGAGGGATAACTTTTCAAGAAGCGACGGATAATCGACTGAGTTATTAGCAATATTGATGAGCAATATTATTAGCATTTGAGTTATATCACTAACATTTCTCCTAATATCTAAAGGCAGAAGGTGTAAGTGAATACATAAAGCATAATAACTTAGGTTGGGATTTAGATTAAACCTAAACTTAAGAAGCCATACAAATTTTCCCTGGATTCTTTTAATGCAATGAATATACACGTCGTATTGAGTATTCCAGATTTGCGACGCATACTCAAGATTACTCCTCACTAGGGCGCAATAGAGTACTTTAATTGTTTTAAGTTTGATAAAATCTTTAGTTGACCTGATTAGGGAAACCTAACATCTTAGATGCCTTATTAACAATATGGTCCACATGCTTATCGTATAAGAGCTTACTCTCAATAATACACGGTCACGTATCTCGGATATACAATTAAGTTGTTGGTTTTTAATTTTATATGAGTATTTGAACACGGAACGCTTACGTGTAAAGGAGATAGCAAAACATTTGGAAACGTTTAAGTCCAATCTATTGACCAGGCAGTAATGATCGAGTCTAAGTAAGTCATCTTGAAGAAGCATCTGGTCTGTAAAATTGTTTACTACCCTAAAGATTTTCATGTCGTCAGCAAAGAGTAAAAAGTTAGAATTTTGGAAACAGGTTTCAATATCCTGGATAAAAATAATAAAGAGCAGGGGCCCCAGTAAAGAACCTTGAGGTACACCTGAAGGAACACTGCGCCAATTCGAAGTAAAATCATTAAGCACTACAGCCTGAGATCTATTTCTTACATAAGAGGAGAACCAACGAAATAGATCGCATCTTATGCCTGCCTTGGATAATTTGAGTAACAGAATGTCGTGGTCAATTCGGTCAAAAGCTTTGCTATAGTCCGTGTACAGGACGTCAACTTGGTCTTGATTGTCCTTCTTGTTAGACACAAAGTCAGTGAAAAGAACGAGATTGGATACCGTGGACCTGCCCTTGATGAAGCCGTATTGGAAGGGACTGAAGCGGGACCTTAGGACTGAGTACGGTTGGTCATAAACAATTCGCTCTAGAACTTTAGCTAGTACACACAGTTTTGAATTTGGCCGATAATTATCTACTAAATGTTTTGCTCCTTTTTTGTGGATTGGTGTTATAAAACCTGACGTCCAGATCAAGGGCACGACTCCATCTTGCAGTGATTTTTTAAATAATATGGCTACTGGATAAGAATATCGCGCAATTGACGACGAAGATGGGTGGTAGTGTGTAAGGCCCTGCGGATTTTTTTTTCCGATTTCAATAATTTATAAACTACAACTTGATCCACTTCGATACTATGAATGTCATTCAAAGTGATGGATGAATCCTAAGAAGGGCTAGATATTACGGGATTTGCTGAACTTGACTGACTGCTTAGAAAAGATAAAGATATTTATTTGTTCAAGCAGATTGATAGTGAAAGCTGAAATAACCTCAAAATTGAAAATATTTTTGGTAATAAGTAATTTTTAGCAAGTGTCCGTAGTATTAATCTGCTCTCAAGTATAAAAAGGTATTAATTTGAACCCAGTAATCAATGTTTTATGACGGTTGGTTCTTAGGCGACCTTTGTATGGGGACGGAACAACGTCCTTTCATCAAAATCGATTAAAGATTAAATGGGCCGTGAAAGTAAAGAAGATATACCTATGACAGATAGACAAATTTAATTTTAATAGAATATTATAAGCGCTGTTGTCTTAACGTGGGAGGACCCGAATTCGATCCCCGGCAGTGTTTGTTTGGAAATTTATAATTTCTGAGTTTTCTCTGATCTGCGGTGGGAGGTTTGGCCGTGGCTAGTTACCACCTTACGGGCATACTTAAGCCACCATCAAGCGATTTAGAGTTCCGGCAACGTACTAAATATTATATTAATACCTATTCTGTGGTTCCAGTACGATGCCGAGTAGAAACCGATTAGGGGCTTAATATAACTGACATACCCCTAAACAGGTTAGCCCGCATCTTAAATCGGCTAATTTGTAGTGGAAAAAAACATTAATATCCTACTCACATATAATTTAAAACCACACATTCACATATTTCTGATATGGCACAAAAGTATATCATTATAAATCATTAAATAGGCTGTAATAGCCTTATAGGATCCCCGGGCCCCCGTAAATAGGGTTGCTGGAGGTCAAATTGAAGAGCGAGAAAGAAATAAAAAATATTATGCCCTTTTATTTTTTGCCGTACAAATTTCAAATTGCTACATACTCATAAAAATAAGTGATAGGTGATGGCTCGGTTAGTATTCGGGTGAACGGGGGCTCGATCCCCGGGTACGCAATTCTAACTTTTTTTTACCCTGGCACAGTGGTGTGTACTGTTGCTTATGAACGGGAGGTCCCCGGCTCTATTTTACTACTACAGCCCATTAACGTCCCTCTACTGGGCACAGGTATCCACTCTAATAGGAGAGAGGGAATTAGAGCTTAGGCCAACCACGCTGCTCCAATGCGGTTTGGCGCGCTTAACTACTAGGTACATATTAGTAATAATAACCGGGACCGACGGCTTAACGTGCTCTCTAAGGCACTGGGATGAAATATTGCCAACTTTCTAACTCCGGGCTAGTACTGAGAATTTCTAGTCAGAAAAACCCAATACTTATAACCATAAGCCAATACGTTGTTGTGTAGAAAACGATTAGGGGTATGAGCTTAATATAACTGCTCCCAGCAGGTTAGCCCGCTACAATCTTAGACTGCATCATCATTTACCATCAGATGAGATTATAGCCAAGGGCTAACTTGTAGTGGCGTAAAAAAAACAATGGCGTTATTTGTTACACAAGTCATAATTAAAAAAATTAAAAAACACGACTGCCCTGCCAAAAAACGAAGTAAAAAGTTAAAAATCTAAATTAATCTAGTTAAATTAGAATCTTATTCACATTTTTATTAAATGATATTTTTTTGTGAATCACTGGATATTGAACTATAGTGTTATATATTTTTGGAATGTACTCATCATCTTCTAGATGATGATTATATAGTTAATCTTATTTTCGTTTTTTTTTCAATTTAGTCTTTAATGCGGGACCATGGTCACCCGCATCAATTTTTAAAAAAAATTACTAGCCTATGTCATCCGGAATAAGCTAGGGATTCTAACGGTACCTCATTTATCAAAATCGGTTCAGGTGTATATAAGTTATGGTGGAATATAAAAACTCACATACATACATACATACATACATACATGAACCCTGAAAACAATATACTCCTTTTTCAGGCAGTCGTATAAAAAATATACATCACTTAATAAAACTAGCATCACAGCCATTAAAGGTTATACAGTAGGTCATTTTATAATTAAAATATGCATTTCAGAAACATTATGAGGGCTTTTAAAACACACAAAGAGTGAACATAAATACTTAATACGGTCCCCGAACTCGCGTCTACTAACGAGATGCTTCGTAATAACATGCTCTATATTACTCCACTCAACATAATTCACTCAGTGCTCGCTTTATGTTAGACTAATTCATGTTTTCTTTTGTGATGTTTCACATACAATCAGTGTGAACTCTCATTCTATACATTTTAGACTGCCCCAAATACCTTGTACCTTCGCGTGTTAGATTTTGATACGCAATTTTCCGTAATTGCGGAATTTTTGTACAATGTTCGCCGATTTTTGTGAAAAACATAAAGGCTATAACTTCAAAACTGCCATGATTTATGACATAATATTTTAATATTAAATTTTAAAAAATTACAGGTCGTCGCAATGTAGCCCAGCAGGGCGATTATGTAAAACCTGCATCAATTATTGTTAAAGTCTCAATTGTTTTGATTGGCTGAAACTATGCTATTTTTGCTGCGTCATTGGATATTGGTCAATAGTGGAAGTTAACCAAACAAAGGTGATTACGATCGTTACACTGTAGCTATCATTTTTAGATCGATCGATCGATTCGATCGTCCCCCTGTATAGTAATCATCAATGCAAAGTGACAGCATCACAAAATTTTACTTGAATCAGTTTAAAAGCAATTTCTGTGCGAGACGGCCCTTAACGTCTGCGCTTTAACATTTTGGGCTGAGCCCGCAATATCGCACTTCAATAAATCACAAGCTATTACCAGTCAGCGATCAAATTTTACGACCACTTTACCAACACTTGCGACAATGTAGAGATCTCAATTACAACGACCGTAGACTGACGCGATCGTTCTATCGAATCAAAATAATTGATCCACCACCACCACCGATACAGCCCAATAACGTCCCACTGCTGGGCACAGGCCTCCACTTTCATAGGAGAGCGGGAATTAGAGCTTAAACCCACCACGCTGCTCCAATGCGACTTGGCGGGCTTTAACAACTACATATTATCATGTTAATGATAATAACCGGCACCGACGGCTTAACGTGCTCTCCGAGGCACGGGGGTGAAATCGCCGCGGGTGAAATAGTTGATCAAGTGATCGTAACATTATTATACTTTCAGTGTGTTTTTCAGAGGATATCTATTTTTTACATCATACAATTCATACATTGATCGTGTTTCTAATATGCAAAGTTTGAATTGGCCTACTCCAATGCGACGCGTGGTATGTGGTCCGGTTATCGATCGACTACTGCCTAATAAAACGCACAGCTGAAGATTGTTTAGAGTGTACAGTTTGGTGAACAAATTACTTACGTACGTTTTGCGAAACTTTGTAAATCAAAAGTTTTTCCTTTTTTATGTAGAGAAGTTTCCTTAAAGTCGTTATTAGTATTTAAAGATTATCCATGAACATATTTTCCAAATAAAGCCACCAAAATCTCCAAATACAAATAAACCTCTCCAAAGCCCAGTGCAGTCAATTGGCTAGGCGAGGGACTTCAGTCTTTAGTCAGTTTTTTGTGCATGCCTCCAGACGGGCTAAGCCGTCATATTGGTACTCAGATACCAAGACAGATTCTTGCCTGCACATAATCCGCGCGGTTAAGAGAAAGTGCTCCAATTACTTACAAATAAGGTTTATCATAGGCATCAGACAACAAGACAATAATGTCGTCAAAATATTGGGTAAAGACACACAAACATCTGTACTAATCCATCTCTCTCTTGGGTCGTTCCTTTATAGCTGAAGATCGTGGTCCTGGCTAGATCCTACCCTCGAACGGATCTTTTGCTTCCATTAGCCTCTGTTGGTGGCCATTCTCACTAAAGTGTGAAATTTCGTCGCGTTAGACTCCCTCAGCTGGTCAGACCACCTAGTTGGTGAGCGGCCTCTCGTTCTTTTGCCCTCAGTGTTGCCCGTGACAATCAGCTTCTCGAGACTGCTGTCCCCACGTCGTATGATGTGTCCGAAATACGAGAGCAGTCGTTGGTAACATATGGAGGAGAGTCGAATCCGCAATCTGATTGCAACAACCGCTCATTTGTGAGAATTGACACCGAATGTTCAGATGTGTTTCCTTTCAAAAAAGGCGTGCGACAGGGGTGCATCCTCTCTCCCTTACTGTTCAATATTTATAGCGAGTACATAATCCGCAAAACTATGGAAAATTGGGAAAAAGGATTTCTACTGGGGGGGGAAAGGATAAGCAACCTCAGGTACGCGGACGAGACGGTCCTTATCACCACCTCGCTGGAGGAGATGAAGGAACTTCTACAAAAACTGAAAGCAGAGAGTATGGATTTCGGATTGACCATCAACAGAAGTAAGACCAAGTTAATGATAATTGACCGCGCTGGTAAAATACCTGACACAAATATAATACCATCTGTGGATATATCATTATAGTTACATCTATCTTGGCTCCCAAATCTGCAATGACGGTAGTTGTGTGCCAGAAATAAAGAGACGCATCGCAATGGCAAAAAATGCCATGGCACAATTAACTGGGTTGTGGAGGAATTGAGGCATCTCGCTCAAAACGAAGAGTCGCCTCGTACATGCCTTAAACTTCCCAATTTTCATGTATGGAGTGGAAACATGGACCATCAAAGCAAGAGAGAGGCAAAGAATAGATGTTTTCGAAATGTGGTGCTGGAGGCGAATGCTGCGGATTCCGTGGACTGCCAAACGTACAAACGTGTCTATTCTTTTGCAGCTGGGAATCACTGTTCGACTCTCCTCCATGTACTAATCCATACTCATATACATTATACATTTGCCTATGAAAATGTGTCTGTCTGTCTGCTACATTTACAAGACCCATCTGTTCCACCGATAGGTATGGATGGTACAGACATGGGTGGCATCCCGGGGGATATTGGCTACTTTTTATCCCTGAAAATCAAAGAGTTCCCGCGGGAATTTAAAAAATCTTAATCAACGCGTATTCATAATGAAGGCAGGCGCGGATTATCATTTTGTAATACAATATGTGAAAGTATGTGGGTTTTTGCGGTATGTCTTTCAATCACGCCGCAACAGAGCAACGAACCGAGGTGTATATTTTGCAATTGCACGTCTATAATTAAGGACCGTGAGTGTTATAGCCATATTATCCCGGAAAATCAAAGATGATGCACTCTGAGTTGGTAGCTGACTAACCTGGTAAGAGTATAGCAGTTATATATAAAACCATGCCCCTAAATCGGTTTCTACACGGCATCGTACCGGAACTTCCACGCCGGAACGCTGAATCGCCTAGCGGTACGTCTTCGCCGGTAGAGTGCTGCTGTAGTAAGAACTAGCCATGGCCGAAGCCTACTATTTACTACTATAATTTTAGAATTAATTATAAATTCATAAGCATAAAGTCTCTAACTCCCTCTCTCATATGAGAGTGGAGACCTGTGCCCGGAAGTGGGACGTTAATTGGTTGTAGTGGTTGTGGTAGTGGTACAAGCATAAAGTCGCCCGTCTGCATAAAGCCTTATAAACCAACCAAATAAAAATGTCACCTTCAATAACGTAGCCCTCTATACTTTAGTAAACATTAAAATTTATAGGATTAATATCTTCTTGGAATGGGTTGGAAAATTTCAACAGGCTTGAATAAGCTCCGACAGCCGTGATCGTCTAGTGGTTAGGACCCTACGTTGTGGCCGTAGTAACCCAGGTTCGAATCCTGGTCACGGCAGCTTGCAGCTGTCGCGGCGGAGTTGTATTTTTTATTAATTAGGTACTCATATAACTGCTAGAGGATGCCCACAACTTCGTACGTGTGGTTTAAGGGTTTTTGATTCCCGGTATTTTCCGGGATAAATTGATTAGGTATGAGTCTTTGATAATAAACCTGTATAAGCAATTTTACGGAATTCTAACCAAAATGGAGTATATTGCGGGTTAGGTACACGCAAATCCTATGTTTTTAAAGAATTTACTTGAAAATCAGCATTAAGGTTATTAGTTTTGAATAATAAAAACCTGCATAAGCTATAGATAGCCTCCATAGTTGGCCCTTTTGCAGCGGGAAAATTTCATAATGTATGAAAATCAGAAATTGTACACGGACGAAGTCGCGGGCGACCACAAGTGATAACTAATAAGACTAAATGGTCATAGCGTATGGCATAATTTGTTAACTAATTTTCAATTTTCCAAGATTGTGTTGAATACCTCGTGATTATAATCAACAACTTTCTTTGGATTTTCGATAACTACTTAATTATCGAAACGAAATTTCAATTCATTTACATATACTTCATTTAATTACTAACTTGCTTGAACACTGTAATACCACTATTGTTTTATAATGAATATAAACTTAATATTTCTATTATTTAGTATTTCTTTATTTTCAACGATTCAATACACGAAACAGGCAACTTTTAGTGATAGCAAAAATGACCTATACTTCGATAAAGGTGACGACATAGCGAAACGAAATTTATTGCGAAGAGGTATCAATGGTCGACAATTTGGAGGAAGGAAAAATTTTATGGTGGGACGAATCACTATGAAAGAGTACAAAGTCTTATTGAAGGGCATTGAAGATGGATCAAAGAAATTGCAGAGGGAAATTGTTCATATTGTTAATCCCGCGAGTCATAATATCCATTGGCATACCGCTGATAATGAAAAATATCATTTTGAGACAAGAAGTAGTCCACGGACCCGTCCACCACATCATGGGTTTCATAATATCGGTCCTAATCGTCGTCGAGGGAATTAGAGGAAATGGTATCCGGATAAAAGCCGGATGGTAGACGCAATTTTTTGTTTTTTTTTTTTAGATAACGATAAGATTGACGTGTATATTAAATTATTGGTCTTTATTGTACCCTATTGTCTTTGACATAATTATTTATATTATATTTATTTATTCATAAATATAAATATATAAACATTTAAATAAATAAATGTATATATCTAATATACTACATTATTGTAGTTTGCGCACCATCCGGTTTGTATTCTCTTCTCCTGTCTCCAAAGGTTGAGGGCGGTCTTATCGCCTTATGCGATAAGACCGCCTTTGAAAACTGTATAGTCCTAGTTCGTAGTCGTATCTTCTTTATTTCCGTGTTTTTGTGTGCAATAAAGATTTCATAATAATAACTAATTTTGTTTTTGAGTAAATTCGCTTTCATATTCGGTGATACTTACCTCATGCAGCAATAAAAGATAAAAGACTCACTATCAAATTGCTTTGATTAAAACATCTTTGTGTGATGAAGGAACCAGATATTTAATTCGCTATAATCCGCGACAACAGGAAAATCTATGTGGTACAGTGGTTCTCACCAAACCACAGAAATCCCCCAAAAAACTACCCTCAACGTACGTTTCACTCCGATACCGGAGCATCTTCAGGAGATGTTGCCTCCACAATGAAGATCCCGCAAAATTAAAAGTTCCTCCAAAAAACTTAATCCACGCGGACGAGCCTATGTCATTCTCCTGGTCTATACCCATGCCAAAAATTCACGTCGATCCGTTGCTCTTTTGCGGCGTGATTGAAGAACACCACACTTTCTCATATTATATAATATTAGTATGATGGAATCGATATATTTTAAGATCACTCGAAACCGTTATATCGATTTTGAAAGGAGTCAAAAAAATTAAAAATATCGGCACTCCTTTAAAATTTTACAGAAATCCTCATTTGTGATCGATGAATACATAACCTACATCGATTTATTGAGGAATTGCATCTGAGTACATAAAGTTGAAGTGTTATAGGATCCACCCAGACCAATGGTGGACTCCACAGTGATATTCGATCCACTGGTAGATCCAAAAAGTGTATCCCAGTGGATTGAGGGCCTGTGTCCTTCTCTGGAATGCAACCTATCTCTGTACCCATCAAAAGCGCAACAGACAGACCAACACACTTTCACATTTATTATATAAAAAGGATGGACGCCACTCAGATTCTCCTGTAGCCCTATAATAATAAACTAGCATCAATCATACTTACAATCTTAAGTGTGTAAAAGATGAGTTTTAAAATAAGTTACCTACTGTCACCGTAAGATTGTAAAAAGCGTTAGATTATAATCTAACTCGCGAAATTCTAAACTGTCGAAAGATTGTAAACTGTTCAGTGTTCTAAGTTTCAATTTATGAAATATTCATTTTATTTACGTTTTCTTGTCTCTTTCTTGTAGGTAAGGTTAGGGTTCGACATAAATAATCGATAAATCGGGTTTATCGGTTTAATCGGGTTTAAATACCTATCAGATTACAATCTACCGGAAAATAATGCGTTAAATTGTAATCTTTCGACAGTTTAGAATTTCGCAAGTTAGATTATAATATAGGTAACGGTTTTTATAATCTTACGGTGACATAATATGCAGTAGAATAAAGTTTCTTAATTTCTTAGGAGTAAGAAAGCAGACGGTTCGGATTTGAATGGGGCGTGGGACTGGTCTTGTAAAAAGTGAAAATAAGGAAAATAAAATATTAAACCAGCTTTTATTGTTTTAATCCATGAATTTATCTTAATTTCAGTGGTGATATTATTTAATCTTTCCACGATTAGCAACACTAAACATGAGTAGGTGACAATGGCGCATTCATATTTTTGACGTTTTCTGTCAAGTGTCAGACATTACTAAAAAAAATAACACGGTCACTTGTCAAAAATGACATTTGACACACTTCGCGCCAACTGTCTTCTCTATGGCTGAAGGGCGCCATCTTGGAAACATATCGAAAAACTTTGAAATCTACTTTTATTTTTTTGCAAGTTAATTAGTTTGCTATTCAAATATATTTTATTTTTAATAAAATCTAGGTATTTTACTCTATTCACGATAAAGTGTATACTTTAACAGCTTTTATACAGTTTTACATAGATCTTACTTTTTTTTTGGAAAAGTTCCTCGCAAGCGCAACATCGTGTTAGAAAAATGATGACGGGAGTTCGGATTGACGGAACGGCTACGATATTTATGTTGCGCAATATATTTCAAAATATCAGTATTTTTACGACTTACTCATTACATTATTTCATTTCATTTCCTTTACCCAAGACGAGAGCTCTATAATAGGTACGAGTAGGTACCTATTGTCGAAACTGCAAGATGTTGCCGCTATAGACGTTTCAATAGACATCCATAGCGGCAAAATCACTCAATTGCTCACAATGAACTTACAAACACTTAAAACTTATATTACTTATGAACATAACAATACAAACACACACACAAAACAACATTAGACCATTTAGGCGAGCGCGCTCCAACCATGACTACTTACTTGTTTTGTTAACGTTTTTATTATCTTAATATAAGTCTGCAGTGGAAACCGGGAACTGAATACAGTCACAACAGATTTAGGATTGGTCTCCGTAGCGTAGCGGAGACCAATCCGCTAAGCGTAGCGGATTCTGTCAATTTGACAATTGAAATAAATGGCAGTTTAAATTGGTTTGACATTATTTTTGATAATTTTTGTTTTGTTGTTTAGATTTATTATTTATGTGATATGTATATGTATTTTAATTTTGGACGTAAAGGCGCCGTTAAGGAAGTACAAGGTCATTGCATGATGTTTTATTAATTTAAGATAATAATAAGTAAGACTAGCACTTTGTAATCTTTTTTTTTCTGTTGTTTTGTAATACGTTCCTAATAATTTATGCACGATTGTACACCACACTATGGTAGAATGATATACCTTCTGTATTCAGAAATAAAATTGATTTGAGTTGAACTACATTTGAATAGGTAGGTAAGTAGGTATCTATTTTACTTCAAAATTCAAATGTTTTTTATTCAAATAAACTTTTACAAGTACTTTTGAATCGTCAAGTGAATCTATAACTGGTTCGGAATGCCATTCCTACCGAGAAGAACAAGCAAGAATCTCGGTGGTTTCTGAAAATAATGTAATCAAAATAATGATACCATAAACAAAATCAATACAATCTTCGTAATATGTTTCTCGCAACTGCACAGTGTCCTAAGTGGTTTCCAAACGCTTAAAAATTTGTCGGAAATAGCGGCACAAAGTGCTGGCGAGCTGGGAACTCAATAGCACAGTCTAGACTCATTCTGTTGCAATGACTTTTAAGCTATTTGCCTTATAGCAACACATCGGGTTCCCTGAAAATATATCCAATGGCATGAAAAAGATTCAAAACTTTGTTACACAAGTAACAAAATAATACATAATAATATGTCTCTTCCATATTGGAACCATAGGGTCCCGGACCTTTGAAAGGCGTATACGAGGCGCCGAAACCAACTCGCAGAGGCCCGTTAGACAATCACTCTAAAGGAAATGTGATACCAACCGGCGAATATCCCTATATGTACCATGCGAGTGCACCCAAAGTCCCCGGTTAGTGCATGACTATTGCAAAACATGATAACAACTGATTGGTATAGGTTTACGGGTACACGTTTATACACTTAACGTATTTTGAAATAATAATATTAGTATAGGTATAAATAAACCATTAACAATTAACAGAAAACAAAAGCTATAAACAAAATTATTGCACTTTTCTTTTGTTTCCCGTAGCTATTCTTTGAAGCTACCATCCCACCACTGTAGTGCAGGGTCGTAAAAGATTCCCAAGATGTCCGACATTTAAAAATAAGTAGGTAATAAAAACTTAAGTGCTGGTGAGTTGCGCAACTCAATAGCACCGTCTAGACCGCTTCTGTTATAATGGTTTTAACTAAATAACTCTAACTAAAATAAACTTTTCAAATCTCACAATTTTCTCTACATATCGGAGACGGATGAGACAGCTGTTTTAAAATAAACTTTTCATAGCTTAATCCTTTAACTTTGCCAAGTATTATTTTTAATTTCTTTGTTTTTAAACAATCACTTACACCAATTATATTTACAAAAGCGTACGTTAGCTAAGTAGTAAATAGAATATGCGCTCCAGCGTAAATTGAATTGAATTTGAAAACAGTTACTCCCACCATTCCGCTGAAATTTTACATATCTACACGTTTAGTTTGGATGACCAATGGGGCCAATTCTGTTAAGCACAATCTCTAAACGAAGCTAACTACGAACTAACTTTCCGTAGGGAGTATTATGAAAGGAATAGCAATATAAATAGAGTTGTCATTTTAATTTAGTTTAGAGATTGTGCTTTACAGAATTGGCCCCAAAGCTTAGCTAATGTGACGTCATTTTAAATCTAATATGGTGGATTCTCAAAGATGGCGGTCTAGTAATTTTTATGCCTAGGCCGAGTACACGGGACAGGTGCATATCGTGGCACTCCTCACTCTATCTTCGTCTTTATCGTCGGTATTGATGGTTTGATTTGTCGTCAGGAGCCAGTGATGCAGCGTGATGTACGGTAACGCCACCGAGGAGGGCGAGGGCGACTCCACGGTACAGGCGCATATCGTGGCACTCCTCACTCTCTATATTTTCGTCTCTATCATCGGTATTATTGGTGAGAACTAATTCAGTCAAGTAGATAGAGGTCCTCTAATCTAAGAGCGAACGCACCTCTCATTTATTTACGCGCACAAAAAGGTGCTATAGCAATACATACTGATAAAGTGGACGTCGTTATTGGTCGTTTAGGCGTACTAAACTCGCCGGCATATTTAGCGGAACATAAAAAAAGGTCCATAATTAAAAAAATATGGTTTTATTTTAAAATCTACTTACTACACATCTTTTGTTATTTAAAGTTTCATTTGTTTTACTTAAAATGAGATCACATTAAGAACAGATTTTGCGAGTAAAGGCTATTTGTGAAAAATGGTACATTTTTGAACTTTTCACGTAACCGGGAAAAGTGAAATTTAATATTAAAATTACAATTAATTAAATTAGAAAAATGGTGATTAATATCGCGTATTTCCTCCACGTGCTCTTATTAAAGTTTCTACCCGTCTAGGCATACTGAGAATGATGTTATCGATGGTCTCCTGGGATAGTCTCCGCCATTCCTCAACTACGGCGATTCGCAGTTCTCCCACGTTGGCAGGAGCTGGAATTCTGGACTTAACTTTTCTTTTCAGCAAGTCACAAACGTGCTCTATTGGGTTCATATCCGGTGATCTCGACGGCCACTCCATAACAGTGATATTCATATCATTAAGATAAGCTTGAGTTACCCGAGCGGTATGCGGCCGAGCATTATCCTGCATAAAACAAAATGAAAGAATAGAAGCAGTGCGGGGTGTAACCGTAAGTGAGCGTACGGTATGAAGAAGGCTCGAAGAAGCTGGTTTGGGTTCATTTGTGCCCGCCAAGGCTCCAAGGCTCGAGGTAAATCATCGTAGAAACAGGTTAACTTTTGCTCAGGAACATCGACTTTGGAACGCGGACCAATGGGGTAAGGTATTGTTTAGTGATGAGTGCAGAATTCTCTTAAATCAAATTGACGGCAGGCAAAGAATATACAGACGCAAAGGAGAACGATACATTCAGACAAATTTTGAAACTACAGTTGTGGATCAAAACTTCAGTTGTGGAGAAACTACGGTGGTGGATCAATAATGGTTTGGGCGGGCATTTGTTTGGGAGTTCGCACAGACTTGGTAGTGATTGACAGAGGGAGTCTGACTGCAGACCGCTATATCAGAGAAGTTTTAGAAGAAAATGTCGTACCGTTTGCCCCATATATCGGTGAAGATTTTGTTTTTATGCAAGATAATGCTCGGCCGCATACCGCTCGGGTAACTCAAGCTTATCTTAATGATATGAATATCACTGTTATGGAGTGGCCGGCGAGATCACCGGATATGAACCCAATAGAGCACGTTTGGGACTTGCTGAAAAGAAAAGTTAAGTCCAGAATTCCAGCTCCTGCCAACGTGGGAGAACTGCGAATCGCCGTAGTTGAGGAATGGCGGAGACTATCCCAGGAGACCATCGATAACATCATTCTCAGTATGCCTAGACGGGTAGAAACTTTAATAAGAGCACGTGGAGGAAATACGCGATATTAATCACCATTTTTCTAATTTAATTAATTGTAATTTTAATATTAAATTTCACTATTCCCGGTTACATGAAAAGTTCAAAAATGTACCATTTTTCACAAATAGCCTTTACTCGCAAAAACTGTTCTTAATGTGATCTCATTTAAAGTAAAACAAATGAAACCCTAAATAACAAAAGAAGTGTAGAAAGTAGATTTTAAAATAAAACCATATTTTTTTTATTATGGACCTTTTTTTTATGTTCCGCTAAATATGCCGGCGAGTTTAGTATAAATTCTACGGCCAGATCTGTCGGCCAACTTGAGCATATAAAGATAGTGAAGCGCATTAATTTTTAGATGAGACGAGATCTAACATGCTCATCCCTATTCCTGTAAGTTTGTTACTGTAAGTATAGAGGAATCCTATTCCAAAGCATTAGCTAACTGTACGAAAAGCTAACCTTAAAATAGAATCTTGTCTTGTAGAGTTTATGTTCTTTAAGGATTTGGTAAGTAAATCGCATGGATCAGGTACGGTTGACTTGATACAAGACTGACACACCCCCTAAAGAAGAAGAACTTAGATTCCTAGACACCTACATGATTTTAATGGCGTCGTAATTGGTTGTGATGTATTAATGTCAAGCACAAAGTCACGATGTACGATGAAAGATTTTGTCCAAATCAATTCTAGAGCTTCTATTAAAAGAGCCAAGAGGTTGCTTACTGCCTGTATCTGCTGATCTAATGCTTATTTCTCCTTTATAGGTAATGTTAGTTTAATGGCCGCGTTAGCGTCAGGCGGTGCGTCTCGTCTACGCACACCGCAACTCCTAAGCGTGTGTGCGGCTGACCTGCTCGTGTGTGCGGCCAGCGCGCCCCTCGCCGCGACCCATGCCGCTAGGATACATCACTTGCCGTGCCATGTCACGCATTATATCGAAGTGAGTCACTGTTTTTATTAATAATACTACTGTTCACACATGTCACAGCTGCTGAATATGTATACGGTCACATCATCATGTCACGTATTATATCGAAGTGGGTCACTGTTCCACTTGCGTCACAAATGCTAAACGCGTATATGGCGATCTGCTCCGTGTACTCATCACCGTGACCAGTATCGCTAGGATATACGACTTGCCGTGCCATGTCACGCATTTTATCGAAGTAAGTCACTGTTATTATTATTAGTACTACTGTTCACACGTGTCACAGCTGCTGAAGATGTATACGGTCACCATGATATCGAAGCGAGTCACCGTTCCACGTGCGTCACAACTGCTAAACGCGTATATGGCAACCGGCTCCGTGTGCTCATCACCGTGACCATTATCGCTAGTATATACCACTTGCCGTGCGATGTCACGCATTATATCTAAGTGAGCCACTGTTGTTTTTATAACTTATCACAGTTCCACGCCTGTCACAACTGCTGAACACGTATGCGGCGACCTGCTCACTGTGTGCTTATCACTGTGACGAGTATCTTGCCCTGCCATGTCACGCATTATATAGAAGTACCAGAAGTCACTGTTCCACGCGCACCGCAAATGCTGAGTGTGTATGCGTCGATATATGTCCATCGACCCCGAAATTCTATAATATTCAGGTTAATGCCATTATCTCATTATTTTTCGGATTTTTCATTCATAAGTAACCCACCAATATACAAAAAGTTACCTCATAAAACTCGAAAATTATCACACCTATTACGGGAAGTAACAAAAATATTTGTTTCAGTCATTCCCCGTGGCCGCAAGCACGCTGTCGCTAGTGGCGATGGCCGCGGACCGATGCGGTGCGGTGCGGCGCGGACGCGGTACGCTGTGTGCACGACCCTTCTTAGCCGTGTTCCTAGTGTGGCTGACAGCTTTATTGCTAGGTTGGATACTTTCTTCATACATCACATGACATCTATAAATTGATTACACGACGAGAGATGTTTTCATTAAAATTCTCATCTCTATATGATATCTCTTAAATTGCCGACGACGACATCCATGGCGCAGCTTTAAGCACTGTTGTCTTAACGTGGGAAGTTTGATTCCCGGCAGGGTCAATTAGAGAATTTATAATTGCTGAACTTTCTTAGGCCTGGTAATTTTTTTTCGGTCGTGCATAGTTACCACTCTACCGCCAAGCGATTTATCGTTCCGGTACGTGGCCGTGTAGATACCGACAAGGAGTATGGATTTTAATATAACTGCAATACCCCTAACAGGTTAGCCCGCTACCATCTTAGCCTGCATCAATCCGAGGCCGAGGGGTATGGCAGAATAAAATTGACACAATATAACATCTATGTTGACTTAAATTAAAAATGTTGTGTTAATTTTAAATTAACTTTGAAACTGTCTGAAAATTTATCTCATGAAAATTAATTTCCTGTTCTATTACATTTAGAACATTTTGAATTAAAAGGTAAAAGTTTTGGAGTTTAAACAAACATCACTCAAACATACTGAGTAGGGAACGAACATGTAAACTTTTAGTCCCCATTAAAAAGTTTGTCTTTGTAATCGTCCAAATGGCTTTTATAATCAACTTAATAGCCTGTTATGTGGCGTGCTCTACTAGAATCGCGTTTAGATCCCATTTTGTTTTACCACTACAGCCCATTAACGTCCCACTGGCTGGGCACAGGCCTCCACACTCTCATAGGAGAGAGGGTATTATAGCTTAGACCCACCACGTTGCTCCAATGCGGGTTGGCGCGCTTTAACGTTAGTGTTAATAACCGGGACCGACGGCTTAATGTGCTCTCCGAGGCACGGGGGTGAAACACCACCAACTTCCTAACTCCAGGCTAGTAGTAGCTAGTTAGAAGAACACAATACTTAATTATGGCCCGACCCAGGACTCGAACCCGGGACCTTGTCGGCCGCAGTCGAATATGCTAACCACTAGACCAACGAGGCAGTTTATCAATAACTAGCTGATGCCCGCGACTCCATCCGCGTGGATTCAGGTATTTTGGTTTAGGGGGAACTCCTTAATTTCCTGGGATAATAATTAATTTGCCTATATGCTATTCCAGATTGTAATCTCTGTGCCAAATTTCATCCAGATCCGTTTAGCCGTTCTGGCGTGATTGAGTAACAAACTTCCATCCATCCATCCATCCAACCTTTCGTATTTATAATATTAGTATAGATAGTATTAAAAATTAAGAGCTACAAACTTTTTATTTTCTTATCTTACTTATAATAAAATTAGTTTAAGAAAACTTTTCTCAATCTTTTATTAAAAAGCTGCTTTTCTTTTGTTAATCATCAACAGATTATCAAAAGATAGGCTTTTAATATTTAAGAACTTTTAAATAATCAAAGAACTCCCCTTGGAAATTAGTCACGACTCACGATTCTCACCAATGAGGAAAATGAAGCAAAGAGTAGAGTTGATGCAAATACCTTATAACATTGATGAATCCACCGTTTTACAAGTCTCAGAACACCTTTTGTAAGTAGTTTTAATTCGAGTCATTATTAAGTAGTAATTAACCCCCGACGGAAAACGAGGGTGTTATAAGTTTAACGTGTATAAGTGTCTGTCTGTGGCATTGTCATACGTCAAAACGCGTGATTAGTATGGGATTTCGTATGAAATACTGAATTGTGAAATCATAAAAATTCGACGTACCTTTTCACTTTAATCGGTAGTTTTAAAAAGCGACGTAAATAAAATATATTGGACTAATAGTCAAACACCCAATTGTTCCAACAAAGGAGGCATTGTTATTGTGCAATGCACGCCAGGCATCTAGTTTATTATACAAAATTCGATCCCTAAATCCTGTCTCTTTCTCCACAGGTGCCATGACAGTTATATCAACCTGCCTATCCTGTCCACCGCTAGCCGCAGCGCACGCAGTCATCACCTACTGCATACCGGTCATCGCCGTCACTCGCTGTCACTGGGCCGTGCGAGTCAAGCTCACTGCGCTCTCACTGACGGCCAGGGCCGCACACGGGGAGCTCCCCTTACCAGTCCCACTAATTCGAAGACCAACACACGTTATTATAGTTGCAGGAGTGGGCGCTAGAGAAAGAAGAGATGCAGTCGATGGAGGGGATATAAGATCGAAGAAGCTCCAGCCTAGTCTATTAGGTCCACAGCCTCAAACGTCAACGTTACGTTCCCGACGACGTTTGGGGAACGTTTTAGTTGGGATTGCGTTAGTGTTTGCTGCATGCTGGTGCCCGCATGCTGCTATAGTTATATGCAGCGCGTTTGGCGTGAACGCTCCACTAGTGATATGCCAATACGCGTTGTTACTCGGTCACGCGCATTCAGCGCTGAACGCTGCGGCCTATTGGTTACTGAATAGACACGCGTTGACCGCTGCATGCGCTGCGTGGCGTATTCCTCAACTCAGGGTTAGGGAAGAAAGGCCTTCGTCCACGAACGAGGCGGCGCTGGGAGCTTTCCATCCCCGTCTCGCTCGTCCAGCCCGCTCGCCCCGTCCTCCTCCCTCTAGCTTTCTATATTGATGTCCATCTAAATTCCGTTTCACAGCTTATGGGTACTGCGATAAATAGATAAAAATCAGATGATTTTTGGACAGTACTAGTACAGTTTATCAATTCGTTGTACACACTTGTAGTTTTAAGTTAAGTCGCTGAAAATTGTAATTCCTTTCTGAGCATCACATAGCCCGCTGCCTTACTGTTGATTGGATAATGTATAATGCAATCATCAAACTTATCCCGATTATCCAATTAATCATTGTCATTAACTGAATTACAATAAGCGTCATTATATATGTACTAGATGGAGCCCGCGACTTCGCCCGCGTGGATCAAGTTTTTTATAATTTCCGCGGGTACTCATTTATTATTCGGGATAAAAGTAGCCTATGTCCGTCCCCGGGATTATCTGTACGAAATATCATCAAAATCGGTTGAAAAATTGCCATAAAGCATAGCAAACAGACGACAGACAAACATGCACACTTTCGCATTACTTTATAATATTACTATGGATTTCATGTAGCTTGCTTATCGGAAGGATAGCAATCATCCTATTGATGCTTAAAAAATTGGTACAAGAATCTCATTTCTAAGTAGGTGCAACGTCAATGCCGTAACGGTGGTGCTTTCGATATATAACTCAAACATAGCCAGCCAGGGGATGTGTTCGCTACTTGATTGTCTTTGTGTTATCATATTATCATGTTATAGTATTGTAAAGTAAATGTCTTGTATATAAACGTCGCAGTACCCATGAGTTGTGAAACGAATAATATCTTCTAAGCTCTCTCGATCTGTGATTCCTGTCTCTCAGTGCCTCGTATAGTCTACGCAAGAGCGTCTCGGACGGCGTTATGAATGTTGTTCGGGATTATATTGTGAATATCCGTCAAGCAATAAAGTGTATGAAACTGTTATATTTGTTTTACTGGCATATTCCATTTTTTACAACCTTAACAACGCATCATATTTTTATGTGACATAAAGGGATTACAATATTTTAATATGTTCTGTCATTTCAATTTTGTTTTTCGAAATAACGCCCACCCATAAAACCTGTATTTATCACTAGCTTGCATCAATACAAGCAAGTATTACATGAGACAAAATCTTCTAAAGCATCAGGTTTCCAAAATAGCTGTGCTGGTGGTGCCATAATCGAGTAGATCGAGTGTTTTATTTGATAGATTATAACATCTCGGAAACCTAGCGATGAGCGATGATGAAGAAAAGCGATGGCGCGGTGGACACGCTATTGATTTATCATTACTACCACAAAATAGATCGATAAATTCCCACCGCAGATTCCACTGTTCCACACATTCGTCGCAGTCCCCGTCAGTCGTGAAAACAATAGTGAATAAGTTGTCTATGTGTATTCCGGTCTTTCAGTGTCTCGTATAACTATACGAGAGTGTGAACGATAGTAGAGATTTTATAGTAATCGCACATCTATCATCACGAACCGCACCAGCCGCAGTTATTCAGTGCGTCGGGCACGTACCTACCTACTAACGAGATCAACATTCTATAAATATAATATTAGAAGGAAATACTGATTATCAACTTAATTATACTTTAATTTAGCTTTTCACTCAAACACTGCGGTCGGCGCCATTTACACACCGATATCTCTCAGAGTTCCTAGACTAGTGTTGCCAGATCTATACAGAGTTGACCACCGTAGAGACAGTGCCATGCTATGCCATGCCATGCCATGAACCACTCGCTTTAATTTTTCCCTCTAACACTAATCAGTAAAAATGCATTATAATGTAGAGGTAGTTTAATTTAATGTGTTCACGCTCACATGTACATGTACAAGTAGCAGTACACACACTGGCGTAAAATCCGTAATGAATAGCGCGATTTAGATGTGCGATCATTTTTACTGTGAAACTGTCGGACAATAAAGTGTATGAAACTGTTATATTTATTTTATTGTTTTCGTGAATGGCGACATAAACGTGTAATTATTCTGACGACAGAACGGTTTATGCGTTTTCTGCCGTTAACGTCCGTAATCTTACCTAATACCACAGCGTAAATATTATGTACAGTGAGGCAGCACCGCACCACACCGCACAGGCACCGTTCACCGTTCTACGCTTTAAGTAAGTAACGCACAGTTTTGAAGATATTCGAATTCCCCATATTTGGGGATCTCACCGACTGTTTTTTTTTATCCCACTACAAGTTAGCACTTGACTGCGAAATTCCACCGATAGTAAGTATCTAATCATACAATATAATATTGTAGGTATACATCTGGTGTCATACTTACGGCTAAAGCAATACTTAAGCAATGTTTATCAAAATTACAGTTTGATGTCACGTACCTTGGCGTTCCTTATATAAGGATTATAATTCTAAAATACGAAAGTCAACAATAATGAAACAATATGGCTTTAAGAGTAGGCGGTAAGGCCCCAAGATTTCTTTTAGCTGCCTAACCTTCAGGTGAGATCGCAGTCAAGGGAGTCTTTTAGTGGATAAAAAAGAAGTATAGCATTTATATTAAACCCATACCCCTAATCAGTTTCTACACGGCAAGAGAGACAAGAGAAAATTCAGTATTTTTATATTCCCAAAATGACCCTGCTGGGGATCGAACCCGGGACCTACTCCCACTGATAAGACCACAGCGTCATGGAGGTCATCATAAATTTAGATGAGCTAATTAAATGAAAGTACGAAATTACCTCTCAACAAAGAATACTTTTGAAAAACAGCAGCAATTAATTTAATAAGTCATACCAGATTATCTCTGTCGCAAAATCACAAAGGGCCATTAAAGAATAATGAAGTTGGATATCGAATTAGTGACAAAACGTCCATACAACCCTACAGGGATCAATTATTCCGGGACGTAATTTGAACTTGACACGTGACTTTGGTGTTTAGGGAACGATTTTCCTGCAATTTTTCCAGAACTTTGCATATCCTCTGCTATTTTTTAAACAATTAATGTAACATTTTGCAATTGTGAATTGTGGAGTCGATATAATCTCCTAAGAATGTATATATGTGAGATATTTTGAGAATGCTCATTATTATTGGTAGTGGTATTTTGGAAGGTTTTTATGGTGTATTTTGGCGTGGTTTTGACTAGCTCTTATTTTATTTTATTAAGTATGGTAAATAAAATGTTAATGCAAATGAATTTGTGAACATTATGGAACCAATATTTACTAGTCTTACTTCTTACTAATATTATAAATGCGAGGGTTTAGATGGATGTATGGATGTTTGTTACTCAATCACGCCCAAGCGGCTGAACGGATCTGGCTGAAATTTGGCACAGAGATAGATTATAGTCCGGAATAGCACATTTTATCCCGGAAAATTAAGGAGATCCCGCGAAAACCAAAAAACCGACTCGATCCACGCAGAGTCGCGGGCATTAGCTAGTATATCATAAGTAACAATAACCTCTTTTTTTGGTTTGGGAATAAATGGCTTACTTATTTATTTATGTGGCACGGGCTGAGGAGGTGGAGATAAGTTTAATTTGTATTTGTATAAGTTTAGTAATACTAAGTATAATGAATTGTAGTGTTGGTCAATAAACTTTTATTTATTTTTTATTTTTATTTGTTTTTATTTTGGTGTGGTTGTGATGCGTACCTATTGCTTGCTTGAGTGCTTTTTCCTGCGAGATAGAAAGATAGATAGCAATAAAGTGTTGCACACAAGAAAGAATACGAAAAGTATAGTTACCTAAGTTAAGCTACGTATGCGCAAAGAGCAATCTCCAGTAGGCAACCTTTCTGTTGGAGAATTGAACAAGGTGTGTATGTTAGTATGGCACAAAACAATACAAGGTTGACTGAAATCTGAAAAACCGTGAGTAAGTCAACGCTGCGCTGTCCAGTGCGAAGTCTCCATTCCAGCACTTTGGGACCATTAAGTGATTTTAGGAAACTCCACCCAAGCGAAGCAGGTGCCATTTATCATACTTTTTTTTCAAAAAAAATACAGCTCCGCCGCGACAGTTGCTAGCTGCCGTGACCAGGATTCGAACCTGGGTTACTACGGCCACAACGTAGGGTCCTAACCACTAGACGATCACGGCTGTCGAAGCTGGTGAAAGGTACGGCGAAAATATCCAATGCCTTGTTATAATGAAAAGTTGCCACAATTTGCAGTCGTACCAATTTAATGCTTGAGTGAATGCAGTAAAGTCTTGTACACATAAGTTTGACTTTTTGCAAGAAAAAATTTCTGTATAACAGGAAAAACGCGGGACTCTGGACTGTAAAAAATGTGTGTGACAGAACGTGATATGTGTTAGTGTTTGTCTCTCTGCCTCTAGTATAGATGGAGATAGAGTACCTACCTGTTTCGAATTGAAACCGCAAGTTGGCTCACGCAAGTACGGCCGCGTCGTACGCAAGATCTTCTCAAGATATTGCAGGTTCGAGTCCCACTGTTGTTTTTTTTTAAATAGAATACCGTGTGAAAAGAACTAACGTTCTTACGGAGTGTTCAACGATACCACACTGCTTGTTTTATTCCACAAGATAGCCATTGGCTGCGATCTTCCCCGAGTAAGTGATTATGCAATCTAAGTTACGTCAAGTACATTTTGATATTTAAAATCCCGTAGGAACTCTACGATTTTCCATTATTTAAACAAGTAGCCTGAGTTGTTCAGGTCTTCAACTATATCCATGCAAAAAATCACGTCAAACCGTCTCTCATAAATTGAAAGACAAACAAACACTTTCGAATTTAAAATATTATTTTTGAATTTGTACATTTTTTAAAATATTTATTACAGTATTAATAAAAAGATCCATCTGTGAAAAAAGCCTTACATTTCGCAGCAGAGCAAAGCTACGGGCACCTGCCGTCTTGACGCCGTGGTTAGAATGGACTGGACTTAGAATATTTTTCTTTGCACAGCGAGCCAGAGGTGTATGACGACTAATTCTCGCCATTGACTGTAAATAATTTCACATTTGAAGATAAAAAAACAAGAAATTGTATATTACTGTCCAGGCCGGATATAAAAAAATTTGTGAACCAGCTAGTATTTAGCGGACAGAAGGACGCGAGACGTCACGACTCGCTGGTCGAATGTGTAACAGCCTTTACGGAATTAAAATGTATAAAGCATATTTTGCAGTACAAAAATGAAAATGAATATTGGTTTTAAATGCTTTGTGATGGAAAAATCTTGTTATTTTTTGCTGTATAATTTTTCATCCAATTAATCGGTACTTTGTGCCTCTTGTAAAAGTTCGTTCGGTATTTATTTTAATGGCTTTCACCTATGATCTATATAAAATAATATAACTAATATTACAAATGCAAAAGTTTGGATGGATGGATGTATGGATGTATGGATGGATGTTTGTTACTCAATAACGTGCGAACGGCTGAACGTATCTGGATGAAATTTGGCAGAGAGATTGATTATAGCCTGGAATAACACATAAGCTTTTTATCCCGGAAAACTAAGGCATTCCCGCGGGAACCGAAAAATCTCAATCCACGCGGACTTAGTCGCGGGCATCAGCTAGTGATCTATTTAAAATCTATGGTTCCTTTTGAATTGTCAATGGCACTGGTTCCGAATGCCATTTTTATCCAGAAGAGTCAGCAAAAAACTCGGTGGTTGCTCTTTTGAAAAAACAAACAATAAATCTATACTAATAATATAAATGCGAGAGTTTGGATGGATGTATGGATGGACGGATGTTTATTACTCAATCACGCCAGAATGGCTAAACGGATCTGGATGAAATTTGGCACTGATTAATTATAGCCTAGAACAACAAGCTACGTAGATTTTATAGTCTGGAATAACACATAGGCTACTTTTCTATCCCGGAAAATTAAAGAGTTCCCGCGAGAACCAAATACACCACGCGGATGAAGTTGCGGGCATCAGCTAGTAACATCATAATGTTGGGTGCTGAACGATCTACTATACGACTGAATACGTGGCTAAAATAATAGCAAGGTCCGTACTAAACAAGTTTGAATAAAAACATTCCTTAATTATTTTTTGTGTCATAATAAATAAAAGGGCTCCTTACAAAAGCTTTTTAGAAACAAAAAAGGTTACACAAAAAACGAATAAAAGAAAATAAAAAGTATAACAAGTACTTGAGTACTCTTTGAAAATGGAGAACACCAATTTTCGAGTGTTTTGTGCGCGATAGGCGATATCAAAGCCCCTGCGAATTCTTGAGCCCTTCTGGCAAACGTGAAGAAATGGCTTGAGGCAATGTTTTTCATCAAACGAGTAGGTAGCTGAAACTGAAGCTTATTAGAGTTTGAGAATATATTTTATGGTCATTAACCCCTCACATTATTATTTTATCATCAATATATGACATGAAAATTATGTACTTGAGTACCTATTTTTTCAATTCTGATAATATGCCTACAGAGGAATGAAGCTACGACATAATGTTTATTAGTAGTTGTATTGCACTATACCGATCTGACTTTCGTAAGCGCTTTTGTATGTCTAAATCGAAGAATAAATAAAGATATACACTACTCACACATTCATTACCTATTATGTAGATGATGAACTCCTTACTTCCCCGGGATGCAACCTATCTCTATACCAAATTTCATCAAATGTTGAAAAGATGGGAAGTTGAAGCGTAGCTGACAGGCACACTCTCACATTTATAATATTATTATGGATGAAGTATTTTGCATGACTTTCAGTAATTATATTATTTACTGAAAAACATATAAAAATATTTAGAATAAAAATATAGCTCCGCCGCGACAGCTGCTAGCTGCCGTGACCAGGATTCGAACCTGGGTTACTACGGCCACAACGTAGGGTCCTAACCACTAGACGATCACGGCTGTAAGAGCTGGTGTTGTTAATAACCAAAACTTCGACTGCATTGATTCTTAAATTAAAAATCTATCAGAGATAAAATGTCAACACCTTGATAAGACTGTAAGTAAAATTAGTTACTTTCAATTGAATTTGGTCGTGTTACATGAAACTGGAGCAAGACACTTTTTATACCTGCCTCATTACTTGGCGCCTTGGTTCACCGGTAGTCGAACAAGTTAACCACTAGGTTAACTTGTTCCACTGTGGACGACGAAGTCGGTTCTAGGTTCGAGTCCAGGTTCGAACCAAAATTAGTTTTTTTACAGAGTTCAGTACATAAATAGCTAATAGCGTAGGTATCTAACGGTTTAGGTAAAGGTAGGATAAAATTATTTATTAATGGTTTTTTCATGGTCAAATTATGATAATATTTTTAAAGATCTTAAGTTATTGCCAGTACATAGTAAAGTGGAATATTTAATAGCTAAAGAACATTATTTCTCGGACAAATTTAAAACTATTAAACTACTAAACTAAGAGATAACGCGAGAAGTTGTAGAAAAATAAGATTCACGTTGCCAAAAGTATGTAACTATTACGGTAAAAGGATGAGCTGTTATTTAGTACCCAAAATTTACAATAGCATGGATTGGCTAAGGAAGGAAAATAAGGTTAGTGTAGGAATACTTAAGAAGGTAGGTACTTAAGAAGGAAGTTAAAAGGTCACTTAGGTGCGCCTATACTGAGGAACTAAGTAATTATTTTTCTCTTCTCTTTTATTTATATTGTTTATTTGTGCTTTATTTTGTTTTTGTTGATTGTTAGTGTTGGGTTATTAGGTATAGGTACTAGTGCTAATTTTAGATTTAACTTAAATTAAAATGAGATGTCAATGAGATGTCAATGAAAAAATTTTGCTCGCTTCAAAATTTTTATTTATAAATATTGGGCTCGGTATTTTGGATTATTATTGGCATCAATTTGGCGCTTATTCGCGAAATACCCCGTGGTATCATTTTCACTGTTTCGAAATGCGGTATTAACAGTAGTTTTTGTTTCAGAGCGAGGCGTTGCCACGCAGTGTCGCGGTTTCCAGGGGCCTCAGCGGGCAGTCGCCTGCTCTGCAGGCCTCCTGGTTGCCGTTGCCGGGGCTTCGTGCGCTTATAGACGCTATTGTGTAGTGTTTTAGTTTTTTTTTTCTTTCTTTTGTTGTGTTGTGAAGTATGATCCCTAGTGCTTCTCAAGTTGAGTAGGTACATAGAATGCCCACACTGTAGCGATGGCAGGCTGTTTAAAGGTCGTAAAGGCCTTAATATAAATATCGCACGATGTCACGGACCACCAGCAAGGCCTTTAACTTGCCCAAATTTCATGTGCGATCAAACGCAAACAGGAAGTCAAAACCAGGTACCCTTCGAAATTTTATTATCCAAGTATAGTCAAAATATTCCTTTAATAAAACGCATTCCGCGAGGGGCGAGGATTTCATTGGCTAGATCCTTATCACATACAATCCAAAATGTCTTATCAAATTCACTTTTGGCTTGGCAAAATCTTTTTGTGTTTTCATATAAACATTTTTCAGTAGATAAATCAGAAAGCGGGTCGTTATGTTCAAAATTAAAAAAAAATTGTTCGGTTGATCGCGTTTTCCAAATTCCTGACTGCTCATCAACATTGTGGAAAACAAGGTTATGGATGGGGATCTTAAAAACGCAGCCCGCATTTTGTTTTCTAATGATACACTGGCTCCATTTAATGATGAAACTCAAATTTAACATCAAAATTTAACATATGGTATCTTGGCGATGGAACCATTGGAGACAACGTGGATGACGTTCTAAAAGATCTTAACAATGTTAAGCAACAATTTGGCAAATTTGTTTAGAACTAAATTTTTCCAAATGTGAACTGTTTTTCACAGAAAAGCTATCGCTAGATAGAATATCATCGGCCTCTGAATTATTTAATGAAATTGCCCCTAATATTAAGATTCTTGATAAACATTCACTTTGTCTTCTTGGTAGCGTAACCACTACTTGGTTATTTATTTCGAACCCTAAAATGAAAATAAATGAAATAATAATAATAATAATAATAATTATAAATGAATATTTCAAAAATTGACACTCAGAACATTGAACAGTTTACAATCTTTCGACAGTTTAGAATTTCGCGAGTTAGATTATAATCTAACGGTTTTTACAATCTTACGGTGACATATATATATATAATACTCAATGGAAATTGGCTCGTAATCGATTTAATTGTATTGGGTATATAAAGTGAGTGTGAATCGCCACCTTATTGATAACCCCTTTTTATCAAAACTCGTGCGCTATGCTCTCCGCTTGGTGGTTCGTGTGTGTGGTCGGAATATCGGCTTATCATGTTGAAGCGAGTGGTATGTATTGTTTTATAATACAATTTATACGGATTCTGTATCGCATTCCTCATTTCTGAGGGTCACGTCCATGCCACAACCCCGACACTCCATAGTCCATATCAACAAGCTGATTTGATTACCTACTACAAACAGAATTTCGGCCACGGCGGCCATTTTCCAATTTTTCACAGAGATCTAATAATATGTTGTTGATTATATTTGAGTGGTTTATGTAAACTTTTTGATACAAATAAATAAATTGATAACGAGCGTGCTTCTGCGCGGAAGATATTAAGTAGGTATCATGCTGCGGCACAGGCTGTGGAGGCGGGCCCATTGACCACACAGTTTTAAATTAAGTAGAATACATGTTATGTACCATTTGAGTCAATTTGTTAAAATTTTGTCAGTTATTGAGTGGGTCAATAAAGATTCATTTATTTATTTACTTATTTATTTAAGTATAGTGCACGAGTACGTGTGCGCAAATATTCTCTTAGATCTTCTATACTCTCATAGATCAGGCGCAGGTCAAACGGCGACGACGAGGCACGGGAATCAAAATACCGCCAATTTCCTAACTCCGGCTAGTACTGAGAATTTTTTGATAAAAAAACAATGATAATTATGGGTCGACCCGGGAATCGAACCTTGAAATAATAATAAATTATTTTCGTGAGCAAATAAATAACACACATTTAAATAACTAAATCACAATTTTACTCGAAACAATACCCTTTTTTTCAAGTCACGGCTGAGGCATGTCAAGTGATGCCGCAGGAGAATTGTCTCATCGAATGGGCTGAGAGGGATAGGTTGCCATATGAAGAAAGGTACTTATCAATAACAATAAAATAAATCAGCGGGTTGTTGAAATGAATGAGCCATCTTATGTTGTAACTTACGATGGCTCATTGTTCACACTTACTTTTACCTACCTGATGCCCGCGACTGCGTCCGCGTGGATTCAGGTGCTTCGGTTCTTGAAACTATTTAATTTTCCGGGATAAAAAGTATGCGTTATTCCAGACAGTTATTGTTTATTAGTCTATCTCTGTGCCAAATTTCATCCAGATCCGTTCAGCCGTTGGGGCGTGATTGAGTAACAAACATCCATCCATACATTCAAACTCTCGTATTTATAATATTAGTAGGTATAGATTAATTACATTACTAAAACTCTACATCAATGATTAATTAGGTTCTTTGTTTTGTAATGTGTTGGTCATTAAAGATTTATTTACTTATAACATGATGCCCGCGACTTCGTCCGCGTAGATTAAGTTTTTGTAACTTCCGGGCGAAATCCTTCAGGGATAAAAAGTACCTAGCCAATGTCCATCCCCACTTACCAAATTTCATTAAAATCTGTTCATAGGATGGGCCGTTAAAGCGTAGCAGACAGATAGACAGACAGACAGACAGACACACTTCCGCATTCATAATGTAAGCATGTTTTTTTAAAAATTTCATTTATTTATCTAAGGAAATTTCGAAGGCGATGATTTTCCCGCTTAAACCCTTAAGATTTTAAATTGAGTTATAAAAATGGTGATAGCAGCCACTTCAACATTCATTAGGTTCATAGTTTAGACATCCGGCCCCCTGTCCAGATGGTCAAGGATTTGATTCCTGTTAGTTGAAATAAATTAAATATCACTTGTTTTGACACTGAAGGAAAACATCGTGAAGAAACCTGCATGCCTGAGAGATCTTCATTATGTTAGATGCTATCAGTATTACGTTACGTGCGTAAGGTATGCGTTGTGATAATGTATTAGTAAATATGAATGGCAATGTTAATTTATCTGTGTTTTGTGAGTAAAGGAATGATTTTTTTTATTTAACTGGTTTAACGGCTCTGGATTCTAGTCCTTCTGAGCAAAAGTGAAGTGAGAACCACAGATTTGTAGTTAAGTCTTTGGCGTAAATTATGAACACAGGTTGTTCATGTTCACACATCGTACATTTTTAGTCTTAATCTATGATTCAATAAATCGATTCATTACTTTACCAACCGCCACAGTGTTAACAAGTTTGGAATAAATACCTCATTTAATTTAATTGTAACCACGTTTTTATTAATTATGTTCTCGAAGGTGTGTGAAGTAGCTTGGCCAGCGTAGCGGTCTGTCACCAAACCCCTCTAAGGGTGCTTTTCCACCAGAGATGTGCTACGTTGCTAAGCTTCGGATACATGTCACACCAACCAATAGGAGTGCTTGATCTAACATATAATGATCTAAGCTATGAAAATCAAGCGCTTCTATTGGTTGACACACATCCATAGCTTAACAACGTAGCACATCTCTGGTGGAATCGCACCTTTGTTCTGAGAGTATTCGTGCTTTAAAATACGTGTGAGTAATACTCAATTGTAAGAGGTTGAAGTGGTGATATTATAAACTGTACTATTGATTACAGTATTACTTTGTGACACAGATGTATGCATGCAATTATGAACCTTAAGGTGGTTAACATTTTCTGACCGTGACTGCACAGTCACAGCGCATAGCAGCGAGTACCGTTTGTAGAATAAATTTTAAAAAAGAAACCTGCATGCCTGAGTGTCCATACTAATATTATAAATGCGAAAGTGTGTCCATCTGTCTGTCTGTCTGCTACGCTTTCACGGCCCATCTGTTCAACCGATTTTGATGAAATTTGGTATGGGGATATTTTGTATCCCGGGAAAGGACATAGGCTATTTATTATTCCGGAAAATGAAAGAGTTCCCGCCGGAATCCATAAATCTTAACCCACGCGGACGAAGTCGCGGGCATCATCTAGTTCTTTATAATGTTCTCGAAGGTGTTCTGCCAATCCGCACTTGGCCAGCGTGGCGGACCATCGCCAACCCTTCTAACGATTCTAAGCTACGGCTGTGTGTAGCGCTCATACATTGTGTGTGTAGTGAAGCCCACTAAATAGGAGCGCTTGGTAAACTACTATTGGTGGGTTTGACACACAGCGTAGCACATCTCTGGTGGAATCGCACCCTTATTCTGAGAATTTAGTGAGGTAAGTTTGGGTTGATGTGATGATACTATAAACTGTACTATTGATTGCATTGTAGGTGGGCCTTCGATTGGGACCGCATGAATTGCAACATGATCCGCTGGGCCGACCGCTGTCCGCCCCCCAAGCCGGACACCAACAACTTCGCCTCGGAGATGGAATGCCTGGACGCGTGCTCCGGATGGGCATAGTTATGATAATAAATCCGATTTTTATGAACTTTTCTATAGGGATAGGTGGTATTCCGCGGAAGGACGTAGATTACTTTTTATATCCGGAAAATTTAAGAGTTCCCAGGAATAAAAACTTCGTCCGCGTGGATTGAGGTTTTTCGATTCCCGCGGGAACTCTTTAATTTTCCGGGATATAAAGTAGCCTATGTCTTTATAGACAAACAGACAGACAGACATACTTTCGCATTTATAATATTATATATAAATATATATATACTATTATAAATAAATATATACTATTTAAGGATGGATTTGTATGAATTACAGTTAAGGCGACATCAAAGACATTTAATATTATTTTACTACCTACATAAATGATGCCCGCGACTTATAAAGATTAATAAAAAATTTATTCCCTTCCTTGATTTTTTTTTCTCAAACCCTGTCAATTGAAGCACGTAAATGTTATATTGAAACGCTATAGCGCTTGGCTACAATCAGACTTGCTGGAAGTAGTGATGCAGCCTAAGGTTGGAGCGCACTTGCCTAGAAGATTCACTCTTGATTTGAATATACCAATATTATAAGCGGAGGGAGAGCCGGAAGGGCGTTCCCTATCCTAGCGGTTCGAATTAGAAACGAGGAAGTAAATCGCTTCGTACCCGTCCGTGGAATTTCAACTATATACGGATACAGACCCTGACGGTGCCTTGCGGTACGAAAGTGGAAAGGTGGAGGCAAATCAAAAAGTTCTTTGGCATATATTATTAACAATATTTCACAATTTTAAAATCCACACAAAAAAAAACCTTATGCTTTATAAAAAATGAAACCTTATATTATATGGAGGTTTCTGAGTTAAGTAATTAATTGTGTGAGCAAACAAGTAAATAGATAGACTGCTACGTATCGGTATATCAATAACTTCTGTATTCGTATAATATTCTACTCTAAACGTCTAGTCTTTATTTGCGTCATTCGAGGACTAGGGAAGCCTTGCAAATAGAATTTTCATTGTTCATTTATCGAATTCCGCCTACGACCATCTACGTAACCTCACTTAAATACTCTTACGGCTGCCCGATACCAATCTCAAATATTTTGCCTCGTAGTTTGCACTGAATGAAAATGTTCTCCCGGCGTGGGTTTTACAAAGGCCGACCGTATAAAAGCTTCATTATACTTTCCCTGCGGCTATTTTACTCACGAATATCATAGTACAAGTGTAGTATGTAGGTAGTTGTTTTCACAATCACAATACAGTTAATTACGAGTATGTCAGCTCTTTGAAGAAAAGCTAGGCGTAATCATAGTAATCATAATGGTTCTTAGTGGCAGTGGGCAGGTTTTACAGTTTCATATCACATTGTAAGAGTATGCCCCGTGCTCATCACACCTACCACAGCCGCCAGACCTCAGATTATAGGTATTTAATCTGAGCGCCGGCCGAAGTCGCGCCTTTTTCACTTGTACGTTACATTATTTCTATTATATCTCCTAAGATATTCATCTAAATTAAATGGTGTAAAGGATTTTTTTTCTTATTTAAATACTTGAGATGATTAATATATTTATTTTGATAAGGATTAATACTATATCGGTATAAACACCTTCGCAAGTAAAACATTGGTTTAGACCAAATTTGAAAATCATAAAAATGGTTATTGTGAGTCAACCATAAAAGATAGATATTGACTTTTTTTAGAACTTTTAAAGGAACAATTCCACCATACATTGTTTTCGTGTAACTTTAACTATTTACGTAGCGCATGTCACGTAAGCTCTTAGTTCTTCTTTTTGACTTAGTTCACATTAGTGCAATTTTCGTAAGGATCTCTAATTTTTATGAATCGATTGAGTAGTTTTGAGTTTATCCATTACAAACAAACAAACAAATCCTTCCTCTTTATACTATTAGTTTAGAAGTTTAGATATCTAAACCTATAATAACTATATACATATATGTGATAATCTAACCTAACGCCACGGAAGCTCTCAGATGAGAGCGTGTGCTGTGTAAATATAGAATTTATGTAGGTTAAGCAGCTTTCGGTAGATTAATTAGTCATGACGTCTTCTCGTCAAAAAGAAGTAGGCGGCTTACTAGGTATCATTGCATAAAGCAGTATTATACTAATATTATTGACGCTCTTGTTTCAGAAATATAATCCTTATTTTAGGGAGCCACGGAGAAATTTAACATTTATATAATAATACTGATAGAAGAGATGATAGTATGGCACCAGGCCTTTGCGAAAGTAATTAATGATAATGAAACAAGAAGCTATATTAAGACTTTGTGCTTGTTGTAAAACAATTGTGTATTGTTGAGTCCAATTAATATTATAAGTCTATGGTTGAGTCAACATCTCTTGAGACACTGATTACATTAGGCGAATCTACACTGCGACGCGCCACGCGTCAGGCGCGCGGCTTTGACCGTAACCCATTGTCCTAGGTGAGCGACAGAAGCGACGCGACGCGATGCGACGTCATAGAAAATGACAGACGTAGACATGCCAGTTTCCTATGGCGTCGCATCGCGTCGCGTCGTGTAGCGTCGCTTCTGTCGCTCACCTAGGACAACGGGTAAGTCTATTAGTTAAAGAAAATACGCTCCGTAGATATCACACCTTAACAGTGCCTCTCCGTGCGTGGAATTATGGTTTATATAATTTGATAATCTTGGAAGATGCCGTTTGCATAGTACTGCTTCAGTCTTTCTCACTCTAGTCCTTCACTATTGCTATACACCTCTTATCTGTCAAAATTATCATCCTAAATTAGACAAACCATAGTACTACATGCAGCTCCGCGATCTGCCGCGGGGCGCGTCGCTGTGTGGGATTCGTCTAATAGTTACCTATAGTCCGCGCGCAAGCTCCGCGGAATCCTATGGAATGTTAAAGTAATGACCTAGAGTTGTTTAAAGTACAAAACAATAATGCCATAGCAAAATTACACGCGTCAAGCTCGAAACTAGTAGTGGGAGCGAGCTGGATATGGAGTGACGATCGGGGGCGGCGTATACACGTCACTTCTTCAGACCCCGATTCCTCGGAGCTCGTGCGCGGACTATATTATGTATGCGAATGCCCCGGCATCGGAGTGAAACGCACTTCGAGGGTGTTTTTGAATTTGGAAGATTTGTGTGGTGGCGGTACGTAATGCACTAGGCACGTATTGTTTGCTTTTCACGGTGAATTCAGTGTCACAGCATTGACGGAAGTTTGAGTTTGTTTAATGTTTCCACTTTCAGTAGGTAGGTACAGAGCCGAACTGCTGTGTATAATATCAGCTATTTTGTAGATGGATAGATGGATGTTTCTAACTCAATCACGACAGAACGGAACCAGATTAAATTTGCCATAGAGATAGATTATAGTCTGGAATAACACATAGGCTACTTTTTATCCCTGAAAATTAAAGCGTTCTCGCAGGAAAAAAAATTAAACCACCGAAATCAGTTAGTGTATGTATAATTCAACCCATGGTCCAATTATTTGAGCACTACTCTATGTAGGAATATTATGCAGATGCCCCGTGGCATTGGGGCCGAATTATTATGTGCATAGTAATTCGCATCTCTCAAATTTAAATGTCATCTACATCACACTGAAATGTTCACAAATCAATTTGGATCAAAGCATACTCCTATCTTATAGTTTTTATCGTATAAAATAAAATAAACCTGAGTTAAGTAGTTAAGTTCTTGCGGGGCTCCAATGACACCCCGTAAGAACTTAATTACTTACGAACGTAAAAGTTACTGTCGTTATTTTATTCTAAAAAATATAAAACAAATTAAATAATTCGACTGTGCGAATTGCGACAGAAACGATTTGCCACCTTGGTGGACTATTACCTAAACCCGTCCCATTAAGAGACGAGTTCTGTGGTCAGTGAGTTGCGACGATGCGACCAGGGTTTCTGACTTACAGGGTTATTTATTTTAATGGCTGTGGCAAAATTCCTTATGTGGCTACTAAGCGCCCGATTTGACTTTTGAAAAAAAGTTGCTGATTTGACTAGTTGTAATACTACGGTGGTAATATAATAAGTCTATGGTAAAACTCATGTAATATTCAGATAATACTGTGCCCGTAAGGGAAGATCGTGATCCAAAATTGTCATACGTATTTTATTTAATTTGTTGAGCAATTCGATACACGTTTTTAATACTTTTCATTACTTTTCCAATACGTTTTTAATAACGACACGGCAAATGAACACTGCCGAATAGGCTATTAAGCGAGGGTGCGGCGCCGCCCGCCTAACTGGCACGTAGAGCAGTGCGGGGACAGAGGCGGCGAGTACGTCAAAATAAGGCAATATGTAAGATATTTGTTTATTGCAAAAATACAATCTTACTAATATCATAAATGCGAAAGTTTGGATGGATGTGTGGATGTATGGATTTATGGATGTATGGGTGTATGGATGTTTGTTACTCAATCACGCCCCAACGGCTGAACGGATCTGGGTGAAATTTGTCACAGAGATAGATTATAGTCTGGAATAGCATATAGGCTACTTTTTATCCCGGAAAATTAAAGAGTTTCCGCGGGAATAAAAAACCTCAAACCACGCAGACGAAGTCGCTGGTATTCGCTAGTAAGGCAATATATAAGATATTTGTTTGTTGCAAAAATACAATAGGTAATAAAGACAATGAGTATGTAGTACATTTACTACCAATTTATATTAATAAAAATAATATACTCTACTAGATGCCTGCGACTTTGTCCTCGAGGATTACATTTTTTGGTTATCGTGTAACTCTTTAATTTTCTGTCCTTGTCCGGAGAAAGCATAATTAATTGGACTAGTCTTGACTCTTGACTGTTACTTCTTAACTCTAGTATAGAGAATATTATATATGTCACCGTAAGATTGTAAAAACCGTTAGATTATAATCTAACTCGCGATTTTGTAAACTGTCAAAGATTGTGAACCGTTCAATGTTCTGAGTGTCAAGTTTTGAAATATTCATTGCATTTACGTTTTCTTGCCTGTTTCTTGTAGGTTAGGTTAGGGTTCAACATAAATAATCAATTAGATTCTATCGTGATAATAAACCTAACAGAATACAATATACCGGAAAATAATGCGTTAAATTGTAATCTTTCGACAGTTTGCAATTTCGCGAGTTAGATTATAGTCTAACGGTTTTTACAATTTTACGGTGACATATATAATGATTATTTTATGAACTGAGTACTTACTTATTGCTTCCTTTGAAACTTTTGTTATTGTTATAACTTATTGTTGTAACTGTGACGTCACCCGGGGTCACAGTTGAAAATCAGCGCGTTGCTTTGTATGCATTTTTAGCATATGACGCAAGGCAAAACGTTGAGCTGTACACCCTGTCTGGGTGGTGTCGCAGACGAAAGTGTTACATTTGTATCGAGTTTTGTCTGTGACACCACTGGTGAATAAACTGTTTTTCTTTCTTTCATTTTAGTTTAGTTTAGAGATTGTGTGTAACAGTCGGCAACATTATGTGAATATTCACTTTCAATGCCATCTTAATACTAATGTCAAAACAGGTGGGTAAAATAAACTCTTGTTTTCCTAAATTTTTTTTAGTTATTTTCAGCTTTTCAAAATACGATGTATACATATACGTCGTTTTAAAATTGACTGCTTATGTTGTCCTCAAATTGTTATCTATATTTTTCTAACTAAATGGAAATTAATACTTTCGTGTATATTGGACAAAATTTCATCTGCAACAGAAACGGATTCCAGTTAAACCAGTTATTCCAGTTATTCCAGTTTAAACCTGTAAATTTTTTTCGCGGTTTTTTTCACGAAAGCTCTTTATTTTTTTCCTGCTCTATACTAGACACTCCCTAATACGAATTCGCTAACAACAGGCAGTGTTTGGCCGTCGAGGCAACAGGCTGGCACTAGTCTGCTCTTTTTATTTATTTTTGTTTTTTATAAGTAATTATTCACACTTTTCGGAAGAGGCAACGATCTAAAGCATTTCAGCCTAGTAAAAAAAAGTTTTTGTTAATCGACAATGGGAAACAAGGTAGTAACATTTACGGAGCAGCAATTGGAAGATTATCAGGTATAATTAAAAAAATTACACTCAGGCGCGGTCTGAAAATATTTATCACTTTTAAAACTAGATTATTTTTAACACTGGGTTCAGCAAGGTATGAAACGCCATTTATGACGTAAAAATAGTTTTGAAGTATCGATAAGAGATATGATGAGATATAATGACTTTTTTTTGAATAAAACTCATTTCCTAATGGCTAATTTCAATTTTAACACATTAGCATCATTGCATTCGCTAAAATGACATTCAACAAAAAGTTTTTCTAGGTACATCAATAATCCTATTTAGTTGGCACCTACTGCAGCGACCGATACAATGTGTTAAAAAACTATGATCTATGCCTAATGAAATCCTATTATATCAAACTTCTGGCACAGATGTGTGTATGAAGTTATGAACCTTATAGTGGTAAACATTTACAGACCGCAACTGTACTTCATGTTTACAGTACCTAAGCTATAAGTCGGTAGTGTAAATGAAGAATAAGCTGCAATACTCGGAGCTCGACTACATCGAAGAAGTGTTGAATAAACGGAAAGTTATTCAGGAAACTTCTTCTCGTGAATTAACGTTACATTTTAAATCAGCTTCTCTTGTTTTATACGTGTATTTTATTTCAAACAGGACTGTACGTTTTTTACTAGGAAAGAAATTCTTAGGTAAGATTACTACTTATTTATTTTTATAACTGAATAGACCTATATTACAACACGTTTCGCCGTGACGCGCAAGTCTGTACAGCTCCTTATAAAAATGCACGCACGGTCTTTTACGCAGACATATTTATGTATTTTTCCATAGTGTGTTTGCACCCTTAGCACGTCTCTCTCAAAACATTCCAGAGCTTTTACGACACGTAAATGATTACGATAGTGGAAAGCTAAGCGCAAGTTCACACCAAAAATCCGATTACTTAGATGAAGTACACTGTTACTCGTATTTCGCTGTGCTGGTGTTTTGACCTGAATTTCTGTTTACTTTAGTGTTTTCTTTTGTCGTGACTAAGTGCTATCTGCGTGTTCTCGGAGTCGTTTACTACTATCCCGCGACTTCGTAAGCGTAGATTGAAGTTTATTGGTTCCCACGGGAACTCTTTCATTTTCCGGGATAAAGAGTAGCCTATGCGTTATTCCAGACTTTAATCTATCTCTGTGCCAAATTTCCTCCAGATCCGTTTAGCCGTTCAAACTTTCGCATATTTTATAATATTGGTATCTATAGATATAGATAAAATAGATTTTTCAGTCTTACTTCTACATTAAATTATAATAAGTAACGCGATTGGCTACAATTTTCTTGCTACAAATATTTTCTAAATATTGGTCCAAAATTAAAAAAGAAATAAAAATATTTTTTAAAACGCTAGTCTTTGATTTTTTCCTGCCGTTGCGGCTAACATAGCTTTATTGTCATCTCTTTCCCGGTAAACTACAGTGCTATCTTTCCTACTAACACTCTTCGCATCATTTTAGGTCCATTAGGTAGTTCTATACGCGATTCTACCAATCAAATTAACTAAACATCTTTCAATGATTGAAAGATATTTAGTTAATTTGCTCAATAAATGCGAATTTTGTGATAGTGAAATTGAATGGCTCAATCCGACGCTTACAGCAAATCGGCTTAAAGGCTTTGGAGGGTGATAATCTGAGGCACCAACGAAGGCGCGGGCGAGGTCGGAGTACGTTACACGTGATGCCGAAATCAATTGTAAACTTGAAACCTGGGCTTATCTCAGTGCGTACTACTAGACCATAAACCCTAGGCCTAGACGTAAATAAAAATAAAACCTTAAAGGCTATAAAAATATCAAACATATTCCTTTTGTTAAGGCTTACTTACCTACAAATAGGTAGCAGCTGAGGCTGTGTAACGTTGATGGTACACAGTGAACCAAATCTCATTTTTTATAAAACTCCATTTATTGAGTTATTGTTGTACAGTAAAAGTGCTAACCTTTGTTGCCATAAAACTACAACAAATGCTTAACAGAATCTCCGAAAAAAAGTGGTTCACTGTTCGACAGGGTAAAGCACCTTGTACATGAGACCTATTAACTTCACATAAACTTATTTTAGTTTCAACCAGAACGAGGTGTAGTTCTAGTTATTAATTGTAGTAGAAGTGTTTACTTTAAACTGTAATTATGTCATTATCGTTAAAATGACAGCTACAGTGTAAAGATCGCAATCACCTCTGATTGGTCAACAATTTTCCGGTATTGGACAAAATCCATTGACGCAGCAAGAAATTATACAACAATTGAAACTGTAGGTAAATACTAATTATTGAAGCAGGTTTTGCATAATTAGTCAACACGCGCAAGTTTAATAATTACTTTAGGAAAACAGGGTATAATGTAGATACTTAAGATTTTTGGGTTTCTTTCAACCCTTTTAGCAATTGACTGCGATTTCCACCAGAGGCCCAACTGTCTAAGCAGATCGTAATCATTTGAAAGCTTAAAACGTATTACTCGAACTGTTTAAGGAGTTCATACATTCTTTATGCCGTGCGGGCATCTATGAACTACTTGCACAGATCGAATTATCGGTTTGACATGATTACGATTTCCTTATACAATCGGAGGGGTAAATGGTGAAAGACAATACTGACTAAAGTGGAGGTTTGGTAACCAATAAGGTGCAGGGTAGATACCTTTTACGGTTTCTGCCCCGCGCATACCGAATCAAGTCATGCAACCAAGCGTACTATTATCAATACTACTACTTTAGGTTATTACAAGAGCTAATTGAGATCTCAACTACCTTTTAGCTCTAGTAGCAATCTGAGGCAATTAAAATAAAACCAGCAAAGTGCTGATTCGCCCAGCCTGGGTTCTATAGCAGATTTTTTATGTCGTATGTCAGCTTTGCGTTTACAGTTGAAATTAATTGTTACAAAAGTTAAAAGATTGTTAATTTATTTATTGATGAAGGTTCGATTGTACTGATATTTGACTCTTTCGATGTATTTCACTCGTCAGTTCGTTCCCGACGCCATATTGGAATAACTTGTATAAATACGAATGTTTTACCATCGGTAGGCAGTCTCCACCGAGACTCAAACGATTATTGAATACCTTCGGTGTTTAGATCGTTACCTTGTTTACGAGCTGCGGTAGTAACTGCAGCCTGGTCAAATGATTTGATAATATAGTATTGTTTAACTGAGTTTTATAAATTAACTAATTACATTAAATCTCTCGTGGTTAGAGTACAAATATATTAAAAGTGTTTTATTATAATACCTACTTCTGGATTGTTCTCCAACAGTTCAGAAGTGGGATATGATTCACGTTGCCTTGATTTTCCTTTGCCTTCTGCACATCCGTTTTGTTATTTTTTTTTTAAATAATATTAATAGTGGGTAATTTAAAAATATTACTTTTACCGCTGGCTGTAATACAGGAATACGGATTAATTGCTAAGTAATCAGACCCATCAATAATTAGAAAGACCGAACGGAAATGTTCATGGTTTCTTATTTTGTTTCATGTGACGTACGCTGCGCCAAGGCGGGCTCTGCACAGCCCGTTCTCTCGCTCCGAGCAGCGCCTCGAGGGGCGCTTCGCCTGCGGACCTCGCGGCCGCTTCGCCGGCGGACCTCGCGGGCGCTTCGCCGGCGGACCTCGCGGGCGCTTCGCCTGCGGACCTCGCGGGCGCTTCGCCTGCGGACCTCGCGGGCGCTTCGCCTGCGGACCTCGCGGGCGCTTCGCCGGCGGACCTCGCGGGCGCTTCGCCTGCGGACCTCGCGGGCGCTTCGCCTGCGGACCTCGCGGGCGCTTCGCCTGCGGACCTCGCGGGCGCTTCGCCGGCGGACCTCGCGGGCGCTTCGCCGGCGGACCTCGCGGGCGCTTCGCCGGCGGACCTCGCGGGCGCTTCGCCGGCGGACCTCGCGGGCGCTTCGCCGGCGGACCTCGCGGGCGCTTCGCCTGCGGACCTCGCGGGCGCTTCGCCTGCGGACCTCGCGGGCGCTTCGCCTGCGGACCTCGCGGGCGCTTCGCCGGCGGACCTCGCGCGGGCGCTTCGCCTGCGGACCTCGCGGGCGCTTCGCCTGCGGACCTCGCGGGCGCTTCGCCTGCGGACCTCGCGGGCGCTTCGCCTGCGGACCTCGCGGGCGCTTCGCCTGCGGACCTCGCGGGCGCTTCGCCTGCGGACCTCGCGGGCGCTTCGCCGGCGGACCTCGCGGGCGCTTCGCCGGCGGACCTCGCGGGCGCTTCGCCGGCGGACCTCGCGGGCGCTTCGCCGGCGGACCTCGCGGGCGCTTCGCCGGCGGACCTCGCGGGCGCTTCGCCGGCGGACCTCGCGGGCGCTTCGCCGGCGGACCTCGCGGGCGCTTCGCCGGCGGACCTCGCGGGCGCTTCGCCGGCGGACCTCGCGGGCGCTTCGGGGGCCCTTCGATCTGCGCGTCTTGCGGGCGCTTCGGGGGCCCTTCGATCTGCGCGTCTTGCGGGCGCTTCGGGGGCCCTTCGATCTGCGCGTCTTGCGGGCGCTTCGGGGGCCCTTCGATCTGCGCGTCTTGCGGGCGCTTCGGGGGCCCTTCGATCTGCGCGTCTTGCGGGCGCTTCGGGGGCCCTTCGATCTGCGCGTCTTGCGGGCGCTTCGGGGGCCCTTCGATCTGCGCGTCTTGCGGGCGCTTCGGGGGCCCTTCGATCTGCGCGTCTTGCGGGCGCTCCGGGCAGCGCTCAGAGGGCGCTCCGGGCATCACCAGCACGGCCAGCCGCGTGACGACAGGTGTTGCCAGAGCAGCCACTGGTTACCTATGCCCCTGTGCCGTGCTACCGACGAGGTCGACATCCGGAATTCCAGAGGTGACATCCTTACACTCAATAATGAGGGTAGAGATAGATGGTCTTGATTTACTTAAATTTTTAGTCCAAGCATTAAAGTCCATTACTCCTGACTCGCACAAAATAACGACTATGCGGTTGCATAAAGTAAACGAGTAGGCATGATGACAATAATCAAGAATCAATGAAATTTTCTGATTAAATAGGATTCGTCGATTATAAAAATAAAAGTATTTATTTTTCTATTTTGAACGAGATTGTTATTTATTTTGATAACATGAAACTACAAAATACGGCAATTCGCCATAATACATTGAGCACCAGTCAGAGTCCTAAACCCGTAAAATCTGCTTTTTATGTATTATTAAGAACTTCATGATAGTTATTAGAGGTTATGTTGATGAAATGTTGTTTTTATAAAACTATACCTTAAAATTTAATATGAAAGGTGATTGCCTAGTGATTAAGAAGTCTGCCTCCTATTTAGAGCGTTTGGGGAAACGCCTATTACCTATTATACGTATTGTATTACGGGTACCTAATTGATTTTTAAGAGATAAAACCTAACCTCAAAAGGATCGAATTTATTATTAAATTAGGACCTCAAACAATATTATTAAACACACACCATTTTACAATAACACTAATTTATTTATACCAATCCAGGATCTCCCATATGACAATTCTGCATCGAAGGTTCGACATAATGTAACCATGGTACGCAGCACCAGCTTATGAATCTATTTGATCTAGTACAAATGCCACTATTATGATGTCCAATCACAATGTTGGTCTAATTTTATTCCAAAAAAAAAATTAATGATAAATTATTACATTATCAGATTGTATAGTCTGATATAATACCTACAGTAATACTCCTTCTCCTGGAGACTGCAAGTTAACCACGTTAGCCGACGTCTCTTTGCTGGCTATCGGCTCCCTGAAATGCTGGAAGGATCTCCTTCCAGTCAAAACTAAGATATCCTTAGCTGAAACACTCCTTTTACCTATACTGGACTATGCCGATAGCAGTTACACGGATCTCACTGAGGAGTTATTAAACAAGCTTGAGCGCTTACAAAACATGTGTATTCGACTCATCTATGGATTGAGAAAATTTGATCACGTTAGTGCGTATCGTGCTCGTCTCGATTGGCTTCCAATTAGGTTGCTTCGAAATTTTTATGTTCTTTCTTTACTATTCTCGATCCTATATGCTCCTCATACTCCCAGCTATCATAAAGAACGTTTCAAGTTTCTCGATGCCGTTCGCCATATGCAGCTGCGTTCTACCATGGATAATAAACTCAAAACTCCTAGCCATCGGACAAAATTTTACAGAAAATCGTACACGGTGTATGCTGTGCACTTATGGGAATCTCTACACAAAAATATTAGAAACTCCAAATCTTTTCCCTATTTTTTAAAAATTGTCTCAAAGAATATTTCCTTAACCCAGTCGTGCCATAATACATAAATTATACTTCTATCGTAATTCGTTACGATGCGTTTTTAATTTTATTTATATATGTGTAATTTGTGTATGTTTATGTGTAATATTATTATTGTTGTCTATATTTTATTTACATGTAATGTATATATGCAATACGTCTATTATATTTTTTATATTATGTTCTTACTTATTATAACTTGTATTGTATTCTGCAACACTACCCTACGTATCTTATTCGAACGTCTCACCAAAGGTTGCCTGGTAGAGATTGCTCAGTAAGCAATAAGGCCGCCTTTGCATAACTAGTTTACAGCTAACTTTACCTTGTATTTTCATGTGTGCAATCTATCTACAGTAATACCTTGGATTCTGTAACTAGCTTGGTCAATTGAATTCCATTCATTTATTTGCTTTATATAATGTTATATAATAATACGGTGTAATACAATCTGACATCGAATGGCATGCAATATTATTAACTCACTTCAAATGCATTCTTATTATATATTCCGTATTTTAAGTCTATGCCTGATAATAACTAGCTTTAATAATCAATTATAAAGAAATCTAGTTTATACAATATTACAATATATTAAACTATTATTAAATTATTATTTTAACACAATAAATATTAGCTGTTTATACAAGCACAAGAATACATATTACCATTCAGTAAAATTAAAAATAAATTCATTAACAAGGAAATTGTTTAAATTAATACAGGATAAATAAATATCTTATGTGCTTTAAACATGGGTTTACAAATATCCAGGAAATGTTCCCTACATATAACACGTATGTTCTTTTTTGGAAGCTATTGAGTACAGACGACACATATCCATCATATGTTTTCTAATCAATTGCATAGGTTATTAATGTGGTATTTCCAATTGCAGTGGAAGTCTATTTAATAGTGTTGACTTCCTTAATTATAACATTATTGTATTGAATTTTTATAGGTGTTTTTCTTGTGAAGTTTTAAACGCAATAATCTTTGTTTTCTCAGTATTAACTGGTCATTGGTTATTAACTGAAATATAGCAATAGTAGCTGACCTATTTCTCCTAAACTGTGCTGTGTTTCTGTTAAAATATTCAAACGTTCAGCTTGATTATACACAAGACATGGTTACATTTTTCACGACACTATCAGGACAGACTGAGTGAGGAGGAATCGGACTGTTATAATATATTAACCTAATTTATCTTAACATGACAAAGGTGTCATGTGAAGACTGTGTTTTTTTAATTATGTTTCAGGACAAAGGTGTCGGAAAAGCGTTATTAATTTTATTTATTTCTGTTGGGCAAAGGTGTCCTGAATTATTGCTTAGATGACAAAGGTGTCACAAAAGCGTTATTGGTTTTATTTATTTTTGTTGGGCAAAGGTGTCCTTGCTTGGACAAAAAAAGTGTCACCGAAGCACAGAAGTGAGAATTACAAAAGCGCTTACGAAAGTCAGATCAATATTGTACAAAACAATATTAATATAAAGGTCATTGACGAAGTTCGCCTAAGAATCAACACGTGTTTGAAATATACAGTAATTCTTAGCTTATTTTATAACCTTTATTTCAAATATTATAATTCAACGAACACTTCAAATTAATTACAAAATAAATAAATGGGTATTAAATTGATACTATACGTTTCCGTTTCTCGATTATTAACCACAGATCAATAACTTACAGGTTAAAATAATATGCAATACCACCGCTTGAGCGCTAGATCCGTATCGTAAGAAACATTACAGCTCTATTACAATTGGATAAAGATGGTATTTATTTGTCCAAGCAGATTGATTGTGAAAATTGAAATAACCTCAAGATAAGTCATTTTTTAGCAAGCGTCCGTTGTTTTAATCTGCTCTCAAGTATAAAAAGGTATTTATTTGAACCCAGTAATCAATATTAAAGACTGTTGGTTCTTAGGCAAACTTCGTATGGGGACGGAACAATGTCCTTTACATTGATGTCATTAAAATTAAAAAAAAAAAAAGTTATCCAGGTACCTAGTCATACAACATTTAATGTTATTTACAAATTACAGTGTCGTAACTTCATAATAAAAATGTCATAATTTCATAATAAAGGTACTCAAGTACAGTGTTATATATTTCCATGCGTTTCAAAAGAGTAGATTTATTTGTGTGTTGGACAAAAGTGTCCTGAATTATTGGTTTTGTTCATTTCTGTTGGACAAAAGTGTCCTAGCTTAGATGACAAAAGTGTCTCAAAAGTACAGAAGTAAATAAAACTAATAGTTTTATTTATTCCTGTGGACAAAGGTGTTCCTTCTTATTGTGTGCAAGACAAAGGCGTCAGCAAAATATTGCTATTTAAAGCTAATTATTAATATAAGCTTATTATTATTATCGTTACATTTATGGGACAAAGGTGTCCTATGTTGTTGTAATTGTCATCACATATTTTTTGTTTTTATGAAAAATAACTTAAATCGTTACATGGATGTGAGGACACATTTAATAACGGATGGCCGAATCTGTTAGCGGATATCTGATAATTATTACGTGCCTAACACAAATTACTTTATTAACGAATTGTCATATTTATTATTTGATTGAACAACGATGTTGACGACCGCCATTTTGTATTTTTCCGAGCAACGGTACCTTCGTTGTTCAACGGTTGCGGCGTCAACACTAGCTGTGTCAAAATTATTTTCGATGTTAGACGCCACCGAGTTTCTTGCTGGTTCTTCTCGCTAGGACGTGGCATTCCGAACCAGTGGTAGATTCGCAGTTGTGAAAGTATTCATATTATATGTGATGATAAGTTTTTGAGATTAGTGGCTGTAACCTTAGATGTTTTAAATATGTTTGTGCTAAAAGTTCATAAAGTGTATCAGATTTTGAAAAGTACAACGAATGAGGTTAGTTGTATCAACTTACAATTTCTTCAGAATAGTTTATGTATGTTTGATAAGACTGGAAGTTCAGCAGTTTGATTAGTGTGTTACAAGTAATTATTATTAGTAATTATGGGCAAGAACGCCCCAGGCAAAAACGTCTGATCATGATTTATATGATTTGGGGCATAAACGCCCGTGATATGACATAAACACGAGGACGTGTTGTTCTCAGGACGGCCGAACTGTCAGCTTTGCGTTTACAGTTGAAATTAATTGTTACAAAAGTTAAAAGATTGTTAATTTATTTATTGATGAAGGTTCGATTGTACTGATATTTGACTCTTTCGATGTATTTCACTCGTCAGTTCGTTCCCGACGCCATATTGGAATAACTTGTATAAATACGAATGTTTTACCATCGGTAGGCAGTCTCCACCGAGACTCAAACGATTATTGAATACCTTCGGTGTTTAGATCGTTACCTTGTTTACGAGCTGCGGTAGTAACTGCAGCCTGGTCAAATGATTTGATAATATAGTATTGTTTAACTGAGTTTTATAAATTAACTAATTACATTAAATCTCTCGTGGTTAGAGTACAAATATATTAAAAGTGTTTTATTATAATACCTACTTCTGGATTGTTCTCCAACACGTAATATTAAATCAAAAACAAAACGGCCTTAATGAAATTCTATTTTATAATGTGTTATTATATCGTTTATTAAAGCAAGCATGCATAAAGTGTACTCTCCACTTTGTTTTTCAGAGTCTTCAAGAGATTCAGAGAAGTGAATCCTGACTTAGTACCGAAGCGAATGACTGAGAACCAAGCACACACCATAGCAGTACCCGTCGAAGAGATAGAAAAATTGCCTGAATTAAAGGTATCAAGATCACTATCATTATCATCATCATCATTATTAACATCATTATAGACATCATAATTTTGAATATCTTCATCTACTGGCTCACTACAGACTGAACGAGGGTCTCCTCTCAGAATGAGAAGGGTTTTGGCCATAGCCCACCACGCAGGTCAAATGCGTATTGGCAGGCTTTGAGAACTTGATAACCTTGAGAACGTGATTTAGAGAAGCCATGTCATGTAGTTATTCCTGACTATACCTACCTCTGTGCCCAATTTCATCCAGATCCGTTCAGCCGTTCTGGTGTGATTGAGTAACAAACATCCATCCATCCATTCAAATTTTCGCATTTATAATGTTAGAATTAATGTTGCCAGTGGGCTACATTATTTTAATTCACGCATCCCGGCTTCACTTGAGTACAAATTCTGGACAGTCTTAGACAGAGTGCCTTCAACTGTACTTTGATTTATATTTGTCAGTATGTATTTTATTTGCATAGATAGACAAAGCTTTGTCTAGTTATTACCGACTATTGACAAAGCTTTACTGCATGGACAAATTCATCGTTTCACAATACGATCATCATAGCATTATTCCAAACGCGTTCATTTGCATTGAAATAATAGTGATAATTCGAACGTTCTAGATGAAAATAGTTGGAAACGGTCCAATAATTTCATTCAATGACTATAATTTCAACTAGAATTTTTGTAAAAAAATAATTCTAGTAGATTTCAAAAATACGCACAACACGTGTTTTTAACCTTAATTTTTCGCCTTACTAAAGTTGACTGCATGATAAGCTTTTATCCTCTTTTGTATCATCGTCATGGTCAACAGATAGCTATACGTTTCCACTGCTGGACATATTTATCATTTTAATAATTTGAACGGCACAGGCCAATTACACAAATTATTTAGGTACAAATTACACGAATTAACTATACCTATAAGATCAAATACAATTACATAGGTCTCTTGCACGTATCGCGCCACCTGAATCCAGCGGCCCCTTGCGACTCGCTTGATGTCGTCCTTTCACCCGATGGAGGGGTCTGCCAACGCTGCGCTTCCCATTGCGGGGTCGCCATCCCAGCACCTTGAGACCCTAACGTCTATTGGTTCCGCGAACTATTTTCTCCACCTCACTTCAGAACTGATCTCACTAAAAACTCAGTATGCATCAGTCACTTGATCTCCTACGGGTCTTTTCTGATTGAAGAAACCCAATGCATAGCTCTCTTCATCGCCCGCTTAGTAACTCTGAGCTTTCTTATGAGGCACAATGGACTAAAGTTAAAAAATCGTTGAATTTATTGCAGGAGAATCCTTTCAAGAGACGCATCTGTCAAGTGTTTTCCCACGATGGTTCCGGCAACTTGACCTTCGAAGACTTCTTGGACATGATGTCAGTTTTCAGCGAAGCAGCTCCAAGGGATATTAAAGCATGGTAATTTTTGTGCTTATCTTTAGACTTAAATAGTGGGCGCTCGCGACTTCTCTCCCGTGGGAATTTCGTAAAATCCCGCCTTATTCTTTATTTTATTTTATTTTATTTAATAAGCACACTTATAATTGTCATATTTGACAGTAACACGAAAACGTTCATCATTACATTAGATACATATTTTGTGTACGTTATAAAGTACGTTATTTTTTTGTTGCAAAATATCAGCATTATTGTATAATTTCAGGGACGAAAGTTTGTATGAAAGATCGTTTTTATTATGTAGAAAAAAGAGTTAAAAATTAGATAGAATATGTTAGGAGGCATAAGTAGTTTAATTCGCTATAATCCGCTAAAACAGAAAAATCTGTGCGGTAGGTACAACGTGCAGCATGCGATATGCACCGCCAGGAAAAGCAGGCAATACGCACCGCCACCAGTCTGTCTGAAGGCATTGTCTCAAATGACCCGATATCATAAATGAGCGACGAAAGCGACACTACGCAACGCGACGCGATATGACTCCATAGAAAATGACAATTTAGGTGACCTTTCGCACGTTGTCGCGAAAAATGTTTGTTATTTTCCTAGGTAATCGTTCTTATCAGTCGTAAGTATCTCCTGTCGTCGCGCGCTTTCGTCGCTTATCTAGGACAACGGTGGTTTTTTATCATACCATCTACTACTATATTTTCCCGTGTAGGACTTTTGTAAACTATTTTTTTAAAGGACAACGCGTCTTTAAGCCAAAAGCTTTTATTTTAGCAGATTATAAGCTTCCATGGTAATCATTGACTTCCGCAAAGTTAAGCCTGCTTCTAGTTCTATCTAACATATGAAACATTTGTTTAAGGATCTTTGGCTATCCCAACTCCTTAAAAAACCCACTCTCTATCTAAAATGATTAAAATAAATAAAGCTTACTAGAAGTGGATAAGCAGCTTTATCTTACCGAGGGACCGCAATCATTAGCCGAGTCGGAACCCAATATGGGATTAAAGTTTCATGCCTTCCTCCTCCCTCACCTCCCTTCCGTCTTACTCTATCTTAAGCTATATTAGGTAAGTAATAGGTAAAGTAATGGATTTTTGGAAGATATTATTTTATTTACTTAGACATTCTTCATCTTCTTCGGGTGCTTCTTCGATAATCGAAGGTCGGCAGTCAGCTTTGTATATTCACTTCTGCTCTTAATCATTTATTAAATCATACTACATCATAATATTACTTATTTCATATTACAAATGCGAAAGTATTTGTTTGCTGGTTTATTGGTATGTCCTTTAATCACGTCGCAACAGAGCAACGGATCGACGTGATTTTGCATGGGTATAGTTCTGGGTGAGGATCTGGAGAGTGACATAGGCTACTTTTTATCCGGAAATTAAAGGTGGAACTCCGGAATTGAAAAAACTATAATATATATAATAACTTATATTTTAATTATCTTTAATTCTTACACTGTTGATTAAGGAAACGATAAAATAGCGCTGGACGGATTTGACTCGCTCCAGTTATGCTTGGGACTGCAGTTTCTAAGTCTTGTAATTTTAGGTTTTTCTTAAAGAGCAACCACCGACTTTCTTGCTGGCTCTTCTCAATAGGAAAGGCATTCCGATTGAGTGATAAATTCACTGGACGATTCAAAAGCACTTGTAAAACTTTATTTGAGTAATAAAAAACATTTGAATTAGAATTTACCAAAATAATTAGGTAATTCACAATATAATATTTTCCTAATCAAGGCGAATAATAGAAATTTAATTGACTCTCGGCTCCCAGCTTTCATGTAGCCTTCATCAATCTTATAACGCAGTAGATATGGTGACAATAGCCCAAACTCTCAATGACTCAATGCCGTTTTTGTTCACGGACCCTTCTGATAAGGTGCTGAGGAATGACTGAATCTTGAAATCGCGACGACTTTTGCAATACTTAAAGGATTGGATCGGATTAGTTAAATCATACATCATACTAATATTATAAATGCAAATTCTTTGTTTGTTGGTTTAAACTTCAATCACACCAATACAAAGTAACGGATTTTCGTGCTATTTTGCATGGGCATAGTTGAAGACCTGGGAAAGTGAAATAGGCAAAATTAAGGAGTTAAAAGAGGAGGAAATTAAAAGAAACTTATTCCACGCGGACAAAGTCGCGGGCATCGGCTAGTAAATAATAATAATTTACCCGCTCTAGCTTTATTTAGGTGAGGCTATTAAAACGCTCGCTGACTTTAGCTTTGTCTTGAAATCAAAACGACTTTTGTAATATTTAAAGGATTGGGTTGGATTAGCTATCAGTCATAATAATTAACTGATAAGCGGGATTGAGAATGGGAATAAAGCGAGAGCGGGAGTGAGAGCTTACGCGAGAGATGGAGCGAGAACGAGTTAGTGGAAACCATGGACTATTTATATAATGTTATTTATTTACTACCGGTGGGAGCGTGGTGGGAGCTATAGCTGGACAGAGCGCGAGAGAGACGGGAAAAAGAGCGAAAGCTGGAAAAAGAACGGGTGCGAGAACGAGAACGAGAGTGCGTTTTAATTTTTGTGCTAAAACTTTGCATTATATTGCAGGTACGCTTTCCGTATATACGATTTGGACGATGACATGTTCATCGGGCGCGAAGATTTGCTCGAAGCGACGCGTCTGCTCACCAAAGGCGAACTGCATCCTCAGGAGAGGGACGACATCGTGACGAGTGTTCTGGACGAAGCTGACGTGGACGGGGACGGACGACTGTCTTTTATGGACTTTGAACACGTTGTTGTACGCGCTCCGGATTTCTTGTCCACTTTCCATATTAGAGTATAACTAAGACATTTGTTTAATGAAAAGTCTGTGGAGTCTGAAAATGTTGTTGTACGCGCTTCAAATGTTAAGTCCATTTATCATAATATTACAGTATAAGATTAAACACATATTTGATGAAAAGACCAATTTTGCTCTGCATCAGCCAAAAGGTAGTTATTTACCTACCTTTTGGCTGATGCAGATAAAATAAGCGGCGATAGACGAATCATAGCTACAGATTCAGTTGGGGCTAATGTGTACAGGGATGAAATGCTAATAACGCTAACGTCTCGAATCAACGTTAGAGTTAAGTATATCGAACGAACGGAGGAATCCATAAAGTACGTCACACGATAACGAGGGAGAGGGGGTCGACGAAGTGTGACATTGTGTGACAAGGGGTGGGAGGGGTCCTAAGTTTCGTGACGTCACATTTCAAAATCACGAAATTAGTGTGTGTACTTTATGGATGAACCAGTAGTCATATTTTGAGAAGAATATTAGAAGTAGGTATTTTCCAATTTCAAACTGTTGTATTCTTTATTATTTATAAAAACATGCCTTTACAGTCGCCCAATTCGTCTCCCCTAGCTACAAAAATACCTACAACTCAAACATAACAATAACATAGGAAGTTAGGCAATAAAAATTACCAGCTAAATTATTTATACTTACTCTAAAAAAAGGTTTTATTTGTTTAATGAGTTTTATATATTATATAGATATAGGTACTTAAGTACATAAGAGCGAAAGTGTATCTGTCGGTCTGTTACATTTACATTTTGAAGAAAGAAGAATTTTTCCACTAGCCTAGATCTTTTGGGGACTTAGATTTTCAAAAAACTTAAATCGACGAATCATCCAGTATCATATACCTAATATATCCGTGTATGCGCGAAGCACCTCCCTATAAACGGAAGAAATACGGCAAATAACCGATGAAGGTAACATTTAAAGATCCATAACAGTATATTTGACGTCAGAACATCAATAACGCAACTCATCTCCTTGTAATTTTATAGCTCTTACGATCCGTTGTAACACAGGCTTTACGATACGGTATAACGAGCATCTGCTGAACGTTTTATACCGCTGTAATATTTGATACCATTCAAAATAATAAATCCTTTTTGTTACATACATCTATTGTTTTATTCTGTCACAATACTTTATGCATACCTACCTCTTTCGGTGCGTCGTATTCCTCATTACTGAGGGTTCCTTTCTATCAATCAAATAATGGTAGGAGTTTTCTTAGGATGATAATGCGGTGGGTTATAACGTCCTTCCGCATACTTAATTGAGTGATTATTAAAATCAGAATTGAATGAATTTCAATTCCTTTACTCATCTTAACATATTATCAAAGGGAATAATATCGTTCGTAAACTGAACTAGCCGTAGATTTGAAATACGCATCATATAGAGACTGTTCAAAGTCAGTCTACATATTTTTTTTAAATTAAAATCGCATTCTGTCTGCGCATTCTGTCGAGCGTCAGTGAGCGTACGCTCACTTACGCTCGAAGAAGCTGGTTTGGGTTCATTTGTGCCCGCCAAGGCTCCAAGGCTCGAGGTAAATCATCGTAGAAACAGGAACATCGACTTTGGAACGCGGACCAATGGAGTAGGGTATTGTTTAGTGATGAGTGCAGAATTCTCTTAAATCAAATTGACGGCAGGCAAAGAATATACAGACGCAAAGGAGAACGATACATTCAGACAAATTTTGAAACTACAGTTGTGGATCAAAACTTCAGTTGTGGAGAAACTACGGTGGTGGATCAATAATGGTTTGGGCGGGCATTTGTTTGGGAGTTCGCACAGACTTGGTAGTGATTGACAGAGGGAGTCTGACTGCAGACCGCTATATCAGAGAAGTTTTAGAAGAAAATGTCGTACCGTTTGCCCCATATATCGGTGAAGATTTTGTTTTTATGCAGGATAATGCTCGGCCGCATACCGCTCGGGTAACTCAAGCTTATCTTAATGATATGAATATCACTGTTATGGAGTGGCCGGCGAGATCACCGGATATGAACCCAATAGAGCACGTTTGGGACTTGCTGAAAAGAAAAGTTAAGTCCAGAATTCCAGATCCTGTCAACGTGGGAGAACTGCGAATCGCCATATCGCTCTATCTATAGACGCCTCCGTCGAATGACTGGTAGTAAGGAATGTTGCTATCTTCTTCTGGGCTGTGCTATAAAGGCTAATAGGGACAAGTTACAATACATTTTTAAAGTGAAACTTTTTTAGAATCGCTTTGACTTGAAAATTCGATGAAACGAAAAAGCGACACCAAAAAGAGACAAACATATTCATAATAGGATTTAGCTTGCGAGAGAATGAGATACAAGTTATATTTACCCCATTCTCTCTCAGGCTACTTTTTTGAAGTTTCACTTCTGGCGTGTGTGAATTGCACACATACACTTTTTTTTAATTTCTATGGTTAATACCACCCGTGCGACGTCGAAGCGGGTCGAAGATTTCGTTTATCTTGAATATTTTGAAAGAATAAATTTTATTTCTTGTTTTCATCGCATAGGTCCTCACCTTGTTAGATTTGCGCCCTGGGCGGTGGCTAACTCTGCTAGGGTTATTATCTTTTGATTTTATACTTTCTAGCTAAAATATTATTATGACTAACCGTTGCTTGAGTAGTTGGAAGATATTTAAATAAAATATGGGATATGACTTAAGTTTGATATGAAATTCGGAGACGATCAGATCGAGTTTTTAATTTAAGGCTTGGATGCAATTATACTTTCTGGGAAGTGGCGAATTGAATAAATCCTTTAATTTATTTGGCTCGATGTATTTAGTTAATATTATTTGAGTTTTTTTTTCAAAATCCCGTGGGAACTCTTTGGGTTTAACCAAGGTAAAAACTAATTATAATAGAATATGTTAGGTACTTAGCAGATCTTTAAGTAGGTCTTTCTATAGAAATATGCTTTCTATTATTGATATAGAATAAAAGACAGCTGTTGGCTGAAAGGCTTTCCTATTATTAGGTGATTTCTAAACAGGAAGTTCTCAATTCGACGCGTAATTTTGACTTTCACAGTCAGTGGTTTTTACGTTCTACTCTTAGACAAAGGCAAGGTGAGTGGGGGAAAATAAAAAAAGGAGAATAGCGCCGAACATTGAGGAATTATTTTAATACAGATATCATCATTGCATACACCTTTAGCATTTAGTCTCGTCCCGCCCTTCAGCCTGCGTCAGTAGCTACTAAGTAAGAGGGCGCGTGCCATACGTGGTGTTTTTTGAAACGACACGATTTTTTGGCACGATTTTTGATCTTACCCCGCTTATGTTGTATATTTTTACGCATGTAAGTTACATTGATTTTGTTTAGATATTGACAAATATATTTGAAATATAATACGCACTTTATAGATATAACTAATTAGTAAATTTCTCCTATTTAAAGATTTATCGTGCTTTTCAAACTAAAATATTTAAATTTAAAGGGTTAATGGTTAATGGTAATATAAATCATTCCGTTACCCCCCATTACATTACCCCGCTAACGAAATACATACATAGAAAAGTCACCTGATCTCAAACTGTAATAAAAGATCGTAAAATAGGGTTGAGACACCTGTAATTTATTATCTTTTTTGCTTATTATAGTAAAAATACTAATACCTGAGGGCCTAGACAAAGTGACATTCTATTAGCGATGACGCTAGTAGAAAAGTCCAAAAATGTATGGGATTGACATTAGCTATAGAAACGTCATGTGGTATAATTTAAACGAATCGAAATTTGCTAGACATGTTAATTTAAATCGATTCCATCGAAAGAATCGACAATGTCGAATGACTAATTCCATAGACATGTGTCGACAAGTGCTAGCCAAGTGGCATTTTTGACAAGCGTTATCTATAGTGAGCGCTTCTTTTGAAGGAAACTTTATCGAACGCCATTACCCTGTAGAAAACGAAACAAATAGCGTCATTGTTGTGAAGTTGAGTGGATTGTTTTGATATTTTTAGACGTTTCTTGAATGAATTTGTGATTAAATTGTTGTCTTTTGCTTTATTTTGTAACTTTGTCAGTTGTTTGTAAATTTTAGTGTACCTAGTGCTAATAATATAAAATGCATACGCTTCGTTTACTGTAGGCAGCGCATAATGAAAGTGTTTGGCTTAGATACCAAAGAAGATACCATTCCCGGCAACAATTGGAAAGCATTGACGAGATGCCAGAATGTTATTTATAGAACGCTTTAGGCTCAGTAAATCCATTTAAAAAAAGCTTTGTCGTGAATTACGGACTTCAACTGCATTAAAAGGGTCACGAGAGATACCCTTGGAAATAAAGGTAAGAAATAACTGAGGATTGGATTAACTACTATGTACTGAAATATTTTGATAAGTTGTTTTGATTAAATTTTATCATAAGCACTCATAAAATTGTTTTTTCTGTATTTTAGGTGCTTTGTGCTCTTAGTTTTTTTGCGACAGGGTCTGACCAAAGACTTGCAAATTTTTGTATAATATAGCATTTATAATTTATATTGCATAAAAGTTAAAAAAATATGTGGTATCAGAGGTATGAATGATGGGTGTTATGAGTATAGAAATCAGAAGATGTTTTACATGTTTATTTTATTTATTTTTCTACCAAAACAGGCACAAATAAATTTTGCTCTGACCTAGTCTTATCAATATAATAGCATACAATACTTTTATTTTTTTTTACGAATAAAAACAACAATATAACTTTGTAAAAAAACAATTATTTTTGCCCTAAAATGAGAAATATTTAAAGTATCAAAATATAACAAGTGAGCAAGACTAATCTACATTTTTGTACAATGGAACTAAAGTAAAACTGCAGAATTATAAAAATATATTTAAAAAATATATAATTAAAAAATAAAGTTATCACATTCATACAGATCAACTGTATCTAGTAAATAAATCTATCAATTCTGGGGGTGGGAGGCTTCGGCCATGGCTAGTCACGGTCCGACCAACAAAGGCGTAGGGTACTTTCAAGAGATTTAGTGTTCCGGTAATTTGGGTCCCTTAGCAGCTGGGGGTCCCTGAAAAATTTAAGATAAAATAAAAATAACTTATGATACTAATATTATAAATGTGTTGGTTTGTCCTTCAATCACGCCGCAACGGATCGACATGATTTTTTGCATGGGCATAGTTAAGGACCAGCAGAGTGACATAGGCTATTTTTTAAACCGGAAAATTAAGGAGATCCCGTGGGAAATGAAACGTATTTCATGCAGCCACGGGCATCAGCTAGTAATGTTATAAGTTACGTACCTACCTATTAAATTAATTTAATAATTAGAACTACTATGAGAGTGAGTGAGGATGACTATTACAGAGTCGTGTATTAATTCCACAACCTTGTCTCCAAAGCTTTTAGGGCCTGTCCTCTATTAGGGCCACCACCTGTGCCGCTGGCATGCCGACGAATCAACAGAGCTTTTTTTTTGTCTTAGATTTCCAATCGGCCCACACCTTAAATTAGAGTTATAAGTAGTTTAAGCAGAGTGTGATTTTAAGTAATAAATATTTTTAATGGGAGTTGATATAATATAAATGTACAAAGCTCAAGGTATATCAATACATACCTTTTTTCATTTGTCTGGAGTCTTATTCACCCCACTGCCAATTGAATTTAGAACATTGGATAACTCCTGCCACAAACGATCTGCTCTAATGCGACCTTGAGCACCAGGCTGCGGTTTAGACAAGTCACCGTGGCTGAAATATGAGTTAACAAAGAGCCCTCTAACTACGTTACTGTTAATCACGTCATTGTTTACATTACGACTGCCATTCGGTCGTCTGTAAAAATGTAAAAATGTACTCAATTAAAAATAAAATAAACACATTTATTCTTTGCTTAATTTTCAATTTGCCAGTAGATACATACAAAAGTATAAGACGAGAGGCTAAGTACGTTGTGAACCAATCATTTTTGTTTCAGGAAAAAAATTACTAGTAACTATGTCAGAAAATCCTTACGGGCAACTTGTTATATATCTACTGCGAAGGACTTGGCAATTGCCATATGGAGAGTGGAGAACAAAGAATTGACAATACATGCCGCAGCTAAGGAATATAAGATACTAGCTAATGCCCGCGACTTCGTCTGCGTGGATCGAGGTTTTTTGGTTCCCGCGGGAACTCCTTAATTTTATGGGATAAAAACTAGCCGATGTGCTATTCCAGACTATAATGTATCTCAGTGACAAATTTCAGCTAGATCAGTTCAGCCGTTGAGGCGTGATTGAGTAACAAACATCCATACATCCATCCAAACTTTCGCATTTATAATATTAGTAAGTTAATAAGAAGTAAGATAAGAATATAAAGCTAGTTCGACTGGTTTTCGTTACCTGAGATTTATGCTTCGAGGCCTTGAAGTGTTTTGTTAAATGGTTAATTGTGTGTTATTTCTGTATTTTCAAAAATATACTACATACATAAAATTTAAATGTTTTTATTTTTATTTATCAACCCAACTACTTATCTACTTAAAAACGTGAGCCTATATTTTTAAAAATATCAAAAGATTTGAGAATCTCAGGCTGCGTGCCTTTTTACGGGGTAATATTGATAATTATTTTTCATGAATTATTATTTTTGCGATTTTCGAATTTCAGTTTCTTTCTAGCTGCTAAGGTCGTAGAAACCGAGAGTTTATAACGCATAACGGCCATGAATACGATTCTAGTCACTATATCAATCTTACCCCACTGTAGTTCCATCTTTCCCCTGCATTTTTTCTGATATGCAAACTTATTAGCCTTTTTTTAAATCAAACAATGTTTCGAAATTATTTCTGTCACCTCTAGGGAAATATGTGTACTATACTTTTTCACTCAAAGCAAAATTATAAGCATCATAAAACCCTATAATTTACAAACAGTTTCAAATCAACACTATGTATCTCATCAAAAAACCATTCTGACTTCTGACCATTTTGACAGCCCTCGCGGAGCATTCGGCTCGCTAAGGCTCTCTGTACCGACCGCGTATCTCTGACAGCTACAGTGTAACGATCGCAATCACCTCTGATTGAATAACACTCTTCCACTATTGGACAAAATCCATTGACGCTGCAAGAATACCATAAATCAGCCAATCACAACAATTGATACTGTAACAATGATTGATGCAGAAGATACGCGGTCGCGCTGCTGGTAATACGTCAATCTAGATAGGTTGACAGATTATGCGGTATTTGTGGGAATTAGTTAAGATAAACTTGCTGGTTCCCGCTACTTCGTCCCACTCTTTGATTTTCGGGATAAAAAGTATCAAAGTGCGCGTAATCAATGCATTGACGGTTCCTCAGCTCTGGTGCTGCTAAATTTTCATGGGAGAATGGATATCTTAGAAATCCTGTTTTACAACACTAACATTATGCAGGGTTAATTTTTTTCACTTTACAAAATAGAGGTCCAAGGTTTTTAGGACCCTGCAATGGCATACTTAAACTTACGCAATTTTGCATTTTCTAAAGGCATTATCAAGTAGGTAAACTTTGTGCATCAAACTTTAGTATTTAGAGGCTGCAAAAAAAACATTTATTTTATTTAAAATCACTGGAATCCTGTGTCAAGTTTCCACCATACATCCCCTCTTTAGTTACTGCCATCTAGTGGTCAATAGCAAAATCATTACGCTAGTCGTGCATGCCAGCCTTCTTACAGCCATCTAGTGGTGAGTTACCAAAGTAGCACGCTTGTGTACAAAGACCTTTTTTAATTCATGTGAACGCACCGAATTCTATTACATGTTTTCTCTGTGGCAAATTAAAATTCTATATTATCTATGTCACAGAAAAAAATTGAAGTTGGTACTTTATCACCGTTTTAGAGTCGCGTTTTCAGCATTAACAATGCTAAAATGCTATTATAATTTATAAGTACAGTGCCTCAAATATTGTTAAAATTACGTGAAGTGCAAAGGACAATTTGATATTTTAAACAATTATATGAATACCTGCTTTTTGACAAATTGCGCTAGACCGCATAAATAAAATGGCAGCCCTACCACGTAGAATAATCAAAGAGACACAGCGATTGATGCAGGAACCGGTGCCGGGAATCAGTGCGGTACCGAGCGAGAATAACGCGCGTTACTTCCACGTTATCGTCACCGGCCCAGAGGACTCGCCGTTCGAGGGAGGACTTTTCAAATTAGAACTATTCCTGCCAGAGGACTATCCTATGTCAGCGCCTAAGGTTAGGTTTATCACAAAAATTTACCACCCGAACATAGACCGGCTAGGTCGCATATGTCTCGACATCCTGAAAGACAAATGGAGCCCTGCGCTCCAAATCCGCACGGTGCTGCTGAGTATTCAGGCGCTTCTGTCGGCGCCCAACCCCGACGATCCTCTCGCCAACGATGTCGCCGAGCTGTGGAAAGTGAACGAGAGCGAAGCCATCCGAAACGCGAAGGAGTGGACCCGGAGATACGCCATGGACAACTGAGCCCGGGCGCGCACCCGAGCCCGCCCCACGCGCTGCACGAAGCGGACGAAACTAACATATATATCATGATTTTAAGAGTGCAAGTTATGTTTCACTACCTAGATCAAATAACTTGTGAAGAGACAATTGTGGACAAATTTTTATTATCGGCGGAGGCCGGCCCCGAAGCGCCCGCCGTGGCCGCCCTGCGCCCTCAGCCTCGCCCCCACGTCTCAGTGTAGTCTGGCAACCCACAGATTATTGTTTACCCTATCACATGTAGCTTGGTTATGATATTAGGTATGCATATTTTTTTACTATAACTAATTATTAAAATAGCTAATTATAAAACTCCTGAGACCATATTGTATATATTTTAATAGTTGATCAAATTTGGTTAATTTTATACAAAGGATAGTGTATCGTCACAAAGTTCAATGCCTTTGTATATCTTATCTGCGTGCAAGTGCAACCATGAAATATCAGTTTTTGATCTCTGTGGATACTGATTTTTGTTTTGTCATAGTTGAATATTGAGTAATTTATTTTCCAGTGACTATCTGCATAAAATAATTTAAAAATGAATCTTATGTACTATTTACGTCTTGTATAAAAGGTTATCATTAAATTGTATTTATGTACATTTGATTTGGCTTTGTGAGAAACTTGAAAATACATAATAAACAAACGCTAATCTTTATTTTATTTTAAATCCTGACAAGAACATATTTACTACATATTACAAAAATAAAGTGAATCAGTCACAACTTAAGCTTACAGTGATATTTAATAATAGTTTTTATTTCAGCACTATCTGAAGTACATTTTTGAGTTTACAATAATAATAATAGTGACTAATTGAATCCTGCAGACCTTTGCAAGCCTAACAGATATAATGTGGCTAATAACAATTTTTATATTTTTGGCATACACAATCTCTTATTATTATTTATTTCTAAATTTTGTTTGTGAAACCGTTTGATTCGTTTTGATGTGTAGCAATGCTCATCCAATGTTTTCCTGCTATATCAATGACATCATCAGCCCATTTTTTCACCGGCTAGCAGTGGCTGCCAAGTGATGATTACAATCATGTCTAATTGGCTAACACTCACTACCCACTAAAACGCATGGTTGCATCAAAAGTACTGTACAAGCCAATTAGAACAGTTATTGTATATATTATGTTTATGTAATAATCACAGGTTTCATGCTAACACCCCAGGACATTACTCATGAGGGTAAGGGATCGTGTAAATACTATCATGTCAGTATTCTTTTGAAGTTCTATTGTAGTTCTACTAGAACTATAATAACTAGAATTTAAGATAGTTTAGTGGTGTAGATGCACCCAAGAGTTCATAATGTTCTTAAAGGTGTTTGCTAATCCAGCATTGTGAATTATCGCCAAACTTCTCTTTCCGAGGTGAGAATCATGCTCACTAGTAAGCCGGCAACGGGTTGATAAGCGAGAGAGAGAGATAACAGTGAAGGTAGACATCGTGAGGAAACCTGCATGCAAGAGAGCTGTTCAATGTGTTCTTGAAACCTGCAACTTGTCAGCATAGTGGACATAGAATGGTACTGAAAAGCTTTTGTTGTAAAGCTCAGTGCATTGAGCAATTGATAGCCTGAAGTTCAACTGTTGAGCAAACCATGCAGAAGTGGTTTACATTAGTATGCACCGTCAAACTTATCTGACTTTAAAAATAAAATAAAAACAAAAACTTATCAGCCAAATAAATAAATAAATCAGTTCCAATTTTGGCCACTGGGCCAGATAAGGTATAGGCAAAGATAATCTACCAAGGATTATAGTTTAGTTAATACTTTACTGAAGACTGCATTGTTTCCCCAGGCATACTACACCTATCCCTGTTGAACCAAATGTCAAAATTGTATAGAACAGATGGGATGGATACATGAATGAGTCGGCAGACAAACTTTCGCATTTTACATATTAATAGGATGAATTTTGTTACATATTACATATTAATACTAAAATGATGAATAGTGATTTGAATGAATACTTCATCTTAGTTGCTTGAATTAAACTTCTAAGTAATTATTTAAAGTCAAATCAATCATTGATCAAGTCAAATAGTATTAGAATAACAAGAGAACAGCCTTCAAGTGTGATTTGTGCAAATCACTCATGTAATATCTCTCTACATATATTGCACTAGCTTAATTGGATAAAGGTGGTGTGACTATTACATGAACTATCTTTAGATGCATTGGTTACTAGGTAACTATGTACCTAATGTAACTTTTCACACCATTCGCTAGACAATCTAGACCTGTTATCTAAAGTAAGTCATTACAGTCATTACAGGCTTAGCGGGGTTTTAATGTTGTACTGAAGTCCATTACCCACGTGGGGTGTAATGTGATTTGAATTTCGAAAGATCTCCATCCAAAGAAAACTCTCTTCATTCCAAAGTTCAAATCTGAGGTTCAAGTAGGTATTGCTTTCTGCTCGCTTCGACGTATGACGGCGTAATCTCTCATTTTGCTATCTCGCTTCGATGAGTGATGGCGTCCCTTTCACTCGCCAGAGCACCACAGAGTAAAAGATTATTGAAAATTCCCTCCACATCTCCGGGACGTTCTATAATGTGGTGTTATTGAATTAGAATATAATATTATAATTATTTTAAAATTCAAATGTAGAGTGACGAAGATAGCTGCAGTAATTTAACTCCGGAAACTTAAAGAAATTATCAAAATTTAACAAACGATTTGCTCCCAAAAACTTCTAAAGACAGATATTTAAATTTTAAATATCTATTTCTTCGTATGCTTTTAAAATTTAGATACCTGCAAATAGAAAACTACAAAAGGTGTCTAATTTCAGAGGCCGTATTGCTAGTTTACTTTCAAGATTTGTAATTTATTTTTCCATTCATTGGCATTTTTAGTAATTATTGAAAAAAGATAAGATAATATATTGAATGTCTTGCCTTGATTTCATTGTCTCGCAGTGTGAAAATTAGAGATTCCATGCAGGGGTAATGCTGTCTTCGTCTTGAGCGCTCCTAAACCCCGCGCTTCACTCAGGATTCTAGATGCAACACCCTCGCTACTTCACTTTAATCTACAATTGCTACATTCATACCATACCCTTTGCTACACCAGCGCCACTGTGGAAAGTTTTTGAACGGTTATTTATAGCAACCATTACTATTTAATCTGAGTTTCTCCCATGTGAGATGTCCGTGTACTCTACCCTCCATAGTACCACACAGTGTCCCCACCTTAGGGTATTTTCCCCTAGATTTAGGGGATTTTTTAGCACTTAGGGAATTTTTTAGGGTATAAAATTATTTAGGGGAATTTTTAGGGGAAAAAAAATTATTAGGGAATTTTTTAGGGAAAGTTTCAACTTTCGGTTCAAATCGGTGTCTGCGTGTATCTGAACGTAATTTGGTGTGCCGATGTTACCCATGGAAGTAGGAATCAAGGAATTACGACTATGATGTTACATTTCTCTATAGCTAGTACCAAACAAAATATATTTTTCTCTTTCCCGCTCATAGATTTGTGTACGCGGAAAGAAGAGATGTCGAATACGAATATAGCTGCTTCATGTGTGCGAGGTAAACTGGTTTTTAAGGATTTCTACACGTTATGGTTTAGGTACTCTTGTTTGTTTCAAATTCAAATTCAAAGGTTTTTTATTCAAATAAACTTTTACAAGCACTTTTGAATCGTCAAGTGAATCTACCACTGGTTCGGAATGCCATTCCTACCGAGAAGAACCAGCAAGAAACTCGGTGGTTGCTCTTTTTAAATAATTCATTTACAACTATTATATCAATGTGACTTGGTTGGTTTGACTGTCAGTGTTTTTTTTATTCTAGATAGTGTCTTTTTCGCTTGGTCCAAATGTACGCTGTGCACCATTGTCCTCTATAAATGATCTATGGTTAACATAGTTCGAAAAGCTGATGATCGTTGGAGTCCCAAGGTGCTTGAGTGCAATCCCGTACTGGGAAGCGCTGTGTTTTGCAGACCCCCTCTAAGTGGACCGACGACATCAAACGAGTCGCAGGGAGCCTTTGGATTCAGGTGGCACAAGATCGAGGCCTGTGGAAGTCCATGCAAAAGAACTATATCCAGCAGCGGACATCTATGAATGAATGAATGAATGAATATACTTTTATTGTACACCAAAAAACAATAATAACAGTAAACTTAGCTAATAACAAAGGAAGTGTCGGTTGATAAAGAAGAAGAAACTGTTAAACTCCAACACTCGTTACCAACATTCGTTACTGTTGGCGCGCTATTTCGGCGTGCCAACAGTAACGAGTGTCCAAGTCCCAACTTCCCCAAGGAACTAAAATTTTATTTCGTTGGCAAGAACATTGATGTAGAATTTTAGTACCTATTTCTATTTCAGTGGGCAAGAAGCTTAAATACCTACCATAATTCCTTGGACACTAGGTGACAACTGATAATTGATACTTTTTGGTATTTCCTGCAGTGTCATATTTTGTCAAATGTGATCCAATAGGGAAAGCCATTAGACTTAGTCGTAATTCCTAGTTCCATGGCCGGTCCAGTGTTAATCATAGTCATAGAACTCATAGAGAGCTATAGAGGTCAGTGTATTGGACTGTGGGCTTTGTTTTGTTCTTCTTTTCATTATCAAAGTGATTTTGTATCAAAAATGCCTCCCACAAAATATAAACAAAAGTATTGCCACCAATGGGAAACAGACAGTTTACTGAAAGGTAAGTCTATCCTTCTTCAAATGTGCCATTTAATAATGCAAGGCTGCTGTTATTTTCTATTCATAGTAGTGTCCATTAGACCATTAGGTAGGTATTTTACTTAGTGATAGTGTCGGATTCTATTATAATAATAATATATATATAGATAATATTATATTCCAATACAGTTGGGTGTATTGTGAGTACCTACTCGTGCTGCATCCACAGCACTTAACTCAACAGCAACTTTGACCGATTTGTTCATTGAGAATTTGAATTTCAAGTCAAGTTGACCGCTATAATATGAACTGCCAACGAGCGGGGAGTGGGGGCCGAGGTTAGTATGTTTTAATTTTTATCTATGGAGCGGTGTTCCCGGGTTTGTGTTGGTCTCAGTGTTACTAGGTGTAAGACGCTTACCCAAAATCCAAATGTGGAAAAAAATTTGCTAGCGGGGGTAAGATTGATGTTTTTTTTTTTTTAGATTGGGTTGCTCCTGATCCTGCAGGGGAAAATGGTGCATATTGCAAATACTGTCACCTCACTTTATTACCACACAAAAAGGGGCTATTATATCATGCTAAGAGCAAGAAACATAGAAAAAATGTCTCTTTAAGTAAAACAGCAAAATCTTGTAAACAATTAATGTTCACGAAATTAATTCCAAATGAAAGAAAGATAACAGAACTGAAGATAGCAGAACTGAAGATAGCCGCTTATATAGTTGAGCATTCTTCAATATCAAACGTTAACCACTTGGGTGAGATGCTCCCCAAACTTGACCCCAAATCTGAAATCTTGAATAATATCCAACTACATAGAACTAAATGCACTATGTTAATAAAAAATGTTCTCAGTATATGTATGTTTCAAGAACTACTGGAAGAAATCCCCCCGGGATTACCCCGGCAGACGCAATGTTAAAAAAAATTACGAATGACATTTATGATTATAAGAAAAAAAACACTGAAGAGCTGGAATTAGAAACCCAAACAATGGATGCATTCCAAGAACATATGAAAATAATATAGATATACTATATTACGTAGTATTCAGTTTATATTAAATCTAATTAACTATTATTCACACTAGCTATTGCCACAGTAAACAGATTTGTATCTGTTTACTGTGCTATTGCCCTGAATAAACACGGACGAAATTATTATTCTTCTTCTTTTCAAAATACCGACACATGGGCTCCTTATAGATTTGTGTTAGACATGTAATATGATCGTTAAATGTTATGTAGGTGAATTAAGGCTGCATAATTAGATCTTCACCATAATAATTGGTCGAAACTTATCTGATGGTAGTGTACTTCCTACATATATAAACCTTATATATGGTTCAGACTTCAAATTGTATTGATTTAGTAGTTTTTTTTAAGTTTAATATAATAAAAAAAGGGGAAAATCCAAATCTGAGGGTGGCAACACAGGTACCACAGTAAACAGATACAAATTACTGTGATAGTAGGTACCTAGGTATAACGGGTTTGCAAAGTTTGCGTTATATACCTACATCCTACTCTACGATTTGCGGGCCTTTCCGCAACGAGGCTACATATACCTGCGCTGTCGTGAGTTTAAAACAACTGTCCCTGAAGTGTCCCGGACCACTGCGGACGCGGGTGACAAGTGACAACTGCTCCGTGGAAACTGTGAGAACTGGCCACCTAAATAGAGCTGGCTAGTTCAGAGTTGACACAGCTGCGTCGTCAATCAGTAGATTAATTTTATATTTCGATTGTTGGTGTGTCAATTGATGTAAACATCTATATAGAAATTATATTTTTATCCATATCAAAGATGCCTTAAATTTAGCAAGAAAAGATTACAATTATTTTGCTATAATCCGCCAACAGAAAAAATTCTGTATGGTCAAGCATGCAGTTACAAGCGAAGCACTGTTTACCTTCCCAACCAAGCAAGAAAGCCAAGTTCCCAAGCAAGCAATGCCACCACCACTCACATACACCACCACACAAGACTTTTACACTAATCTCGACGCACGTTTCGCCCCGACACCGGAGCATCTTCAGGAGATGTAGACTTTACAATGCAAGATTGTCTTAGAGATTAGTGTAAAAGTCTTGTGTGGTGGTGCACGTGAGTGGTGGTGGCATTTCTTGCTTGGGAACTTGGCTTTCTTGCTTGGTTGGGAAGGTAAACGGTGCTTCGCTTGTAACTGCATGCTTGACCATACAGAATTTTTTCTGTTGGTGGATTATAGCAAAATAATTGTAATCTTTTCTTGCTAAATCATGAACTTCCGCAAAGTAACGCCTGATTCTATCCAATATGCCTTAAATTATTAATTCTCTCACAGAAACCCACGCTTGGGAGTGAAAAGTTAGGATAGAACAGAGTGGCTGTTTTTATACTCCTTGGAATCAGCGAATACTTATATGGCTCCATACATATTATATACAGGTGTATAGAGCGCGCGCACCCGCGCTACAGAACAAGACGTCATTTCCCTCCAACGATACAGTGTTTCACAGATGTTTGACATATTTTGTCATGTCTGTTCTAGAATGGAAGCTTACTTATCTGGTATGAATCACTACGTGAGATCGCAGTCGAGGCCTGCCTTGTTGTTGTACATCTGATTATATTTTAAAAGTATAAACCCGCGCCCTCCCTGGTTCATCCTTACGTTATGAATAGCCAGGGTTTTTAATTTACATTTTTATAAGGCGGATTAGACTAGCTCTAATATTAAAACTACCTAAGTAATTGAACTAAATCAAATTCGTGACCTCTTTTATCAATACTAATTAATAGGTTATCATTCATTGAAAAGATTCAGAACTCGTGGGTGGTTCTAGATAATTGTAACTTTACGTGTTCTTGTCTGTTGTAGGTTAGGTTAAGGTTCGACATAAACAATCAGTTAGTGCAGGCCCCGCAGGCCGGGCACTTAGATTCTATCGGGCTAATATACCTAACAGATTACAATTTACCGAAAAATAATACGTTAAATTGTAATCTTTCGACAGTTTGCAATTTCACGAGTTAGATTATAATCTAACGGTTTTTACAATCTTACGGTGGCATAGATACGCGTAGTGAGTAAGGAAGGGATAGTTATGATAGGTACTTAACGTACATGTTTGGAATTGTTTCAACAAATGTTTATAAAGGAATGAAAGAAAATAATTATCACCTTATATGAATGGGTGAAGACTGATCAGCTGCACCATCGAAATATAACGCACGGCGTTATTAGTCTAAGAGCTGCACTATACAATATACATACGGTCGGTTCACATTATTAGTTGCTGAAAGGTTAGGTAACCTGAAAGTCCGTGCTGTCACATGAGTTTATTGCTCTGTTTATCTATATTTTTAATCTGTAATACTAGATGGCAAAAAAAACAGATCGATTTTACAGTTTTATATTTTTAAATAAGTAAATTGTTTGAGCTGCAGAATAACCTCACGTGGTAGCACGGAAACTCAGAATAGGTAACCTTTCAACTAGAGGCAAAATATAGGCCGAAACATACCACAACATAAGAAAATGTCTTGTCTTATAAGTTATATCTCATATTTTATGCGCATGTCTGACAAAACACAAGAAATAATATCTTGTAATATGTATGTATGGTCTCATACAACAACCACTGCGACTGCAGTAATAGGCCTATTACACTGCACTTTTTACAGCGCACTGAGGAAAGGGTGGGCGTGGCCGCTAGTTAGAGCGTCGTTTATTACACAGGAATAAGAAGGGACCAATTCAGGGACCCTTACTCCCTATAGCTCATTACACTACACTGATACCTGTGAAAAGTGCAGTGTAATAGGCCTATAAGGACTAATTTAGGGACACTTTTTCCCTAAATTTTTTACACTACACTGATTCAAATGTAAGGGTCCCTGTGAAAACTGCAGTGTAATAGGCCTATTAGCATACTGTGGCAGAACTATTGGTGTACCTATAGTATAATGGAACAGTCGTGATAGTTATTGGATTTTTCGGCACATGCAGTGTAGTGTATCTTATCGAGTTTTATTTATAATAAAACAATCAAATAAATTTGTTCAGTTTATTCTTAACTTTAATGCAGACTAGAATAATACTCTTAGAAATGAGAACAACAATAGTTATTTCACATGTTATAGTGTACCTACATATCAGCTTTCACAATAAAATGCTATTTATTATCTGTGTTTTAAATGTAAATAAATCTTATTCACAACAGCTAGCAATATAAAATTACATATCAGACTGTATTATATAATCTATAATATTATATATTTTTTGTTATTTTTAAACTCATAATGAGTAAGGGGCGTGACCAGTGACTAGGTACTTAAAATATAGTACTAACTAATACTCTCAAGGCAACACTTAAATACATTAACCAAACTTGTCTAGGTAAGAAAAATATATTTTACGACTCATTAATAAATTTTGAAAAAAAACTTTTTAATTCATTAAAATTTAAATGTAAAAATTGGAGACTGATTAGCCATCATCCTAAGTGTACCTTCAAATTTATCTTAAATAATATAATACCACATAATACATTAGGTAGTGATAAAAAGAGTATGAATCTAGTGCACCGGTCTAGCAAACTAAACAAAAAGGGTTACCATGAATATCATATAAAGAAGTACACTACAATAATAGGACTTAATAATTTGAAAGCATCAAAAACTCGGGACATGATATAGACAAGCGGATTAGGAATACTAAAAAGGTGTTCACTTACATTAGGTTGTCAAAATAGTTTTTTATTAATTATTATTATCATACATAAATAAAACTCGCCCTCAGAGTGCTAAGCTTAGCTAAGATAAGGACATACATATATAGGTTATATTATATAGTTACGCTATAGCCACACTATAAAATTTACAAAATATGACATATCTTTTGAAACGCTACACGAAATAATGCTTTATTATATCCACTAATCAATTCATTTATTTATCATGATCACATCGAGAATTCGAGATTCACCTAGACTGAGAATACTTCACCCGACATTCAAAGTCAATAGTCATTCGAACTTGCTACACGAATCAAGATTTGTCAGTCGAACTAAAACAGCTATGCATTTTTTACTCTGTACTTATTCCAAATAATACATACAAATTAGCAACCATACCAAAAATAACCTTTCATAAACATTCAGAAATAAATCCAAAAAAATCCGAAATTATCCAACAGTGGAATGATTTTAATGATACCTATCTAAGTAAAAATATAAAAAAACAACAATGCAAAAAACATATGGCAACGATATAGTTACTTCCACAAATTAGAATTCATCAGAGCTGGAACCCAAACCCTTAAAGAAAAAGAAAGAATCAACTACATGACAAGAAAAATACTTATTGTCTATGGCAGAAAGGCAACGGCTAATGCATTTTGTAATGTTATCGCAACAATATATTATATTACAAACATTTCATATGATGACAATAATTTATTTATTAATTAATAATATTTAACCAGATATTATTAATTAATAATATCTAAGCAGATATGAGCTATTTTGATTCTCAATAAGAGGTAATACAATAAATTATTATGTGGAATAACTACGCATACACACTCTCGTGCACAGTTTTTTGCACTTGCCAAAGTAATGCTAGATGTAAAAAAACATTTATTTAAAAAAATGGTTTGTGGCGCAAATCGAACTAACAGAACCTATTGTGTTGATCCTAACTATAGAATTATTAGGTTTACTACCGTGAAATCGTAACATTTTGATTTTCTTCATAGAAAAGGAACGAAAGGAATAGGAAAGTACTAGTTTGGATAGACCAAAGGGATAGACTTCGTATTGATGGGTGGGAACAAGAAGGGAGATTTTTCAGTAACCTCAAATTTCAAGACAAAAAATATTATCGGACAAAATTAAGCTTTAGGAACGACACGTGCAGTTTGACCCGCATTAGGGTATTTTCAACAGTATTACAAGGTGTTATTTGAACTTAGTGACGAGTTCATAATCCAAATAGCGACGTTCCGATCACTCATAATCCGTGATGTTAATGAACAAAAGTTTAATAAGATAAAGATGTACTCCGTTTTTGTTTTAGTCCGGGTTCTATTGATAATATTCCTAATTCTATAGATTTTCTTATATTCTATGGAATTTATTATAGACGCCTCCACCACACGCTCACATAAGTTCAACAAGCTATAATGGCGAGTTCAGACTTCGCAACATATATTGCATGTAACATTATGAGATGAAAATAGATTTTAATATTAAGACATAATTTTTTAAAAGGTTGCTTTAATGTTTTGATTTCACGTGGCGTGTTTTATTTATCTCAAATCTAAGACTATCTGAGACAAGTGCAAAAGCTATGTCACTGAATATATTAACTTAGTACTAAATAACTTATTTTAGCCACATAAGCAATATAAATAAGCATGAAAATTGAACACCACATAGTTTGTTTTGAGTATTTTACAACCACTAAAATTATTATGTCGAACAAACACTATGAATTGTACAATTTCGTTATAATTAAAAATCACCTGCACAATAATAAATTAGCACACTCCCACGGAATATTCTCGTATTTTAACATATACAGACATGGTTATGGTACAGAAACTTTAAAAAAACATGATAAGTGATATCAATTCATAGTACAACTATTCCAATGTACTAAAGGATAATTTAGCATTATATGATGCAATTGGTTCATACTGATGTCTAATAACCACTGCTATTGAATAAATTACACATAATCAAGGTGTTAATTTACCACCAACAGCTGGAAAAATATAAGTCTAAACAAATTGAAACATGTACTTAATACATTTGTGCATGTAAATCAAATCGTGTAATGTCACATGTCTTTGCACATTTAAGTAACAATGCAATTTATTGTTTTTATGTTATTTAACATAAATTGTTATATAATACGTGTTATGTAACATGAAAAGCTAAAATATGTTGTATACTCCGACAAACTTATATGAACCAGTGGCCAAAATTGGAATTAACTTTTATGCCTGTTAGGTTTTTTATTTTTGATAGATACTAGTGACGCTGACACCGGGTCAGATAAGTTTGACGGACTGTACATTCAACATAATGTTTAACCCGTTACATGCTAGGTACGTACATAATTACTTAATTATTTTACCCAAGATCGTGAAATGATTTTTATCACATCATGTTTCGAGTGAATATGATTTAAGTATCGCCCTATTATATATCATAAATAAACACTTACTTAATCAAGATTCCATAAGTTTGTATAATTCGATCAAATCTTTCAGGAAAGAGACAGGAAAATAGTCAGGCTTGATTCAGTATTATATTCCATTCCATTCCAAAAGTGCATTTAAAACGTATAGAGTGGGATACTATACTGTATTCGACGCGGACAATATCAATACAAGTGTTTTAATAATTGAGAACTTTTACAAGTTTTTGATCGAACTTATTCGAGTCATTTTGATGGTCACCATAGATTATTAACTACGGTACCGCACAAATAGACGCTGTGTTTTAGCTTTATGTGTCCTATCTCTGTTTTTTTAAATTTTGCATCTTTAGCATAGAGAACAATTTTTTTATATATTACCGTAATTATAATAGCATTCGGGTGGTGACCCCGACGCATAAAAGGTGACTTCAGCTGGTAGCGGGGTGCGGGCGTGAGGTGAGGCGGCGGGGGGCGGCGAAGCAGGCACTTGTGTTGCGTTATATAAACACGGGGTTCTCCTGACCCGTCAGAAGCCGGAACATTGAGGTCGGCATTGTTTTCATCAGGATCTGAAATTAAGCACGTATTACCATAGTAAATATTACCTTTCAGGTACAGAACATTTACTACGCGAAGACGTTTATATATAAAAGCGGCTCTTGATACGACGTAATAAAGTGCAATTCTAGTGTACTGCGCTGCGAATGAAAATTGTTCGAAATTGCCAATACCTGACCAACAGATGTCGCTAGTAGGCTGACGATGCGTTCGTGCAGCACGCAAACGACCCTGCGAGTAGATCTCGATGATGCGGTGACCCACACGTACCCCACGCCTCTCTGCGATGGCTCCGTAACAATATGAGCATATTATGAAAACATTATGTTTCAATACCTCTCCAACAGACGTCGCGAGTAGGTTGACGATGCGTTCGTGTGGAACAGCCACCACGCTCTGCGAGTTGATCTCGATGATGCGATGACCAACACGTACGCCGCCTCTCTCCGCGATGCCACCGCGCAGCAGACTGCAGATCTGGTGACACAGACCACAGTTAACAATATCTAAAACTGGTGTGGGCGCTACGTGGCAAAAATAGAAAAAAAAAGTGCACGTACATTCAATGTACGTGCACATTTTTTTTTCTATTTCTATTCAGACCAGAGCCTGATTCTTAGGGACACAATAATATATTCTAAAAATTTATGACATGAAGCCTCTGCATTCTGGACCTACATGTGTCCAAAGCGTAAAGGCTTCATGAGATAGTTAACCTAAACTAGATAAATGGCGTATGTTGCGAATAAATTGCTTATAATGCGAAGTGAATGCTTGGGTAGTAATAAAATGAAACGTAGGAAATCGACGTGGGTCTTTGACACAGTACCATGGGTACGGATTAGCAGAGTTCCAAAATCCAATGCGTTTCAACTCTCAACGTCATGCTTAGGCAAGTTCCGGGTCAGAAGGCGTCTTTTAGGAAGACATTGCGTCTTATGTATTGTTTTAATAATGAAAGTTTTATGTCCGGTATCTTGACGTCTCTAAAATAAGGATTATAATTTTAAAACACGAACGTCAACAATATTAAAATACGGCTATATGCGATGGTAGTAGGCCCCCTGTGACACTGGCTACAGCGTCCGTGACCGCTAGGTCAATCGGAATCAAGCAGTATAGTATACATTTCCGAAACAACAAATACCACCCCATTCTGCACTATAGTGATTGGCGTCCCCAGCCTCAATCCGAGATATTCTCAGACACCTAGCAATCTTTCCAACCCTTTCAATCGAAAAGTGCCTGAAGAAAGAAAAAAACAGAGAAAGATCTTACCACGCCGTTTTGCACGCTGAACCCGAGCTGATACTTGGTATCCGGTCTCTTGATCTTGACTTCGACGACGGGCGCACACGGTACCACGGTTAGCTTCACTACGGTCTGGTTCTTCGAGTTCTTGATGTAAGTCTGACAGGTCGACAGCGGCAGACCGACTAAGCTCACGCCGTTGATTGCTATTATTTGATCACCTGGGACGTGGGAAATATACTTAAAAATCTGTTATTGTTCTTGCAATCCAGCGCGCGTGAACTGTACTGTTACTGGTTATGCACATTTGCGTATGTGTGCGTGCCTCTCGAAGCGATCAGTCGTACACGCACACATTTACACATATACAAGTGTAAACAGTTATGAGTTAAACACAACCATGAGCCACGTGCACCCGTGAATTGCAAGAACTATAACTCAAGTAATGTTAGATACATTTATTTTTAATGATTATTATTTATTAAATAGAGGGTTTTCTAAAAGATGTGAAATCCACTTCATTGTTAGTTTTAAGTTTGATAACCATTTTAAACTATCGATTAAAGGGGAAAAAGTGCGTTACTGTGCGTTTGCCCGGCCTTTAAAAAAACTCAGTACTATTAAGGCTCCACCACGACCACGCCAAGGGTTTCGCCTTTTGTTCTTTTCTACATAGTCAACATCACTCTAGCGGAGGAAAGTGCCAGATCACTATTAACAAACAAAAACTAACCAATATTAACGCAGCCTAGCCGGAAGGTACCAGGTTAGCTATGACCACGATGGGCAGCATAGAACTTCATCCAGACTCCACCACGACCACGCCAAGGGTTTCGCTTTTTGTTATCTTCCACATAGGCAACATCACTCCAGCGGCGGTAGATAGGTACTTAAATCTCTATTTACGGACAAAAACTCACCAATGTTAAGCTGCCCACACCTCGCAGCCGCGCCGGCCGGTGCCAGGTTAGCTATGACCACGGTGGGCAGCATAGAACCCCATCCAGACTCTACCACGACCACGCCAAGGATTTCACCTTTTGTTTTGGGCACGACCACTTCCTTCTGTAGTTCCTAGGTAGAACAGAATATTGAATTTATCGATGAATCTTATAGTTTTAAGGTGAGACGCACACCTAGAGAGTTGAGTCCATACGTCTTTTCTGATAACAAGCCAATCTCAGCTTTATTTACTTTAGCATAGTGGTGATAAATAAAATCGCAGCGCAAATTTTCTCCGTTTTTGTTATCTAGTCTCAAGTATGTGTTTCAAGTATTTTATTTTTTAATTTTTGCACAAAATTTAAAAAATAAAATAAAGTTTAAGGACGTAAACTAATAGAAAAAAGTGGACAAAGGACAATCTATAATGTTCAAGTTTAATCGATAGTCTCAAGTATGTATATTAGATTTTATGACTATTTTAGTACTTTTATGGCAAGTAAGATATATATGACCTTATCATTCTGAGAGGAGACTCATTAGTGGGCCGGCTAAGCAAAGGGTGACTCTAATGGGCTAACTCTTAATTAATAAGTTACCTTCTTAGCAAACATCTGCAGTTCATCCCCGAATATCTCCTGGCTGTTGAGGACTTCCTGGTAATCCATCTCCTTTACAAAACTGTGATCTTCTATACCATTCGCTTTGAGAAACTCCATGTACGCAACTTGGAACGCTTGCCCGATCGATTGGGCTATAAATTGGGCCTGGAAAGCGGACGACACCATTTTGAAAAACCTTTCTTATAATTTACGAAATAATCAGGAAACTGACTCAAAAATTGTGGTTTTAAGGACGATTTTAATTATTATTTATTGGTCAATTTTGTTTCTGACGAGTATATAACAGTCACTGGTAAACGTGCTGAAAGGTACTGATATCTTTAATGACATTTAAATTGATTCTGATTGACGGTATAATAAATAAGTAGCGATTAGAGTATGTTTTTCTTACCATATTATAGGCGTAAACATACTGAGTTTAAATATATTTAATGGTTTTGTTAAAAAATAAAACGTACTTAGGCCATTTACGATTTATACTTTCGTAACCGCTCAACCTTCTGACTCAGGTATACAAATGTCGCTTTCTTTCAGTTTAGATCAATTTCAGAGTGAATCTTGATATTTTGTTGGAAGAGCTGTCTCATCAACTTTAGATGTACTAAACACTTACCTCTTCACTTTCAAAAACGTGACATATCATCTTCGGCGTACGGTTCAATTTCGGTTGGTCGGAATCAGTTTCGTGAGGTACAAATCGTCTTCTAGCCATCAGAACCACCAGGTCTCCAATGTCCGCGATGTAAGAAATCGTCCTCAACGCATGGTCCATCATGATTTCCTTTAGTTCCGTATTCAAAACCATTATCTTTTCCGTTGAGATGAAGAGATCTACCTCAGTGCTTGGTTGGTTTTCGCCTTCAGGTGCCTGGGTACAAACAAAAACACACTATCACTATCCATATTTGTTTTACTGCGAGATAGGCTTGCGCTTGACGACAATGATGCTTAATACAAGCAACGATGAGGTCTAGGTTGGAGCGCACTTGCCTATAAGATGCCCATTCGCTCTTACCTTGAAATGAAAATATAATATAGGAAGATATTATAAAATGCGATATAGTATTTGTTTCCTGGTGTATTGGTTTTTCAACCACGCCGCAACGGAGCAACAGATATACGATATTATTTGCATGGATATAGTAACAGACTTGGAGGACTCGCGGATCTCATCTAGTGTAGGTTAAATGTACTAGGACGAGTAACTTTCTATCACCTATTCAATAAATAATAAATTATTGAGGACTTCACCAGTGACTTCCAAGGTGAACTAAAACCTTATTTAAATTTTTAAATTACTTCTAAAATAAGTAAATTAGAATAAAATCTATGAACATAAAAAAATATACCGGTATATTTCCTACATTTACCATTAGCGGTATATTTCTTTCATTTAAGTACCACAATGAAGATATAAAGGAATTATTGCATTTTTCTATGTAGTTGTAAAAAATACCTTATTCAACTTACCAAAGCCTATTTTAATCCAATGACAGCGTGTAAGCATACATGATATAAATTAATAAAAATACTAATTATATGTTACAAAAGCATGCAAGTTATATATTACTCAATTAGTTAGTTAGTTACTCAATTTGGAAACATGCACTTATTTAGTTTAGTATGTAGTTATATTTTTTGAGAAAGCTAGTGAGATTTTGGAGTAATTTTAGTCAGTTTTTTATAAGTTTTCATTCAGAATTTGAAGACTGTTTCGTTGTAAATAACTAACCTTGTTTATTTTATGGTATTATTATATTCAATATATTTTGTAATAAAGTGTGTAGGTATTTAAAAACAAATTATTGTCATTGTAAGTCATAGGTCGATTCCGGGGCCTAGTGGGAGTTTTTTTTTACCTATTGCATTAAAGATAACTACGATTTGTATGATAGGTATTGTCAAGCGCTTGATGACAGATGACAGCTGGCGCTCGATTAATTCCATTCAAATGGTAGTTAATTTTCTCAAGATCGAATAGGTAAAAAATCTCCCACAAGGCCTGCTGTATGCTCGCAAAACATTTTGAATTCGAATACACAATGACGTTCATCGATACGTAGTAAGGCATATGAATGTTGTCAACTAGTGAAATTAGAGATCCAATATTCTAAGCAAATCGTAATCATTTGACAGTTAGAACGTATTACTCGAACTGTTTAAGGAGTTCAGGCATCTATGAACTCCTTAAACAGGTTGTATTATCCGTTTGACAAACGATTACGAGTTGACGTGTTTTTTTTAATCGACGATGGTTAGGTACCAAGCACAGCGATTTTCAGGAAATTATATAGGTATTTAGATTTTTTTACTGCCAAAGTTTATCTAGCATAAATAAATGCAATCCCTGAGTTACCTTCCCACCAATAAAATTTACAAACTGGCACCAATCAAATAGTCGCGTCTGAAGTTGACCGCAAGACGCGTCGCAATAGCATATTTTCGCACGTAGCATGTACGTTAACATTGACAGTTTGCATGAGAGCTATGCAACTGCCAATGAGCACTCGCACTTCAGCTCAGAGACGATTAAATGATTGGCGCGAAATATACTGAATATATTTTTTAACATAGGTCCTCCCTTTGCAATGTGACATTATGACGTCATTCTTCTAAAATTGTTTTGATGCCAAGTGCGAGCTAAGATGTGCTGGTGTACGATACGTATTTTTATTTATTTTTCTAGCCAAAACAAAATAAACTACATCGATAAAGTCACGTTTAAGGCCACCTTAATCTTAGTGACGGCCTCTTCCACCATATTCTTTTTAGGCCTCTTCTTGCGGCGCCTGGAATCCTCCTCGACCTCGACTGAGCCAAGGAACGACAGGCGGAAAACGGCCGCGGGCGCAGCGTACACTCCCGAGTACGGGCCTTCGCAGCCCCACTACGCAAACACACCGGCTAACCTCCTTTCGCTCTCACATACCCCACCAAATGCATGCTGCTGTCTTTTTCACTCTTTATTCAGTTTCAATCTTGGCGCAGTCCTTGGACTCGTTAGGCCAATGCACTGGGCAACGTTGGCCAATACTCGCCAAGTTGACCCAACACGCTGGCTTGACGTAGTACAAAGTCCACGAGGTGCAAGATGAACTTTGCATTTGTGTAAGTGTGCACACCGATAGTGTAATCATTACATGGATGTTATAATCTACAAAGTAAAATTTTAAATGCGAAAGTGAGTATTATGTTGTTACGTTACGTTACGTTACGTTAATACTTATATGTTACCTTGTCACGGCCTATTGGTTAAACCGATTTTGATAAGGTTTTGTACATAGGTTGAGATACATAGGATAGGTTGCATCACGGGGAAGGACATAGACAACATTTTTAATTCGGAATTTTCCACGATAAACCGCTTTTTACATTGACACACTCACACAAATGCATTTCTCAGCTTACACCCCTCGGACTGCACTTCATTACCTTTCGAGACAGCCAACGCGTCGTTTTGCTTGTTTTATCAGTAAATTTTGAATGGTTTGTTCACACGATTCTTTTTCATACGTTTTAATGTCACGTTAAAATTTCAATTTCTTCCATTACCAGCCAGCGTAAGCTAAAGCTTTTTATTTAATGTAGCACCCAAAATGCTGAATAAAAAAACGATTATGACTATCGAGCGTCAAAAATGCAAAGTCGAATGATATTATCGATCAAAAAATCAATTTCGTTAATCGATACTCAAAATCCAATACATGTTATCGAAATAATTGCAAAAAACAAGCCAATTGGTTTCTCAATCTGCGCAAAAGCAAGCAAAACAACTCGAATAACACACAAGTTGACAATGATATGTGAGAAGCGAGCGTTCGTTGTACCATGAAAGCGTACCTAACGGAAAGTAAACCTTGATGTTATTAAAATATGGTCCAAATTGTATTATGCAAAGCTTTTCCTTACTCCGTAGGACACCTTGCCGGTGTGAATCGGGTCGAGTTGAACCATGCGTTCGTGCTATTTATGACAACGTGCGTGAAGAAGCAAGAACCCTGATTCTCTAAGATATTCAAACCATATAAAAATGCTCTAGTAGGGTTAGTAAAAGATTTCATCCCAAAAACATTGATAGAATGCGAGCGTCGGAATATGTTGGCGTTAAAGTAAAATGAACCTTAATGGCCAGGCTTTAGAACTTAAATTCCACTGCTGCGCTGCAAAGATTGCCGACCTGCAGGTGTCATGCGATAAGTGGATTCTGGAGTAAATATTAGGAAAAACATTCACACCTAGGCCTACTTTCACCGAATAGGTCGTAACTACAAATTGTGCTGTCAAATTAGACAGTTCCTATATGAAGCGCTGTCAATTTTGACATCATAAACTGCAGTTATGACTTTCCGATTCAACGTCATAGAGAAAGGGCCAAGCCCAAAGCGATCACATAGTTACCTCAAATTAGTTATTTTTCTCAGCTATTTCAACATCTGTACATAAACAATTTACGTTTACTGCCGAGATATATAGTATGTTATATCTGCACGTTTTTACAAGTTTTGACAACTGTAATATGAATCAATACATTATTATTTATATAGATTTTGAATAGAATGCGAAAATTTATAAATGCAATGTTTAAAATTTCTCATAATTTTTTCGCATGCCCAAAGACTAAAACTAATTAATAATGCCATCCCCCCTTGCCACAAACCATATTTTAGTCTTCGTGCTGTTAATGCGGAAAAAAATCACCTGAAAATACGAAAAGGATGCAATGAGAGCAATGGTTATGTAAAAAACAAGCAGAGCAAAAAAAGCGCAAGCCATAGACCAACAAATATTTTCAGAGGAGGCTAGCCGGCCATACGGGATCCGATCTTCCTGAGTCGGGTCGAAGGGTAGGAACTGAAAAATAAACTCCTTGCCACTCCTGCCAGCCCTATGCCAATAAACTAACCCTTTTAGCAGGGTCCATACCCAGCGCGGCAGCCTTGCGAAACTACTTTGTCGGACAGGTCAGTGTCGACAAGCCGGCAAGTGCCTCTTGCCTCGGTGGAAGCACGTCTATACAAGGCGAGCAAAGCAATGCCTCGTGAGGCTGCCGCAACGAGACCCAACTATTGCAGTACGTATCACGAAAGTAGAAAATATGTGAAACTTGGTGTATAACATAGTAACGAACATAAACTTTCATGATACCAACTGCACTAAATTTTGATGCGACCAATGCAAAACGCAATCTTTTCAATTGGCTGATATCGGTGCCTATTCAGATGACACATTCTAAATAAAACTAAATGAATGGCAGCTCTAAAAGTGCTGTCCTTTTCACCAAGAAACTTTGGGAAAAATAACTCATTCTAAGTCTCGATATTAATTTTATTAATTAAATAACAGAATTACTTAACATAAATTTGATTTTAGCACCATTTTTCGATATAAAAGTTTTGGCAAAAAATAATTGCGATAGTTACATTGTAACAATCATCAGATTGATGCTAAGGCAGGAACGTTAACAGTTTGGCAGGGCGACAAATCAAGGATTCAGAGCATTTGGTACGCATTTTATAGGTACTATTAAAATCTACTGTACGATACACTGGTACTGTTAATTAAGGGGCAAAAAGGACAAAGGAATATCCCACTAGCATTCTCAAAACACTAAACCTAATGAGCATGAAATTACATTACAATAATACATTGTTCATGGTGTACAATCGTGCACAGACAATAGTGATTTAATTACACAAAATCTAAACTACATTGATATGTTAAAAAGAAGTAATAAACGTTTTTTGGAAAACATGATAAGAGGATCGGATTCCATTTAAGGATATAAGTTATCAATGTAGTTCACATATTTGTGTACAACGAAATTAGCACCATAATTGTCGAGCATTAAGTACCTACAGTTTTTTAGAGTACGCAAAGTTATAAAAGGAAGAGAGAGAAAAGGGTTAAGTAACAAGGGATAAACATTGCTAATGGCCGCTACTTTTCTCATTGTCGCGTTCTAGATTAAATGTATTTCCCGCTCACGCTAGGTAAGCCATGATGAAACTTTATGGGAAGTAGGAATCATATTTTGCTTGTTTCTTTGAGAGCATTTATGTCGTGTCTGAAAATGTAATATAATTTGATCTGGTCGACGAAAATCGACGAGAATCTACGAAATCTCAGAATTTCTGATTATCTGCATTTTTACAGTTTATGAATTCAGTAGGTATGTAAAGATAATGAGCATATAGCTCGATTCAGCTAATGTGTGAAAATTATTAGGTATACAAGGTGTAAGGTAAATGGTATAACATACCGGCGGCTACCTATGTTAGATGGTGTATAGATATACTGGAAAAATATCATGAGACGTGTAGCTCATATCCTGGGGGAGTTATGAGGACTTCAAAATTTTTGCATAAATGTTCAGGTGGCATCCCTTAAAACAGCTGATTCAATATCAATGAACTGCGAATAATACCGTATCTTAAGCCTCGTTGCCAGCGCGAGCGTTGCGATAAAATCCAATAGCGATGCTAAGTAATCATTATTCGGCATGAAATAAAATTCTCAAAGTAAAAGCCCGGCTAGAACTCACGTATTTTTGTAAAAAAATGCCCGACCTGTTTCGGACTTTCTAAGTCAAATTCAGTCCCTTATCCTTATTTTATGAGCCGCCTTTCTCTGTGATTAATTTCTCGACTTACTTCGTTGAAGTTTTGATCAATAATTAATTATTCTGAGTAGTTTGTTTTTTGAATGATTCGTAAATTGTAATGAATTGCCAAATTGCATAACGATACAATAATAATAATTAATATTATCGCTTGTAGTACAGTTCCGACTTTAGGTACAAAAGACACCGCCACTGGTGCATTTACGTAAGTAAACTTAATCGAGATACCAGGAAATTATGACTATTAAAGAGATTCAAGTAACCTATTAAATTATTTTAATTCACGAGGTGGGTCCCGTATTTTTCAATTTTAACTAGTTGTTAATGTTTCAAATGGTCTTTGGTAGTACTTTGATCGGCTGCGGGTCTTGGGGTTCCAGATTCAATCTTCAGCCATCAAATCGTTAGAATTTGAGTTTTTCTGCCAAGAAATTTTTATTACCAACGAGAAAAGAAACCCGTTCTTCGGTCGATTGAAGAATTTTTCTCCACGATGCTACGGTGGTCCCAGTTATTATCACTTATCAGTACTTAACCTGAAGTCCAAATAATCGTTAGAACCCACCAACCCGCATTGGAGCAGCGTGGAAGGTTAGTTTCTACACCTCTCATGAAAGATTAGGCCTGCAGTGCACAGTGATGGATTAATTGGTGAACAAAAATCCCTTCAACTCCTACGCAAATTACAATATTTTTTTGATAGCTAGTAAGTACTTAGTTTCTTCGTGACTAAAGATATTTTCATAATTGCAATTATCTTGCAATGGAACCCTAATAATTCGGCCATATTGTCGTAGGGCGGAGTTTAGACGTATTCCTGTGTACGTACATGTAGGTATTGTCGGTAAATTAAAAAAGCCGAGCTGACGGGCGACGTCCGAAGGTACTAGGAACGCATGGAACAAAGTAGATTTTTAGAAAATAAATTTTTGATAGTGTTTTCTTTTCGGAATTTTACCCTAACTTGGGGGAAAAACATAACACAAATTAAACAAGAATTTTACAGAACGACTTTGGGTAAAATTGTGAATGCTCTGTTTAAATTGTTAGGTACATAACTAAAATAATGAAAATGAAAATATTTATTTCAGCTTAACTGTAAAGTAAAGTTATTACAAAGAAAAAGTAAAGTAAAGTTACAAAGAAAATTGTAAAATAAAGTTTACCGACTTTTACATCGTACGTAAAAAAATCCGTTCGAAAAGTCCAACTTACTTACAACAAATAGTAAACTTGCCAAATTTAGAAATTTAGAATTTTTTTTAGGGTTTATAAAGGATATTTTTTAGTAGGGTAAAATCAAAATCGTGACTGGAAACCCGGTTTTTGAAACGTATTATTTTATTAGTTTTTCGAGATTTCAACAGTTGCGCGTAAACTGTCACGGTGGCAAGTACCTAAGTGACAATGAGTTATTCAAATTCAGACTATTTTATGATACGCAGTGGAGTGCAATAGTAGTGAAGAAATGCGCCAAAGAATCCTGGATGCATTTCAGACAGTAACACCCCAAATTGCTTACTCGTGTGATGTGCTCAGTGCTGCGCAGATTGAAATTGTGCACAGAAAAAGCGGGTTCACACATTGAACCCTTTCTGTGAGCAAGCTTACATTTTTTGCTGTATGACCTGTGTCGTACGTGTGTGTGTGTGTGCATGATCTACGAGGTGTGAGCTGTGCTACTGTGATCTTTCATCAGGATGCGGGTATCTGGATCCCTTTTACGAGTAAGTAGGTAGTACTAGTAGTTAGAAGTACATGCTAAGAAAGTAGGTAGGGTCAAGTGTCCAACAATGAAACACTAAAAATTCAAAGTCTCATACACCTTTTGTTTTTACAGATAGAAGTTTGATTTTTTACAGGTAGATACACAATTTAATTGGGTATCGGATGTCATCTATAGTTTTTTTAATTAATGTGTAATCAATCACCAAAAAATTAAAAAGTAAAAAATTGGAAATGTTTTATTGTGTCCACAGTGGTGTTACACATTGAAACACCACAATTTCAACAATGAAACATAATAATTAATAGTGACTGTCTCATATTTTGGGTAATTTATGGAGTAGGCGAATGACAAAAAATGCTTGAGTTCAATCAAAAAAGGTTTTATTATTAATTTCACTTTAATCAGACTCTTCAGGTTACCTATAATAGGTAATAACGAATTACGATAACGCCTTACAATTTATAAAAAATACTTTTGGCAATAAAATAACTAAATTTGCTATATTTATGGCACTCGTTAATTAAACTTTAGTTAAACAATAAAAACTTATGACTTTTAGCCGCTTATCTATAGCTAATAATCAGTCTCAGAATTATAAAATCACAAACATAGCGATACTATCTATAAACATTAGTAGAGATCACTTTACATTAAGATAATTATCACTTAATGACTAATGAGTCTCAAAAATTACAAATATCACAAGTAATAGGAGCAAGTTATCAAAAATTGTCAACATTGTCATGTCTAACGTTTAATAAATGGCAGTTGACGACAATTATCTACAACTAAATACGAATAAAAAAAATAACAAGAGAAATCATACCAAAATAATCAACAAAAGATAATGAAATATTAACGCAACTTCATATTTGGTGTCACACGGACAGGAAAAACGTAAGTTGAGTGTCTGGTTTTCGATCCATTTATTTGTGGCGGAGGAAGAATCATTTTTATCTCATTCAGGTGAATTTCTGAAAGATCCGGTTCCAACGGCATATAAAATTTCATATTGTCTTTGACTTTTAGCCTCATGAACGAAGCTCCGAACTTATTTCTATTTATGATTTCCGTGATCTGCGCGACATAGTAGACCTTCAGTTTTTTTGCGTCCAGTAAAACAAGCACGTAATCACCCTCTTGGGGTGAAATAGATAGTTTTTTGAAATCTTCAGTTATTAAAGGTATCCCATCCTCATCTAGTTCTTCATTAAATTCGCTCATATCAGAATCACCTTTTTCCATGTAGACTACTTCCTCGTCTTCCTCACTACTAGTTTCTAATTCAATCCTTTCAATTTTGTGTTTCTTTTTTCCTCTTTTATCAATAAAGACTGGCCGTTTAACTATCGTTGCAGCTGATGTTCTTTTTTGTATTTTTTTTCGTTCTTCAGCGATGCGGTTTTTTTCCGGTGTGTCCGTCGCCACCATACTTTTTCTGAGCTTTCTTGGTTTGCGTTTTCCTGTCCGTGGACCAGCTTTTATTGGAGGCATAAATTCTTTAGGGGATTTGAAATTAATATTAATACCAGAAGAACTTGCACCAATTTCTTCTATAGGAGGGGTCATTTCTCTAAGCAGTGAAGCTGTTTGGTTAGAATTTATCGTGAGGCTTTCGAAATTCTCAACACTCGCAGCTTCGCTGACTTGTGCAGCAATTTCCCTAGATAGAAATTCATCATCTTCTAGTATCGATGGGCTTTCAGCCCGTGTAGATTCAGATAAAGGACTCTCAGTGCGCTCAATCTTTGAAGAAGAAATGTGAAGTTCTTCAGAAGCAGTAGCTATAGAATGAGATGGCCCTGCTTGCTCTCTGTCAGACACCAATGACGGCATGAAGTCGATATCTGTAAAAACATCTGGGTCGTACGGAAAAATTCCGCATTTTCTGAAAGCAGACGCAATGTTAATTGGCGTCATTGCTTTTGGATATGCCTGACCCACACACTCAGCGACATTGTATAAAGTCATTAGTTTACCAGGGTGCCTCATCAGCCACGAATCTACGGCTTTATTATAATAACTTTTAAAGGGGGCATTTAAGCCCACGTCGAGAGGCTGCATCTTTGCGGTTGTATGTGGGTGCAGCGTAAGCACAATTACCCCAGATTTTTTGGCTAAATCCAAGGCTTCAATGCTGAGGTGAGATTCGTGGTTATCGATTATTAATAGAGCAGGGTTTTCTGGGCTCGCAGACGTGTGCTTAATAAAATGCTCCATAACTTTAACAAAAAGCTCCGCATTCATCCACCCTGTTGGAGCTGCAAGACCAAGAGATCCCGGTGGAGCGCCATTCATCATAAATTCTTTAAAGTTTTTCCTTGGGAAAACAAGGGCTGGAGGCAAGGCTTGTCCTGATGCAGATACTATTGCACATGTAGTGACTAATATGCCCCGTTCGCCACTAGTTATTTTACAAATGTTGTGTTTACCTTTGGGTGCCATAACTTTTTGTGGCTTTTGAACGGTTGTTGTGGCTGTTTCGTCTAAGTTGTAAATTCTGCAACCGTTACCAAAGGAAGGATGACGTTCCATGACATTTTTCAAGTTATCGAAGAAAGACTTGACAGTTTCTTTATTGAATGCGGTGGCACGCGCCATGCTACATGCTTCAGGTTTCTTCAGTGTTAATTCTGGATGTCTTGATTTGTAAGATCGAAGCCATTCAACACCTGCCATTTGGACTTTTTCCCAGCTAGCAGGACATTTGATATTATTTACTTTTGCCATTTGATAAGCAATACGGCGCACATCCTTGGAGCATAATCCATAAAACTTCAATGCACATTCGTTTATATATTCTTTAAGTGATGTTTCTTGTTCGAATGTAAACGTTTTATTAACTTCGTAGTTGGGAGTAAATCTTTGACCTGGTAAAGATGAATTATCCATATTCTTATATTTGTTCATGTATCGAAAAAGCGTAGGATAACTTATATTGCACTCTTGTGCAGCTTTTCTCAAGCTCTTTCCCTGTCTGCACATTAAGATAGCTTGGAGCATGTTTTCCGCTGAATGGTCGCCTTTCTTTCTTTTAAGAGATTTAGTACGCGCCATCTTAAAAGAAATATAAATATCAAATGTTAATTAAGTAAGTAAAACACTTTGTTTGACACAATTTACAAGTTGTTATACTCTAAAGGCGGCCTTATCACTGCGACTAATCTCTTCCAGAGATTGATTTCTAGCCACAAAAAATATTAATTTGCACTGAAAGTACATGATGTTATATGGTAAACAATGAAACAATATAGTACACATTGAAACAGTGTTTTATTGTGTCCATAGTGCTACTGTTTCATTGTGGACTACCGGTGGTTTTTTTTACTAACCTCAAATTTTTTCCAACTAAATTGTAACACTTTAACATATGATCTATGGCAAGTTAATCTTCGAAATATGTTTAATGCGAGGTAATCATGAAAAATATAAAATTTTCAACCATAATTTTATGAAAAATCTTTAAAGAATTCTGAAAATACTTACTTTTTTGTCGAAAAAGTTAAAAATGCTCCGGAGACACGTCCTTTCCCACGCGGCGCCGACGCTAACTGGGTTATTGCGGGGGGGTTCACAAGCGTGTCCTAACTTGATATAATGCACGATCTGCCAACGCCGCATTTTCGAAATATCACAAAGTTTTATTGTGTACCAATGTTTCATTGTTGGACATCTGACCCTAGTAGGTTCGCGGTGGCTACAGTGGTGACACCGCGGTGTCACCACTGTAGCCACCGCCACCACTACACACCACGCCGCCAGGACTCTGCGCAGCACACTCTTAAAGAATGCCCTGTCTGGGAACCTGAACGTCCTAGTCAGCCACGTGGGAAGTGATCTCTCTCCAACGGCTGCGATAGCGGCAATGGTGTCGGAGGTCGGAGCAAGGAGGGCAGTGGTCTCCTGTGAAACCGTAATGGTTAAGAAGGAGGCCGCTGAGCGAGCCCGTCAGCGAGCTGATCCCGCTCGGAGACGAGGACATTATTGTGGCGCTGGCCACCACACCGATCCAACAACTCAATAGTCCCAGTCTAAGGTACATCAGGGTCAGGAGCGGCCTGGAGTGGGGGCTCCAGTCGTTTCACCCTTGGACGACCCTTGCCCTTGGTAGTCGGCAGCTCGGTTGTGGCCAACACAGCGCTGAGGGTGACTACCAAGGAGATTATTAGTGAGTAAAAATCTCACATAACCTGATTTCTCCCCCAAGAAACCAGGTATCTTTTAAAGATTTCCCTCCCGATACCAAAAAAAACGTAGTACTAACTAGTAACTGTTTATTATGTAGTTAGGTATCTAGTGGTAGGTAGAAGTATTCAAGTATTCGTAATTAGGTGTAGGTACAATTTACCAAAAAATATCATTCATTTTGCAAAGTCGGCCCGCGGCGCGAGCGGCGGCATCTACCTATCAAAGGCGCGGTGTTTACAAAGAGGATACCGCGTGTTAGTAGGTAGCGTCCATCCGTTCTAGCATGTACCAGGTTTACATAAAATTTTAAGAGATTGTCTGTAGTGAGAAGTTGATTTGGAGAGCATTTTGTATTTTTATTAAATATGATGAACTAGCTTACTTACATGTAATGCGTCTGAGTGACCAGTGGTTTACAGGTTTGGTTGCGAATCTCGTAGTCTGGGTTCGATTTCGATTTCGGTCCTATTTCGGTCATAACATTTTTAGGTTTGAGTTCTATGTACAGAATTTCTCATAAGTACCCGGCACCAACAAATAGGCACCTAGGAAATAGGTAGTGATTAAGAGCTAAAATTAGACCTTGTAAGCTCAGAAGTATGTATTAGTACATCCATGCTTCCATGCTGCTCCATTTTAACCCGCGTTTGGTGGGTTTAGCGACAAATAGGTAGGATAGGGTCTGGTTACTAGTGATAGACGGCTTAACATGTTCTACGAGGAACGGGAGTAGGTAGGTAATCAACGCCAATTTCGTTACTAACTCAGGTAGGTACTTACCTACTGAGAATTCCTAGTCAATAGTCAAGATTTGAACCGACCCGGGAATCGAACACAAGACCTCGTTATCATCAATGACAACATTATTAGACAGTAAATACCGTCTTCGTCAGCTGGGCGACCGCGTATCTCTGACAGCTACAGTGTAACGATCGCAATCAGCTCTGATTGGATAACACTCTTCCACTATTGGACAAAATCCATTGACGCACTAGGAATACCATAAATTCAGCCAATCACAACAATTGATACTGTAACAATGATTGATGCAGAAGATACGCGGTCGCCCTGCTGGGTCAGGTCGTCAGTGACACCAAAGTTGCGCGGCGGCATTCGGACAACAAAAGTTCGTCGACTTAAGTCGTTTGTACTAGGGCAATAGAAATTGATGTTGCGTAAGTTATGTATTACGTAATAATAATAGGTATGAGGTTGTTAATCGCCACAGGGTTGACAAAATTTATTTTCCTTAATTAACTAATTAATTTTGTATGAAAGTTTTAGATAATTAATTTTGAATTTTTAACACCGCCATAGTGTTTATAACGTCAAAATTGCATGGGTAGCCGCCGGTATGTTATACCATTTACCTTACACCTTGTATAAACGGAGGACTAGCAAAATTATTATGTGTTATTTTTAGCCATCATAAGGGTACAGAGTACTCGTGGTCGCCTCATGCAGGTCAAAGAGAACCACGCGAGGCTGCCGCGGTCAGTATGAACCCAGCTAAAGAAATTGCAGAAGGAAGAAGAAAAATTACTGAGTAATTTCATGCTCTTATTCTGCGACCATCTACAAAGAATATAACACAATATGTAGTATGTCACCGATTCACACGGGCAATGTTTATATAATTTTGTAACGAGAATGCGTTAACGGGTCTTTTATTGTAGTATAGCAATACTTATCTTAAAAATTTAATAAAAAAATATTTTGACAAATAAATCATTTCTAAAATTAAGGAAAATTACTGAGACTAGCTTTGGTATAATCTCTATACTTTACTAAATAACAGGTCTAAATGCCATCATTTTAAGTCTATTAAGGTATTATTGTATACTTTACGTTATGCATATTTAAGTATAAGTATTATCCCTGTTAAATTAGTTTGATATAGAGACTTCGTACATTTTTATTATACCTATATTTCATCGTCTTCAAATTAAAGCTTCATTCAAAAAGATTTTAATAACTGTTTAGGAAATGTCTTGTACATTTCCTAAATAGTTATTTGGTCAAAAGATTGTTATTTTATGTTGAGGTTGTCAAAAACCTTTTTAAGTTAAATTAATTTTAACCATGGCCAATTGTGTTGTGCACAATCTCTGAAGTAAACTTAATTTAGTGGTCTAAATCTAGCATTATCTTTTTCCGAACGAAGCATTATATCAGGGATAGCACGAGATTTAGACCTGTCAATTTTTTTTCATAAAGATTAGTTTACTTTAGAGATTGTATCTAATAAGATTTATGTACTCATACAAAAGAGGGTTAGTAAAATTATTATACGATAACCATAGTGATACTGCCTAGGTTGAAACATCATACCTTGATTCTAGACACGGCTTCCTCAGCCTGTAGCATTCGGGTCGCTTTTGTAGGCTGACCCTCGCATGCTAATTGCGTAGAGCCGAGGTATCGAGCTCGGAATAAAACACCTTCGATCAGCACTGATGCCAGATCTGCAAGACAGAAATACAATATGAGAGGAATACAACAAAAAACTGTGAGGTAAAGTGTGAGGAGGTACCACTACCACTACAGCCTATTAACGTCCCACTGCTGGGCACAGGCCTCCACAAATTAGAGCTTAAACCCACCACGCTGCTCCAGTGCGGGTTGGCGAGCTTTAACGACAATTATCATGTTAGTGATAGCAACCGGGACCGACGGCTTAGCGTGCTCTCCACCACAGGCGATGAAACAACCGCCGACTTCCTACTCCGGGCTAGTCCTGAGAATTTCTAGTCAGAAAACCCCAATACTTAATTGTGGCCCGACCCGATATTCGAACTAGGGACGTCGTCGGCCTCAGTCGAACATGCTTACCACTAGAGTTAGACCAACGAGGCAGGTGTGGTATAGTTAGCGCCAATGAGGGCTACCGTTTTTATGCTCACTAGTTGGCGTCACTGGCGAGTAAGGTCCTTAATACAGCTATAAATTCGGTAAACAAGCATACTTTTGACAATAAATACGTTTTTAAATAATAAGCACACAGGAACCAGGGACATAATGTACTAACTTCTGAATTCTTCTTCTTTCAACCTGCATAATTTTGCACTTTTTTTCTTAGCTCCGCTTTCAAAGCGAACACCACTGACATTTATTAACACGTATCTTAAGTCTTCATTAATTAATCCGGTAGTGCTAAATACATTAATGAAATAATTAAACCCGCGATAAAGGCCCAGTGATAATACCTATTTGACATTTCGGAGACCTTACTCTACACTAGCGCCTCTAGCGGCGAATTTAAACGCGGTAGCTCCCATTAAATAGTCGTTTCTGAGCTCATTTTATGAGCATTTAACAAAGGGAATTAAATATTAGTTATGTAGTAGTTAACTCACCATTATTAGTGTGAATGAAGCAAAAAAAAAAAACAAAATGTTAGATATAATTCAAATACATATCAAAATTAAAGCAATTATATTATTTACCTTCTTTATTCTTGCTTTTTTTCTTTCCGTCCTTGTCCTAAAATGATACAAAGAGAGTTATGTACTGAAAATAAAACTTTTTCTAGGTTCCAAATGACAAAGATTAAAAAAATATGTATTAAAAAAATCTTGTATCTTAGAAGCACATTAGCTCAATAAGAGCACTTTTATTGCTTAAAACCAGTGAAGAAAAGTCATTTTCGATCACTCAGAGAGAAAAATTTGTGTTTGAATTTAGAACCCTGTGGCTTGGCATTTCTATTTCATTGCTTACATTGACGAAACGTTCAGAAATCTATTTTTATCGAATGCAATATTTTATTATGATTTATTTTCTTTTAAAACATTTCTATTGATTTTTTAATTAAGTGTTTTGACTAAACTATGTATTTATACGAGTAAAAAGTGCTCTTTTGGAGTTAATGTGGTGAAAAAATATTTTTTATGGAAAAACTGATTTTTATGGTGCAGTTTCTTTCAGAAAAGATTTTTTAAGTTAAAAACATTCTATCTAATTTTAAGTTTTATTTTCAATACCGAGATCCCGGGATCCCGGTATTGAAAATAATATTTCCGGTCCACCCATCCAGTTGCCGATCGAGCAATCGACTGATATGCGTTCTCGCAACTAGGCCACTCGTCCCTCGAGTTTCAATATACGGCCGTAATTAGTGTAGTTAATTGCAATGAATATGTACATAGTTTATAATACCTTTCCATTTTGTAAAGCGTCCTCGTCCCTATGTTCGGACGAATCGTGCGTGTGATCGCGCGCTGTGCCCGTAGAACCTCCCGAGGGCATTACCGTCCGAGACTTCGGTTTGCGCCATCCCTGACAACAATTAGCTCTTTCTTACATGACATACTATAACCTCTCGCTGATACATTTTCAAGATAAAATCAATTTTAAATTTAAAGATCTTAAGCTAATAATAATGCATGTAGGTTTTCTCTGTAATGGAGCCTTAAACAAATTGCTTCAGCTAATTTTGGATATGAAATTAAAATCTCTATAAAACATTTAACAAAAATGTACAGCACAGGTATATAATTTCAAGATTGGAAACTCTCGTGCCTTGGCTTTTATGCCTTTTCACTGTTTTTACTCACAAATGCATTGTAAAATGTTGTTTGATGTACATGTGCGCATTAAAAATTTAACTCAAATTAAAATCTCGGTGCATTTTCATATTGTTGCACTAGTATCATAAGTAACTATATTTATTATTAGGTATTCACTTTCATAGCATACTAGGTACACATAGTATTTTGTGAGTTATTTTGCGACACTGCTGTTAATTCAGTCGTTATCAAGACTTTCTTGAATGTAATGCTGTCCTAATCCGCAGCAAACGTTGTGAAAGAGACAAGATATGTGTAAATATATGTATGTTTAAAAGCGTCAATTTTTGTATTGCGTTGCATACTCCGATTTTCGATCCAATTAAGTTGGTGTGTACTGATCAAAATGCCTTCAAATTACCCAAAAATCAGTTAAATATTTAGTTATACCACCCATAGTTACATTTATTCATTATTTAATTTATAAATGAGTAAGCGAAGTGCGTCACATGTTCGTGCAGTTTAATATTTATAATGTAGTGTAATTTAATACTTATAGCTAGTAAACGAGTATTTAGAAAGTTGGCAATACTTTTAATTAAACATTAGTCTTTCGTGTAATCTTTTTTTTGGCTTATCAGTCTAGAAACCTGTTCACTGAATAAATTAAAATTTATGGAAATAAAATAATGCGTTAAAGCGTACATTATATGCGTTAGTTATAATAATATGTTTACCTAATTCCTTAAAATTTTACTTTACATCGCTATGAGGTAGAGATCGCTAGATATGCAATAAGGCCGGCTGTTGTGCCATATTCATTAATATTATTGTTTTAGTCATTTTATTTCTTTTTATGGTGTATAATATAGTATATTTTACTGTTACATTACTAATATTGATATTGTTACTTTACTGATAAAAATAATAAGCCTGCTAGATCTCAATTAATGTCTTAATAGTATTTAGGTATAACCAGTAATAACGAAAAAAAACTCCTCGACCTCTTCTCTTCCTTCGACTCCTATTGTAAGATAATATTTTTTTGGGATGGAAGATCCCATAAAAATATTATCTTACAACAGCCATACTTTTTACATAAAAAATCTGTTCGTATGTTAGGTATTTCTTTGAGTCAAAACTATCTCATCCATTTAGAGAAGTTTAAATTGTTAAGAAGTTCGTATTGAGAAAGGACAGGATTCATTAACTATCTCCGAAAAAAGGATTCTCGATTTTTATGATACCGATTTAGAAAAATCAACGTGGACGAAATCGCATTTTAAAGTGTAAGTACCTTTTTCTTTTTCCCTCTACTACCATGACTCTTCTCGCTCACGTCACTAACATTTGAATCATCATCTACATTACTAATTGGACTTGAGTGTTCAATAATAGAACTTCCTACCCCAGATATTGTTATATCGCGCAATTCCTCAGAATTATTACTATTATTAACAACAGGCACATCATTATTTACATAATTTTTTTTAGAATTATCCTCATAAACATCTGTTACGACTTCGTTTAAATTTATATAACAGTTTTCAGTGTTTCTACCACTTCCGTAAATATTTTGAAATCTGCCAGTATCACCAGCTGCGCCCGTATAAATAACACTTTGTCCACACTTTATGTTTACATTCTGATCAGTTGTGTTAGCATTTTCACTTTTATTCCTAAATTCTTGTGTGGTATCACTTTTATTATTGTTAATGTGTTCACTATTTTCTCTTTCGCCTGCCACAAAAAACAAACTTTCGTTATTTATTTTTGAATTACAAACTTTATTTTCAACGTCCGTGTTAACGCTTTCACATTTTTCTTTACTACTTTCTGATAAATACATATTATTAACATTTTCACTGTTCTCGTCTTCTACTGGAACTAAGTAAGACTTTGCTTCTAATACTTTGGGTGCAAAAACTGTATTATTTATGTCGATTTGGTCTTCTTCGACCAAATGCGTCTTTTCTTCTTCACTCATTTTGTATTATAACCATAAGTGCACTTTTTAATTTATCAGCTGACGTAATTTCGATGTAATAAAGCGGTAAATCAATATTATCGTAGCATTTGGTCATTTCCCACCGATAAACATTATCGCTAAGGTAAACATGCTCGCTTTGGGATACGATAATGCTGACTGCTTGGCCACGGTTAGCGTGGTGACTTAATGCGTATGTGGGCAGAGATTAATCAAAATAATTGTATTTCCAGATGCACCATAATTTATATAACGTACTTAAATGGAACGATGCAATTAATTCTGGCAGTTCAAGCTGGTTTCGAATTCTGATGCCTGGGTCCCATTCAAATAATAGAATTTTTGTTGGATTTACTGGTTTTTTTATCTTCATATAATAAACATACTTATTTGTATACTACTTGGTTCTTTAAAGGAAAGTAATTTTTAATACAACAATTATTATAAGATTTACGGTTTTTTTAAATCGCCTCGGAGAGACAAACACATATAGGCATAAAGTAAATCCATCTCAACATTTATTATTCTAAGAGCAAGGTCATGGCAGTTCAAATCAAATTTATTGCGTTCTCCTCTGAGAGACAAATCGTATGTAGGCATAATCTAAATCAATCATAACGCCTCTTAATCTATGATCTAGTACAATATGAGAGCAAGGTCGTACACTACGAGTCAGAACGAATACCGTTTATTGCGAAGACTCGCTACTCAGTAATAACTTTATGCTCCAATGAGTCATGCGATCGAGTTTATGAACAGACGGGAATATTAATTTTGTATATATTATTGAAGTCAGTTGATTTTTATATAACAGGTACCTACTTTATCTTTGACCCATCATTAGAAACTCGTTTTCGATTTACTAGTGACACTGATAATGTTCTTCCGCGTTTTTTGATTGCTTGGATATCTTGGGTATTGCTTGTACCCACGACTTCAACTGTATGCAAGGTAACTCTGTGCCCGTTGAAACAGGTCGAACAGTACAGGCATAAAGAAATATAAAAAAACAATTAAAGGAATAGGTACGCATGTGTGCCTGTTTGCCTATATTTAGGCCGATGGTCATTTCCATGTTTAGACATTAATATCCATACCCATATTATAAAAAAATGCGAAAGTGTCTGTCCATCTGCTACGCTTTCACAGCTCAACCGATTTGAATAGATCAACCGATTTTGATGATTCTGTACAGGGTTAGATTGTATCCCGGGGAAGGACATAGCTACTTTTTATCCCGGTAAATTAAAGAATTGAAAACACAAGAATCAAAATTCTCACTCCACGCGGGCGATGTCGCGGGCATCATCTAGTATCAAATAAAACGTGCTAAGTTTATTATACCAAAGTCTAGTTTTACTAGGTGTACAATATAGTGTACCTTAGCTCTGTATCTGATGTCAGTGTTCAAGAATAACTATAGAAATAGAACATACAGCTTATTTCAAGTTATTAAAAATATTTGAGCTAAGAGTTAAGAATTTTTTTAAAAACTTAGTCAATTAATGGTGCTATCGGTTTTATACAATCTTTGAACTAAATTGGTAGATCGGAAAGTAATGCTATTCATTTTCTAAAGGGAAAAGTATAGCACCATTTCAATTATTTTTTAATTTTAGTAGCAGTAAGTAATGTACTATTATCCTAATATATAAAACACGAAAAAAGTTTCTACCTATGTCCGTTATTGACTTTAAAACCGTCCAACCGATGTGCCCCAAACCAATTTCATTAGAAATCCCTCTCTCCTATGAGAGTGGAGGCCTGTGCTCAGCAGTCCGGAAATAAGGCATTTTAAAACCGAGAAATAAACATACCTTGTCATCAAAAAATCCCTGATCATCCGTTCTTTGCTGACCGAGCAATCTATCCGTTTCTAAATCTGTGTCCGCTTCATCTGAAATAAATTTACATCAGATTTATATTATGAATTTTAACTTTGTACGTTAAAATATAGAGTGTTTTGTATTTTACCTTCATCGCCGCTGGCTGGTTTTATTTCCACTGATTCCGTACTTTGAGCCGATGTTGGCCTTTTTCTGAAATTAAATTATAAAAGTTTTACCATTGTTGGCTTTGTAATAATCCCTTACAAATTTCAAATAAAATTAAATTATGCATGGAGTTAAATGGATTTTTAGGGCAGCTGGAAATTCAATCTGACACGAAGATCTTGGGAAAGTGAAAGTTCTAGTCAACTCTAATACTTAAGATGCATGTTTCCAATTTAAAGACCAAAGTTGTAGATAATCAAATTTACAACAAATTAATTCCTTACAAAGGGCGCTGAAAACGATTGTATTCCCTCAATATTTATGTTAATAAATTTACTTTAATTATTTAATAACGATTGTATTCCCTCAATATTTATGTTAATAAATATTGAGGGAATACAATCGTCCATTTATGACCAGCCCATACCTGGGCAGCAGGGCTTGCTTAGGATCTGATACAATAGAGGATAAAACTTGATAGATTGGGTAGACCGGGTCGTGTGACCTCCGTTCCAGAAGGGCATGCTGATGGGAGGGGATGAGGCAATAATCTCCACGTGCGGGTGTGGGGCGGTCGCGGGGGTTACTTCTATTACATTAGTACCTAAAGTTCTTGCAATTCACGAGCGCGCGTGCATCTCGCTTGTAATTATGCATGTTGCGTAAGAGTCGGAGCGGTTAATCGTACGCGCAATCACGCACACGCACACATTACGTATACAAATGTATGCAGATAGGACTTTATCACAACCATGAGCCAGGCACACTCGTGAAATGCGGGAACTAATAAGAGCAGTCACTCACCTGGGATACACGTCGTCGTGGTGGTGGTGGTGCGGCGTGTGCGAGTGTGTGTGCGCGTGGGACGAGTGCGGCGCGTGCGCAGCATGAGGCGACGGCTCCGCGGGCCGGTGCGGGGCGGGAGCGGGGGGCGGGGGAGCTGTTGCTGCACACGAGACGAAATGCATGAAAACCTATGACATTGCTGCACGCATCTTTAGGTCCACGTTTTTTTCTTTTGACGTTTCGCACTGAAATTATGCTGTGACAAGGTGTCGGAGTCCTATTTATTGCTAGTTTTGCTCTGAAAGAAGGTACCAACTTAGGATGGTCATGAAATAGGTGTGTGGTGTGTTTTTTTTCTGTGTGTATTCTATCATGTTTTATATCTGTCACCGTACGATTGTAAAAACCGTTAGATTATAATCTAACTCGCGAAATTGCAAACTGTCGAAAGATTATATTTTAACGCATTCTATTTGGGTAAATTGTAATCTGTTAGGTATATTAACCCGATAGAACCTAAGTACCTGTTTATTTATGTCGAATCCTAACCTAACCTACAAGAAACAGACAAGAAAATGTTAATACAATGAATATTTCAAAAAATGACACTCAGAACATTGAACGGTTCACAATCTTTCGACAGTTTACAATTTCGCGAGTTAGATTATAATCAAACGGTTTTAACAATCTTATGGTGACATATCCATTGACAGGCAACCAAACGAGCGCACTTTTTTGCAAGTCAATATATTCGAGGGTAAGGTGAAAATAATGAATAACAGAACTATAAATGCTTCTCTAATGCGGCATAAGGAAAACCTTAATAATTTTTACAAGATATTAAGATATTATTAACTAGATTATGCCCACACCTTCATCCGCGTGGATTTAGTTTTATTATACAAGCGGGAATTCTTTGATTTTCGGGGATAAAAAGTAGCCCATGTCCTTCCCCAGGATACAACCTATCCCTGTACCAAATTTCAACAAAATGGGTTGAACAAATGGGCCGAGAAAGCGTAGCAGACAGACAGACACACTTTCGCATTTATAAGATTAGTATGGAAATGCGTTCCTATCTTATCTTCTTCTTATATTGTACATTAAATCCTCAATAAAACATTTTATGTGAAAATACTCTATCAATCTCACCCAGTGGATCTAATGAGTGTAAGTCTGCATCAGATAACATGTGAGGGTCTGAATTAGTTCCGCTATCTACAATTTCTTCTATCGTCACTGAATGAGTCTGAAACAAAACAATACTTCATTTATATGAAAAAAAAATAGTTATGGGCTTTCTAAGCCTTGCAAGACACCTCTTCAATTACGAATTCAAAAGAGTAGGATTTTCAGCATGACTTTTAATTTTAACTCCTTTATTAAAATAGCTTCTGTAGGCATAGTAACAGACAGAAATACTTGAGCAATATCAAACAGTTTTTATGCTAAACTTAATCAAATGCCTCTTATAAATCGCTGCAAGAAAGCATAGTTTCATTAGTTTAATATTAGTAACAAGCTGAGGCTCGCGACTACGTCCGCGTGGATTGAGATTTTTTGGTTCCCGCGGGAACTTCTTAGTTTTCCGGGATAAAAAGTAGCCTATGTGCTATTCCAGACTATAATCTATCTCTGTGCCAAATTCCAGCCAGATCCGTTCAGCCGCTCGGGCGTGATTGAGTTACAAACATCCATACATCCATCCAAACTTTCGCATTTATAATATTAAAGTAAGATAAGATTTGTTTCAGCGAGTTTCTCTTGAGAGGGTTGCTTTGGCCTTTCGTAATACACACCTGAATCATTGGGTTATTATTGTCTGTATCGGACGCGTGTCCTGAGGATAGTCCGTCTTCAACGATTGGCAAGGTTCTGCGGATTGGTTCTGCAACAGATTTTTTTAAAATCAAGAATCTGAGTGGTATCCTGGAGCCCTACCTCTCTTATCCAGATCTAGAACGTGCCTTTTTTAAGCCTTTTTGTGTTATCGTTTACAAGCAATTCTGTGTCAATATATCAAGGTGGTTGTTAATTTTAAAAAACACTAGCTGATGCCCGCGACTTTTTGTTTTGTATTGTGGTGCCTGCGGGATCTCTTTAATTTTTAGGGATAAAAAGTAGCCTATATGTTATTCCACACTATAATCTATCTCTGTGCCAAATTTCATCCAGATCCGTTAGCCTGGCGTTAGTCTGGCGTAATTGAGTAAGAAACATCCATCCATCCATTCCAACTTTCGCATTTATAATATCAGTGTGGGACGAGTGAGTGATATGTACTCGTCTGCAACAATAGGAAGATTTTCCTCTGGGCTGGTGTTGTACCCGCTACATTAGTATCTAAGTACCTTTCATTTCCACCAGTTCGTTCTCCATAATAGCCATGGACAGTTCGCTGGCAGTGTCGCTCGCCGCGGAGGACAGTGCGAGTGCTACGTGCAAGTCCGCCTGGTGCGTGGGGGAGACGCACGGGCTGCGGTCGTCGCCCGCCTGCAACGCCGCCACGTCCGGCGAGGGGAACCTTGCGCGCTGCTTCTGCTGAACAAAACACTTATTTCAACAGATTTACGGGCGATATGAAAAATGCGATTTCTGGATGCATGCAAGATATTTGAAAACTATAAACAACTAACTAATGCCTTCGTCCAGGTATCCATATCCATACTAATATTATAAATCCGAAAGTGAAATGTTTCTGCCTGTCTGTCTGGAAAAACGCCTTTGTCACTCTTCAAGTACTATACCCATGCAATAAATCACGTCGATCCGTTGCTCTGTTGCGGCGTGATTGAAAGGCAAACCAACAAATGAACACACTTACGCATTTATAATATTACTATGATAACTTAAATATTTCAATGTGCTTCTTGGATCTATATCTTTATCTTTGGATGTCATATGGATGTCATTTGGATGTCATCGGATAAAATTTTCTCGATAAAAGATTTGTTAACGAATGGTACAAAATCTTATTTTTTAAGTCTTTTTTTAAAATTTATATAGATTATTAAAAATTAAGATCCATGAATATCTCAAGGTGCTTGAGGTACGGAAACATAAAGCGCAGCGTTGGACGTCCCACTATGTGGACGGACGATCTCAAGTGAATAGCTGGGTGCCGCCGGACGCAAGCGGCTCATGACCGTGTTCTGTGGAGATCCATGCAGGAGATCGTCGTCCAGCAATGGAAGTTTAGAAGTTAAGATTTAGGGCCCAGACAGAAGGACTGAATTAGGACAGCATGCCGACTGCAAAATTGCAGTTTTGGTGTAGTTATTGTGCGATTGGCAATTGTATTGAAACTGTAAACCGACTGCGCAGGCCGCATGCAGTCGGTGTGCAGTTCTAAATAAGCTACTATGCAGTTCAAATGCAGTTCTATCGCGGTTATGCCAACTGCAGATAAACTGCTTCGAAACTGCAATTTAGCATTCGGCGTGCAGTCCTAATGCAAGTCAATCTTCTAGACACTAAAATAAAATTGCCAAACAATTTTACTAACTATAGTTTAACTATTACCTGTAAGCCTAAGAAGTCCGTATGGTTATTCAGCGCATGAGGCGACTCAATGCCATCGTTTTGCGGCCAGTCTGATTCGCTCCCATCTATGCCATTCTCCGACGGGCAGTCTTGCGTCTGACGTCGCAGTTCATAGTCTAACTCCTGGTACCACAGTGTAATATATTATTAACCTTTAAGGTTTTACTACAAGATGATGCGAGGAAGGCACAAGATATATAATTGAGCTGCAAAGCAATTAATTTTTTGATAAAGTATAGGGTTGATCAAATAAACGCCGATGACATAAGCACAGAATTTCATTTTCAATAAGCAGTGGAAATAATGCCTCCTAGGAATCTTAAGTGGCCAATGTTAAATGTAAAATTAACTGTTTAAACTCTAAACGTTTCTGCAATCTACAACGTTCCAGATAGAGTGCAGAAAAGTTACCAATGGATTACGAATGAGAGCTATGACTTTAATCTGTGAAATATCCGTATTAAATCTGTTCTTTTTTCAGAAGTATTTCTATTAAAAGTTAAAACTCGTTTAAAATAAACCATGGGTAAATCACTCTGGAACTTATAAATAAAGAACCTACTAACCTGAAAATTAACGATCTCTTCAGTGCTATTCTGGTGTTGCCCGGGTAGCGTTGGACCCCGGAAGAACTCTTCTAGAACTTTTCTGGTCTCCGAGAACTCGTATATATAATCGAAAGCCGCCGAGCTGGGTGGCGGGGTTACGTCTCTGCTGTCTGTAGTAAGTACTCTCTGAAAGTAAAGAAAAAGTAAAATAAGTACTTAGTCGATATTTTTATTTATCAGAGCTTTACGGGTCTATCGGTATAATATTTATTGAAAGGTGTTCAACGGTTAACCTACTCGAACAGTATTTCAGATATTAAAGCCACAAATATTAATAATTCAACTGTTCAATTTACATTAGTACATTCGGTGTCGCATACACCCGTTCGAGTTTTAATTAGAAAATATAGTAGTAAAGTTAAGTAGTAATATCGAACAAAATTTATTTTTTTTTTTTTATCCACTACAAGTTAGCCCTTGACTGCGATCTCACCTGATGGTAAGTGATGATGCAGTCTAAGATGGTAGCGGGCTAACCTGTTAGGGGCATGGCAGTTATATTAAACCCATACCCCTATTCGGTTTCTACACGGCATCGTACCGGAACGCGTAATCGCTTGGCGGCACGTCTTTGCCGGTAGGGTGGTAACTAGCCACGGCCGAAGCCTCCCACCAGGCCAGACCAGGGAAAATTCAGAAATTATAAATTCCCAAATTGGCCCTGCCGGGGATCGAACCCGGGACCTCCGCAAGTTAAGACAACAGCGCTACACACTGCGCCACGAAGGTCGTCAAAAACTGCCTTTAACTAAGCAGTTTATGAACAGTTATAAGAGTGGTAGAGTCATAGGCTGGCCTGAATTTCATCGATATTTTGATTCTTTAAGTCTAAGTATCAAAATGTACCTGAGGAAATCCTGGTCTAGGCGATCTGACTTGTATTTTTTGAGATCCAACTCCGTATCTTCTCGGCGAACCCTCGTATTCTGCTATAGGCAGTTCACCTATCACTCTTGTGAACCTGCTCTTATCCTCATCGCCAGAGAGCCAAACTCCAGTTGGACTACCCTCACTTAGCCTCACATCTTCTCTAGAACGCGTTGAATCACTTCCATCACAACTTAGTTCACTTTTATTGTTCAATATATCACTATCACCATTTTTCATATTGTCTAAGGTCCTTTTTACACTCATATCGATTTCATCGTCACTAGCGTCTGGGTCCATCCTCAAACCTAAGGACACAGAATTCAATATCACTGAAAATAAAAAAGAAAGAAAACGAGATTGTATAAAATGGTTAAAGGGTTAAACATAAACAAACAGAAATGAGAGCTATGAACGCAAATTTTGCTACGACTTCGGTAGAAAAAAATAATTAACTAAAAAGAGAATATATACAAACGATCACTTTGGCATCAGTCCAATCAGAGTTTATTAAACGCGTTATTTCAGAATAATGAAGGCATTAACACAAATCTTGATGCTAGATCGTCTATTTGCCACAAAAGAATTAATAAATTGAGAAATGACGAAGAAAACAACGTGTAAACAAACGTAAGTTGCGAAGATAGATATAGACACACTCTATTTTTAACTAGTGGATTCAATTATGCAAAGTACAAAATTGCTCATCGAAAATATTAATGATCAATCCATCAATCTGAAGAGATCACCCTGTTAAGCAAAACAGGATTAAGATGACGTCTTGTTAGTAAGTTATTTAAGTTTATCAAGCAATTATTTACATAGCACATAAATAGTACCTTTCCAATCATCATTCTCATCGAAAACCATAACTTCACCATCAGCTACGACAGCTATGGGACTGCTCTTAGTGCTAGCATCATTGGTCTTGTGCGGGTCCAGTATCGGAGAACTGTTCTTAGGTATGCCCATGTTATTTTGTTCTAACGCAGGCTCACGGTCACCGTTCGTGTAGGCGACCGGAGAGGTGTGCCGCGATATCATCTTCTTGGGCTCATTGGTTATTCTATGTAACGATATCTGGAATTTCAAAACAAAAATGTTTTATCGTAATGTTATGAATACTGGACACTAATAATAATTATCTGTATTTATTAAGTGGACTTGATACTGATAGCATACTGCTGAGCTTCAACTTCCTCGAGTAATTATTGAGTAATTTTAAATAGCAAAACTCTCTCAGAATAGGTGTTCTACTCTGAGCAAGCTCTGCTCTAAGCACGTTTCTCTCTCTCTCAACGTCTCTCATAAGTTATTACTTAATGCATCTATTTTGAGAGCTTCCACGAATTTGTCGGGGGCTCTTCTCAGACAGGCATGTTTGGAACCCACGTAGCTTCAGTTTTATGATACATACCATTATTAATTATCACCATCAGGTCTAACTTATCACTGTACTAAGGATTTTTACTGAATCTGATTGTCTGATTCGTTATTTAACTAGTGTTGTCAACTAATTAAAGCACTTATTTTTTGCCATCGTCATTACTTCGTTGCTGCAATTATTATAGTTTCTACTAACGATTCTATTTCACTTACTTCATTATTGATATTGTTGTCAACAGTGTAGTCAACAGAGTCTTTAGTGAGCGACCGTACTTTGTTCCGGAGGTTGTGTTTGTGTGTGTTACCGTGTCTCAACTTGCGCACGGCTTTGGTGCGACTTTGAGAATACAGCTCCCTTCCTCCTGCTATTTCTATTATCCTGGAAAGATCAATAGAAATAATTAAATAACATATTTTGCTTCGCCGAGACTTTTTTTAAAATCTAGCCTTATTCCATGTAGATTATAAAGTGAACTTCTGTGCATAATTTAGGTTTTCTGAGCCCTAGAGTTTGTGCTGGGAGGTGATGATTAGCGAATGTTGGACTTAGGTTGGACTTTTTTTATTGCATGAAGGTTCTTTTCCGCACGGAGTTTTTCTTTCTAAAAAACATGGCAAACGCTGTGATTTTTGTGTATTTCACGTTTCTACTCTTAACACCAAGTTCATATCTCCATAACTAAAATTCAATGCCCAAACCAATGATAGATTATCACAAATGGTGCCGTTCTTCCTGGTTGCGTTTATAACTATATTCAAGGCTATGTGCTATGTAAATATGCCCTCCATCCAGAGATTCGAGTTGTCCTTGATGTGTCAGTCAGACAGTTTCTCCTTTTATAATATCATCCGTATTTTAAGGCATACTAATATTAAATAAGCTAAACTGTACCTATCTGTCTGTCGATATTTTGACGAAATTTGGTACAGAAATTGGTTACATCCCGATCCCGGGGACAGCTTTATCTAGTAACCCCAAAAAATGTTGACGCCCATTTGAACCCACTTTACAATTGAAATAATAACAGATAAGTATATCACAGATATATCTATTGACGCAGGTTTAAGGTTCTACCCTAGATTATTTAATTTATGTACCTAATAAAAAATATGTATTCTAGGGTTCTACAAATAAGTTCTTGTAACTTTAATTAAACTTCTTATAACTTAAATTCACTTTAAAACTAGGTCCCTGAGGTATATAAAAGTACCTATAGTCAGCGCGCCAGCTCTGGGGAATCGGGGGCTGAAGTAGCGGGCGGGTACGGCGGGCGCCCGACCGTCGCATCTTACCCCGCACAGTCCCATACTGGTGCCGACCGTGACGGGAGAGTACGCTTTAACGAGTCCTGTTTTTAATTTTGCAGCAGCAGGGTTATATTGTACTATAAATAATACTTAAAAGTTTATTTGTCTGTGCAAATAGCTGTTTATTTTTTAAATTCCTTAAAGTACTGATCATTCTGATTGCGACAGATTAATTAGATTTTACATGCAGTTCATTAAAATTACATTTTATGGCACAATTTGTTTATTTTTCCATATTGCACTTTAATATCCTCATAGAATTATAATTTCATAATTAATTCAATGCACGCGCACAGATACTAAAAATGTGTTAGTATCGATAACGTAATATTGATTAAATCACAACTCCATCACATTACGTCAACATTCCTTAAGCTACCTCGGACCTCGCGCGCAAACTGTACTAATACATATTCCAACTACTCTAGCCTTGGTTACCTATGTAATAGTAGGTACTTCTCATTTCTACAAATATTTTTTTGTGACTGAAATTATAAGTGTGTGACAACGTATGGAAACTTACGTACCATAAACATGTATGGGTGTGGAAAATATGTGTAATAAGTAACCCAGACTTCGCAAACAACTGTTAATGAGTGGTCGGTGCAACTAGGCGTAGTTAGTGGCCACCCCGAGCCATGATGTATAGCATGGATAATAGCTACTGCGTAAATTACTGGAAAAGGTATTTAACGAGTCCGCGTTACGGTGGCATTATGTTGCTCTGTCAAATAAAGTTAATTGTTACACTCTGTAGGTAATAAATGGACATTTTTATTCTATCTACATCTTCGTTAATCTAAACACAATAATTATGAAAAGGAAAACCGAAATGGGTGACTGAGTGACCGATCTATCGATACACAGCTGATATTATTGGCCGGATCGGGCTAAAATTCGGCATAGATGTAGGCTATTATGGCGTAGAAATCTGCTAAGAAAATATTTTTGAAAATTCATCCCTGAGGCTAAAATAGGGGTTTGCAATTTATTAATCAAAACTGAAATAAACGTGAGGAAACCTGAATGCCCATTCTTCTGTGTGGTGTGGGGAATCTGCCACACGGCACTTGGCCAACGTAGTGAACCCTTCTCATTCTGAGAGGTGACTCTAGCTTAATAGTGGGCTTGTTGGTACAGACGGAGACCTTTATTTCCATTTCTTTGTTGTATCTATTGGTTGGTTGTGGTTTGTGTATACGGGTCCATCTGTGCAAACATTGTCATAAGCAAGTACCCCTAGGTATTTGTTAGCACCCCAAAGTGAAAAACTTATGTGTTACCAAACCACTTGAGTAACCAAAAAATATTGTATCACTCGTGGGGTAAGTTTACTCAGCGAAAATAACTTTCATATTTTCTGATTTGTAACATTCCGAAAAAGGTTGTTTGTTCGAAAGTGCTTATTGTCATATTGTACATTACCTACAGTGGCAAACTCAGGTTAGACAAAATTAATATATAGATAACAAGACACCGAAAGGTAAATATTTCATTTTGCACGGAATTCATAGAAGCGAGAATCTTTTCACACCGATGTCTAGTGAAACATCACTGAGTTTATTGGTATAGTAAGGACATTAGTATTTTAATATTGTTACAGTTTAATTACGTTGTTTTGTAAACTATAATACTACTATTAGGCTTTTTGATAACCCTTTGGGAACTCTTTGATTTTTAGGACAAAAATAACCTATGTCTGTCTCATAGGCAATGCATGTACCGAATTTCGTGAGAATTGACAGATACTGGATAGGTACCGAAAAGGTAAACTAAAGCAGACTTTCTTTTGTATCCGTACTACCGTACTAGGTTGTTACGCAGGCGAAGTCGCCGGCTAACGCTAAATGAGCCAGCTCTATACCGTTTCTCACGGAAACACGACGCAGCCAGCGCTGACGCGGTGTAATCTGAATGAATCGCGATGTGGGAACGGGAATCAGACATACTCATTTTAGAGAAAGGCTAGTTTTTACCTTTTAGACTTAATTAATGTAACAGAATATATAAAAATTAAATATAAGGATATAATCGCCCTATTCGTTTTCATCCACATCCTGCGTGCCAAATATATATCTAGGTACTTATTATTATAAATGCGAAATTGTGTTTGTTAGTTTTTCATTTAACGCAATCGTGCTACAAGTTGACGTGACTTTTTGAATGAGTGTATATTTTTGATTGAGGAGCTGGAGACCTAGTTTTTACCCCAGAAAATGAAAACGTTCCCCCGACTAAATAAAATACGCGCGGACTGAAATAGTTTCACTTTTAAGAATAGCAGATACAATCACCATTTCTACTACCCGAATTTGAATGCTGTGGATTGTATAGAGTGTTTCCAAGCAAATGCAGTGTTGTCCGTGTAAACAGCAACGGTTCACAGCTGTATAAATGTTTCTGTCTGCATCCAAGACTTGTACCTAAACCAAGCAAGATACCTGAGCTGTGAGAGAGCTAATATTGGTTTCACCAAGCTCCTTCAGGTAATGCATTTATCGATTGTACTAATAGCTAACTAGTAGCTACGCTTTGTTTTTATTTATTTATTTTTATTTAATTGTACAAATACTTCGAGGAATTTTCACATTTTTTAGTTAATATTAATAACTAGCAGACTTGCCCGCGACTTCATCCGCGTGAAAAAAGCTTTTCAATTCCCACAGGAACTCCCTCATTTTTCGGCATAATATATAGCCTATGACAGGGTTGGGCAGTATTTGAATAACTTGAAATTAAAATACAAATACGTATTCGGTATTTGTATTTCAATTACTTCCTTGAAATGTAATTTGTATTTCAAATACCTGACGCCGAGTTATATGGGTATTTCAATTAAAAATAGCTAAAATACTCTATTTTGTATTTCATATTTCGAATACCTCACTTAAAGATATTTTGTATTTCGTATTTTAATTACTTGCGATACAGTTCTTTAAATTTGTATTTATTATAGCAAAGGATGTATTTTGCCCAGCCCTGAACTATGACACTCACAAATAATGTGGCTTTCTATTGGTACCAGAATTGCAAGATCAGTTCAGTAGATCCAGAGATTACCCCCTACAACTTTACCTCTTTATAATAATAGTATAGATTGCGGATCCGGCGGGATAATTGCGTATCTCTGAGAGTGGGAATCGCCCACTGGGTTTCTTGATCGCTAGGCCACGGTTCACCATTCCCTAAAATAATCCTCGTTGCCGAAATATTTAATACGAATTTAAAATTTATTTGGTATTCTTTGTTTATGAAATTTTCTTTCAATATCATCACGTATATCTGCCAGCGGCACACGTTCACTGCTGAGCTCTTAAGCTTTCCTTATACAGCCATTTTCACCACCCTATTAATATCGTCAGTCCGTCGTCTCAGAGAATGCCTTAGCAGATTTGGGTTATGTCAATGACTTTCATTCAACTACAACTCATCACCTGGCGGTAAGTTATTATACAGCCTAAGTGACTTTTTTTGCGAACTTCCTTCGTTTCGGATCTCATCTTAAACGGATATAATTCTCCGCATATTTTAACTTAATGTGATTTCCAAGGTGAACTTCAAATCCAAGTAATAGCGAGCAAATTTTTGGTAACCGATCAAACAAATTCAGCCAAATAGGTTTTCATTACATTGTGCCGTGCGATGCCGAATGGGGTCAAAAAAGACTTCTGGGTGCAAATCTCAAGTTCAAAAATAAAGGGACACATAACCAATATATAGGCATCTGCCATTTTATGTCCTTTCATGAAAATATGAAATAAGGATTTTGCCAATGTACACTAAGTAAAGTATAAAGTAGGGTTGTTAGGGATATGAGCATGTGATTTAGGTTATAGTTTTGGATACGCATACGGTTACCCATACGGATATTTTTATTTTTATTTCGCATATCCCATATTTTTTATATAATGTTACTAGAGGTCGCCCGCGACTTCGTCCGCGTACAATTTCTGATTTCCTATAAGATTTTCCCGCTGCAAAAAGCCTACGTACATATAGCGGCTAAAACGAACAAGTACCTAATAACTTTAATGGTGATTTTAAAAACTTATAACCTATATGCAAGCTTCCAACCCCAATTTCACACCGTCACCAATTTCACACCGTATGTGGATATGTCACCGTAAGATTATAAAAACCGTTAGATTATAATCTAACTTGCGAAATTCTAAACTGTCGAAAGATTACAATTTTACGCATTATTTTCCGGTAGATTGTAATCTGATAGGTATTTAAACCCGATAAAACTTAGCCGCAGGCCGGGCACTACTTGATTATTTATGTCGAACCCTAACCGAACCTACAAGAAAGAGACAAGAAAACGTAAATAAAATGAATATTTCAAAAATTGACACTCAGAACATTGAACAGTTTACAGTCTTTCGACAGTTATAGAATTTCGAGAGTTAGATTATAATCTAACGGTTTTTACAATCTTACGGTGGCAGATATTCGTAAAATTGCTTACGCGGGTTATTATTATTTAAATCTAATAAGATACATCCCGATTTTCAAGCCTCTAACTTCAAACACAAAAGACAAACATACAAACTTACAGCCCCCATTTCAGCACCCCATTTGGGGTGAATATTTGTAAAATTGATTATACACGTTATTATAACTTAAAACTAATAACCTAAATCCCGATTTTCAAGTCTCTAACATCAAAAACTTAAAACCTTCATGTAAGCTTCCAACCCCTATTGCACCCCTACTGGGGTAGATTTTCGTAAAATTGCTTATGCAAGTTATTATTGTAACACTAACTTCAAACACATACGACTTTCATACAAACTTACAACCCCCATTACACCCTCTTTGGGGTGAATTTTCGTAAAATTGCATATATGTGTTTTTATTATTTATAATTATTAACTTAATTGCCAATTTTCATGTCTCTAACTTCAAAAACGAAGGACTTTCATACAAACTTCCAACCCCCATTTCAACCCCTTAGGGGTGAATTTTCTCAAAACCGTTTCTTAGCTGACGTCTACACCATAGAAGGAACCTATCTTCCAAATTTCAAGTCTGTATGCTTAATGGTTCCTGAGATATCTTGATGAATCAGTGAGTGACCTTTGGCTTTTATATAATAAATAGATTCAAAACTTGAAAACTATACAATATAACTTGTACGTAGTTAGCTGGACTAATCTACTTAATCATGTCAATCTAATCCCCGTGGGGAATAGTGCCAAGAATGCTGCATTGTCAGGCTGATTCATTACGCAGAAAGGAGCTGACCAGATGGGATAAATTGCCTTAATGTGCTCAATAGCATTCTTATATTAGTATCTATCCTTTAGCTTAGAATACTTTGACGTTGAGGACCTCCGTGGCGCAGTGTGTAGCGCTGTTGTCTTAACGTGCGGAGGTCCTGGGTTCGATCCCCGGCAGGGTCAATTTGGGAATTTATAATTTCTCAATTTTCCCTGGTCTGGCCTGGTGGGAGGCTTCAATCGTGGCTAGTTACCACCCTACCGGCAAAGACGTGCCGCCAAGCGATTCAGCGTTCCGGTACGATGCCGTGTAGAAACCGAATAGGGGCATGGGTTTAATATAACTGCCGTGCCCCAAACAGGTTAGCCCGCTCCCATCTTAGACTGCATCATCACTTACCATCAGGTGAGATCGCAGTCAAGGGCTAACTTGTAGTGGTTAAAAAAAAACTTCTCTAATTACCTAATTAGAGGAAACGACATTGTTCCATGTCTCGGCCCTCCAAGTCTAAAAGATCACAATAAAGAACGATACACACCTACAGTCCCTGAGATTATAAGTCTCTCTCTTCGTTCTGAGGATGACCGGCTGGTTCCCTCTCTCATCGTCGGAGGACACGTTGTTTACATTGATCATGCCTTAACCCGCCAGTTTGGTCCCAAAGCTATAAGATCGCAAAAAGATTGATACACACCTAGAGTCCCTGAGCTTATAAGTCCCTCCCTTCGTGCTGAGGATGACCGGCTGGTCGTCTCTCTCATCGTCGGAGGACACGTTGTGCACACTGACCATGTCTCGGCCCTCCAGACCGGAGTTCAATCTGTAAGCAGAACGAATTGTTTTAAGAAGAACATTGAGCTGTCTAAGACCGGCCGCACATTGGATAGTTTGTTAGGCACGAAAATAAAAGCCAATCTCAATAATCCTTAACTCTTTTAATAATCCTTTCGTTAAAATTTCAAGATTATTTAAGTATAATTTATAAATTAAAACGGTTCCCGCGACTTCGAACCTAAAGCTTGGCTTAACATCCACCGGCTTAGGCCGTGCTTTGCCTGTCAGTCAGTCACGGTAATGTTTCATATGTAACGACTACAGAGGATTACATGCAAGAATTCAGGAACGTACTTACAATAGTCTTGGATAGTCTTGCAATGGTTTTTCCTCCAAGTTCAATCAACTATTGTATGGTTATTCGCCTATGCCATTAAGAACTGTATAATTCGTACATTACCCTACGAACGCATAATAACAATCAATGAAAACGCATCAAATGTGCGGCCAACCTAAGTTTGGGCTAAGGCATTACTTGCTTAACTTACTTAGTGGCAATAATTCCTTGACATCCACTCTCTGGCGTCGCGGGGAGGTCCATGTTCTTACAGTTCAATTTAGCAAGCGATCTTTTCTAAAGCAAAAGAAAATCCTAGGTAGTCAAGCAGGTAGGTACAATTAAAAGCGACTTTCTCCATACTATCCAAATCCGAGATCCAAACTAATATTATACGTGCGAAAGTGTGTCTGTCTGTTAGGGTAGTTTCAGATTTGCGTATTTTTTTTCCACGTATAAGCATATCTGCTTACGCGCTTACACGCGCCACATTTTGCAAACAGTCACGTCGATCCGTTGCTCTGTTGCGACGTGATTGAAGGGCAAACCAATAAACCAGCAAACCAAATAACAAACACACTTTCGCATTTATAATATTAGTATGATAGAATCAGTATGATTTACTAATTTAGGTATAAGTGCTCTAAATATTATGCGTTTTTCCCACGTGACATGGACAAAATGCACGGTGCTGGTATGGCACTAGGAATAGCCAGTATCCAAAATAGGAAGCAGTATTATTTATGCAGATAAGTTTACTAGGTACTACGTATTATAACCCTACATCGAAATAATATTTAGGTCGGTCACTTGCAAAGAAAAAATGTACATATAAAAAGAAAATTATAAGTCTGCGCTTAGTAAAGTAGGGCGAATTACAAATCAGCAGCCATTCGTGAGCGTGTTTTGCACGGAATCTGACGCCCTGATTAGAGAGTTGAGACTTGAGAATACATCTTATGATCTTAGAACCCATCTTGGCCATGTGATTAGGTTAATTGTCCATTGAATTTTGAGTTCATAGGACGAATCCTAGTTCTCTGGTTCGTAGGGTTGGAGGTTTTTTTTATCCACTTACAAGTTAGCCCTTGACTGCGATCTCACCTGATGGAAGGTTTTATTTAATCTGGTAGGTATAGGTATTATTTTTATGCAAGATAAGGTAATGTTACTTACATTCGATTTCTATCCATGCCCTTGTAATAAAATATACACATTTTATACATAGTATATATACTTTTCTGTCATATAATAGGCATGATGACTGATTTTGAAAAATGGTCAGATTAAGTTCGGAAGTATCTACTATTTCGGAAAAATATCTTATTTCAGCAGAAAAATAAGGTATCTAATGGCATTTGAAATTTAAATTTTAAAAGTCACGCCAAAACGCTCGCGGTTGTCATGGCGTCGTTTGTGACGCTACTATTGTTTGGTGTACTCTAATATACTGTGTGCAGTAAACAATAAGTCTTCGTACAGCAATTTAGATATTTTGTGTAATTCTAAAGTGTGTAAGTCGTGCGCGGTCCCCCAGTGTGATAACACATCAAAATTAAATCCAAGCAAGTTAAATTAAATTCACGCGCCACTTAAAAAAACAATGCGATCTAACTGGCTTAATCTTGCACGGCGAGATCCTACAGCTATAGGGCTAAATTCCACTATTTATTTCTGCGAAGATCGCTTTGACGTAAGTTTTTGCTTTATTCTAATACTAGCTGATGCCAGCGACTTCGTCCGCGTGGATTGAGGTTTTTGGTTCCTGCGGGAACTCCTTAATTTTCCGGGATAAAAAGTACATATAAATCTTCCTCTTGAATCACTCTATCTATTAAAAAAACTGCATCAAAATCCGATGCGTAGTTTTAAATATCTAAGCATACATTGGGACAGACACCGGGAAGCGACTTTGTTTCATACTATGTAGTGATGCTGTTTTGCTTATAACACAAATAACTGCAAAAAGTTAGAGATATGCGTGCCAAGGATCGAACCCCAGACGCCCCGAATAGGAGAGGCAGATGTCATAATCACTAGGCAATCACCGCTCATATTAAGTTATACAGTATAGTTTTAAAAAACAACATTTCATTAACATAACCTCTAATAACTATCATGAAGTGCTTAATATATAAAATAGCAGAATTTACGGGTTTAAGACCTATAAATTATTATGTTATTAATGTACCTACTTACTTGAAAGTTTTGACGTTGCAAAATTCTGCTGAACAAAAGTCTTTGTTTGATGCAAGATACTCACCCAGCATCAACAAATCAATCCTGGGCAAATTAGAGCTAGTAGCTTTGGTAAATCCTTGATCCATGGCTAACGATTTTTAATTTCTTGATTTTGGATTCGGTAAAACAAAACTAGATTAAGGAAATGATCTTTAGGAAACAAAAAAACACGAAAATACTTGATAAACATTTAAAACACCTGTACTAATAGAGATTGTTTGTCGATTGTCAAAGCTCGAAAACAATTGTGACGTCATTCGCTTCAGTCGTGTTTTATACAATATGGCGGATTGCTGTATTTTATAGTTTTATTTCATCAAAATAAATAACAATCTCACAGGAAATAGAAAAATAAATACGTTTTTTATAATCCATGAATCCTATTTCATTAGATAAATTCATAATTCTTGGATACTGTCATCATGCCTATTGACGAGTAAGTCGCCATATCGTATCGAATCAGAATTTATTACACGCGGCATTACTAGATGATGTGCGCGACTTCGTCCGTGTAGATTAAGGTTTTTGTTTCCCGCGAGAACTCTTGGGATAAAAAGAGGCCTATATCCTCTCTCGGGATACAACCTATCCCTGTACCAAATTTCATCAACATCGGTTGAACAGATAATTTTTTTTCCGTTTCCCGCGGGAACTCTTGAATTTTCCGGCATAAAAAATAGCGTATGTCCTTCCCCAGGATACAAACTATCCCTGTACTAAATTTCATCAAAATTGATTTAATAGATGGGCCGTGAAACCGTAGCAGTCAGACAGACAGACATACTTTCGCATTTATAATATTTTAAGTACCTATGGATTAAGACTAAGCAAGACAGTGGTTGTCTTCTTATACATACGTACCATAGAGCTAAGAACATCGTACTACGTAGGTACAGACCTACATTGATGGTGTACAAAACAATGGCTCGCTACACAACACATTAGGCTATCAGAAGTGGGATTGCGTTAGTAAACAATAAAAAAACAAAGCAAATTACTAATCAGAGAGCCTCCAAAGAGTATACAATAATTACGGGCCTTATTCGTGATCGTTTTGCATTTTACACCCTACTTCACGCGCTGATTAAAGGCCCCAACAGCCTACGCCTACCCCACCCTTTCATGTGGTTAGTTGAAATTCAAAAGTTCCCCAAGCAAGTAGGCCGTTACGTGAGGCAGTTAGCGGGATCGACACGCGAGGGGACAATTACGCTCATTTACACTTTTACAGCATTTGACGACTTCCGTGGGGCAGTATGTAGCGCTGTTATCTTAACATGCGGAGGTCCCGGGTTCGATCCCTGGCAGGGTCAATTTGGGAATTTATAATTTCGGAATTTTCCCTGGTCTGGCCTGGTGGGAGGCTTCGGCCGTGGCTAGTTACCACTCTACCGGCAAAGACCTGCCGCCAAGCGATTTAGCGTTCCGGTACGATGCCGTGTAGACACCGAATAGGGGTATGGGTTTAATATAACTGCCATGCCTCTAACAGGTTAGCCCGCTACCATCTTAGACTGCATCATCACTTACCATCAGGTGAGATCGCAGTCAAGGGCTAACTTGTAGTGGATAAAAAAAAAGCATACTGTAAGCCGGTTGCAGACCGAGAGCTAAGCTTTATTAGTTTAGCTTAGCTCGTATTGGCTGTGCAAATTTTTCATACATGTGTGCAGAGCGTCAAATAAGCTAAACTACTTAAGTTATTCAACTAACAGAAATATGAATGAACTAGAAACTAGATGATACCCGCGACTTCGTCCGCCTGGAGTTTTTTCAATACCCGCGGGAACTCCTTAATTTTCCGGGATAAAAAGAAGCCTATGTCCTTCCCCGGGATAAAAAATATCCCTGTACCAAATTTCATCTAGATCTGTTCAGCCGTTCTAGAGTTATTAGTGTTCGAACCAACCTGACTTTTTAGTTTTATATATTAGAAGATAGTAAAATATAGTAAATATTGTATATATATACTATATACTATATTTACTTAATAAAATTGTAATTAATACAATTTTATTTTAATGTAAACTTATAAATATTATGTGAATTTGAAGCTGTTGAAGTTAGTTGCGTATGCCGATCTGAAGCTACGCAAGCTAAGCTTATATTAGCCCTTCTCGACAACGCTCGCATCCCTTTGCAAACCCTTTGCGAGTGTTGTTAAGTGTCTTGCACAACACTAACTTGGCTTACACTTAATTGTTGACGTACACACAACAAAGTTCTAGTTTAGCTATAGCTGGCTAAGATTAGCTGTCTTAACTTAGCTTTGCCATAGCTTAGCTCTAGTCTGCATCGTGCTTAATTTCATCAACGTTACTACTATCTTTAACGTTTTTACTCTTTTATGTATTGGTTTAAGGCTGAGTTTACTACCAAGATCCCCTCGCGAGAAATCGCACTTGACCTGAAAGATACTAATTGCATTGCACTACGGAACATGGCCTAGTTGTTAGATGACCGGACTTTGGGCAAGCAAGGAGCGATTGAAATGCGTGCTCCAGGAAACTCTCGCAAACATAAAATTTTCAGCAGAGTTTCTCAGCCGGATAGTGCTTGAATTAAAATATGCTTCCCAGAAGTTCTGAGATCGATCTAACGATACGGATCGTTCACAGAACTTCTGTTTAAGTCGCAGTAAAGTTACGTGATGGGTAAAGTTTCAATAGTTTAGATTATATTATACGGAAAAATTGTTTCAAATTCAATTCACAGACAAATTACTTTTAAACTAAATCACATAAATGATAAATGCTTTATTTATTTCATGTAGGACAACTTGTGTCACTTATGAAACGTAAAGACTCTACCACCGGTTCGGAAAGCTGATTCTACTGGAAGAGCCGGTAGAACACCTTTCCGAACCCGTGGTAGAGTCATAGTAACGTTTCATAAGTGACACAAGTTGTCTTACACTTAAACTTAAACATATGTCCACACATAAACTTTGTATAAGAAACAAACATAAATTACAATTATCAAAAGCTAGCACTGAAGGTTATGGTTCGAAAACCATACAGTTTGATGGAGTGTTACTGTACAATTAGCTTACCAAATGAAGTTTTTATTTAAAAATATTTTGTTAAATAAACAAGTGAAATTAATTTAACGAATTAAAAAATACGACTGCCCTGCCATATTATATTTGGAGTTCACCTCCATAAGAAGCGATTTGCATATATAGCCTTTGGAATGTTATTCACATTTTTTATTAAATGTTTTTTTTTGTGAATCACTAAATATTGAACTATAGTGTTATATATTTTTGGAATCTACTCATCATTTTCTAGATGATGATTATATAGTTAATCTTATTTTCGTTTTTTTTTTTTCAATTTTGGTCTTTAATGCGGGACCATGGTCACCCCATCAGTTTTTTTAAAAGTTTTACTAGCCTATGTCACCCGGAATATGCTAGGGATTCTAACGATACCTCATTTATCAAAATCGGTTCAGGCGTATAGAAGTTATGGTGGAATATACAAACTCACATACATACATACATACATACATACATACATACATACATACATACATGAACCCTGAAAACAATATACTCCTTTTTTCAGGCAGTCGTATAAAAAAAATACTCAAGCATTTTCAAAGTGAAGTTTAATAATAATATTAGTTTGCAGTTAGTAATTTCTGTATATAAGTCAGCTTTTACTCTATAAGCATTAATGTTTATGCTAGATTATTATTGTAAGTTCTCATAATATATGTCAACCTTAGCTATTAGTTTTGCGGAAAAAACGCGTGTGTGTGTGCAATCACACACGGCAGAAGTGAGACTTCAGAAATGTAGCCTACGAGATGATGAGATAGATAAATATAACTTGTATTCCATTATCTCGCAGGTTAAATCCTATTATGAATATTATGTTTGTCACTTTTTGGTGTGAAAGAACTTGAAATTTAATTCACTATATTCCGCCACAGTAGGTAAATCTGTGGGTACTGTGTCTCTTGCAATATTCACCACACCACATAAATCTTCCAAATTATTCTCAACGTACGTTTCACTCCGATACCGGGGCATCTTCAGGAGATCTTGCATCATGCAGTGTCGAGTATAGCGAATTAAATTTCAAGTTCTTTCACTATCATGGACTTCCGCAAAGTAACGCCTGCTTCTATCCAATACTTTTTGGTGTCGCTTTTTCTAATCGAATTTTCAAATCACAACGATTCTAAAGAAGTTTCACTTTAAAAAAAAACTCTTTAAACCTATTAGAGTATACTATGTGGTCACCTCTCGTGCTGGTGCTGCATGTTGCGCGGGCGGCACTTGGGAAAGAGGCGCGTGATGCGCTCGCCGCCGTCGGAGCCGGGCGTGGAGTCGCCCGCGGCGTCCCGTAGCACGCCCGCGCTCATGTCTCCGGCGCCGACGTCACGCCGCCGCCGCCTCTACCGGCAAAACGCCGCTCATTTAGCAACAAGTCAGAACTAAAAAATAAAAAAAAAACACTGCCAAATGCCCTGCCAAAAAACGTACTAAAAAGTTAAAAATCTAAATTAATCTAGATAACTTACAATCTTATTCACATTTTTATTAATGATATTTTTTGTGATCCACTGGATATTGAACTGGATAGTGTTACATATTTTTGGAATCTACTCATCATTTTCTAGATGATGATTATCTATCATCCAGATCTTATTTTCATTTTTTTTTTTTTCAAGATTAGTCTTTAATTCGGGACCAAGGTCACACCACCAATTTTTTTTTAATTTTACTAGCCTATGCCACCCGGAATAAGCTAGGGATTCTAACGATACCTCATTTATCAAAATCGGTTCAGGCGTATTGAAGTTATGGTGGTATATACAAACTCACATACATACATACATACATACATGAACTCTGAAAACAATATACTCCTTTTTTCAGGCAGTCGTATAAAAATAGTAATAGACTAAGAGCTAGCTGCACTTTTGGTAACTATCGTTAGAAAGGCTGATTTAGTATTTGGTGGGTCTCTGGTGATAGTGAAGGTCTACCTGCATGCTGGTGGGCCTTTTACTAGATATGGCCGCTCAAAGACGTGTTATGGTTACCAAAAATAAACCAAAACTAGAAGGCTTTCTAGCGATAATTACCTATATCTTAATAATTTATTAATAATTCCCCAATGTATACTTGTGCCAATTATTTACGAGTTTTCCTATATGCATGAAGTAAACTTTAAATTGAATTGCTTGTTACCTATTGCCTAAGCCATTCAATATTTTGTAAACCTATTACTTGTGATTTTGTTGGTAGTTGGCCCGGCCATGCACTATATGACGTGTTACAGAGCGGGCCTACGAGCCTATTTGTAAGTTGAGAAATAATTAAATAAAAGAAGTGTTCAGTGTTACGTAGAATTACGTAGAATGATGAAAATTATACTCTGAGATTTTAACTAGGGTAAGTAAGCAGTACCTTTATGCCTCTATGTCGTGCACGCCACTGAAAGTGTGTGTGTGCAATTCACACACGGCAGAAATTAAATTTCAGAAAAGTAGCCTACGAGAGAATGAAATAAATATAACTTGTCCTAAATACGCTTATACGCTTTTTCGTTTCATCAAATTTTCAAATTCTAAAGAAGTTTCACTTAAAAAATAAATTAAATAATAATTAAGTAGATAAAATTGTGAAAACAGTAACTTATGCACATGAAACACACCCAATAAATGCTTACGCGCGTCAGTATTTCGAACTCCTCTTTTATTCAAAAACGCAATTCAGCATCGATGGGCCGTCGTCGGGCCGACGACGCGTGGCACGAATACCGACTCTGCCAAACTATTCGATCGATACTACATTAGCATTGGGGCTACAGCATTAAGCTTTTCTTGGGGGCGGATTCGTAAATTAACTTTGTATAACTTTGTAGTGTAACTACAAAATAGGAAACCGCAATAAAAACGATCTAAAGGAAGACCCAGAAAAAGATGGATACATTGTCTACGCAATGTAATCAATCTTTTTCTTAAAATTACTTTTAAATAAAGTAGGTACGACTAAATTAAAATTAACAATAAACAGTCAGAGGCAAACTCAAGATTACCAAAAATTGACAACAATGCTCAGCACTGATTTTCAGTTTGCTCCATTTATATTCTGTCTCCAGATTGTGAAAAGAATTCGTATAATAATCGTTTGTCAAGCGGATAATTCGACCTGTTTAAGGAGTTCATAGATTCCTGCACGTCAAAAATGCATGTGTAGCGACATACGTTGAAGCTCATACGATCGCATTTCGCTGACCGCGAGAATGCATCGTATGACGCGAGTGGGGTTCAGTTACCACCCGAGTGTCGCGCGAATTAGACCTTTTAATAAATTACTTGACGGTTATCCAGAGTTTTACTGTGTCCCATAGCGTCTAGTGGTAACGCATACTCGATACATACCTATATACGCACCTGTAGGGCGGTATCGGTAAACATGTATGAAGTATGAACTCCTGAAACAGTTCGAGTAATACGTTTTAAGCTGTCAAATGATTACGATTTGCTTAGACAATGGGGCCTCTGATCATGCAAAATTGCGTTGCGCCCTTTTGCCTTTTCGACGCAAGTATCAATTATTAAGGTATTAATGCGTCCCAGGGCAGAGAATAAATAAATTTACATAATCAAACGCTATATAAATCTAAGCGTTTCGCTGCACTGAAAAAACGTGAGGGTTAAAAATACATGAAATACTGCTAAAAATGACCCAGCATGTTTGTCAATATAGCACCTGCAAAGTTTGCAGTTAAAAACAAATACGTCAACTTTGCAGCCACTACTTGTCAAGTATTAACCGTTAGAATTAGTTAAAAACAAATGGTAACTACAACCAACCTACTCGATAGTTAAAGCAGTATTACTCAGTATTCCCAACCAATTTAATCGGTAACTACAACCGACCTACTCGGTAGTTACAGCAGTGTTACTTAGTATTCTCAACCAATTTAATAGGTAACTACAACCAACCTACTCGGTAGGCACAGCAGTGTTACTCAGTATTCCCAACCAATTTAATCGGTAACTACAACCAACCTACTCGGTAGTCACAGCAGTGTTACTCAGTATTCTCAACCAATTTAATAGGTAACTACAACCAACCTACTCGGTAGGCACAGCAGTGTTACTCAGTATTCCCAACCAATTTAATCGGTAACTACAACCAACCTACTCGGTAGTCACAGCAGTGTTACTCAGTATTCTCAACCAATTTAATAGGTAACTACAACCAACCTACTCGGTAGTCACAGCAGTGTTACTCGGTATTCCCAACCAATTTAATAGGTAGATACAGTCAATTAACTTTGTATTATTAATAAAAAATATTTATGCATCCACCTTCAGTTTTTTCAGGTAACTAAAAAACTGAAGGATGCATAAATATTTGTTATTAATAATACAAAGTTAATTGACCTATCTACCGTTCAAATTGGTTGGGAATACTGAGTAACACTGCTGTAACTACCAAATATAGGTCGGTTGTAGTTATTACCGATTAAATTGGTTGAGAAAAAGTTACTTACGTAACGAATACGTACACTTCACTTTAGTAAATAGTACTTTCATGGAAACCACTGATTGAACACGGTGGCGAACTTAGACCTACTTATTTAATTTATTTGGGAGAAGGGGTTCTTATAATATAAAGTTCAAATACACTGTAATACAAAACTGATTTATTTTGAATTTTATCTATAATCTAATAACTTAAATCTATCTTAATTAAATATCACAAATCTTACACGTAGTCGTGCTAGGAAGTATTTATCTAGTATTACCATAACACATATTGTGTTATCTTCTGGAAACTATAAGAGTCCAAAGAAAGTAAGTATTCTATACAGTAAACTTTTTTCTTAAATATGTATTTCAATAAAAGAATTTTACATATAATTTCCAAATATAGTCTCACGAAATCTCCAATCATTATTCCCAAAAATCGTAAAAGAGTTAACATCTCCCCTGAAGTTTATTGTCCAGCAGTGGAAGTCTTTTGGCTGATTATGATGAATAAATTAATTAATTAGCATTGTTAATTTAATAAAAACATTGTTGTACCTAAGTTCATAATTCGAAATTACAAATTATGATGCCAAATCCTCATTTAGGTATGTGGCCAATTTTGCAACGTAGTTTTGATGGCATAATCCCAAATGCTAAGATAAAAATGTGAAGTTTTACCAAACACGCACCATGTGCCATTTTTGCATTGAGATATGATCATGTCATAACACGCCTACCTACCTACCTTAACAAACAAATAACTTTTACCTTTGAATATTTCTATGCCTAGGTATTGTGTCATGACATGATCTTGCAAAAATGGCACATGGGATTTTTGCATTGAGCTAAGGATCGTGTCATGACATGCCGGCGAAACACAAACAAAACCTACCTATAACAAACAATATGGCATTTTACTTCTTAAAATTAATAGAGTTCAACTTATTTGTTTTTAAATAAGGGTGTTAGTAAAAATCAACCGATATAAATGCTAGTTTAGAATTTAACAAAATACTTAATAAGAATTAACAAAACCACTCATTAGTTTTGTATCAAGTTCGAAAGTGTTTGGATTTACCAATTATGTTAATTACAAATTATTAATTTTTTAGTTGTTACTAACCAAGAACATTTAACAATATGCACATGTCTATTAAATACCAAGTTTACTTGGCGTTTTTAGATAAGTCATAGTTAAAATATGCCGATTTGCTTTTAACCGAGCCAAAAAGGTCCTTTGTTAAAATCAAATTTTTTCAGTGTGCACTAGATTTATATAGCGCATTTTTACTGCCGCAAACTACACTAGGGTAGTTGTGGCCAATTTGCCCCGATAAATACTACGAGCGCTGGGCGTAGTCCACTTTTATATAGATTTGTTTCATGTTGCCTTGCCAACTCTTGTTTGGTGTGAAAAATGACGGTAGTTTCTCTTCCCGAATATGCTTTCCAGGCACTGCATACTTAGTTACCTTTTTTTTTTTTTAATTTTTACCAACTGTATTTTATAGATAGAATGCGGAGGGACCCATCGCATTACCAAGAAAACTTCTACCATTATGCGATTAATGGAAAAGGGTCACGATCCTCAAAAATGAGGAATACGACGCGAAGAGAGATGACCGCGACTTCGTCCGTGTGGATTAAGGTACGCATTTTACAAATTGCGAGGGAATGTTTGTGGTTCTATTATTTATATGTAAGAACATTCTACCAAAATCGTTGATTTTAAAGGGAAATATCGACAAAGCTCGAGGCATTCGGGTACGGAAGACAAAATTACGCGATTTCTTCTGCGACGCAATAAAATTTAAGGGTTGACTGCGTGTTATACAATGTTACAGGATTTGTTAGGTCAACGCTGAGGGATTGTCAAAAGAAAATCAATTTTAAAATGTAGCGAATGTGATGGAATTTGTATTAAAGCTTGCTTAGTGCTAACTCACCGATATTACAGATTTTGATATAGCACTTTTCTAGTTAGTGCGTCTACGGTGCTCAAGAAATTTTTGAGGCTTTATTCCATCGATAATCCGGCCCCCGGGAATAGAATCCGTGACCCTGTATAGGAAGTCGGGTGGCTAAGCCACAAGGCTATCGCCCCTTCATATCTCGGTAAGTCGGTACGACCAATTATGTATATACTTACCTAAGAAAACCTCTCATGAAATATGGCAAACATATTAGTCTGCGTCCGTGTAACAAAACTTTAGATGTGCTCGTAATTAATTAATTAATTAATTAATTAATTAATTACCTTTCAACGTGACTCGGAAGTTTATTTCGTACGCGTGTAACGTCTACTTGATCCCGGCTTACATACAAATAATCCCGAACAAACAAAGAGGATCCAGAAACTTCTCACAAATTCTCAAGTAAATAACGTTACGTACATCAAAACATTACTAAGTGTGAGACTTTTGGTGCTTTTATGTAGAATCGTACAAAGCGTCCCACGTATGTACCTGAATTCCGTGTATTCCAGGAAGCCCATTAATATATTTTTGGCCTGAAAATTTCCACGTAAATTACTTTTCTTTAATAAATAATATTTCAATAAGCCTTGTTAACGACTTCCCTAGCGCAGTCTTATAAATGGGAGGTTCCAAGTTCGAGTTACGGCAAAGTCAATTTGGGAATTTATCAATTCTTATTCTCTGGTCTGGCCTTGTGGGAGGACTTGGCCGTGGTCATCGATATATATATGTCACCGTAAGATTGTAAAAACCACTACTTGATTATTTATGTCGAACCCTAACCTAACCTACAAGAAAGAGACAAGAAAACGTAAATAAAATGAATATTTCAAAAATTGTCATTCAGAACATTGAACAGTTTACAATCTTTCGTCAGTTTAGAATTTCGCGAGTTAGATTATAATCTAACGGTTTTTACAATCTTACGGTGACATATATATTACTAGCTAATGCCCGCGACTTCGTCTGCGTGGATCGAGGATTTTTGGTTCCCGCGGGAACTTCTTAATTTTCCGGGTTAAAAAGTAGCCTATGTGCTATTCAAGACTATAATCTATCTCTGTGCCAAAATTCAGCCAGATTCGATCAGCCGTTAGGGCGTGATTGAGTAACAAACATCCATACATCCATTCAAACTTTCGCATTTATAATATTAGTATTAGTAAGATGTATGTACTAGATGGGCCCTTTCATAGAAAAAAGTTGGGCGTCCGACTTGTAGAGCGTGCCCCTCACCTGTATAAGGCTGTCCTTGACCCGCCATGGCGCTGTCCCGCTTTTCAGACTAGAATATGGCGTTAATAAAATAAGTTCACATTGTTTGTTTGATAGGGTAGGTAATTGTAATTAGGTATTATATACAGGTATAGGGGGGTAAGGGAGTGCACCTCCATCTAGCGCTCCAACAGTTAACCTCACCTGCCCGTGGTACCCCCTGCTGGTCTACAAACGAGGCTCTGGCGACCGACAAATGGCGGTATAACCATTCAAAACTGGCTAGGCTGTTTTAAATGACTCAGGCTGGTGTCGGGCAGCAGCGACACCAGTGCGAACAGTCTAGCCCTGCGATGGCCAACACGCCTGCCCAGCGCGGCCATTACGGGCAAAACCTTGCATGGATAGGTACACAAGGCCAAGGCCCCTAGTTCCCGGCGGCCCCGCTATTCCTGGCTCTGGCAGCGGTCATGGTAACGGCGGGGCAGGGGGTGCGAAGAATCTCCGGCAGAGATTCCGCTGCCAACCCCGACGACTAGACCTGGCAACATACAACGCACGCACTTTGAGGACCGACGAGAAGATCATCGAGCTGGAAGAAGCAGTAAGCAAGTTGCGTTGGGATATTATAGGATTGTCTGAAGTCCGAAGAGAGGGGGAGGACTCGATAATCCTCAAATCCGGCAACTTGTTTTACTACCGGGAGGGCGACCAGCAGTCCCAGGGTGGTGTCGGATTCATCGTCCACAAGTCCCTCGTTAACAATGTTGTTCAAGTCGAGAGTGTGTCGAGCAGGGTAGCGTACCTTATACTCAGAATTACCAAACGGTATTCGCTGAAGGTTATACAGGTCTACGCACCGACATCGGCACAACCCGACGAGGAGGTAGAGGTATTGTATGAGGATATCTCAAGAGCCATACATACCTCTAGATCCTACTACAATGTTGTGATGGGGGATTTCAACGCAAGGCTGGGTGAACGAAGCGGTGCAGAGGTGAGAGTGGGGCAATTTGGATATGGGCGGAGGAACCACAGGGGCCAAATGCTGGCCGACTTCATGGAGAGGGAGGGCCTCTTTATGATGAACTCCTTCTTCAGGAAGCCTCCACACAGAAAGTGGACCTGGATAAGCTCTAATGGTTCCACGAGAAATGAGATTGACTTCATCATGTCAACCAGGCGGCAAATATTCAATGATGTCTCTGTGATCAACAGGGTGAAAACCGGAAGTGATCACCGCATGGTAAGAGGCACATTGAATCTAAACATCAAGCTGGAAAGGGCCAGACTGGTGAAGTCTACTCTCCGACCTTCACGTGCTCATATTCAAAACCCCGAGAGCTTTCAACTTGAACTGCAAAACTGGTTCGATTGCCTAGCAGATTGCGAGTCTGTGGACGATTTAAATAACAGGCTGGTGGAAACTGTCCATACCGTAGGGTCGAAATTCTTTAAGACCCACCGTCCAAAAAGAACTAAAATGTTTTCAGAACACACTCTCAAACTCATGGATGAGAGAGCAGGGATGGGACTACAGTCTTCAGCTGACGCGTTTGCTTACAGGCAGATTAATAGGCAGATCTCTAAAGCACAAACGCGTGACTTGCGAAACTTCAATACCGAATTTATTAAAGATACCATCGAGCGTAACAAGGGCTCCAAAGTCTTCGCAAGAGATCTGTCTATCGGACAGAGCCAGCTGACGCAACTAAAAACTGATGACGGTAGTCTCATCTCATCCAAACCTGAGATCTTGGGAGAGGTGGAAAAGTTCTATGGACAGTTATACACCACAACACAAAAGCCTGTTGAGGATTTGGCTAGAGATCCCAGAGCCAAATTGACCCGACACTATACCGAAGATATCCCGGACGTCAGCCTCTACGAGATTAGTATGGCTCTCAAGCAACTCAAGAACAACAGGGCACCAGGTGAGGACGGAATCACAGCAGAACTCCTGAAAGCGGGTGGAAAACCGATACTTAAGGTCCTTCAGCGATTGTTCAATTCCGTCATTCACGAGGGCTTAACGCCACAGGCATGGCACAGGAGCGTGGTGGTTCTGTTCTTCAAAAAGGGAGACAATACCTTGCTGAAGAATTATAGACCCATCTCGCTGCTCAGCCATGTCTATAAGTTGTTCTCGAGAGTCATAACGAATCGTCTCGCTCGTAGGTTCGACGACTTCCAGCCTCCCGAACAAGCGGGATTCCGGAAAGGCTTTAGTACCATAGACCACATTCACACGCTGCGCCAGATTATACAGAAGACTGAAGAGTATAACCGGCCACTATGCTTAGCGTTTGTGGACTATGAGAAAGCCTTCGATTCGGTGGAAACTTGGGCTGTGTTGAGGTCACTGCAGAGATGCCGGATAGACTACCGGTATATCCAAGTGCTGAAGTGTTTGTACGAAAACGCCACAATGTCAGTTCGTATACAGGACCAGACTACAAGGCCAATCCAACTGCAGCGGGGAGTGCGACAGGGAGATGTAATCTCCCCGAAGCTCTTTACCGCTGCGTTGGAAGACGTCTTTAAGCTTCTGGATTGGAACGAATTTGGCATCAACATCAATGGCGAGTACATCACTCACCTTCGGTTTGCCGATGATATAGTCATCATGGCAGAGACTCTGGGTGACCTTAATGCAATGCTCAATGACCTCAGCAGAGTTTCCCAACAGGTGGGCCTTAAAATGAACATGAGTAAGACGAAAATCATGTCTAACGCTCATGTGCCGCTCCACCCAGTAATCGTTGGGAGCTCTGCACTCGAAATTGTAGACGAATATATATACCTGGGACACATGGTCCAGCTAGGTAGGTCCAATTTTGAGAAAGAGGTGAGCCGCCGAATCCAACTCGGATGGGCAGCGTTCGGGAAGCTTCGAGATGTCTTCTCGTCCAAGATTCCTCAGTGCCTGAAGACCAAAGTCTTCGAACAGTGCGTGTTGCCAGTGATGACATACGGTTGCGAGACTTGGTCGCTAACTATGGGCCTCATAAGAAAGCTCAGGGTCACTCAGCGGGCGATGGAGAGAGCAATGCTCGGGGTTTCTTTGCGCGATCAAATCAGAAATGAGGAGATCCGCAGAAGAACTAAAGTAACCGACATTGCTCGACGTGTTGCGAAGCTGAAGTGGCAATGGGCGGGGCACATAGTTAGAAGAACCGATAGACGTTGGGGTCCCAAAGTGCTGGAGTGGCGACCACGCACGGGAAAGCGCAGCGTTGGCAGACCCCCTACTCGCTGGACAGACGACATCAGGAGAGTCGCAGGGAGCCGCTGGTTCCAGGCGGCGCAAGACCGAGGCGTGTGGAAATCCTTGCAGGAGGCCTATGTCCAGCAGTGGACGTCTATTGGTTGAGGATGATGATGATGATGATGTTAGGTATTTAATAGCCTCTTTAAATTGAGGTCGTTGGCCGTGGTACCATCAGCAAGACGTGCCGCCAATCGATTAATCGATTTCCGTGTGGATTGAGGTTATATATCGCTCCCGCGGGAAGTCTTTATAAAAATAAAAAATAAAATCGAAAAATAAAAAGTATTAAAAGAAAAAAAGTAGTGTATTATTATTATTACTCTTTATTTTGTACACCACAACACACATAAAAAATACATAGAAAACAAAGAACTAAGCAGTATACAAAAAGGCGGCCTTATCGCTTAGTAGCGATCTCTGCCAGGCAACCTTAGGAATAGGAGAAGTAAGGAGATTGACTCGCGGGTGGTGTATCAATATAAACATACAAACAAATACCTACATACTAATACATAAACAGTTACACAAATAATATAATACTTATAATAAATATATGAAAATAAACTAATATATATTATTATGTATTTTTAGTTTAAGTAATATCATACTAAATAAAAGTTAAAACTAGTCGTCTGTATTATAGTGATAAATAGAAACTCTTAACAGATTTTTTAAATATTTCCAGTGACTTTGATTGTCGTATGTTTAATGGGAGAGCATTCCATAATAAAACAGCTTGCACTGTGAAAGACTGCGTATAAAACTTTGTCTTATGCGATGGTATGCATAAAGTTAATTTACGGGTTGTTCGTATTTCGGACTGATCTCCCAGAAATGTAAACTTCTCCTTCAGGTAAGAGGGAGTTTTTGGATCAAATAGCACACGGTACAGAAGTGACAGAACATGAAGATCCCGGCGACGGCGAATAGGAAGCCACTCGAGCATTTGACGAAATTCAGATACGTGGTCATATTTACGAAGGCCGAATATGAACCGAATAGCAAGATTATGGAGTCGCTCAAGTTTGTTAAGTTGGTCCTCTGTCAAATTAAGATAGCTTGCGTCTGCATAATCGAGAATAGAAAGTAGGAGAGAATGAACATAACTTTGGTTGGAATTGGCAAAACAGAACGAAGACGACGCAATGAGCTCATTGCAAAAAATGTTTTCCTACTCAGCTCTTTAATTTGTGTGGACCACGATAAATCCCGATCCAAATATATGCCAAGGTCTTTAGTACAAGTACAGTAAGGTATAGTAAGCCCATTGTATATAATTGGAGGGAGATTTTGCCAATCAACTCGAACAATCATCCTAGGACTGCCAATAATGATAGCTTGAGATTTACCGTCTGTTCCACTCGGAAATTGTAGCTAAATCTTCATTGACAGCAGAAACAGCAGAACTAAGGCTATCAAGAGGTGTAGGGTGATATATTTGGATATCGTCTGCATACATGTGATAGAGAGAAGATATGTTTTTGGTGATAGAATTAATAAAAATAGCGAAAAGCAAAGGAGATAACACGCCACCCTGAGGTACCCCAGCCGTAACATCACGCCATGACGAAACGGTCTCGTCAACTCGTATGCGCTGTCGCCGGCCACTGAGGTAACTCCGAAACCAGTCAACCACCAACGGAGACATGTTAATAGAATTCAGCAGACTCACCAGAATATCATGATAAACGGTATTGAAAGCGTTGCTGAAATCAAGTAAAGTCAGAATTGTAAGCTGCTTATTATCCATCGACCATCGAATGTCATCAGTAACTTTAATTACTAAATTGGGCGAAAATCACTTACAACTTAAGGGCTTGTTTTCTTTGGAAGTGGAATAATTTGTGCCTGTTTCCATGCCTCAGGAAATTTGCCGGTGTTAATGGAATGGTTAAGGATATGGGTAAGAATAGGGGAAACAATATCTAGGATGGGACCGATCATGTTACGGCTGATGTCATCAGTACTAACTGCATTCGAGGAAATGGACAATATATTTTTCTCAACATCACGTTCAGTAAAAGACTCGAAGGTAAAACGCGGAAAGTCAGGAGTTGAGGTGGATGAAAGAATACTAAGCGTACGTTCTTTATCGACACTATCAATTGTATCAAAAGTAGAGAAATGTTTATTAAGGAGATCTATATCTATATTAACATAAGAATTTTGGGAAGATTTACCAACTCCAAGCGACTCAAGAAATTTCCAAGTTTTGGCGGTATTACCGTTCTGAACTGAATTATGAATGTGGCGTCGTTGTGCATCTCTACACATTGTATTGCAGCGATTCCGCGCTTTATGGTACCTCAAGCGGTTATCATCAGAGTCCTTTAATTTATATTTGTTTTTTGCTGCATTCTTTTTTTCCATTAACCTCTTAATCTCATCCGACAACCACGGGGCTGGAAGGTGTTTAAGTTTAACAGGCGCATGAGTATCATAAAGTTGAGTCAACAAAGTATTAAACACCTCAACTTTAATATCAATGGCATGCACATCCGTGACAGCAGACCAATTTAGGTTGGTTGCGTCATCACAGAGGCGATCCTTGTCAATTCCTCCAAAGTTACGTTGCAGAAGTATTCTCGATTTAGCTTTAGGAGGACGAATTTTATAAGAGAGGAAAGTCAAATCATGATAAGCAAACGCATCAGATGGGTACTGACCATGATTTGAGACGAAATCTGGTGAAGAGACCAGAATTAGGTCTAGAAGAGAGGGAGTACAGCCGGGAGAGAAGTGTGTAGCAGCAAGGGGTAAAACATGCAGATTACAGGATTCTACGATACACAATAGCTTCTTACTACGACTATCATCCTTGTGCAAACACGTATTAAAATCTCCCATGAAAATAGAGTGGCTGTATAAGGGAACCATATTTTCCAGCAAGCTTTCAAAAGAGTTGAAGTAGACGAACTAACAATAGAAAAAGGAATGTAAGATCGTAGATAGATCGCTACTCCACCACCTCCCTTACCCACACGATCATTGCGGATGAGTCTAAATCCTGGAAGGGAATAAGATGTAGAAGGTAAGCAGTTTTTAAGCCAGGATTCAGAAACGAGAATTGCATGTAGGTTACGAGAATCAAACGACGCAAGCATATCGGGATAATGAGCCGGGATACTTTGGGCATTAATATGGATGACATTAAAATGTTTCAGACAATCTGAGAAGTTAGAATCAAGGACTTCATTTATTGGAAGGAGAGATGTACCGTGAAAACTACTATCACCAGATGAGGACGACATAGACAAAAAAAGATCACTATCAATACTATCTATTGACGACATAATATAAAATAAATATATAATATAATTAAATTAATATAATATAACTACTAACGATAACTAAACGTAGTAAACTATCTAACTACTTAAATTCTCCTATTCCGCCAGCTGTATTAATGCAAAGAGAAATAAACTTGAATATTTTAGAATTTAAACATTAATTGTAGTCATAAAATGTGAATAAAAATAATACCTATATTAACAAGCAAAGACAAAAATCAATAAGCAAAATTATAACTAATGCGTAGTAAAAATTAAGCAGTGTGCAGTAAGCTTTACAAAAGGTTGCGTTCCTAAACGAACCTTCAATTGTCAAAGACAAGCAGAGTGGTTTGTGTCAGTGTCTGTCAGTTGTCAAATTTCAAAGCGAAGTGTATGTGTTATTGCAGACTATAATCTATATCTGTGCCAAATTTCATCCAGATCCGTTCTGGCGTTCTGGCGTAATTGATTATTAAACATCCATCCAACTATCCATCCATCCAAACTTTCGCATTTATAATATTAGTAATAACTGGGTGACCGAGCTTTGGTCGGTATTTTTTTTTTTTGGTAAATTCTCTTTTTTGGAAATTATATTTAAATAATAAATTATATTATATTTAAATAATAAATTATATTATATTTTTTTAAATAAAATATAAACAAAATAATATTATACAAGATACACCATTTCAATTTGGTTTACAACAAATCTAAATTAAAAACTAAACATTAAAAATAAAATATTATATTATATAAAAAAAGGGAAAATAAAATGGAGAATGGAGGACATCTGGACTCGAACCGGGGTCTTCTGGTTTCGGGACCGACCTGTTTGCCACCTGAGCTGTGTTTATAACATTGTAGATGGTGGCCAAATTTACAAGGATTGCTCGTTTAAGGTTATTTTAAAGTAACAACGTCACGGTTACACAGCACTTTTAAAATAATTAAAATATAAACCTTTAAACTAAGGCACTCAATTTTAAATACGAAAGTACCTACTATATTTATACTTAAGACTTTTTGTCTTAAGAAGAACGGTGTCGCAACGCGACCGACACCTTTCCAAATTTTACCCCCTACCAAAAAGTGCTCAACGTGCCTAAAGAAGTTTTCACTTCAAAATATCAGCACATTTCCTCTTTGCGACAAGTCCCGTCATTCCCGTTTATTAATTCACGTAATCCATACCGCTAGATTAGATTGGCAAAGTATGTCCCTTGGGACACTTGGTTACTTTGAATGGAATTTAAGGAAAATTGGGTCCTTCTCGTCTCTGTTACTTGGAATTTTTATCCCTTAGAGGACATCCATTTTGCTTTAATTTATGGAAATGATTAAATTGAGCATCTCTGAATCTCTGATGTATCTGAAAGTTTTTAGGTCTTGGTAGCGATTTTGCAAAAAGTTCTGAATAAAGAGGAAAGAGAGAAAACTAAAGGTAAACTAGAGTGACTGACATAGCTTGATGATTTGCAAAGTTGAAGCGGCAATGGTCAGGATAAATAGTACGAGGAATCGATAGATGTTGAGGTCCCAAGGTGCTGGAATGGGCGATCCCGCTCTGAAGGGGCAACTTTAGTAGACTTTAGAGAGTAGAGTAGTTGGATTCAAGCGGTTGTTGAAGTTGTTAAATTGATGGGTGCATGCAATACATTTCGCGCTTACGCTAACAAAATTTCACACCGACATATTTCAGATATGGTTTAAAAGGAGACTAATAATTGCCAGGAAATCCCTAATTATGATGATTGAATATTATAAAATACTTGTGTTTTTCTGTCGGTCTTACTACGCTTTCAAGTCTCCATGATTTTAACCGATTTTAATGAGATTTGGTACAGAGATAGGTCGCATCCCAGGGAAGGACGTACTTAATATGACTTATTATTCCAGAAAACGAAGGAGCTGCCGCGGGAATAAAAAATATACCACGCGTACGAAGTAACCGGCATCATCTAGTTACAAAAACTTGAATTATTGATAACCCTGTTATAAATGTTGCTTTTAATTTAATATTGTAAAACGTTTTCAATCTTCACCTATTCATCAAACTAAACTCTGAGTAATTGATTTGGGGTCCCAAAAGGTTGCTACGTTACATCAGCTATAACCCTAGCCCTAGCCTTTTCGGCCCCTTAATGCCGACCTACAAACGACCTTTAGAAGCTTATACCAATAGACATCAATATGACACCTTTCACTAATAATAACGCAAACTCTATTATCCTACGCTGTAAACTTTCCGGCTTTGTTTTCTGTGACAATGGCAAACTTGTTAATCTGTTCTTGACGAAAGACTAATTAACTTTTTAGCAAACAAACAAGGAAAATCTTTTGTATTTTTGAAAAGAGCTATTCGGAAGAAGACTCAAAATCATAATAATTAATTTATCTTTTTAATAAGTAGGTACCTAGAATTATTCGAGCTCAAAGTATAAGTATGTACTTAATTGATATTTTCAAAGTGTACTTATTAGTTTTAATAGAGATAGTTGGAAATTATGTTTAAAAGTATTTGCTATAGCTGTGTGTGTGGTGTATAAGGGTCCATCTGTTTGTACCGTGAATCGTAAATCGTGAAGAAACCTGCATGCCTAGAAGTTCTCCACGATGTTTTCAAAGGTGCGTGAAGTCTTGACCAGCGTAGTAGCAGACATCCTTCTCATTCTAAAAGGAGCCCGTGCTAAAAGGGGACCGGCAATGGGTTGAGATGATGATGTAGGTATATGTACAAAGTCGGTCAGAAAATGTTTACCACCATAAGGTTTATATTGCATGGACCCATCTGTGTCAGAAGGTCGTGATGTGGTTTGAATAGGCATAGATCATAGATTTTTTAACTTTTTCAGGTGGTTAATGAGGAAAAGGCGCGCGTGGCGGTTTGAAATCGAGCAAGCGAATGTCGCAAAAAAATGAATAAATAAAAAACTCCGTTTTGCCGATTTTAAAAGGTAAATAAGAGTATCAGAGTAATTCTCTGTAAAATTCCTCCAGCTACATAAAATTATAAAGAAAACTCATTTACACGTGAAGCCAGCCTCCGACAGTTTCGCCAAATAAGGGCGCGCGGGAAAATCACGTTTTACGCGACAAGTACAAATTATATCAATTTTGCGGCTTTAGTACGTTCCCTAACGTTGTTATGCACAATTGGTTGGTAAGGTCGTGATTTTAGGCAAGTTACGTTTGTCAAGGTTCAAACTAGGGTTGTAACGGAGGCATTCTTAGCGGAAGCAGAGACGGAGGCGGAGGTGGATTTCTCCGATCACATCGTCCATTTTTTGTGCTTTAGGATGCGATGAATCCCACATTTGATTTTTTCTTGAGGATTCTTCTGAGGACGCCTTTATGCTTGTTGTAATGGTGTAACTGACATCACCTGCTTTGATTTGTACCTCTCGCATTGTAGGTCAACGTAAATAAACCTCCGTTACAACTACGGAACGGTTACGGAAGCGGAGGTACGATTTCTTGCAAAAGTTCCGCACTTACGGAAGCGGAGGCGAGGTTCCGTTACAACCTTGGTTCAAACCATCGCCCAGGGATTATGGGAAAGACAATTAAGACAGTACTGCAATTAAATAATTATGTATTAAAAGGAAAATTGAAGTTTCTCATAAATAGTTATTTAATGAGTTACTAGTTACGTTTACGTATTTAGTTCTAAAATAATTACAAATACAAGTGAAATATGGTTTATTAACAGTAATTAAGGTTACAGTTACAGGTACAGACTAGAATTTTCCGTAAATTCCTCCAGCTCGGCGCAATAATAAAGGAAACTCGTTAACGGCACGTGACCGACGCCAGTCGCCGGCGAAAAATGGCGCGCAGGATAATTCGCTACGTTCCCCGTGTTGTAGAGCTGCGTAATTGTGTATTGGGATTGCTATCATGAAACGCGACTCTGATTGATTTATGACGATACGATGGTGCTGAGTATTACTATCGTATTGTCAATCTGTACCCCTGAGGGGACATGTCAGGGGGACATCGGATTGTTTAACGTAAATTTAACGTAAAAGATTAAATATAGCTTGACTATGTAATAGGTACCTGCTGTTCTAAATAATTGCAAATAGTCGTGAATTTGCTTTATTGGGAAACTCTGGAAATTGGAATATGACTTTTTGAAAATATGTATAATGCCTAACAGCTGGAAAGAGTTAAACGTCGCCAGAGCACTGGCGATATCTCCGAAAATAAAGCGCACGGAAAAATTACGCTTTGAATCGTTCCCCGTATTGTAGAGCTGCGTAATTGAGTACTGGGATCGCTAACCTGAAATACGTTATACGACTCTGATTGATTTGTGACGATACTATGGCGATACTCGTAAAAGATAAAATGTAACTAGTCTAGGTACCTACAGCTTTAAAATATTGCAAATAGAGGTGAATTTATTTTATTACAAAACGTTGCAATTTATAGTTATACAGCTAAAGCGACTAAAATTTTCCGCAAAATTCCTCCGGCTCAGCGCAGTAATAGAGGAAACTCGTCACCGGCACATGACCGACGCCAGACACCGGTAATATCGCCGAAAAATGGCGCACGGGAAAAATTCGCTTTGCTACGTTGCCCGTGTTGAAAAGCTTGGCTTCTTTGATTTGTGACCTTATCAAGGTGACACCCTGTTTTACGACAATAGACAGTAATTATTTATTTTTAAGGCGCTCACGAGATCAAAATATAAGCGCTCGGGGGTGAAATCTGGTAAGCGCATGTCCCAAAAAATGCAAGAAATCATTCATAAAATACTAAATATTTACTGTTCAATTTAGAAATATAAATTTTATCTTATATTATATTTTATATTTTATATTTTATATTTATATATAAAATATAAAATATAAATTATAAAATATATTATAAATATAAAATATAAAATATAAAATATATATATAAAATATAAAATATAAATTATATTTTATTTTTCTCTTATATTTTATTTTTCTAGAGCAAATTATTGGTTTCAATAAAGACAAAAATTGCTTTAAAAGGAAAATTAAAAGGTATGTTTAAAAGAGATTTCAATGCAGCAAATTATTTTTACAAGCATAAATTATTTCACTTACTAATTAAATGCACTTTAAAAAAAAAGCCGATTTTAAGCCATCACAGGGCCTTATTCAATACTTAATATCATTTATTCAATATAGGTACACTGTAGGTACACTTTTTGACGTTAAAAATTACTTACTTATAAAACATGATGGTGATAATCGGTTACGGAATCTTAAAACTAAATCTACGAGGGTTCCAAACGCGCCCTGGTCTGAGAAGAGCCCACAAAAAACTCAGCCGGGTATTTTTTTTAAATTATTATCACCATCTCACAAATCATTTTAACTAAGGAACTATCAGAGCCATAGAGCAAATTAATGTCAAGTTTCCTTGTCGTTTAAGGGTCGAAGCCCTCTAGGAAGTCTTCGCATAGCTGTCACCCGCTGTCAATTGTTTCCATACACATACAACCACAGTCTACCCAGGCACACAAAGAAAGGATTCAGCCCCTACCACGGGTGCACACAATATGCGATCAACTATCTCACTATGGCAGAGATAATATTATTATTTATTGATTGATAGATAGATGATACGTACGATTTCGTCTGCATTCGTTTTTATTTCGGCGGGAATTTCTCAATTTTCGGGATAAAGTTAACTTATGTCCTTCCTCGGGATGTAACCTTACTCTACACCAACTCGGTTGAAAAAATAGGCCGTTCAAATACACGTCTTTCGCATTTATAATATCATAGTATGGATAATGGAGGTGCTTCTTGATAATATACCAATTACCAACCGACTAATTCCTGCTAGCTGATTTATAGCTATAAGACTGTATAGGTAGGTATAGATAGGTGTTTATATGATAAAGGTTGAAAGAAAAGTAAATTAAATTAATAATTAAAATAATCATGGCGCTTCGTATTAGAAGTAGTTCTGCATAAATAGTTTAAAAACGGTGTAATACAGCACTAGGAGATTCCATTTCCATCTGGGATGTGCAATGTAGACGTAGTGGTTTTAGAAGTAGTCGGCTTCTGTGTTCCATACTTCAACTAGTAATATCTGGATGACCGAGCTTTGCTCGGTATATTCTTTTTTTTACTGCCTCGTTGGTCTAGTGGTTAGCATATTCGACTGCGACCTATGAGGTCCCGGGTTCGAGTCCCGGGTCGGGCCACAGGTATTGGGTTTTTCTTGCAAGAAATTCTCAGTACTAGCCCGGAGTTAGGAAGTTGGCGGTGCTTCACCCCCGTGCCTCGGAGAGCACGTAAAGCCGTCGGTCCTGCGCCTGATCTCTCTCCGGTCGTGTCGGATTTCCGTCCCATCGGGCTATGAGAGTAAAGGGACAGAGAGTGCACCTGTGTATGCGCACACACTTTTGCACCATAATATCTCCTGCGCAGTTGGCTAATCTCTCTGGAGATTGGCCGCCGCGGCCGAAATTCGGTCGGGAGGGACATTATTCTTTTTTTTAATCGTGTTTTTTGGATTAAAATTATAAATTATATTTTATTTTTAAAATAAAACATTGTATTATATTTAAAAAAAAGGGGAAAAATAATCAGATTTAAGACTCTGAACTCGGACCGTCATAATTTCAACTTTTTTAGTTTTGAATTTTAGTTTTGTATATGGCACGAACAGTCCTTTTCTGCAAGACGAAAACAGAATGACAGACATAATACTGTGAAAGTAACCAAAATATACCACTCTCGCAGTTTCTAAATCTGTCAAGTGGCGAATCTTTCTAAAATGCAGCAGAACTGAGTCTGTTCGATAAGTCATCTATATGATGGCCCCATTGGAGTTTAGCATCTTACGTTTTTTCGAAAAAAACATCTGTATCCACTAAATCTAATTCCTCATGATCAAGTTGTACAGTGGGTTTTACCTGTTTTATCATTATATTATTATCATTTGTAGGTAGAGTGTCCATAAGTGGATGTAAAAGGATGCTCTACGCAAAACATTCGATAAAGGTCGAGTATAGATGAATTGAATGAAGGGGCGACGCTTCATTCAATTCATCTATACTCGACCTTTATTTCGCTGCCTAAAATCGATATTTCGCCAGTTACCTCCTTCAGATGACTGTTTTAATAGAAAAAAATCTACAGAACCAAAATACCTATTCAAAGTTAGTTCAATCTGTAGTAGTGGAGTGTGTGCACAGAACAGGCAAAATAAGACAAGAGAATAAAATACCGTTTTGGGTTCAGTGAATCATAAAATAACCACCAATTACAAATATAATAAATTTAAATATTTTCAAAATAAATATTTTATATACAGAAATCGTCCAGTTACATTTTTTTATACGTATATTTATCGATGATTAGTTTTGTTCGATGGTAGTGGATTCATTAACGTTTGTGTACGGATACTAACAGTGACAGACGTCATTTCAGAAGCAAGGGAACGCAACCTCCCGCTTTGAGAGCCCGGAGGCGTATGGAATCTGACTGCCGAATTTCATGAATATATAACAAAATTTTGAGATGCGCGCCCGTACTAAATCTGTATGAAAAATTCGTGCTGTAAAAATGAGGAATGTTTGGAACCAGATTGTAAAAAAACTTTAAGTTGTATTGAAAATATTATTTATTTAAAGTGTTCTTTGATCTTTTACGATTAATTTGAAATAACTTTTGTTTAAATCATGTCTCAAATTAAATCACAATAGTCGTAATGCGATAACGCCTTTTTTGAGATTTCCATGAATTTCCCGATAATTTTCTGCTGTTACTATACAACTTTTCGACCACTTTTTTTAATTACGTCATACTCCATTTAACTGAGTAGCGAATGGTATTTATTTGGTAATGAAATTTTAATTTTTACTATCCTAAAAAGTGGTAACAGAAAACCAAGTTTTGAGTACATCGACCCTTAAGTAAATCGATCAAACAAAGCGAGGCTTTTATGACTAGTTGAATGCATAGGTATGTATTCCCGTCCATTCGTGCGTCATGAGTATCGTATACAAAACATAAAAAGATCTATCTTACATAATAAACTCGCCGGCATATTGAGCGGAACATAAAAAAAAGGTCCATAATTAAAAAAATATGGTTTTATTTTAAAATCTACTTACTAAACTTCTTTTGTTATTTAAAGTTTCATTTGTTTTACTTAAAATGAGATCACATTATTATTGCACCCTACCTTACGCACCCGCGTTCGAGGGCAAAGCCTTCTTGAGCGAAGGTGTGCTTAAGCTATGGTGCTACGACGACAAAGCCCTCTCGTGGTTACAAGAGGTTGTTCCACGACTGAAGTCACCACGTGAGGGGACGGGGCTCACGTTGATTAAACAGTCGGAGATCCCTGTGCGGATCAGGTCCGCGCTGTTTGTACCGGGATACACGGAGGCAGTTGGGCACCTACACAGGATCCTGGCCAGCCAGAACCCCTGGTACCAGATCTCAACGTGGGCTCTGTACAACTACATTAAAGTAGACAGCAACATTCCTGGTGTGCTCCTAGTTTTAGGAGTACCCAAGGAACAGATTGCACACATCCTGGCGAGGGGGAGGCAAGTAGCCTACTCCACGGGGTCCATATACATCCGCTTCTTCACTAGTGAAGGAGTGAGTGATGTACCACCCATGGGGTCCTCTGAGCCAGGAAAGAAAAACTCAGCAAAAACAACCACGCACACCAACGTACAGACAGACGAACCGCCTGTAGACCCCCAAGAACCATCTGTCAGCACCGTGCTTGATAACATCAACGCGGTGTTGACAGAGTCACCGCCGACTCCTAAACCAGACAGGACAGAGTGGCAGGAGGAGGCGGGGACGGACGCGACAGACTTGACGGACACAGCAACTCAAGACCTTCAAGAGCTGCTGAAAACATGGGCCCCTATGGCCGGAAACAAAGAACGGTCCCCGGACCTGTAATCCCTACCCAACATTCACGCACATTAATATAGTGCAGACCAACCTCCAGCATAAACACCTAGCGACGGCCACACTAAGAAAACAGCTGGAGGTTGCGGCCGAGACTATAGCCCTAATTCAGGAGCCGTGGGTTCGGGCTAATCGTGTATGCGGCCTCGGCAATTGCGACGGTAAGGTCTTCTACCATAGCTCGCAAGAGCCACCACGTACATGTATATACGTACCACGCTGTATCACGGCGACACTACTAACACATTACTGTTACAGAGACCTAACAGCAATAAAAATACACAATGAAATGAAACAGAACAACGGATGGACGCCTAGACCACTAGTTTTGGCATCACTGTATCTACCAATTGAGGGCCAGATCCCGACGAAGGAAGTAATGGACCTCATCAACCACTGTGAACAACAAGGGACAGATTTGATCATCTCTGTTGACAGTAACGCGCACCACATACTGTGGGGCTGCGACAAAAATAATGCAAGAGGTGAGTCGTTGGTCACATTTTTACTAACAACTAATCTTAGCATTATAAACAAAGGTACAGAACCGACTTTTGTGTCCAGTAGATACCAGACGATAATTGACATCACATTAGCATCACAAAACATAGTGGATCAAGTCAAAAACTGGCATGTGAGCAAGGAACCATCGTTGTCAGACCATTGCAGAATATGCTTTGAACTTGATCTAACCAAAACACCAGAATTACCTCGAAGAAATCCGAGGAGAACAAATAAAAAACATTACAAAACACTGATAACAAGACACATAGGACAGAGGGACACACCCAAGATCCAGAATGTGTCACAGATAGATATCAATGTAAATGACCTAATGGGTAAAATAAGGACATGCTACGAGGCAGCATGCCCTATGAAGACACGAAAGACAAAACAAGAACCAAAACATAGCTGGTGGGGCCCGGACCTTGAAAAGAAAAGACAAAGGTTAAGGCACCTTTTCAACAGAGCAAAAAACACCAGACAGGACCTCGATTGGGACAACTTCCAAGAGGCACAATCACAATACAAGAAACTCATACGAAGCAAAGACGAGATGGCATGGCAGGGATTCTGCACTAACATAGAATCATATGATACGGCGACTAGAATCAGGAAAATTCTAGCCAACGATAACAATCGCACACTAGGCACTTTGAAGAAAGCTGACGGTAGCTATACCAAAGACGACAAAGAGGTCAGTGAGACTCTCATACAAACACATTTCCCGGGCAGTAGAATAGTAGACAACCCAGACTGGGCGGATGGTATACAGAATGCACCCACAGAAGCAGACTGGGAAATAGCTAACAGAATAGTCACGCACGAGAAGGTACAGTGGGCCATAGAGACGTTCCACCCCTTCAAATCAGCAGGAACAGATAAAATCTTCCCTGCCCTCCTACAGTGGGGGGCTACAGAGATAACACCATGGCTAGTACAGATTTTCCAAGCTTGTATAGCCTTTAAATACATACCAATCTCGTGGAGAGAAGTGAAAGTGGTATTCTTGCCCAAACCAGGTAAGAATGATTACACCGAACCGAAGGCTTTCAGGCCTATCAGCCTTACATCCTTCTTGCTGAAAACGCTGGAAAGACTCGGAGACCGCTTCCTTAGGGACGGAGCCCTAAGGACCATACCAATACACCGAAATCAACATGCCTACAGTACCGGCAAGTCAACAGAGACGGCTCTCCACAACGTGGTAACGAAGATAGAGCACGACCAAGAAAACAAACTATCAACACTAGGAGCCTTCATCGACATTGAAGGAGCCTTCGACAAAACCACCTTTAAGAGTATTGATAATGCTTTACAACGATACGAAGTACCCCAAACTCTAAGACAATGGATAGGAGCCCTACTTGAAAAAAGGGTCATTCAACTTGACATAAATGGTACAACAAAGGGCATAGTAGCCAAAGGGTGCCCACAAGGAGGAGTATTATCTCCAATCCTGTGGAACCTAGTTGTTGACAGCTTGATAACAAAAATGAACAACAACGGATTCTACACCATAGGTTATGCAGATGACATAACGATTCTGATAGGTGGTAAACATGAAAACACACTTTGTGCAATAATGCAAGATGCACTGAAACTCATAGAGAAATGGTGCATAGACAATGAACTAACAGTAAATCCAAAAAAGACTGAACTAGTACTGTTCACAAACAAAAGGAAACCAGATGTACCAAGAATGCCAACACTCTTCGGTACAAATCTAACACTATCAACAGAAGTCAAATATCTGGGGGTAATACTAGACAACAAGCTTAACTGGAAGAAACATGTAGACACGAAAATACAAAAAACAACAATAATCCTAAATCAATGCAAACGCATGATCGGGAAAACATGGGGTCTAAAACCAAAAATAATGCTTTGGCTATATCTGACAGTGGTAAGAAGCTCATTAACATACGCGTCACTAGTATGGTGGCCCAGAACACTTCAGACAACAACTCAACAGGAATTACAAAAATTCCAAAGACAAGCGTGCCTAGCGATCACTAGCTGCATGAGCACCACCCCAACAGATGCCTTAGAGGTAATACTGGGAATTCCCCCCCTACATCTTCACATAAGAGAAGAAGCTACCCTCGCAGCGCTAAGAATTAAAGCTTATGGGCTGTGGAAAGATACAAACACATCACACACCCGGATACTGTTGGTCGAAAACAAGAAATGTCCAATGCTAGGATGGCTCTGTGACAAAACACAGAAAGAACACATAATCGAGAAAGATTATAAAATCAACATCGTAGAGACCGAAACACATAAAACTACTATGAATACGATAAATGCCTACACAGACGGGTCAAAATCCAACCAGGGGACCGGTGCAGGAGTGTACTGTCCCGAGCTGAACATACATATCGCTCGCGCGCTCGGTAAGAACAACTCTGTCTTTCAAGCGGAGTGCGTCGGCATTACTGCGGCGGCCATGGCTATGGTCGACAGACAGGTAACAAACTTTCATATCAACATCCATAGTGATAGTCAGGCAGTCCTACGAGCATTGGCAAAAAACACGATCTCATCTAAGCTCGTATTGGATTGCCACAACGCACTACAAACACTAACAAAATCGAACCTGGTATCACTTGACTGGGTTAAAAGTCACAGCGGCAACATAGGTAACGACGCAGCCGACGAATTAGCTCGACGAGCCTCAAACCTGAAGGTAATGGGACCCGAACCGATCGTTCCAATACCTTTCAGTGAGTACAAAACTTGGTTAAAACAACAAACAGTAGGTACACATGCCGAATTATGGGCAAACACCACCAATTGTAGACAAACAAAAGAGGCAATACCCAGCCCAAACCAACGCCTAACTAAGAAACTATTGCAATTAAACAGAGCTAAACTCAGGACGGCTATAGGCATGATAACAGGACACTGTCCACTCAACAAACACCTATATGTTCTAGGTATAACCGACAGCCCTCTGTGCAGAGCCTGTATGGAGAGCGAAGAAACACCAAGACACGTACTACTCGAGTGTAGTGCTGTATCCACTCAACGAGAAGCCTACATTGGCTCCCCAGCAACACTTCCGGAAGTCCTCGCCGACCTGGGCGGCCTGCTTGGATTCTGGAGTGAGCTCGGCTGGCTGGAGTGATCCAGCGGGGAGACGCACCAGAGGTCTCACGCACAACGGGCATTTATGCTTAAGTGCGGAAAAGCCCAGTGAGAGAAGAAGAAGAAGAAGAAGAGATCACATTAAGAAGTGATTTTGCGAGTAAAGGCTATTTGTGAAAAATGGTACATTTTTGAACTTTTCATGTAACCGGGAAAAGTGAAATTTAATATTAAAATAACAATTAATTAAATTAGAAAAACGGTGATTAATATCGCGTATTTCCCCCACGTGCTCTTATTAAAGTTTCTACCCGTCTAGGCGTACTGAGAATGATGTTATCGATGGTCTCCTGGGATAGTCTCCGCCATTCCTCAACTACGGCGATTCGCAGTTCTCCCACGTTGGCAGGAGCTGGAATTCTGGACTTAACTTTTCTTTTCAGCAAGTCCCAAACGTGCTCTATTGGGTTCATATCCGGTGATCTCGCCGGCCACTCCATAACAGTGATATTCATATCATTAAGATAAGCTTGAGTTGTTCCCCGAGCGGTATGCGGCCGAGCATTATCCTGCATAAAAACAAAATCTTCACCGATATATGGGGCAAACGGTACGACATTTTCTTCTAAAACTTCTCTGATATAGCGGTCTGCAGTCAGACTCCCTCTGTCAATCACTACCAAGTACCAAGTCTGTGCGAACTCCCAAACAAATGCCCGCCCAAACCATTATTGATCCACCACCGTATGCAACTGTAGTTTCAAAATTTGTCTGAATGTATCGTTCTCCTTTGCGTCTGTATATTCTTTGCCTGCCGTCAATTTGATTTAAGAGAATTCTGCACTCATCACTAAACAATACCTTACTCCATTGGTCCGCGTTCCAAAGTCGATGTTCCTGAGCAAAAGTTAACCTGTTTCTACGATGATTTACCTCGAGCCTTGGAGCCTTGGCGGGCACAAATGAACCCAAACCAGCTTCTTCGAGCCTTCTTCGTACCGTACGCTCACTTACGGTTACACCCCGCACTGCTTCTAACTCATGTCGGGCTTGGACGGCCGTCAAACGGGGGTTCCAACGTACACGAAGCCGAATGAAACGATCATCCCTTCTCGAAGTGCGTCTTTTTCTGCCTTGTCCTGCTTTTCTCACATAAGTACCGGTCTCCCTGAACCGTTGGATACTGCGATGGATCGTTGAAACTGGTCGACGAAGATCTCTGGATATCACTCTGTAGGTTTGACCATTTCTTCGCATTTCGAGTGCCCTGGCAATATCCGTTGGGGCTAAGTCAGGCATAATTCAGTCATCAACTCCAGAAAGATACGCGATTTAAAAAAACTAACAAAAAACAGTATTTCAATGAAATTTTAAATCAAACTCAGAAGGAAGAAATACTCGAAGTTCGCTCCAGATAAGGTGTATTTGAATAAAATTAAAACAATTGCATAAAATGTGATGTTCAGTTGTTTTCTTAATTTGAAAATATTTCTTTTTAAATTAAATGACGTATAAACCAGCCAGCAACCTTATATGATACTGACATCAAACCTTTTTTTTATGTTCCGCTAAATATGCCGGCGAGTTTATTATTAATGAGAAAGCATATCTGTGCGTCGCTATCAGTACTACTAGTCATATTTTCAATCAATGTGATTGCGCGATGAAATTTGGTACACAGATAGTACTTTCAATCACATTAACGGACGCGGACGAAGTCTGAGCTTCATCTAGTTATTTCTAAATGACATACTGCACAGCCATAAACCTCGTAAAATAATAGTAAAGTTTAAACTGCGCGATATTACCAAGCAGGTTTTACAAGCAAAGTGTTTCACTTTATGTAACTGGCGAGGAAACTTTGGTTCCCGGCGGTCGGTCGTAAAGACTGCCATCAGGGGCACGTGTTCTATTGGACGGGTTTACCCCCGACACAATACAACAACATCGAATATAACCACATTACCCTTTCCGACCGAACGTACCCCATTAGGTAAACTTTGTAAACATAAGGACTGTTTCAGGGTTGACCCGCTCCAGCGAGCCTAGCGAGTGATTTTTTTACCTAATTCGATCGCGTTAAAGTTACATTCCCACTAACTTATCTGGTGGCCCGGTGGCCAAAATTGGAACTATTTTTGGAGTTTACCTCCTTTAGAATCGATTTGAATATACGAGTATATAAGCCCGGGGTATGAAAATTTATGGGGAGTAAAATCAAATTTTCTTCAAAAATCAAGCATGCTTTCAGTAATATAAAAAATGCGTTCATTTACCCTCATGTACTAATCTATTATCTATATATTTTAAAATCGTTCGTAAAGAGTAAACTCCAGTCGTGCGTCGGAGCTGACACACACAATTTTTTTATGATTGTTTTTAGTTTTGTTTTTAACAATACTAAATGCGATAACGGCGACGCTGTCACCACGTTAGATAAGTTTGTGGGACTGTGACTCCGATGAGTATGAAATTGAGTAAGCGCATTGAAATCGCGGTTATTTAACACGATCAAATAATATGTGGTAAAAACGCACGTGGTTTGCGAAAGCTTAGTATATAGAATAAGTGATAGAATCGCAGAGTAGGCATTAAATTTGAACGGTGTTAGGAAATAATGCTCTAAGTTCACCTTCGCATGTACCCCATTATTAGGGGTAAGGCCTAAGGGCTTCAAAGCGGTCATATTGTACTTCCAAGTAGTATTACACTATTTAAAATAAATGAGAACATCGCGTAGGCCAGGAAAACCAGTAGGTACATGATGAATATTGCCTAAGGCCAGAAATGCTCTGTGTTCGACAAGATTCTCCTAACAAGTATTTTAATAAAGAGACGTGTTTAGCAAAAAAAAAGACGGCGAAAAATAATCTCAAAAGAACACAAAAGAGAGCCACAAAAGATGAATTAAAGCATTGTTATGGAACGAAGCGGCAAATTTAGTCGTTGAAAAATTTGCGTGGAAAAACTTCTGTTAATTTTTTGTTGTGAAACTTTATTCTTTTAATTGTGAAGTTCCAAGAAAATAATGTAGCTCGATGAACGCGGCGAGATGCTTTTGAAAAAGTTCAAGTGAGTAAATAAACTTTTTAGTGCCATTATTTTTAAAAATTTACGTTAATGTTCAGTTGACACGACGAAACCCCAATCAAGTCGTAAAAACTTGTATTAAAGTGCTGCTTTGTTTTATAAAGCTTTTAAGATCTGCCTGTTGAAAAACTTTGGACTTAGTAAGTATATTTTTTTCATAAATTTTTTATGAAACTAGCTAGATTTTTTGAACAGTTCACTTATTGTGTAAAAATCGTAAAAGTCCTTCCACTTCCTCAATTGGCCAGAATTCATTGTCATCAGAATAATAGGGCCGCAGGACTACAGGTCACATGATGTGAACCGGCCTTTCCCTAGGAGCATATAATTTTCGTTGCATTGCGTTTAACATTTGAATTCTAAATTGCAACGTTAAAATTACAGGTGCAAAGAAAACAGAGTTTCATACTTTAAATCACGTTTAAAACATACAAATTACAGCGATATGCAAATTCCGTAATTACACCACCATCCAGGACCAAATTAATACATTTTTTGTCACGGTTCGTTTGGTTGGGTTGATTAAAAATATTGTGTACGCGTAAAAAAGATATTTTTTAATACTCTAGCATTTCGACTCTATCCATAATTTATATACTTACTAGCGGTCCCCGCGACTTCGGCCGCGTACAATTTCTGATTCCTTATGAGATTATGAATTTTTTCCGCTGCAAAAAGCCTACTATGCAGGTTTTTATTATTATAAACTTATAACCTAAATACTGATTTTCCACCCCCACTGCACCCCTTTTAGAGTGGATTTTGGTAAAATTGCGTATGCAGGTTATTATTTTTATAAACTAATAACCCCGATTTTCAAGTCTCTAACTACAAAAACATAAGACTCTCATACAAATTTTAAACCCCTATTTCACGCCCTTTGGAACGGATAATCGTAAAATTGTTTGTGCAGTTTATTATTACTTAAAACTAATAACCTAAATACCGATTTTCAAGTCTCTAACTTCAAAAACTTAAAACCCTCATACAAGCTTTCAACCCCTATTTCACCCCTATTGGGGTAGATTTTCGTAAAATTGCTTATATAGGTTTAAATTTTGTATAACTACTAACTTAATTGCTAATTTTCATGTCTCTAACTTCAAAAACAAAGGACTTTCATACAAACTTCCAACCCACATTTCAACCCTTTAGGGGTGAATTTTCTCAAAACCGATTCTTAGCTGATTTCTACATCATAGAAGGAACTTACTTCCAAAGGACTTGACCGATGGAACTATGGCAGCTTGCCTAGGTGTCAAAAATCAATGTTCAGCAATGATTTCTTTATTATTGTAATTGTAATATTTCACTGTTTTCAGATAAAAAAGTTTCAGGAGTCTGAAGGCTCGGAAAACTGCGAAAATGAACAAAAAAAGTTTCACCAAAAGACTGCTTTCCCACACTAGATGGCGCTATTTATTGTGTTGAGCGAGTCTAAAAAAATATTTTCAAGTATTATTTATTATTGTAATTGTTATATTTTATAGTTTTCAGATAAAAAAGTTTCAGGAGGCTGAAGGCTCTGAAAACTGAGAAAATAAATAAAAAAAAGTTTCACCAAAAACTGCTTTCCCACACTAGATGGCGCTATGTATTGTGGTGAGTCTAGAAAATATTTTTAAGTTGCTCACTACTTTTGGTTAACAAGTTCAACTATTCGACCACAGATGGTGGCAGCATATGCAATGTGAAAGGGCGTTCCAATTCAACTATTCGACCACAGATGGCGGCATATGCAATGTGAAAGGGCGTTCCTTTAAACGCAGTATTTCAAAATGCTTTGTTCGATCTATTAGTTTGAGACTTGTCAAAAAATAAAAATAATTATAAACAAAACATACATTTCCTTTTCATTACTATTTAATTGATCAAAAATAAATCATTCATAATATAATGACTAAGGTACTTAAATAGTATTCATGTAGGGTTACAAGATTATTATTAGGCATGGTTATTGTAAAATTCACTCGTGTTGACGAAAAAAGAAAGTTTCTTAAACATGTAAAAAGTTATAATTTGGCCAATGCGGGGTGCAAAATTACCGCGGAGACTCTGGGCTATGAAGGTAATAGAGACTTTATTTATGTAAATGATTATCTTACGCCTCATGCTAAAAATGTCTACTTCCATTCGCGGGAATTTGCTAAATCAAACCAATATAAATTCTGCTGGCTTAAGGATGGAAAAGTTTATCTCAAGAAAGATGTTAACTCTAAAGCTTTTCACATTAACAACATAAATATGCTTGATCATATCGAAAGTCAGCAATGACTATATGTTGTATCTATTTTTATGTCATTTATTATGTTAAGTGTTCTACAGTATTTCCTTATTAATCTTGATTGTGACAATCAAAGCGTTACGTCTAAGTATTTATTAAAACCTACATTAAATCCTCTCAATAATTCGTACCACAAATGCTCCAACCATAAAGATAATCCAAAAATATCAAAACTATCAGTTTACTCATCAACCATACTAAAAAATTGCACTTTTTGTACATACAATGACGGATTTAACAGACATAGTCTGCGATATTGATTCAATTAATATCGCTAAAACCTATATGGTTGATGAGGCTGAAAAGTGTGCCGATCTTTTGAAGGAGGTTACGGGCCGTTGTTTGACAGTAGTAACACAAAACATACGGAGCATCCAAAAAAACATGGATGATTTTTGCGCTTTACTTGCGAGATTGGCAAAATCAAGCATTGATATTCTTGTGATGACAGAATGTTGGTTACCAAAATATAGTGATGGATCAAATATTCCTAATTTATCCGGCTACCAGAAATATTACACAAAAACAAATTTCAACCAGAATGATGGAGTGGTGATATATGTTAATGATATTATTAATCCAATTCGTGTTTATGAACCTTTAGTCCAAGAAGCAAACTGTTTAGCCATTCAGTTGTTTCCTAATCTCACATTACTTGGGATATATCGACCGTGTGCCTTTAAAAAAGTTGAGAATTTTGTTAACTCCTTCGACCTATTACTAAAAGAATTCAAAGACCAAAGTAGTTTAATTGTCGCTGGTGACATCAACATTAATATTATTCCTCCAAAAGATACTAGCTCATCGATTGACTATCTTAACATAGCTGCATCTCATGGTTTACTTCCTGCTCACACATACCCTACTAGATCCGACACATGCTTAGATCATATGCTACTCAAGACGGACTCTAAATCTAAGGCGTTACTTATAGTCTGTAAAACTGACGTCACAGATCATGACACTGTTATTCTTAAATTAAAATTAGATAAAAATATAGCTCAAAATAGATATGAAAAAACATATAAAAAGATTAATTATGAAGGTGTTTTCACGAAATTAAACAGTACCGATTGGAAAATTGTAACCGACCTAACAGACCCTGAAGATGCGACCAACTTATTCATTAATTTAATTAAAAGCACAATGCATGAGTTCACAACTTATTTTACTAGATCTCGGAGGCAAAGAAATTTGAAACCTTGGATCACGTACGGAATTATCAAATGTATAAATAAACGTAACAAACTACATATTAAGGTGAGAAAACATCCGAATGATGAGGAATTACAAAAAACATATAAAAATTACAGAAATACGTGCAATAGTCTTCTTAAAACATTGAAACGTAAATACTACCGAGGACTCTTAAATAAATACCACAATAATCTTAGGCATACTTGGATTACAATTAAAGACATCTGTCAATTCGCTGATAAAAAAGAGGAATCTACATCACTTCTTTCTATAAAAAAGCTCCCACAAGACTCTGTTAATGATGTTAACGTTTATTTTTCAAAAGTTGGCCCAGATTTAGCTTCTAAAATCTTAACAAAAAATAGCCTTGATCACAGTCTATTATCAAAAAACATACAAAGTCAAACAAATACACACCATTCTTTAGCTCTTTCACTCACTGATGAATACGAAATAAATAAAATCCCATCAAAAACATAAATGTAAAATGAGAGCCAAGTTCAAAATTGTGATATATATGCCTTGGTTGTTGACTTCAGCGACAAAAGGAGTGAGATCTAAATGGGTGCCAAGTTCAATGGTCAGTCCTGCAATTTATATATCCCTGCTGTACTTTTAGGTACCTACTTAGTAATAATTCGTATATGAAAACTAGCCAAGCCAAAGCCTTAGTCTTCAACATTTTATACTAAGTTATAAGAAGAAATGATATTTTAAGTTGTTATAAAATATTATATGTTGTTATAAATAAATTTCAGGACTGACCATTGAACTTGGCACCCATTTAGATCTCACTTCTTTTGTCGCTGAAGTCAACAACCAAGGCATATATATCACAATTTTGAATTTGGCTCTCATTTCACATTTATGTTTTTGATGGGATATATAAATTGCAGGACTGACCATTGAACTTGGCACCCATTTAGATCTCACTCCTTTTGTCGCTGAAGTCAACAACCAAGGCATATAATATATATCACAATTTTGAACTTGGCTCTCATTTTACATTTATGTTTTTGATGGGATATCATTACTTTTTGTACAGAAATTATTGAACTCAATCTCAAACTCAAAACATATTTATTCAAAATATGTACCTACAAAGTACACCTTCTGAACGTCATGCTTACAGAGCATAAGACGTGATGGTGATAATTAACTACGATATCTTAAAACTAAAGCTACGAGGGTTCCAAACGTGCCCTGGTCTGAGAAGAGCCCGTAATAAACTCCGCTTTTTTTTTATTATCACCATCTCACAAATATTTGAAATTATATATATGTACTTATAATATAACATTACATAATCAGCCGTTGTAACAATTCATACCCATGCCTTGCTATCATTCAAATAATCCTTTACACTGTAATAGGACTTTTCTATTAGTTTAGTTTACGTTTTACATTAGTAGGTACTTATTATTTGGTGTAAGGTCAGTGTGTCACCCACCAGTAATTCTATTGTACGACTCATTGTACAAGATAATTAAAGACGAGAATTCTCAAGAAAAATATATAGTGTACCTAGAGTTACACTGACATTGACAGATTACATCTATGGTCAGACTACCTCTACAGCACATTTCTACATCTCATCAATTTTGATTGCAAAAGTTCAAAATCAAAAGTTTTTTGTGAAACATTGAAAACAAGCACGGTAAACAGTCGATATCACTAAAACCACTATAAACAATGAATACAAATCACAATGACTGACAGCTTGAACTGACGACTTCAAATACGTTTCTTCTTCTTTTCTGTCAATGACGTTTCGTTGCACAAAATGTATGAATACGAAGGTAAGGTTTTAATGCAACTATATTATTATTCATTATTATTTACATTAAAATAATAATTATGTGTCATTTTCAATAGTTAAGGAGTTACTACCACCGCTCAAAGCAGTATTGTTTCAAATTAACGGTTGAATGTCACGTACTTTGACGTCCTTAAAATAATGATTATAACACTACAACATAAACGTCAACAATATTAAAATAATACGGCTTTAAGCAATGGTAGCATGCCTCGTGTCAGAGTTTTGATCTATCCTTTGATCATAAAAATGACGATTTTTGTACGTTTATATCTAAATAACCATTTGAGGTGTGCTTATGAAATTTGGAGCACATATGTATCTCACGGGTCTCAATATATGCGCCAAATTTGACATGTTTATGTGAAATAGTTTTTGAGTTATGAGGGGGTCAAAAGTGGCTCCAAATGGTTCGTGTAATATTACACACGGTGCTGCTCGCCAGTTTTTTTGAACTTTGGCTGGACACGCTTCCGCGTGTCTTGATAATAACATCTCTTGACGAAAACGTGGCAGCTGGATGGGATAACATCCCAACAAAAGTGATAAAATTGGCTAAAAATAATCTATGCTATCCTATCGCTCACATTTGCAATTTGTGTATAGCAAACGGAATCTTCCCTAGGCCTCTAAAAAGGTCAATTATTTGTCCGATCTATAAGAGTGGGGTTAGAGATCTCATTCCAAATTATCGCCCTATATCGCTTTTGCCAGCTTTGTCCAAGATAATAGAAAAAGTCATCAACTTACGCTTAACATCCTTTCTAGAACAGAATAATATTCTCTCACATAATCAATTTGGATTTCGTTCAAAGAAATCGACAGAAGATGCGGTAACTGCAATTATTGATGATATATCAATTGACTTGGACAAAGGCCAAAAGTGTTTGGGAGTGTTCCTTGATTTAGCAAAGGCCTTTGACACGGTCTCTATTCCTATTCTTTTAGCAAAATTGGAAGCATGTGGTATTCGGGGCCTACCGCTGAAACTTTTTGAAAGCTACCTGTCTAACCGAACGCAATCAGTTAAAATACTAGATTATATTAGCAACGAAGAACAAGTAACTTTTGGAGTACCACAAGGTAGTGTGTTAGGTCCCACTTTATTTTTAATATATATTAACGACCTCTGCAATATGAATATCCAAAGTGCCAATATATTCACATTTGCTGATGATACCGCAATTCTGTTTACTAATAGTTCATGGTCGACTGTAGTAGTAGATGCAGAAACTGGTCTTAAACAGGTTCAATAACTAAATAAGGTCTTTTAACTCTAAATGTACAGAAAACTAAATTTATTACATTTTCACCTTCACAATTTTCGCAGCCAACTGCGGGACAAATTCAGTTGAAAATACACTCATGCACAACTACAAACATGCCTGCGGTTGACTATATATGCAACTGTCCTCAGCTACACCAGACAGAAGAAATCAAATACTTAGGAGTCCAACTAGATCAGCACCTAACCTGGAAAAATCATATAAATAACCTCGCACAGCGTTTAAGAAAACTAATATACATATTTAAACATTTGCGTTATATCACTGATAAACCTTTAATTAAACAAATATACTTTACCTTAGTGCAATCTGTACTTGCATATTGTATTTCAGTCTGGGGTGGAGCGGGTAAAACAAACATGTTGAAACTTGAGAGAGCACAACGTGCGATATTGAAGGTATCACAAATTAAACCTTATCGTTACCCAACGGTCCAACTGTACCGAGACTGCAAACTATTAACCGTCCGTCAACTTTTCATATGTAATGTCGTTATAAACCAGCATAAAAAACTGAACTACAAAGAAATTTCCCTAAAACTAAAAGGATTAAGAAGGACCTGGCAAGTTTGTATTATTCCTAGAACAAAATTAAAATTAACGCAGCGCCAAGCAATTTTTATAAGACCTTACCTCTACAACAAATTAAATAAATCACTTAGTATATTTAATAAAACTAAGCCGGTAGCTAAGAAAACCATCATAAACTATCTCATGACCCTGGATTACGACCAAACAGAAAATTTACTAACTATCTTGGAATAAATGACGACAAAACAAAAAAAAAAAAAAAGCCACCAAATAAAGTACTCACTTATATTTAATTTTAAGTACCTTTACCTAAACCTATAAAATAAACTACAAATTATAACAGTCCTTAGAAATATACTTACCTAAACCGAAACGCCACTCTAAATATAAACCTATAAAGTAGGTACTCAGTTAAAATTAAACTTCACGTTCATAATTTATTCAATAAAGCATATACTTAAACTACAAAATAAACTAGTACTTTTGTAAATTTAATTATACTTAACTAACCGTTATGCCACAATAAAAAAATAATAACTTAAATTATAAAATAAAGTACTTAGTTAATATTAAATTGTACGTTCCTAAACCCAACGGCTACATAAAAAGAAGCATATAACCTTCAAGAGATATCATTATTTATTTATTTATTTATTTAGATTTAATTATACTTAACTAACATAAATTTCTACCACGCTAATAAATAAATCACATAAATTACAAAATACAGAACCTAATTAACCTTAATTATACAAATGTAAGCCTACTATGATAATTATTCAAATAAAATCCAAGCCATCCACTATGTTGTTACTTAAAATAAAAACAAATACTTTTATTATACTGCCTAATACCAACTACGCTCAATATACAATGCTCGTGTCTCTTCTTGCGGGATGCGCATAGATATATGTATCGACCGCATAATGTTTACGCGCCGCTTACTGACCGCACCAATAAAGGGTAGGCACACAAATTATATTGATATTTTCGTGTAAATTGGAGTTTTGTGAGTGGTTGTACTGAAAGGATTAAAAAAATATATTGTGTAATATGTGTATAATGAAACTATCAGGTTGTACTTCATAAGCCTTGAGCCCCGCGGTATAAAGGAATGATATCCTAAACACAGGTATCTAGTTAGGAGTCAGACCAACCACCCACGCAAATGGCCAAATTATGATGTAAGTCCAACTTTGTTTTATTTTATGTTACTGTTATTTGTGTATGTGGTTTTACTGTTACTTTTCTAGTTTTAATTATGAATAAATGAAATGAAATGAAATGGATATAATGGAACGTCAAAATGAAGTAGTGCATAAAGAGGAAAGCGGACGCTCAAGATTTAAACAATAAACGTACTGTTTTTTTTTGTCATTTGAACCCTGACCTTATTTGGAATAATAAATCCATAATAATTTCGTTTTGAATTTTTAAACCTTACTGTAAAAACGGAAATCCTGTGCATTGTCCCGAATCGGAGGGCAATTACTGGTCATGTCCTTTCAAGTCTGTATGCCTTATAGTTCCTGAGATCTCGTGATGAATCAGTGAGTGACCTTTCGCTTTTATGTATATATCATATATTATTGAGTGCGATACGGTGGATTTTAAACTCAATTATTTGTTTGCATTATGTGGATATGTACATTACAGATCAACCAAAATCTGATTCTTACTAGTACCATCATAGATCAGCTAAACAATGGCGTGCAATAACTAAATAGCAAAATATGTATCATCGTGGCTTCAACCCAATACCGGCTCACTACAGCCGAGCACGTATCTCTTCTCAGAATGAGAAGGTTATAATATAACATGTACATAAATGTGTAAAATAGCTTATTATGTACCTAGCTTTAAGACTAAGTACATAATCATAGAGATGACTAGACACAATTCTAGAAAAATATTAATAGAGTTTTAATATTACCAATAGCTGTAATTATCAACCATGTAGGTTTCTAAAAAGAATTTTCTGGGTGTGTTATCAACTGAATCTAATCTTATAGTAGAATGACTAATAATTTTATGAAATTACCAACCTTTTCTTAGCATGGTATCTGCCTGATACCTGAAACAGAATATAAAATTAAGTAAGTAAATTTCTAATAAAATTCAAAAGTTATAAATTCATATTCAAAAAAGTTAACGTAATTGAAGAATGTCTTGTGGACTATGTATTTTTCGGCTTTAGCTTTCCATGTTTAGGAGATACCCGAAAATGGCTTTTTTATTTGCAAAATTTTGATATGCTTCTACGTAGCGGTAAGAGCCTTACGAGTATATATATCAACTTTTCTAAACAACTGTAAAGCTATGAAGCCCGAATAAATGAAAAAATAATAATAAACCTTCAATCAATAAAGCTTCAATAGGTGCCTACAGCTAAATAATATAGATAAATACCGCAATATAGAACCCTTAAAGTAAGATTTATTTGACCTTTCACAAATCTCACATATTTGTAACTCGAGGGAACCCATTGTCACAAGTGTAACACGGGGGACTTGGCAAACATTTTCCATATTCCGACTAAACACGGCTTAGAGAAGCCTCCATTTTAAATGACAATGGACAGCGGGAGACAAAGACCCTTTCATATCAGAAACATCACACATTCGTAAATATAAATCACACTTTGAGAGCTGATGGTAAATTTTGTAAAGGAATTCAAGCTGAAAGGGCGCCACTATCGGTCCGGCCATGGCATCACATGAAAATGATGCCATGAAAATGATACTTTGTCACCTTTTATAGTAATTAATCAACGACCTTAATTTTTATAGACGGGCCCTGTCAAACAAAGAATGTAGACTTATTTTACTAACGCCATTTAGTCTAAAAAGCGGGACAGCGCTATGGCGGGGACTAGGACAGGCTTATACAGGTGAGGGACATGCCCTACAAGTCGGACGCCCAACGTTTTTCTATGAAAGGGCCCATCTAGTATCTACATATATATGGATGTAATAACCATTGAGTAGAAACATCAATGTAAAATACGCACTAGAAAGCAATAATTCTGATGATTATTATGAGGGAGCAAAAAAACTTTTATAATTATTTAGGTCGAAATGTTACCAAAAAATTGCTGAGTAACACTCTGCCTATCTTACTGCTTTGTGTTATTTCCTGTCAATGGGTCGCCTTATAGATTGCTCACAGCAATAAGGCCAACTTTGTTTGCTACCAATTTTACACTTTACCTTTCATTCTTTTTTCTCTGTAAATTCATTCAGTTAATTAGTCTTAGCTCGAACAAGCTGGCTAGTGTTTAAATGTGTACTGTGTTCTCTTTTTGAAACATATATTATTATGGCCCGATGGTAATATTCAGTTTAAATTTTTTGCCACCCCACCAGCTTATAGACTATAAGTGTGTGTGTACGTCGCCGCGTCCCAATTTTCTGACGCGATTCTACATGAAGCGCTTGTAAATTGTAATGTAAATTCGTTCTTGAGTGCTGGTATAGAATAAAATGTTAATGCCACTCTACACTGACAGCGATACATCACTGCGGAGAAAACGTCCGCGCGCTCACTTTTATACATATAAGGCTGCACAGGCTGCGGCGACACAGCGAAACGTGTTGCCCATAATACGCTGACGTTTTATCTCTTAGCTGAGAGTAGTTATCCCTTCCGTTAACGGTAAAGACTTACATGATCATAATGTCCTCCCGACCGAATTTCGGCCACGATGGCCAATCTCCAGAGAGATTAGCTATCTGCGCGGGAGATATTTTGAACGATGGGCTGATAATCATAACGATGAGACGGTAGCAATCAAAATCGAGACTGACGGCCGATCGGGAATTAGAGTTGACTTGTATCAGATATCAGTTGGTCCAAGCTTATCATGACTAGTATCTGAATCTCTATGGACCATAGCTCAATGCTGCGCTTTGTGCTTGTTTGAAATTTCCGTAAAATTCGCGCGTAATTCGGTTCTTCCCATCGTGAGACGTTTTCTTCAGAGTAGGAGAATAATTTGATAAAAAGATCAATATGGGATATCTTGAATAGCTTTTAGTCGTTGAAAATTTTTGGTTTTTCATTTTCTTCTTCTTCTCTTAGATCAATAATCGAATGGTTAGAATGCAATAATTTAGGTCTTTGCAATATGCAATAATTTTGATCTTTACATATCAACATACATAAAACAAATTTTATACAATTCAGAAATTATAATAAAAAAGGGAAAATATTTTACACCTTGGAAGAATTTTTCCAACATGACAAAAACATTTATGAATATTTTACATTCTTTTATTTTTTATATAGCTTTTGACATTGATCCTGACTATTGACATCGTATAATTATTAATCAAATCTAATTTATAAGTTGTAATATTGTAAGTGTAACTAAAATGAATGAAGTGTTAAAATGAATGGAATGTTATAATATCATTATTGTAATAGTAATTATAATGAATTTAAGCTCAACTGCCTATTTATAACATATTTGTACGCCGATACGACTAATCTGCTTGACTCTGTCAGACATAACATCTTATGTATATGTCACCGTAAGATTGTAAAAACCGTTAGATTATAATCTAACTCGCGAAAATGCAAACTGTCGAAAGATTACAATTTAACGCATTATTTTTCGGTAGATTGTAATCTGTTAGGTATATTAAGCCCTGACTACGGCACTACCTGATTATTTATGTCGAACCCTAACCTAACCTACAAGAAACAGATAAGAAAACGTAAATACAATGAATATTTCAAAAATAGATACTCAGAACATTGAACGGTTCACAACCTTTCGACAGTTTACAATTTCGCGAATTAGATTATAAAAATAAAAAATAAAAATCCTTTAATTCGACCATAAAGATCATAAAATTTTGTTAGTAAGAAACACACAATAACCTAATGTTAGTAAATCTAAAACTACTTAATCCTAAAACCTTATCTAAGACAGCCTTGATTTGTCAGCACGTGCACCATATGACAATGGTTCCGGTACTGACAATCAAATCTGTCGGCAAATACCCTCAGGATGCCATTGGAGCTAGCCCGAACTCTGCGCACCAGGGATGTGTACCGCTTGCGCATGGTAGTGTAAATACATTTAAGTACAATACAATATAATCTAACGGTTTTTACAATCTTACGGTGACATATACACACATTATGCAAATAGAGATTATTCTATTCTTATTCTATTCTTTATGAGCCTTTCTTTATACATTGTTAGACATAGACCTTTTCATGTGCACGTCACTTCTCCGGATGCTGGGCAAGCCTCCTCCAAGTTTTCCCTACAATCTTGATGATGACGCCAGACCAATGAGACAGTAGTCGTCCTACGTGGTCTCCATCCCAGTAGAAAACGGATCCATCGATCATCTTCGGTCCTTTCTTATTTTGGTTTTGGATAATTGATTAAGGTTATTTTATATGTTATATTTCCGTTCAGTAAGTATATTAAACCCTGTCGTGCCTAGTGGTAGATTTTCTTCCCATTTGATAGCGACAACGTTAACTACGATTTGCATGAAATTGTCGAGCGCTTGACAGCTGGCACTCGATCAATTAAATCTAAATGATAGTTAACGTTCTCGCGATCGAATACGAAAAAAACTCCCACTCGGCCTGCTGGTTGATTTGAAGAACAACTCTACGCGTACCTAATCACTAAATCCCTTTAAAATAAAATCGCAAGTTCAATTTTCTATTTATGCGATACTTATTACTATAGGAGTTTCCTTTATGTGGTTTAGAACCCTTTTAATGGATACTCTGATCCACCACTAACCGCAAGTCATCTCGTGTATTGAAGGTATACCTGAAGGCTTACTATTTACCTATTACGGTTAATACTTAACCTAAATACATAGGTACGTACATAAAATATAAGTTTAATTATGATGAAAAATATTTTTTATAAGTATCTCTTAGAAGTTATTATTTGATAACCACTTGATTGGGATTTATTTTACCTTTCAGATAACTCACTTTTGACTCATAGGTTCAACCTAGGTCTCAAAGTACCAAGGGATTAGGCCATAGTCAACCAAGCTGGCTAAGCTAGAAGGCCAGAAGTTAGTAATGAAAGTCTACTACAGGATAGTAACCCTGACCTCGGATCTCCCAAATATAAGTTAAATTTAGTCACAGAATACTGTGACAAGGCTATCACCGCTTAATTCAATATTAATTATTAGCTGATGCCTGCGACTTTATCCGCGTGGTTTAAATTTTTTGATGCCTGCAAGAACTCCTTAATTTTCCGGGAAGTAGCCTTTGTCTCTCTCCAGGTCCTCAACTATACCCAAGCCAAAAATCACATCGAACCGTTGCTCCGTTGCGGCGTGAAGGACAAACCAACAAACAAACACACTTTCGCAATTATAATATTAGTATGATACCATAGAATCAGGATTGGTCTAGAACTCTAGACCTATCCTAAATCTATGTATGAAACAGTGTGGCCAATAAATAATCTAAATATATAAAATTCAAAGTCCTGACTGACTGATTGATATATAAACGTACAGCCTAAAGAGCTGGTCCTAGAGATATGAAATTGAATTGTTCTTTTTGAAGAGTAAGTATCCACTAAGAAAGGGTTTTTCGAAATTCCACATTAAAATGGGGGTTGAACGTTTGTATGAAAGTCTGTAGTTTTTCAAGTTATAGCCATGAAACTTTATACTTGGGCTTCTGGTTTAAAATAAATAAATATGTGTTGCGTCATTATTGAAAATTCTACCCCCAAAGACATAGGGGATGAAAGTTTGTATAAAAGTCCTTTATTTTACAAGATATTTTTCAAGTTATATGTACGAAATTTTTAAAAATTCACCTCCAAAGTGGTTAAATACAGCTTGAAAGTATGTTCAACCTCAAGGTTGTTTTTCAAGTTCAAGCTATGAAACTTGGTACTTCGGTTTAAAATTATGAAATACGTAGTCCACAGTTTTTGAAATTTTTATCCCTAAAGGATGTTAAGTAGAGAGTTTGTCCTTCAATCACGCCGCGACAGAGCAACGGATCGACGTGCATTTATGCGTGGGTATTTTTGAAAACCTGGAGAGTGACATAGGCTACTTTTTATCCCGGAAAATTAAGAAGTACCTGTGGGATTAAAAAAACTTGTAGGGCAGTCTCCACCGAGAATCAAACGATTATTGAATACCTTCGGTGTTTAGATCGTTACCTTGTTTACGAGCCTGCGGTAGCAACTGCAGCCTGGTCAAATGATTTAATACTGTAGTATTGTTTAACTGAGTTTTATAAATTAACTAATTACATTACATCTCTCGTGGTTAGAGTACAAATATATTAAAAGTGTTTTATTAATACCTACTTCTGGAATGTTCTCCAACAGTTCTGTATAAAACAATCTCTAAACTAAAATGACACCTTTAAATCTAGTTTAGTAGCTAGAAAGTATTATGAAAGGGTTAGCAATATTTAATGCTGTCACTTTAGTTTAGTTCAGATATTGTGTACAACAGAATCAGCCCCATTGTCAACATTTCAACCCCGCCTCCAACACCACAGCCCATAACGTCTTACTGCTGGGCACAGGCCTCCACTCTCATAGGAGAGAGGGAATTAGAGCTTAGACCCACCACGCTGCTCCAATGCGGGATTATGATGTCAGTGATAATAACCGGGACCGACGGCTTAACATGCTCTCCGAGGCACGGGGGTGACACACCGCCAACTTCCTAACTCCGGGCTAGTACTGAGAATTTCTAGTCAGAAAAACCTAATACGTAATTATAGCCCGACCCGGGACTCGAACCCGGGACCTCGTCGGTCACAGTCGAACATGCTAACCACTAGACCAAAGAGGCAGTTAATCCCACTAAGTATATTTTAGCAAGAAACCCTTCCCAGAAATAGGGCAAATACTGGGTAGGTATGTACATAAATACTATTATTACCCGATCCCAAAAGAATACAATGCACAGGTACATAGCACAGTCTTACGACTATAATATAGTAGACACAGTGATACAAAAGGTCGTATAATTGAATCGAGCAGGTATAAAGTAAAACAGCCGATGTCGTACGGACCGAGTACCAGCCTTCGCTAATGTATAATCAATTCGTGCTGACGGGTCAAGCAACCCTATACACGAAGCTTTAAGGGCTTGGACACAGAAATCGCGTTACGTGAAGGTGTCCAATCCTATTGCTAGGAACTGTATTAGCCTTTTTTCCCCCTTTGTCACTGTTGGACGTCTGAAATACGGAATAGCCAAGCTACGAATCTAATCTATAAAATATAAATGAAAAGTCATGAGCTCCAATAATTAAAATGTTATGTTGAATTGGGTTGTTTCCTATATCAAAAATAAATATTTTTTAGTAATTTATTATATTAAACTATAATTAAAAATTCTCTGTAAGTTTAAAGTTGATACCCATTTTAAATTATCGATCGTCAAAAGTTGATGACGTCACTAGTCAGAAGGTAATTGGTATATCATACAAGCCATAGAATTAATGCAAGTATAACATACGTTTCAATATAAAGATTTACTGCAGCCCTATAATGTAAAACCCGCATCAAACAATGTTATAATCTCACTAGCTGATGCCCGCGACTCCGTCCGCGTGGACTGAGGTGTTTTAGGGATGAAAAATAGATAGTAGCCGATTCTCAGACCTACTGAATATGCATATAAAATTTCATAAAAATCAGATAATGTTTCGGAGGAGTATGGTAACTAACATTGTGACAAGAGAATTTTATTAAGAAAGATTATTGTTATTGTCTGAATTTGTGGTATTCTTGCTGGGACGGTGGATTTTGGCCAATAGCGGAAGAATGTTAACCAATCTGAGTTAATTGCGATCGTTACACTGAAGCAATCCTTTTTACATAATAATGCCCATTTGACTAGTTATCTAATATCCAATTTATTGGGGTTTACCTCCTTAAGAATAGATTTTCATATAGTATAACCCCGGGGTATGAAAATGTATGGGGAGTTAAATCAAATTTACGTTACGTTATGTACTTTATGTTTCCATGGTAATACTTGGTTTTGTTGCCATGGTAACACTTTCCGTTCGTAAGGAGTAAACTCCAGTCGTGCGTCGGAGCTGACACACACAATTTTTTTAACTTCTAGGGCCGTGATGTTCTTATTTCGTTAATTTTGTTTGACAGGACCAAAATGGAAAACCAATAAACTTTTTCAATTAAGCGGCGTGCCGGTTAGTAACCTCACCGATCTGCATTCAGCCCTTTAAATAGAGCTGTTAAAGCCATAAACGGCAAACACCTTGTTTGAGGTTTTACGACCTTGCGATTGTGCATCGCATCCCTGGTTTCAGAAATATTTTTACGTAAAATATATTTATGAGTGAGGATTTAATTTTCAAATTATTTCATCCAGTTGTACCTCATATTTATAGCTTTTAAGCGAAATACGCAAATCAGGTTAACCTTTCAGAAAATATGTGAAATACAAACTGGACACGTAACATTACGACGGTGCTGCCGCGTATGGGACGCTAAAAGCACTTTGAAAGCCTTTAAATAAAGCAATAACGCCAGATAACACGTATCACGCGCGTATTCCGGCTTTAGGGAATTATTTTTTTAAACCTTGGCAGTGGTAAAACGTGTTTTTATTTGGTAATTAGCACTGTTTCGGTGTGTAGTGCGGGGATTTGAGTACAGGCAAAATGTGGCTTCAGTAAGGTCCAGTTTTTTGTTTTTTTGAGTACTTTTTGGTAGGGAGTGAAATTTGGAAACGCGAGACCGACGAAGTTCTTCTTAAGACAAAATAAGTAAATAAGGTCTTAAGTATAAATACTATAGTACATTCGTAATTAAACTTTAATGCCTTAGTTTTAAGGTTTATAATTTTTTTTTTATCCAGTACAAGTTAGCCCTTGACTGCGATCACACCTGATGGTAAGCGATGATGCAGTCTAAGATGGTAGCGGGCCAACCTGTTAGGGGCATGGCAGTCATATTAAACCCATACCCCTATTCGGTTTCTACACGGCATCGTACCGGAACGCTAAATCGCTTGGCGGCACGCCTTTGCCGGTAGGGTGGTAACTAGCCATGGCCGAAGCCTCCCACCAGGCCAGACCAGGGAAAATTCAGAAATTATAAATTTCCAAACCCTGCCGGAGATCGAACCCGGGACCTCCGCACGTTAATTTAATTATTTTAAAAGCGCTGTGTTGTTATTTTAAATATTCGTTTTCACTTCTATCGGTAGTCTCTATGACTGCCAATTTTTTTTGCAATTAACTCTTTATTTATGAGTGAGAATTTAATTTTCGTGAATGAACTAGAAGTTTAATTCGCTATAATCCGCTACAGTAGACAAATCTGTGTGGTACAGTGCGTGTCTTTCACCTGCAACATGCGACACCCACCACCCAGCAATTCGCACAGGCACAACACCACACCACACAAATCCTCCAAATCACTCTCAACGTACGTTTCACTCCGACACCGGAGCATCCTCAGGAGATGTTGACTACAACTCCTTTACGTGCAAATCTGTAATACTGTGGAATAGTCTGCCTTCTGAAATCCGCCATTCCAAATCGCTCTCAATTTTCAAAAGTCGTTTGTATAATCATTATTTATCTCTTTGTAATTATTAGTGTTTACTTTATTCTATAATGGAGAATATATTAATAATATATATTTATTTATATAGGTATATATTTATATATGTAGTTGTGTAGTAGTAGTATATATTTACATCTATTTATTGGTCTAAAATGTATGTACTTTATTATGTATGTATGCATTTCTTATCTATTTTATTTTTTTTATACAGCACCATCCCGCGCTGCCGTTTATTTATCCTTTCACCAAAGGTTGTCTGTAAGAGATTGCTTTAGCAATAAGACCGCCTCTGCACATTACTAGTTTTCCTATTAATTAATGCTTTAAAACTGTATTCTGTATATTTTGTATGTGCAATAAAGATGTCTAAATAAATAAATAAGTAAATAAACGCATTATTTTCCGGTAGATTGTAATCTGATAGGTATTTAAACCCGATAAAACCTAAATAATCAAGTAGTGCTCGGCCGCAGGCCGGGCACTACTTGATTATTTATGTCGAACCCTAACCTAACCTACAAGAAAGAGACAAGAAAACGTAAATAAAATGAATACCTATTTCAAAAATTGACGCTCAGAACATTGAACAGTTTACAATCTTTCGACAGTTTAGAATTTCGCGAGTTAGATTATAATCTAACGGTTTTTACAATCTTACGGTGACAGGTACAATGCAAATGCGGCCAAAGCACACCCGCCCACGGCCGATGTTTGCTCGCAAACATTTTAGCCGCCCGCATCAGCGGTTATTAAGTAATAATTACTGTGTCCACAGTAACACGTAACCATATAACCACAGAGTATTAAACATAATTATCCCTACAGTGAATCGAAGCCCACACATAAAAATGTCCTCCCGACCGAATTTCGGCCACGGCGGCCTATCTCCAGAAAGATTAGCCATTTGCGCGGGAGATATTATAGTGCACAAGTGTGTGCGCATACACTGGAGCACTCTCTGTTCCTTTACTCTCATAGCCCGATGGGACGAAAATCTGACACGACCGGAGAGAGATCAGGCGCAGGACCGACGGCTTTACGTGCTCTCCGACGCACGGGGGTGAAACACCGCCAACTTCCTCACTCCGGGCTAGTAGTGAGAATTCCTTGCCAGAAAAACCCAATGCTTGATATGGCCCGACCCGGCACTCGAACCCGGGACCTCGTCGGTCGCAGTCGAACATGCTAAGCACTAGACCAACGAGGCAGTCCCACACATATTATTATGCTGACCACAGAGTCCCGTACTATACCTATCCTACCTACACCTTGTTACAAAACTCCAAGCTGCATACTAATTTTGTATTAGAATGACAATTTTTTTACCAGCTTAGAGATAACTACGCTATCTCGCCGTCTTGAAAATGTATTAATTAGAGTAGTAAGTAATAATTAATAAGTAGTAAGTAAGTCTATCTCTAAAGTGTTATACAATTAATTAATTGTTAATTTTTATACTTATTTATTTTTGGTTATTGTTTAAGTTTTTGAAGTGAAAACTTCTATAGGCGCGTTGAACACTTTTTGGTAGGGGCTAAAAATGTGAATACGCGTGATCGACACCATTCTTCCTAAGACAAAAGGTCTTCAGTATAATAATATAGTTATTAATACATTCGTAATTACAGCTTAATGCCTTAGTTTTAAGGTTAATATTAATAAGTGCTGTGTAACCGTGGGCGAAACCTCGCGTTGTTACGAAGACAAAAGGTCTCAAATATAAATTTAGTACATTCGTAATTAAACTTTAATGCTTTAGCTTTATATTTCAATTTTTTTTTTTATTAAATTCTATAAAATATAAATTAAATATTCTTTTCACTTCTATAGGCAGTCCCTATGACTGGCAATATTTTTTTTATTATTTTTTTTAACTTGACATTCGATATTAAGAATTATTAATGTAATAAAAAATAAATAAATAACTTAATAATTTTGTATGACGTACAATAAGTGTACCTACCTACAACTTTTACCTACTTTGAATAAAATATTTGACTTTGGCCAGTAATTAGAGTGATTTTGCAGTAAATCAAGATTTTTAATAAAAAAATAATTTCAAGTTCTTTCGAGTCGTCAAACCTACCATTGCCATACCATACAGAGTAAACCAGAAACTCGGTAGTGGCTCTTCATAAATTTACAAAATATAGGTATATACACAAGAAATAAGAAATTCAATCCAAATCCAGCAAACGGTACTTTTAAAAGATTTGACACGTCATAGATATGTAAGTGACATGAGTTGACCTAATATATTAATAATCTATTATTAATCCATACTAATATTATTAATGCAAAAGTGTTTCTGTCTGACTGTCTGTCTTTTCTTGTCTCTCTCGTCTTTTTGTCTACGCTTTCACGGCCCATCTGTTCAACCGCTTTTGATGAAATTTGGTACAGGGACAGGGGAAGGACATAGGCTACTTTTTATCCCGAAAAATTAAAGAGTTTCCTCGGGAATCAAAAAAAACTTAATCCACGCGGACATCATCTAGTCATGAATATATTTCATTGTATTACAGGTAAATTCTTCATTGACATGAAGGATTACAATGTGATCATTGTAATAGGTTTTTTCAATAAGTTCGCATTTAAAAACTTGGACACTTTTTTTTCTAAATAAACCATTAAGCTAGGAATACATTGCAATCCTCGCCCCGTTATGAAATGCAAATGAAGCTAGTCAAAGCACACAGTGCAGTAGGTACACGGGTATAACTGTTTGCTAACAAACATAGTCCTGCATCACTGCAGATATAGTCATTATTACCGACTGCGCTGAATACAGCTAGGATGCTTGCCTACTGAAGCAGAGGTGGGCGGAGTTTCTTTTTTAATCCACTACAAGCCCTTGACTGCGATCTCACCTGATGGTAAGTGATGATGCAGTCTAAGATGGTAACGGGCAAACCTGTTATGGTTATGGCAGTCACATAAAAGCATACCCCTAGTCGGTTTCTATACGGCATCGTACCGGAACGCTAAATCGATTGGTGATACGTCTTTTGCCGGTAGGGTGGTAACTAGCCACGGCCAAAGCCCACCAGACCAGACCAGAGAAAATTCAGAAATTATAAATTCACAAATGGACCCTGCCGGGATTCGAACCCGGGTCACGTTAAGACAACAGCGCTCAACACTGCGCCAGGGAGGTCGTCAAAAAATTATTAGTCATTATTACCGACTGTGCTGAAAACAGCTAGGATGCTTGCCTACTGAAACGGAGATGGGAGGAGATGCATTTAGCAGAACAATCAGGGGCTCTATTGCGTAAAAATGCTACAGTGTAACGATCGAAATCACTTCCGATTGGAATTCCGATCCGATTCCAACACTCTTCCGCGACTTAGGTATTGTAGGCAACGACATCAATTTACATAGACGGGCCCTGTCAAACAAAGAGTGTGGGCGTATTTTACTAACGCCATCTAGTCTGAAAAGCGGGAACTTGCTTACAACAAATGCGCCATCTTATCCATTACAGTTTGAAAACGTATGAGTCGGTCATAGATAACATCGGTGATAGTCATAGAAGCCGTAAGGCCAGTTAGTAAAAAAAATATATAATACAGTTTGCCGCGGAATTAAATGATTGCGTAATGGATAGAAATATTAAATAGGAATATTAAAATAACGTTTTTTGGAAATGTATAATTGTGAATTTAAACACTTACTTATCTTAAAATAAAACTTTACCGAAAATCCAGGAAAATAGAATAATGAGCTACAACTATTCAGAAATAAACTGTTAACGGAATATTCGTTATCAGTTTATTTTTGAAAAGTTGTAGTTCATTCTCATTGGAACGAAACCACGAGAGTACGAAATTTCAATTAATTTTCAGGAACTCTTTTTGAAAAATGTAGAAATTGATATCAGTTATCTTGCCGAAGAGAAAAATTTAGATAGGTAAACAGTAGAATAAAAATACTGTTGTCAGCATTTTCCTACATAATTATTATGTCATATACACGGCCGGAAGTTGGTTGTCGTGCAAGCGGCAGGCATATCCGTCTCAGCAAGAAAAACAATTTCCTTGACTTGAACAGAAATTGAGAAATTAAAAATTAAGATGCTCTTTGAAGACAATTTTTTGTCTCAAAAACTAAACTTGGCGTGGTTTTATATTTTTCAAAATCCTGTAGGAACGCCTTGATTTTCTTAACCTATCTCAACATAAAATTTCGGCAAAATCGGTTGAATACATGGGCCGTGAAACCGTAGCAGTAAGCCAGTCAGTGAACAACTGTCGAATCGACGACGATAATAGTACATTACTGCCCAGGTCGGAAATAAAGTGACTTACCAAGTGATTTTAGAAGGACGAGGCGCCAGCCGAGGCCTTTCTAAGTAAACGAGGACGTAAATTGCTATTTCGGCCGAGATATGTGTAGTTTTCTCTAATTTGCGAGCAAACAAACAGAAATTGCTAAGAAATCTTTTGTACATTGCCTATAGATGGCATTGACTTATTTTAGAAATTAACCGATTTCCTAAAGTCCTACTTTAGATCAGAGTGAGAGGCCTGAAAAGAGACAATGTACGTATTGTTTTTTTTAATTATAAAGCAATTTCTGCGCATTTAGGATAAAAAGAATTTAAAATAACATAAAATACGGAATGAAGTTGAAATATATTATCTTTTCACATTAGATTGCTAAAGGATTATACAAAAATCTTGTTAAAACATTGACGGCACCTAGCAAATTCACCACATGCGGTGAAACGGAATGTACATTTGGCACAGAATATATGGCCAGAGTTGTTTAAAATTTTAGTATTCTGTATGCTCGGGTTTATTTATTTGGCTGGAGGCTCTAGTTTTCTTTAGGTACCTATTCCTTATTTAGTGACAAACGACAAACTTAACATTCATAGAAAGAACCAAAGTAACCGACATAGCTCGACTTGTTGGACTTAAAACATCACAGGATAATATGAAAACATGTGCCTGAAAAAAGTACAAAATAATAAACGTTTATATTAGACAACCTGACTTTTAGTAAAAATTTAATTTCGGTGCACGAGTCCGGTAATAATATTATTTCTGTAAACTACTCTAACAATTAATTCTGAACAGTGAACCAAAATCCAATATAACTCTTGTGAAGGATGTGCAGCAACTAGCAAGTACCTACCGTGCAAACTGCAAATTAATAGAGCGTCCTCGACCCGCGGCCGGCAAGCGAGGCGTTTGACCCGTATCTAGATAAGCTTTTGTAGAATTGTAGCTAATGGATGCAAACGGGAATGTTAGTTTAGACTTTGAGTTATTATTCGTATTTTCCGTATACTAATATATCCGTAATCGCATAATATATCGCACGTACGTTTTGCATATGCATTACAAATGTGAAAACTGAACAAACTTTGGAACATCGCGTCGCAAAGTTGCCCGTATTATACAGGATATATTTCGGAAAGTGTGCCCAAGAACTTTTTTGATCTTGTTCCCCTTCACCTTTCTACTATCGTACCGTAAGGCATCCTCAAGGTCTGCATGCGTATTTGCCTCTTCGTTTCTAATTCGCTAGGATATGGAACGCCCTTCCAGCTTCCGTTTTTTCATCCGCTTATAATGTTGGAATCTTCAAATCAAGAGTGAAAAGGCATCTTCTAGGCAAGCGCACTCCACCTTAGGCTGCATCACTACTTCCAGCAAGTCTGATTGCAGCCCAACGCTAGCCTGTAAATTAAAATAAACTGAAAATGTGTTTGAAGGTTTGTCCATTCTTACGAAAACCCGTAACAAATTCAGTGGACGCTTTTTTAATGAATAAAGCTTAGCTAAAAAGGCGTACCTACCGAATTCGGCGCGTTAAGGGCATGTCAAGGGGACTATTATTGTTCTTGTTTATGCATTTAGAATGCTTGCCGGTTCTTCTCAGTAGAATTCTGTTTTCCGAACCGGTGGTAGAGTCAACACATGACGTAACATAAGAAACTCTATGTCCTAGAAAAAGTATGTCCTACATGGAATAAATAGAGTATTAGAAAAGCGTAAATACCTAACTTAAGTATCCCTCCCGTATCTCTTTCCCGGACCTTACCTTTTCCGGCGATTCCTGGGCATATTGGACGACCCTTCACCCAAGTAGGCATGCCCTTTCTTATAAGTTACAATCTTAGGTTTCCTAGCCAGGCCGTTTTGCCTCTCAAAATATATCACTATTTACTATATTTTCCGCATATAGGATTAATTTAACAATCGTATCAATTCAAAATTGTCATAGTTACTCAGTACATATAGTACGCCCGCAAGTTGAATGCAGAGTAAATGTATGTGGCAAAATACATTTACTCTGCATTCAACTTGCGCGCGAACTATAATAGGAAGCGATAGCAATTTGTCGGTAGTTTTTGTCTATGAATTGTTCACAAGTAGCTATCTTACCTCTAACGGAAAAGTTGTTGGCATTCTCTTATAAAGTCCAAAGACCAAGGTTTAAAAGTACGAGAGAAAAACAATTACGCGGCCATTAGGCGGAAGGTTTTTTATATATACCTCCTGTTATATTTAGGCGTATCACGCAAATACTTACTTAAATCTTATTGTTAAAATAAGTGAATAGAGAAGACACTTCACCTTTTAAAATATGAATACAAAAAGCTAATTTTCCTTACCCGTAGGTAAAAATAGGTTTTTCGAGCATCTTCCCTATTATATAAATTAAAGTAGCCCGTCTGTCGGTATTCTATATGATATAATTCAGAAAGTGTGCCCAAAAACTTTTTGATCTTGTTCCCCTTGTCACCTTTCTACTATCGTACCGCAAGGCATAGTCAGGGACTGCATTCGTATATAAGTAGTTGAAATCCCACGGACGCATACGAAGCGATTTGCTTCCTCGTTTCTAATTCGAACCACTAGGATATGGAACGCCCTTCCGGCTTCCGTTTTTTCAACCGCTTATAATATTGGTATCTTCATATCAAGAGCGAATAGGCATCTTCTAGGCAAGCGCGCTCCACCTCAGGCTGAATCTCTTCTTCCAGCAAGTCTGATTGCAGCCAAGCGCTGGTCTATAATATATGTATACATATTTTCGACTTAGTTTAGATATTATTTATTTTTACCCGATCTTTGTTTATTCCACCTGCCTTTACCATACCTTTCCTACCTAACAAATAAATAAAAAGAAAGGTTTTTAACCTTTTCCATTCCGTATCTGAACAACGTTCGGTCACGTTATCTCGAACTGGCTGGAAATAAAAAGGGCCATTCGGTTAATCTGTTTACTTTCCGACGTTTATGGCCCAAACGGCGTACTGAAATTCCCCTCCTTACTGCTAATTGCCTACAGCACGTTTTACGCTTAGCTATATAACAATTTCCCGAAAAAATAGGATTAAATTTGCCTACTTAAGATTTTTTGGAATAAATAAGCTTCTAACATACAAATAATACTTATTTAATATTATAACAATCCATACTAATATTATAATTAATGCGAAAGTGTCATCTGTTCAACCGATTTTGATGAAATTTGGTACAGGGGTGGTTGTATTCCAGTGTAGCACATAAGCTACTTTTCATCCCGGAAAATTCCAGAGTTCCCGCGGGAGCCAGAAAAACCTCAATCCACGCAGGCGAAGTCGCATTACCTAGTTAAATCTATTTTTTAGCATAAGTTGTCCTATGTGAACTAAATAAATGTAAAGGATTACTTAAATGACAAGGAAGCTAATGATTTGATCTAATGGCTCTGTTAGATCCTTAGTTAAGATGATTTGTGAAATGGCTATAATGAAAAAAAACCCCGGCTGAGTTTGTTGTGGGCTCTTCTCAGACCAGGGCGCGTTTGGAACCCTCGTAGCTTTAGTTTACCGTTACCTTAGATACGTTACGTTAGATACCGTTACTGATTATCACCATTATATTTTATGAATAATTGGACGTCAATAAATGTAGTACACTTTTTACTTTTTTTTATACTTACCTAAATTGAATGAACATTATTTGAGATTGAGTTTAAATCATGTATCCTGTATATTATCACTCTCGACGGTTTATTACCGTATTATTTATGTGCTTGTCGGATATCTATGGGATCGTATGCGAGGGCACGCGTCGTCGTTTCAAAACTCGTACATCAACACACTGAGCGTCTTGGTAGAGATGATATCAGTGCCCTTGCCACTACTTTTTAAACCAATCCGACGATGAACGTATTCGAGCGTCGAAAGAGGGCGGAGCGTTTTCGGCTCTTTATGAAACACTTTGGCGTTTGATTATCTTAATTAGCTAAAATTAACCTTAAACACTTCGTTTTCGAGCTCAACTCAAGTTCGTCCATACAGTCACAATAAGCACTCAAAGCGGATACGTTGCGAATTTAAAATAGGTGGTACTAATTTTGCGACTTAAAATCGAAAATAAGATTAACTACATAATCATCATCTAGAAAATAATGAGTAGATTCCAAAAATATATAACATTATAGTTCAATATCCAGTGGTTCACAAAAAAATATCATTTAATAAAAATGTGAATAAGATTCTAATTTAACTAAATTAATTTAGATTTTTAACTTTTTAGTTCCTTTTTTGGCAGGCTCAGCGTGTTTTTTAATTTATTTAATTATGACTTGTTGGAAATTCGAATACGCTCAACGTCGGTGTGTTTTTTATTTAAACTTGTGGTATGGTAGGTAAGGGTGAAAGCTTTAACACAGTCAATTTACGAGCATTATCGACGAGTAGGGTAATAAAGTTAATCTTTAGCGCTTGTTTTTGATCACGGATCGAAAAACGCGGTACATAGGCCGATTTACAGTTAATTAACTTTTATCCTATAGATTTGAAGAGCAACAAAGCTTATCTGGCTATAATCCGTTTAATCAGAATCTCTAGCATTCTTATTACCTACTAGATGATGCGTGTAGAAACTATTAGGTTAAATTATAACTGCCGTATTCCTAACAGGTTAGCCCGCTGCCTTCTTAGACTGCACCATCGCTTACCATCAGGTGAGATCGCAGTTCGGGGATAAAAAATAGGGTTCGGAAAGCAACCATGTAAAATCCTTTGTGACTAATGTAGTGTTCTACAACAAAAGTAAAGCAGGTCAACGGTACTTAAAAAAGAGACATTTCACATTAAAGGGAATAAAATATAAAGGGTGGATGGATGTAGTGGGCACTTCATTTGCAACATCCATGAGTGCAATTTACTTCTAGTCCATAAACCTACACGTCATTCTTATCTGTAGGATAAGTATGAGACATCCCGCCAACGCTGATAGAATTCAAGCTTCGAAACAATAAAACTTGGAAAACTGACTTAAGGTTGTTTGTTTAAAGTCTAAAATTCAGAACTTTCCTATTAATCCTCTAAATATAAAATATAAAATAAAAAGTTGACTGTCTGACTTGTCAAAGCGAACTCAAAACCACTGGACGGACAATGTAGGTATTTTGCCGTAGGAATACACAGTATTGAGACTGACACCGAATTACGTTGAATAAACAAGCTTTCTTGTATGTTTCTGTATACCTATTTTGAATAATAAAACAAGTCATAATTAAAAAAATTAAAAAACACGACTGCCCTGCCAAAAAACGAACTAAAGAGTTAAAAATCTAAAGTAATCTAGTTTTTGAGTCTTATTAACATTTTTATTAAATGATATTTTTTTTGAATCACTGGATATTGAACTATGGTGTAATATACTTTTGGAATCGACTCATCATTTTCTAGATGATGATTATATAGTTAATCTTATTTTCGAATATTTTTTTTCAACTTTAGTCTTTTATGTGGGACCATGGTCACCCCATCAATTTTTTTTAAATTTTACTAGTCTATGTCACCCGGAATAAGCTAGGGATTCCAACTATATCTCATTTATCAAAATCGGTTCAGGCGTATAGAAGTTATGGTGGAATATACAAAGTCACATACATACATACATGAACCCTGAAAACAATATACTCCTTTTTTCAGGCAGTCGTATAAAAAAACAAGTCTCATGTGTTTTATGGGCTCGCCTCAGCGCGTTCGGCACGCTGCTAATCGACGCAGTTTCAAAGTAGATATAGTTGGGTGGCGAATTATTAATATTCGGTTCGACTCAGCTCGACAAGCCTAGTGGACGTCTGCCTTACAATCAAAATCGAACTTAATGTGAGCGAAGCAGGTTTAAAATATAACGGACTAAGTGGCTGAATAAAGAGAGGCAAGTTGCATGTACATTCTCAGTTTGGTCAGCCACATGTCTATAGGTATTGTCTAGCAAAAGCGCCGAACGTTTAGTTAAATGTGAAAGTGAAACCAACGCTAAATGTCCGCTTTTTTTCTCTAATGTGTTCGGCTCAAATCATATTCGGGTAATTAATTTGTATAATTAATCATTTAGCACCAAAACATTCCGTTCATTGTAACCACAAGACACGAAAACATAATATACCTACCTTAATTTAATTTGAGAAACATTGGAAGGTTAATTGTAATTCAATCCTGAACTAAAGTTAAAATATAGATTGCAAGAAGACAAGACAACTACACTGCAAGAAGAAGAGCTGTAGAAAATTAACCAACAGGGTACATAATATTATGTTATTAGTGTTCACTTTGACAACCACGTAATTTGTTCAACTATGAGACTAACGGCCGGTTTCTGAATTAGGCATTCAAGCAAAAATCAGCTAAGCTTTGCTCTAGACTTAAGTTAAGACTAAAGTTTTTTAGGTTTCACAAGATAAAATTGGGATTTCCCAAATTGTAATTAGCTAAGTATTTCTTCAATCGTCCCTGAGTATTCTCCAACATTACGTATGCGTTTCGTTACACGTACGAAAACCGAATTCAGAAACCGGCTGTAAGGCCCACTCGTGCAAGGATTTTAAATAATATGTTTAAGCAAAATTTTCTATACCTGTCCTTTTCATGTAAACCCCGGTAAAACTTATCATAAAGTGACAGCCAAGGACTGAAAAACAGATTCATAAAGGTTACAGAAATGTTACAGAATTAAACTGTAACAGAATCGAAGCTGTAACCCTTTTGAATGTGTTTTTAATTCTGTTAACCCGAAACACTTATATTTCTGTAACAGAAATGAATCTGTACCAGAAATGAAAGTGTTTTAAAGTCCAATGAAGTGAGAATACCGCGCTGTCACACCGTGCAGTTTGTTAGGGCAAGTACCTATTAGGGTTACAGATAAAAACACTTATTAACAGAAATAAACGGTTACAAATTGATTGGGTATCGTTTCTGTTTCCGTTATAAGTGTTTCTGTTTTATAATAGTTTCAAAAAACAGTGTTTTTGAAACCTCTTATTTCGATAACTGTTTCAGTCCTTAGTGACACCATTAAAAAAGTTATATTTAATAATGTGTCCTTGTGCAAGCGGCCCTGGCCCGCCCATAAGCCACTAAGTGACAGCATTAAAAAATTTAAGAGTCCTTGTCCAAGTGGGGCTTAATATGTTCATTTTCATTTAATCGAAGCTTTATCCGAAGCGAGATAATTTTTAAATTTTATAGATTCGCGGAAATTTGCGGAAAATCTCGTTTGGGAAACGTTGAATAAAATGGGGATTGGATTTTCCTCAATTCTGCCCCTTGTTCGTATTTCGTGGCAATCCGACGAATCGCATTTGTTGAGTTACTCGCAGAAATAATATTATGTATTTGAAAACTTTCTTAAAGGTAGTTAACCTCAAGTCACCTTCTACATAATAAAAATGTGAAAGCGTGTTTGTTTGTTGGTTTTTCCTTCAATCATGTTGCAACCGATCGACACCATTTTTTGCATGGTAGTTCAAGTATATATTTTTTATGTGTGTATGGGTATTCACATAATGGTAAATGAGGGACGAGTGGCCTAGTTGCGACTGCGCATATATCGACTACGATTGTTAATCAACGTTAACCCAAGTCGGTAACTGGATGGGTGACCGAATTTGGAAGTCCGATTTTGGTCTCGGAGAGCACGTTAAAACATCGGCCCCGGTTATTATCACTAACATCTGATCATAATCGCTAGTAAACTAAGAGTAAATGAAGCGCTTTAATTGAATTAGGTTACGACCCTTAGCATTGAGGAATACGACGCAGAGAGAGAGAGAGAGAGAGAGAGAGAGAGAAAGAGCATAGGTATAATATAAGAACGTGGTGGCTTTCAGCGATTGATTTTCTTACCTGTATTCTAAGGAAAATTAACTTATAATATATAGCGATTTGCGAAAAGGAACTTCGTGGAATCTGTGGTTGAACATGCCGTGGGTGCGTCTATAATAATGTAATCAGCAAACATGGGATGTATGAGATGCAAGTTTCGTTGACTATAGGAAGGGAAACGCGAATTAAGGCGGTTTTAAGTCACCGCAGTAAAACAAGGACCCTGATTTAGTGGCCTATAGTTAGTTTTCAAAACAAAACTCATAATTATTAGATGGTACTGTTTTAGATAAAAACCAATTCATCAATTTCGATTATAAGCTCTAAGAAACATCGTACTTTTTCTATTAAAGCGTGGGAATCCCTTTACACGTCTACTGGCGAGACTTGAAAATGCGATGTACATGGGTGAAAGGGGACTACGGGGATGAGGCGGAAAGGGAAGGGTGGTGAAAAGTGGGCGAGGACGTGTTGCACATATCATTGAGTGAATAAGAATAATCCTCTAGACTTACATCGTATAAGTAGGTATAAAGCACGTATAATTCGTGAATGAGTCACGGGATACACGTCATGTCATTCTGTGCTTTTAGGTTTTTAAGAATGAAATGTGTATTTTATGCCCATTCTAATAATAGTCCGCCTTTAAGTTGAAGCTATAAACCATTAAACATTAATTACAGCGTACCTCAACTAAAACAATTACTTAGTGTTAATTTGAGGCTAAGTACCCTCACAATGTGTCTACTTACGCCAACGTAAGCTGGGATCAAGTTAGGGATCCTAATATACCCTTCGCTCCTTAGGGCTTACGCGTACTTTGCTGCTTTCGCACTAATAACACCTTTATAAACGTATCTTTCATAGCGCTGATAGCCTAGTACCAGGGGCGTGCAATTCATAGAGACATAAAAGCACTGCTTACCTAAGAAATACCACAATGCAATTTTTTTAAACCATTTACTGACTGTTAGTCAGTAAATATAACCAACTAAGTAATGCTTGTGCACGCCACTGCCTAGTAGTAAGACTTTTACCTGTTTATTTTGTTGCTCCAGGGTACGAATTTCAGGTTCCTCTTACATTTTTCAGAATTAAGTATATGCGTTTAAAGCCGTACAAGATCGACGTAATGGGATGAATATGGCACACGCCAATTATGGGCTTATCACTAGCATTTACCTTAGTAAACTTATTTACCTATAGGATTTTTAGGGCCAAGTATCCCATTTATTCTTTCTTCACACTTGAAGACGATCATTATGTACTTACCTGCAACAAGAAAAACATTATTATTAGGAATCGTTTGAAAAAAACGAAAGTCCTAATGGCCTATGGTTATATAAGCTTAGGTTGTATAAAGATGTCCAATAGGCTGTCTTGCGCTGACTGAATCCAGCGGTCCCCTGGCACTGGGTTGACCAATCGAATTACGACCTCCCTGGCGCAGTGTTGAAGGCTGTTGTCTTAACGTGCGGAGGACCCGGGTTCGATTCCCGGCAGGGTCAATTTGGGAATTTCTAATTTCTGAATTTTTCCTGGTCTGGTGGGAGGCTTCGGCCGTGGCTATTTATACTACCCTACCGGCAAAGACGTGCCGCCAAGCGATTTAACGTTCCGGTACGATGCCGTGTATAAACTGATTAGGGATATGGGTTTAATATAACTGCCATGTCCCTAACAGGTTGACATACATAGTGTACAAAAGAAAGCCGAAAGAAAAGTCTAGCTTCCAATGAATAAAACTGAATAAATGTTTTTTAATCATCGTATTATGTTTTTGTGATTGCTCATTACCTAAAATATGTTCTAATTGTTGGTTTATAGAGTTGAGTTAGCCTGTTTAACATTCTACCTTCATGATGTTAGCAATAAGTTACCAAAACTATTCTAAACTATTGTATAAATTTTTGTAATTATCATGCTACAATAAAGCAATAAATAAACAAAAACAATTGCTTTTTTTAAAATCCATTAGATATCGTAGGAAGAATACCATAAATTCAGTCAACCACCACAATTGAGACTGATGCAGGCATAGAGGTATCTGAGGATGCAGGTTATACATATTATATAGAAGAACTACATAAACAGATGTGCCATTAATCACAGATGCCTACAACTAGGGATGAGTTTGAAGCCTAATATCCCATAGCATAATACTTCACAATTGAGTGAACAATTCCTTGCATTGTCTATTCAAACACATACTAATAGAGCCTGAGTACATTATATGCATAGGAGCACAATCGAATTGGGTTGTTTGCCAAGCAGCCTACCCCGGGGCGGGGTCAATGACCGGTAACGATCGCGAGCCATATTGTGTGGTCGATACACACGGGTCTGATGCATGTGCAGCTCGGCTTAAACATGAACTGCAGGGATGATGACAACTCAATCAAATCAGCAACTCTTTATCAAACTTAAATACTCACTTCTAGTATGGAAGTCGTATGGAATTCACAGTTGTGACCTCATCAAATTTCAATGCACTTTTTTTCTTTAATCTATATTTTAAAATGATTAACAAACTTTAAGCTAACGGAGGATGTGAATTTTAGGTCTTTTGGAAGACTCTCTATTTAGTAATGAGTTAGGAATAATATATTTTTATATAGGCATCATCCCTATTTTATTTGTCAACTATTTAGATGATGCAAGTCTTTGAAGTGAAACTTTAGAATCGTTGTGATTTGAAAATTCGATGAAACGAAAAAGCAACACCATAGAGAGACTAACATATTCATAATAAGATTTAGCCTACGAGAGAATGAGATAGAATGCAAGTTATATTTATCTCATTCTCTCATTATTACTTTTCTGCAGTTTCACTTCTGCCGTGTGTGAATTGCACTCACACACCCACACTTTTTTTTAACTGCCACGGGAACTCTTTAATTTTCCGGGATAAAAAGGCCTATACCGAATTTAATCAAAATCTGTTGAAAAGATGGGCCGTTAATCCGTAGCAGACAGACAGACACTTTCCCATTTAAAATATTAGTGTGGATTTCGCCGCCAAATCGACGAATCTCAACGTTCAGCCGGATAATATTAGTTGCGATACGTTACTGCAGCGGACTTTTTCACTAGCACTAGCAATCGCCCGCAGCTTCGTACCCGTGCAAAGTCCAAAGGACATTGTTCCGTCCCCATACAAAGTTCGCCTAAGAACCAACCGTCATAAAAAATTGGTTACTGGGTTCAAATTAATACCTTTTTATACTTGAGAGCAGATTAAAACTACGGACACTTGCAAGAAAATTACTTATTACCAAAAATATTTTCAATTTTGAATTTATTTTAGCATTCACGATCAATCTACTTGAACAAATAAATATCATGTCTATCCATTTGTATTAAAGCTGTAAACAGTATGTAGATAAGACAAGATTCGCCGTAGTTCATCAAACACATTACAGATGGCGTTATTAATAATGCAGGTATCGTCATAGTTCATCGAGAACTTCACAGATGGCGTTAAAAATATTAAATTATTGTACTTTCAATAGATGGCGTTGCGAGATTCCGAATACTAGCGCGCTTAGCACTTCAAGCAGCTTTTATCTTGTTTCTTACGATACAGATCTAGCGCTCAAGCGGTGGTATTGTATATTATTTAAAATTTAAGTAATTGATCTGTGTTTAATAATGCAGAGACGGAAACGTATAGTAATCAATTTAATACCCATTAACTTATTTTTTTAATTAATTTGAAGTGTCCGTTAAATTCTGATATTTGGAATAAAGACTATAAATTAAGCTAAGAATTACTGTATATTTCAAACGTGTGTTGATTTTTAGGCGAATTTGGTCAATGTCCTTTGGCCTTATTCCTAGCTTACAATATTAAAGGAAATCTTCGCTCCATGCGAAATTTCATCTTTCTAGGTTTAAAATTTCTAACGGGTTAACTGGTTTGATATAAGGCAATGTCGACTGGCAAGTTATTGGCAGAAGTATCATATTCATTTTTTTTAATTTTAATAGGTATACAAAACATGTAAGCATATGTCATACAAGCAACATAATTCGACTTACTGCATGTGTCTGTACAAAAAGTGCAAAAAGTTGACCTTTGTAAGAAATTGTGGGATTAATTTGCCAGTGTACACTTAGCCTAACGGTCTACGAGATGGCTACGAATATTATTCGTAGCACGGGCTAACTTTCACATACGTTAGTGGGCGATATAAATCATGTTTATAAAGACGTGGGCTAATGATTAAGACGCAAGGGTGAGGTTTAAAGCTGAAACTCAGCACGCGCTATATCAATGAAATAATGAACATCAAGGTGGACTGAGACGAATTCGTAGTTATCGTGAGGCACTGCAAGATATCTTCATTGTTATGTCAGCATCCACGATGGTAATGAATAAATACGTTACCGAAAACAAACGCCTGTATAAAATTATCTTAACAAGCTCATGCTTAAAGCTTAAGCTTAGCATGCGGTATAGCAGTGTGTGTTAAACTACAGCTTCAGGGTGAACTGAAAAACGTTGGTGTAAGCCATCTGAGAGCCACCGCAAGACATCTTCATTGTTATGTACCATAATATACGCTACCGACGACTGAGGCGATACTAACGCCTGTATAAATTTATCATAACAAGCTTGTGTTTAAAGCTTCAGCTTAGCATGCAGACTAGCAGTGTGCAATAAACAACAGCGTCAGGGCGGACTGATACAAGCTGGTGTAAGCCATATGTGAGCCACCACAAGACAACATTATTGTAATGTTCCGGATACGTTACCGAAGTCAGAGGCGACACAAACGCCTGAATAAAATTATGTTAATCAATTTCATATACGTTACCGGTTACCTACCAGGGTGATATAATATTAAACAATATATTATAAGACTTATTTCCAAAACATAATTCCCAGAGAGAAGCAAGGTTCGATAAGTGACATTTGTTTAATTTCCTCTAAGTGTACAGGTATATGGTAATTAAAAATATTATAATATGCTTAGGTAGGTATTTATGTTTGCACAATAGTGTGCGTATATGCATCATTAGCATCCTGTACTCGGATTTTTAGATCGGCTCTGAGCTCTGAGAAAGCCTTGTAATCTTCCACACTCCTAGAGTATATGTATAAAGCTTTATTCTGCATGCGGTAAAGCAGTATATTATAAATATCAGCGGCAGGTTGGACTAAGATAAGCTGGTGCTAGCCATCTGTGAGCCACCGCCAGACATCTTCATTGTAATGCATCATATACGCTACCGACTACTGAGGCTAAGAAGTATAAGATTAAATTATTAAACTTGGGATTAAAGCTTAAAGCTCAGTATGCGGTATAGCAGTGTGTAATAAACAACAGCGTCAGGGTGGACTGATACAAGGTGGTGTAAGCCATCTGTGAGCCACCGCAAGACATCCTTATTGTAATGTTCCGGATACGTTACCGAAGCCTAAGGCGACACAAGCGCCTGCATAAATAGTACATTACATCGCGAGACCGGGAAGTACGCGTTTTCTGGTCGAGTGTTAGTTAGACGGCCGAGCTAGGCAAGGCCGGCTATATACGAGACCAGAAATGCTCTCCCGGTCGAGGTGTGTATAGTGCTTTTCTAAAAAATGAAACATGTGACTTTTTTTTAATATATTTTTTTGCGCTGTGAGTGTTGAACGCGTAATACGGTAGAGTTCCAAATTTAAACTATTTAGGTCAAAGAACTTTTTAACAAGTTACAAGATATTCAGGAAAAAAGATTCCAAATTCAAACTTATGGTATGTAATGAAAATACATACATTCTTTACTGGTCTAGGCCGCAAAGTTTAACTTTCGAACTCATTTACAGGGTATGAAATGTGCACATTTCATATCATTTTTTAGAAAATTATATTAATTAATATTCCATGTACGTTTCCGGTTACCAACTAGGGTGATATAATATTAAAGAATTATGTTTAATAGAGACGCAAGGTTCGATTCGTGTCGTTTCCGGTTTTGTTTAATTTCCTCTAAGTGTACAGGTATATGAAAATGAAAAATATTATAATATGGTTTAGGTAGGTATAAAGCTTTATTCTGCATGCGGTAAAGCAGTACATATGTAATAAACAACAGCGTCAGGGTGGACTAAGACAAGTTGGTGTAAGCCATCTGAGAGCCACCGCAAGACAATTTTATTGTAATGTTCCGGATAAGTTACCGGTTGCTAGGGTGATATATTAAATTATGTTTGAATGGACATCGGCTATAGATTACATTATATTTTAAGGCTTATTTCCAAATACGTTCCAATTCACAAAGGTTAGGTAATTTTTTTATAAAGTTTACCTACGTAATGCAGTTTAATGAAAAAAAAAAAAAATATAGTGTTGTGGTGTGTAATTTTCTACATGGATATATTTCCTTTTCATCCCGGAAAATCAAAGAGATCCCACGGGATTTAAAAGAAACGTACACTCACGGGGTCGAACGAAGTCGTGGCTATGAACTGTAGAGCTAAAACATAAGCTAATCATACAACAGCTTACCCATTAAAATAATTTTTATCCGTACCTTTTTGTAGGTGAATTTTGTGGTTTGGTACCTACCAACAGGCATATTATTTATGTAGGGTAATTGTTCTTATTTACTCAGAACCCCCACAGAATTTCCACATTATTTTGAAATGAAGCCAAGCAACCAAGGGATGAATCAACTCCGTTAAAATGAAATTACGACCGATTGTATTTCGTAAATTAATCTTTGGGGTTACATCAAAGAAAGGGGCTTGATTTTACCATACAAAAGATGGATTCGGCTGTAACTTTCCAAATTAACTGCGTTAGATATTTTGAGTTCTATATGAACTAGACGATGACTAGACGATGCCCGCGTCTTCGTCTAGTCATGACTCCCGCGGGAGCGGTTTAATTTTCCGGGATAAAAAGAAGCCTAAGTCCTTCCCCGGGATAAAAACTATCTCTTTACAGGTAGAACAGATGAGCCGTGAAAGCGTAGCAGACAGACAGTCAGCACACTTTCGCATTTATAATATTAAGTACTAGATGATTCCCGTGGATTAAGTTTTTCAATTCCCGCAGGAACTCCTTAATTTTCCGGGATAAAAAGTAGCTATGTCGTTATGATTATATATTGATACAAACTATCCCTGTACCAAATTTCATCAAAATCGGTTGAACAGGTGGGTCGTGAAAGCGTAGCAGACAGACAGATAGACAGACAGACACAAACACTTCCGCATTTATAATATTAGTATGGATAGCTATGGATATGGATTTCAGATGCTATACAAAAAGTAAGTAGGTACGTTAAAAACAACATCCTAGTCATAGAATACTTACTACTAGTACCTTAGCTCTAGTTTTGTAACAAGGTTTTGTTATGTTAATTAAAACGGCAAGCCTTTGATTTTTTTATTCCACTTGATGAGTTAGCCCGCTATCATCTTAGACTGCATCACCACTTACCATCAGGTGAGATCGCAGTCAAGGGCTAACATGTAGTGGATAAAAAAAAGAAAAGAAAGGAATTTTACCTCAACCCACCGAGAAAAAATACAGAGGCTGTCTGTAAATACAGAGTTTGAGGGAAAAATTGCTCTAGAATATGATGGAGGGACTGCATCTCACACGCATCCCATCCATACTTAATATTATAAATGAAAACGTGTGTCTATCTGTCTACTTCGCTTTAACGGCCCATCTTTTTAACCGATTTTGATGTTTTGTATAGAGGTAGGTTAAATCCAGGGGGTGGCTCTACTCAAGTTCTTGCGGGTATCAAAATAACCTTAATCCACATCGTATAGTATTAAATGTAAGCAAGGATCCGATTAACACTTTTAAGTTTTACTCACGGAAGTTACTACTACCAAATAGCTTGTGTAAATTAAGAAATGTGTAATATGAAACAGCCTTGTGAGCCGTGTATCATATCTATGCAAATATTAGCTAATGTAAGTTAGTTACGTAAAAACTTACCAAGTGTAATTTTGTCCTATATGGATACCTATCATGTCATTTTACAACGCTTTGTAATTTGCCAACAAATATATAGGTCAAACAATAGTTAATCTCTTTTCAACGCTCTGGCACGTCTAGCCGCAGTTTATTTTTCGGAAAGCGGTCGGTAAAGTAGATGGTGTTAATATTTTCAAACGGTTTGTACAAGGAAATGCACTTCAAACTAAAGCGCGCCACTCGCGACCCGCGGCCTGGCTTTTCGTTTTAACTTTGTAGCTCGTTCAAATGTAACAGTCTACCGCAAGAGTCTACCGATCGTAGTTTTGTTTAATATATTCATCGCTTGGCTGCAATCAAACTTGCTGGCAGGTTTGATTGCAGGCTTAGGTAGAGCGCGTTTATGTAGATGACGCTCTTGATTTGAAGATACCAATATTAAAAGGGACAGGGAAAAGGAAACCGTAAGGGCATTCCATGTAATAACAGTTCAATGCACTCGATAATTTTAATTTTCTCTCAACAAAACTGTAGTAGAACCCCATTCAAGTAACTCATAATAATATTATGTAAATAATTGCTGCGGACATCAGATATAAGTACTTCGGTAGAACATCACCTTGATACATGTAATAAAATGTGTAGGTAGGTACTTAATTTATAATAATTAAAAATATAAGTAAAATCTAAGATAAATGATGTTATAGAATTTTTCATACACCTATTGCTGGGCCTCGTTAATTACTTCTGATCTTGCGGTATTAGTAGGTACCTATCAACGGGCCTTTGTTTGAGGCCTGGAGATGTTTATGTTAAATGTTATGAGATCGCGTTCACAGTACGGAGCTTTTGTAATTCCTTTGACTATTTCGGCTTAGTGTAAGATAAGTTTTGTTTAGGTTAACTGAAATATGATTATTGTAACTTGGGGCCGATGATATTGTATTTGGAGTGATTCAAGCCATACCTTTTGTGACACTCGTCCCGAGCACAGCTTTTGAGTAATATAAATTGCGCAAAGTTAAATACAGATCACTTATTTACCATCCTGACCCACCTTCTATTACAATGACTTATTCTTAGAAATACGAGGATTATAGGCTAGCCGGTATATCGTAATTATTATAATGTAATAAAAAATATGAAATAATAAAATAAGGTTTTAAATAAAAACAATTAAAGGCTTCACAGTTGTTATTAACTTCAGAGCCAGTTTAAAGGCTTCTTCAAATAAAACGGAAGATGTCCGCTTTGCCCTCGATGACGTGACGTGCTTCATAAGTTCATACTAGGCCTACTTCTCTGTATTTCATAATATAGCTGATGCGCAACACTTCGTCTGCGTGAATTTTGTTTCAAAGTCAAAGTATGTTTATTCAAAACTAGATGATGCACGCGACTTGTCCGCGTGTTTTAAGGTTTTTTGATTCTCGCGGGAACTCCTTAATTTTCCGGGATAAAAAGTAGCCTATGTCCTTCCCCGGATATAACCTACTGCTATACCAAATTTCAGCAAAATCAGTTGAGAAGATGCGCCGGGAAAGCGTAGCAAACAGACAGACAGAAAGACAGACAGACAAACTTTCGCATTTATAATATTAGTATGGATTGGTACCTACACAATACAATTTTTGAAGGTCAATAATACAAAGTATAAGACGTGATGGTGTTATTAACTACGGTATCTTAAAACGAAAACTACGAGGGTTCCAAAAGCGCCCTGGTCTGAGAAGAGCCCACAACAAACTCAGTCGGGTCTTTTTAACTAACACACGTTCGCATTTATAATATTGATAGGATTTCTTAATGAAAAAGTCCATCCGTTTTTACTGAATGCGCATTTGTTAAGTGGAAAACGACCTTATGCGGGTGGACAACCGGACACTTCTATTCTATATTTATTTTTTATTTATTTATTTATAAATTAGATATTCATGTATGCCGTGTAAAACCATAGAATAGGTACGTGTAAAACAGAAAAGCAAGCTGCACACTGCAATTTATCCTGTATAAGGTGCGTTTCCACCAGAGCTACGTTGCTAAGCTACGAATGTGCCTCAAACCAACCAAAAGGAGAACTAGATCTAACATCTATCGACCTAAGCTATTGATAGCTTAAACACGTCATGATTTTCAAATCATGCTCTCCTGTTGGGTTAAACACACATGCTTTTCTTTTTTACATCTGTAGCTTAGCAAATAGCAACGTAGTACATCCCCGGTGGAAACGCACCCCAATAGCGGAATGCAAATTTCCGCTTTCTAGGTCAACCGGTATCTGACAGTGCCCATAGACAGTGGCTCGTGGACTAAGGGCCAAGGGGGCCGGGCCGCCACTTTGAATATCGACGTTACATCATTTAACGCAACTATGAGAGCTTGAAAATTCGCCTAGAGGTCTCTTATGCTATTTAATGAACGTGCATTTCCTGGGTCACCTGGAAGAGATCACTCGTAGGGTGCACGTTAATATGAAAGGAGATAGGTTGCACGATGACTGGGTACACGGTACACACGTGTAAGCGACAATCCAGAAGTAGGCATTATTGAGACACTTTTAATATATTTGTACTCTAATTTAGAACTTGCACGAATAAATGGGTGAACGTCCCACGAGAGATTTAATGTAATTTGATAAAAGTTAGCTAAACTTAAACACAATATTCATTTGATCTGACCACGATTGCTATCGTTAAGCTCTAAACCAAATTGCGATCTAAACACAAAAGTATTCAATAATTGCTGAGTCTGCCTGCAGGAGACTGACTAACCATCGTTCAAACCCTCGTATTTATCCTATTTTCAATATGGCGTCCATATCCGCAGATTAAATCGAATGACATGAAACGAGTCAAATTGACAGATATTATACTTCCTGTTTTATGAGATATAATGACAAACAGTAATAATGCTAACACACGTGTGTATTTAAAAAATAATCCATACTAATATTATAAATGCGAAAGTGTATCTGTCTGTCTGCTATGCTTTCACGGTCCATCTGTTCAACCGATTTTGATGAAATTTGGTACAGGGATAGGTTGTCGGTAATAATAATAAGTAGCCGGGAAGGCTACTTTTTATCACGGAAAATTAAGGAGTTCCCGCGGGAAGCAAAAAAACTTAGTCCTCGCGAACGAAGTCGCGGGCATCATCTAGTAAGTCAATAAATACTATTACTAGCTAGTTTCTTGCTGGTTCTTCTCGGTAGGAATGGCATTCCGAACCAGTGGTAGATTCACTTGACGATTTAAAAGTACTTGTAAAAGTTTTGAATAAAAAACATTTGAATTGAATTTAATTGAATTTAATTGAATTGAACTAACTGTGAGCATGGTACAATCAATGCCATCAGTTCACAGCCAGCGCTCCAAATGATACGTTTTGAAATTAAAATCGGTTGTACTGAATATGTGACTTCAAGTTAAGGCCCATTTTACTTTGACGCTAATGTGGTCGAACGCTCAATACGATCAATCGAGTTTGCAATGTAAGCGTAGGTACTTGTGACGAATTATTGCGATTGGATTAGTCTCGGTAAACTTATAGTGGACCATTTAAGATCTCGAATTTTTGACGTCCTCCGTGGCGCAGTGATGAGCGCTGCTGTCTTAACGTGCGGAAGTCTCCGGTTCAAGCCCCGGCAGGTACGGTTACTCCGAGTTTGATCGAATTTGAAATACGTCTCACTAAAGTGAGGCGAGAGTGAGCTCCTCCATACATCTACAGCCAGCGCTCCAAGCGGCAACATGGTGAACAAAAAGTCACCGAGTCATTCCCACTCCAAGTGAAATTCGATGAGAAAGATCGAGTCTTTAACTCACCAAACGTACAAAAAATACGTTATGAGTAATGTCATTTGCTATTTTGGCCCTCCGAGTGTTACTTTTTACACAGATTGACATCTCAAAATGCGAGAATGACGTCATTTTCACATTCGATAGCGGATTCATAACTCACCGAAAATATTCCAGTGATAAACTATTATATTGGGACTCGATTATGACTGCGAGGCTTTATTTTGCTTGGAAAAAGATAATGGACGCTGCGGATTGACCGACGTGAAGAGAGGCGTGATAAGGCTCAAGTTAACCGCGTCTCAGACAAAAAATTTCGTTCAGCTATATCGGCTCACGAAGAGAGCTTTTATTTATTTGTGCAAAATGTTGAGGGTAAACAGTGACCTCAAAGGCTCGCAAAGAGTATCGCTGGAGACGAAGGTACGTATGACAATTCATTTGGAAAGTATTGTTAATTCCACATAGTATTTAGGTTATATTTATTGTAGCAGCCCCAAGAACTATGTATTTATTTTATTAGTAACTCTAAGTCGCTGTATTGACAACGCAACGTACCTACTTATCTACTAAACGTAGAGCTATGCATTTACCTACCTACATTTGTACTAAAATACAAAGGTTCATACACACATAAATACCTACCTAAAACATAATTCTGTCAAATTACAGCTGCTTAGTGCACTGCTTTTTTATGCCAATGGCGATTATCAGAGGATGGTTTGTGAGGCCTGTCATCTTGGACAGCAAACTGAGCAAATATGTGCATGATGTCACAGAGGCACTTAACCATCCTAATGTGGTTAGGAAATATGTATATAAAAAAAACTAGATGAGTCCCGCGACTGTGTGGATTAAGATTTTTGATTCCCGCAGGTACTCTTTAATTTTCCAGGATAAAAAGTAGCCTATGTCCATCCCCAGGATACAGGTAGACTGGTGGGAGGCTTCGGCCGTGGCTAGTTACCACCCTTCCGGCAAAGACGTGCCGCCAAGCAATTTAGCGTTCCGGTACGATGCCGTGTAGAAACCGAATAGGGCTATGGGTTTAATATAACTGACATGCCCCTAACAGGTTAGCCTGCTACCATCTTAGAGTGCATCATTACTTACCATCAGGTGAGATTGCAGTCAAGGGCTAACTTGTAGTGGATAAAAAAAACAATCTACTCCTGTACCAAATTTCATCAAAATCGGTTGAGTAGATGGGTTGTGAAAGCATAGCAGACACACAGACTTTCGCATTTATAATATTAGTATGGATTATAGTGTTATAATCATATACTTCCCTCTCCTCTGAAAATAAGCATAAAGCTTGTGCTAGAAATAGGTACAACAATAGACCTGCGATAGATCTTACAACCATTAACCATTGAGCTATTGGTGGTTACTTCATGATTAAATGTTACAGGCTGTGGATGTTGACTGCCGCATCATTAACATCAACCCAAGATACCCAGTATGATTCCACAATCAGTTCATCTTTAAGCTAAAGTTAAAACTCCAATTTTAAAGCTGAACTGAAATGCCTGCATGTAAATCAGGCAATACTATCTTTTAGGTATGATATTTTAAATTAATTTTCTTTAGCAAACCAAATAATTGAGGCCAATTCTGTTGTACACAGGGTTTGAAGCTAGGGTAGGCATTAGTTAGAATACCTATTTATTGACTGTCATGATGAAAAATGAGCATTGATGTATTTCAATATGGGTAAGCAGTGCTTTTGTGCCTCTATGAACTGCACGCCACTGGTTGTACACCATAACTAAATTTAAATGACAGCTCTATTTAAGTTGCTATCCCTTTTACATTATATTTATTTTTCTTGTGGAATTGGCTGGCAATAGATTTAAAGCTGTCATTTAAATTTAGATATTGTGTTAAACAGAATTGGCCACAATATCTAACGGGCTAATTTACATAATTTAAGGGAAAAAAAACACACTGATACTCATAAAATTGTTACTGGAATCCTACACATCTGCCTCTAGTTTGTCTGTTGTGTATATTAATTTTTTTTAACAAAAATGTGTTAATTATTTATTAAATTTGAATATTTCAGAATTCCAATGGAACAGCCCACGGATAACAACTCTGATGTAACAAGTGAAGTGAACAATCCTCTCATCGCATCTTTTGTGGATCAAACCAGGCTGCTGACAATTGCCCAACAAAAGAGACAGATTAATCAATACATATTTCAACTAAAATATATTTGTATGATTACCTTTTCAACCTTTTCAATTTATTTTACAAACACAACACAATATTAAAACAAAATGAGTAGACACATTTGGCTAACTAATCAATGATCATTCTGGCCCAATGCCGATAGACTATTGAGGACTTGTGCCCAATTACATTAAGCACTTTGGTGCTAACTTCCGAGACAGTGGGGTCTCCGCATTTCCAGTTGCACTGAGTGCCCGAACTGCTGCAGTGTTCTCAGTGCGGGCACCTTTTTTTAAATCTTTGTAAGTCTGCAAATAAAAATATAATATTATTATGTACCTGCAACTTTCTTGTGGATAAAATTAGTATATATCAACAGTGGCATGCACAGGGTTTGAATCTAGAGTAGGCATTAGTAGGTCAGAATACCTATTTACTAGCTGTTTTGATGATAAATACATATTGACTTATATCCATTTGGGTAACAGTACTTTTATGAACTGCATGCCACTGTATATCATTTTATTTTGTGTATATTGTAGTTTACTTGACTTTAAGTACTGTAATATGTCGTGATCTTACCTGCTTTCAGTGTTCGACAGTCCTGTCTGGCCCATGCTCTTTTAAGATATCTTTAGGTATTTGCAACTGGAAGTCCGCCCTTTTGGCGCTTAACAGTCCTGTGAACTCACCACAGTGGCTTGGTGGTCGTATGTCGACTAACATGTTTATTTGTTGTTTCTTGATCTAAATGAAGAGAATAATAGTTGATTATGGCGATAAAAATAGACGAACACGTTTGAATAAATATGAAATATTAATTTAATATCAATAATAGGTAAACAGAAAGATTTGTCGAGAAAATTAGTTCAGTTTACATTTCGCATTCGCATCTACTTACTTTTAGGCACAGTTTATGTTCGCTTTCCCTCCATGTACAATCAATTATAATTAAAAAACAAGTTAAACCGGTGAATCCGAATACCACTACCCACTACATAGGAGCCGAAACGAAAATTATTAATTGTAAATAAAACAGAGTACATTATTTAGATACTACAGCGCGACCGCGTATCTCTGACAGCTAAAGTGTAACGATCGCAATCACCTCTGATTGGATAACACTCTTCCACTATTGGACAAAATCCATTGAAGTAGCAAGAATACCATAAATTTAGCCAATCACAACAATTGATACTGTAACAATGATTGATGCAGAATACCGACAAAAAATGCTGGTCAATATCACGAGCAGTGTTACCAACTCTCGAAAATATTTGTCCCTAAAACATAAGTCAAAAAGCCCCAAATATATTTTTATACGACTGCCTGAAAAAAGGAGTATATTGTTTTCAGTATGTATGTATGTAAGTATGTATGTATGTATGTATGTATGTGAGTTTGTATATTCCACCATAACTTCTATACGCCTGACCCGATTTTGATAAATGAGGTATCGTTAGAATCCCTAGCTTATTCCGGGTGACATAGACTAGTAAAATTTTTAAAAAAATTGATGGGGTGACCATGGTCCCGCATTAAAGACTAAAGTTGAAAAAAAAAATCGAAAATAAGATTAACTATATAATCATCATCTAGAAAATGATGAGTAGATTCCAAAAATATATAACATTATAGTTCAATATCCAGTGATTCACAAACAAATATCATTTAATAAAAATGTGAATAAGACTCCAAAGGCATGCAAATCGCTTCATAAGGAGGTAAACTCCGAAAATAATATAGCAGGGCAGTCGTATTTTTTAATTCATTAAATTAATTTCACTTGTTTACCGTACATTCAAAATTAAGATTCACAATGAATGATTCAAATTTTCGCTAATAATGAAAATCTTAATTTTGGAATTACGGTTTTCTTATTGATCGTAAGAAAAAATTACAATAAACATTATTTTTAGAAAATTAAATATTGAACAAGTAACTTCAAAAAATTATAATAATTATACAACCAATATTTTGTTTGACTTGTTATTCATTCAACTCCGCATTCTTAATAATAAGAATCGGTAGTAGATGATAGATCTAAGAAATAAAAAATAGGTAAAAAATATAAGAAGCCAAAAAATCCCTAAAAATATAAGGGCCCTAAAAGAAGCCCTTCGCATTTGTTTACGCCCTAAATTTGGGGCCAAAAGCCCTAAGTTGGGAACCATGATCCCGTGCATAGATAAAACACAGACTTAAGATAAAAATAATGACTCTTTGACATAGAGTAGACATGAATTTTGAAATACTGTGGCATTTTACATCTTAAATCCATGATTTTCTTATAATGGCAACAATTGCGAGGACAAGTCTCTCTGCCTCGGACTGCAACAGTCAAGTGTGGTCTGGCGGTACTGGCTGCTATTTTCCCTCGTAGTACGTACGTTCGATATCCCCCTCCTTGAAATCACACTTTTCAGCATCGATTTGCATGTTCGCGGGAGATATCTGTCCCCCTGAGGAGACAGATTGGAATTATTTATTATTATTAATAATTAATGTTGTATGCATTTGGTTGGGGTAGGTACCTCGAGGGTACTTAATACTAGTTCCACTGAGTTTTTATTCCCCAGTAGTTCACCTGTGGATAAATAGTTGCATAGAAATACATATAACGGGGATTCAAAGACATAACCTAGGCATCTTGCATTTAATGACAACTAGTGATGAGTAATGAATTTATTAATGTGCTGATTTCTGACAGATTTCTCATACGTCTGGCAACTCTGCGGGCCTATCACACAGCCTATCCTAGCGATCGGCGACTTTGAATGATTTCATCCGAATTATTTGATTATACAAATAATTCGAATCATTCGAATGATTTACCAAAATTATTAACTAACATACTCCACTAATTGATACTAATTTGATTCTATTAATGATAGTTACAAACTTGATTCGAATATTGATTTAGATATTGATTACTGATTTAGAAATCGGTACAGTAACAAGGAATTTCAAAATGGCGCTGACTTAAAAAATTTTGGTTACAGTTTCATGTGTTGTCATTTAGCCACCTCCCGGCCAGTTGCCAGGATCCTCAGATATCGATTTTGAACGGAATCAATATAATATTTTTAGCTGCTAAACATTAAATTTAACTCCCTAAAATAATAAAAAACTCGCTAAAGTGGCAACACTGGAAACCCCAAGCTTTTTGAATGTTTTGATTAGAGCCAAACTGCCAAAAAACTGTCAAATTACGCAATGAAAAATGCCAAAATGCCGCATGTATCTGTCTCACTTTTTTGCGAATGTATGAGAGAGACAATTGTTGCGATCGTTTTGTCATACGATTTACTAACTCCGTTTACTCACTTTGACAAAACGTGCCCGTTTGACAAACTCATGGTATGGAAATATTCGCTTACACTTGGCGAGGTGAGGTCTCACGTCGATCAATCGAATTTGCAATGTAAAAACTCGGAGTAACGCTAAGGGTCAATTTGAGAATTTATAATTTTCTGAATTTTCCTTGGTTTGGCCCGGTGGGAGTCTTCGGCCGTGGCTAGTTACCATCCTACCGGAAAAAACGTGCCGCCAAGCGATTTAGCGTTCCGGTACGATTCCGTGTAGAAACCGATTAGGAATAGTTATTAGGTATGGGTTTAACATAACTGCCATGCCCCTAACAGGTTATCCCGCTAACATCCTAGACATCATCACTTACCATCAGGTGAGATAAGTTGTAGTAGATTTAAAAAAAAATTACTCGCGAAAAAATGTCACAAGTTTGTGTCGACCTCAGACTGACACAATGCAGGTACGTCCCACTGTAAATCAATCTGCCAAGTTTGCGCTGGACAGCCCAGAACACCGGTATGCAAATTCCGGGCTATTCGGGTCAACCAGAGTCCGGTAAAGAGGCTTTAGCGAATTTTTATGAAGCAATTTTTAATATAGTTCTACTGCTATGTTAAACCTTCCCTACCTATGCTCTCTACGAGTTTTAAACTTATCGTAGGGATCAGACAAAACCTATTTATTTATTATTTATAACTATACGTGCGCCTATTTTTCAGTCGATCGTCCAAACCATTTGTCTGTATGTCTCAGACATTTTAAAAATCAATTATAAGACCTGCACAATTGAAATTCGGTGCAGTTATAGAAACCAGCTACTTACAGCTATACTAGAAAAAATAGAATCTCGCAACCCCCAAACAGGAGGTCAACGTGTAGCCATGAAGGTCTAGAGTCTAGACCTTCGTGGCTACATGACTAGAGCTCACCTCAATCTCTCTATCTAGAGTCTAGACCCTCTGCTCTAGCCACGTAGCGGCAGGTATATTTTGTATATTTATGTCGCAGTGCATTTCCGTGCCGTGTTGCTTAAGTGGGCCCAACTCCATACAAACTCATACAAAGAATAATTACCGCTACGTGACTTTAGGGCTAGACCTTAAGATCATTGATGTAGAATTTTAGTAAGTAAGACACTTTCGCCATATAAGTATGATTTACTAATAATGTAGGTTCTAACTGTGCAAGCATCGACTGCTAGTCACGATAAAACCCTAAAGGCAGACCGCAAGTCTGCTATCTAAACGAGTAAGTGCAGGTATTACCGATATGCAAATTTCCCCACTTTCAGTACCGATAGGTTTTTATAGGTACCTCTATTTATGTAGTATAGTCAATAAAAAGCCTCTTACGCTGGTAATTTAGTCTTGTACTTAATGTACCTAATGGTTTAATACGTATCTACATAAAGACGACCTTTTTTTGACGACCTCCGTGGCGCAGTGTTGAACGCTGTTGTCTTAACTTGCGGAGGTCCCGGGTTCCCTGGTCTTGCCTGGTAGGAGGCTTCGGCCGTGGCTAGTTACCCTACCGGCAAAGACGTCCCGCCAAGCGATTTAGCGTTGCGGTACGATGCCGTGTAGAAACCGAATAGGGGTATGGGCTTAATACAAGTGCCATGACCCTAACAGGTTAGCCCGCTATCACCTTAGACTGCATCATCACTTACCATCAGGTGAGATCGCAGTCAAGGGCTAGCTTGTAGTGGTTAAAAAAAAACACGTGCCAAATGCTGGTAAGTTAATACCTAAGAAGGTACTTACTGCATGCATACACAAAGTAGCTTAGCCAGCAGAAAAAGAAACAAAGAATTTAAGGCATTGAGACATCGATTTTAGTTATTGGTTGTCCGTTAGGTTTTCGAGCTGAGTCGAATCGAATTCCAATAATTTGCCACCTATCGATTTTACTATGAAACTGCCTCTCTTAGCGGCGTGCTGAAGTGCGCTGAGTCGAGTGTATTCGTATCAGACACCAAAATAACAAATATAACTCGATTCGACTCGGCACGATTCGGCTGTGGTCGACTCCGGACTTGTTCAGCTCGTTTCAGCCTTTTTTATTTTTGAAGCAAGCATAATTTTAATACATAAATCCATAGTCGATTTTTCTGCAACACTAAACGAATATCCAGTATTACTTAAATAAAATAAAATTATTATTTTGCCGCAAAAATACTTCAATCTTGGTAGCCATGTTGTGCCTGAAAGATAACAAAGGATTCTTATCATTCATCAGGTTAATACAATATTAAGCTGGCTCATATCCGGACCGCATCACTGAATATCCAGTCCGACCCCTCGCGTTCATCCCCTCACTATTTGATTCATTTGGGGACTCACCCCTCCCGAGGACATTAAATTCCATGACTAGTGTATGACTCACACTGGCCATTCACTCTTATACCTAGATATTGTTTATTAGTTTTGCACACCCGTACATATTAGTTTTTGGACCTACCCAGACAGCTATGGGGTCTAGAAAAAGGTTTCTATCTGGTTTCTACCGTCGAGTTTCTATCTGGTTCTTCGCGGCACAAATGCCATTCCGAACCAGTGGTAGATCCACTTGACGATTCAAAAGCACTTGTAAAACTTATTTGAATAAAAAATATTTTGAAAAACAGCTGTCTTGACTTCGTACAAGTTGGATGAGGAAATTAAGAGTAACTAGATGAAGGACGGGGATATTTCTGGATTCACGCTCTTTTCATGCTCAGAAGGTTACCTAAAACCGTACAGGTAGCTTATTCATTATCATTATTTTTTATCATTTATTTTAATATGCCTCAGTGCAGCGGCATCAGCAGCAAACGGTTTATAATTGTGCCAAATTTCAACTGTTTAGCTGTCATAGTTTATTTGGTAATGGCTGTGACGCAAATTTAATGGACAAGTTAATAAATAAAAATAACTAGGTATTAACAAGTGTAAGGGAGAATCCAGAAGTAGGTCTCAATAAACTCTTTAATATATTTGTCCTCTCATTTGAAACTTGCACGAAAAAATGGTTGAACGTGTAGATGTTTCACGAGAGATTTAATTTAAATACAAAAAAATGGCTACACATAAAAACAATATTCATTTGAAAAACAAAGATAGTATTGGTCAGTTGGTGAGTTTTCAAAAACCTCGCTAGTCGCTTTACATCCCTAGGAAGAGCCTCAGCACAGTAGGCTGACTGAATAATGAAATTCAAAAGATTTTTTTTTTCTGTTATTGAGTACCAATTAGCAGGGGTGCTCAATATAATTACAATCTAGGCAGACTATTTGACTAATAAGTAATTTTTCTTTAACCTAAGCTTATAATTATCTTATGTGCTAAGAAATTGTCCAATGACGTATCTTAGTCTTTATTGTTGCTAATAGACACTTTGTTCATGTGTTCTTTTATGCAGCACTATCACTACACTATCACTAGTCACTATGCATTAACTTAAAGGGTTTTGTCCTTTTTAGTCTTCTCACTAATTGCGTAACGTTGAGCAACTGGATTGCCTCAACGTTAACGTGATGGTGAAAATTTGGTGATGACTTTGTCGACGTATTCAAGTTTCAGGTCCCGATGAATTACGTCATTTCTAATGTACCACGGTGCATTCACGATGTTACGAAGTACTTTGTTTTGGAACCTTTGTATTATTTGTATATTGTTTTTTTAGTGCAGCCCCACAGCTGTATGCCATAAGTCCAAATAGGCATTAGAACTTGTTTATATAATAGAATTTTATTGTGTATTGACAAACAAGATTTTTTGCCAAGTAACCAATACATATTTTTACAACGTATTTCTAACTGTTCTCGTTTCTTTTTAACATGCGTTTTCCACCTCAGTTTAGTATCCAGTGTCATACCGAGGTATTTAGCTGTATTAACATACGTTATCTGTTGCCCATTAATGTAAATCGGGTTGTATTTCGGTGCTTTATTTGTGAAATCTATATGAACCGATTTTGATTCGTTCAACTTAATTCGCCACCTGGTCGTCCAGTCGTAGACTTTATTAATGGAAGCTTGGACTTTTGTGACTGCTTCATCGTGACTTTTTCCAATTCCTAGTATGGCAGTATCATCAGCGAAAGTAGCAATCACATTGTTTTCTGACACCGGGATATCACTGGTATACAAAAGGTACAGGACCGGACCAAGTACACTTCCTTGTGGAACCCCAGCTTTTATTTCCTTCAGTTCTGAATATGCATCTTCTTGACGAATTCTGAACATTCTTTTAGTAATATATGATTTCTAAATTTCTGCAAATGCTTTGTGCAACATTATATTCAGCTTATATATAAGTCCTTCATGCCAAACTTTGTCGAAGGCTTGCGCTACATCTAAAAATACAGTAGTGCAAACCTTTTTTTCTTCTAATGTTTGCTCAATTATGTTAACTATTCCATGAACCTGATCAAATGTAGAATGCTTTTCTCTGAATCCAAATTGGTGACTTGGTACGAGATTTTTGTCATCTATTATGGCTTTAATTCTCTTAAGCAATAGTTTTTCAAATAGTTTGGACATTATGGGTAGCAGTGAGATTGGCCTGTATGACGTTGTTTCTTGGAGAGGTTTCCCTGGCTTGGATATCATTATAACTTCAGCAATTTTCCATAAATCAGGTACATACTTAAGTCGAAATGCTGCATTGATTAAATTAGTAAGCTTAACTAGAGCTTTGCGTGGTCGATTATTTAAGACTTCCCCGGTGATAAGATCGTAGCCCGGTGATTTCGTTTGACTGAGGCTATATTTTATTTCCCGTAATACTTGTTTTGGTGTGACAAGTTTTATATCGATGTCTCCCTCTATTGGTTGAGTTTGCTGGAGGTCATTTTGATGAGTGTGACCATCGTTTGGTTGGAATATACTTTGAAGATGATGTGCAAATAATTTAGCTTTTTATGTATTGTTGATTGCCCATTTGCCATTAACATCCCTGATTGGAGGAATTTGTGTTATAGGTCTTTTCATGTTTTTTGTGACTTTCCAGAGGGCATAGTTAGAATCACGATCAGCGGTCAAGCTTTGAAGGTGTTTTTTAAGGTGGCTTCATTAAATTTTTGTATTGCTCTCTTACTTTGTTTGGTTAAATTGTTTAGAAGTCTTTTATCTTGTGGGGATCGTGAATGATGCCATTGTTTCCTCTGTTTTCTTTTTTTAAAGAAAATTGCTAGCAATTTTATAAACCGCAATAATTTATTTTCCGAGCAAACGCTTTTCAAACGTCACATTAAAGCCCATTAGATTAGGGTTGCGAAATAAATATTTATCGTTGGTTTTTCCACGTTTAATTTACCTTAAATGCATTTAGGTTTTTATAAAGCATTTATTGTCGAATTTGTATCCTATATCCATGCTTGTAATACTTTTTTGTAACGCACGAATAGAACCGTAGTTTTCGAAATGTTTAAACTCGAACTCCCCTGGTTCGAGTTGTAACACTATATAAAAAAGGCTTTACGAGCTTAAATTCTAAATAAATTAAAAAGGTAATTTTTCCGGCTCATCGCATATTTGACGCATCGGTGATTGTAGGTATAATATGATAAGAGCAATAATGTCTACATAAAAAAAATCTTTATTTTTTTAAATAATTATGTACTTTGTTCCTTACTTTTTTGAGAGGCAACTTTTTTTTCACTGTTCCTTTAATTTATTTGAACTCGATGTAATTTATTAAGTAACGTTGACTTCGTTCTCGTGGGTGGTATTTTTATTCCGGCGAAATTTATATTTGATTTTCCGAGATAAAAACAGTCAGAAACACTTTCGCATGTATACCAAACTAGATGATGTCCGCGACACTTCGACCGCGTGGATTAAGTTTTTGTATTCTCGCGGGAACTCCTTAATTATCCATGATAAACTACTGTTTATCACTGTATGGTTCTGAATGTTGGGCGGTGAAAGGGACGGATGAAAGAAAAGTACAAGCGACTGAAATGGCGAATGTTGAGATGGATGTGTGGTGTGACTAGAATGGATAAGATTAGGAATGAATATATAAGGGGAAGTCTGAAAGTAGCGCCAGTGATAGAAAAGATGAGGAGTAATAGGCTAGCATGGTATGGGCATGTTATGCGGAAGGATGACAGGCATATTACGAGAAGAATGATAGATATGCATGTGGAAGGAAAAAAGAGAAGAGGGAGACCAAAGAAAAGATGGATGGATTGTGTGAAAGAGGATATGCGTATAAAAGGGGTGAATGATAGATTGACGGATAACAGAAGTGAATGGAAGAAGAAAATATGTTGTGCCGACCCCACGTAGCGTGGGACAAGGGCAGGAAGAAGAAGAAGAAACTACTGTTTATCACGGAAAATTATAAAAAGGGAAAAAGCTAATGCAAATCTCCTTTTCCGGGATGCCAACTATCTCTATACCAAATTTCATCAAAATTGGTTGAAAAGATGGCCCATGAAAGCGTAGCAGACAGACAGAGAGACGGACAAACAGAAACACTTTCGCATTTATTATATTATAGTATGGAAGTATGGATATTTTTGATTACAGATATTTATCGTCAGTTGAATGCTAAGTAGATAATTATTCAACGATTAATTTATTGTACTACATTGCGGCCTCGACCCGGCTTGGGAGACTGCGGGTAGAGACAACCGCAATTGAAAAACTACTGCTGTAGTTTTGAATAAATTATTAGATACGGTTCACGCGTGACAATTAATTTATTCTACTTTAAAATACGATTGGTACGTTCGTCTATCAATCGATGCGGGCTTACTTGGAAGGAATGTGGTATTATAATTAAACTTGCTATGAGTATAATCGGTTTCTACGTATCGGAATCCTCAGTGCTCGGTTATTTGTGCCAGTTGGCTGTTACGGCCTAACTGCACCCGAAACTTCCTACCAGACTAGCAGAGACAAAATAGAAATAAACCACTAGTTGCCCTTACCGGGAATCGAACCCAGGAAGTCTTGCGATTTTACCATCGAACAAATTTATAATTACCACAGCGGCAGGAAGTCGTTAAAATAAGTAATTAATCACACTTAATATTATAAAGGCAAAGTGTATATTATGTGTAACTATGAGTATGTTTCACGCAAAAGCTACTGGACAGATTTGGCTGAAATTTGGAATGGAGATAGATTATACCCCTGGATTAACACATAGGCTACATTTTATCCCGAAAAATTAAAGAATTCCCGCGGGAAGCAAAACATCCTCAATCCACGCGGGCGAATTCGCGGGCATCGTCTAGTCTAAAATGATTCCGATTTGGTTGAAAAAGCAAAAATTCCTCTCGTAGTTACCGAAACACGAAACGAAAGTCCTTGAAAATCCAACCGGTTATGAAACAGCTGGAAAACTCTGCGTCGACACTCTCCTTGACATTCTGGCTCGCGCGACTCCTAGCGGCCGCTCGAAACAATGACGATTTATGTAACTATATGTTAATATCATAATAAATTAATTAATAAAAACTTTTATTGTGTTACATGTTTGCACAAAAACATTTAAATCATACTAATATTATAAATGCGAAAGTGTGTTTGTTGGTTTGTCCTTCAATCACGCAACAGAGCAACGGATCGACGTGATTTTTGCAAGGGTATAGTTGGAGACCTGGAGACTGACATAGGCTACTTTTTATCCCTTTATTTTATTCCTGAAAATTAAGGAGAACCCGCGTGAATCTAAAAAACTTATTCCACGCGGGCATCAGCTAGTAATAAATAAATTCTTCAACCGGTGTTACAATAAACTCATGAGGGTATATCTAGAAAATATGTTATAAGTATAAAGTGAAATTATTGTGATAGCCGAAACATTTAAGTATATTATAAAAACAATGTTTTTCTCTGTAAGTGAATTATACTTACAATTCTTTGGAAAAAATAAATTCTTTAACGTAAAAAAAAATAAAAACTAAAAGGACTTGCAAGTAGCAACAAGACAATTGGTCACAAACTCAGCCTAGTGCTGAGCATTGGCTACAATACCCAGCGCTGATTTTCAGTTTTTTCCTGTCTTATTAGTATTAAAAATTCATAATTTTATGTCAGCAAACTCACATCATACCTTTTTTAAATATAGTACCAGCTGATGCCCGCGACTTTGTCCGCGTGGAATAAGTTTTTAAAATTCCCACGGGAACTCCTTAATTTTCGGGATAAAAAATAGCCTATATGACTCCAGGTCCTCATCTATACCAATAAAAAATCATGTCGATCTGTTGCTCTGTTGCGGCGTGATTGACAAAACAAAAACACTAGCGAGTACACGTGCAGGCGGGTCACATATTGAGTAATTACCTACCGCCCATGAACATAGAGAAAACGACATAGAGAAGACGAAAAGTAGCGACGAAAGGGCGAAAACAATAGGGACAGTCAAGAAGGAAACTAGAAGATCTAATTCGGTCACCCATTCGGTTACCGAACCGGGTCAAAGTTGCAATTATACATCAAATTATGACTAATGAATCACATTACTAGGAGAGAGATCAGGCGCAGGACCGACGGCTTCACGTGCTCTCCGAGGCATGGAAGTGAACCAAGACGGTACAATACAACCGCATATTCCTTTGCCTACGGCAGATTTTTCATATTACTCAAACCTTTTTTCAACGTGAATTTGCGATTCACTCACAATAATCACATCTCCAGAAAAGAGCATCTAAATAGAACTTTCAAGGTATAAAAACAGCCTTACAGTGCCTAAGCTCATTCACCACTGCTAATAAACATAATCGTTAACCTCAATCGAAAATTACTCGAAACCTTACCACTTGATTACTTATATAGCTATTGTTTCGCATCAATTTGTATATAATCTAGCAAATTGGTTCAGAAGATATGCAATAACCCCTTTTTAATGGTTTAACACGCAGAAATAACTTTCTCAGTTCCGTTTTCCGTGCTAGAATAGGTAGGTACGTTTTCTGTTTGCGTTACCACAAGTACTGTATTTTCTTTCTCCTCATAGAATTTGAATCACTATTAAATTGGTTTTGAATCAATATTAATTTCTTTCTTACGTATGAACAAAAAATGTGTACATAACACCAACTTAATACTCAGACACTTACATCACATCCAGACTAGTTAAGTCGCAATCCATTCACCGCATACATCACTGCCCGTAACACTACACCACACGTTTCGACAATCCGATGACTTGTCGATAACTTATCGATATGGTACGTCACTGCGTCACCGCGTCAGAGCAGCTAACGTGTGAACTGTCGACGGGTAGGGACGTAACTGCGGGTGAAATGGCTAGAACCGCGCATGCGTGTCAAGTTACTTACGTAGGGGATGGATTCGCGTAATGGTCTTGTCAAACCTTTCTAGGTTTCCGAATTCCGATAGCGTGTTGAAGGGCTCTCCCTTGCTCGTCTGAATTCATGGGTGAACACCGTTGACGCACACAACTCGAAGATATTCAATACCTAGAGACATTGTTGTTTTCCTATACGTATGTACCTACAGTGTGTGCAAAATTGATGGTTGTAATTCGGCTTGAGAATGCCGAAACCAAATTGTGCACCGATTTTATTCCTGCTTTTTCCATGCTGGAATTTGCATAATTTGCTCATCGTGCTTGATATAATTTTTTGTAAGATGGATAAGCACTGAATACCATTGATGTACAAACCCTAAGATATTCAGTGCGTAATATGTAGACAATAGAGACACTGCAGCAGAGATAACTGTCGAAAACAAAATTGTAAAACTCCTTTTTATTTATACGGCTGCGTGAAAAAAGGAGTATATTGTTTTCAGGGTTCATGTATGTATGTATGTATGTGTGTATGTATGTATGTATGTATGTATGTATGTATGTATGTCTGTATGTATGTATGTATGTATGTATGTGAGTTTGTATATTCCACCATAACTTCTATACGCCTAAACCGATTTTGATAAATGAGGTATCGTTAGAATCCCTAGCTTATTCCGGGTGAAATAGGCTAGTAAAATTAAAAAAATTTTTTTAGATGGGGTGACCATGGTCCCGTATCAAAGACAAAAGTTGAAAAAAAAAAACGAAAATAAGATTAACTATATAATCATCATCTAGAAAATGATGAGTAGATTCCAAAAATATATAATATTCAGTTCAATATCCAGTGATTCACAAAAAATATCAAATAAAAATGTGAATAAGATTCTAATTTAACTAGATTAATTTAGATTTATAACTTTTTAGTTCGTTTTTTGGCAGGGCACTCGTTTTTAATTTTTTTTAATTTCATGCTCTTTCAATTTGGACCATTTACTATCTCTTAGAATTCAGATCTCTTCAATCTTTTTTGAAAGAAATTAGAAATACCAGGTTCTTCTAAAACATGCAATTTATTGCAGGATATAAATTATTATGCGTTTGCTTTTAAAAGCAACATACATAATAAACCTTAGTTTAAAAATGTCATTCTGGAGTAAGACTGATAGATAAGTTAGTGAAACGGAACTTAATATTTACCTTTATCACAGAATAGGTATATCAATGTACCACAGAATACCAACTAGCTTATAGTTATTTAATTTGAACCCACTAATAACCATAACAATATGTGTATCTTCGGTGTTCTCTATAAACGGTGAATAGCGATGCCGCAAATGCAATGATTACAGAACGCCTTCGTTAGGTAATGTAATTTAGTGGGGTCAACGACTATTTTATTGCAAGAGCTGTTTGTTTGACTTCGGGTCGACAGGAGGGAGCGATTCGTGGAATTAATTAGGTCACCGGTTACCTGGTCAGACGTGGCTGACTGCCTCCTTGGTCTACTTTTTAGCATGTTCGACTGAGACCGACGAGGTCCCGGGTTCGAGTCCAGGGTCGGGGAAGTGGATCTTTCTGGCAAGAAATTCTCAGCGCTAACCCGGAGTTAGGAAATTGGCGGTGTTCCACCCCCGTGCATCGGAGAGAACGTAAAGCCGTCGGCCCTGCGCCTGACCTCTCAACGGTCGTGTCGGATTTTTCGTCCCATCGGGCTATGAGAGTAAAGAAACAGAGAGTGCACCTGTGTTTGCGCACACACTGATGCACTATAATGTCTCCCGCACAGATGGCTTATCTCTCAAGCCTAGTAACTAAAATTACTATGAAGAAAATAATAATTAAAATATTCTCAACAAATAACCTATTACAAAAAATCTACAGCATTTATATTTAAGAGTTATTCTAATGTAGACACCTTCCATGCTTTTCATCAAAATTCTTTCAGAAGTTTTTGGGAGAAAGCGAAACGAACATCTCTATCCAAACATTCATACTTAAGCATTAATAATAAATGAGTGAATTCTTTGAATTGTGTTGAATGATGAACACGAGTAATGATGAACATGAGTACACCACAAAGAAATTATACATTAATAAAATACAGCAAATTAAGCTAGAAAAAGTAAGTATCAATCTGGCGGTATTATCGCTACTGTATAGCGATCTCTTCCAGGCAGCCAACGGTTTAAAAGGGCATAGGTACAAATACAGTCGGTAGATAGTGCAGAAATAACAAAATAAATGAAAAATACACAAAAATATTAAAACTCGAACAAAAGTTCGAACTTGAAGGAACAACGGTGTTATCAGTGGAAATATGTAGTTCCAGAAGATAGAAATCGATTGTTCCGGTCGAGCGCACGGGTCAGCATTCTTTTATATCGCGTATTGGGCTTAATGGACTGCTTCTGATCGCTGAATACAACCTTAAGAGGCAAACCTTACGCTGGGAAATGCTAAGCCTTCTTACGAAGCAACTTACTGTATTTTTGATTCATTTTGTTTTAGATACTTCTATAGTAGCGAGTATAGCGACAAAGTTCTTTCATTAAGTTTGTTTCATTTTGTATTTAAATAGGTATCATAGGAAGTGCTTTCTTGGTTTAAGTCTTGTAAGGTTGCTTTTAGGTAAGGTATAATATTAGTGTGATGATGGTTTCTATCCAGAAACTGTTAAGGGTCGAACTGGTACCTAGTCAATGAGCATGGGTCTTCTCTCAAAATGAGAAGGCTTCGGGCCATACTTAGTCGACCACTTAATATAAGCGACAATTGGCGGAATTCACAGACAGATATCAAGACACGCGGAAGCGTGTCCAGCCAAAGTTCAAAAAAACTGGCGAGCAGCACCGTGTGTAATATTACACGAACCATTTCGAGCCACTTTTGACCCCCTCATAACTCAAAAACTATTTCACATAAACATGTCAAATTTGGCGCATATATTGAGACCCGTGAGATACATATGTGCTCCAAATTTCATAAGCACACCTCAAATGGTTATTTAGATATAAACGTACAAAAATCGTCATTTTTATGATCTACCTAGGTATAGATCAAAACTCTGACACGGGGCATACTACCATTGCTTAAAGCCGTATTATTTTAATACTGTTGACGTTTATGTTGTAGTGTTATAATCATTATTTTAAGGACGTCAAAGTACGTGACATTCAACCGTTATTTTGAAACAATACTGCTTTAAGCGGTGGTAGTAACTCCTTAACTATTGAAAATGACACATAATTATTATTTTAATGTAAATAATAATGAATAATAATATAGTTGCATTAAAACTTTACCTTCGTATTCATGCATTTTGTGCAACGAAACGTCATTGACAGAAAAGAAGAAACGTATTTGAAGTCGTCAGTTCAAGCTGTCAGTCATTGTGATTTGTATTCATTGTATAGAGTGGTTTTAGTGATATCGACTGTTTACCGTGCTTGTTTTCAATGTTTCACTAAAAACTTTTGATTTTGAACTTTTGCAATCATAATTGATGAGATGTAGAAATGTGCTGTAGAGGTAGTCTGACCATAGATGTAATCTGTCAATGTCAGTGTAACTCTAGGTACACTATATATTTTTCTTGAGAATTCTCGTCTTTAATTATCTTGTACAATGAGTCGTACAATAGAATTACTGGTGGGTGACACACTGACCTTAAACCGAATAATAAGTACCTACTAATGTAAAACGTAAACTAAACTAATAGAAAAGTCCTATTACAGTGTAAAGGATTATTTGAATGATAGCAAGGCATTGGTATGAATTGTTACAGCGGCTGATTATGTAATGTTATATTATAAGTACATATATATAATTTCAAATATTTGTGAGATGGTGATAATAAAAAAAAGCGGAGTTTATTGCGGGCTCTTCTCAGACCAGGCCACATTTGGAACCCTCGTAGCTTTAGTTTTAAGATACCGTAGTTAATTATTACCATCACCTCTTATGCTCTGGAAGCATGACGTTCAGAAGGTGTACTTTGTAGGTACATATTTTGGATAAATATGTTTTGAGTTTGAGATTGAGTTCAATAATTTCTGTACAAAAAGTAATGATATCCCATCAAAAACATAAATGTAAAATGAGAGCCAAGTTCAAAATTGTGATATATATGCCTTGGTTGTTGACTGCAGCGACAAAAGAAGTGAGATCTAAATGGGTGCCAAGTTCAATGGTCAGTCCTGCAATTTATTTATCCCATCAAAAACATAAATGTGAAATGAGAGCCAAATTCAAAATTGTGATATATATGCCTTGGTTGTTGACTTCAGCGACAAAAGAAGTGAGATCTAAATGGGTGCCAAGCTCAATGGTCAGTCCTGAAATTTATTTATAACAACATATAATATTTTATAACAACTTAAAATATCATTTCTTCTTATAACTTAGTATAAAATGTTGAAGACTAAGGCTTTGGCTTGGCTAGTTTCCATATACGAATTATTATTAAGTAGGTACCTAAAAGTACAGTTTCTACCAGCTAGCCAAATTTTCGGAAGAATAAAATAAGAACTTACAGCTTTACAACTTGTGAAGGCTATAATTTGTATATGAAAACTAGCCAAGCCAAAGCCTAAGTCTTCAACATTTTACACTAAGTTATAAGAAGAAATGATATTTTAAGTTGTTATAAAATATTATATGTTGTTATAAATAAATTTCAGGACTGACCATTGAGCTTGGCACCCATTTAGATCTCACTTCTTTTGTCGCTGAGGTCAACAACCAAGGCTTATATATCACAATTTTGAATTTGGCTCTCATTTCACATTTATGTTTTTGTTGGGATAAATAAATTGTAGGACTGACCATTGAACTTGGCACCCATTTAGATCTCACTTCTTTTGTCGCTGCAGTCAACAACCAAGGCATATATATCACAATTTTGAACTTGGCTCTCATTTTACATTTATGTTTTTGATGGGATTTAATATAATGGAGAACTCTTAGGCATACAGTTTTACGATGCCTTCCTCCAAAGTCAAAAAGGTAAAGTGATGCATTGCTGGTTCAAACCTCTGACCCCCGAAGCCGTCCGTGAAGCCGGAGTCCTAACTAGTAGACAATCGCACCTTTGTTTCTTTGCGCTTGAATGAAAAACAAAGGAAATACACTTGGAGAATACTTGAAGAAAACTGTTATCTTTAATTAAAGAGCTTTAAGTAGTACTCTTAATTACACAAATAATTTTCATATTTTAATTTGAGAGTCATTGTAGCTGACAGTGCATTGCAATCTCGACACAGCGTAAAATAATCAGCATAACAAATAAACTCTACTTATAGGACTTACTGTCGTACTCAAAGTCGCTACTTAAGGAACTCCATAAGTAATGATTTAGCTATTCTGAGCGCGGCAGTTAGTTATCTATTTATTTAAGTCTTTACAATCTTTACAATCGTGCACTGTAGAGTCAACATCTCCTGAAGATGCTGTCGGAGTGAAACGTGCGTTGAGAATAATTTGGAAGATTTGTGTGGTGTGGTGAATATCGCAAGCTACAAGTGCAAGATACGCGCTGTATCACATACATTTACCTACTGTGGCGGATTCTAGCAAATTAAACTTCTAGTTCCTTCATTATCATGGACTTCCGCAAAGTAACGCCTGCTTCTATTCACCTATTAATAGTTTGAAATTTTAAAAAGGCAGTTATATTTTAACACAGTAGATGCCTATTCAGAATTCCTATTATCGCCGACAAAGCACATGTTGATCAACCGTTTTTATTAGACTGTGACAATCACATCCAACTTTTAATTTTCGAAATTTCCTTTGTCTAGACTTTCCCAAGCTGCTATTACTATCATAATGAACTGTAGGAATAGGTCGTGAACGCTCGGCAATGGAGTGCCCGGTGCAAAAACGCTGTATAAAAGGTCCTCAGGTCCTTTATTTTGCTGAAGGTAATAGAACAATTGCATTTGGCTCGCAGACAGGCTGTCATTAAGGATTCGCGAGAGCAAACAAAGAGTTGAGTGCATTGTTAATTTGTTTAAAAAAAGTCAAAATAAACTGTGGTGGTCTGTTTTCCAAGGCAAAAAGAGGAGTGTTATAAGTTTAACGTGTATATCTTTGTCTGTCTGTGGCATCGGAGCTCTCAAATGGATAAACCGATTTCAATTTTATTTTTCTGTCTGAAAGGTGACTTGATAGATAAGTAGTATTATAAGGAACTAGGAAGATCATTAGCACTTTTCTAGTTGAATGAAATTGGTATTCTGTTACTTCAATATATCCATGGTTATTTTTAATATAGCTTTTAACTTTTAATTCTAGGTTCGGTCTAGGTCCTTAGCTGCAAGTTGTAGGCTAACTTTCTTAAAACCTAGAATGCTCATGCCAGTGTACGGGGCCCAAATAAAATGGAATATAGGTAAACGGAAACAGTGACTCAATGCTAAGAAGACCCAAACAGACCTGTTTGTGTCAGATAGAACCTTACTTATTAGTCAAAAAGAAAGTATGAATATTACATTAAATCCCGGGATGACAAGCAAAAATAAAGGATCACGAAATCGAAACAGATTCCCGCGGACGCGACTCGACGAGTTCCATCCCGCATTTATCCTCATTATGTTGAAAGAATGGCAAATGGATGACTTTCACTAGCCTCTTAAACGATATCTATATTTTATTTTTACTGATTCAAAAAAACAGTTTACGTCTTTTGTAAATAAATCATCATCATTATAAAAGCTTAATTGAGTAGGTATCTAAAACAGTTATATAGATTTTCTTAACCCGTCCAAATGAAACCATCTTTTTATCTTTTATATTTGAGTTTCACCTGTTCCGGTACAGACAGACGTCCGTAATCAAATCATTCAAGATAAATTTGACCCACACCCCGGTACCTATCCGATTGAACTGGTGTGACTAAGTGACGTCGTTCTAAATCCAATAAGGCGGACTCCCAAAGATGGCGGACAAGTTATTTTTAATGCACCCCCATGATATGGGTATCAATTTAACGGGTTTGCTGAGAAGAATACGAAAAATAAAATGACGTCATACTAAATTCAATGTGAAGGACGATAAAAGCTTGTTTCTAAAAATGTTTTGTATGTAAAAATCATGCCTATTAACTGTCCCCTATTACCTATTCTGTGCTATTACACTGGGTATTTTAACGGGTTAGTACTAAGAATCTCTTGCCAGAAAAAACCAAATTATAAATTGGTAAAACTAGTAGTCGACACAACTATAACTTGACCTCCCCGTAGTAAACACAGTCAAGGATTAAGAAGTTCAATTAAAATGCTCTTATATAGTTGAACCTGTTTACGCCTGGTAGTACCTACCGCGCGCAAAAGTTAGTGGTGTAATAAAATAAGGACAGCTTTCGTGCAAAAGCTTGTGCTTCAGCCGGCTTGGTTCAACGACCGCAGGTTGCATGTTCGCTTAGAAACCCGTTTTGGAGCTAAATTCGTTCCTGCCGAACGTTTTGATCGGTAATTAAATGTGGTTGCAAAACTTGATTCGAAGACAATAATAAAAAGTACGGATTAACATGATAAGAAGGTAAGTATGACATCAAGAGTCCTCTTGATTCCTGTCCTGAATTGTATTTTAAAAATAATAAAAATATTGGATAGAAGCAGGCGTTACTTTGCGTTACTTGACAATCACGGATCAAAAAGCTTTTAATCATACTAAAATTATAAATGCGAAAGTGTGTTTGTTTGTCCTTCAATCACGCTGCAACGGAGCAACGGAGCGGATTGACGTGAATTTTTTGCATGGGTATAGTTGAGGACCTGGAGAGTTACATCGGCTTATTTTATCCCGGAAAATTAAGGAGTTCCCGCGGGAATCAAAAAAACTTACACCACGCGGACGAAGTCGCGGGCATCAGCTAGTTCCCTATAATCCGACAAAGCAGACAATCTATGATCTATCTGTTAGTGTAGTTTGCTATATTCACCGCTCAATAAGCCAACAATTCGCACCGGCACAACACCACACCACAAAAATCTTCCAAATTATTCTCAACGTACGCTTCACTGACACCGGAGCATCTTCAGTAAATGTTGACTTGACAATGCACGATTGTAACAATGGAACTAAGCTGCTTGTTCCCTTGATTTAAAAAGAAATATTTCATTTTATTTTTTGCTAGAAAAAAAAATCTTTGGAAAATTGTAATTATAAATGAACTATATTTATATTTAAGACCTTTTGTCTTCGTAACAACACGAGGTGTCTGTCACGACGCGAGGTATCGGTCACGGTGTCGGTCACGCGTTTCCAAATTTTTACCCCCTGCAAAAAAGTGCCTAAAGAAGTTTTCACTTCAAGAAAATCTAGTAAGTACCTACTCAACGCTGACTTCCACGAAACAAATTAAATTTAAGTAAAGATTTAACTAATTTAATCGCAAGATTGTTTGAAGTCTCGTGATTAAATTAGTTATTAAGCTATTAAGCTAGGTAAGTAATGTTAGTTAAGTAAGAAAGTTACTTAAGTACCTACACTGCTTACGTAATAACTTATAAGTGTCATCCTTTTTTTTTTCTTTTTTTTTCCCTGGGGAGGAGGAAATTCTCATTGATGCCACCATAAATTGGTGGTATGTCCGACTGCACCTTTCTCGGTGCCCTACGGACTAAAAACTCGAACTCGAAAAACTACGAAAATTACAACAGTTTTATTCAACATCTGATCGAAATCCTTAATACCTGCATACCTAAACGACGACTTAAGATGAAAACGAAAACAAAAACTTGCCTAACCACCGGTCTTAAAAAATCGTGCCACCATAAACGCATACTCAAAATACTATCAAATCAATCAAACGACAGCACTCTAAAACGACCATCATAAAACTTATAGTAAAATATTAAAAAAATGCGTCAAACAATCAAAGAAAATAAACAATATAAATAAAATGCGTAAATCAAAAAATAAAACAAAAACCATGTGGTATATAATTAATGACGTAACAAATAAGACCAAACAAACAAGCGCCAAAAATATAACCCTATCTACGCAAGCGGGTACAGTTAAAGCACCACAAAAAGTCGCAAATATCTTAATGAATATTTCACTTCTGTTGGTAAGTCATCGAATGATGACGGGACAGTGCATTCAAACAATAACTCGTACGATTGCACCCAGCAATCGCGATCTATTAACTCTATGTTCCTAGAGCCGGTTACAGTAAAAGAAACGCTTAACATTATTCGTAGGTTAGAAAATAAACGCAGCTTTGGCGCAGATGACATTCCACCGATATTAATTAAGACATGTATAAATGAATTATCTCCTCCCTTGACATATTTAATAAATCAATCATTTGACGAAGGATACTGCCCGGATAAACTTAAAATAGCAAAAGTAAGACCCATTCCTAAAAAAGGTGGAAAATCAAATGACCCAAGCAACTACAGACCAATAGCTCTACTGCCAACGTTTTCAAAAATTTTTGAGAACGCATTGACGAATCGTATTCATGGCTTCTTGGAAAAATTTAATTTACTGAACGACAGTCAGTATGGTTTCAGGAAAAATCGCTCAACTACGCTAGCCGTCTTTAAGTATATACAAGAAATCATAAATTGCTTAGAGGAAAAAAAATATGCGGTCGGACTTCTGCTAGACATGACAAAAGCGTATGACAAAGTGTCACACAAAATACTGCTGAATAAATTATATGACTTAGGTATACGAGGAAATGCTTATCTATGGCTCAAATCATACTTGAGAGATAGACAACAGTTCGTACAAGTGCAATTCTACGATGAACTGACAAATACAATAAGCAATATCGAGTCCGATACACGTGTCACGAACTGGTCCATACCTCAAGGAAGCGTACTCGGATGCATCCTATGCCTGGTATACATAAATCACCTACCTAACATAATCAGTCCTCAATCGCGATGCATCATGTTTGCGGACGATGTGTCTGTACTATCCATGTGTTCGAACGCAACGGATAGTGAATTATATATTATTGAAAATCTAACCCAAATTCAAAAATATTTAGAATCAAACAATTTAGAAATTAATTTAAACAAAACTAAGGTTATGCAATTCCGTCCACACCAAAAAGAACCCTTAAAATTAAAACAACTCACTAACAAAATAAAAATAGAGGAAGTTAGCGACTTTACTCTGCTTGGCTTAACTATAGATACTCACCTTAACTGGAAAAGCCACGTGCAAAATCTTGGTACAAAACACTCGCGTTTCATATATGCTCTTTGCATCTTAAAAGCAAACACAAATTATGAAACCACCCTCTCGGCATACTATGCATATGCGTATTCATGGATTCGGTATGGGATAATCCTCTGGGGCGAAAGCACCAATGCCGAGGATATCTTCATCCTACAGAAAAAGTGCATGCGTATCTTGGTAAATATCAAATCTCGTGAAAGCTGCAGACCCCACTTTATAAACAAAAAAATTTTAACACTCCCCTCAATTTACATCATGGAAACGGTCCTATTTGTTAGAAAGCATCCCCACCTCTACAAAATCGTAGGAAATAAAAAGACACACGGCATGAGCACGCGTAATGAGCATAGACTGGAATATCCTCGATATAAACTTAATATATCTAGTAGCGGTCCCCTCTTTAGATCGATCATGATTTACAATAAAATCCCAAAAGCTATCACAAACGAAGAGACGGAAACAGCTTTCAAGCGTAAACTCAAAGACTGGCTTATAAAACAATGTTTTTACAAAGTAAAGGAACTGTTCCAAAATTAATCGTAAGTGTATAAATATATTATTATCACATTAATATAACATGAAATATTTATAAGACCTCAATTGCATGACAGCGCTGTTCCTTAGACTAAGAATTGACTGTGTTTATTAAATTAATTATATTTTTATTATCATTTTGACATTGTATTACTTAAATTATTAATTTGACTACTTAGCTGACATGACATGGCCCATGACATATCTATTAAAATTTGACTTTTAATTATATTCGTAATAGTTAAAAAATACTAACTAATATTCGAATTTAACATAACTTGTGAGATTAGACATTATTTTTATTTTTATTTTAATTAGTACATGTAGGTCGATAAATTAAAATGTAATGTGTAAGACTTACTGGAATTGTTAATAGGTATAAGTTTGTTTAATAGTTTTAATATACATATTGCATCTTAATAAGTTTAAAATTGACGTGAAAAATCATTACATGTCTCTCTGTAATCATCAATAGCGACATGTTTAATTTGTCCAATCTTTATATGTGTATTTAGTTATGTATTTAGTCTTACGTATGTCTATTTTATTTGTTTTTATATATATTAGTGTATTAATACGTTATAATTTTATGATATTGTTTAGTTTATGTATCTATTAGTATTTAAGTTTATTTTTATGCACCACCTCCCACTATCCACTTGTTCATTGTCTCCGTATCGATAAGGTTGTCTGGAAGAGATCGCTGGTTAGCGATAAGACCGCCTTATTGTACCTACGTTTTAAGTTTTCATGTTTGTTATCTGTTTTTTTTATATTTTGTGGTGTACAATAAAGAATATACATACATACATACATACATATTGCAATGCCCTGACGGGGCCTCATGTTCTTATAATTAATTAATTATATTATATTGTATGTACATGAATGCAATGAATATAGAAATAAAGAAATAAAGAACTCCTCCCTTCACTGGCCGTCCTTCCCGGTACTGCAAGTGTGCAAAGCTTCAGGAGGGAGGCTGTCAGGTTAGGCTTCCTTACTCTTTTGCATATCCAATTCGTCCTTTACCCGTCTCGCCATTATATTGCGCAGCATATTCGTACCTTTGCTCCATCCTTCAATACTACTCAACATCAGCGGCACTAGATTTCCTTTAGTGATAGGTTCACCATCTCCGCTTGCGTTTCTCCTTTCCTCTTCGAACTCCTTGCACTCAAAAATGGCATGATTAGGCGTGTTTTCTTCGTCACAATAGGTGCAGGTGTCGCTAGGGGCTTTGCCAATTGCATGCAGGTAGGTATTGAAGACACCGTGCCCGCTCAGGGCTTGTGTAACTAGCTTGTCAACTTCACCGTGATTTCTATTCAGCCATTTTTGGAGATCTTGTATAAGGTCCCGTGTCCACTGTCCACCCCCTTTCTTTCCATTCTTTACCCCATTCCTGTATGGTTCTCAACCGCTCTTCTTCCGGAGTTTTCCCATCGACTTTTTTGTACAGTCTCATTCTTTCTGTGACCAACCTTTCTATAGGAATTAATCCTGCGATTACCAGGATGGCTTCTTTTGAAACTGTCCGGTACGCACCACAGATTCGAATGGCTAGCCGACGCTGAATTTTTCCAAACATGTCGTTGTACTTGGCCATTTGAAGTACCTTACCCCAGACTGGTGCTCCGTATAGCATAACTGAGTGCGCAACAGATGCTAACAACCATCTTTTGCTGGCCCTTGGTCCTCCTTTCCTAGGCATGAGCTGACTCAGTTCTGTTGTTAACTTTTCAGCCTTAGCAGCCGTTTCCGTAATATGCCTATCAAATTTTAAGCTTCAGTCCAGCCACACTCCAAGATATTTCACTTTGTCTTCAGGTTTTATTTGCACACCATCGATATCAAAGACAATTGGGCCGTGCCTCTTTCTGCCACTTAGCATTATTGCTTCTGTTTTTTCTGGGGCTAATTTGAGTTGTTTGCTGACCATCCACTCATTTATTCTTTTCAATGCTCTGTTAGTCCTTTCCATTAGTAGTTGGTCTGTTTTAGCAGCTACAACCAGGGCTAGGTCGTCCGCAAAACCGACGAGGTGAAGAGGAATAAGAATATGGGTTCGCTTTTAAGCGTTTTTTCGAACTTCTCCTTGTCAATCCTGTTGAAATTCCAGCTAATTGGTTGTGGTTCGCATGTTTGTGTTCTTTCGGCAATATTGAAAGTGATATATTTATGGCCGCTCATTGATTCCTCATCGAGAACCCTTCAGTCTGTAATTTTTCCTACGACGTTTGTATTGACCATGGTTATGTCGGGTCTGGATGATCTATCCCCTCTTTCGAAGGTTGGCGATTTCCCGGTGTTGGCGACAGTCAGATCTATGTCAGCGAGTACTTCCATCAGGTATTGCCCCCTTTTGTTGTCCCTATAAGTTTCATCCTGGCCTAAGGTCAATGACGGATCGGAGAAAGATGGGGGCGATTGTCTAAACATGAGAACTACAGTGTAACGATCGCAATCACCTCTGATTGGTTAACATTCTTCCACTATTGGCCAAAATCCATTGATGTATCAAAAGTACCATAAATTCAGCCAATCAAAAAAATTGAGACTAACAATGATTGATGCAGGTTTAACATAATCGCCCTTTACTGCCAGCTCTGCTCTCCGAGTCTCGGAGATCAAACTCGCAAACTTCCTAATTTCGGGCTAGTATTAAAAAAATCTGCACAACAGACGATCTATCACCAATTATTTTTGGCCCATCATAGCACATGAAACTGCTAACCACTAGATCACAGAGTCAAAACGTAGGTAATACGTATAATAAGTATACGAGTGAATCAGTGATGTGATAGTTTCACTTTGATGTCCCACGTGGAGGCTTAATCGGGCGTAAGCTCGAGCACGGCGGAGTGTGTAACTACTTTAATTATTCATCCTTACACAAGGCAATAATGCGCAGCGCAAAAATGGCGGCGAATCTGGTTAAAACTAATGCATTTTTAGGGTTCCATTTTCAAACAAGAAACCCTAAGTTTCGTCCAGTCTGTCACAACTCCAGCCATTTAAAATAACCCATGCCAAAAATCACGTTGATTTATTGCTCCAAATCATCATACTAATTTATAAATGCGAAACTGTGTTTGTTGATTGGTTTGTCCTTCAATCACACAAAAACGAAGCAACGGACCAACGTGATTTATAGGTACGCAACAGCAATCAGCTAAGAGCAGGGAAGGGAACTAGTAGCAAACGTGCAGAATGCAGACGCGTACGTAGGTCCTCTATGTGATAATAATTGACTAATGGACTTGCAAAAGTGCAATCCGCTGCTTTAGCTGAGAAGCTTTTTGTGGAAAATCGTATCACACACGGCGTCCGCGACTTCGTCCGCGTGCGTTTAAGTTTTATATTAAAGGTAAGGTACTATAGTTCTAAAAAATTGAATAGTAAGGACAATTTTTATTACAGAGTTCTCATCGAATTCTTTGATAAAAATTGTCCAAAATAGGTACAGTGCGCAAACCATAAAAACTAGTAAGGCCCAGACTCCACCAGAGCGGAGATGTGCGGAGATGTCCTAAGCGGAGACGAGGAGAGATGCTTTTCAGCTAGGGTGTATCCAACGAAGCTGTGCGGAGATGCATACTGGCTAGACTGGAGCGGAAATGTATGCTGGCTAAAGCTGAACTAAGCTACGTGCGGCGAGCGTTGGATGTCAAGATAAGAATAAGAATAATATTTATTTTCATAAATGATTAACATGATTAAATAACGGTCCCTACCCTCTACGCTAGGATAACCTGTATTGCAGAGGGTAGTTCCTTCCAGTGATACATGTGAAAATATAACTAAAAACTAATTACTTATTTACGTGTGGAAAACTAAGCGTATCTTCGTGTGTATGTGTGTGTGTGTGTGTGTGTGTGTGCGTGAGTGTGTGTGCGTGTGTGTGGGTAGGTGTGTGTGTGTTAGTGCATGTGTAAGTGCGCGCAATGCTATTTTGTTATTTTTAAAATATTTTCAGTTGCATCGTAGCCCTTATAGGTGCTAGCCAGCTTCTAAGAGATTTAGCCAGGTTAAGTTTATTAATTTTATTCAAAGGACATGACCAGTAATTGCCCTCCGATTCGGGACAATGTGCAGGATTTCCGTTTTTACAGTAAGGTTTAAAAATTCAAAACGAAATTATTATGGATTTATTATTCCAAATAAGGTCAGGGTTCAAATGACAAAAAAAACAGTACGTTTATTGTTTAAATCTTGAGCGTCCGCTTTCCTCTTTAAGCACTACTCCATTTTGACGTTCCATTATATCCATGCCTAATAATAATCTTGTAACCCTACATGAATACCATTTAAGTACCTTAGTCACTATATTATGAATGATTTATTTTTGATCAATTAAATAGTAATGAAAAGGAAATGTATGTTTTGTTTATAATTATTTTTATTTTTTGACTAGTCTCAAACTAATAGATCGAACAAAGCATTTTGAAATACAGCGTTTAAAGGAACGCCCTTTCACATTGCATATGCTGCCATCTGTGGTCGAATAGTTGAACTTGTTTACCAAAAGTAGTGAGCAATACTTAAAAATATTTTCTAGACTCACCACAATAACTAGCGCCATCTAGTGTGGGAAAGCAGTTTTTGGTGAAACTTTTTTTATTTATTTTCTCAGTTTTCAGAGCCTTTAGACTCCTGAAAGTTTTTTATTTGAAAACTATAAAATATAACAATTACAATAATAAAGAAATAATACTTGAAAATATTTTTTAGACTCGCTCAACACAATAAATAGCGCCATCTAGTGTGGGAAAGCAGTCTTTTGGTGAAACTTTTTTTGTTCATTTTCGCAGTTTTCCGAGCCTTCAGACTCCAGAAACTTTTTTATCTAAAAACAGTGAAATATTACAATTACAATAATAAAGAAATCATTGCTGCACATTGATTTTTGACACCTAGGCAAGCTGCCATAGTTCCACCGGTCAAGTCCTTTATTTATTTGTTAGCCCTACTAAATATATTAGCTATATGCATATGATGAGCTGAATTCAAATTGCGATTGGGCAAAACTTATGTTAGCAACTGTTAATGGAAATTTTACTACTCTTTTGTTATTATTTACTATGCAGTGATCAAAGGACATGACCAGTAATTGCCCTCCGATTCGGGACAATGCACAGGATTTCCGTTTTTACAGTAAGGTTTAAAAATTCAAAACGAAATTATTATGGATTTAATAATCCAAATAAGGTCAGGGTTCAAATGACAAAAAAAACAGTACGTTTATTGTTTAAATCTTGAGCGTCCGCTTTCCTCTTTAAGCACTACTCCATTTTGACGTTCCATTATATCCATGCCTATTAATAATCTTGTAACCCTACATGAATACCAGTACCTTAGTCATTATATTATGAATGATTTATTTTTGATCAATTAAATAGTAATGAAAAGGAAATGTATGTTTTGTTTATAATTATTTTTATTTTTTGACAAGTCTCAAACTAATAGATCGAACAAAGCATTTTGAAATACTGCGTTTAAAGGAACGTCCTTTCACATTGCATATGCCGCCATCTATGGTCGAATAGATGAACTGGAACGCCCTTTCACATTGCATATGCTGCCATCTGTGGTCGAATACTTGAACTTGTTAACAAATGTAGTGAGCAATACTTAAAAATATTTTCTAGACTCACCACAATACATAGCGCCATCTAGTGTGGGAAAGCAGTTTTTGGTGAAACTTTTTTTAATTATTTTCTCAGTTTTCAGAGCCTTCAGACTCCTGAAACTTTTTTATCTGAAAACTATAAAATATAACAATTACAATAATAAAGAAATAATACTTGAAAATATTTTTTAGACTCGCTCAACACAATAAATAGCGCCATCTAGTGTGGGAAAGCAATCTTTTGGTGAAACTTTTTTTGTTCATTTTCGCAGTTTTCCGAGCCTTCAGACTCCGGAATTTTTTTTATCTGAAAACAGTGAAATATTACAATTACAATAATAAAGAAATCATTGCTGAACATTGATTTTTGACACCTAGGCAAGCTGCCATAGTTCCACCGGTCAAGTCCTTTTGAGTGAAAACGTAAAATTATTGAAACTAAGTAATGTTGACGAACGTTGAGTAGACTGCATTCTTTGTATAACTGGTCAGAGGGGTATCTAAAAGGTTTTTTAAAAATAGTTTTGAGTAAGGTTCTGTGCGCTCGTTCTAACTGAAGCAAGAACGTTTTTCCAGCCCCACCCCATGCACAGATACATACATACAGATACAGATGATTGATGATTGGATGATTGGAACATACATATAGATACAGATGATTGGAAGACACAACGACTTATAAACCAACATTGTCGTCTCAATAGGCGCAATATCTCTTAGATTTCTGAATAACGGAATAAGTTTCTTAATTTTATTAGAGGTATTCTGAATATGAGCTGACCATTTAAGGTGTTCATCTAATGATATCCCAAGATATTTTACAGTTGCCTCTTTGGATAAGATATCACAGCTACAGATGTCTTTGTTAAGTTTCCGATTACAAGGGTACGTGTGAATAGGAAGTTTAAGGTATTTGTCAGGATTATTTCTAATTGATGTACTAAAACACACATATTTTGTTTTCGCGGTGTTAATTGTAAGTAGGTTATCTTCTAACCACGATGTAATTTGTTGAAGTTCTTCTACAGCGAGCGATTTCGCTTCTTCCCAAACACTACCTTCGAATAAAACGACATATCATCCGCAAAACAAACAATGCGTCCAGATTTTGGGGACAAACTACAGAGTGGATTAATATAAGCAAGAAATAAGGTAGGTCCCAAGACACTCCCCTGGGGGACACCATAAGTAATGTTCGAAAATTCAGTGGTGAACGCACAGTTTAGCGCGATCTGACTCGAAAGGCAGGCCATCTCATCCATGTACCTATTACAAAAACGGAACAAGCGACGCCCCACACATCTCTTCTCGTCTCCGCTACGCGCAATCGCCAGCTTGCAAGGGACAGCTCACATCTCCGCTTTGTATATCACATATATATATATATATTGAATATATATATATATATTGAATATACCGTATATATATATAAAACCGTTAAGGGATCAACCTAAACAGCCTAAACCGCTGGGTTATTAACTTGAAATTTTGACAGTAGGTTTCTTTTGTGACGTAGGCGCTCACTAAGGAAGGATTTTTCAAAATTCCACCCCTAAGGGGGTGAAATAGGGGGTGAAAGTTTGTATGAAAGTCCGTCATTTCTCAAGTTATATCCATGAAACTTGGTATACGAGCTACTGGTTGAAAATGAAGAAATACGTGTTTCACAGTTTTTAAAAATTCTAACCCCGAAGGGTTGAAGTGGGGGATGAGAGTTTGCATGAAAGTCCTTCATTTCTCAAGATATTCACAAGTAATATAAACGAAACTTGGTATTTCGGCTTTCGATAAAAATTAAAGAATTACGTGTGTCGCAGTTTTTCAAAGTTGAACCCCTAAAGTGGTAAAATAGGGGTTGAATTTTTTTATGACAGCTGTAGCCATGAAACTTGGTATATGAGCTGCGAGTTTAAAATCAAGAAATACGTACTTCACAGTTTTCGAAAATTCGACCCCCCAAAGGGGTGAAATAGGGGATGAAAGTTGGTATGAAATGCCTTCATTTCACAGGATATTGCTCAAGTTATATCAACGAAGCTTAGTTTTTTGGCTTCCGGTAAAAAATAAAGAAGTACGTGTGTCACAGTTTTTCAAAATTCAACCCTCAAAAGGGTAAAATAGGGGTTGAAAGTTTGTATGAAAGTCCTTCATTTCTCAAGTTATAGCCATGAAACTTGGTACATAAACTCCGAATTCAAAAATGAAGAAATAAATGTTTCACAGTTTTTGAAAATTCGATCCCTAAAGGGATGAAATAGGGGATGAAATTTGGTATGTAGGGCCTTCATTTCTCAAGATATTGCTCAAGATAAATCAAAGAAGCTTAGTTTTTCGGCTTCTGGTAAAAAATAAGGAAATACGTGTTTCACAGTTTTTGAAAATTCGATCCCTAAAGGGGTGAAATAGGGGTTGAAAGTTTGTTTGAAAGTGCTACATTTCTCAAGTTATAGCCTTGAAACTTGGTATATAAACAGCGGGTTAAAAATGAAGAAATACGTGTTTCACAGTTTTAGAAAAATCAATCCCTAAAGGGGTAAAATAGGGTATGAAAATTGGTATGTAAGGCCTTCATTTCACAGGATATTGCTCAAGTTATATCAACAAAGCTTAGTATTTTGGCTCTTGGTAAAAAATAAAGATATACATGTATCACAATTTTTCATAATTCAACCCGCAAAAGGTTATAATAGGGGTTGAAAGTTTGTATATGAAAGTCCTTCATTTCTCAAACAGTCTTCTCAGTAGCTCTCATTAATTTTTAAGTTAGAGCCATTAAACTAGATATTTTTTGGTAACTTGCTTGGGTTTTTTGAAATTTTGGTTTGAAATGGAGAAATACCTGATTCACATTTTTTTGTAAATTTTATCCCCAAGGACGTGTAATAGATAGTTAGTCCTCCAATCACGCCGCAACAGATTAACGTAATTTTTTGCATGGGTATAGTTGAGGATCTGGACAGTGGCATAGACTACTTTTCATCGCGGAAAATAATGAAGTGCTGTGGGAATTGAAAAAAAACTTATGCCTGCCACACGAACGAGTGACGCTCTATCACACCTGAACGGCTGAACGGATTGATTTGATAAAATTTGGCACAGAGATAGGTCGTAGTCCCTAATAACACGTAGGCTTCTTTTCGAAAAATTTAGGAAGTCCCGCGGGAACCAAAAATACCTCAAATGAATGTTTGTTACTCAATCACGCCAGAACGGCTGAACGGATCTGGATGAACTTTGATACAGAGATAGATTATAACCTGGAATAACACATAGGCTACTTTTTATCCCGGAAAATTAAAGAGTTCCCGCGGGAACCAAAATTTCTCAAATGGATGTTTGTTACTCAATCACGCCATTTCGGCTAAATGGACCTAGATGAACTTTGCACAGAGATAGTTTATAGTCTGCAATAGCCAATAACACATAGGCTACTTTCTATCCCGTATAATTAAAAACAATTCAATCCACGCGGACGAAGTCGCGGGCATCAGCTAGTATATAGATATATATATACACTCATTTGCAAAAAAAACGGGCGGTTTCGATTTCCTTCCTGGCTGAAAAAAAATAAAATACCAAAAAGGTTTTAATCATTTGAACATGTTACTGGCCAGTTATAAAAGTGCCATAATGTTTAAAAGAGTACATTCCAAATGAAAATTTTTGACTGAGCCTGGTTTTCAAAGAAAACAACTTTTAACTAAATTTTGTGGCGCGAATTCCCCATAGTTAATATCGACTCTAATTAACTTTTTGTCAATTTTTATTAAATTATCTGATGTCCTTGACATTTAAAAGTATTGTTATTGCTGTTTAGCAATCTCGAAAATGGTAGATAAAGTGATAAAAGCGAGCAAAATTATTGCGCTGCTTGAAGAAGGTTGCAGTCAATGCTGCGTGGCTCAGAGGCTAAATGTGAGTCGGTCGACAGTTCAAAGGACCTGGCAGCGCTATCAAGAGACCGGTTCCGTCAAGAGAAGGCCTGGTTCTGGCAGAAAGACATGTACCGAACCACGGGATGATCGTTTTCTAGTTAGTCAAGATTTGAGAAATCGCAAATCTTCTTATGTGGACCTCAAGAACAGCCTCGAAGAAGTAAGAAATGTGCAAATTAGTCTATGGACGGTCAGGAGGAGACTTCTCGCTGCTAATATACACAGTCATCGCCCGGCACGCGGCCCTTAATTACTCCGTGGACATCGAGTTGCCAGGCTTAGCTTCGCTCGAAATTGTGTGTCATGGACTCATGAAGACTGGGATAGGGTATTGTTCTCCGATGAAGCCAGGATATCTCTGCATGGTGAAGACCGACGCCGGCGAGTGCTACGTAGACGAGGAGAACGCTTTGCAGAGGCATGTTTTTTAGGAAATCACACCTTATGGAGGGGGCTCTGTCATGTTTTAGGCAGGAATAAATTCTATGGATCGTACGGAGTTAGCCTTCATCGAAAACGGTACACTGACTGGACACCGATACATAACAGAAGTTCTAATTACTTATGCACAACCCGCTTTAGCCGCTCTTGGCGAAAACTCAATTTTTATGGACGACAACGCTCGCGCCCACCGGTCTGGCGATGTGGAAGCGTATATGCTAGAAGTCGGAATTCATCGTTTGGACTGGCCAGCTAGAAGTCCGGACCTCAATCCCATAGAGCATGCCTGGGACGTTCTGAAGCGACGAGTAAGATCAGTGCAGCCAGCTCCGCAGACCATCAGAGAGCTAAAGAATGTGATTACCGCGGAGTGGGAACGTATTCCCCAAGAAACAATAAAAGATATACTCGCTGGCATGCCCAGACGAATGCAAGCTGGGATTTCAGCAAGAGGGGGTCACACTCAATACTAAACTTTTATCTGCTTTTAATGTATTCAAGAAAAACAAAGAAATTAACGCGTTTCATTTTTATTTAGCGAGCAGGTACAATAATAGTGTTTTGAGCTTAAACATTATTTCTCAATAAAATAATCAAAATGTTATGATAAAACTGATGAAAACTATTCCTCCCTAATTAATTTATAAAATTCTGAGGATAACAGTACCTAAAATTGTCAAACAAACTAATAGTAACTATAAAATAGTTCTTTGCTTAAGTGCCCGTTTTTTTTGCAAAAGAGTTTATATTGTATATATATATATATATATATATATATATGTCACCGTAAGATTGTAAAAACCGTTGTAAAAACCGTTAGATTATAATCTTACTCGCGAAATTGTAAACTGTCGAAAGATTGTGAACCGTTCAATGCTCTGAGTGTAAATTTTTGAAATATTCATTGTATTTACGTTTTATTTTAATTTTTCTTGCAGGTTAGGTTAGGGTTCGACTTAAATAATCAGGTAGTGCCTAACATTTTAATAAATAAATAATAAATAAAGCTTTTATTGTTCTCGTATGTTCATTAATTATATTAGACTTAAAAAACTAAAAGACAACAAAAGACACAATTGGTCGCAAACTCAGCTTTGTGCTGGGCATTGGCAGCAATACCCAGCGCTGTTTTTCAGTTTGCTCCAGACCAGCAACTCTTAACCTAAAATGCGCCGCCCGACACGCTATTACAATACTATTTGATCAGATTATGTAGTATTAAAGCAAAATAAAAAAAAACATCACTAAACACACTAATAATAGAATAAAATTAACATATTGAAATGTTTAACCTAAACAACTAAAAATTAAAATTAAAAAAATTCAAGCGACTGTCCTTCCTAAAAAATTCGTCGTAAATTGTTTGCTTTGCCGTACTGCAGAACAGCAATGGCAAGTCAGGCACCACTGATTCGTGCGCTACGCTTGCTCAATAATCTGACGCAAAAACATTTGGAACTGGACATTTTTCACACCCCACCGCTACAACTCATTAAACAAATAAAGCCTTTTTTAGAAATAATTTAATGGTAAAATTTTATTGTCATGGTTTTAATTATATTTCTACTGTAATTTTTTTTTTTTTTTGTAATCATTTAGTTATGTAAACATATATTTTTTTTTGTAAGGATTTTTGTTAAGTATTTACCGTATTTTAGTTATGTATGTCTTTGTTATGTTTAAGTTGTAATTGTAGTTGTAGGTAATTTTGTAGCCAGGGAAGATGAATTGGGCGACTGTAAAGTCTTCCCTGGCATGTTTTTATAAAGAATAAAGAATAAAGAATAAACATTTCGGGTAAATATACCTACCTAACAGATTACATCTACCGAAAAATAATGCGTTAAATTGTAATCTTTCGACAGTTTGCAATTTCGCGTGTTTGATTATAATCTTCTTCTTCTTCCTACCCTTGTCCCACACTACGTGGGGTCGGCACAACATATTTTCTTCTTCCATTCACTTCTGTTATCCGTCAATCTATCATTCGACCCTTTTATACGCATATCCTCTTTCACACAATCCATCCATCTTTTCTTTGGTGTCCCTCTTCTCTTTTTTCCTTCCACATGCATATCTATCATTCTTCTCGTAATATGCCTGTCATCCTTCCGCATTACATGCCCATACCATGCTAGCCTATTACTCCTCATCTTTTCTATCACTGGCGCTACTTTCAGACTTCCCCTTATATATTCATTCCTAATCTTATCCATTCTAGTCACACCACACTTCCATCTCAACATTCGCATTTCAGTCGCATGTACCTACTTTTCTTTCATCCGCCCCTTTCACCGCCCAATATTCAGAACCATACAATGCGACAGGTCTAACGACTGTCTTATATATTTTCCCTTTTAAATTAAGGAGCTAGATTATAATCTAACTCGCGAAATTGTAAACAGTCGAAAGATTGTGAACCGATCAATGTTCTGAGTGTCAATTTTTGAAATATTCATTATATTTCGTTTTCTTGTCTGTTTCTTGTAGGTTAGGTTAGGGTTCGACATAAATACCTGGTATCGATATCGGGTATCCACTGCAGCAGAGCGGAGACGAGATGCGGGAATAACGAAATTCTAATGGTTGTTCAAATCACATCTCCTCTCCTCTCGTCTCGTCCGGGCTTATGAAAATAACTAGTACCTAACACGCAACAACAATCAGCTGAGAGCACGGAATAGTAACTAGCAGTCTAATACTCTCATGACGTGATAATTAACTAATGGACTTGCAAGGCGATGCTTTATCTAAGGAATTTTCGTAAGTGAAAAATCGCAAACCAACTTTTTCGTAAAATACGTATAGTCCGACAAACTTATCTGACTCGGTGACAGCGTCGCTAATATCTATGAAAAATAAAATAAAAACAAATACTAAATAGGCATAAAAATTGGTTTCAATATTGTTTATAGTTTGTGGGACTAGCAGCAAACGTGTTCAGTCTGCAGACGCAGACGCTATCTGCTAATTAACTAATGCGACTTGCAATGCCATTCTCTAACTAAGAAGTTATCATGAGTGGAAAATCGCAAACCAACCTTTTTCCATATTTTCTCACTTTTCAAAGTGATATATCTTTAAACGTGACCTAATACCGATTCTTGCCTTCTTCAATGAAGTTAAGCCAATGGAAGAGTGTTAACCAATTAGAGATGATTACGATAGTTACACTGTAGACATTTTGACGTAATAATTATAATAATTAATGTCCTCTCGACCGAATTTATGTCTAATGAATATTTGTCTCCAGAGAGTTAGCCATCTGTGCGGGAGATATTATAGTACACAAGTGTGTGAGCATGCACAAGTGCACTCTCTGTTCCTTTACTCTCAAAGCCCAATAGGACGGAAAATCCAACACGACCGGAGACTCAGGCCCAGGGCCGACGACTTTACGTCCTCTCCGAGGCACGGGGGTGAAACACAGCCAACTTCCTAACTGCGGGCTAGTACTGCGAATTTATTGTCAGAAAAACCCAATACGTGTTATAACCTGACCCGGGACTCGAGCCAAGTACCTCGTCGGCCGCATTCGAACATGCTAACCACGGGACCAACGAGGCATTCAAACATACGTAATAAGGTCGTAGTTCGAATTATTATCAGTTTGACAAAACAGAATCGGGGATCAGTTAGTTGCATTCAATCGATAAGTAAGGTTTTAGTTTGTAATGTAAAACGACTGACATCACAGTTAAACTATAATAAATATAGGTTTATACTGTAAGCCTAGCAACCCCAGGTGGTTTACTGCCATCGCTTAAAGCAGTATTATTTCGAAATGACAGCTTAATGTCATGAACCTTGACTTCTATAAATTATGGATTACTAGCTAATGCCCGCGACTTCGTCTGCGTGGATCGAGGTTTTTGGTTCCCGCGGGAACTCCTCCTCCTATATCTCTGTGCCAAATTTCAGCCAGATCCTTTCAGCCTTTGGGGCGTGATTGAGTAACAAACATCCATACATCCATACAACCATACATCCATCCAAACTTTCGCATTTATAATATGAGTAAGATAATTCTTAAACACGAACGTCAACAATATTGAAACAATGCGGCTTCAGGCGATGGTAGTGTGCCCCCAGTAGCGTGTACTGGAGCGCCGCCGCCTACGGAGCGGTCGTCGGCCAGTCGGCGCCACGGCATCGATTCCTCGCCCCTACTTATTAGTAATCCTGCTTTGAACTGAGGCAAATGAGGCTAGTGGTATTACTGTTTTATAATAAGAACATTTATCAATTTAGCACACTCTTTTTGGAGTTTACCTTTATAAGGGACTCCAGCCGGTTTCGATTTGTTTCGTCATTATCTAGGTTTATTGATTTATAAAATATTGAAAAAAATATTGATTTTAAAGTTACGAGCCTTGAAAGATTCCTATTTTCACACTAAATTGATGACAAAATGAGGAGTATGAAGATTACAAAACAATTTATCAAAAAACTCGCCTCGTTGGTCTAGTGGTTGGCATGTTCGACTGGGGCCGACGAGGTCCCGGGTCGGGCTATAATTGAGTATAGGGTTTTTCTGACTAGAAATTCTCAGTACTAGCCCGGAGTTAGGAAGATGGCAGTGTTTCACCCCCGTGCCTCGGAGAGCACGTTAAGCCGTCGGTCCCAGCTATTATCACTAAAAATGTTAATAGTCGTTAAAGCTCGCCAACCCGCATTGGAGCAGCGTGGCGGGTCTAAGCTCTAATTCCCTCTCTCTTATGAGAGTGGAGGCCTGTGCCCAGCAGTGGGACATTAATGGGCTGTAGTGGTGGTGGTGGTTATCAAGAAACATAGTTTATTTATTCATTAGTTGAAATAAATTTACTTTGTAAACATACATTTAGTAATTTTTACAAACAAACGGGTTTCCCAAACGACTGTTCAACACTATTTCGCGGGCTTGATTTCGGTGAAAATTATCGCGCCTCTCGTCCAAAACGGAGCGGGAGCGGGACGGTAGCACGGAAGTATGCGCGCATGCACTCGCTACACTGAGTCTATCTCTTTCTCACACAATGTTATGTGAAATAGCAAACAGCTTACCCACGTGCCGCCGGCAACTTCGGTCGCGCGTACCTCGACCTCTTCGATTTTCATATTTAAGCCCGGGGTATGAAAATTTATGCGGAGTAAAATCAAACTTTCTCCGTTAGGTTACGTTATGTTTATGTTCCTGGTAGCACTTGTTTATGTTTTCATGGTAACACATTTGTGTGAGTAAACTCTAGTCGTGCGTCGGAGGCCGGAGCTGACTCACACATTTTTTATCCAGTACAAGTAATAGGCCAATTAGGTACACTGCACTTTTCACAGGTACCTTTACACTTGAGTCATTGTAGTATAATAAGATTTAATAGGAAGAAAGGGTCCCTAAATTGGTCCTTATTGCTGTGAAATAAGCTACGCTCTAACTAGCGGCCACGCCCACCCTTACCACGCCACAGGGCCCAGTAAAAAGTGCAGTGTAATAGGCCTATTAGCCCTTCACTGCAATCTCACATGATGGTATTTGGTAAGTGATGATGCAGTCTAAGATGGTAGCGGGCTAACTAGTTTAGGGGTATGGCAGTTATATTAAACCCATGTCCCATATCCCTAATTGATTTCTACGAAGCAAAAGCACAGAATAGGTACAGTAAAAGTACAGTAAAATGGGAAAAATAAACATTTTTAACATAGTCCTCATTTTACTGCACGTAGATCAAAAACAGTAGCATTTTTAATTGCTTTCAAAGCTCCCCTTTTGTGCTGAGTTGCGATTGTATGGAAAAGTCGTAGTGTAGCTATCGCACAGTTCGGAGAAAAACTTGACTGTGCAAACTGCAAATTGACGACGAACGCTTTGGGGCCGCGGCAGGTCTGTAATATGATAGTACCCGAGTAGTAGTAGAAGAGCCCGGTTTGTAATATGATAGTGGTGAACTCTTTCATCAATACTTTTACTTGTATACAGATGCATGCAATATATTACGTATCAAGATTATTTTCTCATAATAGTCCTAAAACCGTGCCGTCTATTAACTATTTAGTGGATTTAAACAATTTTAAGTATGCTGGAATCTCCTCGCTGTATCTGCACCCACTACCGATAACGACGAGTATAGCAGTCCCTCGCACCCAATTGTGTCAAAAAAGCTCAAACATACAAAACTAGCTAATGCCCGCGACTTCGTCTGCGTGGATCGAGGTTTTTTCCTCGATCGGAACTCCTTAATTTTCCAGGATAAAAAGCCTATGTGCTATTCCAGACTATAATATTTATCTGTGCCAAATTTCAGCCAGATCCGTTCAGCCGTTGGGCCGTGATTGAGTAACAAACATCCATACATCCATCCAAACTTTCGCATTTATAATATTAGTAAGATAGCCTAAGGATGCGTTTCCACCAGAGATGTACTACGTTGCCGAGTTACGGATGTGTCAAACCACCAACAGGAGCGCTTGATTTTTATAACTTAGATCACTAGATAGATCAAGCGCACCTATTGGTGGGTTTGACACACATCCGCTTAGCAGCGCGCAACGTAGCACATCTCTGGTGGAAAAGCAGCCGAACTGTACGATAGCTTACCTGTGGCACAATATTGAATGCGTTTTTTCATGCGCCGGAGATATTAAGTCGATTGTTGAGATAAAATCTCCGCTGGAGCGCAGCACTGCAGAGCAATATTCAAACGCTTTAATGCTTCAATGGAAAATGTTCAATATTTAATCTACGAGGCATTTGCGAGGCTAGACTGTTTAAATGGACTAAGCAATGCGTGGGGCATTGCTTAGTCCATTTAACAGTCTAGTAAATAATACCTGCTAAGTGATTTTATTTTAGATACCTAAATATACTGATGTGACCTCTAAAGGGCGACTTCTCTATATAATGTTCAAAAACTTCCTCAATCCACGCGGACGAAGTCGTGGGCATCAGCTCGTTTTACATAAGTAGAAAGCTGAATGTGCCAACGATAAACTTTTATGTAATTATACTTTTGTTGGGTCCTAGTGCAATTGCATTAAAACCTGCATTTAAGTATGATTTGATACATTCTCACAAATCTGAAATTAAATTCCTAGGAGCAAATTAAAATCTTTTCTTAAAAGTACAGAGTTTTCCGGGAAAACAATGTCAATAGCCAGTTTTTATTCTGGTTAGGGCTTCCCCAACTTGCCTTACCCCCTGCTTACATCTCTTCAGATCCCGTACTCCCTTGCCCTGTCTTGTGCCCTTAGCACGAATTGATATACTTAGTTTTCGATTACGAAACGCGATGTTAATCCGATACACAACAGCATATTTTCGCGCGTAGTATGTACGTTGACTTCGACAGTCTGTATGAGAGCTGCGCAAACAAGAACTCGCACCTCAGCACACAGACGACTATTTGATTAGCGCTAACTACATTAAGCACCTCCTCAAAATTTTCTCCCGACTTTCGTACTAATAGAGTAGTGGTAGTCAAAATAAGATGTATCATAAGAGATACAATTGAGTTGGAGTTTGAATATTTGAACAGAGGAATCGCATTAAAAGGAAAGCTCTACATATTTAGCACTAACTATACATTTGACCACTTAGGTAAGTACTCTGTGTTTCGATTACGATATATTTAAGTTTTCAAAACCATGTTTATAAGCAGAGATCTACATTTTACGGCTAACTTTATCGATATAGAGACAAATGTACCAGCACAGTTTTCAAGAAGAGCGAACTCGCACTGGGGGTAGAGTGCGCGGGTGAACGACCCAGACGCGTCAAGACAAACGTCCCATAGCGGTCGTAGGTCGTAACTTACTATTACACAGTTAGTCGAGCTTCCCTGTTCTCATCTCTTTCCGTACTTGTATCACTTTGATTTGTATTGTTTTTACAGAGACACAGATAGACAAGAATTCCAAAAAAATTGGCTCGGTATCGAATATCGGCAACTAATTAATGCCCGAGACTTCTGCGTGGTTTAAGGTTTTTGATTCCCGGGGAAACTCCTTAATTTTCTGGGATGAAAAGCCTATATCCTTTCCCGGGATGTAAACTACCCGAATACCAAATTTCACCAAAATCGGTTGAAACTTGATAGTATGCGCCGTCAAAGCGTAGCAGACAGACAGACACACTTTCGCATTTATAATATTAGTATGCATAGTATGGATAAGCTTCTTCTAATTAAAATTAATGCACAAGAATTTTCCGCTTACAATTTTATTACTTTTTATTTTATTTTATTTATTTGTATGTTATCAACAGCGTTACAAACTAATAATAACAATAACTTGACATTATATAAGGCCATAAAAGATTACAAAATAAATAATATGAAAAATATTTTAACAGAGTAGATAAGTAGTGCACTTGTAGGTAGAACATTGAAAAAATATATTTATATAATATTAGGCGGCAGGTATTCATTATTTAACACTAATAAGTCCTTAATGCTGACTTCAAAAACTTATAACCTTCATGCAAGCTTTCAACCCCTATTTCACGCCCTTTGTGGTGGATAATCGTAAAATTGTTTATACAGTTTATAATAACTCAAAACTAATAACCTAAATACCGATTTTCAAGTCTCTAACTTCAAAAATTTGGGAGCCCTTCTGTAAGCTTCCAATCCCCATTTCACCCCTATTGGGGTAGATTTTTGTAAAATTGCTTATACAGGTTTTTATTATTTAGAGCTATTAACTTAATTGCCAATTTTCATGTCTCTAAACAAAGGACTTTCATACAAACTTCCAACCCCCATTTCAACCCCTGAGGGGTTTCAATTTTCTCAAAACCGTTTTTTAGCGGCCGTCTACACCATAGAAGGAACTTTATAGTTCCTGAGATATCGTGATGAGTCAGTGACCTTTCGCTTTTATATATATAGATATATGTAAAAGTACGTATAAGTGTGTATCTGTGTTTGTGTGCGCGTGTGAAACTTTTTTTTGAAAATCATCATTATTTTATTCGTCGTCCCGGTTATTCATTGCTCGTTTTTCGCCGCCCACCTCATGGGAAATCACGTTAGGGCGCCATCTGCTCAATCACTTAGGGAAATTGTGATAATACGCCAATACAGCTGTTGCGGTAGTGACAAATAACTTGAAATGGATGACGCCATTTACGAGAAATTTTGAGCCTTTCATTAATAAGTGTACCTACTTGCTATAGTTAGTTCGATCCACGAAGACACGCCCCGCAGGAGTTAAAAGAGTACAAAAAATATAGTAAAAAAAAATACTGTTCAATAAAAAAAATCTTTTTTAGAACAAATTATTAGTTTCAATGAGAAGAAAAATTGCTTTAAAAGGTAAACTAAGGGATATGCTTAAAGATTTTTTCGTATGCGTAGATTTTTTTCAAATTGTTTTGAGATGCGTTAATGGCTGCTTAAAGGTGTTGCAAACTACACCGTTTGATAGATACCACTACAGCCTATTAACGTCCCACTGCTGAGCACAGGCCTCCACTCTCATAGGAGAGAGGGAATTAGACCTTAGACCCACCACGCTGCTCCAATGCGGGTTGGCGAGCTTTAAGGACTATTACCATGTTCGTGATAAAACCGGGACCGACGACTTAACGTGCTCACCGAGGCACGGAGGTGATACACCGCCAACTTCCTCACTGGTAGTACTGAGAATTTCTAGTCAGAAAAACCCAATACTTAATTATGTCCCGACCCGGGACTCGAACCCGGGACCTCGTCAGCCGCAGTCAAACATGCCAACCACTAGACCAATGAGGCAGTTGATAGATACACTGCTTTATGAACTCCGTTTTACGCTATGACAGAGCCTTAATCGAAAGAATCAAAGCCTCACGTAGGAAAAAGATTAATAAATAATCAAAAACAACTGGAGTTGCTGTCGGCCCGTCGCGTCGGCCAATAGCATGATTTCCCCCGGGCGTTGTGGTGGCCGACAAAAATGGCGTACAGCGAGTAACGATATATTGATAGCTGGGAAAAACGGCTTTTAATATTGTTTGCCATGTCTGTTTTTTTCAAAACAACAGACAAGGATTTAAGTTTTAGAAGAAAGTGGGCAAACTTTTAAAACATCCAAACGGATGTTAGAAAAGGCTATCTAATCTAGATAGGTTTGTAGGTATACAAGAGATAGATTAACAGGATCTGGGAAGAAAACTAACATTTAATTAAATGAATCACAGGTCTAACATAATGAGGTCACAGCTCTCAGCAATTTTTGAGCAAATTCTAATATTATAAATGCGAAACTGTGTCTGCCTGTTTGCTGTTTGCCTGTTTGCTACGCTTTTAAAACAGGTTATCGTTTCAACCGATTTTGATCAGTAAGTTCAGAGATATGTTATCCAGTTCCCGCGGGAATACAAAAAAAAATCATCCACGCGGATGAAGTCGCGGGCATCATTTAGTAATGTATCTACCCTCAAGCGAGCCCGCAGATGAGTTACAAATGGCGCCATTCCTCCGTTCAGCTACAGCATCGATTTCAATTAATCCGGGACAAGAATTGATAACTGCAATATGTTATCTTAATTGTTTTAATCAGTTTACGATCCCATGGAATCCGTAGAATCTCGATGGATTCCAGGATCTATTTAAATAATAGATAAATGATTAGGTAGATTCAGTTCGATCCAATATTCCCTATCTACTCTTGAGGTTTGCGGTTGGATCCGGATAGGTATACTAATATATTTGCTTAGCACAATATATCACTTTGATTCGTATCCTGAAAGCTAATGGGAGTCATTAGCTAAAATTCTCCAAATTCTCCTCCAATTGTTTGGAAGCTTTAAATAATTCTTAGTATACTATGATGATATTAATAAGTCCTTTAACTCCTTTCAGAAAACTAAAGAAAGAAGTAAGACAGAAAGAAAGGATTCATTTCGTATGAATATGTGAAATCGAGATTTTTATTGATAAATTAGAAAGCCGCCACATATGCAGTCAGGCAACCCTGACGCACAAATATTTTTAGTTTTCACAATAAATAGCTAAATTCTCACCAACCGATTTTCTACCTGCCTGTGGATTTTTTGAGTTCTTCTGTTGCGCCTTGCCATGAGCGATAAGTTGCCTTTATTTCGATTGGATAGTTAGACCAAGCGTTTTTTCAGTCACATGGGTAGCAAGTACTTTTGATCCCGGAAAATCAAAAAGTGCCCGAGAGATTTTAAAAAACCTAAATTCAAGCGGGCAAAGTTGGTGGCAACATGTAGCCAAAAAATCTATATTTTATCATACTAATATGTATTATAAATGCGAAAGTGTATTTGTTGGATTGTCCTTCAATCACGCCGCAACATCTCGACGGATCGACGTGATTTTTTGCATGGGTATAGTTTAGGACCTGGAGAGTAACATAAGCTAATTGATCCCGAAAAATTAAGGAATTGGGTATTTGACAACTAGTGAAATCAGAAACTTTTTTTCAAACGTCAAAACGCGTGCTTAGTATGGATTTTGTATGAAATTTTAAGTTGTGACGTCATCAAAGTTCGACGCTCTTTTTTTACTTTAAGCGATAGTTTAAAATGGTTATTCAAAATAGAACTGGCATGGAACGTGGATTTTACGACTTTTGGAAGACCCTTTATTTAATAATCATTAAAAAATAATTTATCTCACTCGTAGTCAAATACCCAATTCCCGTGGGAATTAAAGTCGCAGGCATCATCTAGTTTCATTATAAACTCAGACTTGAGTTACCGATTATATTCTTAAAAAACCGGATACGCCAATTAAACTCAGTAACAGTTTTCACCTAACACGGCAACACTACACCCGTAGCAGGATTAAAATGGATTTCCTCCAATACTATCGACGGCGCGGCGTTCGATTTTGAATTTCCATATTGAGTCGCTATATCTAGACCGCTTTAGCAACGGATCGGTAGGTATTAGTCGGTTTTTGTGTTCCATCCCGAGATTATGTTCGTAGCTTGTAATGCTTCAACGAATGAGAATACATTTCACTTTGTGCCTTGGGTTTATTGCACATTTCTATTAGAAAAGTGATTGTATTCAATTTAATAACACTGAATAACGATTAATATCAACTGTTTATAACTAGTGGTTCGCCCTGAACTGAGACCTCGCGGTATCCATAAGATAGTTTTGACTTTATCTTACTTTTTATGTAACTTAATTAACCGAGCGAAGCGAAGAGACAGTCTACTTGAGTGAATTTTGCACTTGTCCGTCCGTCCGTCCGCCTGTTAGAGCCATATAACTTCTGAATTACTGAACTTAATTACTTCAAAGGACATTTGACCAAATTTGCCTAAGAATCAACATACGTTTGAAATATACAGTAATTCTTAGCTTATTTTATAGCCTTTAATAATTAATTAAAAATTAATAAATGGGTATTAAATTGATTACTAAACCTTGCCGTCTCTGTATTATTAACCACAGATCAATAACTTACAGGTTAAAACAATATACAATACCACCGCTTGAGCGCTAGATCCGTATCGTAAGAAACAAGATAAAAGCTGCTTTAAGTGCTAAGTGCAGTAGTATTCTGAACCTCGCAACGCCATCTATTGAAAGTATAATAATTTAATATTTTTAACGCCATCTGTGAAGTTCTCAATGAACTATGACGATACCTGCATCCTTATTAATAACGCCATCTGTAATGTTTTTGATGAACTACGACGGATCTTGTCTTATCTACATACTGTTTACAGCTCTATTACAAATGCATAAAGATGATATTTATTTGTTCAAGCAGATTGATCGTGAAAGCTGAAATAACCTCAAAATTGAAAATATGTTTGGTAATTTTGGTAATAAGTAATTTCTTAGCAAGTGTCCGTAGTTTTAATCTGCTCTCAAGTATAAAAAGGTATAAGTTTGAACCTATCAATGTTTTATGACGGTTGGTTCTTAGGCGAACTTTGTATGGGGACGGAACAATATCCTTTAATATACTTAATAAGTAAAGTATGTGTGTATGTGAAGCGAATGCGAAGTAAAATATTTTTTATAGCGTTACATAGGGTTGCGGTATATCATTTTAAAGATATTTTTTAAGTGAAAATTCATTCAAGTAGACTCAGAGACCGTCGCTTCGCTCGGTCAATAATTTCATTATTTTTTAGAAAGTTTATTTGTTGCCTACAAAAATCAAACAACTGTAGATGCAGAGCGGTGAATTATAGTCGTGACATCGAAATTTAAATCTGAAGCATTGTAATATTAGATTAGAATGTTTTTTTATTAATTGCTAAAATCATGTGTTAGCAATTTATGAAAGTCTAAAGTAAGATTTTCTATTATATAGTTAAGAATAGTAGATTGTTACACAAGGGACGTAAGTAAGCTATTACAGAACAAGATCTAATTTGGCGCCAGTGCGAGCGCAGCTCGCATAGGGCGCTAATGGATCGCGTGCACCCGAGATATTTAGTCACACGAGCGAGCGCAGCGAGCGAAGGTGAATATAGTTCGAGGGTGTAATAGCTACTTGCAACCGAGGTAAGCATTCTACTTTATATCATTCTTGCGAGGTAAATAAAACATTGGTAATGCAAAATGAAATTTTAATTAGAATAATTAGCAAATTTAGAGAAAAAATGGAAAAAAATGGTTACTTATTATAATTAATTATAGTAATATTGCTGCAATTATGAAAATGTTGTGATACTGGTTGACTAGGCAAGTGCACTGTTTGAATTAAGTTTTGAGACAGTGCCACACTATCTTCGTCACGTGTAGCCTCGGGCAATTTGGAAGGCCCTGGTTGCGGCTCTACATTCTTTATTGACTCAGTTATCTTGTTACAGATTTTGGTTTTATTCTCAATAGACTCTTCTATATAACCCTCCGCGATCGTGGTGGACTTCCACCCTCCTAGTCTTTTGATACTAGTAATATTTGCACCGGTATCCGCCAAAATAGTCGCAGAAGTACGGCTCTGAGTTCCAAGGAGTTTTGCATAGTTTGAAATGTATGGAATTTAAATGCCGCCATGTTCAGTGTTTTTTTTTCAGTAAAAAGTTTTCTTACCATTTTATAAGAAAAGAGATTGTTTACCAAGGAGTTTTGCATAGCTTGAACTGTAATGTGAACATTACAATTCAAGCATAGTGCGACGTAATGTTGCCTTGAATTGCAAACACCAACTTACAAGGAGACTTTCCACCATAGTAATCCCTAGTTACTGAGCAAGTATGATATAAAATAATTAAAATGAGACGATCTCCTTAAATAACGACCGCTACATTCCCGCTATGCCTACTACGTAGGTACGTGGAAAGCGCCAACGAATCAAATTTCATAGCGTTTAAATTATATCCACAGTTTTCGGAAATTTTCGATGGTTTCACTTGGTGCTATCTAATTTAAATTCTGATTGCTTGTTACAAAAGTTAAACACCAACTTATGTAGATTGTATTTCCAGTTTTATTGAATCTACAAATTAATATCCAATTGATTTCGGTAGGATCTCTTTGGATTACTACATTTTTTAAAATTTTACTAGTCTATGTCACCCGGAATAAGCTAGGGATTCTAAAGATACCTCATTTATCAAAATCGGTTCAGGCTTATAGAAGTTATGGTGGAATATACAAACTCACATTCATACATAGGTGCATACATACATGAACCCTGAAAACAATATACTCCTTTTTTCAGGCAGTCGTATAAAAAACTAGATTTAATTGGAGTTATGGTAGGCCGCAGTTACATGTGATGGTACACCGCAGCCACCAGTTGTGGTAGTGTGGCCGCTGTCACCAGTCAGGGAAGGTTTCCCCAACGAAATAAAAATCTTATTTTCTTGACGTTTATTGATTAAATTTTGCAATTGTTTGATATTACTTTTATATCTTATTGATTATCAATTAATTACAATTTATTAATTACGATTAATTACTGAAGATAGGTGTGAAGCGAATTGTAGCTTCTACGCGACGCGGATGAGAACTTGAATACTGAACTGTAATAACTAGTATAACTCTGTAACTCTACAACCTTTAACTCTATCACTTGAGGACTTGAGTTTATATATCCCTCTGAATAAGCTCTGGAGTAGGGAGGCATGGTACACGTGCACGCAGGCCGTTTTCTGGAACTTTCCTCAGCTAACAAAAGTGTCTACATAATTTAAGGGTTTGGTCCATTTGTAGACAATAGTGCATCCCACTAACATTCATAAGTTGTGCTAAGAATGTTTTTAATGGCTACGTCCGGGTTGATTAATTGCATCTGTTTATTTTCTTATACCGGAGCGAGGGTCTTGTCGTCAATTAACAATATTCTAGAAAGATCTAATTGCCTTGTATGTGTTTTGTGTTCTTCGGATTTACAGCAGGGTTTGGGTCTTGGGATGATTGACAGATGTTTGGGTAATTGACAAATGCTCTTGTTCCACGAAGTTATTGTGAAAGTTGGTTTTATAGAGATCACGTGTGCGTCTCTGGATCCTTCGTTAACATTAGGTATACTTTCTTCACAACTTTGCTCTGTAAAGAGTAGATAAAAGATACAACAAAAGTTCCTGAACAAAAGGTAGCTCATCCCCAACGCAAAATAAGTAGAAGAAAATCCACAAACTATACGAAGTGGCCGCGCTGCGGAGTGACCCAGATTAAATTTATGAATTAATTCTGCAGAGTATTATGAATTGTGACCGACAGAGCATGCGAGGTCGCAGGATTAAATATAACTCAATTGGGGTGCTTTAAACTGACTTCTTATACATTTAGCACAGATTATAAAACCACGAACTGAAGAAATCATAGGTACTCATAATGTTATAGGTAAATGCGAAAATGTTCTTCAGTCACGCCGCAACGGAGCAACGTATCGAGGTGATTTTTACATACGTATAGTTTAGGACCTGAAGAGTGACGTAGGCTACTTTTATCCCGGAACATTAAGGAGTTCCCGCGGGAATTAAAATCTTATTCCAAAGAGCAACGGCGCCAACCACTGCGCGAAAGATCTCGTCCAAAATATGGAGAACTGAAGCAACATATTAGTTCAGAAAACTAATTTATTTAGTTAACACTTTAAAGCTAATAATAGGAGCGGCTATGACATCTTTTTGAGTTCTGACAATTTTGAATTGCTTATTTAAATACTTAATGGAAAAGTATTGGTAATACATTGAATCGAAAATATATTTCCAGCTATATGATCACAATATGATGGAAATACAGTCCTATAATTAGATTGAAAGCTATTTTATTCGTTGAGAAGGTATATTTGGGTAGGTATCATTACATGTAATTTATTAGGGACCATTTCACCTGACGGAGGTATTCACTTTAAGATGATACTTTCATAAGGCATGATTTCCTTGGGGTATAAAGCAATTTTGAAGGCGAAAGGAAGGACCGGTCACTCATTATACCCCATTTCCGGGGTAAACTGTGGTTTGCCGGAGATTGTACACGGCCGCAAGATTTGGCAAGGAGGCGCAGAGCACCAGAAGTGCATTTTTGAGTACTGGAACGCGAGTGGTGTCAATCAATTGACCGAGAGCATTGATTTTTTTAATACGAGATAGTCTTGCGCTCGACGACAATCATGCTTATATGATGAGGTCTAGGTTGGAACACGCTTGCCTATAAGATGCCTATCTACTCTTGCCTTGAAGTTACTTAAATTGCAGGAAACCACGTATAACTTAGAAACACACGTGCTGGGAGGATGTTTCACACCTTGGCGGTTCGTATCAGAAACGAATAGCATTGCATCAAGTCATCTTATTTTTATGAAATTTAGGTTTAACCTGACTGGGCATGGGCGTTTCTTCGTGAACCCACTAATTAATCCTATTAATAGACGGAACTAGGCTTCCTTCTGGTCCTACTAGTAGGACCTATCATTATATTTTATCTGCCGTCTCTATAAAGTACCTTTGCGCTAAAATGTTTAGTTGAAATAAACATGACTAAAACTAACTAGAAAATGCCCTTATGGAATGCCCTTCCGGTTTTTGTTTTCCCTTTCACTTTTAATATAGGTACATGAGGGATCACAAGATAGAAGCTGGTTCCATAATTTGGAGGCACGTGGCAGAAAAAATCTGGAATATAATTTTACGGTATGGAGTAACCTTCGACAAAAACTTTCGTCCAGTTACAGTTTTAATATTAGGAATAGCTGATATCCGAGTATATCGAATCGTAAGTGGAGCAGATGCAGATGTAATAGATTGGCATTAGTCAGCATTCCTACGGGGTCTTCCCGAATATTCCCGTGTCGATAACGACGCTTTCCTCAATACATTATTATATAATGGAAGTCATCCATTGTTCTATCAGTTTTTTATCAAATCATTCGCTGTTTGTGACGATGGAAGATCATCTAGTATTGATTTGCGACGTCAAAAATGTATGTAAGTACTTGTTACCCTAATTTTTTTTAAATGCCTGTTCTCTCAGCAAAAAGGAGACTCGTTCAGATTCGTCAGATAGACCTTTGAAACGACGCTCTTTATTTTCTGTAATACAAAATGGAATAGAATATTGTTATCCCGAGTATCATGGGTCAACGGGTAAATATCATCAGTGGAGCGTAGTCCCATCAATTGGTCAACCCAGTGGGACAACGGGTAAACACTCTAATTGCAATCTGTCAGCTCAATCCTAGAATAGCAACTTTGTTTTACCAAAATACTATTTCAAATATTTCATGATTATTAATAAAATCAGTATACAAATAATTTTGATGGTAAAGTGCGAGAGAAACCATATACAAACTAGATAGAAACGCATACGTAGATGTAACAAAGAATGTAAGAAAACTTAAAAGATGTACAAGATTTCAATCAAAGGTTTCTAAAGTAGGTAGGTTTTAATTTCTAAAGTATGTAGTAAACGCGCACTTCCCTTGCCATTTAAAATTCATCACATGCTCTACACTACAGAAAAGCATCGCGAGGAAAGATAGGTACCTTTTATTTGATCTCAGGAGAAATTATAAATAAATCCATAGCCCTCGAATTCACTAAGGAACGTCGAACCGAATCCTACATCCCTCTCTCGAAGGACGCATTTGTCCAGAAATATGACGTTACTGGATATTTCTTTGCTTTTTTCCAAATCTTTTGTTTGTACTCATAAATATTGATAACAAGTTGACTGCTTCTCACGAACAGGTGAACTTACCTTTTCTATGTAAATGCTTCTTAATACATAATGTACACCTTCCTCGTGAAATATTTTCATGGCGAACTCTGTATTGATATAAACTAAAAACCCAATCTCACCAATCAATCTCAAACTCAAAATCTTCTTTGCAAATAAGCGACTTTGTTTTTAGAAATATCGAAAAGAGATTTATGCCCGTTTTCACAAACAATGCCTACAGTTTAAAGAACATCTAGGGCAAGTAGGTGACAGTTCTTGTAATTGAAAACTGTCACCTACTTAACGTCAGGCATTGTTGGTGAAAACAGGCGTTAGTCCTTTTACACGTAACATTTGTTTCAATCTCATTCCAATTCAAGCACCCGTTTACAAATAATTAGAATATAAACAGTGTCGCATAATAAATCTTCCTGAATTTTGTCAAGAAATTTCAAAATTGTTATTGTTTGTTCTCTCCTTGACGAATAAATAAGACAGGGTTAGAGAGGGAAGGCTCCAAGATGCAAACAAATAAAGACGAATTTGGTGTAAATCGTTAGCGCCTTATTAAATTCAACATAGAGTCCTGCAATCAATTAGCAAACGTCGCGTCTCGCCTTCTAATGAAAATATATGGAGCGGGAGAGAGAGATACGGTGCGCTAGGATAATTTCGAATGTCAACACGCCCTTTGAATAATAAAAATTATATAATATGCGTTTTTCCAAGTGCCTACTAATATAAAATTGCTAAAATTCCACGAAAACAAAGAGGCGACAATATTTTTTTATTTAAATCGATAAAACCTGAATCCATACTTATGTTATAAATGCGAAATTGTGTCTGTCCGTCCGTCTGCTACTCTTTCACGGACCACCCATCAACCAAATTTGGTACAGGGATAGATTGTATCTCGGGGAAAGACATAGGCTACTTTTTATCCCGGAAAATTAAGGAGTTCCCGCGGGAATCCATAAAACTTAGTCCATGCGGGCGAAGTCGCGGGTTATATAGGCTCGAAAGAAGTCGGGTGAGGGTGGCGCGATAAAATAACCGTCTTCCCTAACAATATATTAAACTAAATCTAAAAACTAAATCCCCGCGACTTTTATGCGGGAACTGTGTAATTTTTCGGGATAATGTAGCCTATGTCCTTTCCCGGGATGCAATCTATTAACTAAATCAAATTTCATCGAAATTGGTGGAAAAGATGGGTCGTTAAACGTAGCAGGCAGACAGACAGACAGACAGGCACACTGTCCCATTTATAATATTAGTATGGATTCTGGGAATCTGGACTAGAAAATTGTTTTTATGACAACGAAAGAGGGCATCATGTCATCCGGGGACAAGGCAAACGTTAAAATCAAGGCAAGGATGTCCATACAAGTCTAGAAAAACTTGCCAATGTAATTTAACTCTTAAAACTTTAGCCTTCCAGTTAGAAACACTCCGCAATTTTCAAATTACAAATAAAATGAACTGAAAATAAAAGTTTCGCCATTAATTAAAGAAATTCCTGAGAAAATTCCATTCGTGTAGACACTCAATTTGATACTTTGTCAGTTTTTCGAAGAGGGTAGCCCGCTGAACAGGGGCCACGGGCCCGGAAACAAACTTCTTATTGGAGAGCTTTTTAACAACTTTTATTTAAAAATTGCCCACAATTGCTTTGTACTAGAAATTAAAGTAAAAGTAAAATAAAGTATTTTACAAAGTAAAGTAATATAGTATAAATTATTTAAGTAATATTTAAAAGAACGTAGAACTGAAAATATTGTCAATTTTGGATTGCTGTCCTGTCGGTAGCGCGCTGGCCGGCCGTTAATCTCGCGTAACGCACTGCTGTGAGCGTACGTCATATGCTTTCATGCGTGCTTAAAAGCATAGCATGTTTAAAAGCATGCTAAAAATTTATAGTTTATAGCTTGCCACGTACTATGATTTTATAGCAGTTTTGAACAACTCTAGCGCATAGTTTCGAGCTTGAAGTCATAAGAGCTACAAAGTGAAAAGTTGAAGTGTAAAAATAATTTGCAGCCGAGTCGCCAACTCGGGCACCGCGGATCGCCGATTGGCTTCGTTTGCGAAAGGCAGGAGCCTTGCTTCGATGTACCTATTGATTTTCAATGTTTTTTACGAGTTACAGTCTGATTTTGAATGTATCCATTTAAGGTCTGGTATTATGCTCTGTAGAACTATTCTGTAACGCAGTTGAAGGTTTGCAATGAACTAGAAATAACAACATCTAATAAGTAGCAAACTTTCAATGGACAAAAATTATATGTCAGCGGCTTTCATTTTGCCCAATAATTTTATTTATTTTACAGTTATCAGATGCAAATCGCCTGAGACGTGTTTTTGGCCATAGCTCCGAGGATTTTGGGAGGATCAAGATGGAAATAGTAACAAGAGATCAGGAATTTATCAAGACACGTATGAGCGTTTGAATTTTGAAAATCGGTTGGTAACTTTTTTTGGAATTTTGAAAAATGTATAAAAGTCGGGTTTTGTTTGTTTATTAAGGGCCGATTTTTCAATCATCAGATAAACGACTAGATAGCAGTGGCGTGCCGTAGGGTTCAAACATAGGCAAGCAAGCGGCTAAAGAAATTTTCACTTAAAAACAAAATGCTTTTTCTCATACATGCATGGAAATATTGTCATTATTTTCAAAAAAAGAACACGCGAAGTATCGAATTTACGGACAAAGAAAATCAAATCCATTGCAGGAGCGTTTTTTGAATTTGGAACATTACAACGCTCCTGCAATGTTGTATGAAACGGCGTGCTAGGGTTATTAAATACTCTTTGATCGGATCTCTTTTGTCATTCTTGGCATACCATAGTCTCTTTGCTTAGTACAAATTGGTGGCTGTATAGCCGTAAATGCATTTGCCTGTCGGCACAGATGATAAAAAAAAATTGGCGGCAAAGCTGAAAATTCGTCATTTACATACTTAATAAATATAAATTTCATAATAAGTAAAATGAGTTCCAACGGTTCAGAGAGTGAAATGGAGATTGATTGTACTCCACCAGATTTAAGATCAGAAGCCAAATTGGCAATGGAAAACCTGCTTCCAGCGAAGTCCAAAGAAAAATACATGAAAGTATATGAAAATTTTATGAGTTGGAAAAACGAGAAAAAAGTGAACGTTTTCTCCGAAACAGTATTTTTGGCGTATTTTAATGAGATTGCTGAAACTAAAAAGCCATCTACATTATGGGCAATTTATTCCATGCTGAAATGTAAAGTTCATGTTAAAAACGGCATTAACTTGAAAAATTATGGGAACTTAACTACTTTTCTTAAACAACAATCGACCGGATTTAAAAGCAAGAAATCGAAAATTTTTACTGGCGAAAACATAAAGCAATTTTTAATTAAAGCCCCAGATGTAATATATTTAGCGACAAAGGTAAATTAAATTTAATGTATAACATAAAAAGTATGTTTTATTTCCCTGCATTCTTTTGAGAAAATCACTATATATGCCTCGGCGGAAATGGCAATTGCCTGTCTCGTATTAGTGAAGTCCTCGCCTACGGCTCGGCCTTCAAAATCATACTCGACCTGCAATTGCCTATTTCCCAGCCTTTGCAATAATGTACTATTATCTTACAGGTTTTCCAACGCCGGCGCCAACATACCACATGCGACCATACAGACTGCAGACGCGGACCACGACGAGACCGAGCAAATCAGAAAGGTACATTCATCTTTTGAGAATCCATCTCTATAGTCCCTGTCACAAAGTCCCGCGGAGATTGGTATTTGCCAGCTATTGAATAGTTTTCAAATACCCTAAAATAAATGAATTTTTTTTTTAGTTATTATTAAATAGAGGTTTTCCAAAAGTCTTTAGAGTGGACTACGCCTAGAATTAAACACATACCCCTAATCAGTGGCGTGCCGTAGGGTTCAAACTTAGGCAAGCCAGCCGCTGCCCATCGTAATCTACCGTCTACTTTTTTACTCGTGTCTTGACAAGCGCTCGGCGCCCACCGGTCGGCTTAACAGTAATTGAAATGACGGATTGTAGAACGCGCGAAATTTAAACGGATCGATTATAATATTGAGATCGATAACGATTACGATCGATAATATTGAGTTTGTATGTTTGGGTGTTTGTTTTGGGCAAGCCAGGCTTTTTAACATTTATAGAGGTTTCGCCACTGCTAGATAGTAGATATTCGATGGATAGCGCAAATTCGTATTTATCAAAAGACAGATATGAGTTAACTGTCGAATAAAGTCTGTAACGGACGAATATATTTATCTGCTTCTTTGAGAGCCGGATAAAGGGCTATCTGCCTGTTTGTTATGACGTTTTCTAGTTTTTAGGTTATATTATATAGCTAGTAGGTACTATGACTTGATATGTGCCTAGTTTTTATAATATTCTTTCATTCAGAACTATCAATTTTCATTCCGTGTCCACCTTTTACGCAATATACGGTCATTAGTAGTAGATACCTATTGATAACAATGGATATTTTACACACTTGTTCCACGCTGCAACTTTGTCTGTGTTGGTCACGACGTCTGTTTTTTTTATTTTCTAACTAGCTGATGCCCGCCCGCGTGGATTGAGGTTTTTTAGTTCCCACGGGAACTACGGGAACGGGACTATATATAGTATAGGCATTGACCGGTATTTCGTTACAAGTTAGGTTTATAACTTCTGAAAGTTTGACGCACTATCACGTTTCTTTACTTGCTCCATATTTTTAAGAAAGCACTTTTATGTGGGAACCTGTCTAAAATAAAATAAACACAAAACCAAACACGAAATGAAAATTGCGCAAATTAAAGGTTATGAATTCTTGCGATATAGGTCATTCGATAAACAAATGTCCTTTGCCAGTCTTATGCATTGAATGATATATGTGTCTATCTCGCTTGCACATATTTAGTGCGAATTTGCTTCGAAAAGACCATAGATAGCTATCCCTTGGTTAAAAAGTGATTGAAAAATTGAAAAATTATTCTCACGATAGTTATCCAGTTGTTTATCTGAGGATTGAAAAATCGGCCTTTAGTTATTAATAACAATGTATCTAGTGTGTCAACTGTTGGCTGTCCAAATGAATAAAATAAAAAGAAAATCGGCCATCAGTCTCATCATAGCTCTTCCGGAATAGAAGAAATTGCTTTATGCGGTTTGTTTGCGACTTGCTTACCATAAAACATAGTTTGTACACTTCACGCGCGAGTTGAATGCAGAGTAAATGTATGTGCTCTGCATTCAACTCGTGAGCGAACTATATTTTGTTTTTGTTAGGACAACGAATACTTAATTGAACATCGGTTCCATTCAACTGCACAAAAGGGCATATATCAGGCTTATGACGGCGGTGAACAAATTAGTCTGATATCACCAAAATATATCGCGTTCGGTAATATGCAAATTCGCATCGATAATTAAACACTAGCTGACTACATATCAGTATCAAGCGTTCAGCTAACTCTCTCTTGAACCATTATACTATATCCCCAATATGGGTTCGGAGCTGTTTAGTCTGCTTTATATTCTTGCAGCTGTTTAAATCTGTTAAATATTTTATTGGTAGTAACCACAGATCATCTCATATTCATACAAATAAATTGTTTCTTTCTTTCTTCTTTCTTTCAGAATACTTAATAGTACATTCCAGGCAATTGGTACTTTAGTAAAAGCTCGAGGCGGAAATTACCGCCGATGGGACAGAGTCTGGTTAGTATCGATTAAATATTTATTAAGTACTAACTTAACTTATTATCCTAATTACTTCTGTAAAACCTTCATAAAAATCAGCACTCAGATGTAAAGAAAAGTGAGTGAAAAATGTTTTAAGTAGGTACCTTTAGCACATGATAACTATAAATTGGCCCAGTCGGTATACGTACCAAAGCTACTTCTATTAAACACATTGTATTACTCAGAAACTAAGTAAAGTCTTACGGCCCTGGGATCTTTGACCATATCTCAAAATCGGTTGAACCGGCCGTGTAAACGTAGCAAAGACCTACAGACGCATTTTCTCATTTAACATATTAGTATGAATTTTTAATGAGCTTTTTCTAATAACCATGGATGTAGGAATCTAATATCGTTGTAGATGTGGCGTGGAATAAATTTTTACCTACATCTATGGTGAGTGGCTACTCGTGACGGTACCTAAACTCTGTGAACTCATGCCATTCAACCTTATGAGCGTAATACCTTTTGGAGAGTGCTTGAATTTGTACATTTGAAGGTCTTTAATGTGTAACGACTTCTCCCTCATTAAGAAGGGTCTTTTGTAATTATTAAGTTGCCTTAAAGCTGTTTGTGACGACATTCATCAAAAAGATTACAAGTGCTTTTGGCCTCATTTTGGCCACAGGTTTTAAAAAACAAGAATTGTGGTGTCGTTGGACACCACGTAATAACGTTAGAACTATCTTTCTAACATCCAGTTATATAACTGGGAACTGGTGCCATGAATATGCGTGAACAGTAAAACATTAAGTATGCACGAAATTACCATTAAAATTTTATAATTTCCATAAGTAGAAGTCACAATACCCTATCTCCAATTGTAGCACCAAGATAATCTCGACTAGGCATTGAAAAACATTCCAAGGCAGCTCAAAGCGAATACAACCGTGGTTGTATTGTAAGCAGCGTCGGATTGCAGCGGTGCGGCGCACAAAGGGATCGGGCATAGCGGGAAAGATTGGCTGACTCAGATATTATCCTGCCACTGCTAGGATGGGTTCCTTGTAGTGGTTGGTCGATGACTTTATGACGAAACCAAACTGTTATCATCAACTAGTCGATGATAACTGGAGAAAAAAAAAACAAAAAAGGACATTTTGAGAAAATGGCATCATACGCTTAGACGAAGTCTGCACGTTAAACATTTTTATTTTGATTATACTCACTAGCGCGACAGGACAGAAGCTCGGGCGTTTCCTCGTGGTCCTACTATGAAACAGTTCAATAAGTTCCATAAAATATAAAATTTTATATGAAAATCTAAATATATTTAAAGTTGGAAATGTTTTATATACTTTATCTACTTGCAAGAGGTAATCTCAACTCTACAATGTCATAGAAATGATAAGGGAATAAAAATCTTCTTCCTGCCCTTGTCCCACGCTACGTGAGGTCGGCACAACATATTTTCTTCTTCAATTCACTTCTGTTATCCGTCAATCTATCATTCACCCCTTTTATACGCATATCCTCTTTCACACAATCCATCCATCTTTTCTTTGGTCTCCCTCTACTCTTTTTTCCTTCCACATATGCATATCTATCATTCTTCTCGTAATATGCCTGTCATCCCTCCGCATTACATGCCCATACCATGCTAGCCTATTACTCCTTATCTTTTCTATCACTGGCGCTACTTTCAGACTTCCCCTTATATATTCATTCCTAATCTTATCCATTCTAGTCACACCACACATCCATCTCAACATTCGCATTTCACTCGCATGTACTTTTCTTTCATCCGTCCCTTTCACCGCCCAACATTCAGAACCATACAATGCGACAGGTCTAACAACTGTCTTATATATTTTCCCTTTTAAATTAAGGGGCATTCGTGGGTCGCATATTACACCTGAAACCTGTCGCCATTTCATCCATCCCGCATTCATTATTTTGTTCACGTCAAATGCATAGTAAATTGGGTACGTCAAATCGAACGCGGCTACAGGGTGATAGGGGATCGGTAAAATAAAATACAAAAGGTGCAGTGGAGATGATTTGTTGTTCACAAATAAACAAATCTTGAGTTTATATGGTTCCCAAAGAGTTTCCGGATTTGCCATTACATAGATAGACTGTGTTAAACAGCATTTGTTAAGTCGAGGTTATTACACTATCGATGATTTTATTAACGACAAAGTTGCATGGAAGCAACCGGCCTCGCATCCAGTGACCCACAAATCAGTGTAATACTTGTAACGTATGTGTTGTGTTGTCTACATATTGTAACCTTTTCTTTTCTATGAAAAGAGCAACTGCTGAGTTTCTTGCCAGTTCTGCTCAGTAGAATCAGCTTTCCGAACCGGTGGTAGAGTCTTAACGTTTCATAAGTGACACAAGTTGCCCTACATGAAATAAATAAATCATTTCATTTCATTTCATATCATATCGAATTTATCACGACATTTTTCATTACATATTGGATAGAATCAGGCGTTACTTTGCGGAATTTCATGATTTAGCAAGAAAAGCATAGGCATTACTAGTACGATTCACGCGACCACGAAGAGCCCAACTCACGATTACGAAGCGTTCTCTGAATTACGCCAAAGATGAACGGTCGGACCAGTGGCCCCCAAGCACAACACCCGCTCGGAGGATGATCATCCTTTGTTACGATCGAGCCATATGACCTGCTCCCGTACATTGGAGGCCCCGACGAGATCTCCAAGCCGCCGCCGACGATCAAAACAAGCCGACGTGACGTCACATCAAGCCTACGTCACGCCCTCACTAGTCAGACTTGCGCACCATCGCACATCACAATTTAAACCCTGCAGTCATCGCAGCGAGGACAGCATCATCAGTACACACAGCGGGACCCCACAGCATCACAACGCAGCACAGCAGCACAGCAATGTAGCACAGCACAGTCGATACGCAACAACATATCAGTACACAACCCGTCGATGCCAGTATCAGCCGCACAAGTGGGTCACAGTCTCAGCCTACAACGCCACTATCCTGGTTGTTAGACGACGCTGCTTCACTGAGTACTTCCCGACGCAGCGCTTGCCTGAATACTCATCGACGCCACTTTTCCAAATGCTTGCAACGCCGCTCACTGAATGCTGACGACCTCCAGACTTGAAGGGGAGTGATGTGGCGGTCTTCGCAGTCCGCACATAATCCAATAGATGGCATTGTTGGCTCCCGTACAGTCTTTTTTAAATATTGGATTCAGTTGCCCAGAAGTATTGATTACAAATTTTGATCGCAAAATGATTTTTGGATTATACAACTGCTAAATTTCATTCCGGCTCTTTTTAGTTATATACTTTTCAAACCTTCGTAAAGCAGATTCTACTAAAAAAATCGAATTCCTGACATTGCCATTTATACCTAAACTATGCATTGTCCACTCGCAGGCGTGCTGCTGGTGATATTAAGCGTTCGTAATCGGCGGTAAGATGACGTCACATACGCCTTAAATGGCGTTGATTAATGGAGCCATGTTGTTTATCGCATCTTTATGGCCGTTTGACGTTCAAAGGCTAACCAACGTGCTGGGTAAACTCGAGTTAAGTAACAGCCGATTAATATCCTAACTCCCGCTGTGAGGTAAATGCCTCCACTCACAAGGTAGCTTACAGGGGAGCTCACTTGTACACAATTTTTCTATAGTTTTCCGCTAGGCATATTTTTTAATATAGGCCAATAAGTTAGATTCTCCTATTAAATTGTCATGTTTAAAAGGCTTGACTGGTTTAGAGAAGAAATCCTTTCGTCAGACACCTAACAAGATAACCTCCAAACCTCTTAGGATAGATGTAAACAGGTTTTCCTAGTACCCGTAAAAGTACTCCAGTAAAAATAAATAGAAGTGCATTCGTCGAGGCGTCAAAGCGCCGCGACTGCGACGTTGCGGCGGATCGCCGCAGATTACAAAGGGATAGCGGAAACGATTGCCTGCACCAGATATCTGAGTTGGCTGCTAGTGGCATGCAAATCATAGAGGCATATAAGCACTGCTTACCCAAATGAAAATACGTCAATGCTCATTTCTTTATAACAGTCAGTAAATAGGTTTTCTGACTTATTAATGGATACGGCACAACAGGCGGCCTTATCGCTTAAACAGCGATCTCTTCCAGGCAATGCATAGGAATCTTTTAAAAGAAAGCGGGAGGGGTGTACTGAGACATAATATTAATAAATAATTATATTATATACATAAAAACAATGTAAAATATATAGGATAAATACACAGTAAAGCAGTAACAGGTAATAGACGACAGATGAATAAATAAATTATAATGATAGATTCAATTTAGTTATAGATTATAATACTTATGTTTCAATTTAGTTGAGTTTTTTGAAAACCCTTAGCGATGGCTTAGAATTTTAGATACCTTCTAATGGCTTACCTTAAACAAGCTTTGCGTTTCATGAAGTCTAATCATCACTGCTAGGACCAGCTGGTAGTTCTAGTTTGCCATATTCAAGTAACATTATTTTAAATTTCGGCTTTTGTGAATGAAAAATGCTCATGAGGATTCGAAACAATATCGTTTCAAGTCTACTTCTAATCCATACTTACAATAACTTAACACACAGTTAATAGAGTGCATCTATAAATTTTGATATACATACTTACTTAGTTATGGAATTTTATTGCTTTAGAGTAAACTTGAAAAGGTGATGAACAATTCTACCACGTTTAAAGGACATTACCAGTAATTGCCCTCCGATTCGGGACAATGCACAGGATTTCCGTTTTTACAGTAAGGTTTAAAAATTCAAAACGAAATTATTATGGATTTATTATTCCAAATAAGGTCAGGGTGGGTTCAAATGACAAAAAAAAACAGTACGTTTATTGTTTAAATCTTGAGCGTCCGCTTTCCTCTTTAAGCACTACTCCATTTTGACGTTCCATTATATCCATGCCTAATAATAATCTTGTAACCCTACATGAATACCATTTAAGTACCTTAGTCATTATATTATGAATGATTTATTTTTGATCAATTAAATAGTAATGAAAAGGAAATGTATGTTTTGTTTATAATTATTTTTATTTTTTGACAATTCTCAAACTAATTGATCGAACAAAGCATTTTGAAATACTGCGTTTAAAGGAACGCCCTTTCACATTGCATATGCCGCCATCTGTGGTCGAATAGTTAAACTGGAACGCCCTTTCACATTGCATATGCTGCCATCTGTGGTCGAATAGTTGAACTTGTTAACAAAAAATATTTTCTAGACTCACCACAATACATAGCGCCATCTAGTGTGGGAAAGCAGTTTTTGGTGAAACTTTTTTAATTTATTTTCTCAGTTTTCAGAGCCTTCAGACTCCTGAAACTTTTTATCTGAAAACTATAAAACATAACAATTACAATAATAAAGAAATAATACTTGAAAATATTTTTTTGGACTCGCTCAACACAATAAATAGCGCCATCTAGTGTGGGAAAGCAATCTTTTGGAGAAACTTTTTTTGTTCATTTTCGCAGTTTTCCGAGCCTTCAGACTCCTGAAACTTTGTTATCTGAAAACAGTGAAATATTACAATTACAATAATAAAGAAATCATTGCTGAACATTGATTTTTGACACCTAGGCAAGCTGCCATAGTTCCACCGGTCAAGTCCTTTATAAAACTAGTGGTTCGCCCCGAGCTAAGACTGCACTATGAGTTAAGACCTACTAAGTAATTATAGACGTACAATTTTATTACAACAAAGAACAAATTTTTTCACGTCTTGTATTATTTTACGAGTTTTTATATATGATAAAGCTTTGTTTATCCTCTTAAAACTTTAGAGACAACGTAAATGTTAAATCTCAAGAGGACAGCTATAAAATATGATTCATTTACAGCATTTAAACTTTCACGTCCACGTTACGAACATTAATTCGAAATACAAACTGTTGGAGTAATCCCGCACAGGGGAGAAGCATGGAAAGTTTCATTAGACTGGCTATTAAGGTAGCTAGTTTTACACCCCGGCCCGGGATCGACGACTGGATTTATAGCCCCAATACAATATATTGAGAGCAGGGACAGGAATTACCGAGTTTTACGATGTGATTGCAAAAGAAAAGAAGAAAAACAGCTGTATACCTGAGTAAAAAAATAGAGCTATGTTAGACGTTTTCCTGAAGAAGAAATCCAAAATAATGAAATCCGCTGGTGAACCAAGGTCACTGACATTGTAAACCATCAGAAATCTGGAGCGGCCCATGCTTGTTGGAGCGATGGTCGTTGAAGCCGAGAACTCCCAAGATAGAGACCTCGAAAAAGTAACTGTCAAGTACAAGAGAAGGCCTTTGTTCAATAGTTGACGTCCACAGGTTAATATGATTTTGAAATGCAATTAAGGTCCGACATATTATGTGAATAGACATCAGGAACCCTTTGTAAAATAGAATTTAAAAAAAATTACATTGCGCTGTTCTGCCAAGACCACGAGGTTCAAGCGATTATAAGCTACAAAATGTCCATTTTAACCGGAGCAAATAAATCCTTGGGAACTCTCAGGAAAATCTCTAAGCCGATGGAGCAGGGTTAAAATATATTGGCAACATAAACCACTACCGACGATCCGTAAGGGAGTTTTGTGTCGAGGAAACACCCTTCTTTGTTTAGGGTAAATTGCTGGTCGCATTATAGATGGATCGTTGACTGGCTAGCACATGTTCACATCATATCTAAAGTAGGTCAGTTAAGTCGAGTAAATCGATGAAATTGGTCACAGAAATATACATGTACTAGGTACTTACATTCAATTAAACGTTCACATTCCGGGTTTTCAGTTTAAAATTGACCTGACCATAGAAGTTTCCGTAGAAATCAGACATGGTTAACGAACAAAATTCATGACGACATTAAATTTATTTGCTCCTGAATCCCAAAACTCTTTTAATATATTAAATCAACCTGGACTAAATTCAACAAATATGTGATGGATTGGATGGATTGAACCTACGTTTTCTAGAACTAAAACCACACCGTGACGTACCTAAAATTACTTTAAAAATAAGCGCCATTTGGAACGCTGTTGAAAAGTTTTTTCGTAGGATTTACGAAAGATCAAACATTGCCACTGCTTTTTAAATAAACCAGTCGAGTGTCGAGTGATGAGTATTATGAAAGGGTCTATTCCTCTTCATAAACGCTAGTCTCCCACGATGAGAAATGACAACTGGATAAAAACGATACTCGGGTAAATATTTTGTAAATTTTATACGAGAAAACGGGTTGAAAATATCAGCAGAATTGTTCTTAAATGGAAACTTGAAAAAACTTGAACTTGAAATTTTGAAACTTTGACACCACTTCGTTTAAAATTTTGAGGAAAAAAATAACACCTCGTTGAATAGGTATTTAAAAATCATCGAGATAACTCACAGTTTTTTTCTAAAAATACCTACTACCGCCCATGAAATTATGACCATAAAAGTATGACTACGAAATTATACCGAGACTTCTGAAACGCAGTTGATCAGTTATTGATTTTTGCTGTGCATGTCTGCATTCTGAACCGGTGGTAACCATAAAACCACTAGCAGACAGGGTTCGCAGACAGGGCAACAACAAGAAGAAAAACGACCTCCCTGGCGCAGTGTGGAGCGCTGTCTTGACGTGGGAGGTCCTGGGTTCGATCCCCGGCTGGGTCAATTTGGGAATTTATGATTTCTGAATTTTCTCCGGGCTGGCCTGGTGGGAGGTTTCGGCCGTGGCTAGTTACCACCAATACGGCCAAGACGTGCCGCTAAGTGATTAAGCGTTACGGTACGATGCCGTGTAGAAACCGATTAGGGTTATGGGTTCAATATAACTGCCATACCCCTAACAGATTAGCCTGCTACCATCTTAGACTGCATCATCACTTACCATCAGGTGAGATCGCAGTCAAGGGCTAACTTGTAGTGGATAAAAAAATGCACGTTTATCGTTTTTGGTTTTTTGTAGCAAGCCAAGGCAGAATTTATTTTTTAATTAATTATTTATTATAACAATTTATGCATAAGAGATAATATCTATAAATAATAATAATAATATCTAAAGCACAGGTACTCCATTGAAAGCACTCCACACGGGAGCAGTTTATTTGGTCGGAATATCACACGAGTTGTCGTCGGGAGCGCACTCCAGCAACGGGAAACCGGATTACATTCTGTATTTTTATTTGAACACAACTGGATCACGAAATATTTCGATCCTGATATACTGTAAAGGACTTATAAGTCCGTCGAATTTATTGTATTTCTGGCGTTTTGAAATATGAACTAGCGTATTTTATGTCGAATGAACGAATCCAGTGCGGATATGACATCCGTAATATTGCTATCTCGGTAGCCGACAAATATTTAGTAGTGGTATTCAATGGAATATTTTTACATAGGTACTAAAATTCTACATCAATGTTTTTACCTAATCGATCATGTCTTAGTTAGCTTCGATTTGTATGGAATTGAACTAGCGACATCTAGATGGCACTTGTTCAAACACATTCAAATCCGTACACAAAACACCATCAGAAGGGCCGATCCACTAGAATCGACTGTACCAAGGTTGATGCCGACTAGGCGCGACCTCAGCCCAATGTGAAAAGGGCTGAATTAAAAGTTCCAGGTGTCTAAGCTACCTGCAAAGACATGTGGGTACCTAAAAATACTTCGGTCTGCAAAGAAGACACACAGAAAATCATAGTTAATGCGATCGAATAGGTAAAATATCTATTTCCAAAGTTCACTATTCAATTGATACGGATATAGTTGACTATATATGGAAACTTCAACTTGCTCCAAGCACTGCCAACAAATTTTGCTCTATTTGTATGCCTCAAAGGCCAGTGATCTGATAGGTATCTGTTCAGTTCAATGATTGGATTGCAAACTCCTTTAGCCGATAATTTGAGATCAGCTAAAACTGCTTGCGCGAGGAATTGAGGATTTAAGGTGCCTCAATGCCTTTTAAGAATTTAGGATAATCTATTTTGTTTGTCATTTTCTGTTTTATTTACTTCATTTGCACATCGTTAAACTTATTGAGTTTAATCTTGTTTATCTTGATAGACTTTGTATACCTACCAAGTTCATATGCTATTAGGTTAATAAAACTTTTTTATCTCTTTTCTTCTTAAAATTAGTCACTGGAGGGAAAAGGATGGAATGCTATCATACTCATAGCATTTGGTTAAGATAGTACTTAACTGTAGCATTCAAACTAAGATTTTTCCCAGCGAGGATCCATACCTACTAATATTACAAATGTCTGTCTGTCCAATCAGCACATCTGCTCAACCGATTTTGTCGGGTACACGGATTAGCATGACATAGGCTACTTTTATCATGGAATATCAAAGATTCTGTGGATTGCTCAAAAATCTAAATCCACGCGGACGTAGTCGGGGGCATCATCTAGTTGAAACACTCTTCATACCTATTTGTGGGTTGAGCTCGTGCCTAAAGATTTATCTATTAAATATAACCATTCCTTACTCCAGAATTTCGCTCTTTAAAATTCCGAGCAGCTATTAATTTTTTTTATCACTCCCTCAACAATTTTCCTGCGGGTTAATTGCCTGTTTCGAAAATGAGAGATCAAAGCAGGCTTTAGTTTGGATCTGTTAGAAATTTCTCCATTCAAATATAAATTTTGATAAAAATACTTTTTCTAATTCTATTCATAATATTAAATGTCTTTGTTATAGCGTCATAAGCGTACATTAATTTGTCGGTAGGTTTTATGCTTGCAAGTTTATTTGGACTTTGTTAATTATTGTGAAAGCCTAACTGCTATAATATACCTCTATGCCCAACTGTCTAAGACATTTAATTTTATTACATTGTACCAAATACCAACCGTTTGTTTAAAAAAAATAGTGCCTTACACAAATTTTATCAATTTAAAAAATGAGGAGTAACACGTACCTAGCACATATCTTAATTTTACTATAAAACGATCAATCAATGATTCTTTTTGCGCCTACCGCCACCTTGTAAAGAGATGTACGATAGCGATTTCCATAACATCATATGGGTAGAAGGTAGGACGAAGGATGAAGTCATTGCTACCAAAAAGCATAAAGAACCAGGGGTAGAGGTACAACTCCATACAACGGGTACCATAGTTCTAAAATAAATTCTAGATGGCGTTACTTGTCTCGAATAAGTATAAATTTTGTTTAAATCAACCGAAACTCAATGAAAACATGTATTTTGTTGTTTTACTTTATTTTACCTATTTATTTATTAAGTTTAATTAACTATTAAATATAAAATTTTCATAAAATCCGATAGCAAAAAGTTTATTTCAAAGCTTTCGTTTTAACGCCATCTAGATCTAAGCAGAAGAACTACAGGGTATCAGCGATGATAAGCAGATTTTTGAATGCTTTTTGCTTATGTATGGAGTTGTACCTCTACCCCTGGTTCTTTATGCTCTTTGTTGCTACGGAATATGAAGTGGACTGGATAAAAAGAGACAGGGAATTCCTCCGCTTAGCTAGTTGCCTCATCTTTTAAAAAAGGCAACGGGCTTCTGAAGTTTTGAGTGCTGATCTTTAGTGAATATGAAGAAAAGAAGACAATGGCAGTGGAAGATTTTTCATGTCTGCTTTCCGAACCGATGGTTGAGTTTTGACATATCATATGGGACATAAGATTTCCTACCTGTAATAAATACCTAATTTTATTTAAGTTTTCTGAGGCAAATAATAATTTAACGTTTGTTCATTCTTAGATACCCACTCAGTTTAGCCGCTTACTTAGCGACACAAGAGCCAGCAATTAGTCCTCATTTCCATTCTCATCAGCCCTTACGAATGCAGACGTGTTCCTCTTACTCATAAGGAGTATAATAAATCACCTGTCTCTGCGTCGTCGCCAACTTGAGACGCTCATGTAAATTAATTATTTTGCACCCAACCTTTATCTTAAAGCTGAGAATTTTAAATTTTATCACGCTTACAGCTCGAGACCTAAATAACACCTATGAATAATAATGAAGTCGGTTACTTACAGGCTACAGCTAGCTGCTAACTCGTAATTGCTAAACCTTATATTATTATAATTTCATAAGAAGTTATGTCAACCATGTCTAATATTATATATCTTTGAATATTAAGTAATATGACTTACACGTACCTACGTAGGTTTATTTTCTCATAATTGTCAGCTTTTCGTTTAAGATTGAATTCAGTTTTTAGAAAAGATAAAAGATTTTTAATTTATATATTGCTGAAGGTTTAATTAAACAGATATTTGACTCATTCGATGTATTTCATTCGGTTCTTTCTTTGGTGGGGACGTCATATTGGAATAATTTGCATAAATACTAGTATTTTGACGACTTGAAGTTAGTCTCCTGCCGGCAGACTCAGCGATTATTGAATACTTTTGTGTTTAGATCGCAATTCGATTTGAGCTTAACGATAGCAATCGTGGCCGGATCAAATGAATATTTTCTTTAAAATTTAATTAAGTTTTTACATTAAATCTCTCGTGAAACCGCTACACGTTGTGACTATTCGCTCGTGCAAGTTTTGAAGAGAGTACAAACATATTTAAAAAGGAATTTAGTTATTCACCCACTTCTGAAATTATGTATGTATTATATATACAGGGTTACAGGAAAAGTCGACCTAGATCCGTTAAGGGCGTGTAGTACACATCATTTCTGAATGATTTCACTATGGAACCCCCCATCCTAAACTTAACCGCTTTCGAGATATTCGAGTTTTAATTTTTTTTATGAAAATGCCCAATTTTTCGGCTATTGAATTGAATATTTTGAATTTTTTTGACTCTTATGATTATTTTTTTGGTTTTTTACATGAAGAATGAGATGCTTAATGACCTCAATGACTAAAATTGCACGTAAGTTAACTAAATAGGTCATTGTAGACGATCGAAACTTAAGAAAATAAGTACAAATTATAAAAAAATATTTTTCTTTTCTGGATATCCCAAAAAATTATTATGGCACTTGCTCTGCAGATGTGCTTAAAAACATCTACATTTTATCAGCTATCCAACGAGGTATAATAACCTAGGGTTGTATTTAAACTCATAGAAAAAAACATAGTTGAAAAGGTTCAGGTAGTAGGTCTAACGGGTCCCTCGGCTATTGTCCTTCAAGTTAATCCGGTGCGTGTGAGCGAGACAACTTACGATTTATGCAGGTGAGAGTGAGAAAAATAATGTGCAAAAACAAGTTTGGGGATACAACATGCCCATTGTTTTGTATTTGGTCGTTTGTTTGCTTGCCATCCATTTTAGTCTGCTCATGCGATTCGTCCATGGTAGATGCGAATTATTGTGCTTTCGGATTCCCACACGACTTGGCTTTGTTTCTGGACTGATTTTTCTAACTGTGACTACTGTGCTTGTTTACTGGACTCTGATTTGTGCTTGTGATACTGGACTGTTGAAAATGGCAACATACTCGAACGAAGAATATGCGGATATGCTTATTTGCTACGGATGCTGCAATTGCGTGTCCGCACAAGCTCGGACTGAGTACATGCGACGCTATCCCGACCGTCGAGTACCTGATGTGAGCGTTTTCGACGGAGTTTACCGACGACTTCGTGAAACTGGCTCTGTTTCACGACGACGTACGGACTTAGGAAGACCACGTGTCATTGATGACGACGAGGAACAAGACAACGAAATCGTAGAACGGTTCAGAAGAGACCCAACCACTTCGACCAATATTGTTGCCCGTGAACTGGGCCTAACTCAGTGGAAAGTGTGGTTTACGGTTCATACGGCAGGCCTGTATCCTTATCACTACACGCCGGTACATGTAATTGAAGAAGGAGATCCCGCGAGACGCATGGACTTCTGCAGATTCATGCTCAATGCAGATATCGAGGACCCGAATTTCCTAAAATTAATATTGTGGACAGATGAATCCAAATTCGATAAGGACGGGATTACTAATTACCATAACGCACACTATTGGGCTCCTAAAGAACTAGGCAATCCAAATAAGAAAAGAATAAAGGGGTCACAACGACGATTTAGTGTAAATGTGTGGATGGGCATCATTTCCAACCATTTGATTGGGCCTTACTTTCTTCCAAACAATCTGAATGGTGAAACTTATGAAAATTTCTTAAGAGATCACTTAGGTGACCTACTAGATGATCTCCCATTACAATTACTGCGGGACATGTGGTTTCAACATGATGGCTGCCCTGCTCATTTCAGAAGAAGCGTTAGGGAATGGTTGGACACTAACTATCCTAACAAATGGATTGGACGAGGTGGTCCTTTACCCTGGCCAGCCAGATGTCCCGACCTGACCCCCATGGATTTTTATGTATGGGGGCACATGAAGAGCCTCGTTTACAGTGAGCCCAACCCCATATCGTCAGTGGAAGTTCTCAAAGAAAGGATAATTAATGCTGCTAACGACATAAGAAGAACATTAACCACTGGTGTAGTGAAAAGTGGACTACGTGAAAGGTTGAGAAAATGTGTGCGAAATAGAGGTGGACACGTAGAACATGAACTATAAAAATTTATTCAAAAACATTAGGTGAATAAATGTTATTTTGAACTGATTTATTGTTTCATTTAGCTTACTACAATCACCCGTTAGACCTACTACCTGAACCTTTCCAACTATGTTTTTTTCTATGAGTTTAAATACAACCCTAGGTTGTTATACCTCGTTGGATAGCTGATAAAATGTAGATGTTTTTAAGCACATCTGCAGAGCAAGTTCCATAATAATTTTTTGAGATATCCAGAAAAGAAAAATATTTTTTTATAATTTGTACTTATTTTCTTAAGTTTCGATCGTCTACAATGAACTATTTATTTAACTTACGTGCAATTTTAGTCATTGAGGTCATTAAGCATCTCATTCTTCATGTAAAAAACCAAAAAAATAATCATAAGAGTCAAAAAAATTCAAAATATTCAATTCAATAGCCGAAAAATTGGGCATTTTCATAAAAAAAAATAAACTCGAATATCTCGAAAACGGTTAAGTTTAGGATGGGGGGTTCCATAGTGAAATCATTCAGAAATGATGGGTACTACACGCCCTTAATGGATCTAGGTCGACTTTTCCTGTAACCCTGTATATTGCTGAAGGTTTAATTAAACAGATATTTGACTCATTCGATGTATTTCATTCGGTTCGTTCTTTGGTGGGGACGCCATATTGGAATAATTTGCATAAATACTAGTATTTTGACGACTGGAAGTTATACTCAATATCATTTATTCAATCTAGGTACACTGTAGGTACACTTATTGACGTTAAAAATTACTTACCTATAAAACATGATTGTGATAATTGGTTACGGTATCTTAAAACTAAAACTACGAAGGTTCCAAACGCGCCCTGGTCTGAGAAGAGCCCACAACAAACTCAGCCGGGTTTTTTTCTTTTTATTATCACCATCTCACAAATAATCTTAACTAAGGAACTATCAGAGCCATAGAGCAAATCTTCCATTGCCAAGCTTCCTTGTCGTTTAAGTAGTCCTTACACGGTAATAAGATTTTTCAATGAGTTTACGTTTTACATTAACTTTGAACTTATTCAGAGACATCTTTAACATGTCTTCTGGGAGCTTATTGTAGAAGCGGACACTGTTTCCAACAAATGAATTGCTAGTTTTACTAAGCCTAGAAGCAGGCATTACAAGCTTATTTTTATTTCTAGTATTGACATTATGACAATCACTTTTCTTCTTGAATTTATCAATGCTTTTATGCACGTATACTAAATTTTCAAATATATATTGGTTGTGCACTGTCATAATATTGATTTCTTTAAATTTATCTCTTAGTAACTGTCTTGGTCCCATATTATATCGCTGAGTCTACTGCCGGCAGACTCGGCGATTATTGAATACTTTTGTGTTTAGGTCGCAATTTGATTTGAGCTTAACGATAGCAATCGTGGCCGGATCAAATGAATATTTTCTTTAAAGTTTAATTAAGTTTTTACATTAAATCTCTCGTGAAACCGCTACACATTGTGACCATTCGCTCGCGCAAGTTTTAAGGAGAGTACAAACATATTTAAAGGCAATTTAATAATTATTCACCCACTTCTGGAATTATGCTTACATAATTTATTTACTTTTCTTTTTGATAAGAATGTTATTTTTTATAACGAAACCTGTTATTATTTATGAAATTAGCTACCAAACAAACGGAGGTAAATACTTCAAACCGCTGCGATCGCATGAAATTAATCGAACACAATATATTGCCAAAACATCGCGTACAAACTGCAGAAATCAAATGATACTATCGATATTTTTGATGATTACGCTTATTCTGCATCAAAGGGAACCTCGATAAGTAAACAGTTAATTAAAACAAAATGGCTTCCTGGATTAATAAATAATGAAACAAAATTCCAACAAGCCAAATTAGGTGCTAATTTGAGATAATTTGACAAACACTTGAGAACGCAAAATTAAGGCTTTATAATGAAAATACTTTTGACAAAACATTTAGTCCTAGGTGTGTGAATTGAAATAGTCTGTGAGCCCAATAGACTAGGGTCGATAATTTTTAAAACCAAAAAAAATAATAGTAGGATGAAACCCATTAGAAAAGGAGGGGAATATTATAAAAATGAAAGGAAAAATAATTTACGGGCGATCTGAGGTCGGGAAGGGGATGGGGGTGAGTTTTTAAGGGTAAAAAACGGTTTTTCTCGATTTCCGGCAAAACTAAAAGTCCTATCGAAAAAAGTCAAATGGCAAAGTTGTAGGTAATAAAAAGATCTAAAACTTTTGTATTTACTCTTTTTCCACATAACCTCAAAATTTATGTGAAAAATTGGAAAAAACCAAGTATTTGATTTTTTATTTTTATCTTTTACAAAAAAAAAATTCCTAACGAAATTTGGTGAAAACTTACCTTTTTATGTCCCAAATACGCTGTAATTTATTTGATTAAAAATATTTATTTTTCACCTTATTTTGAATTAATATCGAAAAAGCACCCTAATTTTCAATCGAAAATTCACCCGTCAAAATATCAGCTTTTTTCAAAAAGTTAGTATGTTTTCTGTTCGTTGAAATCTCTACTTTCCGATGGTGAAAAAAAAATATGTTACTATAGTAAATCTTCTCAGAAAATGCAAAAAATCGAAAAAAACTCTAATTCAAAACTTTTTTTTTAATTATTATAATCTCGATATATAATGTCGATAATATAATATAATATTGTCGATTCTTTTCTTGCTGAATACCACTAAACGATTCAAAGCTGCTTTTTTATACCATACAATTGCTTATCATCTGCCTTATTGCAGATGATACAAACAGATTCATCCATACTGATAATCTGAAAAGACAAAATTGAATTAATAATGCCTTCACTATTTTATCGTGAGTATATCCCCATGAAAAAAATATATTAAAGAAATAAATGTCAAAATGTATAAAAAATATATTATAAATATATTAAAAATCTATAAAAAATGTATAAATATATAAAAAAAAATGTATAGTAAATATATTTTTAATAACTAATTTTTGGCCGATTTTCATGTATATTTCATATATTTTAAATATATTTTAGATACATTCAAAATATATCTTAAAAGACATAAAAACATAGCTAAAAATATAAAAAAAAATATTTTGAATATATCTGAAATATGTTTGAAATGTATAAAATATATATGAAAATCGGCCAAAAGTTTGTTATTAAAAATATATTTACGATATACTTTATATATTTTTTAAAGATTTTTAATATATTTTTTATGTATTTTGAAATATATTTTTTTTTCATGGGATTAACTAAATTTGTTTGTGCAAAATTAAGGAGATTATTATTTTTTAATCTTGTACTAAAATATCATTTAATTTTAATCTTTAGGTTATGTTACGTTAAGCATACTATTTTTTAAAGAAAATATTACTATTTTTATGTTTGAGTTGATTGATACAGATAAAAATAGAGAAAGTATTTTACCTTCCTATGCAGATTCGAAAAGTTTTTTTTTTAAAAGTAAACTTGTCACAATTATCTTCAAAAAACTCAGCGTGCACGTGTATTTTTATAAACGACGTTGTATACTGTACTGTATTTCGAATACTGGCTAGGCTAACGGTTGTAACAGCTGCTACGAAATAGTAGGTATGTATGTAGTAAGACCCAGACCCGCCTAGCCCCTTCCTCACTTCTCCATGAAATACCTTTTGATGGGCTACAATTTTTCGTAGGTCACTCAGGTATATAATTTATCTTAAAATAGTTATAAATAGGCATCTACGCATATAATTTAAAGAAGATTCGACAACTTTCTCCAAATATTGTAGATGTCTTATTAAATATTAATTTTATTAACTTATTTGTTTGTTAATTATAGTAGTATATTTTGATTTGCAATTTTTTTTTTATCAATGTAACATGTAATCTAACGTTTTTCGAGTAATTAAAGTGTAAATTTTAATAAATAGCTAAAAATTATTTATAATAATTTAAAAAAAATCGAATTGGAGTTTTTTTTAGATTTTTTGCATTTTCTGAGAAGATTTACTATAGTAACATATTTTTTTTTTCACCATCGGAAAGTAGAGATTTCAACGAACAGAAAACATACTAACTTTTTGAAAAAAGCTGATATTTTGACGGGTGAATTTTCGATTGAAAATTAGGGTGCTTTTTCGATATTAATTCAAAATAAGGTGAAAAATAAATATTTTTAATCAAATAAATTACAGCGTATTTGGGACATAAAAAGGTAAGTCTTCACCAAATTTCGTTTAGTTTTTTTTTTTTTGTAAAAGATAAAAATCAAAAATCAAAAACTTGGTTTTTTCAATTTTTCACATAAATTTTTAGGTTATGTGAAAAAATTGTAAATACAAAAGTTTTAGATCTTTTTATTACCTACAACTTTGCCATTTGACTTTTTTCGATAGGACTTTTAGTTTTGCCGGAAATCGAGAAAAACCGTTTTTTACCCTTAAAAACTCACCCCCATCCCCTTCCCGACCTCAGATCGCCCGTAAATTATTTTTCCTTTCATTTTTATAATATTCCCCTCCTTTTCTAATGGGTTTTATCCTACTATTATTTTTTTCACTTTTTATTATTTTTAAAGGCTTCTACCCTGGTCTACAAGTCCTCGCCACCTAGTACAGAGCACACAATTGGACAAAAAACGTATAAAATTACCCTTTTGTCCACTTGACAACCTTTGGATCCAGATATACTTAATATATTTTTTTTATTTTTATTTTTTTATTTTATTATTTTTTTTATTTATTTATTTTATTTATTTTTTTATTTTTTTATTTTTTATCTTTTTTATCTTTTTCATTACAATGACAATTTTTAAATTTAATATTTTAAAATTCAACGGTTTAAATATATATTATCAAAATGTAAGAGGTCTTAGGACCAAAACTCATGATTTCTTATGTAGTCTAACAAGTTCTGAATATGACATTGTTATACTAACGGAAACCTGGTTAAATATAAATATTAATGACGCTGAACTTTTTGACAATAGATATACCGTCTACAGAAGAGATCGCGAAAGTACAGGTTTTCATGGTAATAAAGAAGGAGAAGGAGTTTTAATAGCAGTTTTGAATAAATTTATCTCAATTCGATTGAATGCCATTGAAAGTCTTTGCGAAGATCTTTATATCAAAGTAGAAATTTCTAACATAATTTCTGTCATTTTTTGTGCAGTATATCTTCCTCCTCCACATAAGCGTAATATCTTAGAACACTTTCTAGATAATTTTAACAAGGTTTCTGATGGAATGGGCAATATATGTCTTGTTGGCGATTTTAATATGAGTTGTATTGAATGGTCGAATATAAGCACAGACTACTACTCACCTGCGATATGCAATAGTTCTCCTTTTGGTCAATTACTCATCGATTCTATCGCCCTTAACAATCTTAATCAATATAACAATATAGCCAACAATAGAAACAAAGTTTTGGATTTAGTTCTAACTAATATATCTAATACTAGTGTACAGGCAGCAACACATGAATTTGTCAATATAGATCCCCTACACTTACCTATTGATATATCGTTAAGTTTTAGTTACAATAAGTCACTAAAAACAAACAATAATGCAATAAAACATAATTTTTACAAGGCAGATTATAATACTATTATTGCTGAACTAGACAAAATAAACTGGATTAGTGAATTTGACAAATATGATACCATAGATGAAATAGTTAATGCTTTTCTTGTCATATTGAATAAAATTATAAATATGCATGTTCCCCAAACCAGAGTATATAAAGGGAAATATCCTCCATGGTTTAGCAGGTCATTAATTAAAATTATAAAAGAAAAAAACAAAACTCTGCTTAGATTTAGAATTTACAAAAATCCACTAGACGAAATATCCTTAAAAATTCTGAGTAAAAGGTGCAAAACTTTAACTACCGACTGTTATAATAATTACATTAAGAAAATAGAAATGAATATTAGCAATAACCCCAAATATTTTTGGGCCTACCTTAAAAACAAGCGTTCAAAGACGGCTTATATTCCACATGAAATGTCCTTAAATGACGCTAAAGCCTCCGAAGGGTCAGACATTTGCAATTTATTTGCATCATTTTTCTCATCCACCTTCACTAGCTGCTCTGCATCCTACAATTTTCATACGTATGACAACACCCACACTAGCACCTTATTTAATATTTATATTTCACAAAAAACTGTTTTTAAACATCTAAAAAAGCTTGATATCAGCAAAGGCCCGGGGCCTGATGACATTCCACCATATTTTATTTTTAAGTGCTCATCGTCATTAAGTCTACCATTATTCCTTATATTTAATAAATCCCTATCCAGTGGAATCTTTCCCACGGTTTGGAAAACAGCTAAAGTAGTGCCAACATACAAAAATGGCAAAATGGATGATGTAAGTAATTATAGACCAATTTCTATTTTGTCGGCTTTTGCCAAAATATTCGAAGCTCTTATTCACCCAGTCTTAAAATACCACACTAAACATATATTTATAAATGAACAACATGGCTTTATTAACTCTCGTTCCACAAATACTAATTTAGTCACTTACCACAATGAACTTGTCAACGCTGTCGATGCTGGCAACCAAATCGACGCTGTTTATATGGATTTTGCCAAAGCATTTGACAAAGTATGTCACGAAGTGCTTCTTAAAAAGTTAGGACTCTATGGAATAAGCGGTTCCGTCCTAGAATGGTTTAGATCATATCTGCAAGGCAGAACTCAATATGTAGTAGTAAAAGGGATTAATTCTGACAGCTACAAAGTAACTTCTGGAGTTCCTCAGGGTTCACATATTGGACCCTGGTTATTTAATTTATTCATAAATGATATTGTAACATGTATTAATCATAGTAGTGCATATCTATTTGCAGATGACCTCAAGTTAGCAAAAACTGTAAAAAGCTGTTCTGATAGCACTCTACTCCAAGATGATCTAGATGCTATAACAAACTGGTGTAATACTAATAAAATGGCCTTAAATGCTAAAAAATGTAACTTCATAGTATTTACCCGCAATCACAATATCATTCAATCTCAATACCATATAAACGGCACAGCAATAAATAAAGTACAAGAACTGAGATATCTGGGAATACTGTTTGATAGCAAACTCACTTTTAATCCGCAAATTGATAATGCAATTACTAAAGCTTCTAAAATGTTAGGGTTCTTACTACGCAATAGTAAAGTATTCCTGCCTCGAACAAAAATAAAAATTTATAATACTTACGTCAGAAGCATTCTCGAATATTGTAGCGTAGTTTGGTCTCCTAATTATTCTATTCACCAGTTGCGGATGGAACGCGTTCAAAAAAGATTCTTGAGACACCTTGCATACTCTTGTAAACTACATAAACGACTTCCTACCTATAGCGACAAACTCAAACACTTCAACATGACCAGTTTAAATAATCGCAGAAAGCTCCTCGATATGACCTTCCTTTACAAAGTGCTTAGAAATAAAATCGACTGCCCACCACTTCTACAAATAATCAATTTCAAAGTCCCACACAGAGTCCCCCGACAAGCAACCGGCCTTTTACACCCACCCAGAGCTAGAACTAATCTGAAACAATTTTCAGCCATATCTAGAATAGCAAAAATATATAATTCCATTAGTACAGAGGTAGACGTTTTTCACGATACGCTACCAAAATTTAAAAAAGAATCGTTAAGATTGTCAAGGTCGACTTGTTTTTAATTCTTGTTTTTAATTTTTGTCACAACTTTATATTAATGATTGTATTCTTTTACTTCCTAAAAAAATAATTATAGTTCAATGTTTGTATATTTTTTGTTGATGATTTAAGTTTAAAATATTTTAGAATTTATGTGCGCTTTTTATTTTAATTTTTAGCGAATGATGTGGCACCTTCGATAAATTGTGCATTTAACAAGTGTTTTAAATGTATCTAGTTTTAAGGTTTTTTTTAATGTAACAATTTTTGGTCGTCCAAATAAATAAATAAATAAATATATTTTATAGTAACAAAAGATTTTTTTACCCACTACAAATAGCCCCTTGACTACGTACTCATCTGTTGGTAAGTGATGATACAGTGTAAAATGGTAGCGGGTAGTGATGCTAATTGCTAACCTGTTAATTGTAGGGCAGTTATATTAATAACCGGTTTTTTTTACACAACGTGTCATCTACTTCTTAGCCGGTAGGGTGGTAACTAGCCACGGCCGAAGAAATCATGATTTCCAAATTGATCCTGCCGGGGATCGAACCTGGGACCTTCCGCTTATAAGACAACACAAGAACACGAGTAGCATTACCTAAACATTACCTCCACTTAATCTACCGCGAAGGAGATGCAGTAAATAGCGAATAGTTCGACTGGAGTAGTAAAAAGTACAAAATTAGTTATTATGTTTGTTATCAGCCCCTGTCGATAGCATCGACCCTGCCATTTTCAGGTCACGTAATACATACAACGATAAATATTAAAGCTTTGTATAAAAGTAGCTGTAGTATAAACCGATTATATTCGGACTAGTTAATTCGCAATTTGGTTCAACGAAAATCCGGATGTGCAGTGCAACGAACAGCATGTGCAATACCTTTTTTTATATCCCAAAAACCATTATCAATACTAAAATTATAAATGCGACAATGTGTCTGTCTATTTATCTGTATGTCTGCTAAGCTTTTACAGCCCATCCGTTCAACCGATTTTGGTGAAATTTGGTACAGGGATAGTTTGTATCCCGGGGAAGGGACATAGGCTACTTTTTATCCGGAAAATTACGGAGTTCCCGCGTAAATTAAAAATACTTAATCCACGCGGACGAAGTCGTGGGCATCATCTAGTAGATTATAATGTGCAATCTGTATTCTGGTAAGTCACAGCTGAACACTTTCAAAAGATTTAAAAAAAAAAAGTGATTTTAGAAGAACATTTTCGATCCACAGTATATCCGCTTATAATAGACCCGACCTTAGGAGGTAATATTTATACTACTAAGAGTTAAGTACATGAGAACAAAGAAATTTCAGTTATCTGGCACGTAAGCACATACTCCACGTCATTAGGACGATCTGCGAATGCCCAGCGTCGCCATCCATCCGCCGGATATGCCCTCGTTTCGTGCGCCGACTCCCGTCGGAAGCTACAACGTACGTTAATTAGGATTGCTTATTACAGCTTACCTATTCGTAGCATAGCGCTTCTTTTATCTTAGATAAATTGTATAAGGTCTATATTATGGTCAAAGCAGAAACGATGGGGCGACGTGATTGGGTAAAACAGTGCACCGGAATGCTTAATGCACTCAGACACGCTTCGGCAAGAGTTTTCAGACCATTCTAGATTTACTCAAAGATCTATTAATGCGAAATCTGGATTCTGATCTAGTAAATTGAACAGATTTTCTACAGACATGCACTGGAATTTTCCTAGCAGCTTTCGCATATAACTTTGAAGGCGACGGATACCTCATTTGAGAACGAACTCCGAAATACCTCGATTATAACCCCCCCCCCCCCCTTTTTTTGTTGACAGAAGGAAATCTCCTTAAGATACCCGGGGGGGGGGGGTGTTATGTAGGATTTCTACCTACTAAAACCCCCTCCCCCCTTGGGAGGCTCCGAGATCTCTTAAGAACGCATCGGAGCCTCCCTTGTGCGATGCCCATAGGGCTCATCCCGGACTCCTGGAGAAGTCCCCTCATTAACCGGACCTGTATGTGTGAGGTATGGCTGCTTGTTGCCACAGCAAGGTAGGGTCGTGTTGTTGTTAGGTGCCCCCACTCCAGCCGTACTCGACACCGACGTCCCTTCCCCAGAGATTATTACGCGGACGACTGGGTGCGATGTATATCGCTACTCCGATGTCTACGTCTCCGAGCTGGGTCTGTTCTTTCCCGAACCCGCTCAGCGGTCTCTTTTTTACCCATAACTGTTTCGCAGAAAGAGACCACTGCTCTCCATGCTTCTTCTTTTCTTAGCATAGCCGCTACACTGCCGGCGGGGATAGGTTATACCCACGTGGTGGATTAGGATGCGGCGTTCGGAATCCCAAGCAGGTCACTCTTCTAAAGTGTGCTGTGCACTGTCCCGCTCCTCATCACAATGATAACATCGCGCGGTAGCCTCGCGACCAATTCGACACAAGTACTCTCCGAAGCAACCATGTCCGGTTAACACCTGCGTCAGCCTGAACGTGATGCTACCACTCTTCCTTCCCAACCAAGCCTCAAACCTCGGCAGGATGGTACCGACGGCGCGCTGGCATACATTCTTCTCTTCTTCAAGGCGCATACACCATTTGGCAAGGGCTTGTTTGTTGGTGAGCTTGCCGTCTTAAATCTACGGGTTCCAGTCCGTCTCTACTAATCTGGCCGTCGCGGTGAGTTTGGGCATACACCCACGCATCCCTGATTGCCATTTTTCGCTGCACGCTGTTGAGCTGGAGGTACATAACTGCTTTTTTAAGCTCATCCTCCGAAACTTCTAGCTCGCAAGACCAGGTGGTGTGTTCCGGTGGTGCCACGGTGCTTGAAGTGTAGACCTGGACCCTGGGGAAGAGTGTATCGACCACTATCTCTAAGAGATTGGGATCCAAGGTTTCCGTCAGTGGAGGAACCCACGGTCTGAGTTTACCCAGAACCGTCTTGTACGGACGCCCCCACGGGTCCCTATCCAGACTTTCCAGAAGCTCCTTCCAGCACTACGCCTTAGCGTTTGCTATAACAGCCTGGAGTGCTTTTGTAGCCTCCCGGTAAGCGACGTCAGCAATGTAATCTCTTCGGCAGTGGTTCTTCGCCTTCTTCTTGTCCTACTGGCGTCTGGACCTGATACAGACACGTCGCAGTTGCGCTATATCCTCGGACCACCAGTACACTGCCTTCCTCTTCGACCGTCCGGCTCGTGGCATTAAGGCGTTGCATATCGAGACCATGGTGTCTCAGAACCAGGCTGCCTCTCCCTCTAGATCGCAGGCGCTGTTTTGAGGCACTTCTGGCCAGGCTGCAACGTGGGCCGCAGAAACTAATAAGTCGCGGTCCAGCCGTTTAAGCGATCAGCGTTGCGGGGAGTCGCTACGTCGAAGCTCGGGTAAACGAGAGGGTTGCTGTTTTACGACGAAGACTATGTGGCGATGGTCAGACAGTGTGGCCACCTCTTCTGCCACTCTCCATCTTGACACTAGGTGTGATGCAGAAGGAGTAGCCCATATTAGATCCACAATCGACTGCCCCTGCCATCGCACGCATGTGCTTATTGAGCCTTGATTGAGAAGCTGGAGGTCAAGTTCCGCTGCCCAATCCTGGATGATATTGCCCCTTTGGTCATCTCGTCTATCTCCCCACACTCTCGAGTGTGCATTAAAGTCACCCAATATAATCATTGGGCGAGGTAGGTATCTGCGGATGCAGGCTGCTAGTTCGTCCAGGTATGATTCATAGGCGTCAAGGCCGGAGTTTGGAGAAATGTAACAACCTACTGCTGCCAGAGGGCCCCATTCCACGGCGACATATCCTGATCCCTTCTCCAGGATAGAGCAGATTGGGTCGCCTTACCCTCCGCCCCAATAGATGATAACGGTATTCCCAACGCTGCCAGACCAGCGAGGGTGGTTGGGAACTTTGTAGGGTTCGGCAACAACAGCTAGGGCAACAGACCACGCCGCTATGCATTGCATTAACAAGTCCTGCGCTGCACGGCAATGGTTCAGGTTGCCCTGGAGGACCCTTAGCTCCTTGAATTTTGTGACCCTGTTACCTCCTCTGCCGGTGGATTTTCCGGCTGTGCTGCTTCGCTCGATTTGTTTGTCTCGGGTGGGCCGCGAGGTCTACCTTTGGCTCTTTCCTTCTTAGGTGGGTTAAATTTTTTGCCCCCCAGGCTGTGGTCCGCTGATCGATCAAGATCCGCACATACGGGACATTATGGCGCTTTCGCTTGGCAAACTAATAAATAAATAATAAATAACCCACCCAGACCTCCAACGTAAAATGATTTTTCATTTAAAACTTAATGTATTTAATTGAACTATAAATTAACAGTAATTAAATATAATAATAAGTTTCATATGGGTCCCCGACCTGCAATAAGATGATTTTATTACTCTTATTAAAGTTTCTACCCGTCTAGGCATACTGAGAATGATGTTATCGATGGTCTCCTGGGATAGTCTCCGCCATTCCTCAACTACGGCGATTCGCAGTTCTCCCACGTTGGCAGGAGCTGGAATTCTGGACTTAACTTTTCTTTTCAGCAAGTCCCAAACGTGCTCTATTGGGTTCATATCCGGTGATCTCGCCGGCCACTCCATAACAGTGATATTCATATCATTAAGATAAGCTTGAGTTACCCGAGCGGTATGCGGCCGAGCATTATCCTGCATAAAAACAAAATCTTCACCGATATATGGGGCAAACGGTACGACATTTTCTTCTAAAACTTCTCTGATATAGCGGACTCCCTCTGTCAATCACTACCAAGTCTGTGCGAACTCCCAAACAAATGCCCGCCCAAACCATTATTGATCCACCACCGTATGCAACTGTAGTTTCAAAATTTGTCTGAATGTATCGTTCTCCTTTGCGTCTGTATATTCTTTGCCTGCCGTCAATTTGATTTAAGAGAATTCTGCACTCATCACTAAACAATACCTTACTCCATTGGTCCGCGTTCCAAAGTCGATGTTCCTGAGCAAAAGTTAACCTGTTTCTACGATGATTTACCTCGAGCCTTGGAGCCTTGGCGGGCACAAATGAACCCAAACCAGCTTCTTCGAGCCTTCTTCGTACCGTACGCTCACTTACGGTTACACCCCGCACTGCTTCTAACTCATGTCGGGCTTGGACGGCCGTCAAACGGGGGTTCCAACGTACACGAAGCCGAATGAAACGATCATCCCTTCTCGAAGTGCGTCTTTTTCTGCCTTGTCCTGCTTTTCTCACATAAGTACCGGTCTCCCTGAACCGTTGGATACTGCGATGGATCGTTGAAACTGGTCGACGAAGATCTCTGGATATCACTCTGTAGGTTTGACCATTTCTTCGCATTTCGAGTGCCCTGGCAATCTCCGTTGGGGCTAAGTCAGGCATAATTCAGTCATCAACTCCAGAAAGATACGCGATTTAAAAAAACTAACAAAAAACAGTATTTCAAAGAAATTTTAAATCAAACTCAGAAGGAAGAAATACTCGAAGTTCGCTCCAGATAAGGTGTATTTGAATAAATTTAAAACAATTGCATAAAATGTGATGTTCAGTTGTTTTCTAAATTTGAAAATATTTCTTTTTAAATTAAATGACGTATAAACCAGCCAGCAACCTTATATGATACTGATATCAAACCTTTTTTTTATGTTCCGCTAAATATGCCGGCGAGTTTATGTAGTAAACGGATACGGATTACGGGAATTTTTGACAAACGGCCAAGCATTCGTTAGAGTTGAGAAAATAGGTTGAGTTGATGGTAGTGGTGTCGGTGATGGTGATGGTGGATTGTCCCAAAACCGAATCAGCATAACCCGACTCTTAACTTAGTCTTGTTTGCCCTACCCCTAGAATTTTTTTGTTAAGTGTGAACCCAGAAGCTCGCGAAGAAGGTCCTGAATGAAGCGAGGCGAAGCTGAATGAAGGGGCGACGCAGCGAGTCTTCTGGTGTAGCCCATCCTTTTTACTTCTACATTTTTATGGACACCCAACATTAGACGTTTGATCATAATATAATCAATTATGTGAAAACTATGATCATTCAATGATTTACTTGATTATTTCATGAAATATCAATTCAGCTATATTGTAACGAGCGAGGAGCGGGGAGCGAGAGTGAGGGGTAGCAGTGAGTAGGAGGAGTGGGGAGAGGAGAGGAGAGGTGAGGAGAGGAGAGGAGGGGAGATGAGAGGAGAGGTGGCTACGTATAAAACACGGACATCGTGCCGTGCTCGGGTATTATTATACCGTGTATTTTTGAAGTGATGTGTTGTAAATTATTGTGAAAGTGAAATAAAAGTTGCTGTTGATTGTGTATATAAATTTAAGTCTTTCATTTCTGACCGTTCGTAACAATATGATTTCGCGATTTAACAGTGGAGGGACCGTTAGTGTTTACTATTCCTAGATAAAGTTCTTAAATCACCTCATTGACGAATTTCGAGCTATAATGTATCGAAACCGTTTATGTCGACATTTCCTAGGAAATGCTGAGAGATACATACTCTTTGATCGAACACTTGTTGCTTGTTTGTCACTTAATAATCAAGTTGCTTTCCGTGTAAATTTTTAAAAATGACTGTTTAGATTCAGATTCTGATTTTAAGAGGTTCAGTAACAAAAAACGGTTTTTTTATTCATCGCCAAGCACGCGAAATGGCGAAAAAAGTTTTGGATATGTGTACTGAAGAAAGACCTAATAACTTTTTGACCTTGCCTTTAACGGCAGACCGAGTCGATACACCAGAGTATCAAAAAGACCATTATCTGTAATACAAAACGAAGCTTACGAAGAACGAAACCTCTTCGTTCTTCGTAAAAAAGATGATTTTAATCGTAGTGTAAATTACAGAACTATAGAAAAGATCTGACTAAAACAATCGGCCCTACTTATCCGAATGATGCTATTTTCGAAATGAAGTAAATTTTGGACTTTATTACAATTAATTTGTGTTACAATCAATATTTGAAATGTTTTTAAAATAATACAACCACTGCTTGTTTTTGTAATTTATCGATATGACTGTCAGTAATAAAGTCACAGCACTAGCACATTCCTAAGCTCTGCATTCAACTCAGGTGCGAATAATAAGTAGTCTGCTCTTTTGCAGCCGGTTCACACTAGTATTATCTTTTCAAAAGTGATTTCTTCTTTGATCGTTTACTCGTGCTTTAAACTAGAATGTTTGTCTTATTCATCAAAACTTAAAAACAGCGAATGATCATGTTTTTGTTACAAGTGAATTTCAGATTTAATACTTAAATGTGACTCTCGAGAGGCTACGACGCGCCGGTTAATATGTTGGGGTCCCCTGAGACTATAACATGTTTATCAGGCGAAACGTTGCATTTTGCGTCAAAGGATCTTTGATATTCTACTCGACTGGCGAAATCGGTAGGGAAGTTTGAAAAGGATAAGGAAGAAGATAATCTTTGTCGCATCTTGCATGTTCCTACACATAAAAGTTTACATTGAAAGGTTGCGGTAAAGTTTTAGTAATAATCTATTTTCTGAGTAAAATAATGACAATAATTTTATAGGTCTAGATATCTCCTGTAGGTTCTATTAAATATAGAAAATATACTGGTGCAATCACTATAATATTACAAAATATAGACAACCTCGTCGTACCAAAAGTGCTTGTATCTAAAAGATTGGCCTAGATCATGACGTTTTTAATTAATATGTGAAAAATCACTCGAATTATTTCCTTTAGATCAGCAAATCAAATTACGTCATAATAATTAAGCTAAATATTTATGTAAAAATAATTTTCCAGAACATTAAAGATACCAAAAAAAGTTGTTGCAAATACTGAAGCTAATCTAAGAGTATCCCGGAGACTAACCATTGCAATCAATTCCTCAATAATCAGGTAAATGGATTAACTTGCAAATGTCAAGGGACGTCCAGTCAATCCAGTCGTGGATCACGCAGAGTTAAAAAGGTATGTAATCAGGTAATTCCATCCCAATTTGTGATTTTCCATTAGAATTATGCAATAAAAAATATGACAAGAATATCTTAATAGACACAACGGAAATTTAAAAGGAAATGAGACAAATTATGGACCCCTTCCGGTAGTGCATTAGCCAAGCACCACTGACACCGTCAGTCCATCAAGAAACAGAAATGTTTGATAAATGAATTACTTTTTCTTGCTCGATACCGCCTGAGTGCACTACTCGAGAAGCGAATCAAATTCCCCCCGTGCGAATAGAAAACGAATAAAACATTTACGCTGTCGTAGCATTCGCAATTTGTCGCGAAAATAAAATAAGACTAAGGCTTTGGCTTGGTTAGTTTCCATATACGAATTATTATTAAGTAGGTACCTATAAGTACAGTTTCTACCAGCAAGCCAAATTTTCGGAAGAATAAAATAAGAACTTACAGCTTTACAACTTGTGAAGGCTATAATTCGTATATGAAAACTAGCCAAGCCAAAGCCTTAGTCTTCAACATTTTATACTAAGTTATAGGAAGAAATGATATTTTAAGTTGTTATAAAATATTATATGTTGTTATAAATAAAGGACATGACCAGTAATTGCCCTCCGATTCGGGACAATGCACAGGATTTCCGTTTTTACAGTAAGGTTTAAAAATTCAAAACGAAATTATTATGGATTTATTATTCCAAATAAGGTCAGGGTTCAAATGACAAAAAAAAACAGTACGTTTATTGTTTAAATCTTGAACGTCCGCTTTCCTCTTTAAGCACTACTCCATTTTGACGTTCCATTATATCCATGCCTAATAATAATCTTGTAACCCTACATGAATACCATTTAAGTACCTTAGTCATTATATTATGAATGATTTATTTTTGATCAATTAAATAGTAATGAAAAGGAAATGTATGTTTTGTTTATAATTATTTTTATTTTTTGACAAGTCTCAAACTAATAGATCGAACAAAGCATTTTGAAATACTGCGTTTAAAGGAACGCCCTTTCACATTGCATATGCCGCCATCTGTGGTCGAATAGTTGAACTTGTTAACCAAAAGTAGTAGCAATACTTAAAAATATTTTCTAGACTCACCACAATACATAGCGCCATCTAGTGTGGGAAAGCAGTTTTTGGTGAAACTTTTTTTTATTTATTTTCTCAGTTTTCAGAGCCTTCAGACTCCTGAAACTTTTTTATCTGAAAACTATAAAATATAACAATTACAATAATAAAGAAATAATACTTGAAAATATTTTTTTAGACTCGCTCAACACAATAAATAGCGCCATCTAGTGTGGGAAAGCAGTCTTTTGGTGAAACTTTTTTTGTTCATTTTCGCAGTTTTCCGAGCCTTCAGACTCCTGAAACTTTTTTATCTGAAAACAGTGAAATATTACAATTACAATAATAAAGAAATCATTGCTGAACATTGATTTTTGACACCTAGGCAAGCTGCCATAGTTCCACCGGTCAAGTCCTTTCAGGACTGACCATTGAACTTGGCACCCATTTAGATCTCACTTCTTTTGTCGCTGAAGTCAACAACCAAGGCATATATATCACAATTTTGAACTTGGCTGTCATTTCACATTTATGTTTTTGATGGGATAAATAAATTGCAGGACTGACCATTGAACTTGGCACCCATTTAGATCTTACTTCTTTTGTCGCTGAAGTCAAGAACCAAGGCATATATATCACAATTTTGAACTTGGCTCTCATTTTACATTTAAGTTTTTGATGGGATATCATTACTTTTTGTACAGAAATTATTGAACTCAATCTCAAACTCAAAACATATTTATTCAAAATATGTACCTACAAAGTACACCTTCTGAACGTCATGCTTACAGAGCATAAGACGTGATGGTGATAATTAACTACGGTATCTTAAAACTAAAGCTACGAGGGTTCCAAACGTGCCCTGGTCTGAGAAGAGCCCGCAATAAACTCAGCTGTGTTTTTTTTATTATCACCATCTCACAAATATTTGAAATTATATATATGTACATATAATATAACATTACATCATCAGCCGCTGTAACAATTCATACCCATGCCTTGCTATCATTCAAATAATCCTTTACACTGTAATAGGACTTTTCTATTAGTTTAGTTACTTATTATTCGGTGTAAGGTCAGTGTGTCACCCACCAGTAATTTTATTGTATTACTCATTGTACAAGATAATTAAAGACGAGAATTCTCAAGAAAAATATATAGTGTACCTAGAGTTACACTGCCATTGACAGACTACATCTATGGTCAGACAACCTCTACAGCACGTTTCTACATCTCATCAATTTTGATTGCAAAAGTTCAAAATCAAAAGTTTTTAGTGAAACATTGAAAACAAGCACGGTAAACAGTCGATATCACTAAAACCACTATAAACAATGAATACAAATCACAATGACTGACAGCTTGAACTGACGACTTCAAATACGTTTCTTCTTCTTTTCTGTCAATAACGTTTCGTTGCACAAAATGCATGAATATGAAGGTAAGGTTTTAATGCAACTATATTATTATTCATTATTATTTACATTAAAATAATAATTATGTGTCGTTTTCAATAGTTTACAACACAAAATAACGAATTTAAACAAAGACCTGCAGTATGATTTATGTAATCGGAGTTTTTTTTTACTTAACAACTCTTGTTTTATTTAGTTGTGCATGCACTATGCGTAGAATGTAATGCAAGTTGCCGCAGGAAGTGGACGACGGAGTTACTACCACCGCTTAAAGCAGTATTGTTTCAAAATAACGGTTGAATGTCACGTACTTTGACGTCCTTAAAATAATGATTATAACACTACAACATGAACGTCAACAATATTAAAATAATACGGCTTTAAGCAATGGTAGTATGCCCCGTGTCAGAGCTTTGATCTATACCTAGGTAGAGCATAAAAATGTCGATTTTTGTACGTTTATATCTAAATAACCATTTGAGGTGTGCTTATGAAATTTGGAGCACATATGTATCTTACGGGTCTCAATATATGCGCCAAATTTGACATGTTTATGTGAAATAGTTTTTGAGTTATGAGGGGGTCAAAAGTGGCTCCAAATGGTTCGTGTAATATTACACACGGTGCTGCTCGCCAGTTTTTTTGAACTTTGGCTGGACACGCCTCCGCGTGCCTTGATTGTAATGTTAATATTGTATTGTTTGAGTATTATGCTAAGAATATATAAGAATAATTGTCTGAATTTTGCATGCCATTCCATGGCAAATTGTAGGGCTACTGTTAAAATATTACATAACACCCATAAATCTTCAAACAAATAAATAAATGAAGTGAAATGTTGTTTTACTGACATAATTACTAATTACTTACTTACCATGAGTTGAAATTATTTTATTTATCTCTTAATCAAAAACGGCATAAAAGCAAAATGAAAGTCAAAGCCCGGGAGGGTTATGGTGTATATATGGATGCTTCCTCGTGGTTCTACTCATATTTTGTTCTTCTAGTAGAACGTTCGACTTTATTCTTTCCTGTAATCTATGTGATTGCTTTTTGCGTCTCTACATCGAAAAATCATGTAAAGTAGCTATCATTCATTCACTATAGCTTAGATTTATAGAGCATAATTTGATTTTGCGCAGAAAAACGAGACAGGCAACATACACAGGCAAAATAAGAAAACACAAACTTGAATAAACTATACGCACACAATCGGTAAAGCCAAAATAACTATAACTTCTCTGTGGGACTCTTATTTAAAGATACTATATTTCAAAATATCCAGTTTTGTCTCTTGTCTACATTATACAAAGTACCTGAACATTGGGATTAGCGATGATGACAGACAGTCAATGATTAGGTCAAGTAACTGTTCTCCTACATACCTAATATATGGAATATTTAATAGAATAAACTGAACACCTCCCAGCGATAAAACAAAAACATCTGACACTAGGGAAATTTTTCGTTATAAATAAAGGTAAAAGCCTCTACTCCATAAATCAGAAACTGGCCGAAGAAAAGGCAATATCAGGAAGTTAGTCCCACGTGAGGCTACGAACAATGTGAACAGACTGCTCTGATGGATAGTTTGGTTTCAGTGACCGTTTTTTTTTTGTTATGTAACACAGACAACGTGACATTGAAAAAGGTGTGGCCTATTTAGTTGCAACAAGGCATCGTAACAATTTATTACTAATAAATTAGATAGGTACCTTATAATGTAGGTATGATAAAACGATAAAGGCGCTTGTCAAGCATCGTTGACCTAAAGTCTATCAGGCCAGGTGACTGACTTGGACGGTCAACTTTGGCCTTCCTTTCCTTCGAACATCGGAGAACATGTTAAGCTCGTCAAATAAAAGAAATTGAAACCTAGTAAAGACTCAAGAGGAAAGAAAACTAATTACACTTCAAAAAATCTATTGAGATAATAATCCATCAAGTTTAATATTTCTACAACGGAGGATAAAATGGTTCATAGCGGCTTTAATTAAAGACAAGATAGAAAAGCAAATTAAAGTCAGTTATCACAATTCTATCTTCATAATATGAAAATTTTTGTATTCTATCTAATTTTAATAGCTTTTAGGGATGTCTTAAGGACAACATTTTATCAAAGTGGGGCATCTCTTAAGTACTTAATCTAAAATCACCAAGTCGCAGCAGGTTATTATGAAGGGAAATGGCCAACCCGTTTTATGCAAATTCGTAAAAAGTTATGACCTTAATCATAAAACATATACTTAGCGGAAAATTGCAGCAGGAAAACCAATGTTTAACATATTAGAGTAACCTTTGATAGAGTAGACCTATCGTAGATAAATTTGTCTAACAAAAAACTCCACGTTCAAGATAAGATGTTATATAAATAGTATGGTACGAGAAAGTATCATATGAAGACCTAGGGAATAGCATAGGGAAGTCTATATATTAAATTATTCCAAAATATTTATTTCTTTTAAACTTACGTACGGCTCTTCATCACTTTGAAGAGCGGGATCTAGAGTCTTTTCAGCCTAAAAACGTATTTTACATCGTCATTTCTTTAGGGACAGATTTGTATTGGCCTTCTATCAGCCTGATGTACTGGACATCAAATTTGATTCCATCAATCCATAATATAAGAGACCTTTCTAATTCGCCAGAGCAATCGCTACTTTTTAATGGCTTCCGACATCCGAAAAAAGCAATTCAGAATTTCATAGATGCCTCAAAGAAGTATGAGCGCTCGCTACTTAAATCTCTCAAACTCGCTCAGGCTGTAGCGAATACCTGCACAGGGGTCATACTGCCAACGCTTAAAGCCATATTGTTTCTGTTATTATTATCTTTCGCATTTTGAGTAATATTGCTCATGGCTTTAAGCGTTAGCAGTCCTGATCGAAAACCAAAGTTTAGCCAGTCGCCTGCATCTTAGAAAGCATTGACCAGTGAATTAGATAAAGTACTTTGGGCACGCATAGCGTATAATAATTTGCGGCGATACAGAGGCCCCGTTCTGACCCCCAAATCGATGATTGTTCCACCAAAGATAATATTCACGCTCCACTGGCGCTTTAATATAAACGCATTGAAAGGACGAGTCGATTTGACGAGGGTTTCTGGAAGGCTTTTCTATACTAATGACCGTCGTTGAGCTTTTTACTCCTTCTACTTTACCTTGGTAAGATTATTTATTGGTAGGTAGGTACGCGTATTAGTATGCATTTTTTTTAATACCGATGAATTCAGTGTTACTATAATAGTAATATTATTGTCACCGTAAGATTGTAAAAACCGTTAGATTATAATCTAACTCGCGAAATTCTAAACTGTCGAAAGATTGTAAACTGTTCAATGTTCTGAGTGTCTATTTTTGAAGTATTCATTTTATTTACGTTTTCTTGTCTTTTTCTTGTAGGTTAGGTTAGGGTTCGACAGAAATAATAAAGTAGTGTTTATTAGGTTTATTAGTTTTTAGGTTTATTAGGTTTAGGTTTTATCGGGTTTAAATACCTACCAGATTACAATCTACCGGAAAATGATGCGTTAAATTCTAATCTTTCGACAGTTTAGAATTTCGCGAGTGAGATTATAATCTAACGGTTTTTACAATCTTACGGTGACATTATTATTCGCAGCATGAATTTGTTGAATCGATCGTTATTAAATATTCGTGCTCAATTATTCATAGATATAAGATTGGTCTCTTGGTGGACCAATCTTAAATCTATGGCTCAATTATGTGCTCAAAGTTATTATACATGCATATATAATAATATCATAAAAAGTTATCCATTTAATTTTCTTTTTCATACATTGAGCATTCTATTTTAAGACTAGAATTATTCATGATTTATCTACGTCAGGTGAATCACAGTACGGACCGGACAAGACCAAAGAACCCCGCGGAACTTCCAAGTCTGATTTTTAATACATATAGCACAGACTGGTACGACAGGACAAAACGTAAGTCCCCTCCAACCCCGAGGTTTTGCACTGGTTCCTACTGAACAAGTGTGATTTCGCCCTTACTAAACAAATCTGAGATACTTTTTCGCTTGGGACTCGAAGATTCTTTGTAGGTTAGTACTACTAGTCCATTCATTTGAGATTTTTCGCGGCTCATATGTATAAAACCAGTGGTTTCGAAGTGTTATTAGTATATAGTGAATTTTGCCGTTTTGCCCATACATTGAAATCTAGAATGAAGGATTATACGTACCTACAGTATAAAGATTTCAATCAACTTTACTGCAGGGATTATTTCCGTAAAACTGCTATAAGAGTATATTAGAGTATGCTATAAGCTGCTTGATACATGCAGTATTCATTACATGTGAAACAATAGCATTGTAGTTCAGCTGAAAGCCCCGATGCTCATTGTGCGAGGGAGTGCGCTCTAACGTAATCGGCTTGCAGCGTAGTGCCGCTCGCGATAAGGGCTAGCAGCGGACTGGAGCGGACGCGAACTGTGGAGCGACTGCGAACGCGCGTCCGTTATTACCGCTTATTGTCTGTTACAATCCCTTTGTTCATCAACTACTCATACACTTAGCAGTTACTGAATAGTTTATCTTCATTCAAGAAATATGCGTTGCTTCGCATTTTTCCCGAGTGTTTGTCGCGTACATCGATGGTCATGCTCTACCATCAGAAGAGATAGCAATTCCTAATATTCAGCTTGCTAGAATAAAAATACTGTAGGGCTCAGTTCTGTTCATAGAACTAGGCTATACAGAAACCATACGAAGATGCTGGCTTTAAGTCGACATTTTTATTTCCTCTATCAAAATGAGGTATTTTCTTTATTCATTGCTTAATGGTTAGACTAAAGTTATGAGAATAATGTAGGTAGTTATAAACACAAACGCCATGTGAAACAATAGCATTGTAGTTTCGCTGATAGCCCCGATGCTCATTGTGCGAGGGAGTGCGCTCTATCGTAATCGGCTTGCAGCGTAGTGCCACTCGCGATAAGGGCTCGCTGCAGACTGAAGCGGACGCGAATTATGGAGCCCCTGCGAACGCGCGACTAATGCTCCGTTATTACCGCTTATTGCCTGTTACAATCTCCTTGTTGGTCTAGGTTGCAGTTGCTCTTTTCTGCATGAAACAAACAGAAAGCACCCGTAATATATCCAACTGGATCAGTTTACATTGAAAATAGCATTTCGTTATAAATGACACCCTTTCAATGAATAGTTTTAAAATAAACATTTAATATTATTATTTATTTAATTAATTAGAATGGACAGTATCCAATTGAGTACACCAATTAAAGATAACACAGACCAACTTAAATAACAATAATGATATAAAATTACACTCTAAATACAACACCAACAATTATTAATGAGACATGCATGGTTTACGAGTCAAAACCCTCGAAAAACTGCAATCACCGACTCACAACTACGCTCAGGTCAGCAAATATAGCACAGGGGGGATGAGACTATGAAGTCTCATACAGCTATACCAAATTAAAAAGTGTCTAAGTATGTTTTGGGAAGACTTTATTATAGTCAGTGTAAAGGATGCTCAAACAGGGACGGCAAAATTCTGTAGTTCTCAAGTAATTTTTATATTTTGTCTCAGCTTGTTCAAAAAAAATTACCATGGCAACGCAACTGACCACTTTTTCTTCCCATAGACATTAATTAAAAAAGTTTCAATATATTTTATTGTTCGCGTCGCTTACATAGCCCGCCCCTGTGCTGGGCTCAGCACTCTTCTCCAACCGGCAACACTGCGACGCGTGCCACAGGTCTTCTCAGCAGCCCCAATTTCGTCCTCACGTCCACGACTCGCACGCGTTCGTCCTTGCCTGACAGCACAGATTCGACGACGCCTCGAGGCCACACTCCTCGAGGCATGTTGGAGTCCACGATGACAACCAGGTCACCGACCTGCAGGGACTTGGATTCTACCTGCCACTTCTGCCTTGGGATCATCTGGTGCAGGACTTCTTTCAGCCAGCGACGCCAAAACTGATCTGCTAGGAACTGTGAAATGGGCCACTGCTTCTTCAGGAAAAGGTCGGAGTCATCGAAGTTTCCGAGTACAGGGAGGTTTGAGAAAGAACCTAAAAGAAAATGGTTAGGAGTTATGGCTTCTGTGGTTGAGGGTTCCACATATACATGAGTGAGTTGACGACTGTTGACTATTTGTTCCACTTCTGCCATCAAAGTGATCAAAAATCTTCTCTTGGTGCTCGTTCTTTACGTAGCCATGATGAAAATCTCTCAGGGTCCGGACAGGCAGGTAGGCATGCACTAGTGCATTCTATTGTAGTCACGTATTCCGTGCTATATTAACTTGATGTAAACGCCTTCATCCGGTCCTCAGGCCATTCACTCTTGTCCCTTAAAAGAAAGGACGGTCCGTATAGCCACTCGTCGTTGAAAATATCCATATCGCAAACTTCTCTAGTCGCGGCGTCTGCAATGTTCAGTTTAGTCGGCACGTTACGCCATTCGGTCAAAGATGTAAGCTCATCAATTTCTCCTAATCTATGCTCTACGAACATTTGATAATTTCGCGCGTTATCTTTTATCCAGTGTAGTACAGTAGTCGAGTCGCTCCAAAAATATCTTCTCTGTGGTTTAATCCAATGGTGCTTTATTATTATGTCCGCTAACCTAGCTCCCAATACAGCTGGTTGTAGTTCAAGCCGTGGTTCTGTTAACGATTGTTTTAACGGCGCCACTTTGCATTTGCTTGCGATGAACGCGACGCTCCTGTGTTTGTCATTACAGCGCCAGTAGGCGACGGCGCACATAGCTTTAGGGGGAGCGTCACAGAAGACATGCAATTCTAATTGTTCGTACGCGTGGACGGACGGTATATTCGGTGCATTCAGTGCATCATCTTGCGGCTCGCTTGCACGCGTGGCCGCTAGGTAATGACGCGATAAGCTAACTTGATCAATGTTCTTAAGCAATTTTAACCACTCAGTCCACTTGATATAAAGGCTGACTGTAGGCCCTAAAACTTCAGTCGGTAGGAACTCCAAGATTTCTTCACGATTGCTAGTCCAATTTCTTATATCGAAGCCGCCTTGACTGTGAATAAATAAAATATCTTTTACTATTTCTCTTGCCGCTTCTATACTGTGAAGGCTGTCGATATAATCGTCCATGTAGTGCTGCTCACAGATCGCTCGTACAGCGGCCGGATTTAACGACTCAAATCTCTGTGCATTCTTGTTTTTTATGAACTGAGCAATAAAGTGTGAACAAAAATCAATCGCGCCAAAAATCAAGGATGTTATAGCGCAAATTTTTAACTTTTCCTTAGGGCTGTCACGCCACAGAAAACGTAAAGCATCTTGATCTTCGTATCTATCGTCCTTTATATCTCCTATTACCCCAATTCTCTGTTCCCGCGGAATCGCATCATTATACCTAGAAGTGAAGCGAGCAGATCTGGGCCCTTTAACAGGTAATCATTGAGGCTTAAAGTCTGATATTTTGCAGCTGCATCAAATACCAAGCGTAACTTCTTTTTGTTTGGTTTATTGACGCCGAAATGTGGTAAGTACCAGGTTCTTGGACTCGTAGATCGATCCTCTCTTTGTATCTCATAGCATAACCGTCGTCAGCTTGCATCTTTCTTTCTACACCTTTCAACCTCGACATTGCAGAAGGAAAAGAGTTAGGCATCTTAGCGCCGCAAGTTTTCCACGGTAGCCCAACGTGCCACCTTCCGTTTTTCAATTTACTTGTCTTTTCCAGGAGAGCCTTAGCTTGCAGGTCATCGGCATTCTCTCGAGGTGCAGCAGTAACACCTAAGGAATCAATAGCGAAAGAACGTCGGACTTCTTCATGCATTTCTCTGAGTAAATACTCACTCTCGGTATCCAAGTCGTGGTGATTAGTGCTGAGCAGCAGGGTGGAGCGCAACAGACTGCGAGAAGCTTGCGCTCTGGTGACAACCATGAAGACACCATCCAAGTGGGGTAAGAGTAGCAACCAGTTCCCCTGGTTTACCTTCAAGTACTTGTAATGGTAATAATAAATGGTAGTTGTCTTGCCCTATTAATATCTGCGGCTTAGAATATTGACGAGTTATTTGATTTACAATTTCAGAAATATGCCTATATTGTTCTGTGCATAATTTGGAGGTATCCTGCGCTGGTAGGTCTGTTCGCTTCAAACGTAAATAACTGCCCATCTCTGTTGGATACAGTCATCTCTACAATCTCGAATTTGCGCTCGACCGCGTGACCACTCGAGGCGCCGCACACCCGCATACATTTCTTATGACCATGCAGGCCGACTCGAGCGGCGAGTTCCGAACTAACTAGCGTATTCGTCGATCCGTCAACAAGCAGCGCTGAAGTTGTCTCGATTCCTTGCGGCCCGTGTACTTGCACCTTGATCATTTTTAGAAGTACTCGGCAGTTAGCGTCCTTAATATGAGCGATTTGTTGCGTTTCCGCGCTCGATTGTTGGTCAATCGCTTCAGTCGCTTCGGTATTATTTTCCCGTAGCGAATTGTTGCGATTAAACTCGTAGTGCAAAAGTTCGTGATGTGCTAATTCACACCCGTTTTTTCCACACTTCTTTGCAGGGCATGTTTCACGACTGTGACTCGTTCGTGGTACCTTCAAATATTGAAAACAGATGCAGTACCTCTTAGCGTGACTTCAACGGTCTTTACGATGCGCTTTCTTGAATACCTTACAATCTGGTAAATCGTGTTTCGGCCCGCGGCGGCAAAATCGACATTTCGTATCTTCCGTGCTAGATTCGCTTTGTAGCAATACGTTGTGTGATTTATTCGCGTAGCTTTCATTGTACTTACGTCTATAATTACTTTGTTCGGGCTTAGTACAATTAATGTTCACCGCGGTTTTTGTTGTTTTAACGGCTTCCTCCCTTAAAAAGTCTGAAAGTATAACAAGTTTAGCCTTAGAGCCGTCAATTATAAGAGGATAGCTGTAGTCCGTCCATTTTGAAAGCAAAACCGTGGGGTTTAGGCAATACAGCCGACATTATGTTCATGTTTCTTAAGTACTCATCCTCGCCGATGGAAATAACTGCTGCTACGAAGTTCTGTACTTTGACCGAGAACTTAACTATATCTTTATATTCCTTTAGCTTTTGGATATCATGCACTATTCTGTAAATAATTACGTCCGGATTTCCAAAATGTAGCTCAAGTGCAGACATTACAATGTCGGGAGTAGTGGCGCCAATCAGTAAAGCTGTAACAGCATCTTTCGCCGGTCCACGTAGGCAGCTACGCAGCCTCCACAGATTTTCTCTAGGTGTAAAATTACATACGTCTGTAGACTCGGTGTAGGCCTGTTTAAAGTGTAGCCACTCTAGTGGGTCACCCGAAAATACCGGTAGGTCCTTTTGAGAGCTGATACGACTAAGCAATCTGATATTTGGTGCGTTGTTTTTGGAGATAGCTGCAATATCCTTCAGTGCGCTAGCCAGCATGTGAACAGTGCTTACAGTGCCACCGCCTCCAGCGGCGGGCGGGCACAGCTCGCCCAAATCTTGACCATCTTGCTGGACGGGCTGTGCTACAGTTCCGTGGTGACTGCGCTCCAACCATCTCTCTACTTCACTATTAGTGCTACGGACCTCGCCTTCATTCGCTTGAGAACAATGCTCCTCCTCGAGTGCCGCTATATCCACTTGGAGCTTCTTATCTATAAGGTGCATGTTTATCAGCGCTTTCGCTTCTGCGGCCGTTAGCTCCAGCTGTCTCTTTCTAGCTAAAATACTTGACGAGCTAGACTTCGACTTACTTTTACTTGAGGCGATACTCGGTTCTTTTCTCACAGCTGCAACCTTTTCTGTTTGCTGGTTCTGTTCCCCCTCCTTTTGCGCCTGCTTCTATGTGGAGCTGCGTGTGTTTGCCATCGTTGGTGGTGGAGTGTGGAACATTACCTAGAGATCCGGTTCTCGAAGACCACTTTGTAAAGGATGCTCGAACAGGGAGGGAAAAATTCTGTAGTTCTCAAGTAATTTTTTTAGTTTGTCTCAGCTTGTTCAAAAAAAAAATTACCATGGCAACGCAACTGTCAACTTTTTCTTCTCATAGACATTAATTAAAAGTTTCGATATATTTTATTGTTCGCGTCGCTTACAGTCAGTTTTCATTTATTATTATAAATACCCCCGCGGACGTTGCCGGAGACTGGTCAGACCAAATAAAGGAAGCGGTCGACACACCGATCTGCGAAGTCATTTACGCAGAACATCGTGAGAAGAGTACTATCGAAAGGAGTGTCTCGATCCTCAAAGTTGAGGGAAGGACGCATGAAGATAATTATAGTTTTAGTTTTCGCACTTTAGTTCTTTAGTCGAACCTGATGCAGAGCACTGTTGAAAACCTTCGAATTGTAGCTCGCGATATCTTGAAAAATTTTTTGCAGTGCCGGAAAATGGAGAAATTGCACTGGAATTGAAGTTGTTTAAATGCTCTTTACAGTATTTCCAGGTAGAGTGTTAGAACTACAAAGTCCTTCACGTTGGCAATGAGGTGTATCGTCCTAATTGTGTAGGTTGGATTTGGAGGGTATAGGTTAGCATATTTCGGCAACCTTTTCCCATCTTCCAATAGTCTAGGCAATAAAGCTAGTCGACCCCAACAATAATTCCTCACGCGACGAAACTTTACAGTATGTATAACTATCATGACTTAAACGTATAAATATCCAAAAAAAAACAGAAAGGAAGTAAGGGTTTTTATGCTATACCTAATTGTTAAATCAGCTTAATGTACCTTACATTATCGCGTAAACGCATTTAGGTTTGATAATTAAAACTGTTGATAGGTATATTGATGTTCTGCATGATTATTTCGTTTGATATTTCGGTTTTGAGTGTAAATATACTACCTACTATTATTTTAAAAAGAAATCGATAAAATATTCAGTCATAAATATTAAGTTTTAGATATTAATACCTAACTTCTGGAAGGATTTTTTGTTGGATATTATTGTATATTTATTGGTTCATACCATACTACAACCCTGCCAATTTTCAACGATGAGGATTTAATGCGGGGGTCTTCATACAACAAACCGCCCTATTGCCTAGACTACAACTAGCACTTACTACACCTTACCATTAGTAGTAATAGTGGGAGCGCAAAATAGTTGCTTAGAACTCATCAGGTTTGATCAATGATATTCCTTTCTAACCGACTTCATCCATACTAATATTATAAATGCGAAAGTGTGTCTGTCTGACTGTCCGTCTGTCTGTCTGCTACGCTTTCACAGCCCATCTGATCAATCGATTTTGATGAAATTTGGTACAGGGATAGGTTGTATGCCGGAGAAGGACATAGGCTATTTTTTTATCCCGGAAAATTAAGGCGTTCCCGCGGGGTGAAACAAACTTAATCCACGCGAACAAAGTCGCGGGAATCATCTAGTTAATTATATATGTTTTAGACTATCATAGGGTTCGATTGAGGGTTTGATAACTTTTTTTGTATAAGTACTCACTTACTAAACTTAAAACTTTGTCGTAGCAATGACAGCGAACTTTATCATTTTTATCGATAGATTTCATTTTTTTTTAATAAAATTATATATTTTGGTAAGGAAATCGCTTGCAAACGTAAAACAACTAAAATCGACAAAGTAACTAGGTAGGTACTAAAATCATCTCTTACCGTGACACTCTCAAATCTTAAATTTTAACAGACTAGCGAATGGCCGCGACTTCGTCTGCGTGGTTTGAGGTTTTTTGGTTCCCGTCGGTACTCTTTAATTTTCGGGGATAAAAAGGTAGCCTATGTGTTATTCCATACTATAATTTATCTCTGTGCCAAATTTCAGCCAGATCCGTTCAGCCGTTGGGGCGTGATTGAGTAACAAACTCCATACATCCATCCAAACTTTCGCATTTATAATATTAGTAAGATAAAAGCGACAAGCAGTAAAATGTAGCAAATAAATATCTTTAAAATGTAAGTATCCTATAACATAGTGACAAAGGCATGGCAGTAAATATTCCTCCCCAACCTGAACCAACTCGGGTGTTACGTTCCGCCTCTAGAGAAAAGTATGGCTGCTAGTACTATATGTATATACTTACTATATATACTATATAAATATTATAAATGCAAAAGTTTGGATGGATGTATGGATGTTTGGATGTGTGGATGTATATAAATTTTAAAATTTGAAAAATCATGCCAAAGCCCTCCCGGGTTTCATGGCGTCGTTTGTGACGTCGCTATTGTTTTTACCAATGTACTGCGTGCAGTAAACAATAAGTACAACAATTTAGATATTTTGTGTGAATAATATGAATTCTAAAGTGTGTAAGTCGTGTGCGGTCCCCCAGTGTGATAACACATCAAAATTAACTCCAAACAAGTTATTTATCTAAATTCTGCTATTTATTTCTGCGAAGATCACTTGACGTAAGTTTTTGCTTTATTCTAATACTACCTGATGCCCGCGACGTTCCCGCAGGAACTCCTTAATTTTCCGGAATAAAAAGTCCATATAAATCTTCCTCTTGAATCATTCTATCTATTAAAAAAACCGCATCAAAATCCGATGCGTAGTTTTAAAGATCTATAAGCGTACATAAGGACAGACAGCGGGAAGCGACTTTGTTTTATACTATGTAGTGATGCTGTGTTGCTTATAGCACAAATAACTGCAAAAAGTTAGAGATGCGTGCCAAGAATCGAACCCCAGACGCACCGAATAGGAGGCAGACGTCATAGTTACTAGGCATTCACCGCTCATATTAAGTTATACGGTATAGTTTTAAAAAACAACATTTCATTAACATAACCTGTAATAACTATCATGAAGTGCTTAATATATAAAATAGCAGATTTTACGGGTTTAGGACCTATAAATTCCTATGTTATTATTGTATTTACTTACATGGAAGTTTTGACGTTGCCAAATTCTGCTGAACAAAAGTCTTTGTTTGATGCAAGATACCTACTCACCCAGCATCAACAAATCAATCCTGGGCAAATAAGAGCTTTGGTAAATCCTTGATCCATGGCTAACGATTCTTAATTTCTTGATTTTGGATTCGGTAAAACCAAAACTAGATTAAGGAAATGATCTTTGGGAAACACAAAAAACACGAAAATACTTGATAAACATTTATAACACCTGTACTTATAGAGGTTGTTTGTCGATTTTCAAAGCTCGAAAACAATTGTGACGTCATTCGCTTCAGTGGTGTTTTATACAATATGGCGGATTGCTGTATTTTATAGTTTTATTTTATCAAAATAAAAAACAATCTCACTCGAAATAGAAAAATAAATACGTTGTTTATAATCCATGAATCCTATTTCATTAGATAAATTCATAATTTCATTGATTGTTGGATACTGTCATCATGCCTATTATTAAAAAATAAGATTAAGGATTATGAATTTAAGGGTATGAGTGTATGCAAAACGAACGTGAATAATAAAAAATATACAAAAAAGTGTGTGCATGCAATTCACACACGGCAGAAGTGAAACTTCAGAAAAGCCAAAGAAAATGAGATAAATATAACTTGTACTCTATCTCATTCTCTCGCAGGCTAAATCCTATACATGTTTGTCTCTTTTTGGTGTCGCTTTTTCGTTTCATCGAATTTTCAAATCAATGTTTCGCCAATTTCCAGGTAAGTTACAGACGACTTTGTCAAAATTTTAAATTTTTGCAGTCCCAATAAATGCATTGTAAATAATTTATAGTAGAAATAAAAACAAAGTTACGCAAGAAGAAGATATAAAACAAGCAAACTTACATCAATCCCATATAACGAATGAAATTATTGAAGCTACTCCCAAAAGAGAAGAAACCAGCGAGTTCTGTAACAAAAGAAAAATATTTAGGTTAGGCTGAAGCCCGCATGGATTTAGAGTTTTTAAAGTCAAATTAAAATGGCCCGAAAATACCCTTGTTATATGCTCGAGTGCATTCATAATTCTACATGCAAGGTCCAACGAATATACTACAATAAAGGAGTTTAAGGTCTTTAATGACAGCAGCTTTAATGAAAACTCATCATCCAACAACATTGTCGAAATGTGCAAACTTATCTCATGGCCTTACACCAAGCTTATACTAAGGGAACAAATAAACAGTATTAAATAATTTTATTGGTACATTTCTCAAATTCGCGCTTAGTTTTAAAACTGAAATTCAGTTTTTAATATTTTTTAGTATAGAATATCATTCCCTCATAAAAGCCTGAATACATGCTTTTAAAAACCATTACGTGGCACAGACTAAGCTTTTGAAGACTTCTACGATTTGGTCGAATGTTGAATACAATTTTATAACGCAGTTTTTTTTATCTAGACGAAATATTTTTGACGTCAACCCTCGTTGTATCCCTTGTCCAACATCCTAATTTTTATCATTTCAAACTAAAATGACGGTACAACTTAAACAGCTGGGGAAGAAGCCGAATCAGTGCGAAGAAATTAAAAAGTATGCATGTATGCTCTGTTTATAAAACGGTCGACGACGTCATAAACAGATGCTAATTGCATTCATAAATAAGTAAACCGGACAAACAACCGTAAAGCGTATCTTTACACGTCCAGGTACATCGTCTAGGTTTAACTGTGGTCCCACAGCTCAAGAACAAACCTTAAAAATTTGTGGACGTACCATATTGATCAATAAGCACTTGTTGCACTATGATACGCTCTCGTTTCTTATATTTATATCAACACTATATAATATTATAAATGCGAAAGTTTGGATTGATGGATGGTTGTTTGTTACTCAATCACGCCAGAACGGCTGAACGGGTCTGGTTTTTTATCCCGGAAAATTAAAGAAGTCCCACGGAAAACCAATAGACTTCAATCCACGCGGACAAAGTCGTGGCCATCAGCTAGTCACAGATAAAAATAGGCAAGCTTTGTGTAATATTCCATCTAGAAGCCTGAACGGCGCAACGACGTAAATGCCTCCCATATTGGATTCTCTCCTGACATAGTGCACATAGGGCACGCCACAAAGCGAGTGGGCTCAGGTAAAGCCTCTCACGGTTATGAGAGTGCATCTTCAGTGCATGGCGGCCATAAGACCTGATTATACAAACGCTGTATTTATGAATTTACTATTTGAGGAAAATAAGGTAACTAGCTTTGTCTGGGCTCTGGCGATTAGACCGTTAATTTCTCCTATCCTATATTACTTATATTATGTAGTTACTCCACTTGGGTTATTTACTTCAATTTTCCCATTCAACGCCCCATTTCAGCCCTTTTACGATGAAAACAAAAATATGGTCCCATCCAACGCCCCATTTCAAAAAAATTTGATTGTATTATTTAGAACTAATTTAGACAAAAATTCATTAAACTCAAAGGTTCTTGATTAAACTATGTAGACGATTTCACTATGTTACACGAACCAGAAGATTCCGTTTCGAATAAAATAATAATTAAGGTAACAGAAAAAAGAACAATGGCGAGCTTGGACCCACATAATTAAAAAATTAAGGAGGCATCGTTCAAGTACAAGTTTACATTAATTATAATCATATGTGTATATTAAAAATATTGAGACTCTGAGATACGGGATTCAAAAGAAAGAAATTATTATAATTTATTAAAAATAAGTCATCTTGCACTAACGGAACGCAATTGACATAGACAATTTGTTGACATGACAACACCTGTCATTATTTTTTTGTAGGGATGTTCCGACACCATCGTTGTATCATCGATACCTACTGAAATAGGTATTGTTAATATTACTATCGTCTTGTGATACTAACACGAGTACTTTAAAAAAGTATCGATACCTAATCGTATCGATACTTTTTAATTTTTATGTAAATGATTTTATCAGTATTAGTTATCACTACTTATATGACACTAGCTGATGCCCGCGACCGCGACAGAAAGAAAAAAGCTCTCATAGGAAAAGTAAATAACTACTTAATGCAAGTGTTAATCAAAGTATATAGAGGAATAAAACGCTTAATGTAAGGAAGATCAGGCTATAGAATGGGAAAACAATCTGAATTATTGGTCAGCGAATCACTTCAACTTGGGCTATAGGTGTCGAAGAATTCACTGTCCAGAATCCGCATAGAGGTACTGTCACGTAGTGATTTCATATCACTTTTATAATATTTCGTTTTGGAAAGTATGTTAGTGACACCTAGCATCGAGCTGCGGAACTACGCGTGGATCGATGCGCAGGAGTTCTAAATAGATGGCACTTTGTTGTCTTTGGTCGAAAAAATAATTTGGTTTTCAAATAATTCTGTTAATTTATAATAATCTCATTATTAAAAATTGTACTTCTTTTATATTTTCGAGTCTTTTAATTATTGGACATCATGTAGTCTATGGTTGAGCATTTCAGAACGCGGCCATACTCGCTGTGTCTATGGCAAGTCCGATTTTGAGAGATCTTGAGTTCTTCCGGTGACACGAAGATGTGAGAGTCGTTTTGGAAAAACTCTTATTCCAGTTTTCCTCCATGGCTTCGCCGGGAAAAATAACAGCTTTCTTTCGTGTCGTCTTAGCCTAATATCTATTATCTTTTTCTATCAATTATGGTAAGAACTGTTCGGCGAGACGCATATTGCATTTTGGAGATGGCGGTCATAGCTAGAAGAAAAATTCATTAATTGTCTTGTTTCAGTTCCTATGGCTTAGAATGAAGAGGGTTTGGGTTGGGAGAACATTTTTCTTAAACAAATAATTTCCATGATGTCCGATTGGTAAGTTTCATTAGATTGGAAAATGTTGCCCACGTGGATGTCACGTACCCTTTTGCTAAACTTGGTTTTCTTTTGTTTCAGGGTTATTATATCATTTATTATAGTTATAATTATAATTATATAAATAATTAATTATAATTATATTTATTATTATAATTATTGTCGTAAGTTTCGTTGTTCCTTTTGATTTTATTATCTGAATTTTATGAGTATTATGGAAATTTAACTTTGAATAAATTGGGCTTGAAGACATGGTTACTGGATTGAGGGTGATGGACTTGAGCATAGAAGGACAGGTCGGTTTGCCCCAGAGTGGATACTAGTGCTGCAAGGTGATGACCAGATCAAGGACGTACAGTCCGTCACTTCAAGTAAGCCAAACATTTTCTATGTGAAACAGTATAGTGAAGTGAGTCCAGTAGTTTTGAACCCAGACTCTGCTGCTGTGCTAATAATAAAATTAGAATCATAAACTTTTAAATTTATAAATATCCTGCCTACGGCAAGCATATGAATGTATATGTATATTTTGATTTATAGGAATAACCTAAATTTGAGACTATCTATAAACCTTAGATTAACTAGGTTCTAAGCGACCCCTAATGTTTGTAATTTGAGGCCTACCATCGCATGGACCTATTGGAAATAAAATTTTGCCTACACAACTGCAAATTTTCATTTGTACCATCTCCATATTACTTTAGGGAAGTCGCTGGAAACAAATCTTAGTTCTGTACTAGGCAGATATTTTTCTTCTGTAACTTTGTAAAGTGGGTGATTACTTCCGTACCGGGTAATTTGCATTCTGACCAATCGCCCGCCTTACAGTACCAGTGGTGCAATAGAGATCTATTTTGATATTATTATTACTCAATTTGTTAAAAGATAAGAAAGATCTAAGCAGATAAGAGTTATTTAGAAATATGGTGCGAGTAGAATTATTGCGGAATCCTCGCAGACATAAGTACCTACCTAATTATAACTAGGCATAAGTACCTACCTACTCATTCATACTAATACTGATACAAATTATTGATTGAACAATAGCCCTTTCCCGTAGTAATAGTTTTTGATTAATATTTTTTAGGTTATAGGTATTCCCTAAAAATATAATAAGTATTTTACTTTTTGGTGTATCTTTTTTCTCCCACATTTTTAGACTTACTATTTGCTTTTTTCTTAGTTTTGTTACGTTCTACAATTATTAATAAGTTTCCATGATGAACGCTACCCTTTCAGTGGGTCTCAAAATACATGCATTCTCGCCATCCTCCTTTACATCACAATAAAAACATGCCAATTTGATTACCTCCTCGTTTTCAGTCTTCCATTAAAATAAGCTAAAAGCTTCCTCCGTGTAATTTCCTCTGTCCTATAAAATTGAACAACAAACGGGGAAAAGCTAGGAAAACCTAGAAAGTTTTGTTTTTCAATTTTGCAATCCGATATGGAAGTTTTATTATTTATTATTACGTAGAATGGTGATGCTTATTATTTAGTTTCTGTACCTCTTAGGTGAAATTCCATAGACTTTGTTCATAAATTATATAGAGCAAGTCTACATTATAAATTATCTAAACTAATATTATAAAGAGGAAAGATTTGTATGTTTGTTTGTTTGTCATGGATAAACTCAAAAACTTCAACCCGATTTTAAAATGCTTTCACCTATAGAAAGCTGCTTTATCAGCGAGTAACATAGGCTATATTTCATTTTCGAAAAATTAGGGATCCCTGCGAAAATTGCAATCATGTGAGTCGGAAAAAAACGTATGATCTGAGAGCTTCCGTGGCGTGCGCTGCGTAAATAGTAAAAGTTACACGAAAACAATGTATGGTGGAATTGTTCCTCTTAAAAAGTTCAAAAAAAAACCGCGACAGCATATGTCTATCTTTTAAGATTGTCTCACAATATTTTTTTTTATGATTTTCAAATTTGGTTCAAAACATTTCAAGTATGGAAGTTGTATGAAATTCACAGTAGTGACGTGATAAAATTTCGACGAACTTTTTTTCTTTACTCTTCCTTCTCTCTTTATATTTTAAAATGAATATCAATCTCAAAACTAACCGAGGATGTGAATTTAAGGTCTTTTGGAAGATCCTCTATTTAATAATCAGTTAGAAATAATTTATTTTTGATATAGGCATCATCCCAGTTTCCACTTGTCGTGTAGACTGACGTTCACACTGCAAGAAACTGGGTAAAATCATGTAAACAAAACTGATTACGAACTATTAGTTAACTATCTATGCAAAATATTTAAAAAAATCCTTCATTGTATTGCAAGATTTGTACAAAACATGTGGCTTAAGTATGTCTCAGATGACATATCTCGGTCTATGAAACGTTAAACAAGTGTCGCAACAAGTTGTAACAATGGGTACACGGCTCGATACATAGACATAGTTTTCAACAAGTTTTTATGTGAATGTTGCATCAGTTGAAACTCACGGTAGATATGTCACCGTAAGATTGTAAAAGCCGTTAGATTATAATCTAACTCGTGAAATTCTAAACTGTCGAAAGATTGTAAACTGTTCAAAGTTCTGAGTGTCAATTTTTGAAATATTCATTTTATTTACGTTTCCTTGTCTCTTTCTTGTAGGTTAGGTTAGGGTTCGACAGAAATAATAAAGTAGTGCCCAGCCAGGTTTTATCGGGTTTCAATACCTATCAGATTACAATCTACCGGAAAATAATGAGTTAAATTCTAATTTTTCGACAGTTTAGAATTTCGCGAGTTAGATTATAATCTAACGGTTTTTACAATCTTAAGGTGACAGATACACTCGATGTATACAGAGCAGGCGCCTCGCAGAGAGCTTAGAAACATAGCAAGCATAACCAACCTAATCACAGTGCACCGGTAGATGCTCATAATTGGATTAGCTGACGTCGGCTCGGATTTCAAAATTATATCACTCTATCTGTGTATCTCGTGATTTATTGTGCTGGGATCTGGGAAACCAATGCCAGAACTAATTAAAGAGTCAATTCCCTTCTTTTCCATGCTAGTGTTGATTTCGTGGCCCATTCGATTACGGGTATTATGAAAGCTACTAATTAAACGACAGTTAAATAAAACCATTGTCGCAGGAATACTATAAAATCAGCCACTTATAACAATAGCCATTGTAGTAATTAATTGATGCAGATTTTCCGTAATTGAGGGGCTGAATATCGGAAAAAAAAAAATCTGCGAACAAAAATTGTTAAGGGAAACCAAGTAGGTCACTTGCCGAGCTCGGCAAAGGAATAATCATCATCATCATCATCATCATCATCATCATCATCATCAACAGAACAGATTCTAAACATGGTTGATGATTATTAACCGAGACTGATAAATTTACGTATCTATTGTCAAAGATTCAAAGGAAAAGCGGATGACAAAATTAGCATCACAGTTCATCCACCAAATCACCAATCCACTGACGTAGAGTTGTTCGTTGGCACACTCTAGTAAATCTGATTAAAAGAAAAAATACATCAGACCCAATCATGGGGTTCAAAACTTTTAACATACCTTAGAACAGTATTTTTACTGCAGCAGAAATTCTAATTACCAAGTTCTTGCCACTCGTAGTTAAAACAGAACAATTTTTTTTCGAAAGGACATTGCCCATCGCCCATACAAAGTTCGCCTAAGAACCAACAGTCATGAAACATACATTATCCGATTCAAAATAACACATAAATACCATTGAAAGTAAATTTAAACAACGGACACTTCAGAGAATTTATTTATTACCGATAATATTTTTGATTTTGAGGTTAGATTTTGAATGTCAGTTAATTTAGAGTTGACACATGATTTAGGTTCTTTAATTAGCTCCCAGGTGGTTTATAATTATATGGGAATATAAACCACCTGGATGGCCGTTTTTTATACGGAGCTCAGCTTTCTCGAACTACACTTTTTATTTTCAAGAATAGCAACCACACAATTGTCACGAAAAGTAAACCAGGTACAGCCATACTATAAAGTCCATAAATAAAGTTAGTCGATATTTTCACTCGATAATAATTATCGGTACTGCTTAAAATATAGATTTTTTATCGTTTTTACCTTTGCCATCCCTATAAAATAATGTCTTTGTCAATCTCAACACTAAGAAAATGGAAAAGATGGCATTTTATCTCACTCGCACACTAAGACAAAATATATTTGTTCCCTGCTCATATCGTTAGAGATTTTCAATATTATTCTTCCTTCTCGTGTCATCTAAACGCTTTAAACTGTTTTAGTTCTTACTCTTACTTGACGTTTCCAGGTGGAAAAGATGGAAAATCGATTAAATTCCCATTTTTTTCATTATTATTATTTAGAAATGTCCGTTAAATTCTAGTTATTAAAATTGAAGGTACAAAATAAATTAAGATTTACTGTATGTTTCAATTCCTTGTTGATTCTTAGGCGAATTTGGACAATGTTCTTTAACAAGAAATTTACTAGCAATTTCGTAAAACACGAGCAAGAACTTTTCATACATGAACTTAGAAAATTTTTTGCTTGACTTATTTAAGTAATTATTCACGGTAGAACTTTACATATTAACTTCGGTGCTCAACTTAACATCTAGTTCTCGAAAGTTTGTCTCGCCGAAAAGTTCACATCAACAATGTTCTCTTTAATTTCTCTTCTACTTTCGTATTAAGCTTATTTATTCAATTCAATTCAATTTATTTAAAACATGTAGGACATACAGGTGTCTCTTATGTTACGTCATGTTTTGACTCTACCACCGGCACAGTAAACAGATACAACCAGTATGGAAACTAAGCCTAGTTGATAAAATAATTACCTACCTATTGAAGCAATAGGGTTGTCACTTTTAAGGTTTCATGGTTTAATTTTGTTTTTGTTAATTAAAACATTCTATGTTCTGTAGTGATAAATGAATCTAATTGAAATAGCTAGTTTACGAATAAAATTTAAATAAGTATCTCATGGCATCGGTTAATGTCAATAGTTTAAAATACGGAAAACAGTTAAATATTGACACACAACAACTTGTAGATCTTTGTTTTTTTTTTTGTAATTTTATCGTGAAAAAAACAAAGTAAACAATTTACAGATTTTTCATATTATGTACTATCTTATCACATGTATGCAGATGATCTCCAAATTTACTCTCCGTCAACTCTTGAAGATTTGCCTAATGCTGTTTCTAATATTAATTGTGACCTGGAGGCTATCAGTAAATGGAGTAAGTGTTATGGACTTAAGGTTAATCCTTGTAAGTCCCAGGCTATTATTATTGGGGCTCTGGCATGATATCAAGAGTTGACTGGGATAACCTTCCGCCTGTTACATTAAATAACGTTATAATACCTTACAGTACTACCGTTAAAAATCTTGGTGTCCAATTTGATAATACTCTCTCGTGGTCCACTCAATTAAAAGAAGTTAGTAGAAAGACTTTTGCTGCTATGGGTTCACTTAGGCGTCTGCGTTCTTTTCTCCCTATTCCTACTAAAATTATGTTAGCACAATCTCTACTTCTCTCCATTCTCGATTATGCGGACGCAAGCTATCTTGATTTAACTGAGGACCAGCTTAACAAACTTGAGCGAATTCAAAATTTAGCTATTAGGTTCATATTTGGTTTACGCAAATATGATCATGTCTCTGAATTTCGTTCAAAGCTCAAGTGGTTACCCATTCGCTTTCGCCGGAATCTACATATTATTTCCCTTCTGTACTGTGTATTGTTCAATCCCATGATTCCAAGTTATTTAAAGGAAAATTTTAAATATCTTGGTCATGACAGACCAGAAAGAGTTCTTCGGTCAGCCGGAAAACTCGTTCTTGCAGTCCCTTCATATCGTACAAAATATTTCAAAAATTCATTAATGTTCAAGGGCATTAGCTTGTGGAATGAACTACCCTCGAAAATACATCGAGCTAAAACTCTTAATAAGTTTAAAATTGACGTGAAAAATCATTACATGTCTCTCTGTGATCATCAATAGCGACATGTTTAATTTGTCCAATCTTTATATGTGTATTTAGTTATGTATTAAGTCTTACGTATGTCTATTTTATTTGTTTTTATATATATTAGTGTATTAATACGTTATAATTTTATGATATTGTTTAGTTTATGTATCTATTAGTATTTAAGTTTATTTTTATGCACCACCTCCCACTATCCTCTTGTTCATTGTCTCCGTATCGATAAGGTTGTCTGGAAGAGATCGCTGGTTAGCGATAAGACCGCCTTATTGTACCTACGTTTTAAGTTTTCATGTTTGTTATCTGTTTTTTTATATTTTGTGGTGTACAATAAAGAATATACATACATACATACATATCTTTACTTACATGTAAATTAATACTTGTAATGTAAGTAAGTATTTTTAGTAATCATTACTACAGCTGTTATTGCAGAATTGCGCATTTAAAACAGATAGAATATTATAACTAATCACTCGCGTAGATCTTGATCCCGTGAGGATATCGGGATAATAAATAGGTAGCATTCTCAAAGTGAAAGAATTATTAACATCGGTCCAGCAGTTTTTGATAGCTGACCCGCGCCAATATATATAGGCAACACATAGGTAGATAGATAGACTGGTAGATAAATTTACAGTTGGAGCATTATATCTGGTATAATATATAGTAAATAATTAACTTTAAATTATCTGAAGAGTTAAGTTCTAAGTTTTGTTTAAAACTTCGTAGTTATGTAAACATTGTGACTATTTAAAGCGGTCTGTAATTCCCTCATTAAATCAATTTTTTGAATTTCAAAATAGCGCTTATTTTTTTAAGTTTTTGCAACAGTTTCCTGTTTTGTGATCCTAGGGATCTTCAGATTTTGATTTTGAACGAAATCGGTTCATTATCAAAGAATTTCAAAATGGCGCTGATTTTTTAAACATTTGGTAACAGTCTCCTGTTTTGTGATCCTAGGGATCCTCAGATATTGATTTTGAACGAAATCGGTTCAATAATAAAGAATTTCAAAATGGCGCTGATTTTTTTAAAATTTTGATACTAGTTTCCTGTTTTGTGATCCTAGGGATCCTCAGATACCAATTTTGAACGAAATCGGTTCAATAATAAAGAATTTCAAAATGGCGCTGATTTTTTTTAAATTTTGATACTAGTTTCCTGTTTTGTGATTCTAGGGATCCTCAGATATCGATTTTGAACGAAATCAGTTCAACAACAAAGAATTTCAATATGGCGCTGATTTTTTAAAATTTTGGTAACAATTTCCTGTTTTGTGATCCTAGAGATCCTCAGATATCGATTTTGAACGAAATCGGTTCAATAACAAAGAATTTCAAAAAAGGCCCTGGTTTTTTTTAAATTTTGATACCAGTTTCCTATTTTGTGATCCCAGCGAGCCCCAAATATCGATTTTAGAACGAATTTAAGAAATGATAGTTCCAGTTTTGTTGAAGCAGAGTTCAAACAGCCGTATACTACGCAATACACTCCTGGCATTTTTAGAAAGATCACGGAAATAGACTATACGTGACCACTCGTCATGACGCGGCACTTACTACTGGCGGCACTGCGACGACTGCTTAGGGGTCTCGTCGATGCGCATGTTTGTGTGAGTGAGCTGTTTCGAACGTTTCTAGGTAGTTTCAGTACTGTTTGTATTTGTTTACTGTGCCACCGGTTCGGAAAACAGATTCTGCTGAGAAGAGCCTTAGCAGTTACTTTTTTTTTTTTTTGAAACAAGATATTACAATTCGTAAGTAAGTATATAAATTAAATAAACTAGTGCAAGTTATTATACTATCCTGTGGGGAGCTGAACCCAAAGTCGGTTGATTCCCTACAACTTTGTCATTAAGAAATTCGTTTTGGGTTTTTTTAAATTCGTGTAGCGGCAAATCTGAAAGTTCTTTTGGTACCATATTATAAAAGGTAATACTCGACCCCACAAAGGATTTCTGCACCTTGCGTAGACGACATTGCGGTATTACTAGTTTATGCCGGTTTCTAGTAAGTCGATTTTGTGTATGCTTTCCGAGTTCTAAATTACTTGCTAATTTAAGCTCTAACTTATGATAACTTTGTGAAGATCTCACAGTCCACTTACGAGTAGAACCTTCGACTCGCGACGCAAGTAGTATCGTACTTGTAACCGTATCTGAAACTTTAGCACTATAATATTTGAAGTACTGCAGAGGCAGTAATATTATGACCATCTCGAAATCGATATTACTGCATTTTGTTTGAACCTGTAGCAGCTAACAGTAGTAATAAGAAGATATACACAAAACTAAAGTGAAAATAATTACCTAATCACGATCATAGGATCACTTTTGAAGCGCAAATATATAAGCTAAAAGGATTTTAAAGACGTTTCACAACAACAATAGAGCAAAAAAGCTAAAAGTACAAGCCGTAAGATGCAGAAAATGAAGGATTGAGAAGCTGCTGATAAATCAAAAAATTACTTCTCCGAGATAAGTGGAAGATAGAATAAAAAAATGTAGAGTAAAGAAAACATTTTGTGTGAAATTTTGAAACAAAGATCGACAAATATAAATAAGCAACGAAGACGTTTTTATTAAATGCTCAAAGCATTTCTTTAACGATAACCTTTGGTGATCCAGAGCAATATTAAGAAGAATATTAATTATTATTATTACCATCAATACTCAATCCACTACTGACCACCTGAGCATCCTGACAAAATGAAAAGGGTTCGGGTTACCACGCTGAACAGTTAGAAGTGCACACCCGGGTTCCGAATCCTGGACCATCCAGAATAGAAGTACCACCAGGCGCAACACTAGAACGTTACTATCTGTATTTATATAACAAGGCCCCTATAATTTCAATTACTTGTAACAAAAGATGACTTTAATCAAACCCCATTTATTGGGAGTCGTCTCCATCGAATCTTTTGTTTGTTACTTAGATTAAAATCCAATCATAGGCGTCAATGGCTCCGAGAATGTAATAAATGACTGATACTGTAGCGGGATCTAATATTCGTCAGTTCACAAAGGGTTTCATTTTACAAAGAAGTACCTTTAGCGAATTTCATCATTTCGATTTTATAATTTATCAAATTTTAAGGCTATTGAAGCAAATGATTTGTTTTTGATTAACGAGATCCAATTTTATTTTATGTTCTACGATACGTAAGAACAGGGGTTTTTTTCTATCTAGCGCACTTAAAATAATGTTTGGTTTAGGAATATCACAGTTCTTACTTCTTAATAATAATAATCGTGCAAATAATTACTTAAATTTTACAGGTAAACACCAAAATAATTATTTAAATTTTACAGTTGAATAACAAACACGTAGGCTGAATCAAAGAATCAAAGTCTAAAATTTAGACAAGGGTACAAAGATTATTTAGACTCTAAATAATCCTTGTACCCACTCCTTACACCTCAACTGATAATTTTAAAAGGGGCTTAAACCCTTTGACACCAAATCTAATTTCTAGTGTCCTAATTAGAAAATGGTTAAACACGAGTCGTGTTTACTTAATTAATTCCAAATTAAGTAAACACGACAGCCTAACTCAATGGAAATAATTACAAACATAAATTCTAACACAATTACTTGGAGAGCGACGCATCAACAGCACTAAGAAACATGTAACCCCTAACTTATATAACACAATCACACAGAAAGTTAGACCTAAATACAAGTTGTCCTAGTTTGAAGCCAGACGCGGTGCCAGGCATCATCGTTAACTAGGAATGTACGCGGTACGCCTCACCCTATAGCGCTATCTAGGATCATTGTAATAAATGGAACTAGATTAAATTCACTCACGTGGATGTGATAGTATTGTGCTATGAAACGTCGGTTATCTTCTGTTCAAGAATTTGCTACCAACGCGTTTGTTTATTATTTCCCATTTCTACACTCAGCTATTCGCAATTTCAAGATGAAAACCGAGGAGATGTGAACAAAGGCTCGATATACAGACAGTCAAGATAATACGATAATAGTGTAGTGAGTGGAACTTAACTGTACTGCTCAGGAGAAAGCCTCCAGACGACAGCGAAGCAAACATAGTAAAACGAAGATCCTAACATTATGTGTTTGATAAACAGAGATTTATTTAAAGCAACAAAGATTTATTCTGGAACTAAGGTAAATATAATAACTTTAAAAAGTCAATAAAATCTATTTAACTAAACTTATGTACATTAATAATGTGAACCTCTATTACATGGTTTCCACACCAACGGAACCCTTTCAAAATGTAAACCCTAACACGGGACATTGTTTTATTAATCTTTTATTTTTGTCACTTTTTGGTGTGCAATAAAAAAGTTTCATTAACACAAAAAGTTAAACCTAAATACAAATCTGATAATAATGTTAGAACTAAAACACAATGAAGTATGAACCTCACCAACGCTAATATTTCATTTAACATACAAGTTTATGTGCAAATTATCGCAGCAATAAAAGCCCAAGCCACTTAATAACCGTATCATGGTATTGGCAGCCAAATGAACTGTGAACAGCTGCCCGATACATTCGCAGATGACGCAATAAATGACGGTGTACAGGAAAATGATGCAGGCACTTTTGTGACTATTTTTATGTAAACAATACAAATAAAAAACGGTCATCGAGAACCTTACTTTTACTACAGGTAAATAGGCAAGTACGTTAAAATTAATCAAATGATTATCTACTTACTAAAAAAACTCACAATTTATTGAAAATAATACAATAGAACTTAATGGTAGCTAGCCTAACCTAATTACTATATAAATCATGCCCACGTGGAATGGTGGCAAGAATGCTGGCTGCATTTCCGCGCTGGACAGCCAGGCTGATCCTTTGCGCAAAAAATGAGCCAGCCCTTCTGTCACCAGATGAGGCAATTAACCGCGGTGAAATATCTCGCAAAAAATTTTTGGCACTAAGACTCCACGGCCCAAGGGTCTCCACGGCAAACGGAACAAATATGTAACTCTCTATGAGAGAGGCATACTTCCGCCGCTTGCCGGTTTCAGCCTTTTCTGCTGCGGCTCCCGGCCTTGATGCTGTCTCCCTGATATGACACGGGGCCAATGTGTCTACGCATGTTGCGTCCCACATTAGCGCCCGTCCCCGTTCCCAGGGAACCAGCGTCAATCCATCAGGTCTCTTGCCATCATCCCGACTAATCCCTGCCGGCTCAATGAGCGCAGGAATATCTATGGTGGCAAGAGCCCTTTTGATCGTATCATTGAGAGAGCCATGCCGAAAAAGCCTACCAGCGCTCCTTTGGCAAGAGAGTCCGTGAATTCCAAATTTATCGACCTCTTTTCCACACGGACATCTGTGCTCGAAGCACAGGGGTGTTCCCAATCTGAGACCTAGAGCCACACGAAAACTTTCATTATCTAAAAGAGTGCCGAGATTTTTCGATGGCAAGGCATGAAGCCAATACCCGGATTCTTTTTCAGATAAGGCTAGAAGCCTTGCTCGATCTCTTTCACTTGTAAGATTTTGAACCAAATTTGTATGTGTCAGCCGAACCAACGGCACATCCCAAAGTTTTTGTGTGAAACATTCCTTCGGGATATCGTCATTGGGACACCTGACCTTCCAACTCTCTAAGGCCTCTGTGGCATAGGTCAGTGAAACTGAATTAGAATTAAGAATCTGAGAACTAAGCTCTTTTATACTATGCACAGAGGACAAAAAAGCCGGAAGAGCAACACTGGAAATTTTTCTCACGCCGATGCCACCATACTTGACCGGTAAAGTAGCTTGATTCCAAGACTGATCATCAAAAGATAAATTTAGAATTTTTTCTAGCGTATCTCTTAAGGTGGCATCCATGATATCGAGTAGTCCAGGAAATTTCCAAATTGGGCTCGCACGGAGAATATAAATTAATTTAGGTACAAAAAGGCAATATTTTAGGATCGAAAATGCAATGTGAGAATTTAGAGCGCCCAATTTGTCAGAATGTGCCGAAAATGTTCTGACTTTTTTGTCCAAGATTGGTTGTATGGCTTCGTTAAAAAGAGGAGCACCAAGAAGACAAAGTGAATGTTTATCAAGAATCTTAATATTAGGGGCAATTTCATTAAATAATTCGGAGGCCGATGATATTCTATTTTGCGATAGCTTTTCTGTGAAAAACAGTTCACATTTGGAAAAATTTAGTTCTAAACCAATTTTGCCAAATTGCTGCTTAACATTGTTAAGATCTTTAAGAACGTCATCCACGTTGCCTCCAATGGTTCCATCGTCAAGATACCATATGTTAAATTTTGATGTTAAATTTGAGATATGGTTGTGGATCCCTAAGCTGAACAGGGCTGGACCTAAAGGATCCCCTTGCTGAACACCTACAGAGGACTTAATATCGCCATCTCCAAAAAATAATTTAGAAGCAGAGCTGTAACATTGCCAAACATACGGGTAAATTTCGGGAAGCTGTGTTGAAACTTCGTTAAGCAGAGTTGCCCTGTCCAATGAATTAAAAGCATTCTTTACGTCTACTTTCAGCAGTACCTCAACCTCGCCATTCGATAAGAAAGTACGAGCCGAATGCACCGCTGCCTCACAACCACCTTTACTGCCAAATCCAACTTGAATGGGTTGGAATTTATCCTTTAGGGTCGAAACTATGTGTCTACACGCTAATTTTGATGCCAAACGGCGAAAAGTGCAGCCAACAGCGATGGGCCGGATCCCACCGTCCTTTTTATTAAAAGCACAGAGCCTCGCGCCGTAAAGGAATGGCAAAAAGGATGAATTTACCTCGCCAGATAACATAAAATTACAAAGTCTGGTAATGTCGCTCAGAAGCGCCTTGCCGGCGTCCCCAGCAGTAACACCCACAAGATCCTTTAGATGTTGTGGTGTTATGCCGTCCATGCCACCAGCAGAGCCACTGGAGAATGACATTATCGCAGCGTAAGTTTCTTCATCCTTTATCTGTAAAAATGAAACGTTTGAAGGTGGGTCTGGAAGTAAAGAGTCGGGATTTGGTAAAGGATGCTTGTCACGTAAGGCTTCTAGCGTTTCATCATTAAATGGAGCCAGCGTATCATTAGAAAACAAAATGCGGGCTGCGTTTTTAAGATCCCCATCCATAACCTTGTTTTCCACAATTTTTTTCAAATTGTAATTTTGTGTTCGAAATGAGCAGTCAGGAATTTGGAAAACGCGATCAACCGAACAATTTTTTTTCAATTTTGAACATAACGACCCGCTTTCTGATTTATCTACTGAAAAATGTTTATATGAAAACAAAAAAAAACTCGTATATTTAATTCTTAAATGGTAGTCTTGACTTCTCATAAGTGGCACAAGTAGTCCTTCGTGAAATAAATGAATAATTTCATCATTTCAATTAGAGAGGAATCTACACTAATATTATAAAGAGGAAAGATTTGTATTTTTGTATGTAACGAATAAACTCAAAAAGTACTGGACCGATTTTAATAATTCATTTTTCATTAGAAAGCTACATTATCACTGAGTAACATAGGCTATATTTAGTACTAGATTACTATAGAAATCTTTAGAAATTCCTATTAAAACCAACCGAAGGTGTAAAAAAATTTGCCATAAAATGTCTTTCATCGCATACGCTGCGAAGAGTATTAATGATAGGACAAAAAAATGTTCGACAATATTATAGAATATATCAATATCTACAAAAAACTTCGCGAGACTATGTGTCTAACTATTGTAGTTACGTCACTATAACTACTTTTTTACATTTAACAAATTGATAGAAATGCCGATCAAAATCAGACCGTGTTATCCATACCATTTATAAATTTTTATCCAAATAAATAATTTAATATTCAAGACTGTCTCAATACCTGATGATTACTTTTTGAATTATTGAAATCGGACATTCCATTCAAAAGATATCGTCGGTGATAGTACAATACTGCGTAACTAACAGTGGATGATACCGCGGAAGTACAAAAGTAGCAAATTTGAAATTTCGCGGCTAAGACATACGAATAACGATTGGCTACGGACCACATTGACAGTTCGGTACGTCGATCTTTCAAAAGCGTCCAATCGCAGCGAGTTGAAACCGCGAAAGTGTTTACACTCAAGTAATTTGACCAATACCGCGTAAGTTTGTAGTATTAACAGGGAGACGAGTTATTTTTGCGTGGAGCTCCGAATATTACAGAATATTTCAATACTAATACAAAACTAATTGGTTAGTTTTATACGACTGCCTGAAAAAAGGAGTATATTGTTTTCAGTGTTCATGTATGTATGTATGTATGTATGTGAGTTTGTATATTCCACCATAACTTCTATACGCCTGAACCGATTTTGATAAATGAGGTATTGTTAGAATCTCTAGCTTATTCCGGGTGACATGGGCTAGTACAATTTAAAAAAAAAGGTGGGGTGACCACGGTCCCGCATTAAAGACTAAGTTGAATTTTTTTTTCGAAATAAGATTAACTATATAATCATCATCTAGAAAAAGATGAAGTTAAGGAAGTTGTTTTGTGACGTTTTAGCAGACGAAAACATAGGCTTATTCCAGCCCAAAAAAGACGCTTGTGATCTTTGCTGCGCGTATAAAGCGGGAAATGTTGCAGAAGAAGATTATCAGCGTCACATTGAAATGAAGGACATAGCGCGAGATGAAAACATCAAAGATAAACAGCTTGCAAAAGGTGGAACCATCCACACCGTGACTGCTGATTTGCAAGCAGTAAAGTTATGTCCTTCTTTGTCAGCCAGTGCGCTTTATTTCAAAACAAAGCTAACAGTGCATGATTTTACTGTCTACAACCTCGGGACAGATGATGTCACATGCTATTGGTTTGACGAGACTGACTTAAAAGCCACAACTTATGCCTCTTTGTATGTGCATTATATTATAACTAATTTATTAGCTGAGTATGTAAAAGATGTTGTGATATGGACAGACGGCTGTACAGCCCAAAATAGAAACAGTATCGTTTCTAATGCACTTCTCAGGTTGGCAATGGGTAAAAATATAATGATTACCCAAAAATATCTCGAAAAGGGACGCAGTCGAATTGAAGTAGATTCCGTCCATTCTGTTATCGAGAGAAAGTTAAAAAATATTTTGCCATCTCAATACGCATCTTTAACTAAACAAGCAAGAAAGAAACCCTTTCCATATAGGGTCATTCAACCTGATCATACCTTCTTTAAGGATTATGGGATGAAAGAATATAAAGTTTATGACTCTATACGGCCTGGCCGTTCTGCTGGCGATATTAGAAAGCAAATCAGCATTTGCAGCAATTAAAACCGTTATTCCCGGAGATTGTCACCAATTTTATGATTACCTACCTTTTTTAAAAAATAACGTTACTTGTTTGTTTAAACTCAAAAAATATGGTTATGGATCTCTCTTAGATTAACCTTTTTGATGTTTCTATTACATATTTGTAAAAGTATTTAGTTTAAATACAGCAATACTTCTTTTATTTTTTGAATGACTATTGAAAGGTCGTTATTTGATTTGTAACTCTTTTTTTAGCTAAGTTTGTGATTTGTTAGTCTTTTTATTTTTATAAAGATGTAGATGATGTGTAATTATTAAGCTAGTAGCTACCAAAGTGCAAATGATGAGACTGATTAACTGAGATAATATAAGTTCATTTTAACAATGTTATATTGTTTTATTCTTCCTCCAATTCCGCGTAAATGGCATAAAAGTTCGATTAATAAACGTCTTTTAAGATGTAAAACAGCGTAAGTGTTTTTTTCTGGATAATATTGATTGGATCAAATTGGAAATCATTGCATAACATAAAAAATGCACTTATCTAATAATCATAGAGTTCAGTTACGTATTAAATGAGTATAAGAGAAAATATTTAGTTTTTTGGCTCTCCTGTAAAGTTTGCCATACCTAAGTTACGCGGTATTGTCTTTTGTTAGTTACGCAGTATTGCACTATCAGCGACGATATCATGAAATTAAAATAAAAATACATGCCGGCGGCGGCCGCCACGCAGCGCATCGAGTAACTAACTCTTCGTGAGAGGGGCAGGAAGGGAGTGCACCATTATGAACTAGGTAGCCGGTCGGCTCCTTACGCAGTGGACGCAAGCGACATTGAATATTTAAGTTTTTTTAAACACATTTTTATGCTTCACTTAAAAAGTTCTTTTCAGAGCTACTTAGTTTTAGTATTAGGAATCACACTTTTTCATAATTAATAATAAATGCGAAAGTGTGTTTGTTGGTTTATTGGTTTGTCCTTCAATCACGCCGCAACGGGGCAACGGATCGACGTGATTTTTGGCATGGGTATAGTTGAGGACCTGGAGAGTAACATAGGCTACTTTTTATCCCGGAAAATTAAGCAGTTAAAGTTAAGTTTAAAAAACATTCACCACGCGGACGAAGTCGCGGGCATCAGCTAGTAAGTAAATAAGTAAGTAGTAAGCGTAAATTATTTGGTACTCTTCTCATTCTAAGGGGACGCCCGTGTCTAGTAAAGCTTTCAATAGGTTGAAATGATGGCGATGAAGCGTATATAAAAGCTGAGAAAGCATTAGCACCTCTTCTTCTTTCATTAAAATATTTAGGTATTTATAAGCTTCATATCAAGTTATAGCGATAAAGCGATTTTTAGTAGACGATAAAACGGATATATGTAAAAAATAAAAGCCAATCTGAAATCCAATCGTACAACAATAGATCCAATATCCGTGGGCGAAAATAGTTTGTGCGCGTGTTAATAGAATACCTACACGTTTTATAAAATCGATAGTAAAATTTGTATTTGATCTTCGTTAGAAATTAAAAGTATTTCATAGCATCATAAGTAGGATCCCAATAGTTCGGTTATAAGTAAAAGCTCTAGTTTTAAAAACTTTCACTTTTGTGTGAGCTCATGTTCGTGTGATTGTTATAATTATAAATCGAAAATTTATTTATAGATGGTAATCATAAAAAACCCGGCTAAGTTTGTTGTGGGCTCTTCTCAGACCAGAGCGCAACCCTTCTGTGGAACCCTCGTAGCTTTAGTTTTAAGATACCATGGTTAATTATTGTCACCATCACGTCTTGTGACATCTCAAACGTGACGTGCAGGTGTACTGTGTAGTACCTAATTTAAATAAATATACTTTCAGTTTGAGTTTGTAAATTAAAACAATACCACAAGTTCAAAAAAAAATCAAGGGTAAAAACGTGATTGTTTTGCAAGACACTTCGTATTTCGTACTAAGTAAATTGAAGTATATTTCAAACAGCTAAGACTTATTACGAGGCAAGACACTGCGATAAAAATAATCCACCCTTCCATCAGCCTGTATTTTATCCACTGCTGAATATAGGCCTCTTGGAAAGCAGGCACACGGTCCCCGCGTTCCTTATGCACCTAACCACTGAATAATAAATTAAATTGAACTTATGTGATCCACTACTAGGTACCCGGTTTTAACTTCACCGGAATCCTTTGCGGCCGTGGTTCACAGCAGTCGAGCCTGCTAACTATTAAAGGTAAAGCTCTACTATAGGTAAAACTCATTGATGTAGAATTCTAGTAATTAATTTTATTGTAATAACTTATTTAATATTATTTTAGCCATTGACTACGACTTCTAGATTTAATAACTTGACGACACTATTTAATTATCTAATATTTGTAATAGATTTAATGAATCTTGTGTAATTAATTTAAAATTTGCAATGCCCTGACAGGGCCTCATGCCGATGTACTTGTATGTAGACATGAATGCAAATAAATGAAATGAAATAAATAGTAATGTTAAAACTTCATAAATTCAGCCGAACAAGGTTTTGAACCAAAAGCTTTAGTCGCGCGAAATCCGATCGACGCCGGATGGAGCTGTAGTGCGTGAGACAAGACTTCGCACTCAACGAAAACGGCCAAATGGACTATGGTACAAATTAAGAATAATCCGCATCGACCGCTCTCGGCGAGTGTGCTTACTTTTATAACTCATCCATCATTTCCTAAATCAGACAACTGGTTAAAAATAAGCTATACTTACATTGATTTAGACATGAGACGCACGTGGAGTATTTTGCCTTATTGTTTTTTTTTATCAGGCTGAATTACTAAAACCAGTTTCATGAGGTCCCCAAAAGATCAAAATTAAACGTGTATTAAAGAAAATCCTCATAAATGTGCTCAAAGGTGTGAAGTGTGCCAATCCGCACTTAGCTGGATTTATGTTTGATAACCTTTAGATTATCAAACATAAATCCAGCTAAGTAGGGAGAGATTGCTTAGTAGTGGCCTCTCAATTTATTGGGAGTAAAATAGTTCATGCAACTCACAAATGGCACAAGACCCATGGAGTGTGATGATCCAGCAGGGGACATCCTGGGTTCATCCAAGATCCATCGGCATCGGTTGATGACGGCAACAAAATGAAAATATTATATAAAGTTAAAAGACAACTGCGACGACCGAGAGAAACAAAAATTTGCTAAATAAAAAAAACAATTGGTTAGGATAAAGGATATCCAAGGAAAATTTTACCTGTAACCTGATCCCGTATCGGAGGTTCCAATAAATTAAGAGGAATAAATCCGTATATATTAATTGATCGACTACACAAATGAGAATTGATGGCTTGGGCAATCACTGATAAATAATCTGATCTGGCAATTTAGTTTTATCTTTATTCGTGAAGTACCAAAGATAAAAGATAAACTAACGAAGAACTAACAAGGTTTTCCAACTTTTTTATTATATGTCTACGAAACTATATGATGTTCGCGACTTAAGATTGAGTTTTATGATTCCCGGGGGAACTCCTTAAATTTCCGGTATAAAAGACTATGTCCTTCCCCGGGATATAACCTACTTCTATACTAAATTTCACCAAAGTCGGTTGAAAAGATGGACCGTTGAAAAGCGTAGCAGACAGGCAGACATACAGACACTCTTTCGCATTTATAATATTTATAGTTTATACCTAATATGGGTAGGCCTGAGTAAACCCTGGTAGGTATTAACATAAATAAAAGCGTATAGGTTTTCAAGCTAACATAATTACGTGACACTGGAGGTGTTGAATCGTCATTAGACAGTTCTATAGTTATTTCGATAGGTTAAAGTTACTCCTAGGTAACATTTACTTGACACATGCCCCTTTCTCTTGAACTCCTGGGCCCCTGATAGAGCAAATAATATCATCCCGCTTTCATTATCACGACATACATTAATACCGCATTTACGAAGAATGTCACGTCTCCACATAAACGATAGACGAAGTACGTGCTATAAGGTTTCGCACTCTGACAAAAATGATTAATATCGTCTCATAAAAGATCCTAACGAAGAATAATCCCTTTCGGTCAATGTTTGAGTAAGTTCCGTTGAGTGCCGTCATTGTCACATCCATCACAATAAATATTATGATATCTATCGAAAGGTTAGGAACAACTATTATTATTTACAAGAAGTAAACGTCTGATTATTATAAATCAATCTGTAGTACATAATGTCGATAAGTTATTTAGCAACTTTGCTAATTTTAAAATATTACAGATATATTATATCACAGAAGATACCTCCGTGACGCAGAATTGACAACCTCCGTGGCGCAGTGTTGAGCGCTGTTGCCTTAACGTGCGGGGGTCCCGGGTTTGATCCCCGGCAGGGTTTGGAAATTTATAATTTCTGAATTTTCCCAGGTCTGGCCTGGTGGGAGGCTTCGGCCGTGGCTAGTTACCACCCTACCGGCAAAGGTGTGCAGCCTATCGATTTAGCGTTCCGGTACGATGTCGTGTAGAAAACGAATAGGGGTATGGGTTGAAAATAACTGCCATGCCCCTAACAGGTTAGCCTGCAGCATCACTTACCATCAGGTGTGATCGCAGTCAACGGCTAACTTGTAGTGGACAAAAAAAAAGATAATCTGAAAATTTCGTTTAAAGCCTTACATTTTTCGTGTGAAAATTCGTCACAAGGAGCAACGAATGGAAAATGGAATCAAATGGAAAATGGAATCAAATAGAAAAATGGGCATCACTCCAAACCGTTGGAAATTTTCGAATAAACTGGTTAATAAACGCGAAATTCAATGATAAGTTATGTACACCAAAACTTGTGTTCATTAATCTAAAGTAAAAGGCTTTGTTCTTTCTGATGGAAGTTGGCAACCAGAATTCATTGGTTTACTTCATTAGTAAATGGCTTTATGACTCATACTCGTATATCTAGATCAGCTATACTCTAAGTGTGTTCCGCGGAACCCTAGGGTTCCGCGATACCTCTGTAGGGGTTCCGCAAGAATTTAGAAAAAAAATCAAAACACCTCTCTGGTCGAACGTTTTGACTCCGCGGCCGCGCGTAGGTATATTTATTTATTTATTTATTTGTATTTGTAGAAACATGTGTTATCTAGAATAGCTGGTACAATATCTCATAAGTTTGGTATCAACATGTATACTTGTATACTTGGGCGCGCGCAGTTCCTTTGATAAAAGCCGCCTCTGAATTAGACGCTATAGTTGTCAACAAGCGACTTTTGACTCGAACTTCAAAAAATAAAGTCGAGATTGCTTACAACGCTTTTTTTATTTTTGTTCATTATTGTTTATTGTTTATATCTCTTTTCATTTTTGCTTTTTGTGTATCAAAGGCGCCGACTCGAGTATTTTCGAGAATATTCGAGATCTAGTCTAGGACTAAGTATAAAAGCGGCGATCGCGCGTCGCGCCTCGTCAGTAACGATTGTGCATTATTTAGACCCCACCATCCTAACGTGTAACATTATAAATAAAGAAGAATGGAACGAAGGTGTTAAACGTGTTGCAACAACATCTTCTAATGACGCTGAATGTTCAAAAGCAGTACGCGTTGTTCAATTATTATGCTTGTTAATAAACAATACACTTTTAAAAACTATTGTTTTATTGTAGGGTTCCATCAAGTAGTTTGCTTCCCAAAAGGGTTCCGTCACCAAAAAAGTTTGAGAACCACTGATTCTAGATGTAAAGTCGTTTGTCAGTCTTTATGTTACGCCGCGAAGCTTTGAAAAAAATCTGCCTTAAATCTTTTGTGGAAACTAAAAACAGAAGAAAATCAGCGTGGCTGGTTGCGGCACTTTTGATTTGCACTTCAATAAAATTCAATTGTCGGTGAGTGAGTTTAGGTAAGTCTATAAAAAAACTAGCTCTGTTCCCTGTAGTTACTCGTATATATCATTAATCAGAGAATATCGTTGATTTCGTAAAAGATCTTTCTGAGTACCTAATGGCAAAATTTGCGAATTACTTATCACATAATCCTTTTTACCCGACTGCGGAACGCACAGGGTTATGTGTTCATCAGTCTATATAATATGTTTGTTTTTTCCTTGTAGGACAGCTACAGCCTAAATGCGTGGACCGATTTTGATAATTCTTGCACCAGATTATGCCGAGTATATCGTTAGTGTCACTGTAGAAACCGAATTTGAGAAATAACAAAGTGGCGCCCTCTAGAAGCAATAATGTAACAAATTAAAAAAATAAAGTCGTTAGATTATAGCAAGTGGGGTGGGTATCAGTGAATAGGTCTTGGAAAACCATAATTAGGTACCCTTGATCATTTTGCCATTTTAACGATCATTTAGGATTTACAAGGTTTCAAAGGTTCACTTTTAGTGTATTCCTTTGTGTCGCACTGCAGACAAAACGGCTGAACCGATTTTGATAATACTTGTACCACTAGCTTTATCTTAATGTTCCGAGTGTCATAACTAAAGCCGAATTTGAGAAAAAACAAAGTGGCGCCCTCTAGAAGCAATAATGTAACAAATTAAAAAAATAAAGTCGTAAGATTATGGCAAGTGGGGTATCAATGAATAGGTCTTGCAAAATCATAGTTAGGTTTCCTGGATCAATTTCCCATTTTAACGATCATTTAGGATTTACGAGGTTTCAAAGGTTCATTTTTAGTGTATTCCTTTGTGTCGCACTACAGACAAAACGGATGAACCGATTTTGATAATACTAGCACCACTAGATTTATCTTAATCTTCTGAGTGTCACTACAGAGGCTGAATTTGAGAAAAATAAAATGACGTCCACTAGATGCCAATTTATCAATGAAAGTCGATACTCGATGGGTTATAGACAAGTGGGGTATCGTTAGATAGGTCTTTTTAAATCGTACCTAGGTTCCTTAAACCATTTTTCCATTTAAATGATAATTTAGGATTTACGAGGTTTCAAAGGAAATGTTTAAAGTTCCTACTCATGTCATCTATATCTATATCAAACTAAGTGGATTATCTCAAAAACCACTCAACCGATTTTAAAAATTATATCACTTAATGAAAGCTACATTATTCACAAGTAAAATAGGCTATATTTTATTTCCAAAACAATAAGAGATCCTTACGAAAATTGCAATAATGTGAGTTAAGTCGGAAAAAATCGTCTCAACTGAGAGCTTACGTGGCGTGCGCTGCCAAAATCGTTAAAGTTACACGACAACAATGTATGGTGGAAACGTTCCTCCCAAAAAGTTCTAAAAAAAAGTCCGCGATATTTTTAAGGTTGACTCACAATAACCATTTTTATGATTTTCAAATTTGGTCTAAAACAGTGCTTTACTTGCGAAGGTGTTTTTACCAACATAGTATTAATCGTTAATTTCTTATCAAAACAAATATCTTACTAATCTCAAGTATTTAATATAGACAAAAATTGTCCTTTACACTATTCAATTTAGATGAATATCTTATGAGATATCATAGAAATAAAGTTTATCATGCAACAGAACACTTCACGCGGATAAACGTCTTTTACAAATTATCTTAAATTGTTTAGTAGGTACAAATAATTTTGTTACATACCTAATAGGTACTTAATAAATATTGTCTTTTATCTAGTGTAAAATTAAAGTTAGGTATAGATATATTAAAATAATTTAGGCACCTACATAAATAAGAGTCAATAAACAATTAATAAATTTAAATTAAGGTATCTAATAGTTTCAATAAAAAATACAATTAATGAAAAAAGAAAAATTTTCATTACGGCATTAGGATTACCTTGCAGGTAAATAAACAACATAAATAACCAAAAAGTTTAAAATAAAAAAGTAATTAAAAAAAAACAAAAAACCCGGCTGCTTGGATACCAAAAAGTATAAAACAAGATGTGAATTTCATTATTATCAATTTACATAGTATAATACTTTTAACGAAGTAATGAACAAAATAATATAGCAATTCAGTATTTTATAATAATAGTTTGCTCCCATAAATATTTTTGTAATTATTACAAATTATCAAGGCGCAGTATATTTATGGGGGAAAACTATTATTATAAAACGTGAACTGTGAGAATACTGAATTGCTATATTATTTTGTTCATTATTTCATTATAAGTCTTATACTATGTAAATTGATAATAATGAAATTTACATCTTGTTTTATACTTTTTGGTATCCAAGCAGTCGGGTTTTTTGTTTTTTTAATTACTTTTTTAAACTCTTCTTTTTTTGGGACCTATATCCAATCCTTTATCACTAATGGATGTACCGTAATCTCGTAGTATAACCTTTCAATAAAATGTTTAGTTAGATCCGGGCCATTACATTAAATAAAAAAAGTGTATGAACCCTTGTTCAACAAAACAATGTTCGCCTCAGGGTTAGATACATTTAGGCCTAGGTGGTATCCACCCACTTACTAATATTATAAATGCAAAAGTTTGAATGGATGGATGGTGGGTCGATGGATGTATGGATAGATGGATGGATGTGTTTAAATGCTTATTTAAAAAAAAAAAATTGCGTGATAGGCTTACGCTTGACGACAATCATGCTTAGTGCAAAGCAATGATGAGGTCTAGGTTGGAACGCGCTTGCCTAGAAGATGCCTATTCACTCTTGCCTTGAAGGTACTTAACTTATATGTGGCAGGAAAAACGTGCACTGGTTTGTTACTCAATCAGATATATTGTATCAGTATCAGTATTTAGAGATAAATTATAGTCTGGAATAACACATAGGCTACTTTTTCTCCCGAAAGTCCGCAACGACGCACGAAGTCGCGGGCATCAGCTAGTTTTTTATAAAGAATATTTTTGTAATTTTTTTCTTCACCTCCACATTTCCAAAGGGTCTCTAAATCAATTTTTTTTTTTTGAAAATTAGATAGATACGTATATTAGCAATGTATCATAAAGATTTTCTCTTAGCTTCTAAAAAGTGATAGGCAATTCACCATTTTGACTTCAACGGTGTATTGTTCGTCGGAATCGGCGAGTGTGTATTGTTTGACTCCCTAATCCCCACCGACCTATTTGCTGCGGCTGCGATGTTCACTCCACTGTCAGTTACAAATTGTTTCGGCAAGATTAATAGTGAGAAGGCCACATGTGCTAAGTGATTGTAGCCCTTACTCTGACTTAAAACATCCGAGAATGTGATAACCATTCCTCGAAACTGTATTAAAGTTTACTTACTTTACTCGTTAGTTTGTTTTACTAGATGGGTTCTTTGGTCCTACTGTTGAAGTGAAAATGAACTCAGCATTACAAAATACTAAAACTAATTTCAATCCCAAGGGGTTTCTTGTAGCACCTTTTCATGCTTGGTTTTTGTTATGCTTATTTTTTTCATGATTTCAATGTAAAATGTCGATTTGGTGACAAATTCACAGTTAATAATGATTGAGCATTACAGCACGCGCCGAAAGTATTTTAGGACCGTTTTATTTACAACTGAAAAAGCGAATGTCTCTTTATTATGCTCACTTCATCAGTACACATTGAATTCGGCAAATGCTGCATCACAAGTCACGATCAGTTTAATTAAACCACTGAAGTTTGAAATTTCATATTTGGAAAATAATTTAATAAACAACAAAAAACATTATACCCTGGGCTGCCACCCTGGTTATTAAAAGTATTCCGGTATGATAACCGATATCACACACACAAATGACATCGATAAACTATACATTTATTAAATCTGTCACATCCCTTGTACAGTTCCACAAACTTATCTTGCCCGGTGATCAAAATTGGAACTATTTTTTTTTTCCTGTAAAGTTTTTGGTTTTTATTTTTACTAGCGACGCTGTCACCGGGTCAGATAAGTTTGTGGGACTATATTAGTTTTCACCTTAGACTGCATCTTTACCACCTAGTGAAATCGTAGTCAAAGCCAACTTATCAAGGATAAAGAATGAAAGAGTGAAATAAATTAAATGTCGCAAAACATCTACAAAAGGCTGTGTAACGACGTGAGTTAATTCGTCTGTAATTTTGAGTCTCAAATACGAAAGCTTTTTTACACTTGTTCAAGTTAATCAAATGAATTTTCCAGCCCGTAGCGCCAGAATTACTCACACTTTGTTTCTTATTAGACAAAAGAAATTCCGAAGGGAGGCGGCAAATCTCCGCGCTTCATTTACTAAATAAGCTTCATAAACACTGCGTTATCTTGATCAAATAAAACCCTTTGATGAGGTTTTGAATTTTATTGGTATACATTTTTTAATGTACAAATCCGTTAAGAATTCGTGCATTTTTTTCGTAGAAACAAAATTGATCTTCTTCATATCATTACCATTTGTCATCAACAGTATTTTCATCCGAAGCTCTACAAGATTTTGCTGCTAGAACGAGTATAAGATGTGCCTTACCTTAAGTCAATGGTAATTCTTGGCACCTGACCGTTAATCTCCACTCTTATTGGCCTATTTTGGAGTAGGTCAGTTCTTTTACACCGCATTAAGTACTGCTACATATAACAAGTAAGTTAACGCAAGTATGCTATATTATCCTTATTCAAGTGTAGGATAAATTCTTTGAAAGTGGGCAACGGATAAGTGGTCATTGCCTTGATGCTGCGGAACTGCTGATGTACATAGATTATCGCTTTTGCTAGCCATTTATATTAAAAATATTGTAAGTTAATCTTCTTTATTTCGGACACTAATTGAGCTTCTAGCCTCTCTAACAGCTGAACTCAGTCTGGAGCTTCTCCATAAGTGTATGAAATTCTCAATTGCTTTGAACGTCTCGAGTAAGGCCCAAGCAGATAAAAATCTTAAAGCCAGGAACTGAAAGGCTACGATCGTGCATGCAACTGTAGCTAACAGACATCCAGAATCCAAAATAAACAATACAAGTTCGTACTGGCATTCATGGCTGATATGCAATTAAAGTGAAATGGGCCATGGGCTGTTCGTGACAGTTTTGGGTTTGAGCTTACTACAATGAGCGGTTTCGAGCATTCTCTACGAACGTTTTGTGGCAACTATAATTGTAAACACATGACTGGCGAAAATTGGGATATGAGTATTCAGCCTGGGCTTTTGGTCTTCTTACGCCAGATTAAATTGCACATTTGCTTGGAAAGTTGGACTTATGAAGTGGGGAATCCCATAATGAGTACTATACACTCTTAGCGTGTAGACACAGAAGGTACTTAAATGGATTTTAGTTCACAAGTCGGGAGTCAGGACAATGAAGTATGCCAATTTTTCTGAGTTCTCTTATCAGTGCTGATGGAAATAATGATTCCTTTCTTTGGTATCTAAACAGTACCATATTCAATAGTAATATTAAGGAGCGACAGCAGAAAGAGAGAGATTGTCTACACTTTCTTTATGTGCTGAACCTACTTGTAAATATGTATTATTCATAATTTAGTTCTTCATATAACAATCACTGAAAAAGTTCAGCGATCGTTCTTACAATGTAAGAAACTTTCTACAGCTGATTTGACTGAATTTAAATTGCAATAATAAAGAATTCTGAAATATCTTTATATATGTCGCAGGTGTGCTCGATTCGGTCGTGTCCTGAGGCGCAGTTCTCCGGCGCGATGTTAAATTTGAATAAACCATTACGTTGGCTCTCCAATGTTCCCATTTATTTTGCGTTAAATAACTTTTATTCTTCGTTTCTCCAATTTAAATTTCCTACCGGTTTTTATGTAAGGAACTTATGTATTTTCAAATTACTATTACACGTGAGGCGCGTGACGTGACTTATATTCCTTTTCTTTCAACTCAGCGGAAATCTTGTGCTGAGAGTAGGGTACAACCGTTATAGTACAAGGAGTCACGGTCAAGTTTTTGGATATCATTCTGCTAGTTATTAGTTAGTAACAGTTTCGGAGCTATTGCTGAGAATGCTTATTGGGAAGTGGTTCAGGATACATTCTTTGTTTTTCTTGCACCTTAAAATTGCATTTTGTCTCAGAGATTTCTGTTTTTATATAGAACTAGATGATGCCCGCGACTTCATCCGCGTGGATAGTTTTTTGGATTCCCGCGGGAACTCCTCAATTTTGCGGGATAAAAAGTATAGCCTACGTTCTTCCCCGGGACACGACCTATCTCTGTACTAAATTTTGTCAAAATTGGTTGAAAAGATGGGCTGTTAAAGCGTATCAGACAGACAGACAGACAGATAGATAGACACACTATAGCGTTTATAGTATTAGTATGGAAGTATGGATATGGATGGTAGAAACTGAAGTCTTTTACATAAATAACGCGTTACAGGAGCTGATTTCATGTTCTATCTTTGGTTTCATCGCCGACGACCCATTGTTTTAAGATCGGCTTCGATTGACATTATAATGCAGTTTATTTATTATATCTGTCTCTTTATTTCTCCATACATAAATAGTAGATACGTAGGCAATATTAAAGAAGCTCTCTTTATGAGTAGACGCGCTAGGAAAAAATTAAAGAAGGAACCGATGCAGGTCAGTTCCTGTTGAATAAAATTAGTATAGCATCAAATGGTTAACAGAGTAGCAAATAAAAACCTTGCATATCACACATACGGAATACCACCTATATAGGAGTTAATACAAAGAATTAAAGCGGATGAATCATCCATATCTTACAGTAATAAGACAGACATCCGTCTATAATAGGCAAAGCTCCGAGTAAGTACAAAGCCATCGTTATTACATCCGTAGGTACGTGATCGAAATTGTATTAAGCGCTTTTTAGTATTCATAATGGGTGGCAAAGTGAACATTTGTATATAAGGACATCATTTATGTTTTCAGTTGATAGACAACATGATTAAGACTTCCCAATAAAAAAAAGTCCTGCTGACCGTATTTCTACCCCACCGGCCAATCTCCACAGCTTAGCCAACTTTACTATTACACGGGAGACATTATAGTGTATAACTGTGTGGTAGTGCACTCATAGTCCGATGAAAAGGAAAGACTAATCCAACACGGACAGAAAGAAATCCCTGGACTTACGCTCTCTGAGGCACGGAGTGTAAAAGCTGCTATTGAGAATTTCTGGACAGAAAAACCGAACCACCTTTTTATACCCGAGATGGATTTTGGAGCTGCTTACAACCAAGCGAAGAGAAAATAATCAAAAAGCAACGATAATCCGATACGTTGCATCATTGCCCATCCGACAACTAGAGTCTGTAACTCCACTCGTAATTTGTTCAATACAATGCAAAAGTTCGTGTCCGCAAATTTTTGTAGTTCTTTCAAGTTTTGCAATGGAATGAAAAGGGAGAACATTTCAGCTCTCACATTCATTTTAATCACACTGTCTACAGTGCAACTATTTTCTTCAAGTTTTTGGAGGGAAACTTAACCGGGAATAAAACTTAAAATACAAAAAAAAATATATCGGCTCTTGAAACAACAAACTGAAGAAGTCTCACGACTCCTCACGGTTATTTCTTCCATTGACTACAATAAAAGTTCCATTAAACAAAACTCTTCCATGAATAACTGGGATAACGTCTCGTGAATTTTAGCATTGTTCCCGAGACAGGAAAGATGAGGTCTTAAAGGTGAATCATATTATTCGGTGTAACTTTTACGGCGGGGTTTATTTAGACGTTATTTATCGTACTACTCCGCAGCCACCTGGTACCCATATTTCTTGCCAATTACTTTGCGCCTCATTCGTTCTTTGAATGCCTACGAATAACCATATAAATTTAAATAATGACCATTATACTGCGCCTAAAAGACTTAGCGCAATTACAGTTTAAGATCTACGACTACATTTTAGTAGCTTAAAAACGCAGCTTTTTTGGAAAGGTCGTTTAATATTTTAACGCGATCCCGTAGAGACTAAAATTACGTTCAACTACCATAACCATCAATTAAATATAACAGTAGAGGTTTCCCATTGCCTCCGGCTGAGATCACTCATTATGGCGACATCGCGTCGCTATAGGATAATTTACAATTTCATACTTAGATTCTACGCTGCTTGTGATTGGGATATTATCAAATTATGTATTTTTCAAAGTGTGGAGATAAATTTAAAGCTACGTGATGAGAACATTTGACGTAATGTTGGGCAAATATAGTCTAGCATAAAATCGAAATATAAAACATCTTGCATTGAGAGAGAGCATTCTGGGTTGATTATTTATGCGAACAGTTTCGTTTAGCAGCCATTGTCCGGAAAACATAAAAGCTTTTACACCCCGGGGCCTCGCCGCATATACACGCGGCATTTTTTCTGTCGCTTTTCAAATGTTATTAACCGAAATTTTCGCTCCAGCACCGAGCCATTAAGAAAATATTATTGCGTAGATAGGAAAAAAATGTTTATTAAGAGACAATAAAATCTCAATGGAGCTTCAAGACGACTATTCAAATGATGCACGCTGAATACAAGTTTGCAAATATCGAAAGCTTTGTTAACTTTCTTTAAACAGTGGACAAATTCAGATAGTTTAAAACTTTTTGAAAATCCAGTGGTTATAGGTCAGCAATGCAGACCTATAACCGCAAAACAATCTAAGTTGAATCTACCCCTACATTACGGAAAAGTTCAAAATCTGCGAGCCGATTTAGATGGAAATGGTTTGAAGCATATCATAGTCAAACAGTTTATTATAGCTTTAACTACAGACGCATGCTAGTCACAGCTCGAGATCGAATTCGGTTTTGGAAACGAAAACTATAAACTAGAACTACGTATTGGTATTGTTTCGGCACGTGGTGAATTTCTATTAATCTTCCAGATGTTTCACAAAACAATTTGTCACTGGCAGGACGCTCACCACGGCCGAAACAAATTGAATGCTGAAGATTAGGGATTCAACGGACAATACTCTCTCAATGTCGAATAATAAACACTCGAATAGATAGTTATTATGCCTGCCTCGTTGGTCTTGTCTAGTGGTTAGCATGTTTGATTGCGGCCGACGAGGTCTCGGATTCGAATCCTGGGCCTACCATTGGGTTTTTCTGGCAAGAAATTCTCAACTAGCCCGGAGTTAGGAAGTGGGCGGTGTTTCACCCCCGTGCCTAGGATGGCACGTTAAGCCGTCGGTCCTGCGCCTGATCATTCTCCATCGTGTGGGATTTTCAGTCCCATCGGGCTGAGAGTAAAGGAGCAGAGAGTGCGTAATTAAATAAGGCTCGCCTTTAATTCATTCAAGATTTCCACTACTTACTTAATGCATAGTTGTACAAAAGGCATTGAGGTATAATGTTCTAATTATGGGCCCCATATGAAAGCTCAGAGCAACTCAGCGGGCGATGGAGAGCGTAGCTATCTCCATCGCCCGCTGTTTCTTAACTTGATCAAATTAGAAATGAGTAGATCCGTTGGGGTCTATAGATGCTAAAATGGCGACACCGCAATAAAAAGCACACCGTCGGTAGACCCCCGACTAGATGGACGGACGACATCAAGCGAGTCGCAGAAAGGCACTAGATCCAGGCGGCGCGGCGCACGACCGCGGCGTGTATAATGCCCCTACAGGCTGCAAGTGACCTATTTCCAGCAGTGGGCTTCTATCAGTGTACGACGACAATTTTGGAAGTAATTAAAAAAAATTGTTTTAAAGTAAGTTTTTTTTTAATTACTTCTTTACCTAGTTACTAAGATAATTCCATTAATCAATTCATTCCTTATCCATCAAGTGTGTACGGCAATAATGCTTCAGACAATTATGCTTACTATTTGCTACTTTAACTCATAACTTAAACTGCAGAAAGAATTTTTAGTGTACCTAAAAATTCTTTCTGCAGTTTAAGTTTGCGACAAAGAATCCAACAAGAATTAATGAAGAATGACTTACTTTAAGTTTCACTTATTTATGTCTGTCTGCTGCATGCGATTACATTTATATGCGCCGCAGCTTTTATTCTGAGACGAAACTTGGGACAATGGAATATATTCTGACCAAAACTTCTGTGCAAAAATTTATAAAAATCGAGATTTCTGTTTTTATTTTAATTGCAGACAGGTACAGGTATGTTTCTCTTCGTAACTTTAGTTAATATAGACTATTAATAAACAAACATCAACTGCTAAGAGCAGGTTCTCAAATCTTGGTCAATCTGTACTATTTGACCAATAATTGAAAACATATTACTTGCTGACGTTGGTTTATTAATACGGGCCTAAGCTAAATAGGGCCTACCCAAACTATTTACTCCCCATAACAGGAAACTCTGAAATGGAAAAAATTAATTATTAAGGAATTCTTATTCTTAACAGAAAATGTTATCTGCCTCTACACTAACTAGATGTAGACTTCATTTTTATTAGAGATGTTTTGGAGTCCTTCTTGACTTGTAAGTAGTTACTTAGTAATCTTGCAATTCATATTCTAATTGATTTTATCTTGTATACAAAGTAACTTATTACTGTTTTGTAGGAGTAGCTAAACTCAAGATTTTCCAAAGATTCTAAAGGTTCTAATAATTCAAAGAAGGAGATTCTAAGAATTCTAAAGATACTTAAATCTAAATAAAAATGCTATTAAGAATATTATTGGGATGGCAAACATTTCCTATCAAATTAACAATAAATTGCGGACCCCTAATGTTCTCTGTCATTAGAACTCAATTAATCAACGAGCAAAAATGAGAGATCATTAAAAACATTTTCTATAGGTTATAATACCCATGATTCAGTGATTTGAAGCAGTCATAGCTTAGTGGTTAAGGGTTTGGCTTTCTATTCAGGGTATCTGGTGTTCAATCCTGTAGCCTCAGAGTAAGGTGCATTTTAGCAAACAAATATTGCTTGCTTTGAATGACAATGAACATCATGGGGATCATAATTAGCCTGCATGCCTGATTCGGGATATCTTGGGTTAGGTCCTGGTCATGAACCTCTAATGCTGATTGAGATCAGGGACCACAATATAAAGATGGCCATTCGTGACAGGAATGTAGCAGTGGCGAGAAAATTATTAAAAAGTAGCTTAGAATAAAATGTGAATTATTTGTATTGTATTGTAGTATTGTAATGCTAAATATAATTGTCAAATGTGAAAAAAAAAGAAAAGAAAAAAAAACAAAAAAACAAAAAAAAAACATATACAAAAAAAAATGCTACCATCAAAATAGAATGTTACTTCCGGAACAAACAAAAAAAATATATATATATATATATATATTAAAAAGAAATAATACTGAAGAAGATAAAATAGTAGTAATTTAGACATAAGTAAGTGTGTAGATATATGTAGTAAATAGAACAATGTGTTGATTAATGTGATTGTGTGTAAAAATTTTCGTTTTCATTAAATAAAATATAATAAAATTAACAAAATAAAAAAGGCACGGACCACGAGTCTGTGGAGTGTAAATTCATTAATAAAAAATAATAAAAAAAACTCTAATGCTGAGATCTATAGAGCATACTTTAACTTGGCTCAGACTACTCAGAGTTAAAACGAGATGGACTTATGTGAGTAACATAAATCTGTCTTAAGTCTAAGCAAAGTCAAAGTTCGCTCTATAGATGTCACACTAAGAGTGTGCGTTTAAGCAATTAATTATTTCCAGGCACTTGGCACATGCCTCAACCATGAAGGAAAATTATGTGAGGAATTCTGCTTGCCTTACAGGTGTCCATAGCTAAGATTGGTACAGAAATAGGTTGAATCCTGGGGAAGGATATAGGCTACTTTTTTTTAAGGAAAATTTAAGCGTTCCCAGAATCAAAAACCTTAATCCACGCAGACGAAGTTGTGGCCTCATTTAGTAGTTCGATAGTAATTCTGAAAGAATGCCCATGCCCACAAGTGTTACAGCAATAGGTTGAAAGGATGATTGTTGATTCATGGCTAGATAGCTTGAGCTTATGTTTATGAGAAACGGTTTGAAAAAAATATAAGTAGATTCCTCTTTTCTGAGGGGTAGGTAATTATGGGCAATAGTACTTACAAGGGTGGAATAAAGTAACAGCTACCTAATTTTTAGCAGAGCTACAAAAAATTGTGTGGCAGGGAAGTTACTAACTAAACTAACCCATCTAAGTAATATAAACACGAAAGTGTGACTGTATATTATTCAAAAGTTTTGAATCGAATGGAGTCTTGCGATAAGTAGAGTGACTAGAAAATTTAATACCTCAATAAATTTTTGAATTTGATAAGTTACATTACACCACAATAAGGGGACTTTATCTATATTCTAGATATGTTAAAGCAATAATATGTAATTACCTTATTGAGCAAGACATTTTATGATTTCAGGTTTTATTTTATATCTTTATTGAACACACAAAACCGTTTACACCATTTAAACGCAGCAGTAAGACTAGAATTATTAATTAATTTAATTTTATTTAGAATTTTCATGACATTCTGAAACAGTTTTTTTGTAATTCCTAATAACGCAGATGTGCTTAATCATATCGATCATCTGAAACTGGGGAGAAGCTTATATTTTTACTACACTGAGAAAACTTGCGAAAGTCTAACATATTTATTTCTTTCATATTAACTGACCCATTTCAGAATTATTGAAATTCATTACTAAATTAACTAAAGAGTTCCTTGCGTCATTGAATACATCTCTGTGAACGGTACATAGGTATATCCGTAAAATGAATATTTCATGTGAGCTTTATTTAATAGAGTAGTTTTTTGTAATATCGATCGATTGTTGTGTTGGTCTGCGCTAGGATTTATAGTATTATTATAACTCACTTTAAAAACTGCCGCCGACGTATTTTGCATAGGTAAACGTATACACACTGAATTAACTATCTCAAAAATATTACATTAGAGCACTAGCACGAAATGTTCTTTATTTAAAATTTCTTGTTTTCGTCGAACTCAAAACAGAAAATGTTCACTGAACATTGAACAAAAATCAGATACACCAGCGCTACAAAGTTTCAAACGTTGAAATTTGGAATCATTTGACTTTGACATTCACCTTATTTTTAAATTACGGCTTCACGGTTTTGGATACTAGTAATTTGATTCAACTTAGTTTGTCTCCATAGACAGACTAGAATAGACTATGAGGTTTACCCAGAAAACCATTTTTCTGGGTAAACCTCATAGTCTATTCCCCTCTATAGAAAAAATCAACCGGTTTAAAACAGTTTAAAACGGTTGAAAACTGAGTTCTGTTTTTGCTCACACGTCATGTCTCGTTTTCATGAGTTTTAAGAACATCAATAGAAAGTACCTACCTACGTCACCTACTACTCGTAAACTTAAGTTTGTAGGTATTACCACTACAGAGAGTGTTTAGGTATTTACCATCACAGGGTTTTTAACTTATCAATATAGTTTTTATAAGCGTAGGTATTACCTATCTGAGTATGTATTACCAAGGTATTACCTACCTGAGTATGTAGGTAATACGTACGCTACGCATAGATTTATTTTGGTTTTTGCTTCGCTTCAACTATACTTGAATTCTGACGTTTGTGTCGTTCAGAGGTCACAAACATTTTTGTATTTTTGTTTTGATCAGATGCACCTATTAGGTAGTCAAGATTATTGAGGGAGCGTTGCGAACAGTAAAATATTAAATTAAATTAATTTGGAAATTTAAAATAAAGATTTAATTCAAACTTAAGAGTTACAAATCAAGTAATCAAATGTGTATGATCTAATTGACGCTCTGCGGTGAATTGGTCCCCCGACACGGGCCTCTCGCTCTCACGGGAAGGCAAACCATTCCAAGAACCGATAGCATGTTATGCGACATCAGCATTAACTGCCACCGTTTCTAGGCGCGAAGCTGGTGTTTGTAGGCAAGGAGCTGGTAACATAACTCCTCCCTCCTTTAGTTCGAAACCATCGGATGATGTGGGAATCCGAGGATTTCGACCCTCATAAAACCTTTTCTTAAACATTTTAAAAACAAAAAAGAAACTTAAAGTAACTAGAACTACATATAAAATTAATGTGCCTAGGCTAACGCTTTTAACTTTTACTATTTCACTTTCACTTTCACTTTCACTATCACTTTTCGTTTTGAGAACTGCCGATAAATATTTAATTTCGTCTAGGTTTATTCCTTTTATATCCATTGGCTCTGCAGCGGTTGTAATCCTATCTTTACTCTTTAAATCAGGTAAGTCGAAAATAGGCGTAACTTTATAATCAAAATTTTCCAAAGTATGTTGAAGATAGTAAAGGTGAATGTCGCCAAGTATAATTTCGCAGCTAGGTTCAATTCGCACAAGGTAAGTTCCCAATATGGTGGTCTTGGATATATCGTTTCCACATTTGTAGGACATAACTGCGTTATGACGTGAGTATACAATCCAACTATCAGATGACAAACGCTGGACCTTCATATCTTCCATTCGAACCACTCGTCGAGAGCAAAGGGACAAGTTACTCTGGAACTGCATCAGCTGCTCCATACAGGTAAGAGTTGAAAATGTTACGACGTTCTCCTCGTTACAGATGTACTGATCATCGGCGGAGATTTGCAGACACGGAGAAGCAACCGGTAAGTATTTGGCACCTTTCACCATAAGGAAGGGATATTCAGGAATTATAATGGAAGTTTCATGACGAAGTTGATCTAGGATAGGTAATGAATACATTTTATAATAATTGTAAGTATTGTTATCCGTAAGGGGCACTTCCATTATGAACGTGATCTGGTTTCCTTTTATATACGCTTTAATAGTTAATGTTTGTTCTAACTTAACTAAATTAATTTCTATTACAGGATATATTAGACTTTGCACTTTTTCTATACATGACAATTCAAACAATAATTCTATTGAATTTATTATAGACTGATGTAGCACCGAAATTTTACTGAAGGCTAAAGCGGTTTCAATCTCATTAATTTTTATGTATATCGAACGGAAGTTATTTATGAACATGCTGTACAAACCTAAAATATAAGTAGAATAAATTGAATTGTTTTCTTTCGTATTTATAACTTTAAGCATTTTCTCCACTCGCTTCAGGCGTGCATCTATGATTAAAGAGTTGTTGTATAAAATTTCAGTACTGTTAATATAACCATCCATCATTTTGGAAACCAGCGTAATTTTACTCTCGAATAAGTTTTGTTTAGCATATAATTTATTAATCAAATTATCATAATGAATCGCATCTTCATTATCTAAGTTACCGGTTATTGCCTTTATAAAAGAACCTATCGGATTTATCAATCCTCTCCGGGATCTGGTCGTAGGCGAAATTTGTTTAACCTTTTCTATAGTACTATCTCTAAGGTACTCTACTTGCAGTTTCAAATTTAAGAACTCATGTACGTAAGGCTTATCCACATTAATTAACTTACTAAACTCACTATACCTAACAATATTAAACTCTAAGTCATCAAAAATAGAACTTAAATCTAATTTCTTAACAATTATCCATTTATTTTCTTGTTTAAAAGCCTGACCTTGTTTGACGGGTAGTAACCCTGGGTTATTTTCAACCTTTTGAAGTTGAAGAGGTTGGCTGTCCTTCGTTATCATCACCAAGCCGACTAAGCACCACCTGTGGAGGGCGTTTTACATTTTTAATTGGAGCTTTTGTTTTACGCTCACGCACGGTAATGGGTACTATATTTCTACTAATTTCGCCACTAATAGTTGCTTTTTGATATGGAGGTTTATCTTTACTTCTACGGGTGTTAACTACCTTTGTAAATATGGCTTTATCTGCATGTAACTCTACTTCTAGCTCACCACCTTTTCTTTTTCTTACTTTTTCTTTATCCTTATGAAGTTTATCCGAAATATACTCATATAAACGTTTTGTGCGTTTAACATGATCTTTTAATAAACTTTGCATATAAGTTTTTTGAAAATTGGCATTGAACGCGTCATTACTGTCGGTATGACCGAATACTACTTCGAAAGGTGTTAATCCAGTCGCACTATGAATACTGTGATTGTAAGCCATTACGGAGTAAGTCATTACAGATGCGGCATCTGTGAACTTATGCTCGTATTTGGCGAGCCTATATATCTCTATTATTGTAGAGTGGAATCTCTCTACAATACCAGTGGAATTGGGATTGTTAGGGGTCGTTATGTGAAGTTCAATTTTATACATAGCTATTAATTCTCTCATTAATTCATTATTAAATTCGGATCCAGGGTCAGATGTTAATTTCCTAGGAACACCATAAAAGGAGAAGTATTTAATGAGAGCTCGAACTACTTCAGGTGTGGAACGATTACTAATCTCTATGGCTTGACCAAGTTTACTAAATGCATCGACTAACGTTAGATAGTATTTTCCTTCGATACTGAACAGATCTATGAATATTTCTTGAAATGGGGCATCTTGAGTTTCAGTTAAATGTAACATTGGTTTAATTGGGTTCCTATCATACTTCATTTTACGACAGGGTTCGCATGAATTAATAACTGCTGAAATACTTTCTTGCATGTTATGCCAAAAATAATTTCGTTTAATTCTAGTCATAGTTTCTTTAATACCACGATGACAGGTTTTTCCTTCGTGATACTTTAATATTACGGCTTTTTGTTCATTCTCATCTTCTATAAAAACTACTCTTTGCGTGCACTCTTTAATGTCTATCGTGTCCTTTTTGAATACGGTCGTAATTAGCTTTGCAAAATCTCTCCTATGATCCTGATGCTCAAAATATATAAAATACTTAGTTTTAGGCTGTATATTATTTTTCAGAAACTCTTTTATTAAATTTAAATTGTTTAAAGGTAAGAACAGTTCTAAAATTTTTTCTTTTGGCCTTGATATGTCTCTAATCTGTATTTCATTTTTTTGCCATGTGAATACTAAAATTTGATTAGGTTTAGTATCAATAGCTTCATGTAATATTGGAACACCTGAGGTGTCACATTCTATGTTAGAGTGTACCGTTTGAATGCTACTAGTATTGGAAAAAGAAGGAACCGGTTGTTGAGGTTCTGTTAAACCTTTCGAGCTAGCTGAAATCGTCGCTTCAGAGTCAGAGATAGAGATTGTTCTAGACATGTCAGAAATACTAAGTTTTCTGGACTTGTCAGAGTTATTATTGTCGGTCACATCACGTAAGTTTTGAAATTGGGATTCTTGGTCATCTATATTAACTGCTATGGAAGTAATATCACCTGCTCCTAAAGCATTTAATTTTATTCGGGAAAGAGCATCTGCATTTGTGTTTTCATCAAAGTCAGGGTTATTTTCGTTAGTTAGTTCGTCTGTCTGTTTCTCTATATATTCACATTCAAGGTTATTATCCGGGTAGCACATTAACGGCTCTCCATTATATTGGGTATCATATTCGTAATAGTTATAGGGGTTCTCAAAGGCATAAGTTTCAATTACTTGAAAATTGAGATTTTGAGGCGCGGTCCTCATGGACACATCCTGGGGTCGCCTATTAGTATTATTGTAGGAAGGAACTTGTGGATTCGGACGGTACTGTGGACCAGCAGGTCGATGTCCGAAATAGGGGTTCACTCTTGGAGGCGGTATGAATGGCCCTTTCGGAATTCCGTATTTAAATGGACTTAAATTTGGCTTAAATCCGGTAGGCATGTGTGGAGATGGTTTCTGATGTTGAGGTATTCCGAATTTATATTGAGATGGCTTTTGAGCTTGATATATTGGCACAGGCGTATAACTCGGTTTAGTTGGGAAGCTAAAATTATTTTGAGGTTTAAAAGTCGATTGTTGGTTGTAATGATCGGGCTTAAACTTTTGAACCGATGGTTGCGCGGCACTGCGTAGTCGATACTGAGTCTGGAAATTGACTTCTTCTAGAACTACACTAAGTGCGGACTCCAATGTTTTTGGGGATTTCAGTCGCACTACTCTAACCATATCTTCAGGCAAATTGTAGAGAAAAACATTTAAGGAAGTATTATTATATATGGTAATTTTACTTTGTTTTATATCTAAGTCCTTAATCTGATTCACTTTTGATAATAAAACTGAACGCACGGATTGAATCCGATTGCAGAAATCTAAATAACTTTCTCCAATTTTAATTTTTAAATTTTCCAACTCTATAGCGATACATTCTTCACTACGCGGATCTCAAACATGTTGTACTAAGATTTCTTTGAAATCCGACCAAGTCATAACATCCTCTCGCTCGCTGATAAGCGAAGCGGCCCTATCGGTTAGGCGACTCGTAATACTATTCATTATATAAACATTTTGTTCCTCACTGCCTTGAAATTTACCTATTACATATTCACATTGTCTTAAAAATAAATTTAATTGTCGTTTATCCCCTCCGAAAACGGGGATAATTTTCAACATCTGTGGAGGAATTAAAGTAATTTGTTCCATTTTAAATTAAAAGCAAATATTATAATTATATTAAAAATTTGATTTAATATAATATTCTTATAAAAATTTATTAAAATAGTTATTAATAGTAATGGAACTTATTACTTTATTAAACACGCACACACAAAAAAAAATCACTTAACACAAAAATCATTAAATCTTATAACTTAATTAATTATGTTATTATTATAAGCTTTTCAAACTCTTTATTTTAATTTTAAAATCGAGTATAGAGATTTTTTTTTTTTTTCGAATCGAATCGAATGATAATTCGTTATATTAATTATTTTTCATTATATTTCGTTAATTTCTCACAATAAAAAAAAAGGTAACCAGATACGTTAATAAGGCGAGGATTTATCCTATTTCAACGGAAAAAGGTAAGGAAGGTGAAAAGGTACTCACCAACCGGCTGCTACCATCGCTGCTCACGTAGACCCACTTAACTTATTTTTTTGTTTCGTTCGGGTTGGCTCAGGAACTATCTAATAACTTTCTTTCCACGGAATTTGACGTGGAATTTAGTTGCACCCCTTTTTAACCAACCCTCACCGGGCTGCGCCAGTCAAGATTATTGAGGGAGCGTTGCGAACAGTAAAATATTAAATTAAATTAATTTGGAAATTTAAAATAAAGATTTAATTCAAACTTAAGAGTTACAAATCAAGTAATCAAATGTGTATGATCTAATTGACGCTCTGCGGTGAATTGGTCCCCCGACACGGGCCTCTCGCTCTCACGGGAAGGCAAACCATTCCAAGAACCGATAGCATGTTATGCGACATCAGCATTAACTGCCACCGTTTCTAGGCGCGGAGCTGGTGTTTGTAGGCAAGGAGCTGGTAACATAACTAGGTAGGTACCTGAAATAAATTATTTATCATATTTTGTCACAAGCAAAATCCAAATAAGTACTTATTACTTACTAAAGAATGAAATAGTCCTTTATTAGAATTAAGAAAAATTAACTTTGCTAAGAAAGGATAAAATAAAGGAACAAAAATCAATAATGAACTTTATCCATACTTACTAATATTAGATTTACTAACTAGATTCCGCGTGGATTAAGGATTTTTGATACTCGCTAGAACTTATTAATTTTCCGGGATAGTGCCTACGTCCTCTCCAGGGATACAATCTACCTCAATACCAAATTTCGTCAAAATCGGTTGAAGACGGGCCGAGAAAGAGTAGCAGACAGACAGACACTCTTTCGCATTGATAATATTAGTATGGAAGTATGGGTCCTTTTTTAAGGCAATAAAAAAGGCATCAGCTACTTATACGTCAATGGTAGTAACTCGTATGTATTGTACCATAGATTAAGCATCGGAGATGACTGCAACGGCTATCAATCTCCTAGCTTATAATCAATGACGGAATCTAGCTAAATCCTAGATTCCCTAGCTTTAAAAGTGAGAGTAGACTGCAGTGGCTGTCGTGCTCCGGAGCCTAGACTCGATTGTATTGGCGACTGCAGCGGTTTTCTGCTAGTACGGTCGTTAACTAGCTAATGGAATTAATATCTTTGTCGATCTCGGGCTTATATAGGCTCCGCCGCTTTGTTCTTCGCAGAGATACGTTGGTCGGAGCGCTCCGAGCGAGATGGTTAGTCAATGTGTGAGCAGAAAAGTATTCGACCCGAGCCGCGCGTGCAATGCTTGTTACAGTATTAAGTAAACTCATCATCATCATCGTTGTCGTCATCATTCTCATCATCCTCGTCACCTACAGACACTTTCAAACAAATAGGTAATACGGCATATTCTTTAATTACATGTTCTATGCACTCTATCCGTTTGTTTGAGGGGACGTTAGCTCTTTCACTTCCACCATCTTATAAACTCGCCGGCATATTTAGCGGAACATAAAAATAAGGTCCGTAATTAAAAAAAATTGGTTTTATTTTAAAATCTACTTACTACACTTCTTTTGTTATTTAAAGTTTCATTTGTTTTACTTAAAATGAGATCACATTAAGAAAAGATTTTGCGAGTAAAGGCTATTTGTGAAAAATGGTACATTTTTGAACTTTTCATGTAACCGGGAAAAGTGAAATTTAATATTAAAATAACAATTAATTAAATTAGAAAAATGGTGATTAATATCGCGTATTTCCTCCACGTGCTCTTATTAAAGTTTCTACCCGTCTAGGCATACTGAGAATGATGTTATCGATGGTCTCCTGGGATAGTCTCCGCCATTCCTCAACTACGGCGATTCGCAGTTCTCCCACGTTGGCAGGAGCTGGAATTCTGGACTTAACTTTTCTTTTCAGCAAGTCCCAAACGTGCTCTATTGGGTTCATATCCGGTGATCTCGCCGGCCACTCCATAACAGTGATATTCATATCATTAAGATAAGCTTGAGTTACCCGAGCGGTATGCGGCCGAGCATTATCCTGCATAAAAACAAAATCTTCACCGATATATGGGGCAAACGGTACGACATTTTCTTCTAAAACTTCTCTGATATAGCGGTCTGCAGTCAGACTCCCTCTGTCAATCACTACCAAGTCTGTGCGAACTCCCAAACAAATGCCCGCCCAAACCATTATTGATCCACCATCGTATGCAACTGTAGTTTCAAAATTTGTCTGAATGTATCGTTCTCCTTTGCGTCTGTATATTCTTTGCCTGTCGTCAATTTGATTTAAGAGAATTCTGCACTCATCACTAAACAATACCTTACTCCATTGGTCCGCGTTCCAAAGTCGATGTTCCTGAGCAAAAGTTAACCTGTTTCTACGATGATTTACCTCGAGCCTTGGAGCCTTGGCGGGCACAAATGAACCCAAACCAGCTTCTTCGAGCCTTCTTCGTACCGTACGCTCACTTACGGTTACACCCCGCACTGCTTCTAACTCATGTCGGGCTTGGACGGCCGTCAAACGGGGGTTCCTACGTACACGAAGCCGAATGAAACGATCATCCGTACTCGAAGTGCGTCTTTTTCTGCCTTGTCCTGCTCTTCTCACATAAGTACCGGTCTCCCTGAACCGTTGGATACTGCGATGGATCGTTGAAACTGGTCGACGAAGATCTCTGGATATCACTCTGTAGGTTTGACCATTTCTTCGCATTTCGAGTGCCCTGGCAATCTCCGTTGGGGCCAAGTCAGGCATAATTCAGTCATCAACTCCAGAAAGATATGCGATTAAAAAAAACTAACAATAAACAGTATTTCAATGACATTTTAAATCAAACTCAGAAGGAAGAAATACTCGAAGTTCGCTCCAGATAAGGTGTATTTGAATAAAATTAAAACAATTGCATAAAATGTGATGTTCAGTTGTTTTCTTAATTTGAAAATATTTCTTTTTAAATTAAATGACGTATAAACCAGCCAGCAACCTTATATGATACTGATATCAAACCTTTTTTTATGTTCCGCTAAATATGCCGGCGAGTTTATTTTGCAACATCCAAAATGGATGTAAGTTTGAGCCCAAACCAACTCAATTGGATTGAGCTCACAATGATAAGGGGGCAATTGGAGTACCCACAGTAATCCCTTGTTCTGCTGCCAACTCGTCCACGACATTTTTATAATATTTATTTGCTATGTCCAAAATTGAAATTTATTGATAAAAATATTAGTCGTTTCACAAACTTTTAAATTTTGGTTCAAAAAGGTTTGTTACTCATGCGAGGTGTGGCCAGTCGCTTTCCTTTTTTCTCCCACATAATTATTTCAAAATTGATATTTAATAACATTTCGGATCAGAACGGATCAGCCTGGCAAACGAAAGAGGTAATAGCTTTTTCACTAAAAAAACAAAAAAAACTTTTTTCTAGGCGTCTGTCGGCCGTCATCCTAATGATCATGTCATTCAACTATCAGCTTCAATGTTAAAATGTGCTCTTGTTACTTGCTCTTGCCACTCACGAAAATTTGAACGAAAACCAACAACCGGCTGGAAAAAGAATAATGTTCAAGCATGGTAAACGTCAAAGAAATTAAAATAAAAGATGAAAGGTAAACTTATTGGACATATTCTTATCAAAGAAAAGCTTAATTAATATAATATTGCGCCGTCCAAGCATACTGGCTTTACGGAAGATCAGCGCTGTATCCTAACAGGTATAGCACATGCTGAGTGAAGACCATTTTGGGGATCAAGTCTCATTTTGCCATTTTTTTTTCTTGCTATAAGTCTGTTTTTTGTCTTGTATCCCTAAATAAACATTTCTTTCTTTCTTAAATATGTTGTGGACGAGATGGCAGCGGAACGACGGATCACTGTGCTCCAATTACCCCCTTACCATTGTGAACTCAATCCGATTGAGTTTGTTTGGGCTTAAGCTAAGGGGCATGTAGCAAAAAAAACATTAAAACTTATAAAATGGCGGAAGTGAAAGAGGTTTTGGTCGAGGGAGTGAACAATGTCACCCCAAACAAATAGCAAGAGTGCATAAGCACTGTTATTAAAGAAGAGGACAAACTATGCCGTAGTGACCATTTGATTGACAATGGCTGTGATACTTTCATTATAAATATCGGTAACGATGACGAGGATGATGATAACCTACGTTACAATGAACCAGTTCGGTTATTGCTGCGTAAGACCATCGCTACGATAATATAATTTGTTTATATACTAGTGTTATTATACTGCAGTCATGGCCTCGCCAATTAAAATTAAAACGGAAACGGAGCATATGCTATTCAATGCTTATAATGAACAAAAAGCTCAGAAAGAAAATCTTCAGCGCCTTATTGAAGTGATGAAAACAGAAATACATGACCTACAACAGCAAATTAAAAAACTTACGGAAGAGAAAAATACTAGTACTAGTGGTCCATCCACCTCTACTACTAATAAAAATTCCTCTGAACCCACGGAATACCAAACGGATGAAGAGGAACTAGCTAAAGAGACGGAGTGGATAAGGGTGAAAACTAGGAAAGAAAGGAAATTGAGCAGTTCACCTGCTCATCACCAACAGTCAGACAATACCACCGGGACTGACGATGACGCTCCACAAAGAAAAACTAAAACGCAAAAAATACCTCCACCACCGCCTATAATTGTTGATGGGGTAAAAGACTATCAGTCGTTTTTTGACGTGTTATCGGAAAATCAAAATGAAGACTCCTTCAAGATAAAAATGATGAATGGAGAAAATGTCAAAAATAACACCAACTGTGAAGCGGCATATTGAAAAATAACAAAGTTATTATCTACAAACAAGTTACTCTGGCACTGCTATGAAAACAAACAAGAGAGGCCAATTCGAGTTATGGCAAAAAAGTTGCACTTCACGTACAAGCCGGAAATAATCGTTGAAGATTTAAAGAATAAAGGTTTTAAAATAGAAAGTGCAGCTAACAAATTAAGGTGGAAAAACAAGGATCCATTAAATATGTTTATGCACACCTTCGAAAATGGTGAGGACATAAATAAAATTTATGGAATTACATCGATATTAGGATGTAAAGTGGAAATCCATACGCTAAAAACATCGAAGCTGGTTCCTCAGTGCAAAAGGTGCCAAACCTATGGGCATACTCAGAAATACTGTTCCAGAGAGCCAAGGTGCGTAAAGTGCACTGGCAAACATTTAAGCGCAGACTGCAAGAAACCAGCAGATCAAAAACCTAAATGTGTTCACTGTGGTGAATCTCACCCGGCCAATTATAGAGGATGCATAGTTGCCAAAGAAATGCAATCCCTTAAGAACAAGGCTACCAAAAAGCCCCCAGCTGTTGTGAATTACTCACAGGTACCCCGTGAAACAGGTAAGCAAAAAACATCCAATGCGCAGAAACTAAGAAAAGCTCTAAGTCTGTTACATATGCTCAAATAGCAGCTAATAAAAAAACAAAGAGCAATGAACATTCAAATAGCCCTTTCGAAGAGAAACTAGACGCAATTCTCAAACTTATGACTTCACTTGACCAACGATTAAGCAAACTAGAAAGTAGCAACAACAAAGCTACCAACAAAGCAAGAAAATAATTAATTATGGGATTAAAGATTATGGCTTGGAACTCAAATGGACTACTTCAACACCAGCATGAGTTACAAGTAGTCCTTGATACCGAAAGCATTGATGAGTGTTTAATATCAGAAACACACTTCACAAAACAATCTTACATCAGATTAAGAGGATACAAAGTTTATCATGCACTACATCCTAATAACTCTGCAAGAGGAGGTAGTGCAGTCATAATAAAAGAACATCTAAACCATTACGAACAAAGCAAGTACGAACTAGAAGTACAAGCAGTGGCAATATGTGTCCAAACAGAACGTTTTCCCTTAACCATTGTTGCTGTATATTTTCCGCCGCGATATGCGCTTAAGAAGGATTATTATACAGATTTTTTAAAACTATTTGGCAACAGATTTATCATTGGAGGTGATTTTAATGCCAAGAATACCTTCTGGGGCTCGAGACTTACTACAACAAAAGGTAAAGAACTCTTGAGTGCTATCCAAAGTATTGATTGCGACGTAGTAAGCACAGGAACGCCAACATACTGGCCTAAAAAGATACCAGATCTCATAGATTTTTACGTATATAAAAATATATCACCAAGATATTTAAATATTGAACAAAAATACGACATGAACTCCGATCATTCTCCTATCATGTTGACAGTTAACGAAAATATAGCATGTAAAGAGATCAACGCTACACTAGTTACTAAAAATACTGACTGGGATAGCTTTAAGATCGACCTGAATAATAGGATGAACTTACAAGTTCCTTTGAAAACACCTGAGCAACTTAACTTTGAACTTGAACAATTTATAATAGATATACAGCAATCGGCTTGGCAGAACACGCCACCTTCTAAGAAGTGGCGAAATGGGGCAACGTACCCCAGTAAAATCATCAAGCTCATTAAAGCAAAAAGAAAACAGAGGAAATAATGGCATCATTCACGATCCCCACAAGATAAAAAGACTTCTAAACAATTTAACCAAACAAATTAAGAGAGAAATACAAAAATTTAATGAAGCCACCTTAAAAAAAACACCTCCAAAGCTTGACCGCTGATCGTGATTCTAACTATGCCCTCTGGAAAATCACAAAAAACATAAAAAGACCTATAAAACAAATTCCTCCAATCAGGGATGTTAATGGCAAATGGGCAATCAACAATACAGAAAAAGCTAAATTATTTGCAAATCATCTTCAAAGTATATTCCAACCAAACGATGGTCACACTCATCAAAATGAACTCCAGCAAACTCAACCAATAGACTTCAATAGAGGAAGACATCGATATAAAACTTGTCACACCAAAAAAAGTATTACGGGAAGTAAAATATAGCCTCAGTCAAAAGAAATCACCGGGCTACGATCTTATCCCCGGGGAAGTCTTAAATAATCTACCGCGCAAAGCTCTAGTTAAGCTTACTAATTTAATCAATGCAGCATTTCGACTTAAGTATGTACCTGATTTGTGGAAAATTGCTGAAGTTATTATGATATCCAAGCCAGGGAAAACTTCCCAAGAAACAACGTCATACAGGCCAATCTCACTGCTACCCATAATGTCCAAACTATTTGAAAAACTATTGCTTAAGAGAATTAAACCCATAATAGATGACAAAAATCTCGTACCAAGTCACCAATTTGGATTCCGAGAAAAGCATTTTACAATTGATCAGGTTCATAGAATAGTTAACATAATTGAGCAAACATTAGAAGAAAAAAAGGTTTGCACTACTGCATTTTTAGATGTAGCGCAAGCCTTCGACAAAGTTTGGCATGAAGGACTTATATAGCAAGAAAAGATTACAATTATTTTGCTATAATCCGCCACCAGAAAAAATTCTGTACACTTAAAAGTATTTGCAACGGTAAAGATAAATTAAACAACAAACAAAAATCGGGCATTTATAAACTCGAATGTTCAGAATGCAATGCCACATATATTGGTCAAACAGGTCGTAATTTGATACACGCTATAAAGAACATGTGGCCGCAGTTAGGAACAACCAACCCCAAAAGTCACATTTTGCTAAACATCTTCTAGATAGTGGGCACAAATTATCTTCCGATCATTCATATAAAATCTTACACACTTGCAATAAAGGCATAAGACTGAGCATGTTGGAACAGTTAGAAATAATAAAACATAATAATAATAATCAATTTAAATTACTTAACGAACAAGTTAACGTTTCAAATTCACCACTGCTTCGTTTATTTGAAGGGGGTAGGAGTCCGGGGAGTAATGGGCGGGGCAATAGTGGTGGGGGTTTAAAAGCGGTATATAACACCGCGCGTTTGACACGAACGTCACTAGACAATCTTGCATTGTAAAGTCTACATCTCCTGAAGATGCTCCGGTGTCGGGGCGAAACATGCGTCGAGATTAGTATAAAAGTCTTGTGTGGTGGTGCATGTGAGTGGTGGTGGCATTGCTTGCTTGGGAACTTGGCTTTCTTGCTTGGTTGGGAAGGTAAACGGTGCTTCGCTTGTAACTGCATGCTTGACCATACAGAATTTTTTCTGTTGGCGGATTATAGCAAAATAATTGTAATCTTTTCTTGCTAAATCATGAACTTCCGCAAAGTAACGCCTGATTCTATCCAATATGAAGGACTTATATATAAGCTGAATATGACGTTGCCCAAAGCATCTGCAGAAATTTTGAAATCATATATTACTAACAGAATGTTCAGAATTCGTCAAGAAGATGCATATTCAGAACTGAAGGAAATAAAAGCTGGGGTTCCACAAGGAAGTGTACTTGTTCCGGTCCTGTACCTTTTGTATACCAGTGATACCCCCGTGTCAGAAAACAATGTGATTGCTACTTTCGCTGATGATACTGCCATAATAGGAATTGGAAAAATCACGATGAAGCAGTCACCAAAGTCCAAGCTTCCATTAATAAAGTCTACGACTGGACGACGTGGCGAATTCAGTTGAACGAATCAAAATCGGTCCATATAGATTTTACAAATAAAGCACCGAAATACAACCCGATTTACATTAATGGGCAACAGATAACGTATTTTAATACAGCTAAATCCCTCGGTATGACACTGGATACTAAACTGAGGTGGAAAACGCATGTTAAAAAGAAACGAGAACAGTTAGAAATACGTTATAAAAATATGTATTGGTTACTTGGCAGAAAATCTTGTTTGTCAATACACTATAAAATTCTATTATATAAACAAGCCATAATGCTTATTTGGACTTATGGCATACAGCTGTCGGGCTGCACTAAAAAAAAACAATATACAAATAATACAAAGGTTCCAAATCAAAGTACTTCGTAACATCGTGAATGCACCGTGGTACATTAGAAATGTCTTAATTCATGGGGACCTGAAAATTGAATACGTCGACAAAGTCATCGCCAAATTTGCAGAAGTTCATGATCATCGGCTTTACCATCACGTTAACGTTGAGGAAATCCAGTTGCTCGACGTTACGCAATTAGTGAGAAGACTAAAAAGGACAAAACCCTTTGAGTTAGTGCATAGTGACTAGTGATAGTGTAGTGATAGTGCTGCATAAAAGAACACATGAACAAAGTGTCTATTATAGCAACAATAAATACTAAGATACGTCATTGGACAATTTCTTAGCACTTATGATAATTATAAGCTTGGGTTAAAGAAAAATTACTTATTAGTCAAATAGTCTGGCTAGATTGTAATTATATTGAGCACCCCTGCTAATTATGGAAAAAAAAACATTAATTTTTACTGGCCTACTGATCCTCGAACAATTCCTGACTTGATAGATTTCTTTATAATTAAGAATATTTCCCCGAGACACATAGATATTGAAGGAAAATATGATATGAATTCGCACCACTCCCAGGTAGCAATATATTTTTTGCCAACTGATTAACATGGTTCTGCAATAGCTGTACAATTAAAATAAATATTATCAGATGGTATTGCGGATAAAATATATAACGCGTTCTGTGGCACAGTTTCCTTAAACAGGGTTTTCCGTCCACGTTTCGTTAAGAAGAAATCACTCTCATTGAAATGATCGGAACATACAACATACATTACTTTGAGTAAGTAAGCTTATCCATCCCATTACGTTATATTATGTAAGGATAGATTTAAATTTTGTTATAATAAATAAATATGTGATATTATTAGAACAACACGAAAGTTTTAAACACGCAAGCAGTTATCATTTGAACAATTACAAAAAGAGATTAAAAATATCACAGGAATAAGTGCTATCACAATTTTGTGTAAAATATAATTTAATAGTTTTTAAATTCATTATAATACTTGCTGATGCCCGCGACTTCGCCCACGTGGTTTAAGTTTTTTATTACCGCGGGACTTAATTTTTCGGGATAAAGAGATTTTTACCCATGGTAAAAATCACGTCAATCCGTTGTTCCGCTACGTCGTGATTGAAGGACAAACCAACAAATAAACACACTTTCGCATTTATAATATTAGTATGACATAATTACAGAATAAGAAAAATCGCATCCATGGGGTAACGGATTCACACGGAGTGGTAACACTCTATGGCGTCTGACGGTTCGTGTACCGATCACCGACCAGAAAAAGAAGTACCGATGTTAAGTGATTCCACTTGTTTATTTGTTTTTACACAATTTTACTACGCAAGAAGGCATTTTACGGCTCAGCTATAGTTTAGTGCCCGCCGAGTTGGACGTTCATTTTTTTTTTATAGAAAGACCTTGAGTCTTCTGGCGTAGCCCATTCTAATTAAGAAATTAACCTCTTTCCCTCCCTCTCCCACTACTTATACCCCTCCCCTCCACTCCCTCCCTCCCTCAAAGCCACTCTTACCCATTCTCTGTCATAACTATCAGAGTTAAGCAGAATTTTGGTAAACCTAACCTCAAAATTTTAAAAAATTTATATCTCGGAAACTACTAAAATTCGGAACGTCTTACTTGCACTACTCAAAGCCATGAACCAAGAGAAGAAAATTTGACAGCAGACACTGCATGTCAGCGTCAAACATCGGTTGCTACGAGATCTGCTACTAGACCCTTTGACTGCGGAGCGACAGTCTAACTGCCTTTGACAGTTACCGAGTAACTGCGGAGCGGCAGTCTGAAGGTCGCATTACAAAGCGTTATCGGCCGCTTCGCAGAAGACGGGTTAGCAAGCATAACTGGCTCCGGCAGATCATAAATTGCCGCAATTTATACGCCGACGGTATCTAGTTGAAGCGAAGCGAAACCAAAATAAATCTATGACGCTACGGTATGCTTGATCGGACGGACCAACTAGAACTAAACCCGCTAAGTAGATTATGTAAAAATAAATATCAGTATATCACACATTTAAGAAATCTTCTCCCCCGTTTATCTAGTACAGTTTAGGTACTCCCTTATATCCCTATCTTGGTAAAATAGAGAAGATGTAGTTATAATTAAGAAAAACAAAGTCATCAACACCAACGGCTTAAAACTGAAATAAATGGTTTATTTCGGTTTTAAACTTAATTAAATTAAATGTATAATTAAAACTAACTCTTCGAACACATTTTCTACACCAAAAACACGCAGGAGACGACGCTCGCAAATTTTTGTGTAGTGTGTAGGGTAAACTATAGCTTCGACTTTGGCATTAGTGCTTCCTTTACCTATAGTTTCGTGGTCTGTTCTTAATTTTGAGATTTCCATGAACTTCGCTACATAGCCCTAAAAACTAAACTACATCAGCTTGGCTGACAAACATTCGTTGCACAGCTTTTAAAATTAAACACTGAAATATGATAAACGTATTTATTCTATATCAATCTCGAAGTGCACCTTGCAAGTGGCATGGTAAGTCCATGCCATAGACCATGGCAACCTTAAATACTTAGGTTCACTTTGCATTTTACTAAATACCATATAAAAACAGTGTTCTAGTCTACATAAATAAACTAGAGAATACAGTATATAAATTAAATAACTAAGTATTATTATGTTGACTATATTTAAAACTTATAATAATATAGGTACTTATTAAACTTTAACTTATTAGGCACATATTAAACTTAAGTGAGCAAAAGTTGATTTACGCTTATAAGGCACTTACCTTAAAAACGTACACCCTACTTTGAAGTAAAGCTTGACCAGAAAAATAAAAACGTTGCCTATTGCATTTCTCGATTTACTCAGTATTATCAAATAAAAAAACTATTTTTCCCTGCAAGTTGCAACATGGCGGTTTTGTATTTTTTTGATCAGACTGTAAATATAATACTTTACACAGTCTAGCTTAGTTTTACAATATTACTAAAGCTTAACAGGCTTGTATTAAATAAACTGACATCAGCTGAGATTACGTTCTTAAGAGTCTATCTATATTTATGACCAGTCTGGCATACACTGACCAATAGGTACTTGAGTCTGTTTTTAGCCTGTGTCGGTTTCTTAATACGGGCCTTAGGTACACACCACACATAATAAAATCTTGTACTAAAATATCTCTACATTCCTAGTTGTTTTTCTTGTACTGTTCATTTCTTACATTAAAATTTATATAAATTACTAGCTGATGTCAATGGCTTCATCCGTGTGGAATAAGTTATTTTTGATTCCCACAGGAACACCTTAATTTTCCGGGATAAAATGTAGCCTATGTCACTACAGGTTCTCAACTATACCCATGCGAAAAATCACGTCGATCCGTTGCTCTGTTGCGACGTGATTGAAGGACAAACCAACAAACCAATAAACCAACAAACAAACATATTTTCGCATTTATAATATTAGTATGATTATAAGTTTTGAAATAAATTACCCAATCTCTCAGGCGCAGTTGGCACATATCATCACATACTACACTATTCTAGTTCGGGCAAAAATTAATAAATACTATATACCTACATAGAGAGCTGTGACGAGTTTTAGTCGAAAATGAATTAATTCTAAATAGTATAATGACTAATTTTTATGTAACATCAAGATTTATATCATATCAACATTGATCATTACCTATTTGGTAGAATCTGTCAATTATATACATAATTTCATCATAAATCGGTTACACAGATGGGCTGTGAAAATGTACCAAACAAACTGATATATTGTCGCATTTATAATGTCAGTATGAAAATATGGATTTCACAGTTTGACTCTCCATGCACCGTAACATTGTGAAGGCATTAACTTAAGTTTTAGTCACAGCACTACCGGGATGTTTGTTTCACATCTCATACATACACTGTGATAGCCCTTTTGAAGACTTATGGGATATACCGAAATTATTTAAATAACGGTCATACTCCAAACAACAGGTTAGTTTAGGCCGCTACCATGATAGACTACACATCATCACATACCACCTGCAGCCCTATTCTCTACCTCCGTGGCTATCAAAAAATTAAAGCCACTGAAATATATTTTTTATCCATTGAATGTTTGCTATGAAAATGTTATTTTTATTTCATAGCAAACCTTCAATGGATATAAAATATATATATCAGTGGCTTTCACAGAGTTAGATAATAGAAGGCTGGTGAGATCACTCAAGAGCTAACTTGTAGTAAAAATACAAGTATCAAGCCTTGTAGAGGTGTTAAACTATCACTAAACAGTTAACGATTAAACGGTTAAGGGTTGAAAACAATCTTCACTCCTGTGCACTAGCATGTGAAAAAAACATTGTTTTTTTACTACCATTTGTTAAACGGTTAACGATTAATGATTAATGGTTAACGGTAGTAAACGACCTTTACTCCTGTGCACTAGAAACACACATTGTTAAAAAACAATGTTTCTTGAAATATCAAGCGAAATCTACACCGGTATCCAAGAGATCCCTCACTAACACTGTAGCTTTTCGCGGTAGTATGCGTAAGATGTGTCCGAGAAACAGTAAATGTTTGGGAACTGACGCCTCTGGGTAGTTGCGGAGCACACTTTCTAGGATGGAGTTGGCAGCTCTCGCAGGTGTTATTGTTCCGAAGTAGCTTGGTATTCTGCAAAATAAAAATAAAACTATAAATATAGAAACATTTAAGAATCCGTATCCCCGTAAACCGATTTGTTATGAACTTTTGAAGAGCTTTGTGCATGAGATATTTGAATTATGACAAAAAGAAAATTAAAACATTAAAGATTAATCCCTCCCTAGTAGACTGTTGCAAAAAAAATATTAATTTTATTGAAATATAAAAGTGAAATTCTCATTCTCGCAGAAGACGTTTACCATTTTTACACTTTTGCGTGTCACTTTTGACCCATATAAATCCACGAAAAATTATTATAAATGACTTATAAAAAATACTAATATGATAAACACACTCTTAAAATTGGACTGTTGCGACTCGTTTGTATAAGTTCCATACAAAATTAGTTAATAAAAAAATCAAATCAATGTGCACGATTTCACAAAATTTACGCGTCACAATAAACTGTATTTCTTAAAAGTTTGGCGAATTTACTGATTAAATAAAATTTCCCATGAATGTTTAGTAATTAAATAACATAAATTGTAAAAAAATAAAGTTCTATAAAATACCTATATGACCAAAAAAAATTATCAAAAGTCTCATAAAGTCACGTGTAAAATGAATCGCGGACCGCACGACCGGCATACCGAGCCGAGCGCTCTTCGAGGGAGGACGTGTTGCTGAACGGGCTCCTTTGTATGTGTGCGTGAGCTCACTACAAGCCTTTGTAAAAAACGTGTTGCTAACAATACATAGCGCGACTGCCTTAGTTTGATGAGCGTAGAATGTTAGGTTCTTGATCCGATTTTATCGATATTGAATGAATGCGTTATACGCATTTAATTATTAATTAATAGGGATCAGTGTTTTTAATAACTATTAAATAATTTTGTACGACGAGTCAATCACTTCACAATCGTGCATTGTCGAGTCAACATCTCCTGAGGATGCTCCGGTGTCGGAGTGAAACGTACGTTGAGAGTGATTTGGAGGATTTGTGTGGTGTGGTGTTGTGCCTGTGCGAATTGCTGGGTGGTGGGTGTCGCATGTTGCAGGTGAAAGACACGCACTGTACCACACAGATTTGTCTACTGTAGCGGATTATAGCGAATTAAACTTCTAGTTCATTTACTATCATGGACTTCCGCAAAGTAACCCCTGCTTCTATTCAATATTTTAAAGTGTTTCTGTCTGTCTGCTATACTTTTACGGCCCATCTGTTCATTTCAATTTTGATGAAATTTTGTATAGGGATAGTTTGTATCCCGATTCCCGGGGAGGGGCATATGCTAATTTTAATCCCGGAAAATTAAAGAGTAAAGCCTATGTACTATTGCAGACTATAATCTATCTTAGTACCAAATTTCAGCCAGATCTGTTCAGCAGTTGGGGAGAGATTGAGTAACAAACATCCATCCAAACTTTCGCATTTGTAATATTAGTGTAGACTTTCCATTTTAATAAAATCGTACCAATAGCGCCATTATGCTTTCAGCTTTTGCCTAGATTCCAAGTAATTATAATGGCTAAACTGTGAAACGTAAAATCTTCGGTTAAAAAAAAATTAAAACTGTTCTATGGTTAGAGCTACGGCGATATTGTCTTGTAACGGCATAAAATTTTGCCAAAGTATGCAAAAGGCTTTGGAAGGGGAAACATTAGCTCAGCACCTGTTGTCAAGGCGATGTTTTATAACTACCCTTTAGATAACATTTCAGCTATACAACATGGCAGAGAAAACGAACTAACGAAGCTGCTGCTATGGAACAGCTAGCTAAACAAGAAAACATCAAAATTGAAAGATGCGGCCTTTGCATAGACCCTGAATTTTTTCGCGTGGCCACGCCAGATGCTTTGTATAGCAAAGGTATAATAGAAATAAAATCCTCCATCTGCCTTTGGAACGGATTTTGAGGAAGCTGAGGAAGGAAATAAATTAAATGTGGAAATCAGTTCAACAATCAATGACTCTAACAAAGAAACATGATTGGTATTACCAAATTCAGGGCCAGTTACACATAACTCAAAAACCCAGATGTTTATTTGCCGTATGGAAATACTCCGGCCATGGACTGGTCCTGAGCATAATCTCAAAATCGAACTAATTGAAAGAGATTTAGATTTTTGGAAAAAAAACATGGAATATAAATTAGTAAGATTTTTATTGTTTACTTCCAGAAATTATGGATACCCGAAAAGCTAGATCTATGCCTCTCAGAGACACTGTTTTAAGCGAATATTTTAAATAAATATTTTTAATTTTATAGGTTTTTTTTATTATTTTTGATTCCTCTATCCCTCTTAAAGTTAGCCCTTGACTGCGATGTCACCTAGTGGTGAAGGATGATGCACCAGATAAAAATGGCACATTCGCCATCGTACCGGAACGCTAAATTGCTAAAACTAAACCACTCGGACTATGCAATTCGATCAAATTAGACAAGAGATCCAATAGAGTCCAAATTTAACGTAGTCTTGGCTTAAGGCAAAACCAATTAAATTACATGCGTCTTCCATATAGCAATTATCTACGGGGCACATAAATTACTATTGGACTATACAATATCTACAATTCTACATAAACATACCATACTGTTCTTAGCTTTTTTTATTCAACTAAAACTTAGTAGTATAGTAAATGATTATGCAGCCTAAGATGGTAGCGGGCTAACCCGTTACTACTACTAGCGGACTAACTGCCACACCCGGCAGTCATAACCCTAATCGGTTATTACCCATAATCCTTATCGGTTTCTACACGATATCGTACTGGAATGCTAAATCCCTTGGCGGCACATCTTTGCCGATAGAGTGATAAATAGCCACGACCAAAGCCTTTAACTAGACCAGACCAGACAATATTCGGAAATTGCAAATTCCGGAAATGACCTTGCAGTGCTCATTTGCGAATTGAAAATAGGGTAAGGTTATAATTATCTTTACTATAAATAATAATCATGATTACAATTTAATTTATACCTTATCATAAACAGCATAAGGTATGTTTTGCACGACATATTTTATAACACAATATATTTTCTTATTCCAACTTACTTTGGGGCAAGGGCAATGGTCATAAAGTTTTTATTTATAGCATTATGTTTTGTTATCCAACTGCAAGTTTTTTTGACTTCTAGTGGTCTTAGATCTACCTAAATTGATGCAATTGCATAGTCCGCGTGAAGTATGGTAACATTTACATATCCTGATACCTGAGAGGGTCCGCGTGTCTGTGATATTATTTATGACTAATCCTTTGCACGTGCTAACTACACCTGTATAATACACAATACCAATCGCTTATCTGTGAGTTGTTTTCAAAATAACAATGGTGTTTTGAGACAGCCTAATTACTCTTATGACCCATGTAGAAAAACTTGGTCAATAATCGTGTACCTTAATTATTAGTAACAGTCAGTAAGCCTAGGTTTTAAAACTTAAAAAATCATAAATTTTAATGATAAGTAAATAAATGAAAAAACATGTAGGTGTATCTAGTTTTTAGTCTTACGTATACCCCTATGTAAGCATATTTTATAAAAGTATATGTATGCCAAATAAACATTTATTAAAACAAAATAATAATAAAGTAATAACTAAGATTGTACAAAATTATTAGCATGTGAAAATAGTATGAACTTGACTACGCAAAGTATCAAAGTATCTTTACCGGCCTATGCCGTCTATGTGTGAGTGCAGCTAACGGCCTTACTGTGCGGTATACCTACAGATTCCAAAATTGGCCTAGCGCGCGATAGAGCGAGCGAGAATACGGACCCTTAAGTTGGACAATTGAGTGTGTTAGTGGAAGACTTGAATCAAATGACCTTTTAATTGATTAATTTTGAAAAATAATCAACAAACACACTTTTACATTTATAATATTAGATTTTTATTTATTTATTTATAGACAATTTATATAAATATAGAAAGCAAACAAGTAGGCAGGTCACCTTATGTTAAGCGATTTCTGCCACCCATGAACATTTGGAACACCAGAGAAATTTCTTTATCCGCCCTTTGAAGAACCTATTGTAATCATGAACACAGAAGATTGAAGCTGGTTCCATAATTTCCAGGTATGTGGCAGATGTGGATTTTTAAAAATAAAAGTATGTTTTCTTTCACTGAAATTTGGTATCTTCAATTTTAATGTCCATACATGTTCCACTTTTTTTCCACCCTGTATATTAACTACCATAATCTTATCTAATCTTCTGCAGTCCTTGATAATGAATAGAGGTCAGATTGCATAAACTGCTAAATGTTAATGACATTCGCATTATACTTGTTTTAAATAAATCATTACACGTAAGTAATCCTAAGATTAGCTTTGTTTGATTGCAATTGTTAGATCCATTCTAAGACTTAACAATAAATAAATTTATTTCAATAGGTTTCAGACTGCAACACTACTTTTGTTGAAAATATACATTGTGTCCAGATCAAAGGCCTTTTAATCTCTAGACTACGAAAATACTAGAATACGACTTTGTATTAACTTTTTCCCTCTGTACTAAGCTGACAATCTATGCTAGAAATGGTTACTGATTTGAATCAAGGAACTCTCAGAATAGCATCTACTGCCACCACTGAACTATTAAGGCTTTACGATAAATCATACTCACTTCATCCTCAAATCTGAACTGTCTTCAACAATAAATGGATATATATGTGTTAACGTGACATGAACACCATTAATCTTGTTAATCCTTAGGTCTTCCATAAGTGACTCGGCTAAGCCTTGCACAGCAAACTGAGCCACACTCAGAGGCATCTGGTGCTTGATGTGACTGAGGCCAGCTACAGAGGTCAGGGCTACTATGTGGCCATGGTTTCTTGCTTTCATTTCTGGCATGAAATTGTCAATTATCTGTAAAAAATCCAATGTTAGCCCTTGACTTTGAATACTTCTATATGGATTCTACGCATCACACTACCCAGACACAAACTTGTCTCCACTTAACAAAAGTCTCCCACCAGATTAAACTTTAGATCTTCTCTAGATAGTCTTATTTACTGTATCCCCTCATGATTACAATATGGGGCTCTTAAAAGGGGGGGATAAACAAATTTCTCAAGTCCCCAACACATTGGCGGTTCCTCTGGTATAGCAAATGTTCCTTGGCAGTGGTAATCACTTAAGATCTGGTGATCCTATCGTTTGCTTGCTATATACATACATTAAAATAAAACAGAACGAATTTAGAAGCTATAAAATTCCATATTACAAAGCCCTGTCAGCAATAGAGCCCAAGACTGCCCACTTATAATTGAGAGCGTGGGAGCTGCAACACCAGGGAGGCCAAATATTATCAAAACATGTTAATATAAGACAAACTCACTGGAACAGGTTTTTTTTAATGCTAGAGCTTAGCTGCAAGGTGATGGTCAAATTAAAAATAAATTAGATAATGGTTTAGAAATAAGCCTTCATTTTAGTTTCATAAGTAGAAGAAATGTAGTGTAACAGAAATACTTATTAACCTAAAATAGGTGACCATAAATTATTTACCCAAAAGTAAGAAGTCAATGTAAGATCTAACGTAACATGTATGTCTTGCGGTGGCTGAATCATCAAAGACCTTGGGCTTGGTATTCCACAGCAATAGAAGACCATACTGACAAAACCAACTTCATTCCTTATCAGCTCTGCTAAGTTATCCACATTTTCCTTCTTTGTAACATCACATGTATAACTCAGTGCAGTGCCACCTTTACGTTTTATATAAGAGACTGTTTTGTTGTTGTTGCATTCATTATGGTCTACACAGACTACTCTGGCACCAAGATAAGCTAGTTGGATTGCTATTTCACGACCAACGCCTCTGCCTGAGCCAACAATCTGGAAATAAAATATCAAGGGTTTCATTAAAGAACAAAACAAGAATATTACTATACAAATTGTTCAAAATTCTTTCTGACTAGAATCAAGTAGAAAAATGATCTTTTAAGTTCTTCTATGGCAACTTGTCTGCTTATATATTTCACTAACATAAAATATTGGAGGAATCCTGCTAGTTAGATTTTAAACATGACCATTTGTTGGATCTTTTACCTAGGTCTACAAAACTATGAACAAAACTGTATATTAAATTATTTATTGTCTTCTTATATGTCTGTATATAAAAGTTTTGGAATATACATAACAATGTACTTAATATAATATTATGACATTGGGCATCAAGAATAATCTATTCAAGTTAGTTCAAAGGTCAATAAACTATTTTTTATTTTAAAAGGACAGAAAATACTGATAACTTGTAAAAGTTTATTTGAAACTTGAAAAGATAAAGGTTCAAAGTACAATTTCTTGCTACACAATAGATAACAAATAAAAATAGATATTACTACAATACTAGCTGCCCATTTCCTGCTTTGCTTTGTTGGATTTTGGAGAAACTCTACATGAAAATCTCAAGTTTTTAGATCTAGCATGCAATTTGAGCTAAATGTTGATAATAATGACATAAGAAACATTTTATCCCAGAATATTAAAGAGATATATATGGATAGGAATAAAACACCTTAGTTCACTTGCACGAAGTCACAGTCATCATCTTTAAGTCTTTTTGTATGTGTACAAAACTTACCAGGGCTGTCTCATTCTCTACAGACTTAAGTGGTGGAGGTCTAAACACTTCATAAGCTGCTTGAATTACCGCATATATGGCATTCAGGACAACCCACACTAAATCCACCATCAACACACATAGAGAATAAGCTCTTAACAGCATTTTGAATGGGAAGATAGGGTTTAATACATTGCCCAGTACAGTGCTTATGATAGAGGCCTGGAAAATAAAACAAAAAAACTTTTAGCTGTACAATAATGCTACAGGAGAGATGCCTCCTAATTATGCAAGTTTTTGTGCCAGAAAATTATAATATTCTTTCAGTAACTTTAAAAACAAGTAAGTACTAATTCTCACTTTATTGTAGCCTGTAGGGTTATTAAAATGTTAAAAGATTAAACCTATTAAAGTGTAAAACCTACATTTTGGATATTTAATCCAGAAATTGCAAAGTATTTTAAATAATGTTTATACATTATTTATTTGTATGTTATTGAAGGAAAACCTGAGTTAATCCTTGCTTTTTAATGTGGCATCTAAGTGGACACCTGGACCATATTATGATAATATGATATGAATATTCCTATTTCGAAAGATACTATGTTTTAGAATTCCAAAACTTACCATAGCAAAATCACCATGAAAAAGGCACTATAGGAACTTGTGTTAATCTAAAAATAAAAGAACCAATTAAGTTAATAGAAGTAAATATATGGTATTACATATTGTAAGTTTACTTAGTTTAGAATTTAGGGTGATGTTATTGTGGTAAAATAAATAAATTAATGCAATGGTTGCAATATATTTTTAGTGCACACTGCATGGATACAAGGCAAGCGGATCTTGAATTGGAATTCAAGTGCATTTATGAATAAGATAAGCTGATAATAAATAAATAGTATCAATTTTATTCACGAGTGAGATAAATAAAGATAAGAATTCAAAATTACCTCGTGTTTATCGATGACCCGTTCATAGCAAGGTAAGGTTGTATTGGGATGTATTAGTTTGTACTTTGCAAATATTATATCGATAGTACTTTGAGATTTTTTTACTTTCAGAACGATCTCATAAAAGCTGCAACCGCAAAAACTTTTTCTGGTCTTGACCAGAGGCAAGAACATATAGAGACAAGCAGAGACAAGTAACATATAGGATATAGACAGGCAACTCCATAGACACAATTTGAAGTAGATAACGGACAGTATTGGGAGTGACCTTGAACGTAAATTACATCTATATAATTCATTCATAAAAAGATCGTCTCTCACTCTAGCCTGTTACGTCTTCCGACGGGTTTCAGTCGTGACCAGAACGACTCGCTCTAACTTGATATACATAATTAAATTTCGATGACGCAATTAGCGGAACCGGAAGTAGTTAGGGATGGGCAACCTATGCGAAAAACCGGTAATAGCGATGGGATTTGAACGTATCGGTTTTAGATTTATTTAGCAAATACCGGTTTTCCTAATTACCGGTTTGCTAGTAATTCAGGATACTATTGAATTTTTCAAAAACAAAATTAAAATAAATTTCAGAGATCAAATTAATTTATTATGAACAAAAATCTTACATCGAAATCATATAAAAAAACTATAATCTATATAAATAATAACTATATAATATTTAACTTTGTGTTTGATCCAGCAAAACAAACATTTTATATAATAAATATATTATGTATTCATCTGCTTTTCCAGTCTTCGATACTTCCATACTGAACAACTGCACAGGAATACAGCATACCTGTAAAATATTGAAATAGTATTTATTTTCGTCATAAATAAAGTAATAAACTAATTAATAATATTATACTGCCACTTTACACAATATAGGATATGATTCTATATATAAAAAATGTATATGAAATCATAGGTTATACATGTGCACTATAATTATTATCTTTTGCATCGTTAGCTAGTTTGGGGTTAAATTTTAGCAGCTATAATGTTAATATTATTATACTATCAATACACTAGTGCCAAGCTACACTGCATTGTCAAGAATTTGGTTAGTATCTCGGTCCAGAAGCTCTTTCATCTCGCATCTTGTATATTTCTATCTCATGCATGTGTGCTGTGGCATTCATGAAGCACGTTCTTCTGAAAATAATTGTTACAAATGTTATAATGACATGTTTTCAAAAGCATGTCTTAAACTACCATTCGGGATACTGTTTTACATTATTTTCTTCAATGGATAGATCAATTTCACAAGGATCACCAGATAATGCCAACTACTCGTGTATTATTATCTTTTGCATCATTAGCTAGTTTGGGGTGGTTAAACTTAAGCAACAATGATGTTAATATTATTATACTTACAATACACTAGTGCCAAACTACACTGCAATGTCAAGAATTTGGTTAGTATCTTGGTCCAGAAGCTCTTACATCTCGCATCTTGTATATTTCTATCTCATGCATGTGTACCGTGGCATTCATGAAGCACGTTCTTCTGAAAATAATTGTTACAAATGTTATAATTACATGTTTTCAAAAACATGTCTTAAACTACCATTCGGGGTACTGTTTTAAATTATTTTCTTCAATGGATAGATCAATTTCACAAGGATCACCAGATAATGCCAACTACTCGTGAATTTAGACTTTCGTAAAATCGAAATATTTCTTTCGGGGAACTCATCACTTAAATTTTCCGAGATAAAGAGTAGCCTATGTTACTTTCCAGATCATCAACCATTCCCATGTAAAATCACTTCAATTCTTTGCTCTATTGCAGCTTGATTGAAACAAGAATACAATTGAGACAAACCAACCAACAAAAATACGTACCTACCTACTTTCACATTTTAAATTTAAGTGTTCATTATACTTAGTTGCTCAAATGAGGATACCTTATTAATATCTTTGATAATTTACCTTTAAATATTCAAAGATTTTCAAAGATTAACCTTACCAATTTTCAAGGGAAAAACATTCAAACTAACCTCACTAATCACTTCCAAGAAGTCTGTGTAGGCTTTACACTTGAGACTACGCCTAATCGCTTACCAGTTAAATAACAAAATAAGTAACACAAATCACCGCAATTCATAGTACAAAAGATTAAACTTTCATAAAACAATTTTAATTAATTTTAAGTTAGTTTGCGTCGGTTTTTCATCGAAAATGGCGTCGACCAATAAAAGTGAAGTGAAAACCCCGCGAAATTTAAAAATATTTTGTGTGCGTAATTAGAGCGAGAGACCATGGGGAATACAATGCCAGATGAAAGAGATGGACAACCCGATAACTCTTGGTACCTTGCACTTCGGGACTCGATAGGGCCGTCTTGACTTTTGAATTTTAGTTTTTTTTAATTTTATAGTCTCAGACGAATGTCGCATAAGTTTAAAAAAAATAAAAATGCGGCTCTCGGCTCTAGATTATGTTGTTTCTGGTCAACTAAGCTCTGACCTCGAGCTAACCTGTAGAATAACCTCAAATTAATAGCTAGAGCCCAGAGCTGATAATTTGATGAAAAATAAACTGTCACTGTCACCTGTAGCTCTTTTGCAGCTCTTTTGTTTGTTTTTGGTTTTTGTCAGGTGTGGTCAATGTTACTTGTCTTTGGTGGTCAGGATTTTGTTTGCTTTTCTGAGACTTCGTTTCGTTTTTGAATTTTTCCAGCTTACCAGGCTTCAGTTCAGCTTCAGAAGAGTTTCACAGTTTTTGACGATTCGTAGTCATAACTATATATAATTTATTGTTGTGAAAAATAAAATACTTACGTATTGTAAAATGTGAAGATCTCACATGAACCTCGCAAAATAATATATTCTGAGCTTTTCACTCGAGCTGATCGACATTCAGTCAGTCAGTTCTCGATAAATAAACCTGATCAAATCAAAAACAGAAAATAATGGCATTTGTTTACCAAAATGATGCAGACTTGGAAGCTAAAGCTAAAAAAGGTATGAATTAAATTAAACTTGTTACAAGTTGGTACCTACTACTAATGCCTGGAAACCGAACAGTATGGGTTTATTAAACTACTTTCTACTTCTTTGATACATAAATAAGCAATACTATTGTTAGGTATAAAATCAGTGGGTTGACAGAGCCAGCTAGGTACCATCACCCATGACAGTTGTAGAACCTAGAGGTATGGTATACTCACGGTCGAGAGAGATTGGAAACTGTATTCAAATTTGACTATTAAGAGTGTCCGAATTTTGTATTGAAAATTCTGCCAGTTTCCTCTGTCATGTCCCTGACACACTGCAGCATTGACCTGACTAGATGCCTCCATCATGAGACTGTTAGGAAAGACTGTATATAATTACCTTTTACTCCATGGCAAAGTTAATAACCCTGACACTTTGCATAGGTGTGCATTGGCAGTGAGGGCATCAGATAAAGCTGTCTATTTGTGGTGTTTGTTTTTTATTAGTAGTAACGTGAATAAAAAAATTTGCAGAAAATGTGCCAATGCCATTCAAGCACTTACTCTACTCAACAATCTGATTGCTCAGCACCAACAGCTAGATATATTTAATATTAGTCTTAATGAATTTTGTAATTTCTGACTCTGTATAGGTTTGCTGTACGGGTACCAATGGTATTGTTTTAATAAAAATTTAATAAATCTCCTTAGGTAACTGGTACTAGTAAGTAACCCATTTATCACACCAGTGCATTTGAAGTTATGAAATCTTAATCTTTATCCTTGCTGTCTAAGACAAGTGTGCTTACCAGGGTGGGCTCAGCTGTATGACAGTTGGCAAAAAAGTCACCAAAATCTCCAAGGCATACTACCATCGCTTAAAGCAGTATTATTTTAATATTGTTGTTGCTCTTGTTTCATTTAATTCAATTATAGTCCTTATTTTAGTTTTCAAAATAATGCTGCTTTAAGCAATGGTAGTATGCCCCCAAGCCTTATTCAATTTAAAAACATCACAAACCATTTATTCAGCTATTAAAGGGTACCTAATATTAATATTTTAAAAAAAAACATGGAATCAAACCTGTGGTTGCTCCTGTTGTCCCGGAAAGGACGCTAGTGGACTCCAATACTAATTCATCAGGCGAAACTTTACAGTATGATAAAGTATCAGTAGTTAAAGATACAGTGTAAACTCTTTATAACATTATCCTTTATAACAATAAACTCCCTGTAACGTTGAAGTGAGCCCAACTTGGTTGGTTTGCGTTAAAACCCACATATTGAAACACTCTATAGCGATACGCCATTCTCTATTACGAAGAAATGTGTTCATATTTGTAGTTGAAAGATTTGGTGATAATTAAATAAGTACCGTCAACATTGTGATACAATTTTATCCATATATTACACCTCCCTTCTTAAATTAGACTTTATATTACTAGTTATTCTATTCCAAATCTTACAACAGGTTTCCTAATTCTTTTTGAGCGACCTTGGGGTGCGGGCTGTGGTGCCGATGGCGTGGATATCGCGTGTCTCTGTGTGCTAGGAGTACCAGCTCCACTGACTATTTCTTCTGACTCCGTTTTTTTTGGCGTACATGCTTTCGACACCACAACCGGCTCGGCGACTGCCTCCTCACCCTCATTCTGACCCCCGACCACCTCATCTTCCGGCAACGAGCAAGCTATATCAGATAACCTGGATCTACTCCTGATTTGATCGATATGTCTTTGCACTATCCTACCGTCGCCCGTATCCAACACATACCTACGAGTGTCTTCTCTCCTAACTACTTTGCTTCTTAACCATTGGTCATTACCTCCATAAGCCCTAGCCCAAACTTCTTCCCCTTCCGTGACTTGTCGCGGCACGCCGCCTGAATTTTCAACTTGTTTATTTTGCGCTTTAAGTACTCGAGACTCCTGACCTCTAACCGGTCGTAATAAATCTAACCTTGATCTTAAGGAACGACGCTGGAGCAACATTGCCGGGCTGTCCCCGGTACTACTGTGTACGCTATTTCTATAGGCTAATAAAAATGTCTGTAATGCTGCATCTACATCAACCTTATCTCTATAGGCCTTTTTAATTGCACGCTTGCATAATTTCATCGCATTTTCTGCGGCTCCATTAGACGCGGGGTGGTAAACTGGAGAAAAGGCCTGATGAATCCCATTGCCGGCTAAGAAATTTTTAAACTCAACACTAGAGAATGGAGGACCTTGGTCTGAGGCCAGCTCCTTGGGCAGCCCCCAACGAGCGAATGTTGCTCTTAAAGTTTTAATAACCGCAAAAGCATTAGTACGTGACATCTCAAAAACTTCTAGCCATTTCGTACTTGAATCAATTATAACAAAAAATGTTCTACCTTTGAACGGACCCAAGAAATCTACGTGTATTCTAGTCCAGGCCTCCGGCTCATAGGGCCAAGGGCGTGGAGGTGCGCGTGGCGGCGCTGATGCCTCGCTCGCGCATGTCTCACACTCTTTACAAAGCCCTTCAATATCCCCATCTATACCCGGCCACCAAACATAACTACGTGCGAGTGATTTAGTTTTCACAATTCCCATGTGGCTTATGTGTAGTTGTCTCAGAACATCCTTACGCAAATTCAGTGGTATCACTACCCTGTATCCCCACATAACACAACCGCGATCAAGATATAACTCATGACGTCTCATAAAATACGGTTTTACCACCTCATCTGGGCACACCGCCGGCCAACCTGATTGGGTATATAACATGATTCTACTTAATACAGTATCCTTGGCCGTCGCACTTCTAACCTGATTATTAGTTACGGGCAAAAAAATTTCAACAAAATTTAAGTATGTTTTTTCTTCCCTTGTCGCTAAATTTTTTTATTTTGAGGTAGCCGTGATAACGCATCCGCACAATTTTTATTCGACGAAACAAACTCAATTTTATAATTATACCCTGATAGGAGCACCGCCCAACGTTGTAGTCGTGACGCGGCCATTACTGGTATCCCCGATTTATCACCAAAAATGTATGTGAGGGGTTTGTGATCGGTCCGTAGTGTGAAATGTCTACCGTACAGGTACTGATGAATTTTTTTAATTCCATAAACTATAGCCAGTGCTTCCCGGTCAATCTGGGCATACGCGCGTTCCGCTGCAGATAGGGTTCGCGATGCAAATGCTATCGGACGCTCGCCTTCGGACGTGAGGTGAGATATCACGGCTCCCACCCCCAAACAGCTTGCATCTACCGTCAGCACGAGCGGGAGTTCCGGAGAATAATGTACTAGAACCTTACTTGACCCTAATAACCTTTTAATGTCTTCGAATGCCCTCTCACATTCCTTACACCACATGAACCTGACACCACCACGTAATAAATTGTATAAAGGAGCCAAAATCGTACTAATATTCTTAATAAACTTGCTATAGTACATTATCATGCCTATAAACGCCCTTAATTCGGATACATTTGTAGGCGCCGGTATGTTGATGATAGCTTTTATCTTATTCGGACAAGTATGGACACCTTCTTTACTAATAATATACCCTAAGTAGTTAATTGATTCTGAGAAAAATACACATTTTTCTTTCTTCACACGTAAACCATACGTCAGCAACCTATCGAAAACCTTGTGCAAATTGGCGATATGTTCCGACTTATTCTTACCCGTTATTATAATATCATCTAGGAACACGCCTACATGAGACAAGTCCGCGAACAGGGATTCTAATCTCTTTTGGAAAATGCCTGGACTCGATGAAAGCCCGTACACTAATCTATTATACATAAACAACCCCTTATGAGTGTTAATTACGGTACATTTCTTGGATTCGTCAAGTTCAAACTGGGCGTACGCCTGGGAAAGGTCAATTTTACTAAACCGCTCGCCTCCGTGTAAACGAGCTAACAGATCTTCCACGCGAGGCAGCGGAAAACGATCGATCTCAATATTCTTATTTAACGTCAGCTTATAATCGGCGCAGATCCGGATGCTACCGTCTTTCTTAATTACCGGCACGATCGGTGTTGCCCAGTCGGAGCGGTCAACGGGGGTGAGGATACCGTCACTCACCAGCTGTTCGAGCGCGCGCTCCACCGGCTCGCGCAGCGCGTACGCCAGAGATCGCGCGCGCATTAAAACGGGCCGCGCGTCCGCTCGCAGGCGGATGCTCACCCGGCCGCCGGTAAATCGCCCCAAGCCGTCCTACTACCATGGTCCTCGCACACACTCTCACGAGTGTGGGGAAATCCGTTCGGGGCGATTTGCCCCCTGCGGATGGGGTCTACCGCGTACCGTTAAGACGGTACGGTCCTTATTTCGGCCATTGGTCGGCCTACGAGCTTGGGGCGATCTTTCCGCATCGCGGTCGAGCCCCGCCGGGTGAAACCCGCTGGTGGGAGGCCCAGCGAAGCGACCAGCGTAGGCGGTGGATCAGCCCCCGTGTTGGTGGGTGAGAGATAATTTTCAATTTTAATTAATTAGTGTCCTCAATGATGTTGACACGAGAAAGCCTAGTCTCGTGTCAGAAGGTTTCGGGGATATGCCCTCCTGTCCGGTGGACGGGCGTGCCAAGGTGCGATGCTTCGAATGTGCGGAAGCGTGGAAGTGTCCGCCCGCGCGAAGACTCTATCGGCCAGGCGGGTGACGAAAGCGTCGAGACTCTCGATACGCAAGTCTCTCGAGATGGTAGAGTTCCTTACGTATCGAGGGGCGTTCGCAATGAGACGAAGGGCCTTTGACTGTTGGGCACGTAGAGTCTTCTTGTTCGCCTCGCTTGCTAGCCCAAACCACGCTGGTGCGGCGTATGTGAGGCGGGAGCGTATGTATGTTTTATACACTCCGATCTTGGTGCGTAGCGGGAGGCGAGATGTTAGTACCGGACGGAGGGCATATGTGGCGATCTTGCCTTGAGCACATATTATCTTTATGTGCGGCTTCATGTTGAGTTGGTGATCAAGTGTGAGCCCGAGGTATTTCACTTTGGTCATCCATTCTATGGACTCGTCCAGAAAGGTGAGTCGTGGTGGGGGAAGCAGTTTTTGAGGGCCGATATAAATCGCCTGGGTCTTTCTGGCGTTTGCTCTAAGCCTCCAGCGCTTCAGCCAGTCCGGGAGGAGGTCCAGTGCTCGCTGCAGTTTCTTTGTCGCATGCGTGACGTTTAGTGATTTTGCAATATATGCAGCGTCATCTGCATATAGAGCGAGGGTGGTTTCAGGTGTTGTGGGTATATCGTCGGTGTAACAGGAGTATAGCACCGGCGAGAGGCAGCTTCCCTGTGGTGCCAAGCCGTCCGCGAGCACGTTACAGTACTTATCTGGAACTGAAATTTTTTACATCAAAATCATCCTTAAGGCTATTAACCGAACATTCAAACTCGGGTAACTTAATATTGAGTTCCATCAGCCATTGCCTACCTAATAGATTAGTTTTACCGTCTCTAATTATATACAAGTCCAAATATTTTTCTTTTTTCTTATATTTCACTAAAGGCCTTATAACTCCTACTGGTGAAACACACTCACCCGTATAGTATCTTAATCGTAATTGGCTTGTGTGTAACTCTAAATCACTGAATAATCGATTATAAGCCTCATAACTGATACAAGAAACAGCGCTGCCCGTATCGCATTCCATAGAAAGATTCACTCCGTTAACATTCAACGAAATCACTATAGGCCTACACTGCTGAATGGTCAATTTGTTTAAATTTGTTATTATTGCCTCGTCACTATCTTCGCTACTTTCCATTACTATGCTGGCGGGACTGGGTACTTCTACACAGTGCTGGTCAGCCAGGTTCGGGCAGACCTTCCTTAAATGGCCCTGGCGATTACAGACGGCAAGTGTAATTCTTGAATCTACACGAAGCGCTGCTATGCTCGCGTCCACACACGCGACACTGCTGCGACACTGCCTGCTGCGGCGCTTCTGGCGCGCGACGAGCCTGGCTGCTCTCTCGCGCACCTCGACCCTGACCGACATAGCGTGAGCGACGCCTCCCGTGGTTAGCGGCTTCCGATCTAAAGCCCGCCTTCCTCTGCGACGTACCTGCCTTAGCCTGGCACTCCGCTATCTTGTCTTTATCACCAGGCAACTTTGAAGACCCCTCAACAATAGCTGCATCTTTCTCTGTCGCTTCCAGGCTAACCGCCAAACGGTAGGCTTTAGCGAAATCTAAATTATCTTCTGCAAAGAGACGCTGTCGTATCGTTTCACTTAAGATTCCACAGACTTCTTCCAAATTCGCACGTCTTGGACATACTCTTAAGCACCGCCACATACTCCGCCAAGCCTTCGCCTTCCCTTTGCTGCCGATGACGAAATTTAAACCTCTCGGCCAATACACTAGGCTTAGGTTGTAAATGTTTTTCGAGAATACTCGATAGCTCACTAAAACTTTTCGAAGTTGGTTTCGTGGGTGTACATAAATTTACCAAAAGTTCATAACACTCTGCTCCCATCACGGTGATTGGCGTAGGTACGTGCAAGTCCGTAGGGATTTTGTTGACAAGGAATTATTGTTCTAACCGCTCCACGTACAGTTTCCAGTTGTCCGTTTGGACTTTGAATTCGGATATTTTACCGATTGACATTCTCAATCCCTAACAAAACACTAAATAAAACAACACAACACTTTTACGAATTCCGTCCTCGTCGCCACTGAAAGATTCGGTGATAATTAAATAAGTACCGTCAACATTGTGATAAAATTTTATCCATATATTACAGTAGTCAGTTAATATTTATTATCGGTATTATTGTTTATGTTATGTTATCTGGTAACAAAAGACTTTGAAGCTCCGAAACATCCGAGGTCGGTCTAGCTTTTGTTATCCTTAATTGCCTAGAACACGTGCAGTATGACGCATTGTTTTCTCGGAAGTGATGGTCTTCAACCAAGCATACTGGGTACCTATCGTATTATCAGTCGTAACCCTACTTTGAAACTGTTAACATGGCCAGTAAACGGAAAGCGATTAGTGTTGACGAAAAAGTTTGTGTGATGTGTGTCGTCTAAGACATACATATTAAAAATTCTTGATAATTTGGTTGTTTTTTTGTTCACTCCATATAACGATAACTCTCTATAACGACAGAAAATGCTCAGTCCCTTGAGTTTCGTTATAAAGAGTTTACACTGTATTTTATAAGTTTCCAAAAAAGTTAAAGGAAGTTAGGTATTTTTACAGACCCAATTGTTTAAAGTGCTAAGGTACATTATTGCATAAACATTTAGGTTTGGTAATGATCAATTTAAATATCGATGTTCTGCATGATTATTTCTTTTAATATTTCAGTTTTGAATGTAACCTACCTACTATCATTAGAAAATAAATCCAGAAATTATCCCAAAATATTAACTTTTAGGTATAAATACCTAACTTCCACATGTTTTTTGGATCTTTTAATATAGGTATTGGTTCACACTGTACTCCATACAACAAACCGCTCCGTTTCCTAGAATACTGTTTAATTGTCAAAAATGGATATTATTATTTCAGCTGCAGAACGGATATCAGAGAACATGCATATTGTGGCAAACGAACCATCATTGGCTTTATACAGACTACAAGAGCATGTCAGGAAAGCTCTACCCCCCATGGTAGAGAGAAGAGTGGAGGTCACAAAACTACAGCATGAACTGCAGGGAAGGTGCTATGATGTGGAATATGCTCTGAGGTAATTTTGGTTATATTTTGTAATAAACCATTGTTGGCCTTATTTAGACTACACAGAATGCCCTAATCCCTACTATGGTGGAGAGAAGAATTTTGAACATTTCGGGCGAGTCACAGTAACCCCTAACAGCAACAGTATTTGCAAACTTTTTGGAATTATGTGCGTTATAAGAAATTAAATTACCACTTGCTTTAAATGGTGAAGGAAACCATTGCGAAGAAACCTGAATACCACTTCAACCCATTACTAAAATCTCTTTCAAAGAGTCTTCTCTCAAAATGAGAACGGTATGGCTGCAGTTCCCCGAACTGGTCAAGTGCGGATTGGCATTTCGGACACCTTTGAGACTTCCGGGATAAAAAGAGGCCTATGTCCTTCCCCGAGATACAAACTCTCTCTGTACAAAATTTCATCAAAATCGGTTGATCAGATAGGCCGCGAAAGCATGACAGACAGACACTTTCGCATTTATAATATTAGTATGGACTTACAATAGTTAAAATGACTTGAATCCTTGAATTTTCAGTGCAGTGAAATCCATGGACGGCGCCGCAACCAGCTTTAACAGCATCCAGGAAATGTTAAAGCAATCAATATTCCTGAAGCAACAGTTGAAATACGAGGAAGCACGGCGAAATAAAAAAGATACCAACTCTGTGTACAAACGTCTCTCTGCTCATATTGTGCTCGACCTCCCAGATTTGTCCGACTTCTCTATGATTAGGGAGACTACTAATAGGCTGGAGAATATGATGACTCATGCTAGAGGCTCTAACGCTGAGCTGCATAGATCTCATACTACTTTACATTAATGTGAATTGTCCTCTGCTAGCTTGGTTAGTATGACATTTTACCTTGATAGGATTCGATCTTCAAATGACGTCAAAGTAAAATGGAGCCAAATGTGATTATTTTAAAGTTGAAAATTCGTTACCACCAATTTTAATTAAGCAAGGTTTCCGCTTGGGACGTCGGTTGCAGATGTATAGACGAACTTTGTCTTTAGGATATAAGGTTCATTTTACATTAACGTTCAAGTGTATCGATACTAGTAGGTAAAGGTCTTCGCACCTTCAACCCTAAGGAACACGTAATGAAGTTGACATTTCGAGTTGAGTTCCAGTAATGTGCGAACACTAAAAGCCAAGACCTTTCTTTTACTCGTACCTATAATATTGCAACTGCAATTATTGGGCATTTGTAGTGGTTGGTGTAAGTGTGGTTTAGGATTAAAACTACATATATGTTAGAGTAGCTCTGAGTTCCTGTGTGGGGAAGCGAAGTATGTATTTTTCAACTTTTATGTAAGGGCGGCTTCAGATTAGCGTACGTATTTTTTTGCGCGTATTAACTCGTATCGGCTTACAGTTACTCTTACACGCGCCACATTTTGCGCTTCAAAAAAACGTATGCGTATGCGTATGCGTGCACACCCGCTTATTCCGACGTGTTCGTTCGAACCTGTGAGTCAGTCAGTAGTATACGAGCTTATAAGCGCGGCAACGCAGTCTGCCCGAATGAAACGGTTCTGCTCTACGTTCCTGATTCGAACTGCCAGGATGTGGAATGCCCTTCCGGCGCATGTATTCCCTGACAAATACAACTTAAGTACCTTCAAAGCAAGAGTGAATAGGCAACTTCTAGGCAAGCGCTCTAACCTAGACCTCATCATCGCTTCGTATTAAGAATGATTGTCGGCAAGCGCAGGCCTATCTCGCAATAAAAAGATATGAGATACTTGTGTGCGAGTTTATATGCGCCGAAACGACGTTAATCTGAGACCGCCCTAACATAAACACTAGCTTTGGTGTGGGCTTTTTGTAAATGTATTCTGCACTGCTGTATTATATAACAGTATTTAAATAAGTTATTATATCGCCGCTTGTTTAAATATGAGCTGTTGAAAATCAAAACTGCGTAAGTAATTTTTTTTTCATGTTTCTTAGGTTTGATTCTTGGAAAAATCTTCGTTTTACTTATAATATGTGTTTTTACAACTTTTATGATTTTGATTTGATACAGCTAATAATCATAGCTATCATTCAAAAAACACTAAAACAGGATTTAATCTTTATTTAAATAATATTAATAATCATTAACAACACAATGCTTATTACTAACAAAAATAAATTTATTCTTTCGCAATAACGTAATATGCTTTTCTTTAAACGCCACTCTACTTTGCTATAACCCAAAAAGCTTTGCTTAAAATAAGTAATAAGTTAAGTATTAACTCATCAAGAAACAAAAAAGTGGTAAACGGTCAAGGAAGTAAGGTAAGGATAGCATACTGAACTGATAGCCAGCTGCGATATGGCAGTTTTGATGCTGTGCAGCACTAAGGACGGAAACACTACGGACCGCATTGGAAAAACGTCAGCCAACGTAGAACCAAAACATTCGCTGGAGGTCGTAGGTCGTGGGAAGACGATAGCTTGCCGTGGCACAAGCTGCCGTACCTAGTCGATAAGGGGATTATATCCCCAATAGGCGTCGCCCAAGCGAAGCTCTGGCGCATGTTCTTAAGAGTTCCCGGAGCTTCCCATAATGTGTAGAAGGTGGCCACATGGGAAGTTTTAGTGGATAGAAATCCTACATAACCTGATCTCTTCCCCAGGTATCTCAGAGAGATTTCCCCCCGTCAACAAGGGAGGTCGTAGGAGTGTAGACCGCTTACAACAGTAGGGGAGCCCAAGAGGGGATTTTGGGATTTACAGAGCCGCGGCAGATTAATATAAGGGGGAATACCTTGGACACCGTGGAGTACCTTCACCATATATAAGCCCTGTAGGGGCGTCTGTCTAGGACAGCGGATTAGAATAGTAGAAAGAAACGATCAATAGAAATACTCGAGCGCGTCAAATTAAGGTAAAGCGAGTTAATTACATGCTGAAAAGTACATCTACATTCAAATAATTTGACGATTTGAGCGAGACCTACGAGAGTGAGGGTAACAAACTTTCAGCCCAATTTGGAGCTCGCACTTATTGTGGCCGCAAGATCGTTTTATCTGTTAAAAATAACAGACCACGGCAACTCAGTTAACTTATTAATATGAAACCTTTGATGAAAGGGTTTTAGATTGGCCATGACCTCCTTTCCTGGTACCGCTTTAGGCTTTTGGGGGAAGAGGAATTTGTAACAGCAGGACTTCTGGTCGTCGACTAAACTCGGTCGTCCAAACTCGTAGTTAATGATGGAGTTGTACACGTAGTCTATAGGTGTTGATGTGACTATGTATGAATACACGTTGCTGTTCTCGGCTTGGAGCTTTTCCATCTTCTCGAATATCGTAGCCCAGTTCAGGTTCCGATCCAACACTTGAATGTTTACCAGAACCTAGGGAAAAATTTTAAATACTGATTAACTTATGTGTTTGAAAAAACCCTTGAGAAGTTTCTGATTTTGTGGCATTGAAAGCCAATATCCTGACCCCGGGATGCAACCTATCTCTGTACTAATGTTTATCAAAATCGGTGGATCAGATGGGCCGCGTAGCAGACATAAAGAAACTCTTTCTTAATAATATTAGCCTTTACTAAGGACCACATTCAACGATCCTATGTAGATCGGCTCCTGGAGTTCTAGGCCCGTATTAACATAAACCAACATCAACTAAAAACACGTTGTCAAGTATCGGTCAACCTGTGCATATGGCTGGTCTTAAATCCTGATCTTAGCTGAATTTGGTAAATTAATACGTGCCCTAGACTTTAACTCTGTGCGAGATTTCCCCGAGATCAGCATTGCGCAGATGTGTTTAATTAGCAGACCAAGATGACGTGGAAAATTAGCACGTCATCTATGAATTATCTGATTGGTCTGCTAGTTAAACACATCTCCGATTTTATGAATTATTGTCATGTAGCGTCATTTAATACCTTCGGTAAGCTTCATACCTCAGTCATATCATTGATGACAAAGGTCTTGAAGTGCCTCGAGAACATCGACTCCACGTTCACATCGTCCTTCAAGTGCACCACAACTGTGTAGCCCTTTTCACTGTACCGCGTGACCAGGTTGTCCACTTGGTCTATGTCGTAGATGTGCCCCTCCACTAAGATCGCCAGTCGGTTTGTTACTGGCAAGTGACTTTCGACACTGAAAAAGGTTTAAATATTTTACCCTTTTGTCTTCTTTCCATTCTGCTCCAGCTAACTTTGGTTTCGACCAGTTGAATTTATAATGTGAAAGTTCTTAGAAATCAAATTTCTTAATCGTCTAAGACATACATGGATTATTGAAATAATAATATAGGTAGACCTATCGTTTATAGACCTATTTGCTTCAAACATCGACAGGTAGATGTTACTGTGCGGAGGTATAAAATTTTTATTACTTGTAAAGCGGGTGCCATAGGTACATTGTCCAAACCTCACACTTTACACAATAACTAACACCTGCTTCCGAATTTAACAAGAAAAGTCGTGCTTTCTATTGACATGACACAGAAAATTATATGGCCTTACCAGTGCAGTGGTAAGTTACATGTTTTCTAATTTAAGGCTAGCGCTTGGCTGCAATCAGACATGCTTGCAAGTGCTGATGCAGCCTAAGGTGGACCTCGCTTCCCTAGAAGATGCCTATTCACTCTTGATTTGAAGGTACCTATATTAAAAGAGGAGGGGAAAACGGAAGCCGGAAGGTCATTCCATATCCTAGCGGTTCGAATTTTAAACGAGGAAGCAAATCGCTGCGTACGAGCCCGCGGAATTTCGACTGCGTAAGGGTGCAGACCTTGTCGTTAAACTTACCACAAAAACTTGACAAGCGTTTGCTATAATATTATTATATCCCATTAAAACTATCAAAACGTTACTTTACACATAAAAGGCCATAATAAATTAAAGTGGACCGACTGACCGACTAATAGATGATTACGTACCTGGTTGAACTAATAATGATACCATGCCCACGTTTCCTCAAGTTGTACAATATGTAGTACATAGCCCGCTGAACTGAGTACTTCTGGTACGCCGTATATTCGTCCAAGATAATGATAGCTGGCGCGCCGACGGTGGCGGCGGCGAAGTGGAGTCTAGTTTGGTCATTGGGACTCAGGTATTGTATGACAGTGTCGACTTGCTGGTGAAATCCTGTTTAGAATACTAAGAAGATATGTATCATATTATTATAAACATGTGGTATATTAGCAATAAGTCATGCGATGCAGAGAGATCAGATATTACCTGCCAATGAAGTGAAGTATAGAATAATCGTGAGGTACTACGGGTCCTCTTACTTTAATGTCCTCCTGACAGAATTCCGGCCACGGCCAATCTCTAGAGGGATTAGCCATCTGCTCAGGGGATAATATAGTGCACAAGTGTGTGCGCAAACGCAGGTGCTCTCTCTGTTCCTTTACTCTCATAGCCCGATGAGAAGGAAAATCCGACACGACTGGAGTGAGATCAGGGCGCAGGACTACTGACTGCTTTACGTGCTTTCCGAGGTACGGTGATGAAACGCCGCTAACTTCTTCTCCGGCTAGTACTGAGAATTTCTTGTAAGAAAAACCCAATATACTTACTTACCTAATTACGGCACGACCCGGGATCTCGTCAGCCACAGTCGAACATGCTCACCACTAGAACAAGGAGGCAGTCTATACTACACTTACCCTATAACTACCCTAATGTACTATACTCACCAAGAGCGTCAATATAATTCATGGCTTCCTGCCGGGCGTGTTTCCTGGGCACTCCTCGCAATATGGCCAGCATCTCCAGCCCGTTAAATACCGTCATCCAAGGTGGCAGAGGACACTGGTCTCTACTTAACGTCACATTCTGAGCGTACTAACGTCATAAAGAATACTTCAAACCGGTTATGTAAATATTACTTTTCTATGTATTCATTGAAAAGGACAATTTGGGTGGCCGACTTATCAAGTATAGAAACTTGAAATGATGCTTGTTGGGTTTCTCTAGGACGTAGAATCGTAGACCAATTTTCAGAAATGTCCTATCGACAAAGCTGTGCTGGAAAGTGTGTGTGTGTAGGAGCATCTAATATGCTGTGTGGATCAGGAGGTATGATGGCAGCTATTTATAAATACATACTGTATTTATAAATAACTGCCATCATACCTCTTCCAGTCCGTTCGTTACATAAAAGCTGTCATTTTACCATATCTTATGGTTAGTAAAATTACAGCTTTAGTTGGTTTTAGGCAACGATTGCAATAACCTTTTTCGTTATCATAAATAATGTCATCAAGCAAAACGTGCCGTGTTGTCTTTATGCATTGTGGATTTTTTTTGTTGTTTTCATACCTGATGAGGATCCAAGTGTAATCTCCATTTCGATAAACACCATAAATTGCCTTCAGTTGACATTTGACGGCCTGTTCATAACAATTAAAAAATAATTGAGCATTCAATATAAACACAAATAGTTTTGGTTTTAGTAAACTTTATTGTAGCGTGGATGTCGCAAGATGTTCGCACCTTGCCTATTGGTCTCTCCTGAATTGCACTTTCGGTATATTTCTTGCAATTCACGAGTGCGCGTGGCGCATGGATGTGTCAAAGTCCTATCTGTATACATTTGTACACGTGTAAATGTGTGCGTGTACATGTGTGCCCGTACGACTAACGGCTCAGAGAGGCACGCACACTTACGGACAACTTTAAGTAAAGTTTACGCCCACTCGTGAATTGCAAGAACTACGTATATCTATATTTCAAAGGCTAGGGCCTCCTTTAATAAGCGTCCTCTCAAATAGTATGTGACTACGTACCAGCTAATATTTCGCACAACCTCTGTCTGCCATGTGCTGAAAGGCCCGAAATGGCCAAAGCTTCTCCTTTCCCCAATCCAAGGTAAACGTTACGTATTTTAGACTTCCCGAATCTCCTCTGAGAGACGTTACACGCCAGTAGGTATTCGCCGAACGTGTCCACTCTATCACCTAAAAATCCTCAGATAATATTAATGATATATACATATATTTTTTTAATAATTGGACTCAATCCTCGGTAATATAACGGCATTTGTATACAGGAAATATAAAAATATATAGGAAGGAAAACCCTCATTGATTATCTCAAAGACATGCCCAACTCCCAGTTTGAGTACTGCCCAGTGGCTTACGTCCTCCCCTTCTGCTCTATCTTTGGGGTAAAATGAAAAGCACACAACTACATAAATGCGAAACTCTTTTACCCTTTCTTAAGTTACAGCTAAACCGATCTTAACGAAATTAGGTAGATATAACATGCATCCTGAGACGCAAATAGGATCCAGGGATAAGAAAGGGTTTTACGAGATGTGCAAAATCCACGCTAGGACCATTACTGCTAGTTTTCACAGGTTACAGTTAGCAATGTGAAAACTGTTTACTAACGTCTTTTTTTCAAAAGTTCCACTTGCTTCATCAACACATCGGTCTTCTCCTGCTTAGCTTCCTGCGTCCCCGTGTCGTACTGCTGTTTGCTCGGATACACCACATTGTACAGCACGAGCGACCAGAGTCGCTGGATGTACTTGTATTCCCATAGCAATAACAGCGCCATGAACACAATGCTGGTGTTGAAAATCGCGATCATGTCCATGAGAACTCCATCGTCCGGGTCCAAGTAGAATTTTCGGGAGAAACAAGCTTGTAGGACTCCACATTTTGCTGAAATGAAAAAGTCAGGAATTCTACAGCCTTGTTCCTCCTTTAGCAGCGAGAAACATATAACATAACTACCTTCAAGGTAAGAATGAATACTTAGACATATTTTATGCAAGCGCGTTCCAACCTAGACACTAAGCATAGTCGTCAAGTACAAGCCTATTTTGCTGTTCAGAATATAATAAGCTGATGACCTTTTTGGCACAACTTAGAACTATGAGCAGAAGAATTGCGATTATGTAATTTATGTTCATGGATGGATATTAAATACGATAGTCATTGATCGTAAATACGAAATTCGAATTTCGTGAAATTGACGATTTAATGAACCCCTACAAGTGTCCAATCGTCTATCTCTATACGATTACGTTTACGAATGACGTGAATACGTTTCTATAAACGTATTCATGAATATGCGTTATATTATCCAATTAGGATCAGTAAACTCAATTTTAATATTTATTTTAATTACGTTACACACAAAAAAATGTGGCTTTACAAAGCTAACATAATAATTTTATCATAAATATGATTTCTCATTATTTAAAAAATAAATTGTGACGAAATTTATCTCTATGAAAATTTAGTAATAAAACAAAACTCTAGTTGTGTGCTTCTGTCATAATATTATTTTCCTAATGTCTTTCCATTCTCTGCTTAGGTGGATCAGCGCTTACTGCAAATTGTCACTACTTACCCAACAGAAATATTGCATCAAAAGATGGGTAAGTGAGTACTCACGACAGCATTTGTGAAACATTTTGGATGAACACAGATCCCTCCTATCAAACACAATGCACTCGCTGTTGTAGAGAAATATTTTCCTGATCTTAACGAAGGCGTACGCCATGTTGAACTGTGGCGACAGAATCATAAAGTTGACCACGTAGTTGAGAGCATTGCCGTAGAGGAGTTTGGCTATGACAGTAGTTTCTCCTGCGTGTAAATACGTATTTCTATTAATTAGGGTTGTAACGGAGGCGTTCTTAGCAAAGTAGAGGCGGATGCGGAGGTAAAGGGTCTTTGCCTCCGCGGATGCGGAGTTAAACGGAGGCGGAGGCGGTGGTGGATTTATCCGATCACTTGGTCCATTTTTTGTGCTTTAGGATGCGATGAATCCCACATTTGATAGGAAATCATATTATCTACCTTTGCCTAGAAAACTAAACTCTGAACTAAAACTAAATTTTGATAACTAAACTAAAGTTCACGAGGAGCTCATTGACAGAGGACGAAGCAAACGATGGTCTTACCGAAAACTACGTTAAGTATAACATAAGCCATAGTGTTGAGGGATGCTCGTGGACCCAGGCTGAATAAATATGCTTGCGGGATACATCCTATTCCATACACAGTGAGCATCAAAGGCACGACCACTGTGAAAAAAGAAATCATTTCAGGATTGTCCAAAAAACCGAGAGTGGTTTAGTCACCAATAAATCATCTAGTTATAAGTCGCAGCTTCCTGAGAATAATGATCGGTTGGTGTGGCATCGCTCCTGTAATACCAGCAATTCCAGCATCTACTTGCCTTTTCAGAACAACCCTCAGGTCAGAACGAGAATTTGCTCGAGAGAGTTCTATGATCCATCAGAAGCCGTTTGAAGTATTGAAGTTTCAAAAAAGTAAGGAGATTATATAATATACATTGGCTTTCCTCAGATTAAAGAGTACATCACCTCTCATCATCTACTCTTTCTTTTGCTCTAGACTTGTTTTTTTTATGATTGTACTTTGCAAGACTTAGATACTATTATAGGTACAATATAGTGAAATATAGGTAAGTTGTAATTGTTTTTATGTAAGGTAAACTTAAACCGTTGGATGTGACATCACCCGGGTCACAGCTGAAAATCAGCGCCCTGCATTATGCAAGTTTGATACAGGGCATAAGTAACAGGGTACAGGCTGATTTGCACTGAACTGATGAATAAAATTTATTTTTATTTCTTTAAGTCTTACCAAGGTCACTGTAATAGAAAGTCCTAGGTGCCACGAGGACCATGATAACGATCATGGCAGCCGTCATCAAGATCACAAGCAAGAAGTAAAGGATAAAGTCGTAGATGAACAAGGTGATCCAATAGCGCGCCGGAGAGAAGTTCAACGCGTGACACTACAGAAAATTTGAGATGAGTGAGTAAGGCAACCAAACTGTTAACCAAACTTTAGATAAGATGCAAACATTGGTCTGATGATTAAGCACGCCTAGTCGTGACAATGTAAATCCGTCTCCTTACGATTGTTTAGCAACAGTAGATGAAAGGTACTTGTAGTTTCTTTCGTGTCTCAGAGAGCAATGTAAGCCATTTATCCCGGCTGTTTTCACTATACTCTGATAATAATCGTTACAAACCCAAAAGTTGAATTTGCCCTGATACTTAGTAGGTTTTGTCAGTCGAGTTGTATGCTCAAGAAAACTCCTACCATTAAATGATCGATGAAAACGTCACGACCCTCAGCAATGAAAATACGATGCAGAGCGAGATTAAGGTTGATGGAATAGTTCATCGTAATGCAACAGAAGACCAAGACTAGGTATGCGGTGTGCTCTGAATTGTGAAAAATCGAACCGAAATCGCACTGAATCAGTAGATTCTTGGTGACGTCTGCAAAACTAATCAAAGTAAATACTACTGTTAGGCTATACCAGACATTTACCTGCATGTGTCGTATAAATCCGCTTTCCTTTGAAGGTATGAGAGTAATATGGGATATGGTCAGAATTAGCAGAAATTGTATGAATATAGGTGGTGCGGATGCAGTCCTCAGCCACTGTAACCAAACATTTTACAAGTCAATCGAATTGGTTTTTGATATAACAGTATAAATAAACCTCCGTCCAACAGAGGACGTACATTGGTTAAAACTACGAAGTAAAATCATTCAAATCAGCCACCGTGCTGCGTAGATTTACTGAAAAGTTCTAGATACTGATGATGTGGGACGTAATTTATTCTTTATTCGGACGTAATTTGCGTCATTCTCCTATGTCCTGCTGGAAGGTCAAGGTGACCACTCGAATGACCACATCTTTTTAAGGAACGACAGACCCTTGTCTCTATATAAACCATACTTTTAGATGACAGCTGAGCTCTTAGTATCAGATTTTGTGAATTTGACAATTACATTTTAAAAATATATTCTTCCACCATCGTAGGAAACATTTAACTCGAAGCTCTGGAGCGGTTAATAATTACTTTGACAGTAAAAGCTTACAGTGGTAAGATCCAACGCCATCGGGTCGTCCGTCACTTGTATAGTGGCGTCCAAAGCGTTGGTGTAATGCCTTAATAGTGCCATGTACGCCCGAGCCAGCGCCCTCGCTGCCGCGCCGAGGTCGTGGTGGAGTGGACTGTATAACACTTTCACCTTTGAAGAAAACACTATGCTATCATAGGAGTTATCATTTCAACCAGTGATTCCAAAACCAATCATCGGCCATCCCAGAAAAAGAATGTGGCCATAGTTGCCTACCCTCGCCAATTGTGTATTTGCAGATTTCACACACCTTTGAGAAACTCTACCTCTACCTCTTGCCCGCAGCTTTGCTCGCAGTAAGTTTGATTTTCATACAAATTGAAAACTCCTATTTTACCTCTTTGAGGATTGAATGTTCGAAAATCCTTTCTTAGCGGATTTCTACGTTATAAAAGCTAAGTATACAAATACTTATGCGAAATTTCTGCCAGATCCGTCCAGTGGTTTGAGCTACACATTGATATAATAGTCAGTCCTTTTCCTTTTAATATATTTTGAATATCTTTAGTATCACCATAAATGTTTTATAATAACCATGAAACATACACTACAAATCAAGGCACAAAATAAAAGAGGATAAATACACATATTACCAGCAATCTATAAAAATATATATTGTTAATGCGAAAGCGCGTCTGTCTGTCCATCTGTTCTACTGACTTTGATGAAAGGTGCAGAGATAGGTTGCTTCCCGGGAAATAGGCTACTTCTGATCCCAGAAATTAAGGAGTTCTCGCGCGAATAAAATATGTTTAATCCATGCAGTGGAAGTCGCGAGCATCACCTGGTAGGTAATAAATAAAATGAAGGGAATCTTACACCAAGGGAGTCGTTTATAGAAGCGATTTCTAGACCATAGGCGTACATATAGACGTAATGCTGTGGTGAGTCAATTGCTCGAGTGACGAGATATTCTGTAAGACTCTGTAAAGTAAATTAATCTAATTAATTTCTAAGCTTTGAAGACAAAAAAGGCTTTTATATCGCCTAATATACTATTAGGATTGCTGGATTCTCTCCTTTATTCTGATTTTTTTTAACGAATGAGAATTGTTTGTGACGACCTCTCTGGTGCAGTGGTGTGCAGTTGTGGGTCTTATAATTCGAGGAGGTCCCAGCCGGCAGGGTCAATTTGGGCTTCTGCCGTGGCTAATTACTACCCTACCGACAAATATGTGCCGCCTAACCTTACAGCGTTCCGGTACGATGCTGTGTAGAAACCGATTAACGGGTTTTTATAGCTGCCATACCCCTAACAGATTAAGATTTAACTAAGACCAAGATTAAGAGTAAATGTACGGTGACACATACATTTACTCTGCATTCAACTCGCGCGCGAACTATACCTCTGGATGCAAGAGTGCCGTGTAACTCATATGTGTAACTTCTTTCCTCGTCGCGTTAGTTTCTGACATCACGTACCTAAATTAAACAGAAAGAACGACATAATTATGGGTTTCACAACAAAAAGTATGAAATTAATTCAATTCAATATTTATTTATTCAATTTAGGTACACTGTACACTTTCTGACATCCGAAACTTGTGAAACAAGATGGTGATAATCAATTGCGGTATCTTAAGACAAAAGCTACGAGGGTTCCTAACGCGCCCTGGTCTGAGAAGAGCCCACAACAAACTCAGCCGGTTTTTTATTTTTATTATTTATCACCATCTCACAAACATCATTTATTTAATTCTAACTAGAATTAACAATTAGATTAATCTGCCGCTGGAACAATTAATTCCCATGCTTCCTTATCATTTAAGTAATTATTGACATTGTAATAGGATTTTTCAATTAGTTTACGTTTTACAAAACCTTTGAATTTGTTGAGAGAAGCGAAGGTTGTCTGTCCTCGCAATAAAAAGGTCTCTGACGTAAAAAAAATACTAACGCAGTCGCCACGGATAAAGCATCGCTTGAGTTGTCGCATTTCAGTATCAAGTTGGTCTTCTGCTCCAACGCCTCTACAGTTAGTACCTGTTTTAAAGGATTGAATTCAAATCTTCTTTATTAAGTCATGGGTGACATTATGAGTGAGTCTTGTTTTGACTCTACCGCCGGTTCAGATGTAAATTGGGTATTTGGCAAATAGTTATTAAATCAACTACTTTTTCAAAAGTCAAACTGCGTGGCTTGGTATGAAATTACGTAATTACCGATAAATTAATACGTATTACTTATTTTGTACGTAAAACAGGGGACGTGGATATTACGGCTTTTGGGAGATCCTCTATTTAATAATCCCAAAAAAAATGTATTTGAATAGTTGATAAATACCCAATTATTATCAGTCCATTCGATCAGTAGGTACATAAGTATAGGTATGACTTGAGAAATGCGGGTAAGAAACTCAGCAGTTGATCTTTACCAATGTTATATTAATGATAAAGTTTTTGTTTGTTGGTTTGCCTTTCAATCATGCCACAATGGACTATGGAGCAACTGATCGGCGTAAATTTTAGCGTGGATATTGATAAAGACCCGAAGAGTGACTTATGCTACTTTTTATACCGGAGAATCAAATTCCCACGGGATTTTAATTAACTAAATTCGTGTGAAACAGAGTCGTGGGCATTGCATCAGTTAGTTAACTGATGCAATGCCCACGACTTAATAATAAGTTAATAATTCAAACTAGTATAATAGACAGTTCAATTTATTCGATCAGTAGGAAGGTTGACCCTTTGAAAGATAACTAATTTTATTTTATCAACTACAAGTTAGCCCTTGCCTGCGATCTCATTCTCACTTGATGGTAAGCGATGATGCAAAAATGGTAGCGGGCTATCCTGTTAGGGGTAGGGCAGTAAGTATGGTAATATTAAACCCATACCCCTAACCGGTTTCTACACGGAATCGTACCGGAACGCTAAATCGCTAAAGCGGCACGTCATTGCCGGTAAAATAACAAAAATGGTAGGAATAACATAATACTTCGCCATGTATGATCGCCTTAGTGGCCTTGTTCCCCTCTATCTCACCAAGAACAGAAGCCAAGGATATGCCGATAAAAACACCAGTAACCAGAGCTGACAGGACCTGTTAAAAATATATAGATTTGGACAAAAATTACAGGAACATGTTCTACTTAGAGTGAGTTTTCATTTTGCGTTCAAAAATTTTTCATAAAACGTCCACTCAAAACGCAGTAATAATAAATTAATTGTCTTGTAATTTTTAAAAAAATTTGGTAACAATTAAGAATTCCACAAAAGTGACAAATTCGAAAAGTAAGTAGTCAGGTAAGTAAGTTTAATAAAAGAAAATGTTTTTTCAACGAATTAATTCGAAAGTATAACTGAATCGTATCGTTTTCGGTGGGCAGCGGGGCGGAAGAGGATCCGCGGTTGCAACAGGATCGCGACATACATTCCGTGTGACTTGTTTTCGGTGGCGAGCGGGTCACGAATCACGATCCGCTAATCATAATAATAATTATTAACGTTTATCGCTCATGTAGGATAGTTGACATACGGGTTGGCGTATTACACTACCGGTCACGGAAAACACAACTGCGGAACGCTGCGTACTATATTCCGCTTCCGGTCACTGCTGCCCACCGAAAATGCAGCCTAAAAACTCACCGTAATAATACAATAGAACCTGTAGTGATAATAAAATGTGAAGAATTTCCATCCTATATAAACCAAGTGATCCAAATTCGCAAAGTAGTCCTTCCGTCTTTGCCATGGGACAGGTTCTGTGAAATAGGCACAAGTTTAGAGCATTAAGTATTGTCTATGGTTTAGAGTACTAACAGACTAGGAACAGAACAGTCAAATTTCTGCACGAAACGTCCGCGTCGGACAGGACTTTATGTCTGGTCGCGCTAATATGCGCGCGCAATATAAATATAAGTGACGCGGTATTTTTGTCCGCTAGACAATTTTGTGCCCTTTGTGTCTTTTCGCTCATAAGTATTGAGATCTTATGTAATACTATCTTTTAATGGATAGAAGCAGATATATGGCCTTGTGGAAGTGCATGATAATCAAGGAACAAGAAGCTTAATTCACCGTAAACCGCCAAAGCAGACAAATCAACGGAGTAAAGAGACGCGAAATTTTGCATAAGCTTGATTTTAATACCAGTTATTTGGGGGTGTTTCAAAGCATACTGGCTGACCTTGCTTCAGAGGCAGCCAGAATTCTTTTTGATTTTAAATCCAGATAATTAATAGAACTAATGTATAGATTCGTAGAAGAACCAAAGTGACTGACATAGCTCTGAGGATTAGCAAGCTGAAGTGGCAGTGGCGGGCCATGTCTGTCACATAACCGATGGCCGTTGGGACAGACGTGTTCTGGAGTGGAGACCGCGTACCGGCAAGCGCAGTGCAGGACGACCTCCAGCTCGATGGTCTGATGATCTATAGAAGGTGGCGAGAATCAGGTGGACGAGGAAGGCGGTGGACCGTGTTTGGTGGTGCGCTCTCGAAAATGCCTATGTCCAGCAGTGGATGCATACAGGCTGATGGATGGATGAATGTATAGATAGGTATAAGTTTGTCACAAGGAGCGACGGGAATGACGTTCTTTGTTTTGTAAAGAAAAGCCCCCAAATAAATCAGATAAAAAAAAATGCAAGCTACACGCTGTCCCACATGGATTTGTCTGCTTCGGTGGATTATATCGAATTAAGCTTCTTGTTCCTTGATTTATTAATGTCTTGTGTAATAGGCTGAACGTATTACGTCCATGGCCTTACTGTTTCTATAGCTCTCGAGAGTGGCAACGCTTGGAGGGAGATCGATGTGTTATGGCAAAATGACAGCCGTGTTTGTGAGATTAATAAATAATACTAAGTGGATAATACTTGTTTGAGAGTAACTAACCAGCGATATTGTTCAATGCGCTCTTTGTTAGCTCACGGTCTTCAACGGTTCCGTGTATTGACGCTCTCGACTCATAAATGGCTCTACATATAAAATTAGAATGTTTATAGTGTATAAAAAAAAAGAAAATAAGGAAATTCTCAGCCCTAGCTCGGAGTTAGGAAGTTGGCGGTGTATCACCCCCGTTCCTCGGAGAGCACGTTAAGCCGTCGGTCCAAATTATATTATCACTAACATGATAACAGCCGTCAAAGCATTGGAGCAGCTTGGTGGGTCTAAGCTCTAATTCCCTCTCTCCTAATGAGAGTGGATGCTTGTGCCCAGCAGTGGGACGTTAATGGGCTGTAATGGAAATAAGGGAAACAACTATTTACTGTATGAGTGCTTTTTCTTTTACTGTTTCACAGTATAATGGATATTCGGGGGTGCCAGAGTGGATCGGCGGTATTCACATATATCTACTAATAATAATATGGCACGATCCACAGATTTTGTATCAAGATTTATGCACCTGTATTCTTAGAACACTATTTTTAAAATGACAAGAAAGAGACAAGAAAACGTAAATACAATGAATATTTAAAAAAATTACACTCAGAACATTGAACGGTTCACAATCTGTCGACAGTTTAAAATTTCGCTAGTTAGATTACAATCTAACGGTTTTTGCAATCTTACGGTAACAGATATATGATATCTAAAAATCACATCAATGAAAGGTCGTCAAACTATAGGTACTAATAATATAAATGCGAAAGTGTGTCAGTCTGTCTGTCTGGTAAGCTTTAACGGCCCATCTTTTCAACAGTTTTTGATGAAATTTTGGTATTGGTACGGTTCCCGGATAGGGCATAGACTACTTTTTATCCCGGAAAATTATGGAGTGCCAAAATATCTTAATCCACGCGGACGAAGTCATCTAGTTTTTAATAATCTATCACCTATTACAAACTTCCTGGGAATCGGGCACGCTAATGTTCATAGAAATGATTCCATATTTGCTCGCATTCTCCGTAAGGTCCTTGACCAGACTGGCGACGTTGGCGGTCGGGCGCGCGGGCAGACGGAGTATGAGCAGGGAGCCCAAATGCGCCCTCACTGTAGCACCGGCTTCCGACGTTCTACTGAGCAGTTCTGATACGTTTTGCTCAGTTTCACGACCGCCGCTACGAAACGTTACACGGATGCGGTATTCACGACCTGAACAAAAGCAGAAATTTGATAGATTATACATACAGTAGTACGTTACTTCATGTTTTTACTCTACCACATTCTACTGGAAAGAGCCGGTAGAAGTGTAAGTTATTATACTATCCTGTAGGGCTTACAACAATACAACTTTGCCACTAAGAGATTCGTCGATTGTATAATTGCCTCGACTCAACCAGTTTACGGATTTTTTACGGCCTAATTCCACTTCGTAGGTGTCCAATTCCAACACTAAGTTGAAGTACTCAAAGCGTTAGTAAGTTGAAGTGGCACTTGGCAGTTCATGCTTGTTGTTGGAGAGATGGCTGTTGAAACCGGAAAGTTTTTGAATGGAGATCGCCTACAAGTAACTGTAGTATTCCCTCTAGCACGACCGATGCTATTTAAAATCCTTATATGGCTGGCTGAAGAAGGCTGAGGACCAAGTATGACGGCGCTCTAAGTTTCTCTCTGGTTCTTCTTGGTAGGAACGGCAATGTTTTTCAACCACTATAAGTTAGCCCTTGACTGCGACCTCACCTGATGGTAAGTGATGATGCAGTCTAAGATGACAGCTAACCTGTTAGGGGCATGGCAGTGGCATTTCGAACCAGTGGTAGATTCACTCGACTATTCAAAAGGAAGTCTACTTGAATAAAAATATTTCATTTGATTTGATTAAGGGAAAGTTCCATGTTCAGAGGTGGATGACTGCAGGCTGAAATGATGATGATCAGGTATATGGTGGTATAAAGTATGGTGGAGTAGTGGTGGATAGTAAACAGGTACCATAATTGAAGAACATATAAGCCGGAGTGCCACCGAAGACCAACACCTTATTGTCGAATATGAACACACGGTCGGCGAATTCTAGCGCGATGCTCGTGAAACTTAGCTTGACGATGGTTATGTAGCCTTTGTATTGCTGAAAACAAAGTATTCGTGAATTCATTTTAAGATTTACATCTTAAAATGAATTCATGATTTCTAATAAAAAACAAAATAGTCACAGTGAAGACACCAAAATAAGAAGATTATAAGATAAACGTAAAAACAAATTGGTTGGATTGTGTGGAAAAAGATAAAACCAAATTAGAGAGAAGACCAAAACCTACAAAAGAATTGTTGCGCAGAAGGAATATCATAGTGAACGTTTACACACAACGAATCTCTGGTTTGTCAAGCATATTATTCCTCGTATTGACCAACAAAATGATGCCTGCGTATTCGTCCGCGTTGATTTTTTTAATTCCCGAATCTCCTTAATATTCCGGGCTAAAAAGTAAGATAGGTTACATACAGGGGAAGGACATACCTTACCCGGTATGCAACCTATCTCTTTACCTAATTTCATCAAAATCAGTTGAAAAGATGGTCCGTTAAAGCGTGGCATACAGACAGACAGATAGACAAACAGACACACACAACACGGAAATGTAGCCAGTAAGGCTGCATTCTCAAGGCTGCAAGGGTCCTATTCAGATTCTTTAAACGCATAGGTTTCTTAGTTAAAGCTCTCAGATCTTACCATAATTTTGATAACACATAAGCTTTAACAAATAATTTAATTATTATTTTATAATCGTATCCATGTGGAATGGTGTCAAAAATTTACTGGCTACATTTTCGCATTGACTTGGTCCTTTTCAGATTATTTACGTATTTCTCAGTTAAAGCTATGAGACCTTACCATAATTTTGTCTTTGATGACTGCAGTGTAAATAGCTTCAGCTGTGAACGCCGGAACAATTACAACCTGAAATTTTACTATTTTAGTGCGCATTATAATCACCCAGAATTATCCTAAATTGGCGGTTACATACCTCTTGAAAATAATAATAATTCAGTTTTAAAGAAGAGTTTGAAATGAATTATCTCTAATTTTTCGGAATAATTGCTTAAAAAAAATTAAAGATATTTTCATTTTTTTTATATATATAGCGAGCAAACGAGCAGGCGGGTCCCCTGATGTTAAGTGATTACCGCCGCCCTTGAACATTTGCAGCATCAGAGGAACCGCCAATGCGTGGCCGGCTTTTGAGATATTTGTTTATCGGCTCTTTGAAGAGCCCCATATTATAATCATGAGGGAACACAGAAGATGGAAGCTGGTTCCATAATTTGCAGGTACGTGACAGAATACTCATTAATAGATCTTAAAATTGAAACCTACCCTGGGCTCCAACAGAAGTGCTATGGCCCAGCACAGCTGTGCTCGGTAATAAGGACCCAGGTTCCGCACATACTCGTGCCGTTGACTTTCCAGATCGCACTCGGATAGAAGACGTTTCGAGCGGATTTCCAAGTACTCATCAATAGTCCCGCTGGATTCATTCCATAGGCACAGCTGTAACCAAAACTACCACTGAGGCTGCCAAATGCAGCCCGCAGGTCCTGTAAGTTTTTAAAGTTAAGTAGTTTAATAATAAAAACATGCACTTTTATTTCCTAGTACCTAGTACCGCAAGTCTTCATACTACTACTACTCTACTGTCACGGTAGAGGTGCACGACCGGGGTGCACAGGACGGGACGTCTACCAGTGCAACATCGACGAGTACTAGCGGACGGGTCCCGATTTTTGCCCGCCCGCTCACTCCGCGGCCCGCGCGTTTCCGTCAACTTTTGCGGGACTATTCCCTGGCGTCGTCGAGCCGCAGCAGATGGCTGTATAATATAGCCTATAAAGTTAAGGCCTATTGCAGCGGGAAAAATTCATAATCTTATAGGAAATCAGAAATTCGAAGTCGCGGGCGACCGCTAGTGAAAACTATGGCCATTAGCTTATGGCATAATTTGTAAATAATAATTTTCAATTTGTGTTGTTTAGTGATTGTGTTGATTGCCTCGTGATTATAATCAACAACATTCTTTGGATTTTCGATAACTAGTTATTTATCGAAACGAAATTTCAATTATTACTTAAATTCATTTACCTACTTGAAAATTTCATTTCTAAATTTCTCGAGCATTGTAATACCACTGGTTTTTATAATGATTATAAACTTAATAAACTTTTATTCAGTATTACTTTATTATCAAAGATTCAATACACGAAACAGGCAACTCTTAGCGATACCAAAGTTGACCTATACTATTATAAAAAGGACGATGGATATGGTGAAGTGAATTTATTGCGAAGAGGAGTCAATGGTCGACAATTTGGAGGAAGGAAAAATTTAATGGTGGGACGAATTACTATGAAAGAGTACAAAGTCTTATTGAAGGGCATTGAAGATGAATCAAATAAATTGCAGAGGGAAATTGCTCATATTGTTACTCCCGCGAGTCATAATATTCATAAAATATGTAATATAAAATATATATATCAGGCAAGTAGCACTTTTCCGAGTAGTCCCCGGTCTACTCAACGGTCTACCCGTCCACCACATCATGAGTTTCATGACAATCGTCCGGTTCGGTTCCCTACTCGACCGACCCGTCGACCAAATACACATGACCATTTACCTGCAGGATAAAATAAATAAATTCTTTATTTGCTTGATTATAGGTATCCAAAAGACAATATCCAAAAAACAAATCGATCAAAAAATTATGCTGGATAGTTTTCGCACTTTTTGAAAAATCTCTTTCACTTATGAATCTATGTATCTATGTATCTATAAAGAACTATCGGCGCCGTTCGAACAAATTATTGGCAAGCTTCCAAGTGTCCTATAATGTTATCCTTTACATTGTCATAAGATGTCAGATATTATAAATTCCCAAATTTAGCCTACCGGGGATCAAATCCGGGACCTCCCACGCTATGACAAAAGTGCTCACCATTGCGTCAGAGATGCCACTGCAGCATCAAACGATGACGTGCAGAAACCGATTAGGGGTATGGGCTAATTAATTATTACCATATCCCTAACAGCTGTTACCCCGTTACCAGGTGAGATCGCAGTCAAGGGCTAACTAATACCTAGTAGATCTATACTAATATCACAGAATAGGTGTACAGCTTACATTATAAATCCAACAGAATGTCTGTTTGTCTGTCTGATACGCTGTAACGGCCCATGTTTTCAACCGATTTTGATGAAATTTGGTTAAATCCCGGGGAAGGAAATAGGCAATTTTTATCCCGCAAAATAAAGGAGTTCCTCCGGGAATCAAAAAAACTTAATCCACGCGGACGATGTCGTGGGCATCATCTAGTATCTAGATATAGTTCAAGTAATGTGCAAAATTAAGACTGACACAACAATACAAGGTCAAGTGTTCTTGCACGGTGAGATCCTCGATGAGACATCCATTTCTGTGACAATAGCCCATCATAGTACACGTCGACATAGGGCTGATACCAGGCCGTAACTCCTCGCCCAGGACGCTTATCGTTCCTTTATCTGGATACGTCAGCCCTGGGAAGAGTGCAGTTTTTTAATCAGACTGCAAACTGCAACCGCAAACCGCATAATATCACAGGAATACAAAGAATGCGCTTGGAATAAATTTCATAGAGTTTACTTCAGTTTCAAAAGTTTCAGCTGTGTCGCCTGTGGTTTGCAGCGGTCCACGGTTTGTGGCCGCCCATCTTGGATTTTCAATTATTTTTATTTCTATTTTCTGGTCTTGAATTTTAAATTTTAAAGAGCTATTATAGGTAGGTACTCGTATGTGGGAACAATTTAATAGATCTCTCTGTTTCGTATTCCTCATTACTGAGGGTCGCGACCCCTTTCCTTTATCATAATTATAATGGTAGGAGTTTTCTTGGGATGATGATGCGGTGGGTTCTCACGTCCTTCCGCATACGAATCGACTAAGAGTATTGAAACCCTTAGGTTTAGAACGATTATTGTCAGATGAAAGTTATAATAGCCGGGACCGACGGCTTAACGTGCTCTCCGAGGCACGGAGACCTCCGAATCCAATTGCCGAGTTGGGTCAACATTGCTTAACTATCGCGATCGACTGAAACGCGTTGTCACAGCTAGGCCACTCGTCCTTCAATTTAACAGCTATTAGCTGCGAAAAAGGTATCGAAACCAACAGTACATACACATCTTTCAGCAATAGCAACCACAATAATAGGTATGGAAACTGATAAAAGAAATTTAAAGGGAATTAATTTTTCTTAAAAGTACGTAAATGTCTAGACAAGGAAACTAAAGATAATGACGTGCCTGTGAGTAAATCTTCAATAGCAAGAATAGTGTTCTCTTGAATAGGCTCAGAGTAGAGTTTGGTGAATTCGCCACGGTAGATGTCCAAGGTAACGTTGCTTAGAACTGGACCGCCCATAATACTCTGTAAATAAGTAAAGGGTAATTATTAGCCAAAAAGTACTTAAGTGAAGAAAGCATATTATCAAACAAAGCTTTGGACCTCGCGAAGTGCATCTCGCACCTTGTCATAGGTGTATGATGATGGATTGACGATTTACATAAAGAGGGTAGCGGGAAGTTAATGGGTGAGTAAGGCTAAGGAATGGGTACGTTAGCGCTCACTAGGAAAAGCCTATGGTGTGTATCGGTGGACGTCCTGGACGTCCGCATGAATTGATAAGAAGGTAATTTATTTATTTTAGGTATTTCGAATCTTGCTGTTGGAACAATTGACTCAGTGACTATGGAATCTCAGAAGATTTTACTGTGACTATATTTTATTGTTCTGATACTGACTTCCCTGGGATGTAACATACCTACATACCAATTTTTATCAAAATCTGTTGAAAAGATGGGCCGTTAAAACGTAGCAGACACACTTTCACATTTATAATATTAATATGGATTCTAGTTTTGCTGCAATAAACTTTTCTACTACAACTATTTTTGTTTTGACCTACCTTTGTAACATTTCTCATACTAATAGCTTTGGCTACGAGTTCATCTACTTCTTGTAACTTTTCGCGCTCTTTCCCTGTGGGATTTTCTATTTGGTGTAGTTTGTTGACATCCTAAAATAAATTAATCATGCTTATTTATTAAATTTTTTTTAAACGCTTAAATTTTTAATATTATAGTGCCTAGAACGCAGTGTTAAAATTACTAAAGGGATTCTATTATTTGTATTTTCTTAGGCATAGTTAAGTTAGATTGAATTCTAGAAACTGCCCGTGACAGCTTCTACTTGCTAACTCTGAACACCGCAATCCCGACGTGACTCACCTAATCCCTGCTCACTCACTTCGACTCATTGCCGACTCACTCTGAGTACGAGTCTCCTCTCAGAATGAGAAGGTTTTACCGATAGTCCAAAACGATGGCCAAGTGCAGATCGGCAGACTTTACACACCTTGCACATTATGTAGAAATCTCGGGCATTCAGCTTTACTCCTATACCTATGGGTCGAAATGTCGTCAATCGTCGTCATTGTAACATTATGAGGTTTAAAACTAACCGTAGCTTTCTTGAATATGATAGATTTCCAGGAAACCTGCCCTCCAATAGCTGTCTGTTTGACTGTTCGTTGCAAAATCATCAGTATACCAAAGTAAATTACAATCATGACCAACCATGACAGTATTGTATACATCACCGCGTTTGATTCCCAACGTCCTCCCTCTGTCCAACAAAAAACGCTATCTAAATCTAGGAAGTAATTAAAATTTAGATTTACATTTAAAGCTATGCGGATGCATGGCTTATGTGAACAAAAGTGATCCTGTGATCGAGCTCCAAAGTTTAACATTTACATATTGTGGGTATCATACTTTTGGGCGGCAGCACCTACACTCTACCCTTTTTTTTTAATTTTTCTATAGATGGCTATGTTATCGAAATTTGCTATCGATATTTTTTATGGCCGAACTGTATTGTTCATCAGTTTAGTTTGAACAAATATCTGATTATTTCATTTTGCGCGCGACTTTGTCCGCGTGGATTAAATTTTTTAAATTCCCGGAAGGACTTCCTAATTTTCCGAGATAAAAAGCCTATGTCCTTCCCCGTGATACAACCTACTTCTGTAAAAAAAAATCATTAAAATCGGTTGGAAAGATGGGCCGTTAAAGCGTAGCAGATAGACAGATAGACAAACACATTTTCGTATTTATAATATTAGTAAAAGTATGGATTTAGACTGCAATCAAATATGCTGGCAAGTGGTGTTGCACCTAAGCCTATTCACTCTTTATTTGAAGATATCAATATTAAAAGCGAAAGGGAAAACGGAAGCTGGATGCGCATTTCATATCCTAGCGGTTCCAATATAAATAGAAACGAGGAAAATCGCTCGTACGCGTTCCTGGATTTTCGACTATATAAGTATGGATACGAACCCTTATTATAGAAGTTCGAAAATGTTAAGTCCGTCAAACTTATCTGACCCGGTGACAGCGTCGCTAGTATCTCTATGAAAAATAAAATAAAAACAAAAACTTAACAAGCATAAAAACTTGTTCCAAATTTGGCCACCGGGTTAGGTAAGCTTGTGGGACTATACTTACGACCAGTTTGTAACAAAGCAAATTCATTCAGTCCATGCATCAGACCTAGAGGCGGAATGATGAGATGCAAGAAGAACGTGAACACTTCATGTTTGAGATCTATTCCATGGTGGACGATCAGCTCTGCTAGGAACGTCTGGAGAAGCGTGAACAAGGCTGACCACAGACAAGCAATCCACGCTGGAAAATTATAAGTAATTGATGGGAACATGCTAATAATGCAACGTAATGATTGGTTTTATGTACGACAATGGTTTTATGACACAGCAATAGCCATATTATTTAGTAACGGTTGACATCCTTTCAGGTTTTTTAAAAGTGGCAAAGATATTTGACCGTTAGATTTGCAAGAGCTCGTAAAATACAAATAATGTTAATATTTTTGAGATTTGAAAATAAATTTTGAACGCGTTCCTCCACATATATCAGTTTATTATTTTTTTCAAACTGAACTTGAACTGAAAGTTAATCAAAACATCCTAGATCCTATATGAGATCCTGTGAAATTTTAACCATTAAGTTATGATGATCAATCCCCATGATCATCGCAAGCATGGTCATCACTGAGATGAGAGCAGTATCAGGATTTTTTATGTTTTATTCTACTAAAAATTAGCCCTTGACTGCATTCTCACCTGGTAAGTGACGATGCAGTCTAAGATGGTAGCGGCCTAACCTGTAACGTATGCGGGGTATGGCAGGTATATTATTAAACCTATACCTACCCCTAATCGGTTTCTACACGGCATCATGCTGGAACACTAAATCGCTTGGCGGTACGTTTTTCCGGTGGGGTGGTAACTAGCCACGGCCGAAACCTCCCACCAGACCAGACCAGAGAAAATTCAGAAATAATAAATTCCCAAATTTACCCTGCCGGGAATCAAATCCGGGACCTCCCTCATTAAGACAACAGCGCTCAACAATGCGCCAGGGAGGTCGTCAAAATGAGGAGGAGAGAATGAGCGTGAAGGAGGTAGTTCCATTGGAAGATAAGCACAATAATAATTATTTTTATAACTTACTTTCACTTTGATACATTGCCATAATCATAGCAAGCATGATCATGACGGAGACGTAGGCCAGGATCAGGATGAGCGTGAACAGGAGGTGGATCCAGCGGAAGATCAGTATGAGCGTGATGCTGCCTAGAACACAGACTGGTGCCGCGCTCACGTAGGCGTATACCAGCCAGCCCGTATACATTGATGAGTAGTCCACATCGCGTATTCGGAGGGCACGCTGGGGAAATAAATAAATCCCTCATTTGCTAGATTGTAGGTATACAAAAGCTATGTTAAAAGAAAATAAAACTACTTAAGCGACAATCAGAAATGCCATGACAATGACACCGTTTACTTTTTAGTTTTTAGCAATAATTTGAGAAAATTAAGTTCTCCTCCGTAAGTCTCTCCTAAGTTCAATCGAATCTGGGCAGCAGCAGCCAATATCAAAGGATGTTAAAAAATACACAACACACTGATAGTGTGCACGCAAATACAACTCTATCCCCATTACCCATGCTGTCATATTACGATGGGACGGCAATTCGACAAAACGACTGGAGATAAATCAGCAGGATCAATGCTTTACGCGTTCTCCATGGGCTTGGGCAAAGATATTAAACGTGGTTCAGACTGAAAAAGAGATAGAACCAGTGAAAGATCAGCAAAGCACAAACTATCAAAGCCATAATTACCTTGAACCTGCTAATGGTCTCGGAGACGACAAGTGCTTGAGTCTCCAACACGGGTGGGAGGAGAGCGATGGTGTAACACATGAGGATGCTGGACGTGGCTCTACGCACTAGGCTCTGCTGCATCAGAGGCGACACCGGCATTGACGTCAGCTGGAGCTGAAAACGACTAGATATTTGTAGCATGTAATGAAATGTTTTCATGTTCTATGGTAAACACTCCAAAGGCTCGATAGGTCGAGTCTGGTTCATGGAAGGCATGATGTCTACGGTTAGAAGAGTGATTTAAGTAAGTATTAAAATAGTATGTAGTTTAAACCTTGTATTAAACTTAAGTAAAAATTTACTTTATTTTAACACAAGGTTTTACATACTTTACTTACTTTTACTGTAAAACTACTTAAACAGTGCATTAGTTTTATTTGATACAACATTGATGCTAAACTTACTAACATGAGGTATTTCCTACTTAATCTATATTCAGACTTTTCGAAACAGCTGATTGATAGAATGGATTTATTTACGCCGATGAGGTCAGAAACATAAAAATGTTGTCAGTTCTTAGGTTTTTTTAATGACGCGGAGGCGCTCACTAATAAAGGAGTTTTAGAATTTTAACCCCTAAGGGAGTTAAAAAATAAATTATTAACTTTTGAATTCCCTTTATTTTACCAATATACGACTATTGTTAAGTATATAAAAATATATGTATATATACAATTTTTGAAATACATAATAAGAATAGCGATTCGAAATAAAGCTTCATCCATAAAAATTTGCATTCGGTAAAGAAACAATAATACTACCTACCTGTGTGAGGAGCGACGCTCGGTTGGGTCAGCTACTTGAAATTAAGTTTAATAACCTTTAGCCGCATTTCTGGTGACATACATTTTGGTAACAAATTATATGACATTTAAGAAACTTTTTTATTCAATTAAAAGATGTGTAATTTGTTACTGAGTTGTATCTTATCTCTAACTGTTTATTATCAAAACTAAATTTGCATTAATTTAAATTTTTAGCGATAAAATATTATTTACAATTTATGTCGTTTATTTTAACAGTAGGTCATCGAATGACCCGATAGCATCAATTAATGTGATTTTAAATTTTGCGTACTCACTCACAGCCGAAATAGCTCAGTTGGGAGAGCGTTAGACTGAAGATCTAAAGGTCCCCGGTTCAATCCCGGGTTTCGGCAGGAACTTTTTATTTTCATTAAAATAGTTGATTCTTGATTGATATAGTCCGATTGGTCTGTCACTGCGATTTTTGTCGTGGCAATATGTTATATGACGTCATCTAGAAGTGTATTTAGTGTAGCGCCTGACAAAAAGTACAAGCTTTTTGTCAGGCGCTTAGAAGCAAATTCCTATTATAATTCCTTAGTCAGTTAATAAAGTCTCAAGCTAACTTCCATACAAACCACACAAAACAGCACAATTTAGACCAAAAAAGAGTCACTGCTGAACAGTGGCTAGAGCCACTGTTCAGCAGTAGTTCACAGTAGTTTAGAAACTACGATCAAAAATAATAATTCACTGCTTTTGAACCTGCATTATGGTACGGATTGTGGCTGACCGTTTGTTTCGTCGGTCTTTCTGATTTCTACATGATATGAAAGAACAATTCAGTCTCTTTATACCTACAGGAACCTACAGCCGCGGGGAAGTTTACTTAAATAGTAGATTGAAGTCATGCTGTTATGCCACTAAATACTTAGTAAAGCTTCGCTGATGGCTAAACCGAGTTCTGGCTTCGTCACTGTCAGCTACAATCAACTTTGGTTCAACTTACGTATGTAAGTTGAACCAAAGTTGATTGGCGGTCGTCTGCACAGGTACATTGTACTACGGAGCCGAACGGAGCATGCGCAGGGAGCGAGGGGTATGGGCTCGCGGCGCACCTTGACACCCGAAATGTGTTTCTGCGCAGAGTTCAACTTACGCCGCGGCTATTACATTTAGCGTGATCAATGCTGTGTTTACTGAACTTACATCATAGTTAAGAGGCGTGCTGGTAACATGGGTCAGGATAGCCTGGCTGATGGCTAGCTGAACAGCCAGCACGCCGCTGCTCAGGTGCGGGTTGTGGGAACTGACTTCTGGCTTCGTCACGAACTTGGCGCGCTCCGTGCTGCGTACACTGAACTTCCACATGTTGTTCTCCTAGAATATTATTCATTTGTCATCCTAACTAATATTATAAATGCGAGTGTGACTTTGTTTGACTGTTTATTCGTTTGGTACGGTTTCGCGGCCCATCTTTCCAACTGATTTTGATGAAATTTGATACAGACTATATATTAGGTTTTGTCCCGGGGACAAAGGCCACATTTTATCCTGGAAATTAAAGGAGTTGAAGCGGAAATTAAACTAAGCAGATGAAGCCACGCGCATCAGCTAATTTATTCACACAAGGTAGTAACTTTATGAAGGCTCGCAATAATAGGAGCGCTGTTACATACGTATTGTCTATTATCTTTCTATAATCGTTAACGCTTTAGCGGAGAGAAGAAATACATAAGTGAATAGACTGTGGTTAGCGTTTGTAATCGCTTTCGCTAAAGCTTTAACAATTATAGAAAGATAATTGATACGAAACGTATGTAACTTGGTTAGGCGGGCAAATCAAGTCATCCATGCAAGAACTTTTCTGTAGGTTACCGTTGGCTTCCATACGACCCAAATGACGGGGCTGTTGATGGGCGTCCCTCGGGAGCGATTGTAAAGCATGTTGTTAAGGTCATCCTCTGTGTTGGCGCTCAGGAAATCTGCAACGAACGATCACTGTTATTATGACTAACGAAAGTATAATTGGCAATCTATTTTTTCCACTACAAGTTAGCCCTTGACAGCGATCTCACCTGATGGTAAGTGATGAGATAAGCTTAAGTGTTAGTGGTATGGCAGTTCTATTAAACCCATACCCCTAGTCGGTTTCTACACGGCATTGTACCGGAACGCTACATTGCTTGGCGGTACGTTTATGCCGGTAGGGTGGTAACTAGCCACGACCGAAGCCTCCCACCAGACCAGACCAGAAAAAATCCAGAAATTATAAATTCCCAAATTAACCCTGCTGGTAATCGAATACGGGACCTCCGCACGTTAAGACAACAGAGCTCAACACTGCGCCACGTACACATGGCCGAGGATGCAGCGCTTATTCAGTCTGGTCAGGATTTGACGACCTCCGTGGCGCAGTGTGTAGCGCTGTTGTCTTAACGTGCGGAGGTCCCGGGTTCGATCCCCGGCAGGGTCAATTTGGGAATTTATAATTTCTGAATTTTTCCTGGTCTGGCCTGGTGGGAGGCTTCGGCCGTGGCTAGTTACCACCCTACCGGCAAAGACGTGCCGCCAAGCGATTACGCGTTCCGGTACGATGCCTGTAGAAACCAAATAGGGGTATGGGTTAAACGCCATGCCCCTAACAGGTTAGCCCGCTACCATATTAGACTGCATCATCACTTACCATCAGGTGAGATCGCAGTCAAGGGCTAACTTGTAGTGGATAAAAAAAAATATATCCGCACAAGCGAGAGGTACCTGAGGAACTTACTGCCTGCAAGGGCATGAGAAACACAGGCTCTGCTATGAATAGCGCCTTAAGAAGTCCTACGCTTTTCTACTAGCAAACGTTATTATTATAATACTAGCAGCTAGCTGATGCCCGCGACTTCGTCCGCGTGGTTTAAGTTTTTTTGATTCCCGCGGGTACTCCTTAATTTTCCGGGATAAAAAGTAGCCCATCTCACTCTCCAGGTACTCAACTATACCCACGCCAAAAATCACGTCGATCCGTTGCTACGTTTCGGCGTGATTGAAGGACAAACCAATAAACAAACCAACAAATACGTTTTAGCATTTATAATATTAGTATGATTAAACCAATTTTATCTTACTAAATCCTAAATTTTGTGCCGCGGTGTTCATAATGTGTTCGTAAGGCGCGCTGTTCGGCACGTATCCGAGGATGCAGCGCTTGTTCAGGGAGGCTAGGATGTCCTCAGACATGAGCGGCGCTTGAGGCATCGCCTGCAAGGGTGTGAGGAACACAGGCTCTGCTATGAACACCGCCATGAGGAACATGATGGCCGCGAACAGCGTTTCCACCACTAGAAGACGCCATCTTCGTCTGTAAACAATAACTGTTTTAAGTCTTTATCACTTATTCTTCGATACAATCCTCAATGTCCTCAAAATCCTCTCACTGCACTACACACTCACATACGATTCACATGACGCTTACACATATGCTACTATACAAACAGCATTATTGATAATTCAATTCAATTTGTCAAAGATGTTGGCTTTTAGTTATGCCATATATATATATACAGGGTGTTTCGCCAGTTTCGAGTATAATCGATAGGGCACACAGAGTACATTATATTGATAGGGCACGAAAGAGATTTTTCGGTGAACTGAGATACATTAATATCATGATGTGTTACTGTCACATTGGTTTACTTTTTATCTATGTTGTGGGTACAAATTGTATTGTTCTGTTATTATGATTGTTATTATTTTGTTTATTTTTATGATTATTGTTAAGGAAGAGTGGAGTCTTCTGCCACAGGCATAAATTCTACTCTTAAAAGAAGACTCCAATCTTTTAAGTGGTAAAATAATGTAGATGATGAAAATAAACAATTTCTTTTATTTTTTTTATCAATGCTGTGATTCGTGCACACTTTCATTGATAAGTAAGAGTAAGAGTTCTGGTGATGACGATAGCGGTCATCACTGTATACCGTATTCGACTCTTCGAAGCACGAAGAAGCTGTCTGAAGTTTTCATCTGGCTTCAATAAGAGTACAGCTAACGATGTCATTTTTAATAACCCGGAAAATAGAGTTCTATAGACCAGGGCCGACCACTTAACGTGCTCCTCAAAATATCATTCATAAACAGGTAGCCGCGTTAATCGAATGTAGGTACATTCGACTAAGTGGTTTTTTCTAGAAAACTAAAATATACATACTGTCTTTGCAGGTATGATTTCCAGATCAGTGTATTGGTGTGGCGGTGGAATTTACTGCGAACCGGCCTTTTTTCGAATTCCGCAGTCATAATTATTAAAATATTAATGCAATTTTCAAAATACCATCGTCATAAAACGTTGCTCTACAGGTTCATGCTTTACAGCATTTTGTTTTGACTCAGGTTTTTTGAGGTTTTTGAGATAACACAATGACAAATATCGTATATACTTGACAAAGATATTGTCAACTGTCAAGTAAATACCCAGGAAAATGTAATAGGTAATAAGTGAAGTTTAGGAACTCTTTTCACTAAAATTCTTACTTCATCCCGGTCCTGGAGGTCCCGGGTTTGATTCCCGGCAGGGTTTGGTAATTTGAAATTTCTGAATTTTCCCTTGTCTGGCCTGGTGGGAGGCTCTGGCGGTGGCTAGTTACCACCCTACCGATAAAAGACGTGCCGCCAAGCGGTTTAGCATTCCGGTACGATGTCGTGTAGAAACCGAATAGGGGTATGAGTTGAATATAACTGCCATGCCCCTAACAGGTTAGCCCGTTACCATCTTACCATCTTCGTGCATCTTCACTAACCATCGTCCCAACCCAGATCGCAGTCAAGGGCTAACTTGTAGTGGATTAAAAAAAAAACATACTGAAGCATCAAATATTCAGATCAAGATTGATCGGTTATGGTATCAATTAAAACGGAAATATTGATCAGTTACTGACCTCAGTAACAGTGACTTTGACTAAGTTTTACTAAAAAATATAAGGTAAATGAGATTATCATTTACCTAAGTAGATAGGTACACAATACACCTACTACTATATTATAGTACTAAGCAGGTAACAACTATTTTTGGACAAAGTGCTAGTGAACGCGATTTACATAGGTATTTCCGAATAAATGGAATATTTGAAATTCAACTCTAAAATATCATCCTCAAAGTAGATTATTACCTATGTCATAACTTATAGGTAGGGAAATACAATGAACGTAAAGTACAAATAACTACGTTTGATAAACTAATAATCATGGTGCAGCTAAGTGGTCCAGCTGTGATATAAAATGAAACCAATAACATGCGGCTGCAGTGTTCTATAGCAAATTGATACTATGGCGCGACTAAGTTTATATATCGCTTTAGCAGTTGTAGTTTTAGTAGCTGTTAGTGACGCAGGTTGGTGGATTTTATAACTTTTATCATAAATTGAAATAAGTGACTTTTCTCCTACTTACTCGGAAATTGCTTCATTAATTTAAAGAAAACAATACGCACATTGGCCCTTTTCTGACAGCTAATACTCAAATAGGAAATCATATCATTGCCATACAATCGCAGCACTTAACACAAGAGTTTTAGCGCGAGTTAAGGAGAGTCAATGCGATCTATCGCTTTGATAAGATTTGTTTCGTCGCAAATTAGAGAATAGTACTATTGAAGTCTCGACCGAAATAGCAATTAAAATAACCTCTTATTAACAGTCCTTTTAAAATCACTTAAGGAGTTCTTCGTCTTCGTTCTTCCAATATTACTCAGCCGTGAATTGCTTTTTTTCCAGCCTGGGCAGTAATATACTATTGTTTTCGATTCAAAATTGTTATTTTTTGCAATCGTCGTGCAATTTACATCGATTTATGTATCGTCAAAGAAAGTTGACAACTTCTTAGACTGCATCATCACCACAGAGTACGTTTTTATGATTATCACTTACCATCAGGTGAGATTGCAGTCAAGGGATAACTTGTAGTGGCGTAAAAATAATATATTATTATATTATAATTGGTATACTTAGGTATTTTAAAAAAGATCTTATCAACCAATGCAGCATCATTATTCATAGATTAAGTTACTTGTCACGAAGAGATGGTTCGCCCAAACAACGAACGAATAATATTCTCTCTCCTCTAGAATATCTTCCTTGACACTCGACTTAATCTTGTCTTTACAAAATACATAAACTCAACGTTTTTTTTCGATTTCATTTCAGCTCTTCGAGTGCAGCGGTCACCACAATTCGCCGGTGCTTCGGCGCGTGCTGGAGCGAGCGGATTTGGAGGACCTGGATTCGGTAGACCTGGCGGTTTCGGCGGACCTGGCGGATTCGGTGGGCCTGGCGGATTTGGCGGGCCTGGAGGATTCGGCAAGCCTGGCTTTGACGGGCCTGGTTTTCAGCAGCCTAGGGGTTTCGGTCATGGCGGAGGATTCGGTGGTGGATTTGGAAACCCAGGCGTCGGGGGTGGTTTACCTAGACAAGGCGGCGGTTCTATCAACATCGCGAAGAGTGTTAGCATTAGTACCGGACGTGGTGGTGGCGGTGGTAGGTCTAGTGCCAGTTCTGGTGCGTTTGGTGGGAAGTAGTGAAGAAAGTGTACCACTTTTGAAAGACATTTTAATGAACTGTTGATATTGAAAATAAATTTTAATAATATTTGCTTTTTTTATCCCTAGGGTATGTTTTTTAATGATTGGTTTATTTAAATATAAATAGCATCCTCAATCCTTATTCCTAGAATCGATTACCTTTAGAACGGTAATTTAATGTTATTTTTAAATAAAATATGTTTAAAAACGTAGATATGGAGTAGAATGATGTTATTTTTGGAATATGCCTAGGACCATAATAAATAAGTATCTAAGTACTACAGAAGGGACTTGATTGTATTGGCTGAGTAATTTTGAATGTAAAATGAATAAAAACTAAGTATTTTGAAATACATTTTCGTCTTATTTACGTACCTAACTCATAACTTTTTTTCGAACCAAAATTCAGTCTCTGACATCCAAAAGCCTATACACACGCATACTTAGAAGTATTAAATAGAAACAGGCGTTACTTGCAGTAGTCTATGATAATGAAGGAACTATAAGTTTAACACTCAACAACCATACGAAGTTAGCAGAAAGAAAGATAAACCTTTTTTTGAGCACAGTTATAGTTCAGAAGTGAACAAAAAATAAACTTAAAATTGAACACTTACATGCAAAATCACTGTATTGTGATATGCCACTCAGCTTGTGTTGGGACTCTGGGCCTCTCAGACACGAAACCACTATAATGGCCGCACATCTGTGGTACCAAGCAGCAAGTGTGTGGCCTTTTTACGACCGTCACTGGCATAGAAAAATATAATATAAACTGTTAAAAGGCAGAATAAAAAGGTAGGAAAAGAAGTAGTAGATATTATTATACGAATACTTATTTTTATAATATACTAAAGTAATATTTTTGATAACTGATTCCTATTTAAAAGTGGTAGGTATAGATGAATAAATTTGGCATAAATTCCCTTGAAGATAGAGGTACTAGCTAGAAGTACTTATATCAACTTGTAAAACAAAATTTTCGTTGTATAACGGTATAGCATATAATAAATAAATAACTTTGTTGTATACTTCTTTTATTCCATTCTACAAGCATTTTTACTCACAGATTATAATAATAAAAATAAATAAAAATAAAACTTGCATAAAAAAACTATAAAAAATAAAATAAAAAAACTTTGAAGGCTCATAAAACGACTAAAATTGATAAAATTTATACCTAACTAATTATTGCTGTAGTTTTTGTATGTTGAGTAAATGTTTTTTTTTTACTTTCGATTTAAAAGCGTTGGTCGTCTGGAGGTTTCGTAAAGGTGGAGGAAGATCGTTCCAACATTTCGTTGCAATGTATTTAAAACTGCCTTTGAATGCCGCAGGATTCTGTAAAAGAAGAAAAATTAAAGCATTGTTTATACAGGAGCATCTAGTGGTTGCAAGTCTTATTATAGACGAGACCTGTGTCCAGTTTCTTCGTCACTTGCTCCTTCGTAACAATCCTAAAGGTTTTTTTTCCATCCCGGGAAATCTAAGAGCTACCATGGTGATTTTCTCAAAATAGAGTTTGCCTATATTTTGATCGGCATGGGTATATAATTATAGTCTTACTTTCTTTACTCAGAATTTTGAATAATTTCTACACATCTATACGCAGTTTAACTAGCAGCTTCCTGTAGCCGCTACGAATCATATAATGTCGATTTACCGAATCTGTTAGATCCAATAAATCGACGAGCACACATTATTTTGTAGTTGTTAAATAGTAACTGATGAGTTTCTTGCCGGCTTTTCGCAGTACAATTTGCTTTTCGAAACGATGGTACAATCCTGAGTTGGCCTACATCATTCAAATTATATATCAATGGCCTACAGCCAGGCAGTTCCTTTGCGCAAAAAGGCGTTGCGTTTTCAAATTGGTTTGATCTGGAAGCCAACTCATTATTATCCCAATAGAATAACCAAATCTGGGCGGTTCCAATGGTATGAAGTCATATCGTGGGGTGAGGATTTACCAGAACACCGGACCTGGCACAGTTAAAGCAGCTATTGCTGTATTTGATGCCAACCTAGATGTTACACGACACCCTGAGCTCACCACAAACAACATCGTAGTGGTGAGCGTAAACACTAGGCAATGGAAACTCACACTGGCTTCATACTATTTCGAACCGGACCAGCCCATAAGCCCCTACCTGGATCAGCTCGCCAAAATTGCTAAAACCAAAACACAGAGGCTAATAATTGGAGGCGACTCGAATGCAAAGAGCACCTGGTGGGGAAGCCCGGTGATCGATCACAGGGGTGAGGACATAGCGGGTGCGCTCCACGAGCTGGGCCTACACACACTAAACCAAGGTGATATTCCAACGTTCGATACCATTCGTGGCGGGAAGCGCTATACTAGTTTCGTTGACGTGACGGCCTGCACTACTGATATGCTGGACCTAGTGGAGGACTGGGAAGTCGTTGAAAACCTCACGAGTGCCGATCATAATGGCATCAGCTTTAGCATCAAGCTAAAGAAATCTGGGGGGGTAAGTGTCAAAAGAACTACTAGAATATATAACACAAAAAAAGCAAATTGGGAAACCTTTCAGGATAAATTAAAACAAAATATAATTTAGAAAGCGAAAAAATCTTAGATATTAACACTGTGTGTGTGAAAAATTAGAAAACTTTATAAATAAATTTCAAAAAGCCGTTACAGAATCTAGTAAAATAGCAATACCAAGTATTAAGAACACCGAGATACTTACCCTACCTTGGTGGTCCAAGAAACTTGCCAAAATGAAGCGACTGGTCACCACCAGGAAGCGCAGGATCAGGAATGCCGCACCGATACGGAAACAAAGTGTTGTGGACGCTTACATCCAAGCCAGAGACGAATATGAACTGAAGGCCAAGGAGGCCCAGATCGGAAGTTGGAAGGACTTCTGTGAGAAACAGGACAAGGAAAATTTATGGGAAGGGATTTATCGGGTAATTGGGAGGACAGCCAGGAGAGTGGAAGATCAATCACTGGAAGAAAATGGCATCACCCTTGATGCAAAAGGCTCGGTGGAGTTGTTGGCCAGGATGTTCTACCCAGAAGACCTGAGGGAGAACGATAACCAGACGCAAGGAGAGACAAGGAACCGAGCATCCAAGGTGAACCTTCAATCATCTGGGGAACAGAATGATCCCCCGTTCACGAAAACAGAATTGCTCACCGCACTGGGTTCCTTAAATCCAAAGAAAGCGCCTGGTGCCGACGGCTTTACCGCAGACATATGCAGTCATGCCATAGGATCCGACCCAAAACTTTTCCTGGAAGTTCTCAACAAGTGCTGGAGCTTCACTATTTTCCGGTCATATGGAACAGTTCCTCAACACTATTATTATTATTATTAAACTCTTTATTTGTACTACACATAACAAAAGTAAATTACAGAAAACATAAAATAACACAAAGAAGTACAAAGGGCGGCCTTATTGCTAAGTAGCAATTTCTTCCAGGCAACCTTAATATGAGAACACAAGGAAACCAGGCTGTAGGTGGCGCACAATTATACTAATACTGCATACAAAAAACTACATAACAATACATAGACAAAAATACATAAATATCTTAATACATACAATGCATAAATATATTATAAAATAACATATATAATACATACATACCATATAAACTTAAATATACAATTACATACTATACATACACATACTTACATTAAAATTAAATATAAACTAAAGTTGTCTTCAATTTGCAAGGAAGTGCGTCTTAAGAGCATTTTTGAACACGCCCAGCGATTTCGACTGTCTTATATTCAGTGGGAGTGCATTCCACAGTTCAATTGCCTGCACAGTAAATGAATTTCCGAAAAATTTGGTTTTATGTGAAGGCATTTTCAGAGTAAGCGTTCGACAAGTTCTCATGTCTGACTGCAACCCAATAAATTGCTTCTTGCTTGCTTGAGCTCAAAACAGCAAATGATTTCCTGCTAATTTCCTTAACCTGCACAGACCAGGATAATTGAGAGTCCAAATGTATACCGAGATCTTTAACAGAAGCACAGTAAGGTATAGAAACACCATTAAAAACAATCGGTGGGAGGCCTTGCAAATCAACTCTGGAAATGAAACCTGGACTGCCAATAATAATTGCCTGGGATTTGGCAGGATTCACGCATAGCCCATATTGTTTACTCCACCCAGAAATGGCAGCAAGGTCACTATTAATGGCGAAAATGGCAGAACCAAGATCCTCCAGAGGTGCAGACCGATAAATTTGGATATCATCTGCATACATGTGATAGAGAGAAGAGATATAAGGAGTGATAGAATTAATAAAAATAGCAAATAATAAAGGAGACAACACGCCACCCTGAGGTACCCCGGCCGTCACATCACACCACGAAGAAAAGGTCTCGTCGATTCGAATGCGCTGACGACGACCATTGAGGTAACTCCGAAACCAATCAATCACCGACGGGGCCATGTTAAAAGAAGAACGCAACATACTCAGCAAAATATCGTAATCCACGGTATTAAATGCATTACTAAAATCAAGCAACGTTAAAATTGTGAGCTGCTTATTGTCCATTGCCCAACGAATGTCATCGGTAACCTTGACTAGCGCTGTAACCGTACTATGACCAGGACGAAATCCAGATTGCAAAGGGCTGAGAAGACAGTGCTTATTAAGGAATAGACTTAGCTGCTGATAGACTACCTTCTCAAGAACTTTTGAGAGAAATGGTAAAATAGAAATGGGACGAAAATCATTTACAGATGATGGTTTTAGTTTTTTGGGAAGAGGAATAATTTGCGCATTCTTCCATGCTTCAGGAAATTCGCTGGTGCCAATAGAACAATTCAAAATGTGGGTAAGGATAGGAGAGACAACGTCAAGGATAGGAACAATCATATTGCGGCTAACGCTGTCAGTACCGATAGCATTCGATGAGATAGACAATACGTTCTTCTTAACATCACATTCGGTGAATGACTCGAAACTAAATGGAAGAAAGTCAGGAGTTGATGATGATGAAAGAATACTAATAGTGTGCTGTTTTTCGTCACTATCAATTACATCACAGGTAGAAAAGTGTTTATTAAGGAGATCGATATCAATATTAATAGAAGGTTTATGGGATGCTTTACCAACTCCAAGTGACTCGAGAAATTTCCAGGTTTTAGCAGTATCGCCATGTTCGACTAACTTATGTATGTGGCGTCGTTGAGCATCTCTACACAATGTATTACAGCGATTCCTAGCTTTATGATATTTTAACCGGTTGGCGTCGGAGTCATTTATTTTAAATTTAAATTTAGCAGAATTCTTTTTTTCCATGGAGGTTTTAATCTCGTCTGATAGCCAGGGGGCTGGTAGATGTTTTATTTTAACTGGTCTTAAAGGAGCATGCGTATCGTAGAGCTGTGTCACCAAGGCGTTAAAAATTTCAACTTTAGTATCAATCGGTTCAACACCCTTGATAGCATCCCAGTTTAGATGCTTAGCGTCATCGCAAAGACGACCCTTGTCAATCCCTCCAAAGTTACGCTGCCTAAGATTAGGTACTTACATAATCTGCCAGCTGCCCAACAAATTTTTAAACAATGATTTTTACAAGAAGAAAAATAAAACATCTGAACAGAAAATTACACTTAAAAAAAAAATTACATAACAAAAACAGATTTAACAAAATCACCAATAGTATGCCGCAAGCTTTATATGCACAACACAAGATATCTTTCAAATTTCTGAACGACATGTTATGCGACAGGCTATTGCCAAACGTCAATGTCAGGTTCCGATAAGTTATGTCACAACAAGAAGCACTATTACTATTATTTTACCTTCAAGTTTGTTACTCAAAATCAACAAATAAAAAAGCGAAGAGGTAAAACATACAATCATAGCTACACAATTATTGCAATGCAAAAAATAAATAAAACTTGACAAGTAGCCGCTACGGCACACCAAGAAGGACACTGTATTAAAGAGTCAATAGTATTCACGTTCTATTTCTTGTTCACTCTCTTGGCACGAAGGTTGGCGCTTCTGGAATCTTTTGGAGCCACAGCTGTAACCACAGACACAGGCGCGCCGGAAGGCGCAGATACATTCTGAACAGAGGTCGGAATTGCGTTCAACTCAGATATAGTAGTGATTCGATGCCTTTTCCCATCTGAGTCGAGCACCATGATGTTTCCATCCCTGGTCCAGTACTTAGCTACGCCGAATCGCTGCCGCGCCGCCAAAAACGTTTTGTGGCGACTTCTGATGAGAAACTCAGACAAGGTCAGCCCAGTGCCCTTCAAGCCTGTTTTTGCCGACCAGACTTTGTCCCTCAATGCCAGCTCTTTGAATTTTACAAGCACAGCTCGAGGTTTATCATTTCCAGCCCGGCCCAACCGATGACAGCAACTTAGAGAATCAGGAGTAAGCTGCGGTAACCCAAGGCGATCCGCTAGCAACTTAGGGACAGATGCTGTAGGATCCTCTGTCTCCGCCTCTGCAATACCGTGAACAAGAAGTATTTTCCTTCTGGACCTCATCTCAAGCTCATCTTGCTGTCTTGCCAAAAGCTCGACCTGCAGCTGCAAATTTTCCAAAGCTGTCAGGACAAAGGAACGAAAAGCCCCAAACTGTGCATTCAAATTTGATGTAGGGCTAGTAGCTGGTATGGCACCCTTCAACTCTTTATGGAATTCCGCCATCCTGGTATTAAAGTGATCTGTGATTTCACTTAAAGTAGTTTTAAAGGACTCCATAGTGCAATGTCAGTGAAAAGTGAGGTTAAGTTAATCACAACACAAGGAGGACACTATTATAAATGGTGTAAGTTTCTGCACAAATATTTGTAGAAAGCTGGCAGACTTAGATTAACTATAGGCACATAAAATATTAGTTATTTTATACACTTTTATAATTTTAAAGAAAATTAAAACCAGAGCACACAATTATATGTCTACTTTATTCAAAGCCTACCCGCAGAAATTCTATGACACACTATGAAACACTATGACAGCTTCAGTCATAGTGTTGAGGAAGCCAGGAAAGAATTCGTACACAACGCCCAAGTCCTATCGCCCCATAGGACTCTTACCGGTGATGGGAAAAATCTACGAAAAAATGTTGGTCGCCAGACTTAAACACCACCTTCTACCGAGACTGAACCCAAACCAGTTTGGATTCATGCCTCAAAGGAGCTGCGAAGACGCCCTCTATAAACTAATGCAGCACATAAACACAAAACTTGACGAGAAGAAGATTATAGTCGCATGTCATTGGATATAGAGGGCGCATTCGACAGCGCCTGGTGGCCAGCGATTAGAGCACTACTGGCAAAGATGAACTGTACTTTCAATATCAGGAAAGTCTTTGACAGTTATCTCGAAAAAAGGAAAGTCACGGTGAGGTACAATGGGGAAACATTCACCAAAGCAACCAACAAAGGGTGCGTACAAGGGTCCATAGCCGGTCCTATACTATGGAACGTACTTCTGGACCCTCTTCTGAACACTCTCCTCGTTGAAGGATTTTACGTGCAGGCATTCGCCGACGACGTCATACAGCAGAACACGTGCAAAGACATGCCAATGCCGCTGTCGAACTTGTCTGGGTTTGGGGTGTTGAAAATAAACTTAAATTTGCACCCCACAAAACCATTGCGATTACGCGCAAGCTCAAATTTGACACACCTCGCCGGCATGGGCGGGATCGACATTGTCATGTCAAACCAAATAAAGATGTTGGGAGTGACGTTTGATAGCAAACTCACTTTTAAATTGCACGTAGCAAGTGTATGTTACAAGGCGGTAAATGTGTATAAACAGCTTGCAAGAGCGGCGAAAGCGAACTGGGGTCTCCACCCAGAAGTAATCCGCACAATTTACACGGCGACCGTCGAACCCATCATTTTGTACGCGGCGAGCATTTGGGCACCAGCAGCCGAGAAGCTTGGAGTGCAGAGACAGCTCGGTACTGTGCAGAGAGGTTTTGCACAGAAAATGTGCAAGGCGTATCGCACGGTCTCCTTGAACTCAGCACTGGTTCTGGCGGGAGTGCTCCCACTTGATCTTCGTGTACGCGAGGTAGCTTCGCTATACAGGATCAAAAGGGGGGCGGCCATGCCTGGACTGGGGGACAGGGAGATCGAACGATTAACGCCGGCAACAGAATTACCACATCCCGCAGTACTGGCAGACCTCGGGCTGATTTGCCTCAAAGACCAGAACGACGTAGACAGGAAAAGCGGCTGTGCGGTAAAAATCTTTACTGACGGCAGCAAGATTGGGGGAAGAGTTGGCGCGGCGCTGTCCGTGTGGGAGGGGGAAGCGGAGACCAAGACCTTCAAGCTTTGCTTGCCGGCATACTGCACAGTATACCAAGCAGAACTGCTAGCCGTCTGCGAAGCCACGAGGTTGATGAAGAAGCACAAAGCAGTCACATTCGGTATATATAGCGACTCAATGGCGGCACTGCAAACTGCCACCAACCTCAGCTCCCTCCATCCGCTAGCCGTTGAAACACGCGAGAACATAGCGTACTTATCTCGACAGAACAAAGTTGTATCTTTGTTCTGGATCAAAGCACACGCAGGATTGGAGGGAAATGAAAGGGCAGACCAACTTGCCAAAGAAGCCGCCTTTGTGTCGATTAAGAGGAAACCAAATTATGACCTGTTTCCCGTCTCATTCGCGAAGCGACAGCTCCGACAGCAGTCGATTCGCGAATGGGGTGCGAGGTACAAATCCGGAGTAGTTGCCGGAATAACAAAAATTTTCTTACCGGATGTGACTGCTGCGTACAGCATTATTCGAAAATTTGAGCCGACCTTTCTGAGCACTCAACTGTTCACCGGCCATGGGGGATTCTCTGAATACTTATGCCGCTTTAAGTGTAAGGAGAGTTCTTCATGCGCCTGTGACCCTGGCGTAAATGAGACAGTTCCCCACATTGTCTTGGAATGCCCAGTATTCGGTTATGAAAGATATGAAATTGAACAGTTACTGGATATAAAACTAACGATCGAGACTATAAAAACTGTAATGGCTGATAAACGTAGAGAAAAGTTTATGGACTACTGCTTGAAAATAACAGAAATAGTTGTTAAAAGAAATAAGTAAGGACAGTATGATGACCATATATTGTGGAATAATATAATGTACATCATACAATGATAAACTAAAAGTATTGAAAATAAGCATAGTTCTAAGAAATAAAATAAGATCCAAAATGTAATAGCAGATAAGTAAAAATATTATAGCGTTAGATAGCACCCGTGAAATAGCAAGTTGTGTAAAATTAGATATAAACATAGTCAAAATAAAGAAACACCTAAAATGTAAGATCCTAAATGTAAAAGTACCTAGATATGAATAAATATAATAAAAACAAAGAAATAACCAAAATCAAGTAGCTAGAATAGATAGAGAATAGACCGGCATCCCACCGGTAGCAAGCTTGAAAGAGAAAGAAAGAAAGAAAGAAAGAACAAGTATGCGGAATAAAAGTGCGAGAGGAATATTAGAACTGGAGTGAAAGAGTACCCTTAGATAACATAGGCTCTGATTTATGTCAGAGGAGGTAGTATTTAAAAAAAAAAAATGGAATAGAATAACCAATGAGTTGAGCTGAGGTTTTTTGTCAGCTCTTCAGTAGAACTGCTATCCGAACCGGTGGTAGAGTCAAAACATGACGTAACATTGAAATTGAAATGGGGTCAGCCTCTCAGGAGCAAGGATTATGCTGCATAATTTTAGATTAGAGATAATTTAATTTAGATTAGAAATTTTCCGATTCTCGAACCTGCTGCTATTAGCAACATTCCACGGTTGGCTACAGGGGGCATACTACTGTTTTAATATTGTTGACGTTCGTATTTTAGAATTATAAGCCTTAACAACATCAAGGTACGAGCTTTATGCGATGGTAGTGTAGCCCCTGGTACCTAAGGCTACGTTCGTATTGCGAAAAATATTCGCGCGGATTTTTTTTCGCAACCCTGTAACACTAGAAATCATATGGAGGTGTACGGTACTTGCGAATATAATCGCTGGTTTGATATATTTCACGTGGTGCGGTATAGTTAGATTATTAACCAAGGGGATAAAGCAGTGTCTTCTGTCGCGGGTGACGATTTAAATCGCGAGCGTAACGAAGGACTCGAGGTTTACTCCCGAGCGTAGCGAGGGTGTCAAAAACTTAAATCACGAGCGAAGCGAGGAATTTAAGACGCTGAGTGTAGCGAGGGATTTAAGTTCACCCAAGACTAAGACTAAGCTTTATCACCGAGGAAAATACTTACTTTTCGTACCATTTGCGAAAAAATTAAGACAATAATAATATGAGATAAGCATTTATTAAAAATAATGACAATTAAAAGTAAAAGTTAACATTCGAAACATTGGTCCAATTATTGATAGAGAGAGTTACATTTTTGTTTGGTACATTTATTGTTGATGAGTTGATTTGAGTATTTCTCTGTTCTTGCGTCTGAGGAACTTGCGTTTCATTGTAGATAGTATACGTCGGAGATAGTGGTGGTGGTGCATCGTGAGTTACGGACGAAGATAAGATGCCGGAAGTTGATGGTTGTGGCTCTGATGGTTTAAGTTTTATATTTTTGTTAATTTGACTGCTTAATATTGTTTTATTCGCCATTGAGCTTCCGATATAACCCTCAGCTACTCCATCAGAGCTCCAACCACCGTGTCTTTTTATTGACGTAATATCCGCCCCTGAATCCGCCAAGAAAGTCGCTGAAGTTCTTCTAAAGCAGTGACTGGTGTAGAGTTCAACATCTTTAAGTTTTAAATATTTAGCAATTTCCTTTGGCATATTGCTAATTTTATTTTTGCCGATGGCTTGTCGAGTACATTTCCCATTCCGATAGTTTATAAAAAATCTATTGTTTTCCATGTTGGTGGGATGGTGGGACGTAATGCTTGGTATCTATGAATGATTTTAGTATATTGCCCTTGTACAATGAATGACCGATTTTTCTTTGTCTTAGTTTCCTCTACATTAATCAGCAGCAACTCATTGGGATGATTTTCATCGTCCTCCACCTTTAAGTTTACCAGTTCACATCCGCGGCAAGCACAGTCCAAAAATTAATGCCACCTATAACAAAGATAAAAAACAGGTTAATATATAGAATAATTACCATTACTAAGATACGAAATATTCATAGTTAAATCATGTATACTTACTTTTGTGGCCAGAAAAATTTCGTCAGGAGCTTCATTAAGAAATTTTTCCACATTTTGAGTCGTAAAAACTTCTTCTTTTAGACTTCTTTGCGCAATGCCCTTTTGATTTTCTTTTTAAAAAAGCCAGTATTTTCGGGAATCTATTTATTTCAATGCTGTGTTTGATGCTTATTGTAGCTTTCAGTTTTGAGTATATGCATCAAAGTGTATTCGGATTCTTTGTCTTGGATAAATAATCAAAATAGACAAGAAGTACTGATTCTGAAATTGATAGGTCTTTCACACTTCTCCACGTTGAAAATTCTTCATAAGTTTTTAATAATTTTCCTTGGATTTTGTTGGAAGCAAATTATTTATAATTGCGGCAGCATTTGCACTGGTGGAATCCGACAATTCACTGTCACTGTCGCTTTGATTTAACATCGTAACGTATTTTTAGAACATTAACTTATTTATAAAAATAAATTAAAATAAACTTAATGTTTATGTATTTGAAGAAAACAAAAACGCGGCAAATTCCTAGACTAATATTTTTTTGTCGGAAAAGCAAAGGCATCAAGCTCATACGGCCTCGTCGGTTTTCGTAATTTTATTCAATAATCATAACTGCATAATAAATGCGTATTCCTTTTTCAAAAAGATGTATAATGTTTTATATACAAACTCAATGGTGTAAACACAGATGTAGTTCAGTATAAATTTCGGTAAATATTCCAAATTTAAATCACATTCTCCCCCTAGAGGATGAATGAAATTCAGTACAATTTCTTTCCCTGTTTTTAACAGCTTAAAAATGACTATTGTTATGTTCGCTTTTTGTGGTATAGAATGTCACTTTTTTGAACAAGTGGTACGAAAAGAATATTATATATTCGCGCGAATATTATGTGATATACGGAGTTGTATGACGCTCACCGCATTCGCAGTGCAAAGTAGGTGAAATCCATACGCGAAATATAAATCGCGAGAATAAAATTCGCGCGAATATAGTTTTCGCAGTGCGAACGTAGCCTAATGGAAGCATCTCAAAATATTTGATCACAAATGGAGATGATAATTTTTACATTTGCTCGCAGTAATAACATAAATTACGTAACTGCTGCGAGTTTATGTCATTTCACTAGTCTCTTCGGATCTGGGAACTTTTTAAAACCACAAATCTGTAAGTACATCTAAAGCAAACAATTCGCGCGAATTTACCAACTTCTTTATTTGTTATTTGTGTTATGAATTAGTTGACGACTGCTCGCACTTGGATACTAAGAATACCGATTTTATCACATTGAAATGACTATATAACGAAAAGATTTGGTACAATAATTTCAGAATAGTTACAACGACATGAGCCGGTCTATAGTTTTAGTTTTAGGAGTTTGTGTTTTCTCAGCACACTCTGCAGTTTATAAGACACAAGGTAGGTTTAGTACTAATTTTCTGTTCAGTTTAATTCAAACCTTTTAAACCTATTTATTTTATGGATACAGCATCTTTAAAAACAACACTACGTCTTATTGCTAAGTGAAGAAATTGAATCTATTATATTTTTTTTTATTCCACTACAAGTCAGCCCTTGATTGCGAATTCACCTGATCATAAGTGACGATGCAATCTAAGATGGTAGCGGCCTGACCTGTTAGGAGTACGGCAGCTATAAATAATAATAATAAATAATATTTATTTATATTAAACACATACATATACACAAATTGTATACTTCCTTTGTTAATAGCTAAATTTACTGTTATTATTGTTTTAATTGGTGTACAATAATAGTAGATTATACACCAAGGGGATAAAGCACTGTTATATGTCACGGGCGCTACATTGAATCCTGAACGTAACGAAGGACTCCAAATTTAACTCCCGAGCGCAGCGAGGGTGTTATAAGTTAATTCCCGACCAAAGGGAGGGAATTAAGACTGAGTCCTGAGTTCAGTGAGGGAAAAAAACTGCTTTATCCCGGTGGTGTATACTCTACTTCTACCATAACAGTAAAACAAACTGTAACGGTTAGATATTTATTGCAAATCATAGTTAGTAGGATACATATGTCTAGTAAATAATAAAAAGAAAAGACAAATTAAGCTGCTGCTTTGATATTCAAACTTTTTGCTTTTCATGCTGCCAGTGTATAAGCAGGTACACATACTCCTTGGTTTAAAAACTTTTATGTCAAATAGTACGATCGTTTGGTCGACCAGTCTGGAGCCTAGACTCTGTTGTGCACATTTACAGTATGGGGTTGGTCAACTAGTTGGGCGATCGATTGACTAGATTACGGCCCTAGGGCATGAAGACTGACTTTAGACCCGCAAAAGTATGATTAAAACAGTAGTAAAGGTATGGTAGAAGTATAAAAGTATCGGTTTCAAGCGCGACCGGATACCATACCGGAAATATCAAAAAATCAATTCTACGCTTGTGGTTTCAGATGCTACACTCAACAGGATAGCCAGATCTCCACACTACGGATCAAGTTACCACCATGATGACTTTGAACTACCACCACCACCATACCACGGACAGCCAGTAGTTTATCACACACAAAACTGGAGCGGAGTTGCAAAAGGCCCAGGTGGTGCTGCCCAAGGAGTGTTTAGCGGAGCCGCAGCGTCTGCGCAGAGTGCTGTCCCTGCGCTCAGTGAAGCATTCTCCCTTGCTGCTTCTGGAACCGGACCAGTATCCTCAGATAAAGGAGGCCAGGTCAAAGAAAATTTTAAAAAATCAGGATTCGGTAGCCACTCAAATTACGGTAGCTCCGGAAGCCAGCAACGTTCTGGATCCTTTGGAAATAAATATGGTGGAGTATCAAACGGTTACGCTAGTTCAGATGAAGGACAGTATAATATAAAATCTGGATTGGAAATAGTAGGTGGCACAACTGGAAGTGGATCAGAAGAATATGAAAACCAATCAGGTCAGTCTAATGCCGGTAACGCAGGATTTGATTCAAAATTAGCTAATGGTGTATCAACTGGTTATGGCCAATCCTCAGGGAATTTAAAATCATTAAACTTTGACAGAGAGTCAGGGCAACGTAGCATAAATTCTGGCTTCAATGGGAAATCTTTTGGCGGTGAATCAGCTGTATATGGAAGCCACTCGAGACCATATGGATCTTCTAGAGGATTAAGTGATACTAGACATCGTGGTGACATTGGCTCTGGATCTTTAACAGATGGCAATTCTGCTGGAAGTGAATCAGCAGATTTTGATAGCCAATCAGGACAACACAATTTACAAACATCCAATAATGGCTTTACGGAATTTAACGAGCAGACTGATCAATTTAGCGCAGGATCAGGCTTTAGTGGCAAATCTGTGAGTGGAGTTACAGCTTCCAGTAATCAATTTGGACAAAATAATGGTCAATCTTCGAGATCTGGATACCAAGGAGGAGGAAGGGCTAGTAGAAGATTCAATAGTCACGGCAGTGGTTATGGAACGAGACCAGAAATTCAAAACGATGGTGGCTATGGAGGTGGGCATCACGGTGATATTCATAGAAATGGAAAAAGCCACCACGAAGTCCATCACATTGAACAAAGTGGTAAACAATTTGGTAACCAAGGCAATGCTGACCAAGGCTTCGGTGACAATGGGCAAGTTAGTTCCACTGGATTCAGTGCATCCCAAAGCTCGTCTTTTGGTACCAACAAAGGCAATTATGGATCTGGCTCTATCGGTTCTGAAGCAGGTTATTCTGGTAATCCAGGTCAAACAGAACAATCTGGCAAGTTGGATGCTGGTTTTACATCAAGACAAGGGGGCTCACGAGATTTTTCTGGCGGACAGCAAGTTAAACAAGTAGATCAGTTCGATGCAGGTTTCAGTGCCAACCAAGCGGGATCGCGAAGGCTTTCTGGAGGACGGAGTCAATCAAGTAGTGCCTCGGATTATGGTTTTAAAGGTGATAGATTTAAGGGTGACAGTAAAGGAGCCTTGGTTGCCAATGACGCGAATGGTGGAATCTCTCCAACTAATGAGGCCGAAGGATCTTCATCCTCGGATGCTGGTGCTTCGGACCATGAAGACATACAGTCCACTTTAGGTAGTGCGTTGAATCTCGCGGCTCAAGGTCTTCAGACAGCTCAAAGGACGCCTTGCAGCACATGTGATAAGGGTAGCTACGCTTTAAGTAATGCGAAGAGTCACAGTGGTTCAGCTATTGCTCTTTCCATTGGAGGTTAAATAGTTACGAGTAGCATTTTTTTTTTCGGAAATAATATTGATTCATTACATTACTTTTTCTCAAACAAGCTTGGAAATTTGAGCATTATTTTGACGACCTTCTTTGAGATAAGTCGAAATTGCTATACTGGCTGGTATGTGAGCATCGGCCAGCAAAAATTGTATGAAAATCCATATCTGTCGTGGTTTAGCGGCCACATAAATTACATATTAAATTCATATCTAACTTGCTGAGAAAGCTGATTATTGAAAAAAAAACAAATGAACTGTTCATTAATGTAACGCGGGAAAAAGTATTGATTATGTATACTACAACACTTCTTGCAAAAAGATCTTTAGATAAGTTATTTACACAATAATAAAAATTTTGTGAGTGTAAAAATAGTCGGGATATTCTTATGATATTGCTAAACCGAACAAGAAGAAAATTAAGATTGTTTTAATTGTTTTTCATGTTTTTATTTTTATTTTATTAAAGCCAATAAAGGGCACACCAATCATACTAATATTATAAATGCGAAAAAGTGTTATGTTTGTTGAAGAAAAGAAGAAGAAAATCCATATCTGTCGTGGTTTAGCGGCCACATAAATTACATATTAAATTCATATCTGACTTGCTGAGAAAGCTGTTTATTGAAAAAAAAACAAATGAACTGTTCATTATTGTAACGCGGGAAAAATTATTGATTATGTATACTACAACACTTCTTGCAAAAAGATCTTGAGATAAGTTATTTACACAATAATAAAAGTTTTGTGAGTGTAAAAATAGTCGTGATATTCTTATGATATTGCTAAACCGAACAAGAAGAAAATTAAGATTGTTTTAATTGTTTTTCATGTTTTTATTTTTATTTTATTAAAGCGAATAAAGGGCACACCAATCATACTAATATTATAAATGCGAAAAAGTGTTTTGTTTGTTGGTATATTGGTTTGTTGGTTTGTCCTTCAATCACGCCGCAACGGAGCAACGGATCGACGTAATTTTTGGCATGGGTATAGTCAGTTGCGTGCACAGGTCTTGAAGCTAGGGTAGGCATTATAGGCCTATTACACTGCACTTTTCACAGGAACCCTTACACTTGAATCAGTGTAGTGTAATAAGATTTAGGGAGAAGGAGGGAGGGAGGGTCTGTAATTTGATACTTATTGCAATGTAATAAGCGACGCTCTAAATTGCCGCCACGCCCACCCTTACCACAGGGTATGTGGAAAGTGCAGTGTAATAGGCCTATTAGTCAGTCAGAAAACTGACTGTAATAAAGAAATGAGTATTGACGTATTTCCTTTTGGGTAAGAAGTGCTTATACGCCTCTATGATTTGCACGACGCCACTGGGTATAGTTAAGGACCTGGAGAGTGTCATGGGCTACTTTTTATCCGGGAAAACTAATGTGTTCTCCACACACTCCAACCAAACAAAACCACCAATAACAAAGACCAATAACACGAAAACACGAGTTTTCTGACAAATAAAACTTTTATAATCATGCCCACGATACATATTATGAATTTTAGGAGTAGGTCTTGAAAAATGAGAGTAAACTTAGATTCGCTCAACCTCATAGGAAGTAGGACTACTTACAGTCCAAACATCGTAATCAAATCTTTAGGGGTTGAATTTTCTTTTCGGATGCTTAAGTGATAATAGCTATCAGTATAAGTATGCCAAATTTCAGCCCGATCTGTTGTGTGTGTCCGAGTGTTTTTGTTGCCTTCCCAGAGAGGCTTTTCATCGCCGTGCCGAAGGTATTAACGGCCTTCGTGAAGGCTCTCTTAGTTTTCGTGGGTCCTGCTAGGGGTACGGAGGCCGAGCTCGACTGAGCTTCCCGTCTCTTTACCCTCCCTCCCTCCTCGCTCCACTCAGCTCTGGGGCTGTCATGGTGTTTCGTGGGTCATTCTCCTGGTCTGGTGTTGTGTCGGGTTTGGGCCTCAGGGGTTTCAGGAAACTGAGATCTTCTCCCCTGTCCTCATAACTTACTACTTCGTGATTCTTTGACGCTTCTATGCAGCCGAAGTAGTCCTCTATTATGCCTTTTTCATAGCCCACCACCATGGCGTCCACGCTTAAGGTCTTTGGAGCGGACGTGCCCGTGGTGCAGAGATGTATTAGCACAGAGCTTGCCTGAGCGAATGGGATTTGGTCGAGGTCCCAATCGAATAGTGCGACAACTTTGTTCTTTGTTCGCACCATCCTGCAGCGCTGCTGAGCTACTGCAGTCTCAGGCAGGGTGTCGTAAACTCTGCGTCTCAGGGTGTTCCTTGACGTGCTTCCGTTTATGAGCGCCGCAAGGCCTGGAGAAATTGTCACCCAGCCCGGCGCCCCCGCTAAACAGAAGCTTATGCCCAATTTCTCTGCATTGTCATCCATGAACAGGGCCACTCCGCGGATTCTTATACCCGGTTTCCCATTTTCACCCAGCTGGAGGAACTGCCTGTTCGACAATGCCTGCACAGTTGGTCGGTGGGGGGGTGGTGGGTCGGGACTCGGGTTGATCCGCTGTTCGGGTGGTCCCGCTCTGGCCTGAGCTGATTAGAGGAAGGGAGCTGTTCCTTTTGGCAGCTATTCGGAAGATGGTCTCTATATGCGACAGGAAAGCTGTCCTCTTGTTGGAGTCTGCAATTAAGACGTGCAGTTCTTCCATTCTTATGTCATGGTCGATCTTGTGTTCGGGCTAACCTGTTAGGGGCATGGCAGTTATATAAACCCATACCTCTATTCGGTTTCTACACGGCATCGTACCGGAACGCTTAATCACTTGGCGGCACGTCTTTTACCGGTAGGGTGGTAACTAGCCACGGCCGAAGCCTACCACCGGGCATTTCCAAACTCTGCCGGGGATCGAACCCGGGACCTTCGCACATTAAGGCAACAGCGCTCAACACTGCGCCACGGAGGTCGTCGAATTACTTCTATATAGGTAAATTAGCGGACCCGACAGACGTTGTCTTGCATGATATATATTTTAACGTTGTCCTGCATGATACCGACTGCAGCGCCATCTGCCGGGCTGATTTGTGGATCTAACCCATCCAGGGATCCAATTCATTCGCGACCGCTAACACAGCGCCTGTTACACCGCCGCAACCCGCTGAGCCGCCAACCGCCGCGCATGTCGCCTCGGCCGCGGCACCTGTGGCTGGAGGTGAACAAACAACTTCAGCTCCGCGTACCACCCGTCCGACAAGCGAGGTACGACCAGAGGCTACGGAGACGCCACTGACTCTCGCATCGCTGCCAATCCACCGACCGAACGTGGCCAGCCGCTGCGTGCTAGGAGGCGGCGCAAAAACCACGCGCTTCGTCCGCGTCGCACCGAGCCAGCTGCCGCCTCGACGCCCCAGCCGAGGCAGCAGAGAGCAGAACCAACCGCCGCACACCAACCACAAGCTGAGAGCGATCGGACACCCAACCAGGCATCATACTACTGCTGCTGCTGTCAACGTACTGCTCCAAGCTCAACGCAGGCCGAGGCCCCACACCTACGTCGGACTACAGCGCTGCACGCAGCCCGTCAGCCCGTCCGAGTTCCACCGAACGTCCCCACTACCGCTGTACCGACCCAGAGGGAAGCGCAGACCAACCCGAACATCATGGCCATAGTTCGGGTTGTAGTAGAGGCGCTGATGACCGGACTGACCATTGACGCGGCTACCGAGTCAGACACAACGCTGTACCACCTGTGCAAGACTCTCACTGGATCAGACTCACCCGTCTACCCTCTACTAGACAACCAGGGTAGAAGAAGATACACCGCCATTGACCGAGCCGAGATCATGGCGGAGTATATGGAAGGTCAATAATTTACCCCCAACCCACCGGCCACAGACGACACCGTGTCCAGACACCACGCGGCGATCGCACAGCAGATAGAGGAATTCCTATCGAGCCCGACCCCTCCGCTCCGGGGAGACGACGTCATCTCCCCGTCTAAGCTGAGGAAGGCCGTCTTCCGACTTCCTAAGAGAAAGGCGCCAGGCTACGATGGGATTCCGATCGCCGCACTACAGCAGCTACCGAGAAGAGTTCTCGTCGCACTAGCGAGACTCTTCAACGGCGTACTCCGCACCGCTCATTTCCCGGATTCCTGGAAGTTGGGGAAAGTTATCACTATCCCTAAACCGGGAAAGGACCGCCGTCTGCCAGGAAGCTACCGCCCCATCACCATCTTGCCGCATATCGCCAAGCTGTTTGAGCGTCTGTTGCTGCGAAGGCTCGCTCCGCACCTTAGACTCCGTGCCGAGCAGTTCGGCTTTCGTAGTAACCACTCAACGACGCTCCAGCTGGCGAGAGGACTTCATTACATCGCCAGTGAGAGGAATTGTGGCCACTTCATCGTCGGAGTCCGCTCGCGGCTGACGTACGCGGCTCCCACCTTGTATGCGCTATGTTCTGCATACCAGAAGAGTCGCCTACAAGTCCGGCAGAACAAGTGCCTGCGCTTAATCGTGGGAGCTTCGAGGTACGTGAGGAATGAAGTGATCCACCGCGACCTCGAGACGCCCACCGTGGAGGAGTACGTCCGAATGCTCGCGCGGCGCATGTTTGCGCGCGCGGACAACGGGCCGTACGAGCACCTCCACGGGATCGCGACACCGACCACCCGAACTCCGACCGAGCGTCCACTACCTCGTGAGCTCCTACGATCGCCATCACCTGCGTGGCACGCAGGCGATCGTAACGACGACGACGACGTGACATTCACCGGCTCTGACTCCATCTCGGCGCGCGAGAATAACCCCATAGCCCGCAGTGCCCCCGCTGCACGCGGTGGTGACGACGTCACCTGCAGTGCGGACCCAACCACGGAAACGACATCAGGCCTAGGGGCACGTAGCCCGACAAAACACGGCTACAAGAAAATCACCGGGGTACAATGTTATCCCGCGCCCCGCCCGAAGCCCGTACCCCCGCTTGGCCCTCACGGGCCAACCGGAGAAGGCCCCTGCTTGCAATTCATTCAAATCGGTCCAGCCGCTTAGGAGAAGTTCAGTGATATACACACGAACAGTAGATATATATATTACTAGCTGATGCCCGCGACTTCGTCCGCGTGGTGAATGTTTTTTTAATTCCCACGGGAACTGCTTAATTTTCCGGGATAAAAAGCCTATGCCTAGCCTATGTCACTCTTCAGGTCCTCAACTATACCCATGCCAAAAAACACGTCGATCCGTTGCCCCGTTGCGGCGTGATTGAAGGACAAACCAATTAACCAACAAACACACTTTCGCATTTATTATTAATTATGAAAAAGTGTGATTCCTAATACTAAAACTAAGTAGCTCTGAAAAGAACTTTTTAAGTGAAGCATAAAAATGTGTTAAAAAAACTCGAAATATTCAATGTCGCTTGCGTCCACTGCGTAAGGAGTCGCGCGGCTACCTAGTGGCTAGTTCATAATGGTGGTTCACCCCCTTCTCCCGCACTGCCCCTCTCACGAAGAGTTAGTTACTCGATGCGCTGCGTGGCGGCCGCCGCCGGCATGTATTTTTATTTTAAATTCATTATATCTTTTGAATAGAATGTCCGATTTCAATAATTCAAAAAGTAATCATCAGGTATTGAGACAGTTTTGAATATTAAATTATTTATTTGGATAAAAATGTATAAATGGTATGGATAACACGGTCTGATGTTGATCGGCATTTCTATCTATTTGTTAAATGTAAAAAAGTAGTTATAGTGACGTAACTACAATAGTTAGACACATGGTCTCGCGAAGTTTTTTGTAGATATTGATATATTCTATAATATTTTCGAACATTTTTTTGTCCTATCATTAATACTCTTCGCAGCGTATGCGATGAAAGACATTTTATGGCTAATTTTTTTACACCTTCGGTTGGTTTTAAGTCGAATTTCTAAAGATTTCTATAGTAATCTAATACTAAGTATAGCCTATGTTACTCAGTGATAGTATGAATGAGAATGTAGCTTTCTAATGAAAAAAGAATTATTAAAATCGGTCCAGTACTTTTTGAGTTTATTCGTTACATACAAAAATACATAAATACAAATCTTTCTCTTTATAATATTAGTGTAGATAAAATAAAAAGAATGAGATTATGATACAACACTTGATAGAGCTGACCCATAGGTTAGGTGTATTTGGACTGAATCTTATATTATTTGAAGTAATCAGTACTTTGTGTAAATAACTACAGTCCTGTCGTGGCCCAAGTTGCCCTACATGAAAAAAACATTAATTTCATTTATTAAATTAAGTAATATAAGTTAGTACGTAAGCTTTAATATCTATCACATTGTCTTTAAATCCATACTTCCATAGTAATATTATAAATGCGAAAGTGTGCCTGTCTGCTACGCTTGTACAGCTCATCTGTTTAACCGATTTTGACGAAATTTGGTATAGGGATAGTTTGTATCCAGGGGAAGGACATAGGCTACTTTTTTCTCGGAAAATTAAAGAGTTCCCGCGGGAATCAAAAACCTTAATCCACGCGGACGAAGTCGCGGATATCATCTAGTGATAAATAAAAATAAGCTGGCCCTCTCCCGACTTTGCACGACGCGATAGTGAAAGTTACTTTAAAATTATATATGCTGCTTATGGTGCTAGAGGCTAGAGGTGCTATGTTTGACGGCTTTGTCTGTCTATGGCATCGTAGCAGTAGCGATTTGAATGCGTTATTTAAGTCGAAGTTGATATTAGGTATGGTCAATTGAACATATGGTTACCTTTTGGGAATAATATCAGTATTTTTTCTGCCAATATAGATTTTTACATAATGTTCCTAACGATTTAACTAATCCATTGACACATATTTTGAATATTACTAATATAATTTAACAATATATAGGATTATTATAAGGAATTAATTAATTGAAAGCAATTGAGGGACATGTGGCCTAGGTCGTGCGTATCTGTATCATGTATGTCAGTTGACTCAAGTCTGTTATGGATAGGTTGAGTGGGTCACTCATGCAATTGCTTTGGAGATCCAAAATGGAATAGAATTTTGAACGAATTCTAACATAAGGCTTGTTTTGTTTTTTTGTTACGTCAATAGCTGATTATAGGTCTTGAAAACAACGTATATTTTTTTCAAGCAAACATATGTCACCGTTTGATAGATACACTGCTTTATAAACCGATTTAACGCTGATGTATAATTTTAAATAGGTATGACAGTTCAAGGGACCGAACTGATCTAAATGGAGACTGCCAAGGCAGGCTGCGTCATTTAATTGGGTCTCGTTTGGGTTTTTTGGAATATTAATAAATAGTATTGGGATTTTTCTGTTACTATTTGTAAGTTAATTAAATTGGGGTTTTTATACTGAATCGTGTATATGTCACCGTAAGATTGTAAAAACCGTTAGATTATAATCTAACTCGCCAAATTCTAAACTGTCGAAAGATTAGAATTTAACGCATTATTTTCCGGTAGATTGTAATCTGATAGGTATTCAAACCCGACAAAACTTAAGTGCCCGGCCTGTGGCCGGGCACTACTTGATTATTTATTTCGAACCCTAACCTAACCTACAAGAAAGAGACAAGAAAACGTAAATAAAATGAATATTTCAAAAATTGACACTCAGAACATTGCACAGTTTACAATCTTTCGACAGTTTAGAATTTCGCGAGTTAGATTATAATCTAACGGTTTTTACAATCTTACGGTGACATATACATGAGACATTGTTATAAAAAGATAAAACTATTACTTGAAAACCACATGGAATGAGCATTATTATCCAATTTAATAATTTAAACTCACACGTTTCAATTGCATTTACATAACTTATTAGCAC